>CM059975.1:17875649-19264149 GCA_030490835.1 Annona cherimola | reverse complement strand
ACTTAACTAAACAAGCGTATAGAGAAAAAAGAAAAAATGTATCTTTAAATGAGTCTTTTAAGGTGGGCTAAGTGGGATATTTACTTAGCCCAGACTAACAGAATCACTTTTCATTATGTATATAAGAGAAAATTTTGAAACATTGTAGATATAAAAGAAAATTTTTCTTGATTAAATACATGTAGATTAACAGGTTTAAAATTTTTTAAAAATTAAAAAATGAGTTTTGCAATCGAATGCATTGAAATTTCAATTTAAAAAATAAGTTTTGTATGCAGATAATTTCAATGCATTCCAGTGGATTGAAACATTACTCCATGTCATATCACACCCATTTTTTAGAATATTCCCTTTCCCTCTCTTATACTTTCCACTGTTACTACATTTACAAACCCTACCTTGCTTTGGTTGCGATGTTAAATTCAATCCATTTTTTGGGTATAGAATAATTTGTTTAATTATTTAAGAAATCAAGATTCATCCAAATTGGAAGATATGCACATGCTCCATCTCATGAAGGTATAAAATCAACCCAACAAATTTATTTGTTTTATACATCAACTTCAAAGTTTTTTTTTGATTGATATTATATACTGTGTGACTTCTAATAATATAAATTAGGCTAATTCACAACTTTCACTATGGAAGGACATTTTTTTATAAATACTCTTACACTCAAGAGGAGCAACTATAAAATATCTCAATTATCAGCGGGAGACATACAAGGGGAGACAAAATCCCACACAAAATGTTGGTTTTGAACCCGCCACCTCAGGCGGTCGTGCGTACCATTGTGTCACCATGCTGGACACCATCAACTTCAAAGTTATTTATTAATAATTTTTAATAAAACATCAAAAGTTCGTTAAACAGCATTAGAAAAGAAAACATCGTTCAACCTTGAAGGAAGGAGAACACTCCATTCAAGAAGCTCAGATAAAGAAAGAGCTACTAGAGTTGTAATATGAGCACACTCATTCGCTTACCTTTTTTTTTTTTTTTTTCTAATGACCATTCGCTTACCTATTAATCCAACAAAAAGTGGGCTTGGAAATATCATCAAATAAGGCCTTTACAATAGAACGAAAATAATAAAAAGAATCTTTTATGGCTTGGACCAATGGTAAGCAATCAGATTCAATATCAACATCCCTTATGTTTTTGCTTTTTTAACCAAAAAAAAAAAAAAAAAAAAAAAACCATGAAGAAGCATAATATTTCTGCAAGTAACAGACTAGAGTCATTAGGAATAGATATCATTTTACCACAGCCCATGCTCATCTCTTACAATCATACCCAAACCATTCATGCCATTTACCACATCCACAAAAGCAACCACATTGCATTTGACTCTTCCCGAAATTGGACAATGCCACCGTGTAGAAGAAATAGGGCCACCGCTAATTACGGATAAAATTTCTCTAGCTTGAATCCACGCATGTAACAGTTGCATGGTAGAGCGAATAATGTGACTAACAAAATTTCCCATGCAATCATTGGTGCCATATACACACCTCATCATGCCTGCAGCGACTGTCAAAATAAGTCATGAAATAGGGTGCTTTTAATTTTAGAAATATAAAAACTCTAATTTATATATATAAGAAGTTTATGCTTCGCCCACGTATTAATACCCAAAAAAAAAATCAAAAATAAAGAAAAGGTCGTGCATTGGTGTGCATTGAGGTTCAATGCACATATTTGCATGCAATCGGCCCCGTATAACAATATTTTAATGCATTTATTAATAGTTTAAGCATTTTTATAATTAACATCTAATTATATATTTCCATGTAGCTACATCCACTCAAAGCTCTTATTAAACTTAATTTTGTATATAATAAAACAAATATGATTGTTAATAATGTTACCATATGAATTTTTATTTCGTTTACAAAGTAAGCCAAAACAACCAGGTCTTGGAATGGGTCCATTGAATATTTAAAACCCTATATTAATTAGAGGAAATTTGCAGATCAGTTGACATTGTTTCAGCATGATTGCCGAAAAATCCTAATCTTTTTCAAGCCTACGTCAATTTGAAGTATTTACGAATTACAGATAGGCTTACACTTTTTGGGACTTTACTAATGATCGTTAAATTAACGTGTAGAAAATTTTCCATATTTATTTTTTCCCATTAGTCCATACGAAAAACATACGAAAGGGTATAAATGCTTTCAAACAGACATTTATTATGTAACTTAACAATATTTTAAAAGAGCAATCATTTTTAACTTGCAAGAATTTTTATATCATTCTGCTTTTATGAATTCTTTTTTATATATAACCTCGTCCTTTTCTCTTACCTTAATGATTGATAATAAATGTTAGAATCTTTGTATCGTTCTGACTTTTATGAAATCTCTTTTATATATAACTTTTTCCTTTTCTCTTACTTAATGATTGATGATAAATTCATTTTATCTATTATATTTAACACTATTTTTTTTTATGAAAACCTCATCATTTATCTGATATTGTTATGCATAATGCATCTATATATGTATAAAATAATTTTATGTTAAATATTAATTTTTAAGTTGTATTTTCAATATCTAAACCATTTAAAATATCATCACTATGTGAATAAATAATTTTATAAAGTACTATTACATTTTCATGCATATGTGAATGCATCTGTGTATTCTTCATAATTTATATATGAATATATATTTGAAGCAAATATAGCCGATGAACATTTTTTATTTAGATGAAACTTAGTTTTTAGGTAAAAAAAAAAAAACAATACTAAAGACAACGAACAAAACAAAGTAGAAGGCAAAAAAATGGATAAAATTATATCAACCCACTTCACTCTTTGCTATCGAAAAGTTGGTGGACATCCTAATCACTTGGATGATCAAGTGGTTCATGTGAGTATATATAAAGGTGTATAAGATGAAAGATTTATGGTTTGAAGTTGGGTAAGAACACTAGTCTTTTTCTTATAGTTGTGATATGGATAAAGAAGTATAAGATGAAAGATTTATGGTTTGGAGTTGAGTAAAAACAGTAGTCTTTTCTTAGAATTGTCTTATATGTTAGTTACCTGGTTACGAAGTAGGTGAAACTAGTCTTTTTTAGAGTTGTCTTATATGTCAGTTACCTGGTCATAAAGGGGATGAAACTATTAAAAAAAAAAAAAAGTTGGTGGACACCACAGGCCAGCCCATTGATTCCGCGTGGCATGTGAAATTAGGTGAAAGAGAGATGGTAGGAACTTCGTCACCCAATAAATGAAAATTGACAATGTTTGGTGGGATTAATTAGAGAATATTGGAGATCTCTTTTTTTTGATGAAAATGGGTATACTCATTCCCTAACCCCTCACAATGTGGAAAGGGTTATGGAAGGAGTAATCTAAGCAATTCATTGCCAAAAAATTATCTGTACAAATGTTCCAAAAAATGGCTTGGGGGGGGTTACCCCACCAAAGCTGATAGTCAGACTCCGAAATAGACACCAAATCGGCTAAAGAGTGAGCAGCAGCATTACCTTGCCGCAATACGTGGTGGACCGAAAAAGAGACATTGTCGAGGATAATCGACCTAGCCTCATCAATAATGTAGCCTACGGGGGATGAAATGTGATGCGGATCAGCCAAAAAGTTGCAAAGTGTGAGGGAATCGGTCTCAAACAAGACTTGTTTGAAGTTCATCTGAAGAACCCACTTCAGTCCCAGGAGGAACGCAGTAGCTTCCATTAGAAGAGGATCCCCGCACGCTCTGCGCTTCCACCCGCAAGCAGCAATAAACCGACCCTCCGAGTCCCTGATGACAGCACCACAACCGAACACATCCATCTCCCTCCTGCACCGTGCGTCAATATTAATCTTAACAAACCCCGGTGGAGGCCTAACCCATCGAGGCACCAATGGCCTCTCCAAAAAACCAGACGGAACAATCACTCTCGCCAGCCCATGATGATAACGATAATCCGTACACCAGTCCAAAGTGTCCCTGAAGTTAGGACGGGATCCCTCCTCAATGAATTTGTTCCGTAAATACCAAACCCTCCAGCAGCAAAGAATGAAGAAGGTGAGGTCATCGAGACGGTTCTCCCCGACAAGCACAGCAAAAGCCTCCAGAATAGATGCCACGGAGGGGGCCAACCTGGCTGCAGTTCGACACACCCCCATCGTCGATACACACCCCAGAAACAGGTGGTTTGCGTCTTTAAGATCCGCTTTGCAGAGGAGGCACAAAGGGTCCACCCCCACACCCCTGTGATTTAAGTTATGAAGCGTTGGGAGCGCATCCTTCAGAAGTCTCCAGCCGAAAATGGCAATTTTTGGTGGGAGATGAAGCCGCCATAACGCCTTAAAGGAAGCTCCGAGGTCATGGGAGTCACACACTGCACACAGGAGCCTATATGCCGATTTGACAGTGTAGTTACCACTCGGCTCATATTTCCAGTACACACGGTCAGCAACAGGAACCCGGGGGATCGGAATCATAGCAACATCGTGCCACCTCACCTCCCCCATAGCAGCCACCACCCGATCCCTATGCCATGAATTGGTAGCATGATCCAAGAAATAGTTAGCCGTGACGTCCTCCGGGATAGAGGCCGGGAGGGGCCCCGCCTTACACACCTCGTCCTCAAGCCACAGATCAGAGAAGACCCTTACCCGTTGTCCGTTACCAATACGCCATTTGCACCCGACTTGGATCAGATCCCTAGCTTTCAGAATACCCCTCCAGGTGAAAGAGTCAGCCGACCTCACACGACAAGACCAAATGTCCGTGTTTGGAAAATATTTGGACTTGAGGATTCTGTGGCACAAAGTCGATTCGCGGGAGACAAGCTGCCAAACCTGCTTAGCCAGCAGGGCAAGATTGAACTTATGAAAATCCCTGAAACCCAACCCGCCAGCCCGCTTAGGTTTACACAATTCCATCCAAGCCACCCAGCTCATCTTCCTCTTCCCATCCTTCTCACCCCACCAAAATTTACTCAACATGCCATTTAAGTCCTTACAGAAAGATTTGGGTAGTAAAAAAATACTCATGGCATACGACGGGATGGCCTGAGCAACCGCCTTAATTAATACCTCTTTACCTCCCCATGAAAGCAGTTTACCCTTCCATCCCTGCAAACGCTTCCAAATCCTCTCCTTGAGGCCCTTGAAGAATCCCAGTTTTGTTCTGCCTAACCATGCCGGAAGACCAAGGTATTGGTGGAAGACCTGATGACCCGAACCAAGAATTTGGATCATTGTCCTCCTAATGATATCCTGCGTGTTGGAACTGAAGAAAGCCGCCGTTTTTTCCACATTTATAAGTTGACCTGAAGAACCGGCATATTGACTCAGAATATCCAAGAGGTTACGAGCATCATCCTCAGTGGCCCTAGTAAAGATGATCGCATCATCAGCGAAAAGAAGGTGGGAAATCACTGGACCGTGCGGGAGAAGCCTAATACCATGAAGAGCCCCTGAAGCGACAGCATGAGAGATGATAGCAGAAAGCCCCTCCGCACAAAGAAGAAAAAGATAGGGTGAAAGCGGGTCACCCTGCCTCAGTCCCCTTTGGGGAGTAAAGAAAGGGGAGCAGAAACCATTGACATTAACTCTGTAAGAGACCGTGGAAATGCAGCTCATGATCCAATCAATCCAAACCGGGCTGAAGTTCATAGTCTCCATCATCTGTTTAAGAAACCCCCACTCAACTCTATCATATGCTTTCGACATGTCCAACTTGATAGCCATCTCATTTTTGCGCCCCGTAGAACGTTTTCGCAGGTAATGGATCGCCTCATAGGCGATTAGCATATTATCAGTAATAAGTCTGCCGGGGACGAATGCACTCTGTTCCTCACTGATGACATCGTGGAGAGCCACCTTGAGTCTGTTGGCTAAAACCTTAGCCAGGATTTTGTAGACCACATTGCAGAGGCTGATAGGTCTAAACTGAGAGAGATCCTGAGCTCCGCACTTCTTTGGAATCAAAATGATAGTGGTGGAGTTCGTGTTCCTGATGAGCATACGTCTCCGGACCGGGTTGCATTCATCCATAAACATTTTGCACCACCCGAAGATATCACTTCCCACCGTAGCCCAATGCCGTTGGAAAAACCCAGCAGACATCCCATCCGGCCCTGGGGCCTTAGAAGGCCTCATACTTTTGACTGCGCTAATAACTTCCTCGACCAGCAGTGGTCTGATTAGGCCTTGCCTCTGCTCAGAAGAGATTCTACGCAAAACAACATTTTCGACCCATGGAGATGGCGGTGGGTTAGAGGAAGCAAAGACATTAGAGAAGTAATCGACAGTATGATCCAAAAGGCTATCCTGGTTCCTCACCCAATTGCCATTAGAATCCCTCAAGGCATCAATATGGTTAACACGTCGCCTATTGGAGGCAATCCTGTGGAAAAACTTGGTGTTTTTATCCCCCTCGAGGAGCCAGTGTGACTTTGCCCGCATCCTCCAAAGTTGCTCTTCATCTTCCAACAGAAGGTTGATCTGTACCTTAAGTTTTTGCAAGGAGTCGTCCCTCGAATCAGACGGCCTAAGGGAAGATAGGAAACAGAGCTCTTGCTATTTTGAAGCGATCGCCTTTCGAAGATTACCCTTTTTACCTTGGTTCCACTTTGCAAGTTCAGTAGCCGCACGCTTGATTTTCCAAGAGACCAATCTATGAGGTTGAACCTCCATAGGGGCCTCAGATACCCAAACCTGATCAACAATCCGAGAAGCTTCTTTATCACGAGCCCAGAAGAGTTCATACCGGAATTCCTTTGGGGGTTTTCTAGTCCCGCGATTGGAGTCGAGAATCAATAAGATGGGGCAATGGTCCGAGGTGGGAGCCGATAAGTGATGAATCTTAGCATAAGGGAACCGATTGAGCCAAGAGGGAGAGCAAAGTCCTCTATCCAATCTCGCCTCAACCCTATGCCGTCCTCTCCTATTGTTCCTCCAAGTCATCGGAGGGCCAACAAAACCCACATCCAAAAGGTAACAATCATCAATAGCTTCACGAAACATGTCCATTTGACGCCAAGGACGGGGTCTCCTACTCACATATTCACTGGGGCCAACAACTTCATTGAAGTCTCCCAACACCAACCACGGGTCATTACAATCCCTCATCAACTGCCTCAGAAGATTCCAGCTTAGGAGTCGATGGTGAGTTTCGGGGTAGCCGTAGAATCCAGTGAACCTCCAACCGCAGAAGTTGACATCGATATGATGGTTGGAAAAACTCTTGATGATAGCTTGGTTGTCATTATTCCAAAGGAGGGCCAAACCCCCCCTTCTGTCTTGAGATTCCACTGAAAAGCAAAAGTCAAAATGTAACCTTCTTCTAACTCCCTCCATTTCTTTAGAGTTGCGTTTGGTTTCACAGAGGAAGATCAAACAGGGAGCTTGTTTCTTAACCACGTTAAGGAGGCTTCGAATTGCACGTGGGTTCCCAAGCCCACGGCAATTCCATGCTAGGAGAGCCATATCAAATGAGGCGGGGCTGGGGAGTGCCCTCAGCCGCCGCCTCCAAGATTCCATTGTCAGTTTGTCCCTTCCTCCTTTTGGGCCGCACCTCCTCCACATCCCCCTCCCACTCTCGGCTTCTCGTGTCATGGTTCCCACGCCTACCTTGCTGAAATCCGATAATGTCCGCCTCCTTATCCTCTCTAGCCCTTCTTTTCCACTTACGTTTAGAAAAAGTTGTCTCCCAAACGCACCCACCTTTAGCTTTGTCCATATCCATCCTACTGCTCGATTCATTCTCCACAAGGGTAGAAGAAAGACTAGCTCCCTGAAGAACCTTGACCTCCACCAGCTGGAAACCAACCATCCCCTCTTCTAGGACTGTGGACCCAACTGTGTGCGATATGGGTTGCACACCTTTCCCTTTCCCCATGTTCGTTGCCACCACCTGCCCCTCCCGGACCACCCTGTCCACGCTCCCGCTGCTAATGGAGGGACAGCAGATTTGTTTAGTCCCCCATCTGTCTCGGACAGCACACGCATCCACATGCCACACTCCATCAGCAGGTTCAGTCTCCAGTAGCTCACCAACAGCAGGAACAGCGGAAACAACCTCCACAACCGTGGATGGAATATCGCTGGAAGAGAACGCCAACCTGCTCCCATCTCCAGCAATCCCGCCCCCAAGACCAGTTTCATCGGTTTGCACGACACCCACCTGCATGCCACGTCCTGCCATCGAGTCCAGGATGACATCTCCATGGAGAGCTTCATCATCTGGTCGACAGTCCAGAAACCTGAGATCGCCCAGACTGTTGCGCGCGAGAACCACCCCCCTGTCTATAGTCCTATCTGCTGAAGTGCAGATGGGTTGCTGAAATACAGGGACAGGAGGACTCCCCAGCTGCTTCTGAGACCGTGCATCTGGAGTGCTCTCATCCAGCGCTAGAGGCCTACCACCCGAGTTGCCACACCACTGCTGTCCGCCCATATCCTGCTCTCCAACCATCCCACATCTGTCCCCGACCTCCTCCTGGGTGGAACTGGTACACACGCCCAAGTATCGGATTGGCATAGCCCTGTTACTCTTGGGGAAATCAGAAAATGACTTAGCGCTTCTTACCCCAACCCGTAGCCATGACCCAAAGGGCATATCAGCTTCAGCCAACTGGTTCTGCCCGGAAACAACAGCCGGGCATTCCCGGTAAGCGTGGCCCATTCTGCCACACTGGTAACAGAAAAGCGGCAACCTCTCGTACTGGAACGAGATCCACTTCCGATTTTGAGCTTCTAACTGAATGAACATCCCTCTACGGAGAGGTTCCCGGCAATCCACGATCACCTTCAACTTCAGCTCAGCTTCAGATGCAACCATATCAGTCACAGTCTCAAATGTATCGCCTATGCATCGACCCAGGTAGCTTTTGTCCACCAAGTGAGGAATGCCGGACACATGTAGCCACAGGGGCGTTTTGACGAGCATAACATGCGCAATGTCCGTTTCTACTCTGAGATCAGCCAGCAGGACGAGACTCCGCTCGAAGGACCATGGTCTTCCATTCAGAACCCGCACCTTCTCCTCCTCAGCTTCAAACACGACCCGGTAGAGGTTCTCCCCTACCTCGGTGAACCTGCATTGACGCTGTATCCTCCACACTCTCCGCAACATGGTTTTGAAGAGTTCTTTGTTATATGATTTTGACGACCAAAGGGAGCAAAGGATCGCTGCTTCCCCGTCCGGCACAATCTTCTTCATCCCCGAACTGGCGATGGTCATGGTCTGGAGCTCTGCCCCTAACAATTCCCCGATATTTTGATCCATTATCTCCCTGTAACCTCCAACACTGCACTACCAATACACCCACGACGAGCCTTCACTCTTACCCACGAAACACGAACGCCACAGAGTCACCGCCCTCACTCAGCTTCGAGCACGTCTAGACGCCGTTCGGAGCTACAGAGGGGGGACGACGGGACCCTTTTTATTCTCACCTTTGCTTTTAATTTATGAGAGGAGTTGAACTAAGAAAAAAAGAAAAAAAAAAAAAAAAAAGGAAGAATATTGGAGATCTCTTAACAGTTCTTTGAATTTCGCATTTCGGTTTTGGAGGGGACCTAGGCAATAGATTTCAGCAACCAATGGTAATTAGCTGATTGTGGACGCTTCAAAGCATATAATTAAAAGATTAATAAGCGCAGTATCGTGTTTTTCTATATTAATTGGATGCCTGATTTTTTTGGGCATCGTACAGTATTGATATTTTATGATAATATTCGATGATGAATATTAACATTGTATACAAAACATAGGGTTGATCCGAAGCCACAGATTATACGCTTAACTTAGTTTTTAAGTTTAAAATAATACTTTTTGAAATCTAAACCATTTATTATATTTATCCATGTGTATTATTTGCCCATCCAAAACTTACATGTATTGTAAAACTTTTATATATCATATTATATTATATATTTTTCAAAAATTTTAATAGTTTTATATCCACTATCAAAAGATATATTTTTTACAAAACGTTAGTTTCCAATAAAAATTAATTTTTTTTTTTTATAACGAAACTTAATTATTTTCACTATAGGAGAATACATTTTCAGCAACTCTCAATTAAAAAAATTTTAATAGCAAAGAAAATATATATGCAAGTAAAATCGTGCTACCTTATAGTGATGTTTTTATGAGCAAGAAATTTTTTTTCAATACTTGTGAGGACATTTTTATAGGTAAGAAAATATTTTATTGCTTATGATAATGTTTTGGCAATCAAATCATAATTCGATTACCTCAATCAAAAATCAAAACGATTGTCCACCACTTTTATGCAAGGTGGTTACATATATGTTAGAAATTATTGGCAATCAAACTAAAAATTTGAACCTTTTATAAAAATCAAATATCATTTGTGGCTAAGAAATTTACTTTTTAGGGAAAATTCCTTTTATATGTACAATATTTATCCCTAATTTCTAATATACTAAAAATGTTTTAAAATTTTATCTTATATTTATAACATTTACCATAAAATTTTATCATACTTGTGCACACGAAATAACCATTAACTATCCCATTAAAAAGACGATTTTATCTCTTCAAGTTTTTTCTCCGTGAAACAATTTAGATTGAATATGATATTTGAATCATTTAATATCATAAATTAATAGTTTACTAACATTAATTGAGTTATATTAGAGTTGAATCATTTCAATTAAGGAATTATGGAGGATTCAATGAGATAGTTAATAATTGTTTTGATTAATTAGTATAACAAAAATTTAAGGCAAAACATTATAAGTATAAAAGGATTTTTTGAAACATTGTGTGTATATGCGCAAATGTTGTGGGTATAAGAGTAATTTTTCTATTTTTATTGTTTCATTTTTATAAAAACGTTGATCTATATGTATTTAATTTATAAATCGATCTTTGCCCTTTCTAAGTTGCATAGATTTTTTTGGATTTTTAAATACATAAATATTCTTGTCATTTTCAAACGTGTTTAAAAAATCCTAAAAATACTTAAATATTTACAAAAGCTAAAAATACTTACAATATTTATCCCTAATTTCTAATATACTTATGATATTTTAAAACTTTATCTTATATCTATAACATTTTACCCTGAATTTTTATCATATCTATGCACTCAAAACAACCATTAATTAGCCTATTGAAATTACGATTTTGTCTCTTCAAAATTTTTCTTATTGAATATGATATTTGAATCATTTAATATCATAAATTAATGTTTTACCAACATTAATCGAGTTATATTAGAGTTAAATCATTTCAATTAAGGAATTATGAAGGATTCAATGAGATAGTTAACAGTTATTTTGATTGCACTAGTATGACAAAAATTTAAGGTAAAATGTTATAGTTGTAAAGGGATTTTCTAAAACATTGTGTGTATAATAGGAATTATGGGCAAATGTTGTGGATATAAGAGTAATTTTTCTATTTTTATTGTTTTGTTTTTATAAAACTGTTAATTTATGTGTATTTAATTTATAAATCGATCTTTGCCATTTTGAAGGTGCGTAGATTTTTTTGGATTTTTAAATACATAAATATTCTTGTCATTTTCGAACGTGCTTAAAAAATTCAAAAAATTTTAAATATCTAGGTGTATTTAATTTATAAATCCATCTTTGCCATTTTGAAGGTGCGTAGGTTTTTTTGGATTTTTAAATACATTAATATTCTTGTCATTTTCAAACGTGCTTAAAAAATCCAAAAAATATTAAATATCTACAAATGCTAAAAAATTAGTTTATAGATTAAATACATTTAGATTAACAGTTTTATAAAAAAAATTCTAAAAATTGGAGAAGTTTTTTGGGCCGACATAAAATTGGTCCATTTTAGGTCGGCCGACGATAATAGATCGTGGCAGCCCAACACGATAAATAGTTTAGTTTTAAAACATACATTTTATTAAAAATCAAAGGTAAGTACTACCAAAGACAATCGATGATATTGGCCCGGCCCACAAACCGATTTTTTGTTTTTTATAAACCTGTGAATCTATGTGTATTTACCCTTTTAAATATTGGGATATTTTAGTCGTTTACATTTTCAACTTGAAAATGACTAAAATACCGCCGTATTTAAAATAAAAAATATACACACACATCAAAATAGTAAAACTTGGCTAGTAAGTTAAAGAAAATCTCTTTACCATTAAAAATACCTAGATTAACATAATTGCAAGACGCAGTTGGCAGGGGATCGACGGATCATCCTGAGCATTAAATTATTACAAATTTACAATTATCATAAGGGTAATTTGTAAATACACCAACTTAGTTTAACTATAATTGCAAATATGCCCACATAATTTTGAAATTACAAATTACTCCCATACCATTATGGTGTCGTTATATACCATCACAACGTGTATATATTTGCAAAGATATGCAAATTATATAAGTATATTTGCAATTTTAAAAATTAAGTAGTTATATATAATTTTTGCAAATATATCCACGTAGTTTTCAAATCTTTGAAGATATACCCGCATTGTGAGTCTATAACAATGCAATAACAATATCGTAACGACGTGAAGATATTTGCAATTATGGTCAAACTATATAAGAATAATTTGCAAATTTTGAATCCATATGAGAATGTTTACAATTATATTTAAACTATATGAATATATTTGCAAATTACATTTACCATAATTACCACATTGCGTAGACATTGAAAGTTGTAACTCAAGTTGGGTGAGAACTGACTCTTCGTGCTTGGCCCATTCCAACATGCCAAGGGGCTGTTGGAATTTGGAAGTGTGCATACGTTTATCTCGGGTCTAAATGCAGCCCCAAAATCCATTGGCCGGCCCCAGTTTGAGAGGGCCGACTTTAAGGATCTGTTGGCCCAGCTTTTGTAGAAAGTGCCAAAGCATCCAGCTTTTAAAGAATGCTTGGCCAACCTTATCCATTTCGTTTTAATCTTTTGCGGTAAAACTTGGATAGAAATGTTCCGGTTAGCCCGGGTTAAGTAATGGCTCACTTAGTTCAGCTTAAAAAAATTTGTTTACTTTTTTTTTTCATATACTTATTTATTTAAGTATATTTAATATATAAATTAAAATTTTGGATATATATTTTTTCAGATTTTTAAGCATAGAAGTATTTTAACCATTTTCCATGGATGTTAAATACGTCTATGTTAAAGATAAGCGCCATAAAGATAAGCTCAAAATTATGCTTATCACCTAAGCTCAACTTTACGGTAATTTTACCGCAGTTCGAACCAGGCCCTTACTAATCCAAGTCCAGAAGCATGTATCACGATCACTTGCATATAGGAGACGTGAGGCTGCCAATTTGTGTACAAGACTACAAGGCACAGCACAAAGAGGCAAGATGAAAATGTATGTGACTGGAGCTGTGCATATATATATTTTAGTCCTACTAAACAGGTTAAATAGAAGTCGTTTTATTTCATATAACCCCATTTATTTTTCTAATCCTAGAGATTGAGGGAAAATCTGGGAGACTTGGGTTCCATTTAAGTCAAAGGTGTACATGGCTCACAATTTTTTAGAGGTACATATATTCATATGTGAATTGTAAAAAATATTTAGATCTATTAACATATGTATTAGAATATAATAATACTATTTATTCACATGATAGTACTGTTTTATACGGTCGAGATGTTAAAAATACAACTTTAAAATTCATCTTTAATTTTAAACCATTTTATTATATTGATTTTATATATTTGTAGTTGAGGTCATGAATAATTATTGCAGACAAAAGATGGGGTGAGGTTACATATAATGGAAGAAGCAGATTTTACCTTAATCATTAAGATAAAAATAAATGAAATTATATGAAAGTAGAGTGGAACTCTTTACCTAATGCCTTAGCATTTATCAACCTAACCTAATTTTAGCAATCTTGTCTCTAATCCTACTCCAAATTATAGGCAGACGGATGGATTTGGAAAGATGAGGAGCGGCAGTTGAGACTTCAGAGTCTTGTAAGAACTCAAACCTAGTTTTCTCTTGGGCTAGGCTGACGCTGATAATATCATAATTTATTTTATAAATATCAACGTCACCTCTTAATTTTTTGGAAACCATAATTGTTCGATAGAATACAAGCCACCCATGATCTTTATAAATATTTATTTAAGTTAATATATCATAAATCAAATTGGTTGGTCTTTTTATCAGGGCCATTGTGGTTTGCAAAGCCTAGAGACTAGGGGTGTGTTTGGTTGGAGGTAAAACTTTTGATGAAAAGTTTTAGAGGTAGAAGTTGTCAAATTGATAGAAAATGATGTGATATAATAGGGGTAATGATGAGGAGTAAAGAGAATAAATTTAAAATAGATAGGTTAGTTGTATGGGTAGTTGTGTAGAAATTATTGAAAAGTAGGGTAGTTTGTATAGAAAAATGTGAAAAAATAATTAAAAAATAGAGTAGTTATGAAGAGTGAAAAGTTTTGTGTTGAAAAGTTTTAATTGACAAGTTTTGGCCCCAAACAAACACACCCTAGATTTTACATAGATGTATGAGAGTGGGTTAAATGGTGGTGACGCCGTTGGAATAGGCCACCACGTTTTTGGCCCATTTAATGATTAAACTCTCCCAAAAAAAATGATTAAACACATTTTGTTTACTTTTACTTATTACATTATGTTATAAAAATCATTTTAATACAATTCCATCAAAAAAATCTTTTTAATAAAAGGTGTTGGATGTACCGTACTCGTTTAAAAAGCATAATTGTATAAGTTACAAAAAAGCATTTAATTCTATTCATATATGAATTAGAATATTATGATACTTTATAGAATTATTTATGTCAATAGAAATGATGTTTTAGATAGTTTGGAAATTAAATTAATAATTTTAAAATTAGTATATGAATTGAATATTTTATTACATTTATTCGACACTTTATTAGATGAGGACAATGTACAAATGAACGAAGCTTATCTTTCAGTCAAGAAAATACTTCTAAATATAATGAACGGGATGAAGTAAATTTTAATTTAAGGCCTGTGTGGGGAGGGGAAGAGGTAAATAATTTCACACTCCATCCTATAAACCTTTGGATGGGATGTGATCATTTACAACCTGCTCCCATTTCCGACCGATCATAAAACCAATTTATATGTTTTTTATTTTTTGACATTGTTAATTTAGATATCTACAATCCATATACAAAGGTTTACCAATCT
This sequence comes from Annona cherimola, assembly GCA_030490835.1. Classification (NCBI taxonomy): domain Eukaryota; kingdom Viridiplantae; phylum Streptophyta; class Magnoliopsida; order Magnoliales; family Annonaceae; genus Annona; species Annona cherimola. The sequence continues at coordinate 19,249,002 of CM059975.1, read as the reverse complement.
TTGAAATGTATACATATATTTTTCGAATTTTAAACACAGCATTTTTTATATCTATATATTTTTTGAATTTTAAACACAAGGATAAAAATGACCACAATACTCCTACATTTAAAATTCAAAAAAATATATACATTATAAAAATGAAAAATCTTGATTTATAGATAATATAAATCTAGATTAACCATTTCCAAAAAATTGAAAAATGCTTATCAATGGGTTTTAGGAACGGAAGGGTTGGGAATGCTTCCATTTCCGACGTGTCATAAAAAGTCAGCCACTCATTTTGATATGATTTAATATTTTAAATGATAAACGAGCTTACTTTTTCAATTATTTTCTCTAAATTTGAATTATTTTTTACATATTTTGTATTACTATGATATCTTTTATATTCATTTTCTTTGTTTCTAATTATTACACATATTATATTATATTATTCTTCTCTTTTTAAAATTTTTTTTGATTGAGTTCATGTATTTCAACTTATTTCATATATTATAATCTAGTTCAAGGGATACAATAAGTTCCCATTTAACTTGTGAGGAGATAATAAGCTCCGCCTAAATCACTAGGGGGTCACATAGCTGCGCCAAACTTGCAAACGGGGATAAAGTCTTACCAAATAAACAACATAGGACACAACCACCAAAGCCCTATTTTGAAAGGGACATATCTATGGAAAACATCGTTCTCGATCTCTCATCTTGTTGTTGTAGGTTATTAGGTGACATTTGAGAGTTTAGTCTACTGTAAAGGGGTTCTATCATTTCTCTTATGTTGCAAGGATTATATTTCTTTCCTGTAGTAGGGTTTAAAAATGGCTCTTTTTCAAAATTTGTAACACAATTTTTAAAAACCTTCTTTAATTCTCTCTTGCCGAATAGAACTTTAATAATCAAATAGGCCAAAAATGGGGCGACTCAAATAAACCCAACCTGGCATGTATAAATATATATTTTGAACCCAGGAGACGTTTGTTAACACATGAGCATGGGAACTATTGTTTTCTCATGGTATTTGGTTTCCCAAGATCAATCATTACTATATTAATCAGACTATGTTTTTCATTTTTATATCTACATTTTAATCATTTTCTTTAACAACTACATACAACAAACCTATTTATTTTAACTATACGTCTATCATTTCCTATCAATCACACATTTTTCAAAATATTCTCTTTTTCATTTCCCACAATTTACCACAATTCCACAATTTTACACATTAACAAATGTCCCCCTAATTTATGAATCTATAATATATATTACTTTTACAATCGTGCAACAGGCAATACAACCTGTGTCAACTTGGTCGGTTGGTACGGAATATAGGTTCCCCCGTCACAGCTGGTCAGCACGAACCGCCGCGCGCCGAAAACCGTCCCAGAATTCCGTTAATATTGACTTCTCAGATTACGAAAATCGCACCGAAAAGCAAAAACAAATCCATTATTATTATTATTATTATTATTATTATATTTTTTCTTTTTTTAAAAAAAAAAAAAAAAAACTCAACACCGTTTCTGTGGATGTTTTATTGATATTTTGTACAATGTGATATGTCAAATTACATATCAAAGTCATTCACCTTGAAGACAACCAACTTTCATCTATTAATTAAAAAAGATCAAAATGCTCTCATTCAAATTCCCATCCGAATCCCACAATTGGAGATTTAATACGACACAGGTCGGCAACTGAGCAAAGCTTGGTTAGCCGTTTATGTGGATATTGGGTGGATGTTCGTAGCGTGAGTAAGAGTAAATGACTTCAACCATTACAAAACTACAAAGCTAATTAGCTTCACCTAATTATAGTTAGATGATGATAGATGGAGGGCATGTCTGACCTCACTTATATTGTACAAGAAATGGGAAATTATTCTGCTTTGGTAACATTTTTTTGATGTATATATTTACAACTATATCACTTTTTATTACATTTGAGCATTTAAGATATTTTTACAAATTTTCAGATCTATATTCTGGAGCCTCTCACCATGTCCGGTTTAGACTCACCCGGGCGGAGAGTCAAAAGTGCGGACAGCAAGTCGTCTGCGCTGACGCCTTCGCCAGTTGGGACGGGATCCACATGATTTGCATTAAAAAATCTTAATAAACGGGGAATTCTTAGACTACAAATCTGCCTCTCTACATAACGTGAAGGACGCGATATTCGTACCGGCAGACCAGACAAAGCCGTAATCTAATTAATTAACCAACCTTACTACTTTGAAGGCGAAGGCCAGCATCCAAATCACTCCAGTTTCTTCTTTCTTGTCGCTTGCTTTCTGTACAAACTAAAATATTGGCACAGCCCACCGGCCCTAGCCCACCTCCGCCATTCGCGGGCAGATTTTCGTTTGGGTGCCATGCTTTCCCTTCCATGACAACTTCACAAGTACTTTCGACCTGGATTTAAGAATTAGCAATCAAGATCAGCTCACCTTATAACCAACGGATTTGGAATCCGTCGAGAATTTTAAATTATTTTCCCTTTTTTTTTTTTTTTTTTCCCTCCTTTGCTTGAAAAACAACTCTATTTCATACACAGTCTCTTTCAAGTACCGCACCTTACCCGAGTGCTCACAGAACAGGACAACTCGCTCTGGGTTGCGGACCTTGCAGGGTTAAAAATCTCATAATACATCTAAAATAACGAAGAGAATAAATTTAAAATAATAAAAAGTCTGATTTATGTAAATTGGTTGGAAAAAGTGAGATAAAATGATATGTAAATTGTGATCGTGCTGGCTGGGAACGTGAAATGGATTCAGCTTAGCAGCTGCGAGGGATGGCGACGTTATTGGGGGCGCCGTGTGCCTTTGCGCCGCCGCTTCTGGCAAAGAGAACCATTAAATACTCCGCCCGCCCATGACGCACCATACCTGCCCTGCTGGTATTGGCAGCAAATTGCATACTCGGAATGCAAGATGAAAGATTTCCATCCTATGGACTGGTGCATCGCGTACATCGATTGCCCAAAATTTGGCTCACTTGGTCCATAGAAAAGGTTTGTGACGGATGAAAATAAATGAAGGGCTGTGTAACATCATCATATTTTAGCAAGCAATTAATCATCGATCAGAGTAGTGTGGCTGTGTCGTTTGCCCTACATACACGGTTTCTAAATAAAAATGTTGGTAGCCTGCGTATCAGACCTGTGTTGCGAGCCGCGCATCGATGAGTTAATTACGGTCACTAGCAACGTTGTATCTAACGGTCGGTGCGACAAGATCTCCTCCGTCTGTTTCTGTCTGTCTCTGCCTCGTGCCTCAGCTCACGGTTTCTACCGTCGCCCGGGCAGAGGTTGACGTCGAAGTAACGACCGTTTGAAAATTTGACGCGGTTTGTCAGACGGAGCATCCAAAGAGGCGTGCTGCCGGTCTGCCGTTAAGCGGGTAGCCTGCCCGAGGACTGCGGCCATTCGATCCCACTCGGCTTCCCCTCTGATGACACGATCCATGCCGTTCATCATGATGAGCAGGAGACAGCTAAATGCAATCTCGACCGTCCGACTTGTTTGCAGAAAATAAAGCGCTGTAAAGGTGGAGAATATCCTATTCCAAAAACAGGGGGCATTTGCAAGCTGGCCTGCGTCTCGTGGAGAAGACTTTTCGCGTCACGCGTGGGCCCCACCGCTATGCTGGCCCCCACTCCTTTCCATATCTTAATTCTTAACGCGAAGGCCGCTTCGGTGCTCGGTCAGAGCGGACGTATGATACACGGTCGCTGCGAAATTAAACGCTTACCGTGGAATTGATATACCAATATTGAATGGAAAATCGTAAATATCACGAGCATCTACGTTCAAACGCATCAAGGGGAAGCTGTTGCCAAGTATGATGATGAATCTTATTGCATTGCGTTGATGGACGGCAGTATTTCTGCACATCCGATTTTATATTTTAATGGTTGGATTTTGTAGTTTCCGACCATCACATCACAGTCCTGACTATTTAAATTAGCAATGATAGTGGACAGTGCAAAGTTTATGTGCTGCATTTGGTTGACTTGGGTGGCGACCGTGCATTGAGAGTCGCACTCGGGCAGAGCACCAGGGAAGTGGGCGAATTAAGCGTACAGCTCATGGTGGCGCGCAGGCACATGGGGTGTTGCGGTTAGATGCTTTGAGACTTGCAGACAACGCGGGGGAGTTGTTACGGACAGCTTGAATGTGTACACCCGTTGCTCCGTTGGGCAATTGCAAGTGGAAATACATCCAATCCGGGCCCTTCAATTTCGTCGAGAGGAGAGCATTCTTGATGGTAATTAAGTTAAAGATAACCATGCATATTCACCCAATTAATTGGGTATATACTACTGATGGTTTCTTAATGGATCGTGCCTTAAACTTATTTTGCCACCGCTTCACAAAAGATGAAAAAGGATAGCAACATCTGTTTTTTTGAAAAGTTAGGATTTCTAGCTTTCCATAAAAGCTTACTTTTCAGCTTTTTTTTTTAATATAAAAAAAGGAAAATAGCAAAGAATTGCTTTTCTATGTGATAGTCAAATACTTGTGCGTATTTTTAAGCTCACCAAGCACTTAGCCTGCATAATAAGCAAGCACAAAGAGGCCCTTAATAGTTTGGAACAAATTTGGTTATGGGTGAGTTCGAATGTTTGCTTCGATGATAATAAGTGTGGTGATAACTTGTAATGGATAATGTCAGCAATAAGGTAAATGAAGGCAAAATTTATAAGAACTGATTGAAAAACTAATGTGAATTGATGTGATTATGTATGAATAATTGTGGGTAATGTCACTTAATATTTGGTCATTTTTAGAATAAAAATTACATTTTCTTTCTTTTTGTGACTTGTGAGCGAACATTACATTTATCCAAGCGCCAAAATTCCTTTTATCAACTCAAATCGAACCAACTTAAGGGTGTGTTTGGTAATGTATAAAACTTTTGGGGCGTGTTTGGGAATGGATAAAACTTTTGGTGAAAAGTTTTGAAGAATAAAAGTTGTTAAATGATGTGATATGATAGAGGTAATGATGAGAAGTAAAGAAGATAAAGTTAAAATAGATAGGTTAGTTGTATAGGTAATTGTGTAGAAATGATTGAAAAGTAGGGTGGTTTGTATAGGAAGATGTAAAAAAATAATTAAAAAATAGAAAAGTTAGAGAGAATGAAAAGTTTTAGGTTGAAAATTTTTAGGTGAAAATTTTTTGTTGTTTCCAAACACACCCTTGATGAAAAGTTTTGAAGAGTAAAAGTTGTCAAATGATGCGATATAATAGGGGTGATGATGAGTAGTAAAGAGGATAAAGTTAAAATAGATAGGTTAGTTGTGTGGATAGTTGTGTAGAAATGATTGGAAAGTAGGGTAGTTGTATAGGAAAATGTGAAAAAATAATTAAAAAATATGATAGTTGTAGAAAGTGAAAAGTTTTAGATTGAAAAATTTTAACTTGACATTTTTCGTCAATTGCCAAACACACCCTAAATATCTTCCTGCTAATGTGTATTGTTGTTAGTTAACAATACGGCAAATATGTATGATGAAAACTATAAGGTGAATGGTGTGAATTAGGGCTTGAATTGTAACAAAATATGAATGATATTATAAAAAAAAAAATCATAAACAAAAAATTAAATTGACTCCAGCTACATGCATATGCGCTTCCCTATATACATTCTCCCCTAATGCGGTGGTGTAGCAGGGAGAGCTATGCTAAATTACTAATGATGACAGTAAAAATACATATAGAAAAGGAAGTGATATTTGGACACACCGTACATCATCATTTGTCATAAAGTTGTAAGATATATAATTTTAAATATTGAAAGGCCTTTGTGCCAACGTGCTCCGCATGCGCGTGCAAGCGAATGGCCCCCTTTTTTTTTTTCCGGTGGGGATAAATAAACGGGTGTATATGAGCTTGCTGCTTACAGCCCAGACGATCTTGAACTGTTGGAAGATATATAGTGAGTCAACGTAGAAGAGACGATGACATAAGAAATGTCCATATTCGGGGCATGGAAGGCCAGTGGGGTTTGTTGGCAACTGGCCAGCTGCATGTTCCACTCAAGTTCCTTTTGATGTGATGAACCACCGTATCTCTAGCTCCCATGTGACTCAATCTTGTCTCCTCTCGTAAGTCGTGAAGTGTTCCATGTTTGTAATCTTTTCTATGGAATTGTTTGGATGAGGGTGGATTTATTGTTGGCAAGAGGATCTTCCATGATGCTTAATTTTCATTATTTGCTTGAAGTTTCACGTGACCACCTTATATTTACAATAGTTTAATTACATGAGTATTTTATCTCAAGAAAATTACATTGATATTAAGCTTAATTGTTATTTCTTCTCTCTCTAATCCGACTTCAACGAGGACAACTTACATGAAATATCACAACGTTCCAAAGTTTAACCACTAGACTTTTAGACAGCATGATAATAAATTAGGAGGATCATTCTTTTAAACCTGGGTGGATTTATAAATCCTTTTTATTTGTAGTGCATTCAAGATAACTATCTAAGTTAACTATATTCTATGTATAATATGGTCTTATTATACTTTTATCTACAACAATTTGAAACTACTTTATCATGAGGCTTGCAAAGGTTGCATTATTTGAAAATTATAAAAATATGTAAAAAAAGAAAAAACACCAAAATACTGAAATTTAATCCACAGAGTTATTATGTTAGGGTAGTTGGGCACTGATCTGATGCAATCGATTGTACCAACATCATATGTACAACCATTGGATTTTTACTTTTTAAAATACCATTTTACCTCTAAATATTATATCATTCAATTATATGCACGTATTCATTTATGAGGTCAAAGATTGCTTTGATTAGAGACTTTTATATGTTCTAAAATTTAACATTTTTTTGGAGTGAATATATGACTACTAAAATTTGAAAATAAATATATATCGTTTAAAAAGTTTGCATTCAAAGTATTTTTTTAGCAACTGAAATTTCTAATTTTGCAATTTCTTTAATCTTATATTTAGATGTTCTCCAAACAAGTGGTGCAAGGCATTAGAGTAGAATTGAACTGCAGTAGCTGTCCCAGAGGGGCTGGAGAAGTTAACTCCGTCAGGAGGCTACAAGGGGTTGTGACGGTTTCTGGGAGTCCCGTAACGCCGTTAGTTAACATCGTCGTCCTGTAAAACCGCGTGAAAAAAGGGACCACCGCTCCCGTAACTTGTACTTGATGCTCTGGAAGAGCAAGACAATACATGAACATAAACGTTATAAAAATCGTACATTTTCACGATCCTTGCACATTTGCTGTCCTTATCTTGAGTTTCATCATAAATGCCTTATATCTTGAGAATTTTCCCCACCACACGATTCAAAATTTTTAGATTTGTAGACATCCATCTGTTTCAGCCGTCCACATTATTCAGAAAAAATGATTTATATATCCTCCCGTTTTTGTGATTTAACACCATCAAATGTGGTCCCATTTTGCAACACAAGATTGTCAGATATGTTTTGTGTCCCGAAAGTGCTCCAACCATTAATGTCCTCCTCAGCATTATCTCGATGCACCTTCAATTGACAAGAAGCAAACTTTCTGACTGATAAGCCACAATCCACCATTCCCATTCCTAGTCTGGACTCTGGAGATGGTTATGCTAAACATTATTTGTGTTATAATAATCAGATAATTATTCAGTACATATGTACTGAGATTCAATGTATGTGGGAGTTTTGAGTTTTTAAAATTTTCTTTTCATAAATGGGAAAAATTGTTGATTTTTGAAATTGTACAAAAGCATATATACAAAAATTTAAAAATAGTTAATTTTGATTTATGATCTAAATACATGTGTGATGATCTAAAAATGAAATGAAAATATAAAAAAGAAAATACTCAAAACAGCTATATGTATTAAAATTATTTCCAATGATAATAGTAAATTGTAATTTGGATGGCACATTTCAACTATTTCATTCAATTATTAGAAATAATTGTAGGAAATAACAGGTTATCATGGAAATTTTCACTTAAATTATCGGAGCCTACTAGGATGTATAAATCAAATTACTTGAAGTTATTTAAGATTTAAAATTATGTAAATTGAACATTTACATGAGCAAAAAGTATGACAGATATTTGGAGAGTAATTTCATTCGCTCTCAAATTGTATTCTTTCATAGCTCACTCAAGTCACCCAATCCCGTATGGGATTTCGAACCAAAAATTTTCATGGGAGCATGTGTGGTCCTTCTTGTTCGGTTGGGAGCTAGTGGTCTCCCTTTAGAAATATCGTTAGAATTGTCCTAGAACTTTGAATGTGATATGTGTTGAGATATGTTGTAAATATACTCCAATAAAAAAAAAAGTCACCCAATGAGACAAATGGGTATGAAAATTTAGATGATAATTTCTACACTTAAACTGTTTTCCTTCAATGATTGTAAGGGGTAAATTACTTTGTTAATTAAATGAATTGACATTCTTTAACAGATGGGAAGATAAGGCTGCAATCCAGCAAGGTCAGTAATGTATTCGTTATTACAGTGCGGCAGTCCGGTAGAAAACAAAGAAACAGAGAAAAGGAAGACTTGAAGCTCAGCAACAGGGCTCAAATGGCGGTTTCAGTAAATTTGTTAAAAAAGAGATGAACTGAAAAATCTACAGAGACTAGGAAAGATGTTGAAAACCGCTCACGAAAGGGATTTGGAATTTGGAGGAAGACAACTGCTTTCTTTTATGTTTCGGGAAGTGGGTCCCATCTATTCCTCTGTACATTGAAAGGCCCCATCTCGGATTAGCTGGAAAGAGCTGTTTTTTTTTTTTTTTGATGGTGAAAGAGCTGTTTTTAGAGGCTGCAGAAAAAGCAGGCTACAGATTAGATAGCCAGCCTACGCTAGACTCGTCGTAGATTCGTGGGAAGGATAGATAATAGAGGTATGGAATGGAATTTGTCCACTAAGATCTGCATTTCTTTGTTGTTTTGACTCCATTGTGTTGGTTTTCTGCAATCCTAGGAAGTTTTTTTCCCCCTCTCTTTTTTCTTTTTTCTCTCTTTAGAATTTTGTGTTTTTTTAGGGTAGTTCTGGAGGTAGAAATCGAAATGCTGATCAGGGTCTTGGAGCATTTGTAGTTTTCAGATAGGATTGACGAGAAAGATCTTGCTTCTGTGTCTTTTTCGTTAGAAATGATCATTCTGCCATTACAGAAGCCATTTGTTTTTGCTCTTCTTTTCTCTTTTTAAAGGACTGGAAATCCGCTTGGCTTTCTTGCATTTCAAACGACAAATCTTGCTCTTCTTTTTTCCTTCTTTGACTTTTTTTCCTTCTGATTTTTGAATTTTTTGGGACTTGGGACTAGAGGTTTTTTATTCATAGGAGCAAACAAAATGATGATGACGATGATGATGAATTTGGTAATTGCTGTTGTGTTCTTCGGTTTCGTTGTTCATCTCTCTACTGCTGCATTCAATCCCGTTGACAGTTACTTGTTGGTCTGTGGCTCCTCCCACAACGTTTCCTTCCAAGGCGAGACCTTCGTTCCTGATTCATACCAATCTTCATTTCTCTTGAAAAGCGAGGGAGATAGTTCTGTTTCTGCCTCCAGTTCTAATGTTCCATCTCCCATCTACCGCTCCCTTCGAATCTTTCCCCGGCCATCCTCCTACGAATTCGACATCCGGCAAAAGGGCCGGCATTGGGTCCGCCTCTACTTCTATCCTCTCCCACATTCCGGCCATGACCTCAGCTCCGCTTCCATCACAGTCGTCACAGAGAACTTCGTCCTGCTCAGCAACTTCACCTTCAAGAACCAGAACCGATCTTTTCTCTTCAAGGAATACATCGTGAATGTGACCAGCGATTCCTTGACAATCAACTTCGTGCCGGCCAACGGTTCTGTCACCTTCGTCAATGCAATTGAGGTGGTTTCAATCCCGGGTGGCTTGTTTCCCAATCAGGCGCTGGACTTGTCGCCGTCGACGCCCTTCGGTGGCCTCTCCGACGCGGCTCTCGAGACTGTGTACCGGTTGAACGTGGGGGGCCCCTTGCTCACTCCTCAGAACGACACGCTGGGAAGAACCTGGGAAAACGATCTGAAATATCTCCATGTGAATAGCTCTGCGGCGAATGTCTCGGTTAGCCCCAGCTCTGTAAAATACCCTGCTGGGGTGACCCCGGAAACAGCTCCCAACTGGGTTTATGCCTCGGCAGAACAGATGGGAGATCCCAAAATTGAAAATGCCAACTTCAATGTCACTTGGGTCTTCCCCGTTAATCCCAGCTTCGTGTATTTCGTCCGTCTCCATTTCTGTGATGTGGTCAGCTCCGCCATGAATGATCTCATTTTCAACGTCTACATCAACTCAGACATTGCAATAGCGAGCCTGGATCTGTCTGGCAAGACTGGAGGCTTGGCAATTCCATATTACAAGGATTTCATAGCCAATTCCTCCCCGAATTCCAGCACGTTGTACGTGAGTGTGGGTCCAGACACGACAGACGATGCCATGGATGCGATCTTGAACGGGTTGGAGATCATGAAGATAAGCAATGGTGCGAGAAGCCTGGACGGGGAATTCTCCGTCGATGGATTCCTTCCCAAATCACGCTCCAAGAACAGCAAGACGAGAATTGTGGCGGGGATTGTTGTGGGAAGCGTGGCTGCAGTGGGATTCATAGGTTTGTGCTGGTGGTGCTTTAAGGGCCGGAAATCAAAGGCTACTACTCACCCCAGCCAGCCATGGCTGTCACTGCCACTATATGGAAACTCCCAGACCATGACCAAAGGCTCCACAATCTCACAGAAAAGCGGGACGGCAAGCTGCGCCTCCTTGGCATCGACGAGCCTTGGCCGCCTCTTCTCATTTCAGGAGATCATTGATGCAACCAACAAGTTTGATGAGAGCTTGCTGCTTGGTGTGGGCGGATTTGGAAAGGTCTACAAGGGAACACTGGAGGAAGGAGCCACAGTGGCTGTGAAGAGGGGGAATTCAAGGTCAGAACAGGGCATTGCTGAATTCCACACCGAGATTGCCATGCTGTCCAAGCTCCGGCACCGCCACTTGGTGTCACTGATCGGTTACTGTGACGAGCGGTCGGAGATGATTCTGGTCTATGAGTATATGGCAAATGGGCCGCTTAGAAGCCATCTCTATGGCACTGAGCTCCCATCACTCTCCTGGAAACAGAGGCTTGAAGTTTGCATTGGTGCTGCCAGGGGCTTGCACTATCTCCACACAGGGGCAGCACAAAGCATAATTCACAGGGATGTGAAGACCACTAACATCCTCTTGGATGAGAATTACGTCGCCAAGGTTGGCGATTTCGGCCTGTCAAAAACAGGGCCGGCATTGGATCAGACCCATGTGAGCACAGCGGTGAAGGGCAGCTTCGGCTACCTTGATCCAGAGTACTTCAGAAGGCAGCAGCTGACTGAGAAGTCGGATGTGTACTCTTTTGGGGTGGTTCTGATGGAAGTGCTCTGCTCCAGGCCTGCCCTCAATCCCATCCTCCCAAGGGAGCAAGTGAACATCGCGGAATGGGCGATGGCGTGGCAGAAGAAGGGCATGCTGGATCACATCATGGACTCAGCCTTGGTGGGGAAGGTCAATCCGGCGTCGCTGAGGAAGTTCGGCGAAACAGCTGAGAAGTGCTTGGCAGAGCATGGCGTGGATAGGCCAACCATGGGAGATGTTCTGTGGAATCTTGAGTATGCACTGCAGCTTGACGAGACTTCCTTTGCTCTCACAGACATGCTCGACAACAGCACAAATCACATTGCTGAAGTCCCCCTGATTCCACCATTTGATAACAGTGTAAACATGATTGATGGAGGAGGGACTGATGATGACGTTGAGGATGTGGCCACCAGCGCAGTCTTCTCTCAGTTGGTGAATCCTCGAGGAAGGTGAGGAAGGATCACAAGGATAGAATCTTCCATTCCCATGAATGATTAGGTCTGAATTCTGATTGTGACCGAACGATGGGATGGAAGGCCTTATTCGAATCTTCATCTGTTTCAATTTCGATTTTCTCCCCATATATGAGTTGAATTGTTTGTTTTGGGTTGTAATATAAGTAAATTTAATTGTGATGGAAAAATACATACAAGTATCCGCATTGATTTTGCAGCCGAATTTCTTCATTCCAATGTCCTTTAATAACATGAATTTTAGTGTTCTTTCCTTCCTGTCTTTGGCATGACTGACTGGGTGGTTTGTGTTGCGGTTACGTAATTCATATACTTTTCTTTTGCTGATTTTCGAGCTTTCTTTGGCGGTTCTTAGTTCAATTACTTTTAACTTGCTAATACCTTCCATTTGAATTCTATCAAAGATGTATGAAATAGATGATTGTATTGAAAAAGGGGACTCCTTTCATACACTGATTTCCGAATTCAATGTAGTGCATTCCCAGCTGTAGGATTGGTGGGTGGATTCACAGATAAGATTGTTTTCCTATCAGTTTCAATTCGTTTATTGCTATTTAGATGGTTCAGTTAAAATTTCATGGTGTAAATAAGTAATTTTGTTATAGGATAAATCTAGGACTGATACAGGCTAATACTAGTACTGTGGAATGATCTTTTGAAGCCGGCTTCACAATGGCCTCCGTAAAGCCAGCCCAAAAATCTATTTTGGGAAGTATCAATGATATGCGTCCGTGCGGGTGATAGACTTTTGATACATGCAAACACTAGGCCAAGCAGGCCCCAATATCAACTGACCCGTTCACGGTCCTTCGTAAATTTATGATTGCACCGAATTCTATTAATTTTTAAAAAGCCTGTCAAACTTTTTAAACTAGCAAACTATGTTAATGAGTCTTAATATAGATTCAACGATCCCTGTATGCAGGTATTAATTTCTATTAAATCTCTTAAGAGTTCTCGTGGGCTTATTATTAGACTTTTAACCTCTATAGCCAATTAATTTCTAGTAATATTTTTTTTGGAACTCTTCTGGAGCCAATTAAATGGGGTTTAAACTCTTCTTTTTTTTTTCCCTAGTTTCTACTGTGGTTCTTTTGGAAGTTGTTGAATTAGATTAAATTCTTTTAACGATCGTCGGGGTTAATGAAGTTTTAAGAGGCTGTTAAACTGATGAAATGGGGTGTTCATAGATTCAAAAATTTCTTCAGAAAAATTTAAACCCAGTTGGTAATAAGGAAAAGTTTTGAAAAAAAAAGAAAGCGATTTGGTGTGACAGAGTAGTTATTAGGATCAAACAGAAAAAAGATTGAATAAATTATGTAGTTATATGGAAAAATATAAAATAATAATTGAGAAAAGTAGCTTTGAATTTTGATGAATAATGTCAGAAATAGCTTTAGGAATTAGTCCGGCTCACTTTCTATCCGAACAGACAGAACATGGGTTTGCATGTTGGAGAATTTTCAGGCTTCATTTGGATTTTGGGCCAGGTCCATATCAAGCTGTGCCCTCTGTTTTAAGTCATTTTTTCCCTTCACGAAGAAGATCGGATAAGACAGGTTACACCGTGGGGAGCCGTTGGGTGCAAATTAGGCATGGCTGAGGCCAAATTTTTGTTCTTCGAACTCAAAAATTTACAGTACTTCAACTTGTGTTTTTACAACCGAACTGAGGAAACCGGATTGGAAATAAGGTTAGCGTCAAAGATCAAGCAAACCCAATCACAATTTTCGATTTTTATATTGAATGTAAAATACATTATATGCAGAATACCTAAACAATATTTTTCCATAATCATGCATTTATAGTATTTATATTTATATTTAAAAACATGTTTGTCATGTTGCAATTGTATTATATATAAATTATATTATTTTCATTTACATCTATCTTTATATTTATATTATTTACTTTTAAGTATATTAATTTTCTTCCTGTATCTTTCCTAAAAATAAAAAAATAAAAAAATAAAAAAAATTTCCTCCTCTTTCTTGCTTTGAAAGGTTAATTTTTTTGAGAATATATCATATATTGTTATTTTTTAAAATGTACTTAGACTATCTCATTATGTATTATGATTGTTACTTACATAAGTTGTCATTATTATATATTCATAAAATATTTTAAATATGCCACTCTTTAAATCAAAAGAAAATTTGTCAATCCAAATTTCAACTGAAAATTCAACCTGACACTAATTTTAGGATTTAGGTTTTGCAAATTTGGTTAAAGTTAAAATTAGGGTTTAAGTTATATAAATAGGATTAGAATTAGAGTTCAAATTAACTTAGTTTCATGAGCTTCGACCCAAGTTTCATGCCCCTGAGTTATATTCCCTAAAATCAATATAATTTTTTTAAAATTGAAGGGATTCTTTTAGATTATAAATAATTGTTATTTTGTATTTTAATGTTTATATTTTGATTAATGATACATTTGATATGCCGCAAAAATGGGGCCTGCATGGAGAAAACACTTCCCCACTTGTTCTACACTCATTTTTATTTGATACCTTAACTATATAATGCTATACATTCTAATCTTTACTTATATATTTTTTACTCAATTTATTCACATCATTTCTGCTCTATACCAATCGCACCCATAAATATCTAAAACTATTTCTATACTATTAAAAATGGCCCATACCCAAATACTATTGTATGATAGATACAAAATTTCTGAATTTGTACTCATTTTGGTCCATTTGAATATCTTATTCAGTTAATCTTTAATCTTAGTTAATTAAATTGTATTCTAAATAGACAATGAGATTAATCTAAAACATCGTCTACGCCCCCTTTCTCGCGTGCATTGGATCCCACCAAATTGGGATCTGGATCTCACCTGTATATGCCGACCTCCAAAACCGTCATGTGACCTGTTAAGAACCTTCTGCCGTTCCGCCAGAGTCAAATAATATTACGGATAGCACTTAAATTCATGTCAATTAGCTTGTTCTGTCCTGAATCTCCTTATCCTTTCGTCAGAAATGCATGCATGCTAATGACCCTTAATATGGTGATTTGATATATAATCCTTCACAAATCGGTTTTAGACTGGGACAAAAAGAGAGATGAAGGGCAAAATCATTCCTGCCATGGCTTCATCTTTCCAAGTGGCCTAAAAATTCAAAAACAGAAACGACTTCCACATATTGAATTAAACGATGAAAACTCAATGTAAACAGATTAAAAAAATAAATAAAATCCAGAGCTTAAAAATGCATGAATCTTGGAGCATCGACAGCTCCAAAACATTATTCTTCATCAACAAAACCAATGAGAAAGTTTTAAAAAAGAGTTGTAGAGAACATAACAGAACAGAACAGTGAAACGAAATATAATTGGGATAGGTGAGATTTCAGCCTTCATTTCCTGCATACAATTCCCATTCCATTGCCGAGAGTGCTGGTGCAGTCAAGAGTTCCGAAATCCATCAACGAGGAGCTTTCTTTCTTCTCAACTCGAGCAGGAGAGAAAATGCAAGCAGCGCAGTCGGAGGAGAGGAGTGAGGAGGTCCTCATCTGGTTCTCTCCTCCCACCACCGGCATCGCGACGCCGACCTTCGCTGGATTCTTGTAGTCTGGCCTGTAAGTCCTCCCAATCACACCGTCGACTTTCGGGGAGAGGCTAAAGAACCTGAATTGCACTTCCAGATGGGCATAGCAGTCATCAGCTGGTATCTGGTAATTGTGGAGCTGGTCATCTTCCTCACTCACTGGAATCACATTCACAGCAATCTCCGCCACTCCTTGAAGAGTGATTGTGATGCTGTTCCTGTTCGCCGTCCGCTCGACGGCAATGGAGTCGTCTGACGATTTCCACTCGGAGAGATGTGTTTCGGGGATGACCAAGGCTCTCCCATCGTGAGAGAACAGGAGGTGCTCTTCCTCATCACTCCATTTCTCTGTTCTCTTGGCTTCCACAGAGAATGTGTGTGTACCGAACATGATTCCCAGGGCCTGAATCCATGTGTAGTCTCGAGGCCTTCCCGCCGGCCGGAGGCCGATGAAGCGGGCGTTTATTTGGAGGTTGGGGTCAGAGACAAGGCTGAAATGCTGGTTTCTGCTGCCGTGGAAGTAGAAGACAATGCCGTCTCCACCAATGAAGCGGGGGTCAAAGCATGCGGAGCCAGGGAGATTGCAGTTGGGCTTTCGATCTACAGAAAGAAAATGAATTCATTTTAATTACTACCGCAAAAATCAAAATCTTCATCTGCTTGTTACTGACTTTGAAGCATTTTATTTTATTTTTATATAATTTTGAGTTGGATTATGCAAAGACTATCTAACCCGCTGTTACGTTGTGTATGGTTTGGGCATTAGAGACAAACCAATAATTTCAGTGTGTTTTTTTAATCACCATTAAAACTTGCCAATTCAATCTCAACAAGACCAGTCAATTTAAAAAGCTTTGTTCCTTAGTGTGAATCTAGATAGGCTCCAAGTAATGCGTTTGTTAAATGTATAATGCATTTAAAAATCAAGTAAAAAGAGATTTTTCTCTGTTATAATGAAAAGGATATAATCCGACTCTTAAAATGGTCATTATCTCTATATCCGACGCAGCAGATATATATTGAAATGGAATGTGGAAGATTGAATATATTAGAAAAGCGAGACGAAAAGGTTGATTGGAATTTGAAAGCTTACTTCTGCAAATGCTTTCACATTTCTGGCAGTCTACAAAGCAGCCTTTGGCTTTGGGGTCTGTTGGTTTGGACCGTGGGCACTGTTTCGGGCACTGGATCTTCCTTAGGAAGCAGCCGCCCCTGTTTGTGCAGGTGAAAGTCTGCTGCTGCACTGCTGCCATGGCCGACGCGAAGCAGAGCACCAGAAGAACCACACAACCATATCTTCCACTCATCATCGTCTTCGTCCTTCCTAGCTGGCTAGCTTCCCTCCTCTTTAAACTGAAGAAGACAAACCCAATTCCAAAAGAACAAGTGCAGTTTCTGTTTCTGCTTCGGATCGATTCCTCTGCATTTCTCCCCCTCGGTTTTCTATTGCTATTTATTCACAACGAAGTCTTGGACTTCGGGTGCTTTGGATCTTTGAATCCAGGTGTCACTTTTCGGTGGATTTTTTTAAAAATTAGATCACTTCTCCCACTTTCTAATTTCTACGCGGGGGAGTCGAATGGAAGTCACAGGTTACAGGTTAGGTGTCCTTTGAATTTCGCGAGTTGGGCCTGGAGTAGATTATTACCAACTTGGTGGGAAATTCCTGAATTTAAAGGCAACATGTATTCATCACTTGTTTTATTTTTTAATTTTAAAAAAAGGCAACATGCATTGCATCACATCCCACGTAGAAATGCAGCTGAATTCCAATAAAGGAGCCCAATTTCCCTAATATACTCACTACACTTGGCTCTAATCATAAATATACTCAAAATATTTTTAAAATTCTAAATGGGGATGATCCCGTAAAGTTGGCCTAAAAAACATGTTTCGAGACATTATTTTAAATTTTTTCCATAAACATGTTAAGCTAGATGTATTGAATATATAAAACAAGTTTTGCAATTTTTAAATATTTTTAAGTATTTATTTTTTATTTTTAAAGATAGTGGCATTCTTGAAATTTTCTGAAACAGAAATTCACAAAAATATCATCGTATTTAAAAATAAAAAATACTTAAAATCATCTAAAAATGGTAAAAATTAGTTTATAAGTTAAATACCATTAGCTCTACATGTCCATGAAAAAACAAAAAAAATAAAAAATAGGGCTTTTCCCAAATATACCCATTACGTTTGGCCGTATTTTTAAATCTGCCCACTACGTTTCGGAAATCCCAAATATACCTACTACGTTTTGCCAAAATCCCAGATAAGGCCACGCCGTCAGTGACCGTTACGTTCAGCGACGGAAACGTTGTACAGTTGCTGCTAATTTTTCAAATATGCCCAGATTGCCCCTGACATGAGTTATAAAAACTGAGCTCGGGTTTCACTTGAAGAAAGCAGCATCTGGAGAGTGCCCAAGGAGGAAGGAGTTGTGCATCATACGACTGGCCATTTGAGGTATTCATTTCATTTTTTTGATGCTTCTGGGCATATCTGAAATTGAAATATCAAATCCAGACGTAGGATCTTAGAGTGTGCGATATGGTATTTCCTTTCATATCATTCCACTGAACCCAGTAGTAGGCTGTCATAAATGGTATGGATTATGCCAGTCATTGCGCAATGGTTCCGTCAATTAAATCCCACAATGATATTTTTCCTTCCGTCTATGTTGTTGTATTTTTGATATTTTTTCTTGTTGGTTTCAAAAATGATAATTTTTTCCTTCTGTCTATGCTATTATATTTTTGGTATTTTTTCCCGTTAGTTTCAAAAATAATAATTTTTTCCTTCTGTCTATGCTATTGTATTTTTGATATTTTTTTCCAATTGGTTAGAAAAATGATAATTGCAGAAAGGATGCATTTTCATTCTTGTTATAACCCATTGGTTTCCATTGGATTCGTACATGGTGATAATTAGGGATTTCGGACGAGCCTGAATTCCCCTTTTTCGATTGAGCTCTTGCTCTTGGGCAGATGCGTCATTTCCCTTTCTTAGTAACGCCGTTTCTAAACGTCAGTAACGTCGTGGGCATATCTGGGATTTTGGCAAAATGTAGTAGGTATATTTGGAATTTCCGAAACGTAGTGGGCAGATTTGGAAATACGGTTAAACGTAATGGATATATTTGGAAAATGCCCATTTAAAGAAAATGAAGGTAGAGCTTTATAAATTTAGAACTCATGCGTGATTAAGAAATTAGTGTGTTAGAACATTCAATTTTTTCAATTCTATCATGAGATTAGAATCAAACATAATAAATATTTTAGAAAATGCTATGGTTAAGTAGTTGCGGTCTATTTAAGATGCTTAGTGAGTGGGATCTACATTGATCCCAAAATTAAAATATATCATATGATTTAACATCATTTATTTTATTATGTAACTAAAAATATCCTCATCCGAGTCTTGGATGGGTAATATTTTCTTAGAATATATTACTATTTTATATATAAATGATGTTTTAATAGTTTAGATGTTCACCATACAACTTTAAAATTGATATTTAAATCAAATCATTTTATCATATTGATTTTGCTTCATTTTCAAAGGGTACCTATATATATTTGATTTAAATGAAAAGTATTCTACTAAAATAAATAATTTGAGTATAATAAATAGGTTAGATTATTGATTTATCATCAACTTGAGCTCGCTTGCAAATGACAACACTCTAGCATTTCCCTTAAATTAATATTATTGAGTACAAATAATTTCATATAATTTCATCCATTTTTCGCCTTAATAATTGATGAAAATCCTATATGGTTCATTATATTTAGTATCATTTGTTAGTTAAACAAACAAATTTC
This sequence comes from Annona cherimola, assembly GCA_030490835.1. Classification (NCBI taxonomy): domain Eukaryota; kingdom Viridiplantae; phylum Streptophyta; class Magnoliopsida; order Magnoliales; family Annonaceae; genus Annona; species Annona cherimola. The sequence continues at coordinate 19,229,729 of CM059975.1, read as the reverse complement.
TTCCAAATCAAAGTTGTGCATGGCGCACATTTTTTTAAAAATACATGTGTAAATAAAAAATACTTAGATTAATTCATGTTTATTTTAGAATATAGCAATATTTCATAAAATATTTATCTATTTAATAATGGTATTTTAGATGGTTTACACATTAAAAATATAGTTTTAAAATTGATATTTACTATCAAACTATTTTATTAAATAAATTTTACATATTTTTGGGTGGAATTTATACAAATAATATAGTTTTCATAATAATATAGATGATCTAAATATAACTAATTTAGTAGATTTTCATAAATAATCAAAGTGGGAAAAAATAGAGCTATATAGAACTTGAGTTTCAAAGAAGACAGAACTCTTATATATCAGGGCAACTTAGGGTAATTAAATTCCAGTTAGCTTTAATTATATTTATAAAATTTAAACTTTAATCCTAACCCTAACTTTAACTCTATTCTTATTTCTAAAACTCAAACCTTAACTTGAATTATTTAAATCAGATTTGAGTTGAAATTCATGTTAAATTTTGAGTTTTTAAATTTTTATTTGGTTTTAAATTTCATGAGATATATAGTAACTGACTAATCTTGTAAGCAAAAATAATAGTTCACTATCTAATTAAATTTAGGATAGCAGTGAATTATATAATATATTTCTAAAAGAAATTTATCGTTTCAAAATAGCCCTTTAACATTATAGAGGAAATTTTTATAAATAACTCCAATACAAAGGAGAATCAAATAATAACCTTCATTACTAAGGGCAATGATGTCTGCCATTCCCTGCCACCACTGAAGATCAAACTCACGACCTCTTCATTCCCAAGCCAATGGTCGTGACCAGGCAATGTAAAAAGCATCTTAATTCAAAAGCTTTGGAACTGTCAAGAACCAACGGTTTTGATGGGCAACCTTGCAAGTTATGTACCCCCCAACTCTACACATTCTATTCCATTTGTCAAATCCACGTATGTTATTTATATAAGTCTCAAGTCTCTACTAATCTATATATTTATCACCAACTCGTTAACTACAATAAATTAGTTTCTTTATTCTAATTATGTGAAATCATGCAATTTCGTCACGTAGGCGACAACTCTTAACATTGACAATAAAGAATGCATTAACTGCAGCACGGTGGGTGCGTGATGAGTGAGGGGTCAATCTGGGTGGACTAATTGGCCGCTAATAATAATAGCTTAAGCTCTGTAAATTTAGGGGGTGAATCAAAAAAAGTTTTTACAGCCAAAATTTTTCAATCTGAACTTTTCAATATTTACAACTACTCTATATTTAATTATTTTTTTATATCATTGCATATAATTGTCATACTTTTCAATCGTCTATATACAACTACGAATACAACTAATATATTATTTTAATTTTATTTTCTATATCACATCATTTTCTACTAATTTAAACTTTTACATCAAAAACTTTTCATTAAAAATTTTACTACTTCCAAAAACACACCTTAGTTTATACCAGGTTTTGTGTAAATGGAGACAACTAATGTTTTGATAATTTTTAATTTTGTTTAACTTTTTTAAAATAAAAATTAATTAAGAGAAAATTTATTGAAGTGCATTCCGATTACACCATAATTATGGCACAGTCCATAAACTGTGGGCCTTATTTGATCATAAACAAGAAATCCAGTCCACTCATTGTATTTAAAATTATTCACTTTATTAGCATACCAATTTTCATCCAAATACAACATATGTATGTGTCTCATATTAAAATGGTACAAAATCAACGTAATAAAATAATTTAATGTAAATATCAAGTTTAAAGTGATATTTTCAATATCTAAACTATCAAAAGTATAATTTTTATATTGATAAATGATTGTATAAAATATTATTATATTTTAATATGTGTGGGGCCCCTGCTTTGTAATTAGGTAGAGTCTATTCGAACATGATAGGTTGTCAATTAACATTTATACTTTAGTTGCCAGAATAGGCTTTGGCAACGAAATTAGAAGCTTTATTATAAAGGTAGCTTAGTTATTGACTTGTATTAGATATAAATGGAATATGATTTCATGCACACGTGTATTTAGCTTCAGTGCAATCAGGTATATTTAACTTATTTTTTAATTTTTTTTAAATTTTTTTTATAATATTGTTTAGGTGTATTTAATATGTATATCAATTTTTACCATTTTTGGAGATTTTTAGTTTTTTTTGAATTTTTTAAAATCAAGTGGCATTTTTAGTAATTTTAAATTACCTAAAATGCATTAAGAAATTCGAAAAAATGTAAAAATGTTCAAAAATAATAAAAATTGATATATATGTTAAATACACTTAGATTAACATTCATATAAAGAAATTTTCAAAAAATAAGAAAATAGATATTTACCGAAGCTGAGTGCACCTAGGTGTATGAAATCAAGTTCCGATACAAATAATGATGATTTTTTTTATTACAGCCAATACAATGTTTAAAGGTTCCATTTTCGTGTAAGGGTTAAGTTTTTTTCATGTACTTCATCCAGCCTTCCTTGATGATGATATGAAATTCATTTTTCTCATTGCATTTAAAATTACTTATTTAGTTCAAAAATTACATTTTATTTGAATTTAAAAAGTGCATGGGCATATCTAACAAAGTGTGTAAAATAAATATAATAAAAAATTTTAACTTATATAATAATTTGAAAGTTGTACGTCTAAACTATTTGATATATTATTCTTATATGGATAAATGATTTTATAAAGTATTATTAAATTTTAATATATATGTGAATAAATCTAACCATTTTCATAATTTATAAATATATATTTTAAGCAATTACAGCCGTGCGCATCTTTACTTTAAATGAAAGTTGGTTTTATCACTAATAAATAACGTTAATCACAACAAGTAAAGTGAAATTCAAAATCATTGTCAAGGTTTGGTGGGCACAAAATGGATGAAATTGTATGTAAATAAAAAACTTCAATCTAAATGGAACATTAAGTCGTTAATCACTACAAGAAAATTCCTTAAATAAACACACCTTACATGTACTGGGCTGCACTAATATATAAGAGGGTACTTCTATGAAACCTCTCTTTTATGGAACCCTTTTCATTTTTAATATTTAGATAGTTTATGAAAAATTCACTTTATTTATTATATTTAGCATCATTAAATATTATCAAAAAAGTCTTTTCATTTGTTTAGTATCACTATATAGGAGCCTTATTATAAACATGTAAAATCAACGTAATAAAATAATTAATACTAAATATTAATTTTTCAGTAATATTTTTAATATTTAAACCATTTAAAATATCACTACTATGTGTATAAATAATTCTAAAAAGTATTACTACATTCTAAAACACATGTGAATAGATTTACATATTTTTTTAATTCATACATGAATGTATCTATTTTTAAGTAAATATGACCCATGCACATATTTGAAAACTAGAAAGGACCAAATGAAGTGATTGACTAAAATTAAGAACAAAAGTATAGTGAATGGGGGTAAGATAACTATAGCTTTTCTATAAACATTTTAGCCTAGTTTTATTTAATCTATAAATCAAGTTTTACTATTTTTGAATATGTGTATATATTTATTTTTGATTTTTAAAAATAAGGGTATTTAAGTCATCTTAAATAATTTAAAATAACTTAAATACCCCTTTTTTAAAAAAATTCAAAATAAATATATACACTATCCGAAAAGGGTAAAACTTGATTTATAGATTAAATACAATTAGATTAACATATTTATAAAAATATTTTTCAAAAAAACAAAAACGAATATTTTTGGACCGGTTTGAAATCCGGTCTGAAAAGATCATTTGGCAAGTAATATACGTATTAATTTTAGGGTTGTTTGCTTAATTATCCGGACATAATTAACCTTTCCAAGTGGAGCTACAATCAGATAGCATAGCTGCTAACAACTTACAAATTTGTTGGCACATATTGTGTGAGCATTCCCTGGACATTGAATTTCAAGGCTAATTAAGAAAGAAATGGAAGGCAGGGTAGCGAGCTAGTTGGTCTTAAAACTTAAAAAAGGTACTAGTCTAGCACTTATACGTTTTGACCCACCGAATACGCAAGTATTCAACCATCAATGTGCAAAAGCCGAGCGGCTGGGGGAGGTGTGTGGGAAGCTCACATGCACGTTGGCGAGCTAATCAGGTACGCTGAGAGAGAATTTCGTTGACTTTTTTTTTATTTTTTTGATAAAAAGAATTTCGTTGACTTTATAACTACCTAATTAACTAATAGACCGACCAAACAAGATTGTGTAGTATGAGTAAAACGTTGAATTCATCTAAAGACTAGAACATAGGCCTAATTCCCGCATAATTAAGAGAGAGAATGTTCCCACAAAGAAAAGAAGAGAGAGAGAATTTGTTTTTTTTTTCCCTCCTAATTCCTACATGACTAAAGGCCCGTTTGGCCCTCCATATCAAAATCGTGTGTATTCAATTTTCAAAAAAAAATTGTCATGATAAATGAGAAAAATGGCAAAAAAATTTAGTTGAAAAATTTTTAAAAATAAAAAAGAGTGATATCATATAATGATTACAACGAGGAATAAAAAGAATAAAGTTAAAACAGATACGATAGTTATATAAAAAATATATATACACAAAAAGATGTAAAAAATAGTAGAAAAAAGGTAGAATTGAGGGAAAAAGTTTTGGATGAATTTTTTTTAAAAAATTATTTCTCAAAATTACCCTTATTTGAGGCTTCTTATTTGATGCTTGTTGCCGCTTAGATGACCAAGTACGTGATGAAGGTGTACTTGAAGTTACCTGTTGCTTCTTTTTAAGCCATCTGAAATGGGCAGTAACGAGATCAATAACCCACAAAAAGGCAGAAGTTATCCCTGTGTTATATTTCTAAAATGGGCGGCTCCCTAAGAGAATTAAGTGATTGTGGAGGAATAGCTAATTAACAAGAGTCAAGTGAGAATAGCTAACGATCGAGTTGAGCTGTCTAACAAGTACATGGAAGGTAAAAATTGATTCCGATTGGTGGTTGATGGATAACCTAACATAACAAGTACAGGAGAGAATAATATAATGGGTGGGAGACTTCACAAAAAAAGCAAAAAAAGAAACTAGCATGGCCATTGGTGAAAGACTACAACATTTATTATACTGGCCATGGCTATCCTCGATTTCCAAATGTATGAAAATAATGAAAATTTCACACGAGAACGGCTACAAAAAGAATTTTTTTAAAAAAACTTCAAAATCCAAACCCTCTATATCTGTAAGAGCATGCTGCGTAGATTTCATTTTTCTGTTTTCTAAAATTGTCAATTTTTATTAATTAATATTGGATAATTTGATGGTATACTCATTTAATTTGACGCTAATTACTGATATACCTTTATTGTTTTATGAATTGTATATTATCCTAATAAAGTTTCATCAAAATTTCTTTCATACACTAATTAATGACTGACACTTAATGAAAGTACATGGGTTGTTAAATAAAAAAGGTAATTTGTAGATATTTCTACTTAGTTTGATGTTAATTGCTTATGGGTATGTTTGGGAATGAATAAAACTTTTCATGAAATGTTGTAGAGAGTAGAAGTTGTCAAATGATGTGATATGATAAAATAATGATAAAGAATAAATAAGATAAAGTTGAAATAAATAAGTTAGTTGTGTAGAAATGATTGAAAAGTATGGTAGTCGTATAGAAAAATATGAAAAAATGATTAAAAAAATAAGGTAGTTGTGAAGAGTGAAAAGTTTTAGATTGAAAAGTTTTAACTTAACAACTTTTACTTATTACCAAACATGCCCTATATATCCACATTGTTTCACAAATTATATATTACCTTACAAAGTTTCACCCAAATTGCTTGCATACATATAGTGCTCTTTATCGTTAGGAACTCTTAATGTGTGCATTAAAAATTTGAATAATAATAGAAATGATCTAATGTAAAGCTATATTAGAATTCCAAAGTTTATCAAATACTTAGTTGTGCAGGTTGAAGGAGTTTACCTGAGTGGTAACATTTTAATAGTTAACATGGGTATGTAAGCAATTTTGATAGAATATTATAGGACAATATATAATTCTTGAAATAATATGAGTATATTAGCAATTAGAGTCAAACTAAGTAGGTATATTAGAAATTTACACTTTTTATTTAATGACTATTAAATATCGGCCGTTAACATAGGTATGCAAATAATTTTGGTAAAATTTTATAAAGGTAATATGCAATTCGTAAAACGAGGTGGGCATATCAGCAATTGGCGTTAAACTAAGTAGGCATATTAGTAAGTTACAATTTTTATTTAACAACCATTAAATGTCGGCCGTTAACATGAGTATACAAGTAATTTTGACAAAACCTTATGGGGTAATATGCATTGCATAAAACAATATGAGTATATTAGCAATTAACATTAAACTAAATGGGTATATCAGCAAATTATCCATTAATATTGAACAACTGGGTTTGAACCTTTGACATGGTTTAATTTGAACTGTGAACGTGTTCGATGAATTAACAAAGTGTGTATGTGAACCAGTTTCTTATAACTCCCTCTATTTTTGGATGTTTGATGAAAAATTTAATCCATTAATTATATTTAATATTATTTTTTTAACAAAGAGACCAAGTTTCTTCCAAAATCAATATGTGTATAGGCCATATTTGCTTTAAAATGGTTACATTCATGTATAAATTAGGAAAAGTACTTAGATCTATCACGTATGTATTATAATATAACAATACTTTATAAAATCATTTATCCACATAATTATGATATTTTAAATAGTTTAAATGTTGAAAATGTTATTTAAAAATTGATATTTGATATTAAATTATTTTATTATATTGATTTTATATGTTTGTAGATAAGACCCATATACAGTAATACTAGCAAATGAAAGAGTTTCTATGATAACTTAAATAATGCCAAATAGGAGTGAATTTTCTATGTAACATCTGTATGTTAAAAATGGAGGGGGTTACATAAAAGAGGGTTTTTACAGAAGCACTCCTATATGTATATCTTTTATTTATTTCAAGTCAACTTAAGTGCGTTGATAGGATTTCTCATGTTTAATGTTCTCCTTTTGTGGGCTTTGATGGGTTTTATTGTAACTCAAATTTTATCGGGATTAAATATAAGTTTGATAAGATTTATTAAGTTGAATGGGGTTTGATTTGAATTAATGAGTGCAATAGATCTAGAAAAAACACTTTTTTGTTAAATGTCCCCACGCATCTACGCAGGTATGATCTATTCTTTGAGACCTTTATGAGATGGGTAAAGCATTTCTTTCTTTCTACCGGGGTGACGTTTGGTACTGTATAAAATTGTAAGATTGTGGAAAATTGTGGGAAATGAAATTTTTTTTTTTTTTGAGAAATATGTGATTGATATGAAATGATAGGGGTATAGTTGAAATAGATAGATTTATTGAAAATAATTGGTAGGAAAAATGATTGAAATGTAGGGGCAAAAGCAGAAAAATAGTACGATTGACGGAACAATTACTGGCATTGGAAAATGCAATCCCACCCTTTCCCACTGTTTCCCCCTCTTCTCTATTATCAAACAACACCTAGGACTCTATTAGAAACTTAGTATTATAAGATGGGCTGCATGCGGTTTTGCTCAGGTTGAGTGCATGAAGCCTGCCCACTTTAAATCGACATTAATCTAGTAACAATCCCACTTCTATGAAATCCATTTTCTATGTAACCTTCTTCATTTTTAAAATTTTGATAATTGATGAAAAATTCATCTAATCTATTGTATTTAGTATTATTTTTAGTATCTTGAAAACTCTTTTATTTATTTAATTTTTACTGTATATAAGTCCTATCTATAAAGGTCGAAAATCAACATAATAAAATAATTCAATGCTAAAAGATTAGTAGTTTTTTCAAATCTAAATCATCTAAAATGTCAAACTATGTGGATAAATGATTCTATAAAGTATTATTACATTCTAATATATATATAAATGGATCTAAAAAATTTTAATGATTTACACGTGAATATATATGTATTTTTGAGCAAATGTGGCCCATACACATACTTGATTAACATGAAACATGGTCTCCTAGATCAACAAATGATATTAAATACAATGAATGAATTAAATTTTAAATTAATTGTTAATATCTTAAAAATTAAAAGAGTTAAGTGGAGCCCTTTTAAGTAATGGGCTGGGACTCTACAACTTGACCTACATAAACGCCTTCCCTTTTCCAGTTGGGCATTTAGCTAGCTAATTATTATCATTATTAAGTCTACATAGATTTGATTCTTCAAAGTTGAGCCAAGTTGAACCCCATGAGGAAGCTCTTATAATCCTTGTGCCTCCGTTCACAACGAGACTTCGTTTAAGAGAAACTGAGCTCTTTAACATTTGAACCAACAAGGGTTGGTGGCATTTAGCTTAACTCAACGAACCTACTTTTATTTATAATTAAAGTTAATTCCAAATATATAACGACAACTTATATTCATACTTGCAGATATGATAACGTATTTATTAAAATGGAATAAAATTTCAAATATGACAAAGTCGTTAGGTTTTGTTCGATAACATAGAAATTTTCTTTTAAAGAACAAAATTATCGATAGCATTTTTAGAAAGCACTGGGTCCACTTTTGTTTTATATCTTTTGCATTCTTTTGTTAAGTTGACTTTGTGAATGAATTTAAAAAATAAATTGTTTTTACTACTATCTGAGGTAACTTTGTAGCTTCTCATCACTTTTAATATTAGTTTTAACGGTGTTGTAATATTCAAAATCAGTTATAAAATTTACGGCTATGTATGCTTTTTCCTTTTTTAAATGTCTGGTCATAACGGGAAATCGGGATAAAAAGTATGGTCATATTTGTAATCTTATCATTATGTATAAATATCGAAAGAGGATCAGGAGCATCCTCATTGGGTCATAACCTAGCACTCGTCACTCTACAAACACGGGTAACAGCCTACCCAAATTTATTAAAAAGAGCACACGTGTATTCTTGACTGCACAAACATAGATTAAAACATTAATCCCTTTCAAGAAAGAAGGCTTCGAAAACAAATCAAGAAGGAACGTATATATGATCAACTTGTAAGATTTAGGTTTTGAGGTCATTTTTTATTTTTCTTTCAATCATGGGGCTCAGAGTTGGAGTCAGGGACTCTAGAACGCATTGACTATCTATACGACAATGAGCTCCCATTAATTTGGAGGAAATGTTACCCTGAGAGCTGTTGCAAGAGATCTTCATGACTGCATCCTCTTTGAACCAGTCTAAGATTATCGGCTGGTGGATGTGTGAACTTTTTCTTGGATAAGATATTCGGGGGTCCAAAAATATGGCTTTGTATCTTTTGCTAAATCTGCTCATATTCCTGCCCAGCTAGCCACATATATAGCATCTTAATTTCTGATCCATCAGTAACCAGCTAACCCATTTTCTTAAATTAATGGGCATCATTCAATTGCCTTCCGTCTATCATATGTTGTGATTTGACCCCTAGCAATCAATTCAACCTTGTGATTTGATAGGTTGGCTGGAGTTTCGGATAACCCACAAATTGAGTGGTGAATTGGAGGATGCATGTGAGAAGAATCAAATATTGCTAGCTGCCGACATGATCTGGATCGACTATGATGAGCCCGAATGATTCCTCAGCTCGATTGTCAGAAGATAAGCTGGAGCATCTTCTCAGACAATTTGAATTCCAAATATTCTTATGTAAGAATCAGTCGGCAGCCAGCTTTGAACTAATCGAATGCGACTATTGCCAGATGGATTATCTCATTAGACAGTAAATTAGACTTGCAGCATCCATCGAGGAATTGCCGGCATGCTTCTTGGAAGCATTTGATAATGCCGAAAATTTTAAAAAGTGTAACAGCAGTGGAAGGTAAAATGAAAATAAAACTACAAAAGTAAAAGTATATAAGTTATTTATATGGAAATCTATGAAAAAACGATTGAAACATAGGTATAGTAATTAAAAAGTAAAATAATTAGGTAATTAAAATATCAAAATCATGTAGGAATATTCTTTAAAAATTGCTTTTTGATTTTATAGTTTTATTCATGTACAATATCTTCTTTATTTAAATTTTTTTTTAACTAGAAGTGATATGCCTGCAATTTCAGGCAACCAAGGAGGTAAATTTTACAAAAGTCTAATAAGCTTGCGAATTCAACCAAACCTCGTAGATATGAATGCCAAAATTCTATAATAATAAGATCTTATGATTTGTATATAAATATTTTAACTGAACAATAAGTTCAATGATTAAAAATATAAGGTGTGATATTAAGGGATTTTGCTTCTATAAAACCTTTTTCTATGTAACTCCCTATATTTTTAATATCTTAGCAATTAATGAAAAATCTACACCATCTATTATGTTTAATATCATCTGTATTATTACAAAAATCATTTTATTTGTTTAGTGTCATTATAAGTGAGACCCTTCTATAAATGTGAAAAATTAACACAATAAAATGATTTAATACTAAAAATTCAATTTTTAAGTAGTATTTTTAATATCTAAACTATTTAAAATATTACTACTAAAGTGACCTATGCATATATTTGATTTGGATATAACTCAGTTTTCTAGCTAAATAAATAATTTTAAATACAATAAATAAATTAAATTTTGTATCAATCACTAACATTTTAAAAATGGGGGAAGTTCTACGATTTCATGACTTGATTACATAAGAACAAAGCATGCTTTTAAGATAGGTAAATATGAAAAGTCATCCTATTAGGCTGGGCTAAGTAAATGTATCGCTTATCCTACCTCAAAAAACCCATTTATGATATTTTTTTTTTATTTTTTCTTCATATACTTATTTATCTAAGTGTATTTAATATATAAGCCAAGTTTTATCATTTTTGGATATGTGTATATATTTTTGATATTTTTAAACATCTATGTATATATGTATTTAAAATACCCCTAATTTTGAAAATTTTAAAAAATATATGTATATTTAAAAATGGTAAAATCTGGTTTATATATTAATTATATTTAGATAAATAAGTGTATAAATAAAAAAATATTGTAAACGAATTTTTTAAGATAGGTTAAACAAGAAATTTGTTTAACTCGAGCTAACAAAATTATTCTTCGGTAAATATTATATTTTTTGATTAAATTTAAGGGGAAGGAGAGGGAGAGGCTGGAGTTTGAACCCTGGACGGCTACCTTGAGCCCCACAAGAGTTACCACGGCAGGGTACTCGATAGGTAAATCTTATATAAGTAACGCTAAATAAGAGAAAATTAGTTTCCTGCCTCTTTTAGTCCAAGGAAATTATTCTCTAATAAATTCTCAGAAAATATTATTCTCTAAAATATCATTGATCAAGAATCAATAAATCCAAGCAAGTACAGCATACATGTTAAGTGATTTCCAAATTATTGCTTACCTAGCATTTGCGTCTAGAAAAACTTTATGTTCTTTCGAATATTTTATTAGCAATAATGGAGAAAATACCGGAGCAAACTCTAGCAAATCCAAGATACGCACTAGATTTTTGCAGGAACAAGTATATGATGTCGACTAACTAGGAATGGCCTATAAAAATATATAGAGCTACGTAAAAGAAAGACGATGAGCAATTAAAATCTAATTCCTTTGATTACATTCTAGCCATATCCTAAATTAGTACAAGGAGACAGCATTGAAACAGCTTTTTACGATGTAACTTTTTTTTTTTTTTAATAATTTTATAGGCTTTAAAGATGGGATCAGAGTATTGTTATGTTGGTGATCAATACAATATTTTCAATACATATATGCTAGAGTAATATGTATATTTGAGATTTTGAAAATTTAATAGGTAGATTTGAGATTAAGGTCAAAGGGTAGTGGGTATATTTAGAAAAAGTCTTAGATTTATAATAATCCACAAACCTAATAGGATGTAGGGTGCTTAGAGTTTAACCAGAGAAAAGTCCTAAAATCTATTTAAGCACTATGTTGGTAGCATGAGGTAATGAATGGAAGGAAAAGTTAAGAAGAGAATATATTTAAGAAACGCGAAAATAATGTGATAGAATATGGATAAAGCGAAAATAAATAAGATATATAGTTGTGTAAGAAAATGATTGAAATGAAGAATATAGATAGAAAAGTAGGATAATTAGATGTTTAAAATATCGAATTATTTTTTAAAAAAATGTGTAGAAAGGTGAGAAAGTTTGCTTCCTACTACCTGTGCCAAACGGACCTTAGTCATTTAATTTCGTTAGCCTTTGTTTTGTCTTCTATTCATTAATCATTCAATAATCTGAGGATGATTACAAACTGTCTTTTCTTATATTCGGTAGTTATTTAATTTCTTGTGCTTTTTTGAACGAAGCACCAGACCCATTTATCATGTATACCTGATACCGAGTTTCCAAATAGAATAAATATATAGACAGAGAAGGCCTTAAAAATTAGAAAGGTTGAAACTAGAAAAACCCAGACGTAGAAAAGTGAAGAAATAATAATAAGAATAAGAAGGACGAAGCATCTACTTCGAAAACATGGGAACAATGTAGAATTGGTCCAACCTATCTAACTTTAAAGAAAGAAGCGATGATAGCTTGCTCTAAATCTAACTTTGGCTCTGATTATTATTTGTGGACTCAGTGAGCTGCATTTTATTAATAGCTGTGCATGGCGCACTTACAAAGTTGGATGCTACGGGCCAAAACATGACTTGTATTCTACCACAATATTCTTACATAATACTCTCTCATTTGCAGACCATAGATTGTTTCTACTAAGTCGATTCGCATATGAACTTTTCCTTAGCTACGATTGCTGCTCTTTAAACTTCAAAATGTCCCAATTTTACGAGTACATGCTTGTGCCAAAAATAATTTTGGTACTAATGGCTGTAGATGATCAGCTCCAATTTGAATAGTATATCCCTTTTGTGTTGATTGTCCTCTCCAATGAGATGAACAAAGAGCTGGTTCATTTTGTCATATTTTGTGTTCCTGTCTGGTTGGCTATATTACAACAATTTTGGTGATGCTACTTGCACGGTGGCACGTGTCAGGCATGCCCAAATCTTGGTAGAGAGTTCAAATAATGGTCAAGTTGTCTTGATTCCAAGTGACGAGGATCAATCTTTTTTCTTAATGGGTCAGGTTCTGTGGTGAACTACAAAGTTAGCTAGTGTATCCCTCTATCTATAAGAGCAACCATAACGTTTGACACTTTCTCCGTGGATATTGGCTGCAATATTGCAAAAAAAAAAAAAAAGAGAAATGGTGAAGGAGGCAAGAGCTCAAGCTTGGCTAAAGACTTGAGACACCTTGTGCCAAAGGTGGCCCCAAATCTGGTGACAGCAGCTGAATTACTTTAAGGAGACGGTGGCCTTGGTACCATCTTTCTTTTTCGTTTTGGCCCTGGTAATTAAGCTATCTTATGTCCCCAATGCAAGTTCTATATATTCAGATTATGATCGAATACTACTGTATCTTTTTTCTCTTTCACGAGGCAAGAATGAAAGAAGCGTACATCTCATCTCATTTCGGTGTCATTGCCAAGACAAGCACCGAAATGGAAAATGGGTTCTTCTTCTTGTGGATTATGATTGTTTAGTTTTCAACAATATGTGCAGATGTGCCGAACATGACATGCCAAAAAGAGCAACTTGCTAAACTCGATAAATCTCAACGGAGGATAGGGCTTCAAGTACTAGAAGGAGGGCATCTGAAGCTTGGATTTACATCATATGGAACATTCTTTAAGCTCGAAGCATTGGAGGAAAGAAAGACTATGATAGACATCCAAGTTGTGTATGACACCGAAGATGAAGAAAAAGAATCTAGTATCGACATGCCGACGAAGATCACAGAAGAAACATTTCTGTTTACCAAATTGTTGGATGGATGATTTGATAGTCATCCCACTCAATTAATCTCCAAAACATAAATAAGAATGGAGGTACAAGCTAAGCAGTATGGGAGGTTTTAATGGCATCGGAATTGGGAGGGACCATTACAAGCCAATTACTGTAAATTGGCAGATGTATGACAGTCTAATGTCCGTACACTAATATTTTTTTATTAGAATATATTTATATACATCTCAACACATATTACATTGATGTCTTTTTGAGACATTCTTACAAATTTGGAGACACTGCTCCACCAAATAATCAGGAAGACACAGCTTCCAACAACCAAACGGGAGACCACAGCTCCCACATACATTTCTGGCCGAAATGGGATTCGAACCTACGACCCACAGCGCAGCCCCGATTCTTCGGCAGCTACGCTGACCAACCGAGCACGACTCGGTTGGTTCCGTACACTAATATTGAAAACATGGAATCTCGTTGAGAGTTTTCTTTTTCTTTTTTCCTGTTTTTTTTGCCTTAAAGCAAACATTTCCCATAAGGATAAGTAAGAAACGTAAATAGAAAAAGTTTTAAAAATGAAAAAAATGATATGATATAACAAGGATAATAATTAACAGTAAAAAGAATAAAATTAAAATAAATAGTATAACTATATGAAAAAATTGAAAAATGACTATATTGTAAAGAAAATAACACAAAAAATGTATTAATTAGGTAGTTAAAATTGATATAAAATGGTATTAAAAAGTATTTAGCTAGGAAGACTCAATGTTGGTTTCAAACACAGTCCACGTATTAATTAATGCTTAAATTTGTTGTAATACGGATGAGAATAGCTTTTTTGAGGCGCTTGGTATGACCCATTTTCTTTATTTTTTTGAAATTTTTTCAAGAAACTGTTACTATAAGTGTATTTAGCATGTGTACCAATTTCTATAGTTTTTGGAGACTTAAAATTACTAAAATGCCACTTATTTTTAAATTTTTTTAAAATATCTAAAAATCTCTAAAAATGGTAAAAATTGATACATGTGTTAAATAAACTTAAATTAAAGCTGTAAAAAAAATTTCAAAAAAATAAAAAAATTAGTATATGCACTTGGGTTCATTAAGGCTCGATGTACATGGGTGCATACAACCAAGGTCCTTTTTTCATGCTTAATCATGTACGATGGCAAACCCACATTGTAAGGAGTCTTGCTCTCAATAATAAAATTTCCGATACTGCTTTACTTCAAAAGAAAAACTCATACTGCTCTACCATAGGAAATCTATAATTTCATCGGATCTATATTAGAGACAATTTTTTTCCTTAAATTTTTTCTTATAACCTGTCTAGTAAACTTTAGAAAACAAATTAGTGTATTTTTGTACATAAAAAGCTTTTATAACGCAAATAAACCTATAATTTAGGGTGAAGCTTAGCCTGATAGATATGGTAGAATCTCATAAGCTTATAAATTATAATTAAGGTTATTTAAACGAAATTGGATGGCGAGCCGTGGACCATTTTTTTCTACCGAAACAATTGTATCATTGTATATTTGAAAAAGTTGAATGAATAAATGTAACGCAGGAGGGGAGGGGGACGGGAAGGGGACTATAGATATCCATCTAACTTTAAAAGAATAAATTTAACAGGAAAAAGTAAAAAAAAAAAAAAAAATCTTCTACACTTTATTTATTTGCCTCTTTTATATAATTTAACATTATAATTTTTATATTATTTGTATACCTAAATAGTTAATATGAGTGAGTTAGTCTATACGAAAGTCAAGAGTGGGTAAATGCATACGACTCATTACCCTTTTCGTGCGGTCGTCTTCAATTAATTGCGTAATTATCTAAAGTGAGTAACATAATGAAAACAAGAACATGTGGTTGTACTTGTAAGCCCCCGTTGGCTGCGTGTAGCTTAGTAGATTGTCAAAAAATTCCGGCAAAATGATCATTTCGTACCAGTCTGAAATAGTCTCATTTTAGACTAGTCCAAAAATATATATATTTTTCAAAAACTTTGTTGACAAGATTGTTAATCTAGTTATTCTTAATTTATAAATTAAGTTTTACCAATTTTGAAGATGTATATATATTTATTTTGGATTTTTAAATACAGGAGTATTTAGTCATGTTTCAATAATTTAAAATGACTAAAATATCCCTGTATTTAAAAATCTAAAATAAATATATATACATCTCCACAATTGTTAAAACTAGGATTGTAGATTAAACATAACTTTGAATAATAGACTTGTTAAAAAATTTTGAAAAAAAAAAAGCAAAAAATAAATGTTTTGGACCCGTCAAAAATGATCGGGACTCTTCCGTTCTTTTCTAGTCGTTTTGTGGATTTTGATGAGCTAAAAGTGGAATGGACGGGGATCGCTTTTCCTATTCGATCGTTTCTGAGCAGTCTGAAAACGGAAGCTGAGCTGAGAAAATGGTCCAATGACAGAACTGTGGGCGTTTTGTGGGTGAATTCCACGGCGGACGGCTGACAATCTAGGAAAGAAATCGAAAATTTTCGACTTGGGGGTGTATCGGTGTGGAGAGTTTTCTGTCTTACAATTGAAAAGGAGGAGCTTGTGCAACCAACCTCGACGGCTTGAACTTAGACTATATAGTCGGATGGCTGACTCCTTGTGTCAAAAGATGTATACAAGTTCATGCAATGGGCCGTCACTTGGTCAGCTCAATTAGATAATTTATTTTGCAGAAAATCTGCAATTATGTCAACTGGAGAGCTGCTTTTATTTGGATGTTGGACTAAATGACAGGGAATTTTGATCTTTACAGACCGGTTATGTTTATGCGAAAACTCACCCTAAGCCTGCAATATACATGGATTATGGTTGATAATGATCTGTAGTCCACAGTTGGTACTTTTGGCCAGTTGAGTAATGACCTGCTGCTGTTGCTGTGCCCTGTTGGTTGGGGGTTCAATCCTGCAGAATACATTGAACTAGACAGTAGACACTAGACATTGTACTGTTAGGATTTTGAGCTTGTACTGCAGAATACATGGTCCTTGATGGTCACATTGTGTCTCATGGTAAATCTAAGAATGAGGCAGTTCATATCTGGGTTATGGTCTTCTATATCATGGAACTTCTTTGACTTCTCTATATCGAATGTTTAATTTGTAGCTGTTTCGGAGATGATTAATTGCTTGCGTAGTGGCATAGTTGCATGTGCCTCTTGAGAATCCTAAATGTTTTGCTCAAAGATGACCTGTGGACCTCCAGAACAAAATGCAAACGTTTGTTCTTTGATTGAAGATACCAAGCTGGCTTACACATTTTTCCATCATCATAATTACTTATTTTTTAATTATTTTTTACATTTTCTTATAAAACTAGTATATTTTTCAATTATTTCTATACAACTACTTATATAACTAATCTATCTATTTTAATTTTATTCACTTTTACTTATCATCATTACCTCATATCACATTATATCTTTTTTTAACTATTCAAAAACTTTTACGCAAAAACTTTTCATCCAAAAATTTTATTACTTTTCAAATACTTTGGAAAAGTTTTGATTATAAAATTCTTTATATTTTCCAAAAATGCTCCAAATAAGACAGAATTGCAGAGAACCGAAGGTGCAGGCATCGCTGAGGTCGAATTCGTTTCTTCAAACTTGAAAATGTACAGTACTTCAACTTGTGTTTTCAAAACCCAAAGGTGAGGAACTTGGTTGGAAATAAGGTTAAGGTTCAAGAAAATCCAAGCTTAATTTTCCATTTTTATATTGAATATAAAATATATTATATGCATAATACCTAAACAATATTTTTTCATATTTATGCATTTTATATTATTTATATTTATGTTTTAAAAACACGTTTGACATGTTGCAATTGTTATATACAAATTATATTATTTTCATTTACATCTATTTTTATATTTATATTATTTACTTTTAAGTATATTAATTTTGTTCCTTTTTGACGTAAAATTTTCTTCCTTTATCTTGCCTTGAAAGGTTAATTTTTTCTAGACATATTATATATTATTGTTTTTAAAATGTAGTTAGACTATGTATTATGATTGTTACTTCCGTAATTGATTTTAATTTGATATCTTAACTATGTAAATGCACTACTTTCTAATTGTTACTTGTATATTTTAATAAAAAATTTCACATCATTTCTACTCTATACCAAACGCACCCATAAATATCCAAATATTTCTATACTATTAAAAATGGCCTATTCCCACATACTGTTGTATGATGGGTAAGAATTCGTACTTGTTTTGGTCCATATGAACATCTTATTCAGTTGATCTTTAATCTTAGTTAATTAAATTGTATTTTAAATTGATAATGAGATTAATCTAAAACATCATTTACGCCCCTTTTCTCGCGGGCATTGGATCCAACCAAATTGGGATCTGGATCTTATCTATCTATGCCGACCTCCCAAACCGTCATGTGACATGTTAAGAACCTTCTGCAGTTCCGCCAGAGTCAAAAATGATATTGCGTTGCTTCAGAAAAAAAAAAAATGATAATGCGGATAGCACTTAAATTCGTGTCAATTTGCTTATTCTGTCCTGGAATGCACGTAGGCTAATGAGCCTTAATATGGTGATTTGATGTATAATCCTTCGCAAATCGGTTTTAGATTCGGGATAAAAAAAGAGATGAAGAGCAAATCATTCCAGCCATGGCTTCATTTTTCCAGGTGGCCTAAACATTTAAAAATAGAAACGACTTCCACATATCGAATTAAACGATGAAAACTCAATGTAAATAGATAAAAAACGACTCCCTTTGCGTTATGCAAAATCCAGAGCTTACAAAAGCATCAAACCTGGAGCATTGACAACTCCAAAACATTATTCTTCATCAACAAAATCATATAATAAAGTTTTTAAAAAGAGTTGCAGAGAACATAAAAGTAAAACGAAATATAATTAGGATAGGCGAGATTTCAGCCTTCATTTCCTGCATGCAATTCCCATTCCAGTGCCAAAAGTGTTGGTGCAGTCAACAGTTCCGAAATCCACCAACGAGGAGCTTTCTTTCTTCTCAACTCGAGCTGGAGAGAAAATGCAAGCAGCGCAGTCGGAGGAGAGGAGTGAGGAGGTCCTCATCTGGTTCTCTCCTCCCACCACCGGCATCGCGACGCCGACCTTCGCTGGGTTCTTGTAGTCTGGCCTGTAAGTCCTCCCAATCACACCGTCGACTTTCGGGGAGAGGCTAAAGAACCTGAAGTGCACTTCAAAATGGGCAAAGCAGTCGTCAGCTGGTATCTGGTAATTGTGGAGCCGGTCATCTTCCTCACTCACTGGAATCACATTCACAGCAATCTCAGCTACTCCTTGAAGAGTGATTGTGACGCTGTTCCTGTTCGCCGTCCGCTCGACGGCAATGGAGTTGTCTGACGAGTTCCACTCGGAGAGATGGCTTTCGGGGATGACCAAGGCTCTCCCATCATGAGAGAACAGGAGATGGTCTTCCTCATCACTCCATTTCTCTGTTCTTTGTGCTTCCACAGAGAATGTGTGTGTGCCGAACATGATTCCCAAGGCCTGAATCCATGTGTAGTCTCGAGGCCTTCCCGCCGGGCGGAGGCCGATGAAGCGCGCGTTTATCTGGAGGTTGGGGTCAGAGACAAGGCTAAAATGCTGGTTTCTGCTGCCGTGGAAGTAGAAGACAATGCCGTCTCCACCAATGAAGCGGGGATCTTTGCATGCGGAGCCAGGGCGGTCGCAGTCGGGCTTTTTTTCTGCAGAAAGAAAATGAGTTCATGTTAATTAGTAGGAGCCCAATCCTATGCACCCGGGTTTGAAACATTTTATTTTATTTTTATATAATTTTGAGTTGGATTATGCAAAGACTATCTAACCTGGTGTTACGTTGTGTATGGTTTGGGCATTAGAGACAAACCAATAATTTCAGAGCGTTTTTTTCTTAATCACCTCATTAAAACTTGCCAATTCAATCTCAACATGACTAGTTAATTTAAAAAGCTTTGTTCCTTAGTGTTAATCTAGATAGGCTCTCAGAAATGTGTTTGTTAAATTATAATGCAATTAAAAATTAAGTAAAGAGAGATTTAATTAAAAATTAAGTAAAAAGAGACTTTCTCACTTATAATTAAAAGGATATAATCCGGCTATTAAAATGCCCATCATCTCTATATCAACACTGCATAAATATGTATTGAAATGGCATGTGTAAGAGTAGGGGCAAGTTTGTTTAACACTGACCTTGTATTGAAACTTTTTAACACAAAAAATATTTTATGAATGGATAAAAATTTTTAAAAGTAAAAGTTGTAAAATAATATAATACAATAGGAATAATGATAACGAATAAAGAAGATAATGTTAAAATAGATAAGTTAATTGTATGAGTAGTTTATATAGAAATATTAAAAAATATGATCATTGTATAAGAAAAATATAAATAAATGGGTAAAAGATATGATAATTATAGAGAATAAAAAATTTTAGATTGAAAAGTTTTAACTTCTATTTTTTATACATTATCAAATACACTCTAAAACTTTTCTCTCTTCATAAATACATTACTATTATTTTTATTTCATTCAAAAGGTCAACTGCTACACCCTGGTTTTGATTTTCGGACCCAAGACATGCACTATGCTAATAATGTTAGTCTCCACAATTATTTTATTTTTAATCATTCTTTCACGTCTATCTTATTATATTATTTTTTCTCAATGCAAAAATCTTATCGCTTCCGTAACATAAATGAATACATTAGAAAAGTGTGGCAAAAAGGGTGATCGGAATTTGAAAGCTTACTTTTGCAACTGCATTCACATTTTGTGCAGTCAAAATGGCAGCCTTTGACTTTGGGGTCCCTTGGTTTGGACTGTGGGCACTGTTTCGGACACTTGAGCTTCTTTAGGAAGCAACGGCCCCGTTTTGTGCAGATGTGAGTCTCCTGGTGCAATGCTGCGATGGCCGACGCGAAGCAGAGCAGCAGAAGAACCACAAAACCATATCTTCCACTCATCATCGTCTTCATCCTTCCTAGCTGGCGAGCTTTCCTCCTCTTTAAACTGACGAAGACAAACCCAAGTCGAAAAGAAAAGTGCTGTTTCTGTTTCTGATTCAGATCGACTCCTCTGCACTTCTCCTCCTCGGTTTTCTACTGCTATTTATTCACAAGCAAGTCTTGGACTTCTGGTGCTTTCGATCTTTGAATCCAGGGGTCATTTCTCTGTGGATTTTTTTTTTTCTAATTAGATCACTTCCTCCACTTTCTCGTTTCTACGCGGGGGAGTCCAGTGGAAGCCACAGGTTAGGAATCCTTTGAATTTCGTGAGTTGGGTCTTGAGTAGATTATTACCGACTTGGTGGGAAATTCCTGAATATAAAGGCAAGTGCGTCTGGTAAGTTCTGAAAAAAAAGAAAAAGAATAACGAAAAGTTGTTATGAAAAAATTTGAAAATGTAAGGGTAATGATTAGAAGAAGAGGATAGTTACATAAAAAAACATGTTGAAATAATTGAAAAGTGAGTAGTTATACAGAAAGATGTTGAAATAATTAGAAAGTAGCATAATTTTTTTGATGAGAAAAGACCCCCAGCCTAACCCAAACCGCTCTCAATTTGAGGATCGGTTTGGAAAGAATGGACGCCAACTTGCATTGCCAAAAAGTTATCTATACAAATGTTTATCACAATAGCTTGGGGTGGAATTTCCCACCACACCAATTGATCCAAAAAAGAATTAGATACAAAATCAGCATAATTGTGTGGAAAAATGTATTTTTTTGGAATTTTTTTTTTTAAAAGTTGACAAGCATGTGTTTGAGAAGTAATAAAATTTTGAATGGTTGATAAAAAAAATAATATGATATAATAGAAGTAATTATGATGAGTGAAAAAATTAAATTAAAATAGATAGATTAGTTATATAGGTTCTTGTATCGAAATAATTAAAAAGTAAAGTAATTATGTAGAACAATATAAAGAAATAATTAAAAAATAATATATATAAAGAGTAAAAAATTTTAAATGGAAAATTTTTTGTTCGAAAGTTTTTAGTACATTAAACATATCCAAAGTGCGTAGAATGAATATAATAAAATTTTCAACTTATATAATAATTTGAAAATTGTATTTTCAACATTTAAACTATTTGAGATATTATTCCAATATAGATAAATGGTTCTATAAAGCATTATTACATTATAATATATGTTGAGCCCATTTTGCAATGGACAACATCGTAATTATGGTACAGTCCATCTACACTAGAATGCTTCTCATATAGTATATATAGAGAACTTATCATAGTAGACCGGCTCCACACATATTAGAATATAATCAAACTTTATATAATCATTTATCCATATAAAAATCATACTTTAGACGGTTTAGATATTGAAAATATCACTTTAAACTTGATATGTATGTTAAACTATTTTATTACGTTGATTTTGCACCATTTTAATATGGGGACCATACATATATTGGATTTGATCATGTGATATCCCACATCGGTTAGGATGAGGGGGGGAGCCTGGGTTATAAGTGAAGGCTGCCAGGTACCTCAAAAGGGTGCCTTTTGGGGAAGGACGGGATACGCGTGAACCCAGAGGGGCAAAACCGTGCGGGCCGAGGCCCAAAGCGGACAATACTTTACTGTTAGGCCTGGGGCGTTACAGATCATAAACAAGAAATCCACTCCACTCATTGTATTTAAAATTATTCACTTTATTAGTATACTAATTTTCATCCAAATACAACATATGTACATGTCCCATATTAAAATGGTACAAAATCAACATAATAAAATAATTTAATATAAATATCAAGTTTAAAGTGATATTTTCAATATCTAAACTATCAAAGTATGATTTTTATATTGATAAATGATTGTATAAAATATTATTATATTTTAATATGTGTGCGGCCTCTGCTTCGTAATTAGGTAGAGTCTATTCGAACATAATAGGTTGTCAATTAACATTTATGCTTTAGTTGCCAGAATAGGCTTTGGCAACGAAATTAGAAGCTTTATTATAAAGGTAGCTTAGTTATTGACTTGTATTAGATATAAATGGAATATGATTTCATGCACCCGTGCACTTAGCTTCAGTGCAACCGGGTATATTTAACTTGTTTTTTAAATTTTTTGAATTTTTTTTACAATATTGTTTATGTGTATTTAATATGTATATCAATTTTTACCATTTTTGGAGATTTTTAGTTTTTTTGAATTTTTTAAAATCAAGTGGCATTTTTAGTAATTTTAAATTACCTAAAATGCATTAAGAAATTCAAAAAAATGTAAAAATGTTCAAAAATAATAAAAATTGATATATATGTTAAATACACTTAGATTAACATTCATATAAAGAAATTTTCAAAAAATAAGAAAATAGATATTTACCGAAGCTGAGTGCACCTAGGTGTATGAAATCAAGTTCCGATATAAATAATAATGATTTTTTTTATTACAGCCAATACAATGTTTAAAGGTTCCATTTTCGTGTAAGGGTTAAGTTTTTTTCATGTAACTTCATCCAGCCTTCCTTGATGATGATATGAAATTCATTTTTCTCATTGCATTTAAAATTACTTATTTGGTTCAAAAATTACATTTTATTTGAATTTAAAAAGTGCATGGGCGTATCTAACAAAGTGTGTAAAATAAATATAATAAAATTTTTTAACTTATATAATAATTTGAAAGTTGTACGTCTAAACTATTTGATATATTATTCTTATATGGATAAATGATTTTATAAAGTATTATTATATTTTAATATATATGTGAATATATCTAAGCATTTTCATAATTTATGAATATATATTTTAAGCAATTACAGCTGTGCGCATCTCTACTTTAAATGAAAGTTGGTTTTATGACTAATAAATAACGTTAATCACAACAAGTAATGTGAAATTCAAAATCATTGTCAAGGTTTGGTGGGCACAAAATGGATGAAATTGTATGAAAATAAAAAACTTCAATATAAATGGAACATTAAGTCGTTAATCACTACAAGAAAATTCCTTAAATAAACACACCTTACATGTACTGGGCTACACTAATATATAAGAGGGTACTTCTATGAAACCTCTCTTTTATGGAACCCTTTTCATTTTTAATATTTAGATAGTTTATGAAAAATTCACTTCATTTATTATATTTAGCATCATTAAATATTATCATAAAAGTCTTTTCATTTGTTTAGTATCACTATATAGGAGCCTTATTATAAACATGTAAAATCAACATAATAAAATAATTAATACTAAATATTAATTTTTCAGTAATATTTTTAATATCTAAACCATTTAAAATATCACTACTATGTGTATAAATAATTCTAAAAAGTATTACTACATTCTAAAACACATGTGAATAGATTTACATATTTTTTTAATTCATACATGAATGTATCTATTTTTAAGTAAATATGACCCATGCACATATTTGAAAACTAGAAAGGACCAAATGAAGTGATTGACTAAAATTAAGAACAAAAGTATAGTGAATGGGGGTAAGATAACTATAGCTTTTCTATAAACATTTTAGCCTAGTTGTATTTAATCTATAAATCAAGTTTTACTATTTTGAATATGTGTATATATTTATTTTTGATTTTTAAAAATAAGGGTATTTAAGTCATCTTAAATAATTTAAAATAACTTAAATACCCCTTTTTAAAAAAAATTCAAAATAAATATATACACTATCCAAAAAAGGTAAAACTTGATTTATAGATTAAATACAATTAGATTAACATATTTATAAAAATATTTTTCAAAAAAACAAAAACATATATTTTTGGACCGGTTTGAAATCCGGTCTGAAAAGATCATTTGGCAAGTAATATACGTATTAATTTTAGGGTTGCTTGCTTAATTATCCGGACATAATTAACCTTTCCAAGTGGGTGTGTTTGGGAATGAATAAAACTTTTCATGAAATGTTGTAGAGAGTAGAAGTTGTCAAATGATGTTATATGATAGAATTGTTGGAAACAATGTTCAAAATAATCTAAATTGACCAAAGCCTGAGTTTTGATGATTAACAAGAACTTATTTGAGTATATAAAGAGTACTAACATGTTTGACAAATGTTTAAGGAAAGCAAAGAGGTCAAGTCGATCTCCAAGTCGACTTGGACTTCGACTTGGGTGAAGTCGATCCCAAAGTCGACTCAAATATCGACTTGAGAATGAATCCCAAAAGGCAACAGGTGAAGTCGCAGGTCAAGTCGACTCCACTTGCGACTTGGGAAGTCAAGTCGCAGACGAAGTCGACTCCAGCATCGACTTGGAGTATCCAGAGCTGAAAAGTGGAAACGAACATAACGAAGTCGCAAACGAAGTCGACTCCAGGTGCGACTTGGGTGAAGTCGCAGGCCAGGTCGACTCCATCCACGACTTGAGATGTTCAAACTTTCAAAGATGCTGTTTTCAAGATATTCAAGAGGATTTATCACTCAAGTCCAAGGAATCAAGATGAAAAACAAATGAGTCAATTTCAAAGTTAAGAATCATGTTCTACATTCAAATCAAGTTTATCAAGCTCAAAGCAAATCTTCAAGCTAGCTTCCAAATGGAGTAAAATCCAAGTCATGAAGACCAAGTGAGTCCAAAGCAAAGCAAGGAACATACATATATTGTGCAAGAACTCAAAGCTTTCAAATGGTTTGCAAGATTCAAGACATTTCAAGAAGATCAAGGCGTTTCTGCAATAGACCAAGCCAAGTCGCAACCCAAGTCGACTTCAGGATCGACTTGAGTTAAAGTCTGAAAGCCAAGTCGACCCAAGTCTCAGACTTGAGTTTCTGAAGAACCCAAGTCGCAGGCCAAGTCGACCCCATGTGCGACTTGGAAGCCAAGTCGCAGGCCAAGTCGACTTCATCTTAGACTTGGAGAATAACGGTCAAATTTTTGAACGTTGGAGTTCATTTATTGCACGCCAACCACTTCTACAACGTTCATATTTTCCTCAATCTATAAAAGGACATTCAAATGAACGTGAGAAAACACAAGAGACACTACTCTAAAGATCAAAGAAAGAAAAGAAGTGCAAGAAAGACTTTCAAATACCTTTTCTCCATATTTGAGTGTTTCAAAGGAAGAAAGAGCTTCAAACTACAAGTTGCTTCAACAATCATCATTCAAGCTACTTTTGATTTCTTCCTCGAGCTCAAAACTGCCTACACAAATCTGTAAAGTGTAGTTTTTTATTCATTTCTTTATTTGGTTGTATAAATCTTGATTTAGCTTGGGTAGCTAAGATCAAGTGTATGCAAAGTAGGGTGTGATTGGAGTGAGACTCATCACCTACTTGTGCAAGTGATTGTATATGCCCCCTAGAGCTTTGAATCTAGAAGAGAGCAAGTGGCTCTAGTTGTATATGCCCCCTAGAGCTTTGAATCTAGAAGAGAGCAAGTGGCTCTAGTTGTGTATGCCCCCTAGAGCTTTGAATCTAGAAGAGAGCGGTGACTCTAAGTGTATTCTTGGAATACATAGTGGAACCCAAGTCACAACGGAGTGTGAGCTTGGAAGAGTGGAGTAGGGAAGGGTTGCCCGAACCACTATAAATCTTGTGTTCTACTTATTATTACTGCTTTATCTTATTTGCTCTCCATTCGCTTAAAAAGGGGATTAACTTTTTCAAGGGGTTAAGATCTTTGAGTTTACCAAAGAAATTTTAAAGAACCCAATTCACCCCTCCCCTCTTGGGTTTAGCCATCAACTCGGGACCAACAAGAATAATGATGAAGAATAAATAAGATAAAGTTGAAATAAATAAGTTAGTTGTGTAAAAATGATTGAAAAGTATGGTAGTCGTATAGAAAAATATGAAAAAATGATTAAAAAATAAGGTAGTTGTGAAGAGTGAAAAGTTTTAAATTGAAAAGTTTTAACTTAACAACTTTTACTTATTACCAAACACGCCCTATATATCCACATTGTTTCACAAATTATATATTACTTTACAAAGTTTCATCCAAATTGCGTGCATACATATAGTGCTCTTTATCATTAGGAACTCTTAATGTGTGCATTAAAAATTTGAATATAATAGAAATGATCTAATGTAAAGCTATATTAGAATTCCAAAGTTTATAAAATACTTAGTTGTGCAGGTTGAAGGAGTTTACCTGAGTGGTAACATTTTAATAATTAACATGGGTATGTAAGCAATTTTAATAGAATATTATAGGATAATATATAATTCTTGAAATAATATGAGTATATTAGCAATTAGAGTCAAACTAAGTAGGTATATTAGAAATTTACACTTTTTATTTAATGACTATTAAATATCGGCCGTTAACATAGGTATGCAAATAATTTTGGTAAAATTTTATAAAGGTAATATGCAATTCGTAAAACGAGGTGGGCATATCAGCAATTAGCGTTAAACTAAGTAGGTATATTAGTAAGTTACACTTTTTATTTAACAACCATTAAATGTCGGCCGTTAACATGAGTATACAAGCAATTTTGACAAAACCTTATGGGGTAATATGCATTGCATAAAATAATATGAGTATATTAGCAATTAGCATTAAACTAAATGGGTATATCAGCAAATTATCTATTAATATTGAACAACTGGGTTTGAACCTTTGACATGGTTTAATTTGAACTGTGAACGTGTTCGATGAATTAACAAATTGTATATGTGTGCATATATATATATATTGGGAACCAATTTCTTATAACTCCCTCTATTTTTGGATGTTTGATGAAAAATTTAATCCATTAATTATATTTAACATTATTTTTTTAACAAAGAGACCAAGTTTCTTCCAAAATCAATATGTGTATAGGCCATATTTGCTTAAAAATGGTTACATTCATGTATAAATTAGGAAAAGTACTTAGATCTATCACGTATGTATTATAATGTAACAATACTTTATAAAATCATTTATCCACATAATTATGATATTTTAAATAGTTTAAATGTTGAAAATATTATTTAAAAATTGATATTTGATATTAAATTATTTTATTATATTGATTTTATATGTTTGTAGATAAGACCCATATACAGTAATACTAGCAAATGAAAAAGTTTCTATGATAACTTAAATAATGCCAAATAGGAGTGAATTTTCTATGTAACATCTGTACGTTAAAAATGGAGGAGGTTACGTAAAAGAGGGTTTTTACAGAAGCACTCCTGTATGTATATCTTTTATTTATTTGAAGTCAACTTAAGTGCGTTGATAGGATTTCTCATGTTTAATGTTCTCCTTTTGTGGGCTTTGATGGGTTTTATTGTAACTCAAATTTTATCGGGATTAAATATAAGTTTGATAAGATTTATTAAGTTGAATGGGGTTTGATTTGAATTAATGAGTGCAATAGATCTAGAAAAAACACTTTTTTGTTAAATGTCCCCACGCATCTACGCAGGTATGATCTATTCTTTGAGACCTTTATGAGATGGGCAAAGCATTTCTTTCTTTCTACCGGGGTGACGTTTGGTACTGTATAAAATTGTAAGATTGTGGAAAATTGTGGGAAATGAAAAAAAAAATATTTTGAGGTAACTTTGTAGCTTCTCATCACTTTTAATATTAGTTTTAACGGTGTTGTAATATTCAAAATCAGTTATAAAATTTACGGCTATGTATGCTTTTTCCTTTTTTAAATGTCTGGTCATAACGGGAAATCGGGATAAAAAGTATGGTCATATTTGTAATCTTATCATTATGTATAAATATCGAATGAGGATCAGGAGCATCCTCACTGGGTCATAACCTAGCACTCGTCACTCTACAAACACAGGTAACGGCCTACCCAAATGTATTAAAAAGAGCACACGTGTATTCTTGACTGCACAAACATAGATTAAAACATTAATCCCTTTCAAGAAAGAAGGCTTTAAAAACAAATCAAGAAGGAATGTATATATGATCAACTTGTAAGATTAAGGTTTTGAGGTCATTTTTTATTTTTCTTTCAATCATGGGGCTCAGAGTTGGAGTCAGGGACTCTAGAACGCATTGACTATCTATACGACAATGAGCTCCCATTAATTTGGAGGAAATGTTACCCTGAGAGCTGTTGCAAGAGATCTTCATGACTGCATCCTCTTTGAACCAGTCTAAGATTATCGGCTGGTGGATGTGTGAACTTTTTCTTGGATAAGATATTCGGGGGTCCAAAAATATGGCTTTGTATCTTTTGCTAAATCTGCTCATATTCCTGCCCAGCTAGCCACATATATAGCATCTTAATTTCTGATCCATCAGTAACCAGCTAACCCATTTTCTTAAATTAATGGGCATCATTCAATTGCCTTCCTTCTATTAGGGGTGTAAATCGGTCCGGGTTCAACCCGAGACCGCATCAACCCGGACCGATTTTTAACAGGGTTGGGTTGAGGTTTTGCAATTTCGGGTTTTAAAAATCGGGTTCAACCCGACCCGATTTGCCCCTGTTGAATCCCTAATTGATTCGGATTTCAGATCCTACTCGTCCCGCCGCCCGTCTGAAAATAAGCCCTTTGCCCCTTTCGGCAGCACCAGCACAGGTTGCACAGCATCTCTGATTCTCTTCCGAGATCTTCCGATCTTCCGTTCGGCACTCGGCAGCACAGCACGGTCAGCACCAGCAGACGGCAGAGTTACAGATGGCAGAGTTGCAGACGGCAGAGTTGCCGATCTTCCGTCTTCCGATCTTCCGATCTTCCGATCCCTAACGTGGCTTCTTTCATCGGCAGACGGCAGAGTTGCAGACGGCTTCTTTCATCGGACTGGATGCAGACGACAGCTATTTCCATGTGCCTCCACAGCTTATGTTTCCAATCTTCATCGGCAGACGGCAGAGTTGCAGACGACTTCTAAGCTGCCGAGCATCCATCGGCAGCCATTGGCAGACGACTTCTAAGCTGCCGAGCATCCAGATTCCAGTCCAGTCTGCTCTAAGCTGCCAAGCATCCATCGTTTCTTTCGAGGGAGCATCCATCCAGTCCTACCCATACGCAAGGTTTGTGCGATTTCTTCTAACATTGATTCATGTATTTCAAAGCTTAGAGCGTGGCCAATGGGTGAGGTACTGAGGTTTCATGAATCATCGCTTGGCTGCTGATTTGTTGATTGATGATGTAGATGTTCCTAGAGCAACTTATAGAGTGGAGAAAACTCGTTGAGAATGGATATTTACTAATGCTTCTGTGTTGCATCTTTGATCTTCCCCACGATGATAATTAGCACTGTCATCTTATTCTCATTTGCACTGATAAATTAAGCTGTCTGAGATTTTTCGAATGCATATTGTGGAAGCTTTGCATGATGACTAGTGTCTGAATTCTGATCCTGTTTGGGTTAGGAACGTGGTCCCCTGTCACAAGCAATCAGCTCTTTTGAGTGGCTTATGATAAGGGTCTGTTGAGTGGCTTATGATAAGGGTCTGATTGGAATATATCATGATTGACTAGTCTCTGGTTATTCTGCGTGTGCCGCTAGTGGTCATATTTATTAGATTAACCCATTTGATCATGTCTCAATTGGTTTTACTCATAATCATCACTCATAAATATCACATTACACTAACTATTTTAATTTTTTTTCATTTTTACTTCTGTTCTAAAGTGTTATAGAATTTGTACATTAATTGGAATGGAAGAGGATGATGTTATAGAAGTGCATGCCAATACACCATCATCAACACCATCTGCAGCATCTGAAGCTACATCCAACAAACCACAAAAACGAAAATATAAAGCAACATCAAGTGTGTGGGAATTTTTTGAAAAAGTTTATGCACCTGGATCTTCAAAAGCACAAATCTGTGTTTGTAAAAAATGCAAAGCACAATATAGATGTGAGAGCAAGATTGGCACAAGTACACTTAGAAGACATGCAGAAAAATGTTATAAAGGTGGTGATGGGACCTCACAACAACTCTTGCAATTCACTAGTCAAGAAAGTAGAGAGACTACTTTAGGCAATTGGAAGTTTGATCAACTTGCTGTTAGAAAAGCTATTGCCAGGATGATTGTGATTGATGAAATGCCTTTTAGCACTATTGAGCGTGTTGGCTTTAGAGGATTAATACAAGTAGGCATGCCACAGTTTAACTTTGTCACTCGTCAAACAATTACTCAAGATTGTTTAGAAATTTATCAAACAGAGAAGAGAAAGTTAAGAAAATTTTTGAGGGAAAAGGTGCAAACTATTTGCTTGACTACTGATATGTGGACTTCAATTCAAAATGTTGGTTATCTTTGTCTCACAGCACATTTTATTGATGCAAGTTGGTATTTGCATAAGAAAATTATTAGCTTTTCTCTTCTCCCTTGTGCACACACTGGTGAAGCAATTGCATCTGCAATAGATCAAAGTTTAAGGGAATGGGAAATTTCAAGTGTTTGCACAATGACAGTTGATAATGCTAGTTCCAATGATGTTGCAATTCGCCATTTGAAACATTGCATTGGAAATAGAAATGGTTTGTTATTTGATGGAGAATTTTTTCATGTAAGATGTGCTGCTCATATTTTAAATTTGATTGTCAAAGATGGACTTAAAGAAATTGGTGATGCAATTGCTCGTATTAGAGCAGCTGTTCGGTATGTAAGATGCTCTCCTTCAAGGCTGAGATTGTTTAAGGAATGTATCAAAAAATGTTTCATTACAGATAAAGGTGCATTGGTTTTGGATGTGCCCACTAGATGGAATTCTACATACCTTATGTTAGAAAGTGCTTTGAGATTCAGAAGAGCATTTGAGCAGATGGAGTTAGAAGATGTCTCCTTTATTAGAGAAGATCCTCCAACACGTGAAGATTGGAATAAGGCAACTCAGCTGATTGCTATTTTAAAACAATTTCATGAGGTAACTAAAATTTTGTCAGGGTCTTCATATGTTACTGCGAATTTATATTTCGTTGAAGTTTGCAAAACACAAAGGTTGTTAAGGGATTTTTTAACCAACCATGACCCTCTCATTGTTGATATGTGAAAAAGAATGAAAGAGAAGTTTGACAAGTATTGGGGAGATATTGACAAGATCAATATGATTTTGGTCATTGCGGTTGTTTTGGATCCAAGGTATAAGCTAAAATATCTTCGATTCCAATATTCTTTATTGTATAATGCAGAAAAAGTTAGTGAAATTTTGATAAAAGTTCAGTTGAAAATGCAAGAGATATTCAAAAGTTACCAAGCAAAGTATACTCCAATGACAGTATCTCAAGAGGCGAAGGAAACTAGTGATGGAAATGAAAAACTTGTTGAGTCTTCTCGTTCAAGTGGAGATGCTTCATATAAAGATTTTTTAAAGAAAGAGGCAGGTCTTGATGTGAGCAATGAATTAGATCGATACTTGAAAGACCCTGTAGAAATAGATGATGATGATGATGATGATAATTCTTTTGATATTTTAGCATGGTGGGCTTCTTCAAGATATCGAGTTTTATCACACATGGCTCGAGATATTCTTGTCATTCCTGTTTCTACAGTTGCTTCAGAGTCTGCCTTTAGTACAGGAGGTCGTGTGCTTGATCCTTTCAGGAGCTCTTTGCAAACTCATGTTGTTGAGGCTTTGATATGTGCTCAAGATTGGCTACGGTCTTCAGCGAATCTTCAAATGGAAGGAGAAGATTTGGTTGAAATTGGTGAGCCTGTTGAAGGTAATTTGAATCTATAATTATGTATTTATAACTTGATTACTTGCAACTAATACTATAACTGATTTCTTCTATTTTACAGCTACTCAAGGAAGTATGGAATTTGGAACTTCTAGCCATGCATGAATTTCCACACAAATGATCTAGGTACTTGTATTTTAATTTGTTTTTATAAAAATATAACTATATATTCATACTTACTTTGATGATTATTTATTTCAGGAGAAAAACTACACATACTAATCGCAAAGAGGGCATGAGATTTGATTTGAAGAGAAAAGTTGTGCTAACTTTTTAAATGAGTTATGTTGTGAACATGTTATTTAAAACAAATTATTTGGTTATGATTATGTTTCATAAGATATGTATTTGGATATGTTTATGAGAGTGTATTTCATTCATGTTGTTTAGATATTTAAATACAATTGTGTGGAGTTTGAAAATATGCTTGACTATTTGGTTGTGAAATGTTGTTTAAATTTATATGATTTGGAAATATATTTGGTTAATTAGTTGTAAAATTTTGTTTGAATTATTTGGTTATATTGCATTGATAATATGTGTAATCTATTAGCCCGATTTCTAACCCGAACCGAACCGATTTGAGGTGGGTTGAAATAGGGTTGGGTTAAGGTGTGAAAAGTAGGGTTGAAAGTAGGGTTGGGTTGGGATTTTACAAGGTGGGTTAGGGTTGTATTTGTCCCAACCCGAGTCAACCCGACCCGATTTACACCCCTACCTTCTATCATATATTGTGATTTGACCCCTAGCAATCAATTCAACCTTGTGATTTGATAGGTTGGCTGGAGTTTCGGATGGGCCCGAATGATTCCTCAGCTCGATTGTCAGAAGTTAAGCTGGAGCATCTTCTCAGACAATTTGAATTCCAAATATTCTTATGTAAGAATCAGTCGGCAGCCAGCTTTGAACTAATCGAATGCGACTATTGCCAGATGGATTATCTCATTAGACAGTAAATTAGACTTGCAGCATCCATCGAGGAATTGCCGGCATGCTTCTTGGAAGCATTTGATAATGCCGAAAATTTTAAAAAGTGTAACACCAGTGGAAGGTAAAATGAAAATAAAATTTGCAGAGTCGAATTGGAAACTGATTCCCTTATTCTGTGCAACTTTTTGTCCAATTCCGAACCCATTTCCTCTCCGGTGGGTTTGATTA
Organism: Annona cherimola; assembly: GCA_030490835.1. Taxonomy (NCBI): domain Eukaryota; kingdom Viridiplantae; phylum Streptophyta; class Magnoliopsida; order Magnoliales; family Annonaceae; genus Annona; species Annona cherimola. The sequence continues at coordinate 19,196,068 of CM059975.1, read as the reverse complement.
TTTCTGAGATTAGGTCCTTATTTGGGGAAAATATGTCTTTCTCAGTTCATCATGTTTTAAGGTAAGGAAATGAGGTAGCTCATTCCTTAGCTGAGCTAGTGCTGTGTTCTCATGAGGCTTACCAGATTTGGTGGGGTAATCCCCCTCAGGCTATTTTTGGGAAAATCTGTACAGACAATTTTTTGGCAATGAATTTCTTAGACTACCCTATCTCTAACCCTTTTTATATTGAAAGGGGGTAGGGATAAAGTTTTCCTTTCATCAAAAAAAAAAAAAAACTACAAAAGTAAAAGTATATAAGTTATTTATATGGAAATATATGAAAAAACGATTGAAACATAGGTATAATAATTAAAAAGTAAAATAATTAGGTAATTAAAATATCAAAATCATGTAGGAATATTCTTTAAAATTTGCTTTTTGATTTTATATTTTATTCATGTACAATATCTTCTTTATTTAAAATTTTTTTTAACTAGAAGTGATATGCCTGCAATTTCAGGCAACCAAGGAGGTAAATTTTACAAAAGTCTAATAAGCTTGCAAATTCAACCAAAACTCGTAGATATGAATGCCAAAATTCTATAATAATAAGATCTTATAATTTGTATATATATTTTTTAACTGAACAATAAGTTCAATGATGAAAAATATAAGGTGTGATATTAAGGGATTTTGCTTCTATAAAACCTTTTTCTATGTAACTTCCTATATTTTTAATATCTTAGCAATTAATGAAAAATCTACACCATCTATTATGTTTAATATCATCTGTATTATTACAAAAAATATTTTATTTGTTTAGTATCATTATAAGTGAGACCTTTCTATAAATGTGAAAAATTAACATAATAAAATGATTTAATACTAAAAATTCAATTTTTAAGTAGTATTTTCAATATCTAAACTATTTAAAATATTACTACTAAAGTGACATATGCGTATATTTGATTTGGATATAACTCAGTCTTCTAGCTAAATAAATAATTTTAAATACAATAAATGAATTAAATTTTGTATCAATCATCAACAATTTAAAAATGGAGGAAGTTCTATGATTTCATGACTTGATTACATAAAAACAAAGCATGCTTTTAAGATAGGTAAATATGAAAAGTGATCCTATTAGGCTGGGCTTAGTAAATGTATCGCTTATCCCACCTCAAAAAACTCATTTACGATGTTTTTTTTTCTTCATATACTTGTTTATCTAAGTGTATTTAATATATAAGCCAAGTTTTATCATTTTTGGATATGTGTATATATTTTTTATATTTTTAAACATCTATGTATATATGTATTTAAAATACCCCTATTTTTGGAAATTTTTAAAAATATATGTATATTTAAAAATGATAAAATCTGGTTTATATATTAATTACATTTAGATAAATAAGTTTATAAAGAAAAAAATATTGTAAACGAATTTTTTAAGGTAGGTTAAACAAGACATTTGTTTAACTCGAGCTAACAAAATTATTCTTCAGTAAATATTATATTTTTTGATTAAATTTAAGGGGAAGGAGAGGGTGAGGCTGGAGTTTGAACCCTGGACGGCTACCCTGAGCCCCACAAGAGTTACCACGGCAGGGTACTCGATAGGTAAATCTTATATGAGTAACGCTAAATAAGAGAAAATTAGTTTCCTGCCTCTTTTAGTCCAAGCAAATTATTCTCTAATAAATTCTCAGAAAATATTATTCTCTAAAATATCATTGATCAAGAATCAATAAATCCACTCAAGTACAGCATACATGTTAAGTGATTTCCAAATTATTGCTTACCTAGCATTTGCGTCTAGAAAAACTTTATGTTCTTTCGAATATTTTATTACCAATAATGGAGAAAATACCGGAGCAAACTCTAGCAAATCCAAGATACGCACTAGATTTTTGCAGGAACAAGTATATGCTGTCGACTAACTAGGAATGGCCTATAAAAATGTATAGAGCTACGTAAAAGAAAGACGATGAGCAATTAAAATCTAATTCCTTTGATTACATTCTAGCCATATCCTAAATTAGTACAAGGAGACAGCATTGAAACAGCTTTTTACGATGTAACTTTTTTTTTTATAATAATTTTATAGGCTTTAAAGATGGGATCAGAGTATTGTTATGTTGGTGATCAATACAATATTTTCAATACATATATGCTAGAGTAATATGTATATTTGAGATTTTGAAAATTTACTAGGTAGATTTGAGATTAAGGTCAAAGGGTAGTGGGTATATTTAGAAAAAGTCTTAGATTTATAATAATCCACAAACCTAAGAGGATGTAGGGTGCCTAGAGTTTAACCAGAGAAAAGTCCTAAAATCTATTTAAGCACTATGTTGGTAGCATGAGGTAATGAATGGACGGAAAAGTTAAGAAGAGAATATATTTAAGAAACGTGAAACTAATGTGATAGAATATGGATAAAGCGAAAATAAATAAGATATATAGTTGTGTAAGAAAATGATTGAAATGAAGAATATAGATAGAAAAGTAGGATAATTAGATGTTTAAAATATCGAATTATTTTTTAAAAAAATGTGTAGAAAGGTGAGAAAGTTTGCTTCCTACTACCTGTGCCAAACGGACCTTAGTCATTTAATTTCGTTAGCCTTTGTTTTGTCTTCTATTCATTAATCATTCAATAATCTGAGGATGATTACAAACTGTCTTTTCTTATATTCGGTAGTTATTTAATTTCTTGTGCTTTTTTGAACGAAGCACCAGACCCATTTATCATGTATACCTCATACCGAGTTTCCAAATAGAATAAATATAGAGAGAGAGAAGGCCTTAAAAATTAGAAAGGTTGAAACTAGAAAAACCCAGACGTAGAAAAGTGAAGAAATAATAATAAGAATAAGAAGGACGAAGCATCTACTTCGAAAACATGGGAACAATGTAGAATTGGTCCAACCTATCTAACTTTAAAGAAAGAAGCGATGATAGCTTGCTCTAAATCTAACTTTGGCTCTGATTATTATTTGTGGACTCAGTGAGCTGCTTTTTATTAAGAGTCGGGTGTAAGTGCAAACGTTTGCACTTTTGCATAAAATGCAAATGAGGGTAAAAAGGTAATTTCATAGCATGAAAGTAGAATTGGGGGTAAAGTGTGAGTATGGGTAGATGAAATAAATTACAGTACTTTGAGGTGCATGTATTTTTATGGTTATTCATATGATTTTAATAAATTACTATAAATGATGAGTGATCCATAACGTTAAATTGAATTATATTCATTCTAAATTATAATCTGTAATGTAGGACTGAAATTATAAAATTAAGAATAGTTTTATTTAAAGAAATAAATTTGAACGACCGATATAATTTAGCTTGTTTGACCGTTGTTACAGATTTTACAGATTTTACGGATTTTACAGTTTTTATGAAATTCATGGAAATGATGTGTTCCACTGGTAATCTTATATTCATTTTTCCAATGAAATAAATTTTACAGGTTATTCGAGTATCACGGATACAGCGCATATGCAATTGATAAATTTTATACATTTTACGAGTTTTATAGATTATATGATTTTGATACATATTCGTTTGATAAGATAAACTAGTTATACAGTTTTAACAGCTAAAATAAGAATGATGACATTTCATGTTCACCAATTAGATAGATAATACAGATTTTACAAGAATTATGCAAAATCGTAAATTAATATATACATGATTTATGAATTTTATAAAGTAATCAATTTGTAATGTACTGATATGATGGATTTGATGAATTTTATAGATTGTTCATAAAATTTATATGAAATATATTATCCGTAAATGTAATACGAAAGATACTAATAATATTAAATAATAAAATATAGATTCTTATTAAATTTTAAATAAATCCAATAATTGAATCCTTTATCTAATTAATATATTTAATAAATCAATAATAATTATTTATACTTTTATTTACTGGAAAGGTAGAAATTTGTATATGTTATAAATTTTTATAATAGGCACGTATATTAATTATAGTTAGCATAAAACCCATCCCCATGCTCATTATGCACCTATTTTTTTAACACCATATTGTGACTAAAAATGAACAAATACTATAATACTTGTGTGATTATTTATAAGTATCATTGATTTTTATTATTTCTCATAGGAGGAATTTAATTTGTAATAGGTGGTCTTAAAAAGTAAATTAATGATCGTTGTTACCTTTTTTGTGTCTCCTATGATTTACAATAATTTGTCATCTCGTACTATTAAACTTAGAATAAAATGGCACAAATTTTAAACGATTTACTTTGGTTGACTAGAAAAATTGTAAATTTTGAGACCACTTGTTATTTACTTTTTCATTCATTTACGATTTACTTTTATTGAAAATGATTTACTTTGATTTATTTACTTTTTTGTTTAAATCATATAAAATTTACAACGACATAAAAGTGAATAAATGAACATAAAGTAAAGAATAAATTAACATCACGAATTTACAACTGAACAAAAGTAAATAAATGAAATAAATCAAAAAATAAATTAACGGCATAAATTTTATTTGTCACCTCGTACCATTACCTCAAAAAGTAAAGAATTTGTATAAAAGTTAGGTGAGAATTTTATGTAATGTTGAATTTAAATTATTTATCACAAAAATAGTTATAATTTGCGATGATAAATTTATTGTAATAATTCAAAAAAAATTTATAGCATCATTCTCCACATAATTAGTTTGAGATTTATATATTTAAATACATTATATAAATGTTCTTATTGTATTTAATGTAAAATTTACGGTTTTAATTTTGCTATAGAAATGTTCTTCTTCAAATTAATTTAATATTTAGACTTAGAAATTTTGTAGAATAATTTTTCATCTAAAAATTTTAAATTTTAAATATATTATACAAGTGTTCTCCATATAATGATTCTAAAAATCATATCTTCAAATGAATGGTGTGAACTTTTCTATGTACTTATTTCAAATATTAAGTTTTTAAATTTCTTTTATAGTTGTGCTTCATTGTCCACAAGTTTGTTCTCTACATTTTCGCTATCAAGTTTGTAATTTAGGCCATGCTTGACAAGAAGATATATCTTCCTGTTTATTCTCTTTACTGCTGCTCTTGCATTTCTCTTTAATGCTGCTCTTGCATTTCTAAATGATGAGAAAGGACTTTGATTTAGAAGCACGACAACAAAACTGGAGAAAAAGAAGATATAAGAGTTTTCATTTAGAAGAAAAGACTCTATGTAATATTCAAAATCTATCGAGCGTTTATTTCAATCATCTGAATTTATTTGTTGCAATTTACTATCGCCCAACAAATTTCTGTTTTTATAATCATGTTATTATCAAGTTGTAAAATATTTACTTTATTGTATTTATTAAATCTGTTCATGTTGTTTAGTTGCTAAAGGTGCAGAAAGACAAAATCATTTATAAATAAAGATTAGTAAATTTGCATCCTGGGCTTACTTTTCTAGTAACACATGGCAGCTATATGCCCCCTCCCTCCCCCGCTTACTGCAATTGTACGTGTAAAACAGAAACATTTATTGTCAGCCAGAGGAAGTGAACACAAATTGCTGACTGAATCTCAATGCTGATACAAAACAACTGTTATATCCAAAACAATAATAAAGATAAATGATTAAGTAGGTTAACTTCTGTTTTCTCATAAAAATTTACAGAGTAAGGGAGAAGGCATCCAATTGAAAAAGGGGGAATATAGCTCTTCACTAGCAAAAACAGAATATTCTTTTCAATCAAATCATTCTATCAACATATGCCTAAAACAGAGATCGATGTTATACATATAACCAAACAATAATTATATCCTCTTGTTGTTTCTCCGTCCCAACCACTTTTTCCGTGCTTTCTCAGGGCTCCCATCCTCACTTCCAAGTTTCTGTAGAATCATCTTCGTCTCTCGTAAGCGCAGATTGTAATCCTTCTTCCATATCATTGTTCCCTTGCATTACATGACAACCGTTGGTATTGAAGTACGAGCTATCATATCCTCCCCTCCTCCTAAATGATACAAAATTGGAATATATCAGAAAGAAAATTACAAAATGTCACAACCTGAAATTTGCAATTGATGAAATAAAAACTAATAACAAGAAAGGATATCAACGATTAACTCATCATCTCATTTTATTGTACTAAACTGAACCAATGAGATGGATAGAGAATTTGATGATGTGAAACAAATGAAATATGGATTAACATTTATTTTATAGGGGTGAAAGCCAAACAACAAAAAAGTACATCATAATCTAATTTGTCTCGCCCCTCTTTAAGATAAAGAATGAAAAGATAGTCACATAATTCGACAATAGGAAATTAACGAGACAGAAGCTAAAAAAACCAGAAACTAAAGAACTACATTTTACCAAGAAATAAACGCAGATTTGGTAGTGTTACATTGACTGCCTCATCCTTGTCTCATTACATGATCCAATTAAACAAAGGCAAATAATAATCGAGAAAAAAGAACTATTGTACCATTCATGGTTTGTGAAACATGAACAAGCCCAGATTCTTCTCTTATTATGTGATATAGAATTGATGAACCCATCATATTCTAACAGAATCTTACATCATGAAAAAGAACAAAAGGGAACCTATCGAGAACATTACCGGGAAAGAGAGGCAAAAGTGGAGGCTCTAAAGCATACATGGTCTCGTCCTCTCACCCTGTATTTGTGAAACAAAATCAATAAGATTGTCACAGTCTTTCATCCTTCAAACCAATGAAGCCAAAAACTAACAAAAAAATTTTTAGAAAAAAGAAAGAAAATTTACCAAGAAAATGAACAAAAGGAACAAGATTGTCACAGTCTTTCAAACTTCAAACCAATAAAGCAAAAAACTAATAAAAAAAATTTTTGAAAAAAAGAAAGAAAATTTACCGAGCAGAGGAATGAAAGGAAGAGATTGTGTAGGTTGCATAGAAACCTCTCCATTTTCTATAAAATTCAACAATTTGAAACCAATCAAATAAAAACTAATTAACAGAAGCAGAAGGAAATCTTTTTTCACTAGGAAAAACTAATAACGCACTCCTTCATATCATTGTTCCCTTGCATTACATGACAACCGTTAGTATGATAGTAAAGGAGAAATATTCACATCAGCTCATAGCATTGAAACTAACAAAGTAGACAGTAAGGAATACACCCACAAATTCTACCCTCTTCCTAAATGATACGCAGTTTCACATATAAAAATCTCGAAAGTTATAAAAGGTAACCAAAATAAAAATTTTGCAAAATGAAATTAATGAAAAAATAAAAAAATAAATGCATCAAGAAATCTTCTTACCGGGCCCCAATGACAGAGAAAGAGACAATATATCAGAGGCTAACTCATCATCTCCTCTCCCTGTATTAAATAGAATCAATGAGACAATTATTAATAATGAAAGACAAAAATATATCTATTTTACTAGGAAAGATAGATAAAGGAGGTTGTATTGAAGTATAATTTATTACGTCCTTTCCTCTCCTTGAATGATATGGAATTGGAAATATTAAAAAAAAAGTCAGAAAATCTCGCAATCTGAAATTGAAGGAATGAACACCAATAACATAAAATCCATTAGCATGTGCAAATAAGAGTTTCCCATTATCTATGTCCTGTGATCATATGAAACCCGTTCGACCATTCTGCTGGATCCCAGACTATCTCTTTTCCACACAATCATAAACCCAAACAAATACTATAGACATGCAACATACCACAGATTGGGTAGTCTTAGTGGTTGCAGGAATGCCTTCTTTGTCAGTCCAAACTCTAGGCATTAAGTCAGCATCACAGCTAAACAACGCCCCAAATCTGTAAATAGGTTTAAAGTGGTTACTTTTCATTGCATGTAACTAGTTACATCTAAGCATATCACGCAAAGACGGACTCCCTGTCCTTCATAAAATCAAATGGAGAAAATATCAAGGACTACGTCGTAGCCATTTCAGCCATGATAATAAAAAGCAATTTACATAAAGAACCCTTAAATAAAAGATCACTAACAAAAAATTTTGGGTCATCCACAGATCGCTAGGATACAACATCTCAAAAATTTTAGCAAAAAACGACTTACATAATGCGATCATCAATTTTGCCTCTTGAAAGGTTGAGTTGCTTATAATTTTTGGGCATTGACAAATGTTCTGGATGGCAATTAAGTTGCTTATAATTTCCTCCAGTTAATTTCTTTTGCCAAACCAAAGCACTTACATAGAAGCAAGATGCAGGGAATAAATAATATAAATGCAGCAAAACTATAGCAATTGACAATAGATGCCCATAGAAGGTATGAGAGCAAGAGAATAGATGCCCATAAACTTCAATTCATTCAGCTCTAGTGGAATCAAATGAAGTTTTGGACGTCGCATTATTATACAGAGAACCTTGTGACTCAAATTCTAAATGTAATGAAAGTAATTAAATGTTTATTTAAATGAGTGGATCACGATAGGGTAAAATACTAAATTTGAAGTATAAAAGCAGTTTGTACCTGAATACCTGCCGAATCTCTTGGTTCTAAGTGCATCAATTTAGTAAATAAAAATAATGTAGTGGGGCTTCTCCTTTGCTAGCTGGGACATTAGAGCTCTCCCAATTCAAGGAAGGTCATACAGAAATACACCTTCGGGTGGACGTACTCTAATTTCTAAAACCTCTCTTTGTGCGTCATTCTGCAAGAAAAATAAACATATTAGTCACAATAGAAAAATCATGGGGGCAACATACTAATGAAAAACAATGAGTGCTATGGTCAGTTTCTCATACAAAAGCTGAGTCTAACCATAGACCCTAGTTTTAGTGGTGCAGGCTGTCTACAGGAGATTCCCATAGCAACTGCAGATTCAATGACTTGGACATTTCATCAAACATATTCCATGGTAAACTTCTGAAGGAGGTATTTCCATAAACATAGCGATGAAATGATTTTCAGTACAACGACACTAGCAAAAGAAAAACAAACTATAGCAACTGATTAGCCGAATCATCAATCTAATTGGCGAGATTATCAGTAGCATCTCTTGCATTTTTTTCCTCAAATTTTTGTCATATAAACCTATATAAATAAATGTGGGATCTTGATTCTAATGCATTAAACTACCTATTCATACGTTCTCATAACTTCTAACATTCTAAATGATCGAGTTTCACACAGTGAGAATGGGGACAGTTTTATTTGCTTTAACCTGATATGACAGAAACTGACATTTACCACATCTAAACTTTATAGTTATCCAATTCATTTCTGTCAATGGAGAGAGAAAATTGCAGGGCAAGGTTGAGCCATTCAGGCCAAACCAAGTTAAGCAGTTTTAGTTGTTTTACTGGCTGCATGTGATAATGTCTTGAGGAGGGTTGGTAAAAACTTCCACAGGAAGCTTGTTATAATGCATCTGATCAAACACATTCTTCTCTGAAAAAGGTTTGCCAGGTACTCTACTTGTATCATTTTTCCTTGGAACATGTTAAAAATCGCAATTTTGAGTTGTAAAGCTTAGGAAACTTTCAGTTATCAACTACTAGGATCATATCATAATGGAGGCAATTGATATGAGAAATTTTTTTCAGTAATGTGAGATTGCTAGAGTTCATCTAGAGAATTTTAGAGTGCTCAAGAAAGATTCTTCCACAAAATATGCTTTTGATCCTGAAGTAGTTTGTAAAGCAGTGGGCTTTGATGTTGCTGCTGGCTTGATAACCTTCTTTTTATGTGCAACCATTAAGCATATGATGCCATTTACCCTGGTTGCTATTCATACCATCCATGGTGATAAGTCTCCTTTATAACACCTCCACGTTACCACATCTCCAGTAAATTTTTTAAGTGATTTGTGCAGGAAAATAGTGAACAAAATGCTACTGTTATTGTTAGTATTGTTTTGTGTAGATTACAGGAGTCATATACATACCACAACCAGATCGAGGTCGACTTACGTCGTTATCGTCAGAATAGCGAAGATAAATGACAAATCTGAAATATAAAAACGAAAATGGAAAATGAAAGACAGAGACTTGAAATAGAAATGACTTGTGTCGTTTTCGTCGAAAATGGGAAGGATAGACAAGAAATCGTCAACGTCTCCTGCCTGGAGTTAGGGAGAGAGGACGAGAAAGATAGACAGTTTGAGATCAATGGAGAGAGAGAGAGAGCGAGAGAGGGAGAGAGAGACGTAAAGGGGAGAAGGAGATGACTCCTACCTGGACTGCGGCCGGATCTCAGGCACAGTACACGATCGCGGGCAATGAGACGCCGGAGGAAGCGGCAGCAGTAGGAACCTAAGATCGCCGGCAATGAGATGCAAGAGGGAAAGAAAAGAGAGGGAGAGGAAAGGGAGGGATGAGGCTCGAAGGAGGGAGAGGAGAGGGAGAGGAAAGAGGGGAAAACAGGGGCCTTCAGTCTCTGTCTCTCTTTACTCGCGTGTAATAAAATGTATATTCCAATTGTGCCCTTGTAAATCTCAGCCGCATGTATAAGATGGACGGCAAATAAGCCATTTGCACGGTCAACCAAAATGCAAACATTTTCACTGAAACCGGACTCTTTTATTAATAGTTGTGCATGGCGCACTTACAAAGTTGGATGCTACGGGCCAAAACATGACTTGTATTCTACCACAATATTCTTACATAATACTCTCTCATTTGCAGATCATAGATTGTTTCTACTAAGTCGATTCGCATATGAACTTTTCCTTAGCTACGATTGCTGCTCTTTAAACTTCAAAATGTCCCAATTTTACGAGTACATGCTTGTGCCAAAAATAATTTTGGTACTAATGGCTGTAGATGATCAGCTCCAATTTGAATAGTATATCCCTTTTGTGTTGATTGTCCTCTCCAATGAGATGAACAAAGAGCTGGTTCATTTTGTCATATTTTGTGTTCCTGTCTGGTTGGCTATATTACAACAATTTTGGTGATGCTACTTGCACGGTGGCACGTGTCAGGCATGCCCAAATCTTGGTAGAGAGTTCAAATAATGGTCAAGTTGTCTTGATTCCAAGTGACGAGGATCAATCTTTTTTCTTAATGGGTCAGGTTCTGTGGTGAACTACAAAGTTAGCTAGTGTATCCCTCTATCTATAAGAGCAACCATAACGTTTGACACTTTCTCCGTGGATATTGGCTGCAATATTGCAAAAAAAAAAAAAAAAAAGAAATGGTGAAGGAGGCAAGAGCTCAAGCTTGGCTAAAGACTTGAGAAACCTTGTGCCAAAGGTGGCCCCAAATCTGGTGACAGCAGCTGAATTACTTTAAGGAGACGGTGGCCTTGGTACCATCTTTCTTTTTCGTTTTGGCCATGGTAATTAAGCTATCTTATGTCCCTAATGCAAGTTCTATGTATTCAGATTATGATCGAGTACTACTGTATCTTTTTTCTCTTTCACGAGGCAAGAATGAAAGAAGCGTACATCTCATCTCATTTCGGTGTCATTGCCGAGACAAGCACCAAAATGGCAAATGGGTTCTTCTTCTTGTGGATTATGATTGTTTAGTTTTCAACAATATGTGCAGATGTGCCGAACATGACATGCCAAAAAGAGCAAATTGCTAAACTCGATTAATCTCAACGGAGGATAGGGCTTCAAGTACTAGAAGGAGGGCATCTGAAGCTTGGATTTACATCATATGGAACATTCTTTAAGCTCAAAGCATTGGAGGAAAGAAAGACTATGATAGACATCCAAGTTGTGTATGACACCGAAGATGAAGAAAAAGAATCTAGTATCGACATGCCGACGAAGATCACAGAAGAAACATTTTTGTTTACCAAATTGTTGGAGGATTATCTACTCAAGGTGGATGGATGATTTGATAGTCATCCCACTTAATTAATCTCCAAAACATGAATAAGAATGGAGGTACAAGCTAAGCAGTATGGGAGGTTTTAATGGCGTCGGAGTTGGGAGGGACCATTACAAGCCAATTACTGTTAATTTGCAGATGTATGCCAGTCTAATGTCCGTACACTAATATTTTAAACATGGAATCTCGTTGAGTGTTTTCTTTTTCTTTTTTCCTGTTTCTTTTGCCTTAAAGCAAACATTTCCCATAAGGATAAGTAAAAAACGTAAATAGAAAAAGTTTTTAAAATGAAAAAAAAATGATATGATATGACAAGGATAATAATTAACAATAAAAATAATAAAATTAAAATAAATAGTATAACTATATGAAAAAAATGAAAAATGACTATATTGTACAGCAAATAACACAAAAAAATGAATTAATTAGGTAGTTAAAATTGATATCAAATGGTATTAAAAAGTGTTTAGCTAGGAAGACTCAATGTTGGTTTCAAACATAGTCCACGTATTAATTAATGCTTAAATTTGCTGTTATACGGATGCGAATAGCTTTTTTGAGGTGCTTGGTATGACCCGTTTTCTTTATTTTTTTGAAAATTTTTCAAGAAACTATTAATATAAGTGTATTTAGCATGTGTATCAATTTCTATAATTTTTGAAGACTTAAAATTACTAAAATGCCACTTATTTTTAAATTTTTTTTAAAATATCTAAAAATCTCTGGTAAAAATTGATATACGGGTTAAATAAACTTAAATTAAAAGCTATGTAAAAAAATTTCAAAAAAATAAAAAAATTAGTATATGCGCCTGGGTTCATTAAGGCTCAATGTACATGGGTGCATACAACTAGAGTCCTTTTTTCATGCTTAATTATGTACGATGGCAAACCCACATTGTAAGGAGTCTTGCTCTCAATAATAAAATTTCTGATACTGCTTTACTTCAAAAGAAAAACCCATACTGCTCTACCATAGGAAATCTATAATTTCATCGGATCTATATTAGAGACAATTTTTTTCCTTAAATTTTTTCTTATAATCTGTCTAGTAAACTTTAGAAAACAAATTAGTGTATTTTTGTACATAAAAAGCTTTTATAACGCAAATAAACCTATAATTTAGGGAGAAGCTTAGCCTGATAGATATGGTAGAATCTCATAAGCTTATAAATTATAATTAAGGTTATTTAAACGAAATTGGATGGCTAGCCGTGGACCATTTTGTTCAACCGAAACAATTGTATCATTGTATATTTGAAAAAGTTGAATGAATAAATGTAACGCAGGAGGGGAGGGGGACGGGAAGGGGACTATAGATATCCATCTAACTTTAAAAGAATAAATTTAACAGGAAAAAGTTTAAAAAAACACACATCTTGTACACTTTATTTGCCTCTTTTATATAATTTAACATTATAATTTTTATATTATTTGTATACCTAAATAGTTAATATGAGTGAGTTAGTCTATACGAAAGTCAATAGTGGGTAAATGCATACGACTCATTACCCTTTTCATGCGGTCGTCTTCAATTAATTGCCTAATTATCTAAAGTGAGTAACATAATGAAAACAAGAACATGTGGTTGTACTTGTAAGCCCCCGTTGGCTGTGTGTAGCTTAGTAGATTGTCAAAAAATCCAGCAAAATGATCATTTCATACCGGTTTGAAATAGTCTCATTTTAGACTAGTCCAAAAATATATATATTTTTCAAAAACTTTGTTGACAAGATTGCTAATCTAGTTATTCTTAATTTATAAATTAGATTTTACCAATTTTGAAGATGTATATATATTTATTTTGGATTTTTAAATACAAGGATATTTATTCATGTTTCAATAATTTAAAATGACTGAAATACTCTTGTATTTAAAAATCCAAAGTAAATATATATAATCTTCAAAATTGGTAAAACTAGGTTTGTAGATTAAACGTAACTTGAATAATAGTCTTGTGAAAAAAAATTTGAAAAAAAAGAGTAAAAAATAAGTGTTTTGGAATTTGGACCCAATCGGGACTCTTCCGTTCTTTTCTAGTCGTTTTGTGGATTTTGATGAGCTAAAAATGGAATGGACGGGGATCGCTTTTCCTATTCGATCGTTTCTGAGCAGTCTGAAAATGGAAGCTGAGCTGAGAAAATGGTCCAATGACAGAACTGTGGGCGTTTTGTGGGTGAATTCCACGGCGGACGGCTGACAATCTAGGAAAGAAATCGAAAATTTTCGACTTGGGGGTGTATCGGTGTGGAGAGTTTTCTGTCTTACAATTGAAAAGGAGGAGCTTGTGCAACCAACCTCGACGGCTTGAACTTAGACTATATAGTCGGATGGCTGACTCCTTGTGTCAAAAGATGTATACAAGTTCATGCAATGGGCCGTCACTTGGTCAGCTCAATTAGATAATTTATTTTGCAGAAAATCTGCAATTATGTCAACTGGAGAGCTGCTTTTATTTGGATGTTGGACTAAATGACAGGGAATTTTGATCTTTACAGACCGGTTATGTTTATGCGAAAACTCACCCTAAGCCTGCAATATACATGGATTATGGTTGATAATGATCTGTAGTCCACAGTTGGTACTTTTGGCCAGTTGAGTAATGACCTGCTGCTGTTGCTGTGCCCTGTTGGTTGGGGGTTCAATCCTGCAGAATACATTGAACTATACACTAGACACTAGACATTGTACTGTTAGGATTTTGAGCTTGTACTGCAGAATACATGGTCCTTGATGGTCACATTGTGTCTCATGGTAAATCTAAGAATGAGGCAGTTCATATCTGGGTTATGGTCTTCTATATCATGGAACTTCTTTGACTTCTCTATATCGAATGTTTAATTTGTAGCTGTTTCGGAGATGATTAATTGCTTGCGTAGTGGCATAGTTGCATGTGCCTCTTGAGAATCCTAAATGTTTTGCTCAAAGATGACCTGTGGACCTCCAGAACAAAATGCAAACGTTTGTTCTTTGATTGAAGATACCAAGCTGGCTTACACATTTTTCCATCATCATAATTACTTATTTTTTAATTATTTTTTACATTTTCTTATAAAACTAGTATATTTTTCAATTATTTCTATACAACTACTTATATAACTAATCTATCTATTTTAATTTTATTCACTTTTACTTATCATCATTACCTCATATCACATTATATCTTTTTCTAACTATTCAAAAGCTTTTACGCAAAAACTTTTCATCCAAAATTTTTATTACTTTTCAAATACTTTGGAAAAGTTTTGATTATAAAAGTTTTTATATTTTCCAAAAATGCTCCAAATAAGACAGAATTGCAGAGAACCGAAGGTGCAGGCATCGCTGAGGTCGAATTCGTTTCCTCAAACTTGAAAATGTACAGTACTTCAACTTGTGTTTTCAAAACCCAAAGATGAGGAACTTGGTTGGAAATAAGGTTAAGGTTCAAGCAAATCCAAGCTTAATTTTCCATTTTTATATTGAATATAAAATATATTATATGCATAATACCTAAACAATATTTTTTCATATTTATGCATTTTATATTATTTATATTTATGTTTTAAAAACACGTTTGACATGTTGCAATTGTTATATACAAATTATATTATTTTCATGTACATCTATTTTTATATTTATATTATTTACTTTTAAGTATATTAATTTTGTTCCTTTTTGACGTAAAATTTTCTTCCTTTATCTTGCCTTGAAAGGTTAATTTTTTCTAGACATATTATATATTATTGTTTTTAAAATGTAGTTAGACTATGTATTATGATTGTTACTTCTGTAATTGATTTTAATTTGATATCTTAACTATGTAAATGCACTACTTTCTAATTGTTACTTGTATATTTTAATAAAAAATTTCACATCATTTCTACTCTATACCAAACGCACCCATAAATATCCAAATATTTCTATACTATTAAAAATGGCCTATTCCCACATACTGTTGTATGATGGGTAAGAATTCGTACTTGTTTTGGTCCATATGAACATCTTTTTCAGTTGATCTTTAATCTTAGTTAATTAAATTGTATTTTAAATTGATAATGAGATTAATCTAAAACATCATTTACGCCCCTTTTCTCGCGGGCATTGGATCCAACCAAATTGGGATCTGGATCTTATCTATCTATGCCGACCTCCCAAACCGTCATGTGACATGTTAAGAACCTTCTGCAGTTCCGCCAGAGTCAAAAATGATATTGCGTTGCTTCAGAAAAAAAAAAAATGATAATGCGGATAGCACTTAAATTCGTGTCAATTTGCTTATTCTGTCCTGGAATGCACGTAGGCTAATGAGCCTTAATATGGTGATTTGATGTATAATCCTTCACAAATCGGTTTTAGATTCGGGATAAAAAAAGAGATGAAGAGCAAATCATTCCAGCCATGGCTTCATTTTTCCAGGTGGCCTAAACATTTAAAAATAGAAACGACTTCCACATATCGAATTAAACGATGAAAACTCAATGTAAATAGATAAAAAAACGACTCCCTTTGCGTTATGCAAAATCCAGAGCTTACAAAAGCATCAAACCTGGAGCATTGACAACTCCAAAACATTATTCTTCATCAACAAAATCATATAATAAAGTTTTTAAAAAGAGTTGCAGAGAACATAAAAGTAAAACGAAATATAATTAGGATAGGCGAGATTTCAGCCTTCATTTCCTGCATGCAATTCCCATTCCAGTGCCAAAAGTGTTGGTGCAGTCAACAGTTCCGAAATCCACCAACGAGGAGCTTTCTTTCTTCTCAACTCGAGCTGGAGAGAAAATGCAAGCAGCGCAGTCGGAGGAGAGGAGTGAGGAGGTCCTCATCTGGTTCTCTCCTCCCACCACCGGCATCGCGACGCCGACCTTCGCTGGGTTCTTGTAGTCTGGCCTGTAAGTCCTCCCAATCACACCGTCGACTTTCGGGGAGAGGCTAAAGAACCTGAAGTGCACTTCAAAATGGGCAAAGCAGTCGTCAGCTGGTATCTGGTAATTGTGGAGCCGGTCATCTTCCTCACTCACTGGAATCACATTCACAGCAATCTCAGCTACTCCTTGAAGAGTGATTGTGACGCTGTTCCTGTTCGCCGTCCGCTCGACGGCAATGGAGTTGTCTGACGAGTTCCACTCGGAGAGATGGCTTTCGGGGATGACCAAGGCTCTCCCATCATGAGAGAACAGGAGATGGTCTTCCTCATCACTCCATTTCTCTGTTCTTTGTGCTTCCACAGAGAATGTGTGTGTGCCGAACATGATTCCCAAGGCCTGAATCCATGTGTAGTCTCGAGGCCTTCCCGCCGGGCGGAGGCCGATGAAGCGCGCGTTTATCTGGAGGTTGGGGTCAGAGACAAGGCTAAAATGCTGGTTTCTGCTGCCGTGGAAGTAGAAGACAATGCCGTCTCCACCAATGAAGCGGGGATCTTTGCATGCGGAGCCAGGGCGGTCGCAGTCGGGCTTTTTTTCTGCAGAAAGAAAATGAGTTCATGTTAATTAGTACTGCACAAATCAAAATCTCCATTCTGATTGCTACTGAGTTTGAAGCATTTTATTTTATTTTTATATAATTTTGAGTTGGATTATGCAAAGACTATCTAACCTGGTGTTACGTTGTGTATGGTTTGGGCATTAGAGACAAACCAATAATTTCAGAGCGTTTTTTCCTTAATCACCTCATTAAAACTTGCCAATTCAATCTCAACATGACTAGTTAATTTAAAAAGCTTTGTTCCTTAGTGTTAATCTAGATAGGCTCCCAGTAATGTGTTTGTTAAATTATAATGCAATTAAAAATTAAGTAAAGAGAGATTTAATTAAAAATTAAGTAAAGAGAGATTTAATTAAAAATTAAGTAAAAAGAGAGACTTTCTCACTTATAATTAAAAGGATATAATCGGGCTATTAAAATGCCCATCATCTCTATATCAACACTGCATAAATATGTATTGAAATGGCATGTGTAAGAGGAGGGGCAAGTTTGTTTAACACTGACCTTGTATTGAAACTTTTTAACACAAAAAATATTTTATGAATGGATAAAAATTTTTAAAAGTAAAAGTTGTAAAATAATATAATACAATAGGAGTAATGATAACGAATAAAGAAGATAATGTTAAAATAGATAAGTTAATTGTATGAGTAGTTTATATAGAAATATTGAAAAATATGATCATTGTATAAGAAAAATATAAATAAATGGGTAAAAGATATGATAATTATAGAGAATAAAAAATTTTAGATTGAAAAGTTTTAACTTCTATTTTTTATACATTATCAAATACATTCTAAAACTTTTCTGTCTTCATAAATACATTACTATTATTTTTATTTCATTCAAAAGGTCAACTGCTACACCCAGGTTTTGATTTTCGGACCCAAGACATGCACTATGCTAATAATGTTAGTCTCCATAATTATTTTATTTTTAATCATTCTTTCACGTCTATCTTATTATATTATTTTTTCTCAATGCAAAAATCTTATGGCTTCCGTAACATAAATGAATACATTAGAAAAGTGTGGCAAAAAGGGTGATCGGAATTTGAAAGCTTACTTTTGCAACTGCATTCACATTTTGTGCAGTCAAAATGGCAGCCTTTGACTTTGGGGTCCCTTGGTTTGGACTGTGGGCACTGTTTCGGACACTTGAGCTTCTTTAGGAAGCAACGGCCCCGTTTTGTGCAGATGTGAGTCTCCTGGTGCAATGCTGCGATGGCCGACGCGAAGCAGAGCAGCAGAAGAACCACAAAACCATATCTTCCACTCATCATCGTCTTCATCCTTCCTAGCTGGCGAGCTTTCCTCCTCTTTAAACTGACGAAGACAAACCCAAGTCGAAAAGAAAAGTGCTGTTTCTGTTTCTGATTCAGATCGACTCCTCTGCACTTCTCCTCCTCGGTTTTCTACTGCTATTTATTCACAAGCAAGTCTTGGACTTCTGGTGCTTTCGATCTTTGAATCCAGGGGTCATTTCTCTGTGGATTTTTTTTTTTCTAATTAGATCACTTCCTCCACTTTCTCGTTTCTACGCGGGGGAGTCCAGTGGAAGTCACAGGTTAGGAATCCTTTGAATTTCGTGAGTTGGGTCTTGAGTAGATTATTACCGACTTGGTGGGAAATTCCTGAATTTAAAGGCAAGTGCGTCTGGTAAGTTCTGAAAAATAAAAAAAAAGAAAAACGAAAAGTTGTTATGAAAAAATTTGAAAATGTAAGGGTAGTGATTAGAAGAAGAGGATAGTTACATAAAAAAATATGTTGAAATAATTGAAAAGTGAGTAGTTATACAGAAAGATGTTGAAATAATTAGAAAGTAGCATAATTGTGTGGAAAAATGTATTGTTTTGGAAATTTTTTTTAAAAAAGTTGACAAGCATGTGTTTGAGAAGTAATAAAATTTTGGATGGTTGATAAAAAAATAATATGATATAATAAAAGTAATTATGATGAGTTAAAATATAAAATTAAAATAGATAGATTAGTTATATAGGTTCTTGTATCGAAATAATTAAAAAGTAAAGTAATTATGTAGAACGATATAAATAAATAATTAAAAAATAATATATATAAAGAGTAAAAATTTTTAAATGGAAAATTTTTTGTTCGAAAGTTTTTAATACATTAAACGTATCCAAAGTGCGTAGAATGAATATAATAAAATTTTCAACTTATATAATAATTTGAAAATTGTATTTTCAACATTTAAACTATTTGAGATATTATTCTTATATAGATAAATGGTTCTATAAAGCATTATTACATTCTAATATATGTTGAGCCCATTTTGCAATAGACAACATCGTAATTATGGTACAGTCCATCTACACTAAAATGCTTCTCATATAATATATATAGAGAACTTATCCTAGTAGACCGGCTCCACACATATTAGAATATAATCAAACTTTATATAATCATTTATCCATATAAAAATCATACTTTAGACGATTTAGATATTGAAAATATCATTTTAAACTTGATATGTATGTTAAACTATTTTATTACGTTGATTTTGCACCATTTTAATACGGGGACCATACATATATTGGAATTGGATGAAAATTGGTATGCTAATAAAGTTATCAATTCTAAATACAATAGGTGAGGTAGATTTTTCATGCAGTCGCATGCACCGTAATATTATATATATATATATATATATATGCGCATGGGAGCACTTCTATGAAACTCTTTTTTTATACTACCCCTTTCATTTTGAATATCTAAATAGTTAATAGAAAATTCATTTTATCTATTATATTTAACATCATTTATATGATCATGGAAATCCTTTTATTTGTCTAATATTATTGTATATGAGTCTCATTTATGTATAAAAGCAATGTAGTAAAATAATTTAATATTAAATATCAATTTTTAAATAATATTTTTCATCATATAAACCATCTAAAATATTATAAATATACAGATAAATGATTTTATAAAGTATTGTTACATTATAATATATATATGAATGGATTTAAGTATTTTTCCTAATTTATACATGAATATATCTATTTTTGAGCAAATGTAGCCTATGCACATATTGAATTTGGATGAAACTTAGTCCCCTAGGTAAATAAATGATGGTAAGTACAATGAATTGATTTAATGTTTCATGAAACATCAAATCTAAAAAATGGAGGGGTTACATGGAACCGCTTCTATGTAAGCCCGATATATAAATATAGATATTCAAGTGCAGTGCCACTACACCATAATTACGGTGCAGTGGCGCTGAAATGGGCCTTACATTATGATAAATTATAATCTACTCCACTCATTGTATTTAGAATAATATATTCTATTACCATATTAATTTTCATCTCAATCAGATATGTGTATGGACACCATCTGAAAACGGTACAAATTCAACATCATAAAATAGTTCGATATAAATAACAACTTTAAAAGTGATTTTTTTAACATCTAAACCATCTAAAATATGATTTATATATGGATAAATGATTTTATAAAATTTTATTGCATTTTAATATGTGTGGGGCTCATTTTTGGGCAACTGCACCGCTGTTCCGGTGTAGTGATGCTGCACCGGAACAACCCTCATATATAGAGGGAGAGAGAGAGAGAGAAAGAGCTCTTCCGGTGTAGAATTTTATAGCAAATAGTATACATGTTGAAAAACTACTTTAAAGTTGTTATTTACAATAAACTATTTTATTACGTTGAATTTGCCCCATTTTCAGATGGGGTTCATACACATATCCGATTGAGATGAAAATTGATATGATAATAGAATACATTATTCTAAATACAATAGGTGGAGTAGATTTTAATTTGATCATCATGTGGGGCCCATTTCAGTGTCACCACACCGTAATTTATGGTATTACGGTGCAGTGAGTTGCACCTAAGACTCCTTATATATATACATATATACATATATATATACACAGAGAGAGAGAGAAAGAGAGAAATTTTCAAGTGCAGCTTTACAGCACCACAATTACGCTGCAGTTATCTCAAAATGGGCCGCATATGATCATAAAATTATCATCCACTCTACCCATTGTATTTAGAATTATATATTCTGTTATCATATCAATCTTCATCCCAATTGGATATGTGTATGGACTCGATCTAAAAATGGTACAATTTCAATATAATAAGATAGTTTAATGTAAATAATAACTTTAAAGTCATTTTTTCAATATATAAATCATTTCTATAAAATTTATATATGAATTAATGATTGTATAAAGTATCAACACATTTAAGTAAGGTTTATATATATATATATATATATATATGAGAGTTGTTCCGGTGTAGCATCACTGCACTGGAACAGCGCTGCAATTGTTCAAAAAAGTCCCTACACATATTAAAATACAATGAAACTTTATACAATCGTTTATCTAATATAAATTATATGTTAGATGGTTTAGATGTTGAAAAAAACCATTTTAAAGTTGTTATTTATATCAAACTATTTTATTACGTTCAATTTGTACCATTTTCAGATGGGGTTCGTACACATATCCGATTGGGATAAAAATTGATATAATAATAGAATATATTATTCTAAATACAATGAGTGAAGTATATTATAATTTAATCATCATGTGGGGCCCATCTCAGTGCCACTACACTTGATTACTCCTATATATATAGGGCTCTGCTTTTATGTAACTGGATTACATAGAAGCGGAACAATGTAACCCATATAAAATTTAAGATTTTGATTTTTGATGAAAAATTTAATCCATTTATTGTATTTAAAATTATTTGTTTATCTAGGAGATCAAGTTTTATCCCAATCAAGTATATTTATAGACCATATTTATTAGAAAATGTATATAAAGAATCTTTCTTATGCAATGAAGTTGCACTATAATTAACAGTGCATTTGACCCAAAATGGGCTTTATACGTATTTAAATTTATTGATACTTTATGCAATCATTTATCCATATATAAATTTTATAGCAAATGACTTACATGTTGAAAAGACAACTTTAAAGTTATTATTTACATTAAACTATTTTATTACATTGAATTTGTACCATTTTCAAATGGAGTCCATATACATATTCAATTTAGATGAAAATTGGTATGATAATAGAATAATAATTCTAAATATAATGGGTCAAGTAGATTATAATTTTATGATCATATGGGACCCATTTTGAGATAACTACACCATAATTGTGGTGCAATGAAAGCTATACTTGAATATTTCTTTTATATATATGAGATATATTCCTGTGCATTTGTCTGCGCCATAATTTATAGTGCATTCAGCTTAAAATGGGACTCACATATATTTAAATGTATTAATACTTTATATAATTATTTATTCATATATAAATTATGTAGGAAATAGTTTAGATGTTGAAAAAATAACTTCAAAGTTACTATTTAAATCAAATTATTTTGTTATATTGAATTTGTATTATTTTCATAGGGTCCATACACATAGTTAACTAGGATAAAAATCGGTATGATAATAGAATACATAATTTTAAATATAATGAGTAAAGTAAATTATAATTTTATGATCATATGAGACCCATTTTGAGGCAACTGCACTTTAACTTATGGTGACAGTGTCACACCTAAGTAGATATATAAGCATTTGCTTATTCTGTAATTCATGGTGCATTTGGCCTAAAATAAGCTCCACATGTACTTAAATGTATTGATACGTTATACAATCATTTATCTATATATAAATTTTATAGTTAATGATTTACATGTTTAAATAATAATTCTAAAGTTATTATTTGTATCAAACTATTTTATTACGTTAAATTTGTATCATTTTTAGATATGGTCCATACGCATCCAATTAGGATAAAAATTGGTACGATAATAGAATATATAAGTCTAAATACAATGGATGAGGTAAATTATAATTTTATGATCATGTGAGACTATTTTGAAGTAATTGCACCATAATTTTGGTGTAGTGAAGCTGCACCTGAATATTTCTCACATATATATATGAGGCTCCGCTTCTATTTAGCTAGATTACATAGAAGTAGTTTCGTGTAACTCCTTTAAATTTTAAAATATTGACATTTGATAAAAAAAATTTAATTTATTCATTATATTTAACACCATTTGTTTATAGGTAAAAGACCAAGTTTCATATAAATCAAGTATGTTCACAGGCTACATTTTCTCAAAAAAAAAAAATATAGTTATATGTAAATTATGAAAAGCACTTAGATCTATTTACATATTATTAAAATGTAATAATAATTTATAGAATTATTTATTCACATAGAAATCATATTTTAGATGATTTAGATATTGAAAATACTACTTTAAAATTAATATTTTAGCATTAAATTATTTTATTATGTTAATTTTACATATTTATAAATAGAAGCTATATACAATGATATAGATAAATAAAAGGATTTTCATGATAATTTAAATGATGCTAAATACAATAGATTGAGTAGATTTTTCATCGATAATTAAGATTTTAAATATGGAGGGGGTTATATAGAAAAAAGGGTTTATAGAAGCAGAACCGATATGTGTGTGTGTGTACAGTCTCGCTTTTATGAAACCCCCTCTCTATGTAACCCTTCTATTTTTAAAATCTTGATGGTTGATGGAAAATCCAATTCATCCATTGTGTTTAACATCATTTCTAGTATCTTAGAAACCCTTTAATTTTTTTAATTTCACTGTATATGGGTCACATTTATAAAAGTATAAAATTAACGTAATAAAATGGTTCAATGTTAAAATATCAACTTTCAAGTAGTTTTTCAACATCTAAATCATCTAAAATATCAATAATATGTGGATAAATGATCCTATAAAGTATTGGTACATTCTAATACATGTGTAAATGGATGTAAGCATTTTTCATAATTTACACATGAATATACATACTTTTGAGCGAATATGGCCATGCACATACTTGATTTATATAAAAATTGGTTTCCTAGCAAAACAAATGATGTTAAATATAATGAATAGATTGAATTTTCCATCAATGATCAATATCTTGAAATTTAGGGAGATTACATGGGACTTACATAGAAGGAGCCCATATATATATATAAGAGTTATTTCCTATGCAGTTTGCTACAAAATGAGTCACACGCATATTAGAATGTTATGAAATTTTATACAATCATTTATCCATATAAAAATCATATATTAGATGGTTTGGATCTTAGAAAAGCAATTTTAAAATTATTATTTATATCAAATTATTCTATTATATTAATTTTGTACCATTTTCAGACGAGGCCTATACGCATATCCAATTTGAATGAAAATTGATATACCAACAAAGTGAATTATTATAAATATGATGTATGGGATAGATATTAACTTTATTATCATATAAGGTCTATTTATAAGGGACTGCACCATAATTATATTACAGTTCATTTGCACTTAATTATTCTCCTATATTAATATATGAAAATTAATCCAATGCATGTGACTGCATCGTACAGTCCATACACTATGGGGACCAATTGATCATAAAAAAGAAATTTAACTCACATATTGTATTTAGATTATTCATTTTATTAGCATACTAATTTTCATCCAAATCCAACATGTATAGGTGTTCCTTCTTAAAATTGTGTAGACTCAACATAATAAAATAATTTAATGTAAGTATCAATTTTAAAGTGATATTTTCAAATCTAAACCATCTAAACTAAAAAAATATATATATATATTGAAATGATCATATATGTAGGGTAATTTACGAATATATTCATATAGTTTGATCATAATTGTAAATATACCCACATAGTTTCAACATTTACAAATTAACCTCATGTAGTTTGAGCAAATATACATATGTCGTTATGACACCATTAGTGCACCGTCATAGCGTGGGTATATTTGCATATGTTTGCAAAATATGTGAGTATTTCTGCAAAAACAAAATGTACCCACTCAAAATTTTGAAAATGTCAATACCCATCTAGTTTTTAGACCATTAAAAATATATCCATGCTGTAATGGTGTAGTAACAACATTGTAAAGATATGAGTATATTTGCAATTATGGTCAAAGGGGTAATTTGTAATTACTGAAACTATATGAGCATATTTACAATTATGGTCAAACTAAATGAACATATTTGCAAGCCCCCATATAAAGTATCATAATATTCTAATATATGTGGGGCTATTTTGCAGCGGATTACACCAAATTGATTCTCTCTCTCTCTATCTTTATATATATATATAGGGATTTATTCCAGTGCATGCGACTGCACGGTGCAGTCCATGCACTGTGGGCCCCACCTGATCATAAATGGAAAATCCACCCCACCCATTGTATTTAGAATTGTTCACTTTAATAGCGTACCAATTTTCATCCAAATCCAACATGTGTGCAGTCCCCATCTTAAAATGGTGCAAAATCAACGTAATAAAATAGTTTAATGTAAATATAAAGTTTAAAATGGTTTTTTCAACATCTAAACCGTCTAAAGTATGATTTATATATGGATAAACGAGTGTATAAAGTTTCATTACAATCTAATATGTGTGGGGTCCATTTTACAGCGGACTGCACCGTAATTACGGTGCAGTCCAACTGCACACGATCGGTTCTCATATATATATATACACATATATGAGATACATTTCAGTGCAGTTACATGTACTGTAAGTTACATTATTTTAGCTCAAAATGAGCCCTACATGCATTTAAATGTATTAATGTTTTATACAATAATTTATTAATGTATAAATTATATCTTAGATAGTTTATATGTTGTAAAAATAACTTTAAATTTGGTTTTACATAAATCTATTTTATTATGTTTGTTTTATACCGCTTTCAGATGGGGCCTATGCACATGTCCAATTTGGATAAAAATTGATATGCTAATAAAAGAAATAATCCTGAAAACAATGGATGAAGTAGATATACATTTTATAATAATTTAACACTCATTTTTAGCCATACATGCATGGGAATATCTTCCTATATATGTATGTATGAGAATGTATCATGTGCAGACGGACTGCACTATAATCCTAATTATGGTACGGTGTGTTACAAAATAAGCCCACGTATATTAAAATATCATAATACTTTATATAATATTTATCCATATAAAAATTATACTTTAGACGGTTTAGATGCTGAAAATACAACTTCAAACTTGATATTTACATTAAACTATTTTATTATATTAATTTTGTACCATTTTAAGATGGGGCACTTACACATGTTAGATTTGGATGAAAATCGATATACTATCAAAATAAATCATTCTTAATATAGTGGGGGAGTGGATATTAATTTTAATACATGTGGGCTCATGTTTTGGCAGATTGCACCATAGTCTACATTGGATTAATTTCCTATATAGGTCCCATGTAACCCATCAATTTTTATGATGTTAATGATTGATATAAAATTCAATTCATTCATTAGATTTAACATGATTCGTTTATATAGAAGACCATGTTTTATACAAATCAAGTAATGCACTGACCACCTTTACTAAAGTATATATATTCATGTGTAAATTATATATATGAAGCAAACCTAATTGCTACCCAATTTATAGCTAATGTGTCTTCCAAGACTAGGAAACGCGGTATATTGATGGACTGCACCATTTTAGTATTATATTTTGCACTTATAGTTTGGGGCCAATAGTGAAGTGAGCTACGTAGTTTGCTGCCTTTACTATTGGAGTCCTGATCTTTTAAGACCGGATGCACGGTGGCCTCTATGCATCCGGCCCAAAAACCTATTTTTTAAAAAAAATTTAAATTTTTTCATGGGTAAATAAATCTAGGTGTATTAAATTTATAAACCAAGTTTTACCATTTTTGGATGTTTTTAAGTTTTTTGGATTTTTAAACACAGTGGCATTTCCGTAATTTTTGGAGCTCAGAAAATTACGGAAATGCCACTGTGTTTAAAAATCCAAAAAAAATACTTAAAAATATCTAAAAATGGTAAAACTTGGTTTATAAATTTAATACACCTAGATTTACTTACCCATGAAAAGAATTAAAAAAAATTTTAAAAATAGGTTTTTGGGCCGGATGGTCTTAAAAGATCATTTTGCTTACTATTATATGCAGCCAACTTTATATTTGACTGAAAAACATGATTGCATCGGTAAACTTTTCATGTAGCGAATGCTGTTCAGTGATAGCTAATATCCATCAGATAGCAACAACCATTTGGTGGCAAATGACTTAAATTTTTCTCATGATAATTGCTAAAAATTATTTTTTAAAAATTTCTTCTCACCATGGAGGGCATAGATACTATTTCAATAGAGAGAAATGCAAACATGTCCGCTAACATCACACACGATGGATCAACTCATTTGGACAGGTCCGATGCAACGACCAATTTGCAAATTATCAATTTAATTACTATTCCAATAATATTATTCTTTTAATTGATACTAAAAAATTCATTTGGTTACTAAGGAGGATCTATGTAGTTCAATCGGGAGTGCCTCCACCACTCCTGTGTAGTATAAGCCCTTCCATAGCCAGGAGCAAAATTATAATTTCGTAAATTTGAGAATATGCTAGCTGTATTTCACTGCCATATGCAAGCACATTTATGAATTTAAGTGGGTTTGACCAGATTTGGTTAAACTTAATTAGGACTTAGTAGATTTAAAATTCATTTGAAAAGGCATTGACTAATATAAATGAGTCTTCTAACTGCTAAGCGGACATATTTATGGGCTTTATTAAAATAGAAAACATTGGTAATTCTCTAGACTTGACATGATTATTGACTGTGGGCTTGTGAGCTTGCTGGAGCCTTTTATAGGGCCATTAAATTTGGTAATTGATTGATCTTGATCAGTTTTGAGAAATTTTCAAATTCGAGTCTTAACATTTTTAATAGGATAATTTGCAAATATACTCATCTAGTTTTACAATAATTGTAAATATACCTACATAGTTTCAACGATTATAAATTACCCCCTCATAGTTTGACCATGATTGTAAATATACACATCATTATAATATTGTTATTGTATCGTTACGACGTGAGTGTATTTGAAAACATTTGCAAAATATGTAGGTATATTTGCGAAAACTAAATATACCCATTTAATTTTTGAAATTGTAAATAAACTCACATAGCTTACATATCTTTACAAATATACTTACGGCGTAACGGTGTAGGAGTAATGACGCTATAACAGTGTGCTTATATTTACAATTATGATCAAATTATATGAGATAATTTACAATTTCTAAAAACTATGTGGGGTTATATTTGTGATTATGGTCAAACTAAATGGGCGTCTTTGCAAATTATCCCTTTTAATAAGCTTGACTAGATTTACAGAAACTTAACAGGCTTAATTGACATGTTCGATCGAGCTTGGCTAAGATCCATGACATAATATGGGAAAAATAATTTACCCTTGTGCTCATCTGGATGAAGTTTTCATTGGACGTATTGGGCATTTTTCTTTATTTCAACTCTACTTTTATTATATTCATCCCATTTCTCATTCTCCATAATTGCTATTCTCGTTTTAGAAAAAAAAAACATTCTATGAGTATTTACTTATTAACCCATTTTCTTTCTCATGCCTACGTTCCGTATTTTGGAACCTAAGTTAAGTATCCAAGTAGAATATTATCAAAAAAATAAAAAGGTTGTATGCTTAATTATCTTGAGATAATTAACCTTTCCAAGTGGAGTTACAATTAGATAGCATAGCATGCTAACAACCTGCAAATTTGTTGGCACATATTGGTGTGGGCATTCAACGAGCATTGAATTTAAAGGCTGTTAATTAATTGACAAAGAAATGAAAGGCAGGGTAGCGGGCTAGTGGGTCTCAAAACTTTAAAAAGGTAGCCTAGCAATTAATATTACGTTTTGACCCACCCAGTACGCAAATATTCAACCATCTGTGTGCAAAAGCCTAGCCGCACAGGCCTAATTCCCGCAAAATTAAGAGAGAGAATGGTTCACTCCAAAACAAAAAAAAAGAGAGAGAGAGAATGTGTGTTTTTACCTAATTCCCACATGACTAGAGGCCTGTTTTGCCCTCAATATTAAAATCGGGTGCATTTCGATTTCCAAAAAATTTTGCTGAGAACTAAGAAAAAATGGTGGAAAATAAGAGAAAGTGATGTGGTATAATAGGGATAATAGTAAGAAATAAAGAAAAGAGAGTTAAAATAGATAAGATAATGATAACAAAAATTAAAAACTATGATAACTATGCAAAAAGATGTGAAAATAAGGTAGAAATGGAGGAAAAAAAGTTATTGGTGAAATTTTTTTAAAATTGTTTCTCAAACATATCCTTATTTGAGGATTCTCATTTAATGCTCATTGTCGCTTTTTTTTTTTTTTTTTTTTTTTTCTGAGTATGTTATCCACCTTAGATAACCAAGTGCTTGAGGAAGGTGTACTTCACTTGAAGTTAGCTTATTGCTTCGAAGCGAGCAGTAATGTGGTCAAATGTCCACAAAAGGGAGAAGTCGTCCATGTGTTGTATTTCTAAAATGGGCGGCTCCCTAAAAGAATTATAAGTGATTGAGGAGGAATAGCTAATTAACAAGAGTCAAGGGAGAATAGCTAACGATCGAGCTGAGCTGCCTAATATGGAAGGTAAAAATAGATTTCGATTGGTGGTTGATGGATAGCCTAACATAATATAACGGGTGGGAGAACGCCGAAAAAAGCACAAAAAGAAAATAACATGGCCATTGGTGAAAGACCACAATATTGATTATACTGGCCAAGGCTATCCTTGATTTCCATATGTATGAAAATAATAAAATTTCACACGAGAACGGCTACGAAAAGGATTTTTTTTTAAAAAAAAAAAAACTTCAAAATCCAAACCTCTAATATCTATATGATTTTATTTACATTTGTTTTCTAAAATTGTCAAACTCTATTACTTAATATTCGACAGCTGGGTTGACAACATTTGACATGGTTTAATTTGAACCGTGAACATGTTCGATGAACTGTCAAAGTAGTTTTTTTTTTTTTTAAAGTCGACTTAAGGGCGTTGGTAGGATTTCTCATGTTTAGGCTTTGATGGTTACACAAATTTTTGATGGGTTTAGCTACAGGTTTGATCGGATTTAATGAGTTGAATGAGGTTTGATTTGAATTGATGAGTTCAATAGATCTAGAAAAAACACTTATTTTTACTGAATGTTCCTACGCATCTCCACAGGTATGATCTGTTCTTTCAGAACTCTATAAGATGGGCAAAGCATTTCTTTCTTTCTACCTGGACTCCATTGGAAACTGACTGTCATAAGATGGGCTGCATGCGGTTTTTACGGAGCTCAACCCAATTTAGATCTACGTTGATCTGTCTAAGTAGTGGGCTGGGACTCTACTGCATACGTAAACGCCTTCCTTTTTCCTGTTGGCCATTTAGCTAACTACTACTATGTATTATTATTATTATATCTACACAGCGCTGATTCTTCAAAGTCGAGCCAGGTGTAATCCCATAAGCGACTCAATGCTTGCCTCTCCATTCACAAGGCTTGAAATCAAGACTTTGCTAACTTAAAGGAGAAATGAGTTCCTTAACACTATACCAAAAGGTGTTGGTGACATTTAGCAAACTCGACAAGCTTACTTTTATTTATAATTAAAGTTAATTCCAAATACATAACCACAACTTATACCCATATTTGTAAATATAGTCAAACATTTATTAAAAGGACATAGAATACCACATATTTTACTCCTAATCTCAAATATAACAAAGTTATTAGGCTCTATTAGATAACATATTAAATTTTTTTAAGAACAAAATTACCCTTAGCATTTTTTCAGAAAGCGTTGGGTCCACTTTTATTGTGAATGAATTA
Organism: Annona cherimola; assembly: GCA_030490835.1. Taxonomy (NCBI): domain Eukaryota; kingdom Viridiplantae; phylum Streptophyta; class Magnoliopsida; order Magnoliales; family Annonaceae; genus Annona; species Annona cherimola. The sequence goes on along the minus strand of CM059975.1, from coordinate 19,164,982 downwards.
AGAAAGTAAATTACTTTTACTTTTGTCGGGGGGTAACTTTGCAACTTCACATCACTGCTAATGATAATTTTAACAGTGTTTCCGAATTTAAAATTAGTGATAAAATTTATGGTCATCTATGTTTTTTTTAAATGTGTGGTCATAATGGGGAATCAGAGTGTAAACTATGGTCATATTTGTAATCTTATCATTGTTTATAAATAGCGAATGAGGATTGGGAGCATCCTCATACTGTCATAACCTAGCACTAGTCACTTTACAACCACAGCTAACAGCCTATTAAAATCTATTAAAAAGAGCTCGTTTGTATTCTCGATTGAACAAACATATATTAACATTAATCCCTTTCAAGAAAGAAGGCCTTAGAAACAAATCAAGAAAGAATGTATATATATGATCAACTTTCAAGATTGAGGTTTTGAGATCATTTTTTGTTGTTCTTTCAATCATGGGGCTCGGAGTTGGAGTCAGGAACTATAAGATGCACTCAACTATATATATGATAATAAGCTTCCATTAATTAGGAGGAAACGTGATATATTGTAAATAGTGGATGGTGTTGTGCACGGGCAGGTCAAGTGGCCTGTAGGAGGGGTATTTTGGGTATTTTGTTGTATGGGTCAAGGCCTAATAAAGTGCTAGTTGTCGGAAGGCCCAAGGATCGTATGTAACCTCTTCAATAAGGTTAGAAGAGTTTCTCCGCAAGAGGACTTCCTTTTTCGTCAAAGCTCTAGGGGAGGACGATCGCCATGTTACCGATGTTTTAAAAACGGACCGGTAACTAAACCGTTTTCATGTCCGGTACAGGTCCAACCGGTTCAACCATGGTTCAAACCGTTTTGAACCGTGACGTCAGCATGACATAATTATGACGTAATAATTATATTTAATTTATTTTAATTATTTCAAAATTAAATTAAATATATAAATTCTATGTAATATAAAAATTACACTTGACATCAATAATACATTCAAGTACATCACATTAAAATTATCATGCAAATCAAGAAAAAAAATAAGAGTGCACTGACCTGAAATAGGTGCAATTCTTTCGTCTTGTTTTGTTCCTATATGGTTGATCAGAATATCTACAATGAAATTTCAAATATTAATGGAAGGATATAAGATATTTAGAAAAAAATTAATTTTACTTTAAATAAATAAAACTAAAATCACAATAATGTATACACATAACACATCTGGTCCTTTCTAAATTTTTCTAAGCCATATGAAATGAAGTGTGGGCCATAATGCAGAAATTTTTTATATCATATCCACATAATAAAACATATAAAGATGCTGGTGCAATGCATGCTCATGGATTTTGGCCCAAGTGCAAGCTTTTTTATTACATCCGGCCAAAATGAAATTATATAAAAAATGCAAAGCTTCATCTTTCAATTCAAATCACGCACACTGCCAGCATTTAATTAAAATCCACGCACATGCACGCGCACACGGTGAACTAGTACCTCGGATTTGAATGGGTCTGAGTTTTTTTTTCCCCTGAAATGGATGATGTTGCTGACGCCGTCTTCTTCTAAGGTCAAATCCGGCGATGAGGATGACGCAGAGCTGGTGGAGGACAGGAGGAGGCGTAACTGGTGGAGGAGGCAGAGCCGGTGCAGGCAGTTCAGACAGGAGGACAGAACCGGACAGGAGGAGGCGATGAGGAGACGATTCTCGCCGGCGGAAAATATGGGGAAAGGGGCTGCCAGCGATGGGTTCTAGAAAACCTACGGTCTGTGAGAGACGGGCCGAGCGAGCGGGAATCAACGGGAGGGCGAGACGGGAGAGATAGGTTTGTGCCGCTGGAGAGAGGGACCTTGCCGAACATCGATTCTCGCCGGCTGAACGATGGGGAAAGGCTGCTCGCGATGGGTTCCCAAAACCCTAATGTGGAAGAGATGACAGAGACGAGTGAGCGGGAAAAGCCGAGAACAGGGGCGAGCGAGTGGGACGGGGATGGTTTGCGGGGCCAGTTGGCCCCATGCGATAGTTTTTTATTTTATTTATTTTATTTTTTAAACTTGCGAACCAAACCGCGGTTCAACTGGTTTTCACGGTTCGACCGCCCGGTTCAAACGGTTCGCGCGGTTTTCTTAAAAACCCAAGAACCGGCGTCAAACCGAACCGCTAAGCTGGCGGTTCGCGGTTCGACAGGTCAGACTGGCCGGCCCGGTCTGTTTTCAAAACACTGCATGTTACTTGGTTTGGCCGCCAGTCTGGATTGTCACAAATGGTATCAGAGCTCAAATTCGATCCTAAACCACCAACAAGAATGGCATGCAACGACCTTGATCAAGGAGGAGGATAAGCAAGATCGTTCGTTACACCGCTTGGAGCGAAAGCTTTAGATCTTGCTTATCGTTCTCCTCGATCAAGGTCGTTGCATGCCATTCTTGTTGGTGGTTTAGGATTAAATTTGGCCTTTGTTATTGTTTGTTATGATCCAGATCGGCGGCTGAATTAAGTAACATGACGATCGTCCTTCCCTAGAGCCCTCACGAGAAAGGAAGTCCTCTTACGGACCATAACTCTGCCAACCTCATTGACTTGGAAAGAAACCAGTTATACAAGATCCCTAGGCCTTCCGGCATTGTTAGGCCCCGACCCATACAGCAAAATACCCCTCCTAAAGCCCACTTGGCCTACCCTTGCACAACACCATCCATTATTTACATCGTATCAAAATGTTACCCTGGGAGTTATTCTGACAAATCTTCATGACTGCATCCTGTTTGAACTGGCCTAAGGTTATTGGTGGTGGATGTGTGAACTTTTTCTTGGATAAGATATTCTGTGGTCCAAAAACATAGCTTTGTATCTTTTGCTTCGCACCACAGCTTTGTATCTTTTGCTAAATCTACTAATATTCTTGCCTAGCTAACCACATATATAGCAACTTAATTTATGATCCATCAGTTAACAGGTTGAAAATATCCATTTTCTTAAATGGACATCATTCAATTACCTTCCTTCTATCATGCCTTGTGATTTGCAGCAGTCAATTCAACCTTGTGATTTGATAGGTTGGTTGGAGTTTCGAACAACCCACAAATGAAGTGGTGAGTTTCCACTGTTCCAGTTTGGAGGATGTATGTCAGAAGAACCAAATATTGCTGGCTGCCGACATGATCAGGATAGACTATGATGAGCTAGAAAGATTTCTCAGCTCGATTGTCAGAAGATAGGCTAGCAAATGGGAGCATCTTATCGGGCAACTTGAATTCCAAATATTCGTATGTAACAATCAGTCGGCAGCTAGCTTTGAACTGATCGAATGCGACTAACGCCAGATGGATAATCTCATTAGAAAGTCAAATAGACTTGCAGCATCCATCGAGAAAGCCCCAATGCTTCTTGGGAGCATTTGATAAGTGACAAGAAATGAGAGAAAATTAGTTTCTTGCCTCTTTCAGTCCGATCAAATTATTCTCCAACAAACTCTCAGAAAAAAATTATTCTCTAAAAAATCATTGAACGAGAATAAATAAATCCACACAAGTACGACGTGCGTGTTAGGTGATTTCCTAATTATTGCTTACCTAGCATTTGCATCTAGAAAAACTTTATATTCTTTCGAATATTTTATTACCAATAATGGAGATAATTCCGGAGCAAACATCTAGCAAATCCAAGATACGCACTGGATTTCTGCAGGAACGAAATCTTATATATGCTGTCGACTAGCTAGATAGGGAATGACCAAGCTACATAAAAAAAGACGATGAGCAATTAAAATCTATTTCCTTTGATTACATTCTAGCCTTATCCTAAATTAGTACAAGGAAACAACATTGAAATAGCTTCCTACAATGTAACTTTTTTCTTTAGGCTTTGAAGATGGGATCATAGTACTGTTCTGTTGGTCAATATAATATTTTCAATACATATATGCTAGATATAACAATGCTTTAATTTCTTGTTGCCACTCCTCGCTGACAGTTGCACAATCTCAGCCTTGTGGATATATTATATATAATAAATTTCCACCTAAAAACAGTATACAGAATCATGGTCTTTTCCTATATGAAATCGGGTGCAATTTGTACCCTCTCAAGTTTCCCATTCAAATTTTTTTAAAGAAAAAATCCTAGTCATGATTTCAAGTATCATATTCTCCTCCACGAATATTTGATGAAAATCATTTGCATTAGATTTAAACCTAAGAGGATACAAGTTGCACAAAGTCGGTGTCGTTTAGTAATATTGGGTAGTGAGTGAATGAGGAAGTTGAGAAAGTGTTTTTGAGAAGTACGAAATTAATATAATACGACAACAGTAAAGTAAGAATAAATAGATTAGGTTATGTGAAAAGAACGTGTAGAGAAATGAAAAAGTTTACTTTTCACTTACATATGTTGCCAAACCAACGTTAGTTATTTAATTTGGTTAGTCATTGCTTTGTCTTCTATTCATTAATCATTCAATAATCAGAGGATGGTTGCAAACTTTGTCTTACCTTATATTCATTAGTCATTTAATTTCTTGTGCTTTTGTGAACGAAGCACCAGACCCATTTATCATATATATCTCATACCAAGTTTTCTGACAGAAGAGAAAGAGGCCTAGGGAAGAAAATTAGAAAGGTTGAAATCAGAAAAACGCAAATGTAGAAAAGTGAAAAAAATAATAATAAGAACTAGAAGGACGAAGCATCTACTTCGAAAACATGGAGACACTGCATGTAGAATTGTTCCAACGTATCTAACTTTAAATAAAGGAGCCGTGATAGCTAGCTATAAATCTAGCTTTAGCTCTGATTATTTTTTGTAGACTCAGTTAGCTGCATTTTATTAATAGATTTGCATGGCACGCGTATAAAGTTGGTTGCTACATGCCAAAACATGAATTGCATTCTACCACAATATTCCTATATAATATGCTCTCATTTGCGGACCATAGGTTGTTTCTACTAAATCAATTAGCATGTGAACTTTTCCCTAGCTATGATTGCTGCTCTTTTAAACTTCAAAATGTCCCAATTTTACAGGTACATGCATACTAGCTGACAAGGGGTAGTGTGCCAAAATTAATTTTGGTACCAATGGTTGTAGGTGATCAGCTCCAATCTAAACAGTATATCTCTATTGTGTTGATTGTCCACTCCATTATATCTCTGTTGTGTTGATTGTCCACTCCATTATATCTCTATTGTGTTGATCGTCCACTCCATTGAGATGAACAAAGAGCTGGTTCATTTTGTCATATTCTGTGTTCCTGCCTGGTTGATAACATTGCAAGAATTTCGGTAATGCTACTTGCCCGGTGGCACGTTTCAGGCCGGCGCAAATGACAAATCTTGGCGGAGAGTCTAAATAATGGTCAAGTTGTCTTGATTCCAAATGACTAGGATCAATCTTTTTTCTTAGTGGGTGAGGTTCTGTCGTGAACTACAAAGTTAGCTAGTGTATCCCTCTCTCTATAAAAGCAACCATAACGTTTGACACTTTCTCCATGGATATTGGCTGCAATATTGCAAAAAAAGAGAAATGGTGAAGGAGGCAAGAGCTCAAGCAAAGGTGGAGGTTGGAGTGGAAAAGCTGTGGAGGGCTTTGGCTAAAGACTTGAGACACATTGTGCCAAAGGTGGCTCCAAATCTAGTGAAAGAAGCTGAATTACTTGAAGGAGATGGTGGCCTTGGTACCATCTTTCTTTTTCGTTTTGGCCCTGGTAATTAAGCTATCTTATGCCCCATAATGCAAGTTCTATGTATTCAGATTATGATAAAAAACTAATGTATCTTTTCTCTCTTGCATTCCGCAAGAAAGAAAGAAGCGTACATCTCATCTCATTTCGGTGTCATTGCCAAGACAAGCTTGGAAAATGGGTTCTTCTTCTTGTGGATTATGATTGTTTAGTTTTCAACAATATGTGCAGATGTGCCAAACATGACATACCAAAAAGAGCAAATTGCTGAACTCGATGAATCTCAACGGAGGATAGGGCTTCAAGTACTAGAAGGGGGGCATCTGAACCTTGGATTTACGTTATATGGAACATTCTTTAAGCTCAAAGCATTGGAGGAAAGAAAAACTATGATAGACATCCACGTTGTGTATGACACCGAAGACGTTCGAGAATCTAGTACAGACGCAACGAAGATCACAGAAGGAACATTGCTGTTCATCAAATTGTTGGAGGATTATCTACTCAAGGTAGATGGATGATTTGATGGTCGTCCCACTTAATGAATCTCCCAAGCATAAATAAGAACGCAGGTACAAGCTAAGCAAGATGAGAAGTTTAATGGCGTGGAAATTGGGAGGGACCATTACAAGCCAATTACTGTTAATTTGCATATGTATGCCAGTCTAATATCTGTGCACTAATATTGAAAGCATGGAATCTCGTTGATAGTTTTCTCTAAGCAAACATTCCTTCTTGAGGATCCATTGGAAAGATGTGAAAGTAAAAATGTAAATAAAAAAGTTTGAAAAATGAAAAAAAAATGATATGATATAACAAAGATAATAATCAAGAGTAACAAGAATAAAGTCAGAATAAATGGTGTTATTATATGAAAAAATAAGACAAATTACTAGAATGTAAAGCAAAAAAAAAAAGAAAAATACAAAATTGGATAGTTAAATTAATATCAAATGATATTAAAAAGTATTTAGCAAGGAAAACTCAATGGATCCAAATACGGTCCATGTATTAATTAATTATTAAGTAATATCACGACAAATTTTATTATTAAGGCACATTTGGCTACAATAAAAATCTTTTAAACTAAAATTTTTCAATCTAAAATTTTTCTATCTTCATAATTATCTTATTTTTAATTATTTCTTCTCATTTTCTTATGCAACTGTTTTATTTTTATATTATTTTTTACCAAGAATTTTCATTCAAAGTTTTATTGCTTTTCAAAAACACCCTTAATTAATAGAAAATAAAAATTTTAGCATGAGGATGCGAATTGGCTTTTTCATGCTTAATTATATGGGATGACACACCCACATTGTAAAGAGTCTTGCTCTCAACAATAAAATTTCTTATACTACATTCCAAAAAAAAATTATACTGCTTTGCAACAGGAAACCTAAAATTTCATCATATCTGAATCAGATATAATTTTTTTCCCTCAAATTCTTTGTTATAATCTATCTAGTAAACTTTAGAAAACAAATTATCATATTTTTGTACATAAAAAGCTTCCATAACTCAAATAAACGTGCAACTTAGGGAAAAGTATTGGCTAATAGATGCGGTCGAATCTAAGACGCTTATAATTAAGGTTATTTTAACAAAATTGGACGATGAGCCGTGGACCATTTTGTTCAACCAAAACAATCATATCGAGATATATTTGAAAAAGTCAAATGAATAAATCTAATGCAAAATTGAATTTTGAATGCCTATATTACTCAATTCCTGCTTTCTTACATGGATAATGCGCTTTATCACATGGATGATGCTAAAAATTTTAAAAATTATATTGATATTTTGCTCAACCAAACAATTTTAAAATAACATTTTGTGGCAGAGAAAAGTTTTTTTTTAAAAAAAACATTTTTTACACTTCATTCACCTCTTTTATATGATTTAACATTATAATTATTTACATTACTTGGATGACAAGTAATTGATGTGAGTCGAGGTGTACTGGGCGGAAGGTTTTGAGTTCTTTTCATGTAGTTGTTCTTCATTAGTTGCTTAATCATCCAAAGTAGCAGATAAAAAGAAGAACATTATGATTTGAATGTGGAGATAATATTAGAAAAGTAGGATATATAAAGTAATCAAAATATAAAAATATATTAAAACCTTTAAGATCAGGTGAGATTAGAAATTTACCCCTTAAAAGAAACACCCCCGCCCACACCCGCTCAATTATCATCGCAAGATGGCCCATCGTCTGAAAATGCGAAAATGAAAAGGTGGGAGCCGTTCCGTTCGTAAGCACAGCAGCAGCTAGCAAGTCAGCAACTCCCCGTATTCTGGGCTTCCGGCGCGCTTTTGGACTGTGGAAGATAAGATGAAAGCCATCGTGATTACCAGTCCAGGGGGCCCTGACGTCCTGCAGCTCCAAGACGTAGAAGATCCTCAAATCGCCGACGATGAAGTCCTCATAAAGGTGGAGGCTTCCGCCTTGAACCGCGCCGATACGCTGCAGCGCAAGGGCTTGTACCCGCTTCCCAAGGGAGCCAGCTCGTATCCCGGACTCGAGTGCTCCGGCACCGTTCAAGCCGTCGGTAAGGCCGTCAGCCGCTGGAAGATCGGCGATCAGGTATACTCGCTTCCACACCACTCTCTCTCTCTCTCTCTCTCTCTCTCTCTCTCTCTCTCTCTCATTCATTAGAGCAGTCGCTATGCGGTTGTTCTTGTAGGCCCCGCTGGCTGCGTGTAGCTTGGGCAGATTGTAAAAAATTTCCGTTTTTTCTAGTCGTTTTGTGGATTTTGATGAGTTAGAAGTGTAATGGGACGGGAATCGCTTTTCCTTTTTGATCGTTTCTGAGAAGTCGGAAAATGGAAGCTGTGCCGAGAAAATGGTCCAGATGACAGAACTGTGAGCGTTTTGTGGCTGAATTCCACGGCAAACGGCTGACAGTCTTGGAAAGAATTCGAAAATTTCTGACTTGGGGATGTATCAGTGTGGATTGTTATTTGTCTTATAATTGGAAAGGAGGAGCTTGTGCAACCAACCTCGAACTTAGGCTATATAGTCTGATGGCTGACTTCTTATTTTATCTAGGCTGTGTAAGAAAAAAGAAATCAACCTCAAGGGCATACTATGTGAGAATTGGTTTGCTGCTATTTGGTTGTTGCTTTCAAATGAAAGTCCAACCTCAGTGAAAATTATCTGTGTACTTTGTGCTATGGCTTTAATAATTCCTGATTGCATCAAAATTCTTGAGTTCAACTCATTTAAGTTTGGTTAGTTTAGTTTAGATTATGTTTAACCCAAACTCACCCTACGCCTGCACTATACATCGATTATGGTTGATATTGATCTTAGTCGACAGCTGGTACTTTTGGTTAGTTGAATAATGACCTGCTGCTGCTGCCCCCTGTTGGTTGGGTGCTCAATCCTGCAGAATACATTGAACTAGACAAGACATTGTACTGTTAGGACTTTGGAGCTGCTGCATGGTCCTTGATGGTCACGTTGTGTCTCATGGTAAATCTAAGAATGAGGCAGTTTATATCTGGGATATTGTCTTGTATATCATGGAACTTCCTTGACTTCTCTATGTCAAATGTTTAATTTGTGGCTGTTTCGGAGATGATTAATTGCTTGAGTAGTGGCATATTTGCATGTGCCTCTTGAGAATCCTAAATGTTTTGCTCAAAGATGACCTGTGGACCTCCAGAACAAAATGCAAACATTTGTTCTTTGATTGAAGATACCAAGCTGGCTCTATGGTAATATCTGGAAATGTCCTTTTCAGGTATGTGCACTTCTTAGTGGAGGGGGCTATGCAGAACAGGTAGCTGTTCCTGCTGGACAAGTGCTTCCTATTCCTCCAGGTGTTTCTCTGAAAGATGCAGCAAGCCTTCCTGAGGTGGCATGTACAGTCTGGTCAACAGTGTTCATGACAAGCAGACTGTCCTCAGGGGAAACCTTCCTGGTAATTAACTTGGGGTCTGAGTGGAGTGCGTCGAATGGGTCATGTAGCCAACACCAAATAATATTTCATTAATCTCCAAAAGGAGTTTACTTTCTGAATGTGTGTAGAATTTGAGAGACCAACTGGTCGATTAATTCTGCCACGCATACCACTTGTTTGCGTGAATGCTCTTATGTGTACCACAATCCTCTCTCTTTGTTTGTGTGGAAAAGCAAAATGAAACTACTCAAGGTCAAATGGTTTATTTCACTCTCAGGAATCAACAACAAGTTATTAATTGATATGCCTTCTATTTGTGAACCTAATATCCCAGATAGAATTATTCTAAATCCACTTTATTTTACTTTTTATGTATTATTGAAATCTATTTTTCACTACTGTACAACACTCTAAATCCCAACTATTCGGTTACTTGTGTAACCAAGCTGGATGCTTTTCAGATTCATGGGGGATCGAGTGGAATAGGGACATTCGCAGTACAGATTGCTAAGCACCTTGGAATTCGAGTATTTGTAACTGCAGGTAAGTGACATGATTTCTCATACTCTTAGGGTGTGTTTGGTTTTAAATAAAACTTTCAATTTAAAACTTTTCAATCTAAAACTATACAAACTGCACGACTTTTCAATCATTTCTAAACAACTATCCATACAACTAACTTATCTATTTTAACTTTATTCTTTTTATTCCTCATCATTACCCCTATCATAGCACATCATTTTAACAACTTTTACACCAAAAACTTTTCATTCAAAAGTTTTATCACTTCCTAAACACACCCTTAATTAGTATCTTTTTTATATCTAGTTGTTGATTATTATATGTAAAACTCTGTTTTGATTACCAGGCAGTGAAGAAAAACTGGCCTTCTGCAGGGGCCTTGGAGCTGATGTCTGCATCAATTACAAGACTGAAGACTTCGTTGCACGGGTGAAAGAGGAAACTGGAGGCAAAGGTCTTTCTTCTTCTCTCCTCATCTGAAAATTTTCAACTATGATCTTAAACCTATAAATATGTTATGGCAGGAGTTGATGTCATATTAGATAATGTTGGGGGGCCATATTTCCAAAAGAACCTCAACAGTTTGAATGTCGATGGAAGACTTTTTATCATTGGCTTCCAAGGTGGTACGACAACAGAAGTTAATCTCCAATGTATGCTGGCGAGACGTCTTACAGTGCAAGGTATGATGGAGTGCTTTGCTTAGGCAGACTGCTTTAGTTCCCATTCACTCCTTTATACAGTCATGAGTTCGCCTGTATATGTACACAGTAGCACACTCTTAAACACTTCTTAATGCTTATTTAGATTCCTTCATTTTGTCCACTAGGGTTAAGTTGGGTTAGGGGCAACCAAAGTCCCAAACAATCCAACTTGGTTTTGCTAAGGGTTGGTTGGGATTTTTTTAAGATTTTGGGTGAAAAGGCTAGGTTTAACCTCACCAAAATTTTATATAGTATGGGGTTGGATTGAGGTCATTGCAACTCAACCCAATTGTCAATTAAATATATATTTTTTAATTTCTTTATTACTATGTCGATAAATAGCAAGTGGCCAAGCTCTTCCATTTATGTCAATATTTATAATTTTTTAGTGTCTTAATCCATAAAATTAAAAAATAATGTCTTAAAATTTCTTTTATAATGGTATGAATACAATAAACAGTTATGATTAAATTAATTTTGTTGTGAAACATGTTAATTCATATTAATGTCTTAAAATTTCTTTTATAATGGTATGAATACAATAAACAGTTATTATTAAATTAATTTTGTTGTGAAACATGTCAATCCATATCTGCATCTAGTTATTGTCGTTGAAGAAGTTTGAATTTACCAATAATTTGAGTGGATCTAATTACACATCAACTTTATTGCATTTTCTATCCTCTTTTCCCCAACTTAAAAGAAAATTTGTCCTTGAGCTAAGAGCCTGAAGACTACAAAACTATTACTGTAGTGATGGTGCTGAGGATGAAATTGCAAAACCTGCTTTATTGCAGTGTCGATTCTTGTGTAATATATCTATAATAAGCTCATAATTAGAAATTTCTCAATTTAGGTGAGCATATTAGTTATGATCGCGTCGGTTTGAAGGAATCAACAGAAGTAGAGTTGCAAACAATTTCAATTGAAAATTTGCTAGTTGGCTGATTAACCCAGTGGTTTAACTGAACTCCGTAACAAGCAGTGTCGAGTCCCAAATCTTAATGTTTCTTACAACCGGGTGATTTAAGTAAATTCCATTGTAACCATTTGTTGTAGTTACTAGCGGCCAGAATCTACTGAACGCTCCAAGTCTTGTTGATGTTCGGCATGCATGATGCCACTCTAGGCTATCAAGTCATGGGGACCTATTGGATGTGGAGCATATACAATCTTGCATCAGTAAATTTCCGTACTATTGAGACTCTTAGTTACTGCAGGTGGTCCTGTGGCTAGTATCTCAATTCCGGTGATTCTCAGGTTTTCTAGCACTGAAACATGCTGACATTATAGTGTCTGGATGCCAATGCCTTGCCTACATTCACCTTTTACATCAACTGGAACTTAACCTATTGCTTTGTTTTGCTATATTCTTATGCAGCCTCTGGACTGAGGACAAGGACCCCTGAAAACAAAGCACTGATAGTCAATGAAGTGGAAAAGAATGTGTGGCCTGCAATTGCAGCAGGGAAGATGAAGCCTATAGTTTACAAGTACTTCCCTCTCTCTGCAGCGGCAGAGGCCCACAGGCTAATGGAAAGCAGCCAGCATATTGGCAAGATTATCCTCGTTGCGTCGTCTCTATAATCGTATCTGAGATAGCCTACAAATAGCCTTGTCATGGTTTCTTCCTGTTCTTGAACACATCAACTTCAGGGACTTGAGAGAATAGCAAAGACCAGTGAGATTCCAGGCTTGTAGATTAGATACACCGTAGGTTTTCAGTGTTTTCAATGAAATGATGCTCGTTATAAATTGATAGAAGTTGATTTTAAACTAAACAATAGATTATGGGTGTCTTTGGACTTTGCGAAATGCAACTGGATTGTGTATTTACTCATAGTAAGTCAACTGTTACATAATAAATAATAATACCATATCTCTAATCAATATATTGTATTTATTTATCCCAAGTCTAACATTACCTCTTTATTTTCCCAGGTAAATAACTATATTTACATTTACCATTGCCCATGCTGACACTTGTTGCTTTCATAAGCGACAACAAATGGGTGCATGTACCAAATAGCAAATTAAAAATGATTGTTTGAATATATTTAGACCAGATTCTCAAATTCTCAGAATTTCATAATGTCGCAACTTGCAAGGCAGTTTTAATTTTCTAAGGATGGAATAGGTTGAATTAGGTTTTAAATGCGTTTCTCAAACTTCGCAAAAAGGGGAGAAGATAGTAAGTGTAAGAAAAATTACAGGATTAATTAAAGGAGTAATAGTTGAAATGTTTTATAATAATAACAAATAGGATAAGGGTGTGTTTGGTTGGAGGTAAAACTTTTGATGAAAAGTTTTAGAGGTAGAAGTTGTCAAATTGATAGAAAATGATGTGATATAATAGGGGTAATGATGAAGAGTAAAGAGAATAAAGTTAAAATAGATAGGTTAGTTATATGGGTAGTTGTGTAGAAATGATTGAAAAGTAGGGTAGTTTGTATAGAAAAATGTGAAAAAATAATTAAAAAATAGAGTAGTTATGAAGAGTGAAAAGTTTTGGGTTGAAAAGTTTTAATTGACAAGTTTTGGCCCCAAACAAACATACCCTAAATGAGTTACTGAAAGACAAAGAACTAGAAATCGATCGGAATCATAACCTTTTAAAATCGTGAGGGTGATAAAGGACAGTTTTGCATTTTACTCTTCTATTTTACGGTCTTAGTAGCGATTGAAAACATGAAATTCCTCCCCCTTGGTTCCTCTGCGAATCGATCCCTAGCTAATGCGCGCGTGGACCAAAGCTTTACCCTTGGTGGGTGATTGGCTGATTGCGGCGCCATCAGCGCGCACCTGATAGTAGCGGCCGTATTTCCAACGCATTCTATTTCTTTTCGTCGGACGCGTCGGACAGATTCACTGAAGATCCGACCGTACGATTGGTGGGCTTTGGGTCTCGAAACCCAGTGTGGGCCCAGCCTACTCAGCCCTATTTTAGTAGAAACTCTCTTTGTTCGGCTCCTCTTCCCTCCCCCGAAGGAAGAAGAAAAATCCCAACGGCCATTTTCTTTCCTTCCTTTTTCGATTTTCCAGAGCTAGAGTTTCCGTCTTCGAATTTCTGGAATCTCTCTGCCAGTGTGAAAATCTTTACGGCTGAGGTAACGATTTTCTCTTGTTTTGATTTTTTGTTTCCACTTTCAACCCGGTTCCATTGATTTTCAGCTGAAACGGGTAAAACAATCAGTTCTTTCTGCGTCTGTAGATAATTCCTGGGGAGGGCTCGAAATCGAGTGTTGAATGAGGATACTCTTGTTTCTATGTTTTTCTGAAGATTCTATTGCAGCAGCTGGAGATGCGTTGATGTTTGCTTCAACGAGTATTGCTGGGATTGGCTTTGGACGGGAGAAAAACCTGTTTTGGGCTGTTCAGATGAGATAATTTCTGAGAGTGGAGAAAGAATTGGTTTGTGATGCTTTGCTTTTCAATTCACATGATGAAAACGGACAAGCCCTGCATCTTCAGTTCTCTTCTTCCGTGATTCATTTGTATGAAGACAGAGCACATTGATATATGGTTGATTGCTTTTGCTGGACAGCTGACGTTTGGTGCTGTTGGGATGATTTCTACTGGTGCTCTTGATTCTTGTCATACGTCTGAGATCAAGATACAAAACTGGAATTTCTTCTTTTTGGACCGTCTGATAATGGCCTTGATGAAAAGAATGCACTGAAGGCCCAGAGAAATGAATGTACTTTTTCTCAATTGAAGAACCTGCGATTGGAACATGGAGACTTCAGATCCTGGTTCTGCAAAATCCAAGCGCTCATTGAGAAAGAATGCAGGATCATTCAACTACAATGAGAATCTTATGGATGAACTCATAGACAAGCATCTAGGCACTGTTGCCAAGAAACGGAATAGAACAATGGCTGACATGGAGAAAGAGACAGAGACTGAGGCCATGATTGCTCTTTCACTGGGGTTTCCAATAGATGCACTTCTTGAAGAGGAAATCCAAGCCGGGGTTGTCAGTGAATTGGGTGGAATTGAACAGAACAACTACATTGTGGTGAGAAATCATATACTGGTGAAATGGAGAGATAATGTACGGATGTGGCTCTCAAAGGGACAGATCCGAGAGACCATAAGTAATGAGTATGAGAGTCTCATTTCTTCAGCTTATGATTTCTTACTTTCAAATGGGTACATCAACTTCGGAGTTTCATCTTCCATAAAGTCTCAAATTCCGAATGAGCCATCTGAGAGTACTGTAATTATCATTGGTGCTGGACTTGCTGGATTAGCAGCAGCCAGGCAACTTCTATCTTTTGGTTTCAAGGTGGCCGTTCTTGAAGGCAGGAACAGGCCTGGTGGGAGAGTGTATACTCGGAAAATTGGTCGGAAGGGTAATTATGCAGCAGTGGATCTTGGTGGTAGTGTTATTACAGGCATTCATGCAAACCCTCTTGGAGTTTTAGCCAGGCAATTGTCCCTTCCTCTTCACAAAGTAAGAGACAACTGCCCTTTGTACAAGCCAGATGGAGCACCTGTAGACAAAGAAATGGATCACGAGGTTGAATATGTCTTCAACAGGTTACTTGACAAAGCCACACAGCTGAGGCAGATTTTAGGAGAACGTGCGAATGAAATTTCTTTAGGATCAGCTTTGGAAACTTTTACAAAGTTGTACAGTGTGGCTCAAAGTAGCGAAGAAAGACAACTTCTTGATTGGCATCTAGCAAATTTGGAATATGCAAATGCTGGACGTCTTTCCAACCTTTCACTTGCATATTGGGATCAGGATGATCCTTATGAAATGGGTGGGGACCACTGTTTGCTTGCTGGTGGAAATTGGAGATTGATCAATGCAATGTGTGAAGACGTTCCTATTTTCTATGGGAAGACTGTAGATGCTATTAGATATGGAAATGAAGGTGTGGAGGTGGTTGTTGGTGACCAAGTTTTTCAAGCAGACATGGCCCTTTGCACTGTGCCTCTTGGAGTGCTCAAGAACAGGACTATTAAGTTTGAGCCAGAATTACCTGCAAGAAAGCTCAGTGCGATTGACAGATTGGGTTTTGGTTTGCTGAATAAAGTTGCCATGATTTTTCCGTATGCCTTCTGGGGAGAAGATCTTGACACCTTTGGCTCTGTCAACAAGGATACCCACAGACGTGGAGAATTCTTTTTGTTCTACAGCTACCATACAGTTTCTGGTGGTCCCGTTCTTATTGCATTGGTGGCAGGAGAAGCTGCAACATCTTTTGAATGCACAGATCCAGCAGTTTCACTTCATCGAGTCCTTGACATTCTCAGAGGTACTTTCATTTTTTAATAACCATTTGATGACCTTAGCTACCACCTTATTTGTGGTCTGCTTTCTTAAGTGCAAGTTAAGGATTTGCATGTTTCACCAACATCTTGTGATAATTTTCAGCTGATTTTTGCAGGTATTTACAGTCCAAGGGGCATCAATGTGCCAAATCCAGTTCAATCAGTTTGTACAAGATGGGGTGGTGACCCCCTCTGCAGAGGTTCTTACTCCCATATTGGAGTTGGCTCATCAGGCAGAGATTATGACATTCTTGCAGAAAGTGTTGGTGAAGGCAGGCTTTTTTTCGCCGGTGAAGCCACGACTAGGCAGTATCCTGCAACTATGCATGGGGCTTTCTTAAGCGGATTGAGAGAGGCTTCTCGCATTCTCCATTCTGCAAGGAATAGGCAGATAAATCCATTAAAGAGCTTGCCAAAGCAAGTTGGGCCATGCAGCGACAGTCTTTTGGAACTATTCAGGAAACCAGATATGGCATTTGGACAGTTTGCATTTATTTTCGATCCATTTTCACTTGACCCAAAAGCAGTGGGACTTATGAGAGTTACTTTGGGGAAGCCTGCGATTGAAGTTGGTGCTGAGTTTTCTTTCACCCAAGAATCAGAGAAAAGGCATCAAAAATCATCAAACCAGCAGTTGCAGTTGTACGCAATGATATCTCGAGAGCAGGCATATGAACTTCAATTGGTGGATGGTGGAGATGGAAGTAAATTGTGCTATATGTACAAAAATCTCAGGTTGAAACTAATGGGGCATAGCAGTTTAGCGGCATTAGCCAACTCCTTGATTGCCAACATTGCTAGTGCAAGAAGAGGTCGAGGCAGGCATCGCTCTGCTGGTGTTGCTCAGCAGAATGTGGTTTCGAAGTTAGTATGATCCAGTTGTTTTTGATTTTTGGATGAACCCCACCTCAGTACTTGGAGAGATCTTTGATGCTTGATCGGCAGCTTCTAACAGTTTGTGAAGAATGGAACTTTGGTGCTATGTTTATGGCTGAGGTGAGGTGCGTACATCATGGATCTAAGCTGTCAGTCTATTTCTGTTAGAAGTGGAGGATCATGAATCATGATCCAATTTTTTTACCCTATAGAAGATTTTTTCCCGATACTGGGAGATAATTGCCATCTCGAGGGAAATCCATCAGATGGCATACATAATTGTTGTCATAGTAATTTCCCATGTAGTGATAGTTTTTTCCCTTTTTGGTCATTTGGGCTCATTTCTTGTAGAATTGACTAGGATTCAGTATTAACTAGCCTTGTCGATATGAATTGTGTACTCCAACCTGTAACAATGCCAGTTGATAATTCGATTGACCTTTTGGTTCTTCCAACTGATTGCATGCGGTTTTGAGTTGTTGTGCTTGGATTCCTGGTCTCTTTCATCTTAGCTTTTTGCATCAAATACATGGCAACACACACTCTTCAATCTTATCTTCAGCTCGCTGCGTCATGTTGATATATAAGTCATGCAGTCTAGAAAGCACTGAGTTGGGTAAAGTAATTTCTTGGCTAACTTCCCTTATTACGCATGTATACAACATAAAGTACTTAAAAGGTAAATTTCCAATTATACTCATTGGCTCTTCACCTAAACCCAAATATACTTATGAACTTTTGATAATTTTTCTCATACCCATGTATTTGGTTCAAAATTTCATTTATAAGAACTTGTTGAATGCACCAAGACTTACGTGTAAAATGACAAAATTGCTTGTGCCTTAATTCTTGCCTTAATTTACAATTCATTACATAATTTACAATTCATTACATAATTTCTATTTAAGGATATATTTGGGAAGTGATAAAATTCTTTGGAGAAAAATTTTTGGTGCAAAAGTTTTTGAAATAACGGAATATGATATGATATGATATAATAGATGTCATGATTGAAATATAGGGTAGTTGCACGAAAAATTGTGAAAAAATAAATGAAAAGTAGAATAGTTGTATAGAAAAATGTGATGAAATGATTGAAACGTATAACAATTATAGAAAAAAAAAAAGTTTTATATAGAAGGTTTTATGTCTAGACGAACACATCCTAAGTCTTGATTTCTATTCCTAATTTCGATTTGAATGGAAATTAAGCCATAGTTGTAAATTAGGGTCTAGATAATTTCGTCATTTCACACAGAGTAATAGACCCTATAAACGAGATTTTGGCAAAATGTTTGGGTATTAGTGTAATTATTGGAAGTGCATTGATATATGTGGAATTATGTGCAAAACTTGTGTATATTTAGAATTTGTCTTTTATTTTATATTCTTCACACATTCTTGTTTCTTTCAAACTGAAAGCTATATTGCATATCCCAGTTATTCCCATTATTTTCAACCATTATTTCTGCCTTTTTAATTTTTATCTCCATATATTCCTTTTTAATCATTCAGCATATCCCAGTTATTCTCATTATTTTCAACCATTATTTCTGCCTTTTTAATTTTTATCTCCATATATTCCTTTTTAATCATTCGCCGTTATTCTTCAAATTAATAATCAACTCTTTAGAAGCATCGTTTGGTGGTAATGGTAAGTGGGAATCCATTACTTTCTCACACTTTTCAGAAAATGATTTGGCATTGTAATTACTTAAATACTTTACTGTTTCCATTTTTACCCTTATATATACGCTCTTTTCAAAAAAAAAAAAATCTACTTTTCCACTTCCATCTTCATTTTTACCACTTTTACTTGTTACTTTTGTCTTTTCTGCAACGCACTCTTTTAATACCCAACATACCCTTAATTATATAATTAAAAATTTATATTGGATGGTTATAATGCTGACCATGCTTATATATGCTGATGACATTATTGTAGCTCAAATGAGAATGTTGAAATGAATGAATATAAGGGCATCTTAGAGATGCCATTTATTCTTGGGATGTAAACGCGACCAAGAATGAGATTAGTTAGGAATGAGCTTTCCAATCTAAAGGCTCCAATAGGTATTAAAAAAAAATTTCAAGGAGCTGGTGGATGAAGAGTCGAAGATGATTCAAATGAGAAAGGTTGCATAATGGAGTGGAACTGAATAATACGCATTTGGATGACCCCAACTAATTAGCATAGGCCAACAATGGTGATGACAAAGGTGATAATCATGGTCTTCGACTTCCTCCCTTCCATACTTCAAGGGAAATTATGTTTCTCCAACTTTCATCTCCTTTCTCGAAATACCCAAGTGGCTAATCTTAGTTTAGCAAAGGCTTTTATGTGGTTTTGCTTTTATGTAGGATGGATTCATGTTATGGATAATCCATGTTTCAATATGCTATTGGGTTTTGGGCTGAGAAATGAGAAGCTTCATTCGAAATGGGTGGGAAATCATGTAAATAATAAAATGAATAAAGATTTAAAAAGCGGATTGACTTTGATAGGAAAAGTAGAGTCTTTAATGACGTGTAATGTATTGTCTAACCAGGAATGAGAAAAAAGTGGAACAGCATGACAATTTAAAGAAAAAAGAGAAAACAATATGATGTAGTAAAAGACTAATGATTAAAAATAAATTAAAAAGTAATAAAATAGGAAGAATTTTTGAATGTTGAAAAGATGCATGCCATTGATTGAAAATATAAGTAATAATAAGAAAAAGAGATTGTTGCTAAGTAGCTAGAATGTTAGATAGAAAGAAAACTTTTCCACTTATTTTCCCATTCCAAAAGGGGGCTGTGAAGAAAAGTGAGTTTTCATGAAATTTTTTCATTCTTACCAAATGAACATGTTCTAATCTTCTTTCCTCAAATTATTTGACCGGAGGTAATTTTTTTCTGCTCTAAGAGAATTTATTTATACAAACACAAACAATAGGTGGATAGGCTCAGAGTGAGCAGAATGCTTGTGGTTGGTTTAGATTTTGAAACTGAGGCATGCATGAAGACATCCTCGTCATTACTCTTGTAGATGTTGTTTATACGTTTCTCATCCTTTCATAGGCATTCCATCTTACTCCTTCTCAGTAGTGTGTTTTCAATCTACAACAACTAGGGCTTAAAGGATCACTTGTGCAGGGGCATTTTTTGTGCAAGACATGGCAAGTTTTTCCTCACCGTCCCGCTTGCAACGAGTTCTTTGCGCTTTCAGCGGTATGTAGAATTCTAAAGTTTTTTAGATCCAATTAGCAACCTTAGATGAATGCTCTCTAAGTCCTGTACATTGCTAAAAATGCTCAACATTGGTTTAATGCAGTTGGAATGACGGAAGCCAAAATACTAATTTGATTCCTGAATGTGGTAGTCGTTACTTCTAAGGGTGTGTTTGGGAATGGATAAAACTTTTGATAAAAAATTTTAGAGAGTAGAAGTTGTCAAATGATGTGATATGATAGAGGTATTGACGAGGAATAAATAGGATAAAGTTGAAATAGATAGGTTAGTTGTGTTGGTAGTTGTGTAGAAATGAATGAAAAGTAGGGTAGTTGTATAGAAAAATGTGAAAAAATTATTAAAAAATAGGGTAGTTGCGGAAAGAGAAAAGTTTTAGATTGAAAAGTTTTAACTTGACAACTTTCACTTGTTACCAAACACACCCTAAAACGACATGATTTTAAACGTACGGTACATTTTAGAAGAGGAGAAAAAAATTTTGGTGCAAATTTTTTTGAAATAGATAGATAATATGATATGATAAAAGTAATGATTTAAGTAAAGGGTAAAAAGTTGAAATAGATCGGATAGTTATAATTATATGTATACCTAGTGGGAGAACTTCCCTATATTTTGGAAGCATCTTGTAAAGATTTTTTTTTTTTTAATGATAATAGGGCTTTTATTCCCTAACTTCAAGTACCAGCTGAAGCCATGGAGGAGAAGCCATCCTACATCTTTTACGATAATATATGAGAGCTGTTTCGGTGTAGCACAACTGTGCTGGAACAGCGATACATTTGATAAAAAAATGAGCCCCACACATATTAGAATGCAATGAAACTTTATACAATCATTTATCCATATATAAATTCTATAGCAAATGGTTTACATGTTGAAAAAATCACTTTAAAGTTGTTATTTATATAAAACTATTTTATTACGTTGAATTTGTACCATTTTCAGATGAGCCTCATATACATATTTAATTGGGATGAAAATTCATATGGTGATAGAATATATAATTTTAAATACAATGAGTGGAGTAGATTATGATTTGATGATCATGTAGGACCATTTCAGTGTCGCTGAACCTGAATATATATATAAGATACATTCAGTTGGAGTGTCACTGCACCGTAATTGCGGTACAACGACGCTGAAATGGGTTTTACATGATAATCAAATTATAATCTACTCCACCCATTATATTTAGAATAATGTATTCTATTACTATATCAATTTTTATCCCAATCGGATATGTGCGTAGACCTTATCTGAAAATGGTATAAATTCAACGTAATAAAATAGTTTGATATAAATAACAACTTTAAAGTAGTTTTTTCAACATCTAAACCATCTAATGTATGATTTATATATGGATAAATGATCGTATACAATTTTATTGCATTTTAATATGTGCGGGATCCATTTTTGGGCAACTACACCGGAACAGTCCTCTATATATGTGTTATATTGGAATACGTGAAAAAGTAGGGGGAAAAGTTAAAATTTTTTGTATTTTAGTTCTTGTGGTCCAAATGTTTACACTATTGGAATAAGCACTCTCGAATATATTTAAATTAAATACACTGTTAGATTATTGATTTGGACGATCTGAATGAAGAGTTCACGGATGCTTCCTTTTTTTCGATAAGGATTGATTTTCCTTGGCATTGAAATGGACCTAGCCTTCCACAAATTTGCCAGCCATACGCCGTATTTCCTCATATGTTTATATTTCTGTTTCTTTGGTGGTGTGTAATATGATGCAAAATCTTGGCCTCCTAATCTTGCTTCTTGGTTGCAATTGGCATTGGTTAGGCATTATTGATTTCTTATTCTCAACGAGAGTGAAACAGCTTCTAGAGTAAACAATGATCTTTGCTTCATATCTACTCGAGATACTTCAATTTTGTGATAATGTGAGATGGCATGATGTTAAAAACTTAGAATCTTCATATAAACGCTACAACTTGCAACTTCCAAGCATTGCTTCTGTGCAAATGGGTGATTGATGGCTTGAATTTGGTCAGTCATCAAAAGCCCTTTAAAATCTAAAAAATCATGAATCTATATATGAATTGTGCTTTTCTTCTTTCACCTCTCATTTTCTAGTTTTCTTTCCCCTTCTTATCTTTTTTCTTCTTCCACCTCTATTGCTTTCTTCTTTCCATTCTTTCTTCTTTTGTTCATCCTTTGCATTTTTTTCTATCCTCTTCTTCTTCCTGTCTGGTTCTCTCTCTCTCTCTCATTCTTCTCCTTTCTTTCTTTCTGATCATTCTTCTCCTTTCTTTCCTTCTGATCTCCCTTTAGCTAATCAGCTTGGCTTTCATTTTTCATATTCATTTTCTCAGTCTATCTCCTTTTCCTTTGCCTTATCCTTTTTGGCCATGTTTAGGATCATCAAATTGAATAGAATGAGATGGAAATAAAAAACAATAAATAGAATGAGATGGAAATGAAATACAAGGCACTTTTATTTTTCGATACATAGCAATTTTATTTTTTATTTTTCCAATTCTACCTTTTTCATTTTTAATATAAGTTTATATTTTTAATACATAACAACCATTCCTTATTCACTTTTTCCTAAAAAATCGCATTCCATTCCAAGAACCTCTGCTTCTGCTATTATTTTCCTTCTCTCCGTCCTTTTGTCCTTCTGCACCTACTCCCTTTCTACTTTTGCTTTTCCTCTCTCTCTTTTACGTGAACGCTGTTACCATTTTCACAGAAGTCATCAGATCATCGTCATGTCATCTAAATCATCTGATGGTATTTACAAAATTAAACAAAGCTGAAGGAGTAGATTTTTGACAATAACCTGAAAAAAATGGATTTTTAATACAAATGTATGTAAATTGATTTTGTTTCTTTAAACGCTGGTTGACAGAAAGTAAAGGGAAAGACATTTTTAAAAAAATAATAATAATAAGAGTGAACAATTTTAATTAAAATAAAACAAATAAAAATAGACAAATAGCATTAAACTAGAAAATAATAGAATAATTGGGGTGGGTGTTTTGTGAAATGAAAATGCGAATGAGGGATAGTTAAAATCAATCCCTACTCAAAGCAAGCAACCTTCACCTGCACAAGAATTCAATTATTTCAAATGGGTAAGGGTTACTGGAAGTCTGGAAATGCTGAGAAATCTATCATTCGTGTCACGTTCGGGCGAGAATAAGCAAGCCCGAACTGGAAAGGCATACCTGCTTGTCTATTCACTGGTTAAGCGTCCGTTTGATAATGGAGAATTTGGGAAGGGATTATTTTTTGAAAAATATGAAAATGATGTAATATAGTATGAATAAAGTAGAAATGAATACGGTAGTTGTGTAAGAAAATGATTAAAATTTAGGAATATAAATGAAAAAATAATGTAATTAAGTAGTTAAGATATCGAATTATTTTTTTATTTTGAAATGTCATAAAAGAGTGAAAAGGGGAACAATTTTGAAATGTCATAAAAGAGTGAAAAGGGGAACATTGTCCTCATACGCATTTAATGTCTTAATTATCCTTAACTATCATTTTTCTACTTTTATTCTTATATTATAATTATTTTTTATAAATACAATTATTGTATTTATTTTCACATTACTCTTATCATATCACAATTCACATCACTTTAGTTTTAAAAAATTTTCCTTTTTCCCCTCTCCCACATTTACATTCCTAAATGCATCTCTTGAAAATTGTCCAGGAGAGAGATGTGCACTCAAGTTACCAAACGCTCACTTGAATTTAAAACCCAGAGAAATTTTTTTTAACATTGGCAGCTAAGAGTTTAGCCGACTCAGATTGGTGGGAAATGGTTTATGAGGATGATGATGAGTAACTATGAGTTAAAAATTACAAAATTTAGATGGAGTAACCAGCCCTATAATTATTATTGTCTTGGCTTTATAAATTAAGATATGATTTCCTCTTTTATTGACCATTAATGTAGGGAAGATGGAGTCTTCTAGAGATCTGCTGCTGGCACAAGAAAGAGTCAGAGAGTGAGCCTGGGGATGCCTGCTAAAAAACGCACACCATTCCTGTCGATATTAATGAGGCCGCGGCTACGTGGAGAGGAAGGATTTATGGCATTAAAGTGGTAAGAGCTGTCCAAGGTGATGGGCACCTGTATCAGATATTTTCACTGAGCCCTTTTTGAGAACTTTTCTTGAATGATTCAAAGGGAACTGAACCAACTGCTTAATTATATTTATGCTGTGCTGACTGAATATTTCTACTAATTATATATTATGTGAACTTATGTTATATTTATTTCATTTTTACAATGTACCATGGGGTTTATAGAAGCAGACGATTTGCTATCTCGAGCTTTTACAAGCAGAGCGCATCTCTGCAAGACCTGGAACATGATAATGCATCCACTCATTTTCCTTCCTAATAAAGCTAAGGACCACTAGGGTCACCAGACTTTGAAGCAGCATCACTTGTGCCCACAGATGATAACAACTTCTCGAGTGATTACACAAGAACTACCCAATCTAACTCCACGTTTGAATAAGTTGTGGTAAACCATCATTCTGACAATGTATCTTTAGTTGCAGACAAGAAAA
The DNA here is from genome assembly GCA_030490835.1 of Annona cherimola. Taxonomy (NCBI): domain Eukaryota; kingdom Viridiplantae; phylum Streptophyta; class Magnoliopsida; order Magnoliales; family Annonaceae; genus Annona; species Annona cherimola. The sequence goes on along the minus strand of CM059975.1, from coordinate 19,140,247 downwards.
CAGTTAGAGAAAGAGAGAAGAGGTATAAAAAGGAAAAAGAAGAAACAAGATGATTTTGACAGGATTTGAATGTAGTAGTGGAATTCGTAGCAGCAAAAGTAGGGAAGAAAATAGCATTGGTAGGAATAGCAAACTTCAAAATCACCCTTCTAAGTCATGTAGAAGCAACAGCAGTAAGAGTAGAAATAATAGAAGAAAGACACTCCTCATCCACTTTCTTACCCATTGAACCTTCCAACCTTTGAATCGATGGAGTGAACTCTGCATTTTTCGTCTTTATTTGTTGCATATCAAATAACTTTATTTACATGGTGTGCTTATGTTTCTATGTATCTCCTTTTTGTTTCTAGGAAAAAAGGGGAATTATGCTAAGCAAACTTTTAATTTGTTAAATACACATGTTTTTTTTTTTTTGATAAAAATACACATGTTTTGTATGGGTGGGAATCAAGGTGAGGCTTACCAGGTCAGGGTTTGCTTAACCCTAACCCTACTTTTTAAAAATTTAGTTTAACTTTATTTTTATATTAGGTCGGGACAATATTGATATAACTCTTACTTTTTTTTTAAATAGGTCCTGGGACAAATTTTAGGTTAATATTGGATCGGTTTCAAGCCAATGGGTTAGGTAAAAAATGTGGATCAAATAAGATGATTTTAAGAATTTATATACCTATCAAACATAAAGATATATCTACAATAAATTTAAATATTATATGATTTAATATTTTACTTATTATTAAAAAACACATCATTACTAAAACAAAATATGAGAAAATATAGTATAAATTTATTAAAATAGGTTAATACACAATTATATATAAGAGTTATATATGTGTGCAAATTTCTCTTGTTGATTCTTATATTGTTTTCTAGATAAATTGATCTTTCTACGATTGATATAATTAATTATAAAAAATGCGAAAATTTTGAAAGAAAATAAATATAAAATTTAAACATAAGCTTATAATTTTTAATAAATTAATATATGTAGGGTGAGTCTAGACATGGTTGACTCACTTCAACTCTATTTTTGAATTTAGAACAAAATTTTTAACTCATCCTTATATAGGGTCAAAAAAAATTAGTTTTACCCAGTCAAAAATACGTTGAGTAAAAGCTGAGTCACGGATCGACCTGCTCCAATTCTCACATAATATTTTACTTATATTTATATACTCTAGGGAGAACTAGTACTTATATTCAAAAGAAGCTTTCAAATATGTTCTTCATATTGATTTTATCGTCTTTGGTTATGTTTATAAGAAAGATTCCTTTAATATTTTGTCATCACCAAACCATGGATCGCATTACTCATTTTAGTTTTGATATGATAATTAAGTATATTTTAATATTAAACTAAAATATGAGTGACGATAAAAAAAAATATTAGCATCAATAAATGAGTAATTTTTCATATATACATTTGAACATTTTTTATTTGTGTATAAGTCTCAAAGAATCTACCTTTGTACACATCATATGCTAAATTAAAGCTTGTATTTCTATATATATGGACACTAATCTAGTGCAGACGAGTTCATCCAGAAATGAGCCCCGCATGTATTAAAATTAACATCTACTCCGCCCATTGTATTTAAAATTATTTATTTTAATAACATACTAGTTTTCATCCAAATCAAACATGTGTATGTGCCCCCATTTTAAAATAGTACAAACTCAACGTAATAAAATAGTTTAATGTAAATATCAAGTTTAAGATAGTATTTTCAACATCTAAATCGTCTTAAGTATGATTTTTATATAAATAAATAATTCTATAAAGTATTATTACATTTTAATATATGCGGGACTTATTTTGTAGCAAACTATACCATAACTATGGTACAATCTGTCAGCACATGATGTGTTCTATATATAACCTCCTTAATTGTTAAGATATTGATGATTGATACAAAATCTAATTCATTCATTGTACTTAACATTACTTCTTTATCTAGGAGACCAAGTTTTATCCTAATCAAGTATGTTTATGGGTCATATTTGTTGAAAAATATATATTCATATGTAGATTATGAAAAACACTTAGATCTATTTATACATGTATTAGAATATAATAATACTTTATAAAATAATTTATGTACAAATAGTAATATTTTAAATAGTTTATATGTTGAAAAAACCGCTTTAAAATTGATATTTTAGTATTAAATTATTTTATTACGTTAATTTTACACAGTTATAAATGAAAACTATATATAGTGAAATTAAACAAATAAAAGAGTTTTCGGTGTATTATAAATGATGTTAAATAAAATTAATGGAGAGATTTTTTTTATCGACTATCAAGATTTTAAAAATGAATGATTTTACATAAAAAATGAGTTTTATAAAAACGGAACCCCATATATATAGGATTTTGACCTGAGCATATGGATTACACCATAATCAAGCACATGGAGGAAGGTTAGAACACGCAAAGGGCGCGTGCGCTACTAAATTGTATTTATAGAAGAAAGAGGTAAAAGCTATATATTTCTAAAAGAAGTATGTCAATTCTAAAAAGTTCTTAGAAAAATCTTTGTAGGCATTGGCTTTCATATTAATGCCTAATGAGAAATTCACTTCATTAGTTGTATATAAAATTACTTGTTTATTTAGAAGACTAGGTTCCATTCGAATGGAATATGTACGTATCACATTTGCTGGAAATTATATATCTATTGTAAATTATGAAAACTGTTTAGACTCCTTCATGCATGTACTATAATTTAATAATATTATATAGAATAATTTATCCATGAAATAATTATATTTTAGATAATTTAGACGTTAAAAGTAATACGTTTCATAGAAGTAAAACTCTTTTTTAAAAAATATATTATATTATTTTATTTGATACGTTAATTAAGCTATAAATTATTATTTTTGTTTAAATGACTTATTAGTTTTTATTCACATGATATCTTAAAGTCCAATGATCATTTGCGCTTGGTCAGAAAAGGTCTCATTTGCAATTGGGTTAAAAATATATTTTTAATTTTTTGAAATTTTTTTATACAACTGGTAATATAAATGTATTTAATATATAAATCAAATTTTTATTAATTTTGAAAATGCGTATATATATTTATTATGTATTTTTAAACACGAGATATTTTTATCATTTTAAATTATTTAAAATAAAAATATATGTTTTTGGCCTGGGCTCTCCTTTGCAACCGTGGCTTAAATAATCGCCCTTCGATCTTAAATTTGCCATTCTTAATTTAAATAAAAATTTGCTAACCCAAACATCGACTCGAATTTTAATCCAAATCCAATTGACAAAAGCAGAATTAAGATTTAAAATTTATTTATACATTGAAGATTATTATTAAGATTTAAAATTTTATAAATAAAAGTAAGAGCTATAATTTAAGCGAGCCCGACTGTGTTTAATCCGTGTTTCTAATACCACGTCAGTACTTATGCTAGAAGTTTCTTTCCCATGATCGCTTGCGTCCCCATCTCACTTCTCTAGAAGGGCTTGCGCCTGCGCAGCATGGAATTCGTCCACGTGGTGGATCAATAACCACGTGCTTAAAATAATGTTAATGTTATAAGGAAAATTACTCTTATAATCATAATATTTTACCTAATTCATGATATATTTATCATTCTCACAAGGTTTTATTTTGGGGTATGTTTTGGAAGTGGTAAAATTTTTGATCTAAAAGTTTTTGAATGGGCAGGAAATTATGTTATATGGTATGACTAACAATGATGAGTAAACAGAATAAAATTAAAATAGATAAGTTAGTTATACAGTAATTATATAAAAATAATTGAGAAATATATAAAAATAATTGAGAAATAGGATAGTTATATAAGAAAATGTAAAAAATAATTTTAAAAAGTCATTGAAAAAATTAAAAAGTTTTGATTGGAAAAGTTTTATGTTTGCCAAACACCCACTTACCATGAATTTCTCTAATTACAAGAATTTGTCCAAATATGACTTCGTTGTTGTGGCATCAAAATATTCAATAGATTTATTTGGATTGAATTATTTAAATTAATATATGTTTATTTAGAGGAGAATAAAAAGTGAAAGATGAGAAGAATATGATAAGAGTAAAATGAAAATTAAAAAAATATATAGTATAATCATATAGAAAATTTGTGAAAATGACTAGAACATAAAAATAAAAGTAAAAAAGGAGATTACTTAAGTGCTAAATTTTACGTTCCCATTGTTCTCTAAACAAACACATTATTTTAAAAATTTTGGATAGCTAAATTTTTTTTTCTAAATGAAGTAGGCTATGAGTATGTTGAGAACATAATTATAAAATAAATTTAAGATAAATATTATGAGTACAAATATAAATTTATGAAACATTGTGTTATATTGAAAATTAGGTGCAAATGTTATAAATATAGAATAATCTTCCCCTCTATGAACATGGCAGTAACAGTTGGGATTAATGGTTTCGTTGTTCCATTGTTTACACAAGCAAGGCCCAACTGGGTGTATTTGTCAATGTAAAATACATCAAGCTAAAAATTTTTAATTTTCCATACTTATTTTATTTTTTTAATTATTTTTTATATTTTCTTATATAACTATTATACTTTTTAATAATTTCTACACAATAAAATTATCTATTTCAATTTTATTTTCCCTACTTTTCACCGTTATCATGTAATATCATATTATTTTATAACTTTTACTCTCACAAACTATTTTTTATATTTTCCCGAACACACCCGGTGCATAAAATGGAGTCTAAATGTCTAATGGTCAACGACCGCAATCGCCCATAATTGCTTTTCCAGTGTTCCATCTTCCATTGCTTCTCCAGTCCATCGCTCGCCTATCCAAGGCCGCGTTTTCACTGCAATTTTCTCTTGGACTTTCTCTGCCGACGGTTCTCTTCTCACTGTAAGATACTTTCTCTATAATCATCGCTTCTAAAATCTAAGTAGCACGTTGCAATCCTCCTGCTTTTTTCTATCTGGAATTTGAGTAGCTTTCTATTTGGTGTTTTGTGATTTTGAGAAGCTGTTGGATGTCTGTTTTTCTGTACTCGGATCAGTGAGGAGGAGATGCGGTTAAAGTGTTGGGTGAATTTAAACAGGATTCGTGTGAATTGTAGCCCTTGAGAAAGTTCTGTTTTGGGGAGGGGGGAAAGACGGACTTTTGTTTTGTGCTGTGGAATCAGTGGGGAGCGGACAAAGTAAAATTAGAAACGAAAATTAATGCTAGGTAGGAAATATGAGGAGAGAGTATTCTCGGGCGGTTGATTCGTCTGGAGGGAGACCAAGAGCTGTTCCAGTAAAAGTTCATCCAAGCAGAAAACCATGAAATAGAAAGAGAATTGCCATTAGGAATGTATGAAAATTATCGGCTTAAGAACAGAAGAGTAAGTGGACTAGGGGAGTGACATGGCAGGATTCATCTAGCTAATCTCACTTTTATGTGAGAAACAATAAATGATGGATAATGAATTACTGAAGCTAATTGTTGTTTGTGAAGCTATAATTTCTTCTGCTTGTTGAAGTGTAACGACCTGCCGTGCTGGTAGACAACGTCTGTCAATGTGAATGCTGGCTAGCGATTTTTCTCCTTTTGAGGTAGAATCATCACCTAGGTTTTGGATACGAGAAAGGCTGAGTTTCTCTTTCTAGTAGCTGTGATGGGCTTTGTCTCCATGGAAATTTATCAGCAGATCTATCAATTGACTTGCCTGTGACGTTATCTTTCAGAATATCACATCTACTGGGCATTACAGTTCTGTTTTTAGGCTGGTTTTGTTGTTAATGCGCTGGTGGCATGCAAACTAATTATATCCATATGATCCTCAAAAATAAATAAAATAAAAATATTATATCCATTTGATCTCTGGACTCTCTGATCCATATGGCGTCCTCAGTTGGAATACTTACGAGATATGCCTCTACATGATATTGAATTATTTTTTTCCCCCTTTTTAAAGGCTTTTCTTCCGTTTGTTTCAGGTTATGTCGCCGACTGATCATTTACGGTGATTTCCGACCGGTCAAAAAATATATTTTTTTTTATTTTTTTTGAAAAATAATTTTATAAACATGTTAATCTAGTTATATTTAATCTATAAACCAAATTTTACGATTTTTGGATATGTATATATATTTATTTTGGATTTTTAAATCCAGGGGTATTTAAGTCATTTTAAGAATATTTAAAATGACTTAAATACCCCTGTATTTAAAAATCCAAAATAAATATATATGCATATCCAAAAATGGTAAAATTTGGTTTATAGATTAAATATAACTAGATTAACATGTTTATAAAATTATTTTTCAAAAAAAATAAAAAAATATATATATTTTTTGACCGGTCGGAAATCACAGGATTTCCGACCGGTCGTAGAAGATCAGGTCTCGGTTATGTCTCATGGTCAATTTGCATTTCTACATATTATTTATCCTAATTTTTTTAGAAACCTTTACTACTGATAATGAGTATGAATACTCCCACTTCACAGAGTTATGTGTACAGTCATTGCTGCACTTATTATGGAGGAGATATTGTAGTTGTTATTTAGTGCTTTAAAGGCAAGATTTATAGTTTTACATTTTGATCTTTCACCTTCTTCATAGTGAATATAATTTTGGCATTAAATGTGTTCCATCCTATGGTACGGATTGAATGTGGTCGGTTGACATATTTTGGATTGATGGAGGTTTGAACTTCTTCCTTTTTCAGACTTGACTCTTGAGTTTTGTTATCGTTAAAGAATGGATATACCTAGCATGGATATAACAACGATGGATCGTGGTACTCTCACTCTTCTGGGAACAGGGTGCTGTGTGCTGCTTTCATTACATTTCACATTACAACTTCTGTCACAGCACCTCTTCTACTGGAAAAATCCAAAGGAGCAAAAGGCTATACTTATCATCATACTTATGGCTCCATTATATGCTCTCGTCTCATTTGTTGGTTTCGTAGACATACAGGGAAGCAAAGCATTCTTCACATTCTTGGAATCAGTTAAGGAATGCTATGAAGCCCTGGTGAGTGAAACTTTCACATTAGCGTAATTTACAGAACTGCTTTCACTTATATTTGCAATCTCAATAGCTTATGTTTATTTTTTGGTTTCCATTGTCAGGTGATTGCTAAGTTCTTGGCTTTGATGTACAGTTACCTAAATATATCCATTAGCAAAAACATAGTGCCAGATGGTATTAAAGGGCGAGAAATTCACCATTCCTTTCCCATGACTCTCTTTCAGGTTTGATAATAATTTCATAGTTGACATCCTCTTATATCTTCATCACTTCTCTCCTCCGTTTCCTTCTTTTTTACGTCAAGGTCTGTGTGATCACTAGGGGTCCATTTGGTAATGTTAAGGGGGAAAAGGGGAATGTGGCAACACATTTTTCCACGTATACCAATCATTTTACGTATTTTAACTACTCTACTTTTTTCCACTTTTACCCTTATATTTCAATCATTTTATCGCACAACTATCTTATTTATTCTCACTTTACCTTTTTCATATCATATCACTCTTACAATTTTCAAAATTTTTCCCACTTTTCCACTTTATATTCCCAAACACACTCCATGGATGGCATTCACACATCATTATACATTTTCTCTCTCATTGTTTTATTTGCTTATCTTATCAATGCAGTTTTCTAATCAGGAATTGCATTTTTAAAATCCTTTTTTTCTCAAGGGATGGAAGAAACTTACTTTTTTGCCTTTTTTATGTTCTTTTCTGGTTTATGTGTGTTGTTTCATCCTCTTTTTTCTTATGGCAATCATTTCATCTTCTTTGTTTACATTGGTACAAGTGTAATATGGAACTTACGTTTTACTTGCAACATTGCTAAGACTACGTAGCCAATTATTTAGGTTGTGCTTGGGAAGTGATAAAACTTTTAGATGAAAAGTTTTTTATGTAAAAAATTTTAAAATTGAAGAAAATAATATGATATGATAGGATTAATAATGATAGGTAAAGAGGATAAGGTTAAAATAGATAGGTTAGGTGTATGTGTAGAAATAACTGAAAAGTAAGATAATTGTATAGGAAAATTGTGAAGAAATAATTAAAAAATAAGGTAATTATAGAGAGTGAAAAGTTCTTGATTAAACAGTTTTGGTTTGAAAATTTTTATTGTTTCCCAAACATGCCCTTATTTTAAAGTTTCATCACTATATTCGCCATTTTTTTCATTTTTCATTTTACCTCTATTGTAGTGGACCAGCAGTAAATTAGATGATTCTGGTTATAATTTTATGTGACACGGACAATTTATCTCTTGATGGGGATAGTGATAAGTTTATCTTTATTCATATGAAAAAAACTTGTTCAAAGCAAATTCACTGTTGGTTCAAACAAGCAATAGGGGTTTCCTGATTTCACAGCTTCAGTTACGCTTTCTAATATCTGAATGGGTTTCCAGATTGATAAGTTTGTTCATCAACTTAACCAGGTTAGAAAACTGCCAGTTTCTGAACAGACTGGTAGAAGAGACTGGTACAGTCTGATTTGAACAACATGTGATTTAAGATGCCTGTCCTAGCCAGTAATATCCATAAAGATAATAAAGGATGAATGAACTCGCCTGAATTCCCTCTCTATCATTATTTCAATTCGGACCTTATGTGGGGTGGAGAAAATGTAGATCAAGGCAGCTGGTTTTTGACGGACCAGTTCAAAAATCCAGCCAAGCACCATTCCCTACCCACAGCCTTTGATAGCCAAATTAAAATTTCGAATATGCGATGTAAAAGAGATGAAGCTTGACTATCAGCCTGATGTTATTACATTCATTTATCTGTATTCTGGAGCCCAGAATACAATGTTCCTGAAATTCACAAGTTACTGCAAGATGCATATGTAAAATGTTTTGTTTTTGAATCTACAGCCTCATACTGTTCGTCTGGATCATCATACACTGAAGCTACTCAAGTACTGGACATGGCAATTTGTTGCCATTCGGCCCATTTGCTCCATTTTGATGATAGTGCTTCAACTTCTTGGGTGGTACACAAGCTGGATCAGTTGGACCTTCACCATCATACTAAACGTGTCCGTCTCATTGGCTCTCTATTCTCTTGTGGTCTTTTATCATGTATTTGCTAAGGAATTGGCTCCTCATAAGCCTCTTTCTAAGTTCTTGTGCATCAAAGGGATTGTGTTCTTCTGCTTTTGGCAGGTAAATTTTTCAACACTTTTTTCTTCATCACTTCTAAGGATGTGTCCATGTCAAATCCATCATCCTAAGCTCATTATTGGTAGTTAGGTCTTAGCATCCCATTTAATCTGCGAGGGTAATGCATCAGCAAAGAATTATCTGACTTTTGGGTATAGTAATTGACAATAGAGGAGGAATTATTGACTCACTGTCTATCAATGGTCTGAATGGCATCCCAATGTACGACTCTAGACAAATGAACTCCTGGTTCTGTAACCTAGATTCTCGCTCTTATGCCTTGTAATTGAGGTTTCTAGCATCTTGTATATGGAAGAGTTTTGAGTTAATCCCTCCACCCAATACCTGACCATCCTGGCCTCCCGTTAATGAAGCATGGATCTCATGCCCATCAGACAATTGCATGACATCATTATCCATCTGCTGATGCATCAAAGACTTGTAACCCCTCATCTGTGACATTATTCAAGGAATTCCAAGATGTGACGCTGATATTCTGCAGGTTAAATATTTTCCATGTACAGTATATAAGTGATTCTTTGACTAACTGTCATATGGAAAGTAATCCGTAGCAGCAGAGAAGTATGTGATAATGGAAAAATATATCGTAAGATAAAAAGCTTTATTGGATACTGATGATTCCTTTCAGAGATGGAAAATATTTGAGAAGGTAGGCCCTTATAGTTGCTTGCATTGCTACGATTGAAAATTAGTGCTATTTACTCAAAATTTAAAACTTAATAGTACTTCTTGCACACATACTTGCAAAAATTTGAATGAATAAAATAAGTGGAAATTTCTAAAGAAAAATTAGTTAAAGGGGACCTTGTTTTTTATAGTTTTTCGATGTGCCTTGGTAGTTATACAAGAAGACTTTATGCATGCAACTCACCGAATATCCTGATATTTTTGACCAAAATCATGAGATTTCGTGATATTTAGGAGAATCTTTTTCGATTTATATCCAAATATTAGCTTATATACACACTAAGACTTGAGATTTGGTGAAAAGCGTATGGATGACAGACTGTGATAGCATCTCATTAAAAAGGTGGAAAGGTCTTTGGCTTCACTTTAGTCATATGGGTTGGCTGACATATCCAGTCCAATCTTTACGAGGCAGAGCATCTTTTACTCAGCAAAACAGATGTTTAAACTATTTCACTTGATATTGGCAGGGCATTCTGCTTCAGGTGTTGGCTGGGGTCGGTGTTATCAAATCTCATCACTTCTGGTTAGATGTGGAGCACATTGAAGAAGCTATACAAAATGTCCTGGTTTGCGTGGAGATGGTGATCTTTTCTGTCATCCAGCAATATGCATACCATGTTGCACCGTACAGCGGAGATATTGCTGCAAAGTTGAAAATGGGAAAGGCTGAATGATCTATTTAATAGTTGAATCTGAGTGAAACTACCACTGGAATCATCGCCTGGGTTGATGAATTTGATTCCTTGTTTTCTCTGTATCTGTAATGCTTGTGCTGATATGGTTTTATTCCTTTCTCAAATGAACTTATGCATGTAAGATTTTTGATGATGAATCTCTAGATAGTAAATACGCTGAGTGCTTTCATTTGCATTAGGGAGAGAATAAGCAAATGACATACCATGTTTGTCATGTTCTGTAGCAGATTTTTGTGTTGTATCAGAGGCTGTAAGGGATGGATGCTAGCGACTCTTATTTGGTATACGTGATTGCGTGTTGATAGAATAGCTGTGCTATCTAATGTTTATACGAATATCTAGGTGGGTATGTATTTATGAATATTTCTGGAATAAAAGCCCTCCCATGCGTATGATGCGTTGGCTGAAGCTGGTAATCAAAATATTGTTTTTTAAAAAAAAAAAAACCATCAGCTTTATATTTCCTCTTTCTCAATTATTTTTTTTTAGCTTTTAATCTTTGTTTAATTTACTTTGATTGACGACTGAGTTCTATTGTTGCTCGTTTTTCAAATAAATCACTCCCACCCATCATCCTCCCCTTTACCACCGCCCAAATTCCAAAGTCCAAACACTTCCAACTTCCTTCTTGTATTTCTTTTACAAGGATTGACTGATAATGTTTAACCTTGAACGGTAAAACCCTTATGACGAAAGAGTAAGTTTATGACCGAATGAAGCTCTTCTTGACGGCTTTTAGCTGTTTCGAACTTTGATGGGATGAGGATTCAATATGGAAGCAGATGAAAAATATATATTTGGATTGGGAAAAGTTGTATTGGAATTTTTTAAAAAATAGACTATTATTTTTTAGGAATATTAAAAGTACTTTTGGAAAATGAAAAATTTCACTGAGGACCAAATCCTGCTTCCAGTCTATCTATAACTAGCATCAGACAAGTTTTCCGATTCTCGAAATTTATCCTTGCCTAAGAAGAGTTAGATATCTAAAATTAAAATAAAATATTGTATATTATTGCCCGTTTCTTTTGATATTTTGCTCTCGTCGCAGTACCTGCATCGTGCAGGCATCATTTAAACAGCTGCTAAGATTAATTCAGTTCCTTCACTTGAGTAATAAAAAAAAAAGTTTTGTCTCTATTCAAACATTACTTAGATCAAATGAATTTTATTTCTATATTCTGACATCAGAATACACTCCATCCACTGCATTAAATTGGTTCTATTTTTATGATAAAATCAAAATCTACTCCTCCAAATGCAGCTAGTATCATTTATTTAATGGGAAACCAAGTTTCATTAAAATTAAATATGTGAATGGTCTCCATATAAAAAAGTGTAAAATCAACATGATATAGTCAGTCGATTTATATATCTATCTGTTAAGATAATATCTAAATTGTCTAAAATATCATTTCTATTGGAAAGATGATTCTATACAGTGTTATAATATTTTAAACATATTTATAAATGAATCTAAACTTTTTTCCACAATTTAGATATTATAATTATGGGGTGTGTTTGACAATAGGTATAAAATGTCAAGTTAAAACTTTTTAATCTAGAACTTTTTGCTTTCTACGATTATCATATTTTTAAATTATTTTTCATATTTTTCTATATAAGTATCTTACTTTTCAATAATTTCCATACAACTACTCATACAACTAATCTATCTATTTTAACTTTATCTTCTTTATTCCCAGTCTTTATTCCTATCATATTACATTACTTGGTAACTTTTCCTCTCTAAAACTTTTTATCAAAAGTTTTATCTATTCTGAAACACTCTCTATGTGTACTTTAAGTAAGTGTGGCTCACTAAAGATTCTTGTTGAACTGATTTTTAGTACCACACTAAAACAAATGATGTTAAACTATGTGGATTATGATAATATACAATTAACAACATCATGTATTTTATATTTTTAATATATTTTCTGCTTTTTTCACGTTATGTAAGCTGAAGTGTTTATACAAAAATTTACCCTTTTTGAATTCTTATATATAAAGTGATTCACTGCTATGTAACCATTGGAGCCATGTAATCCCTTCAAAACTAAAATTTTGATCATTGATGGAAAATCCAATTCATTTGTTGTATTTAACATCTTTCATTTATCTAGACCAAATTTCATTCCAATCAAGTATGTTTATGAGCCACGTTTTTGAAATATATATATATCCATGTGTAAATTTTGAAAAATGCCAAAATATTAATTTTAAAGTAGTATTTTTGACATCTAAACTATCCAAAATATTATTTCTATGTGAGTAAATGATTTTATAAAGTATTGTTATATTCTAATATATGTGCAAATGGATCTAAGTATTTTTCATAATTTACACATGAATATATATTTTTTAACAAATGTAGCCCTTAAACATACTTGATTTGGATGAAACTTGGTCGCCTAGATAAACAAATGATGTTATATACAATGAATAATTGAATTTTGCATCAAAGATCAAAATCTTAAAATTTGAAGAGATTGTATGGCTCCGCCATAAGTGAGACTTATATATATATATATATTTAAAATTTTTTAAGTCAAAATTTCATCCATCTCGCTTCTCACACCCTCCCACACATGAAAAAGTGGAATTTTTATTTTTAAATTTTGTAATATATATGAGTATGTAAAAATAATAACATTTTGGTATATGAATTAAATACATTTAGGCCTACATAAAAGTAGAAGAATTTTAAAAAATATAAAAATATGTAGAGAACATAAAATGAATGAGGTAGCAACCATTATATAATATCATGATTCAAATTATGTAACCGATTAAAGTTTAATTTCATCATTAACATGTGCCCTTTTATTAATAGTGCAGCCTAGCATAATCTTTTCTCAATTTTAAATATTAAATATTTAATAAAAAATAATAGTCCTAGGAAACAACTAATTAGATGGGGCTGTAATGGTTCATTTAATTACTAATCACAATATTTACGCTTAAAAGGCGTCACTTCTCCTTAACCTTGTTATGTCAAAGTTTTTCATGTAATCATGTTTATTTCGGCTCTTCTTAATGATAATGTAAACGTGGACACTTCTATGAAACCCCTCTTCTATGAAACTCCCTTCATTTTTTAAATATTTATGGTTGATAGAAAATTCACTTTATCAATTGTATTTAACAGTATTTATAATATCCTGGAAATCCTTTTATTTTTTTTAATTTCACAGTATATAGTTCTCATCTATAAATGTGTAAAATCAACATAATAAAATTGTTCAATATTAAAATATCATTTTTAAAATAATTTTTTCAACATCTAAACAATCTAAAATATCAATAATTGTGTTAAAAAAATATCAATAATTTGTAAATAAATGACCCTATAAAGTATTGTTACATTATAATACATATGTAAATGGATTTAAGCATTTTTTATAATTTACATATGAATTTACTTATTTTTGAGCAAATGTGGCCTATCTACACATTGGATTGGAATAAAACTTGGTCTCTTAGCTAAAGAAATTATGTAAAATATAATAAATGGATTAGATTTTCCATCAAGGATTAATATTTCAAAAATGAAAATGGTTTCATGAAATCACTTCAATGAAAATGGTTTGCCACCTATTTAAAATAATTTGTGTAGTTTCTTTATCAAAATAATATTTTTTTAATTACGACATCAAGTTTCATTCAAATCAAAGATTTACATTGCTATAGCTAAAAAAATTCTAAAATGAATGCAAAACAAAATTATTAAATTTATAATAGAATTTTGAAGTTGTATTTTTAATATCTAAACTGTCCAAAACATAATCTCTACATAAATATATTAATGTATTATTACATTCTAATATTTTATGAATGAGTTTAAGAATTTTCTACATTCACACGTGAATATATATTTTTTAAGTAACTATGGTTCTTTCATGACTATGTTTGAGATAACTTTTTTCCCCATAAATAATATGAAGGGTTAGCTTTTAATTTAATCAAAATGGCATACATCCATTAGTTACGTGAAAAACTTCAATATTTTATGAAATGTATTGAACAAGACAGGCGAGAAAAGTAAATTAATATAATTATGGTCAATCACTAAACACTAGTTATGCTATTTGCTAAGAGTGTAACTAAGTTAGGGACAACATGTGACTAGTTCATCGAACCTAATTTTAGACGGACTAAGGTTGAAAATTTTCAACTTGCAAACCTATTCATTAGACTCGTTTAATTAATTTAAATAAATGGGTTGATTATCAAGTAAGGCATTTTTTATAAAAAAAAAAATATAAATGGGTTGATTATTAGTTTGTCCAACTTACCAGATTATTCAACTTATTGAACCGATTAATCCGTATAACTTGTCTACACTTACAAGGTAAAAGATTCAATATTATTATATACATTTATCACAAGTTATGTACGATTATTGGCGATAGAATTAATATTCTAATTAAAAATATGAAAATTGTTTTTTAAATTTAAGTAAATCAGAAGTCTTTATTGATTGTTCATAATTATATTTTAAATAATTTATAATTTTTGATTGTTCAACCCATTACCAACCCTATTTACTAATCTATTAGCAATCCGCGAACTGATGTGTTAATGTTAAATAAATTGATGAGGTTGGAAAAATAGAATAATTGTATAGAAAATATGATGAAATCATGGAAGAAAAATAGGATAATTATGAAGCATGAAAATTTTTAGGTGTAGGGTGTATTTGGCTAATTTTAAAACTTTTTAAATATAAAACTTTTCATCTTTACAATTATAGTATTTTTAATTTTTTCACTGTTTTCTACGCAACTATCTTGTTTTTCAATCATTTCTATACTCTATATACAACTAACTTATCTATTTTAATTTTATTCTGATAATTATTACTCTTATCATTTTATATTATTTTTTCTTATTTTGAAAATATTTTACATAAATTTTACTTCAAAAATTTTATCGCTTCGTGTGCACACCCGCAAATAAAATCTTGTTGGAAACGGACTGTGGCCAGCCTCAGCACGGATACCGTGACCCGATCCCGACCACGCCCTGCTCTGTGCTTCGAGTCGCATCCTACTCAGTACTCACCCATACAAGGCTTTTATTTAATAACGAAGTTTCTTTTTCTCTTTTTGTAAAGTCCACAGTATTACTCTTATGATTAATTTATGACTTACTGGTGAATTTTTTGGTATTTTTCATTTATTAACGAACCATTTTTAAATTTTTTTTGGGATTATCCTTCACTAATCCTTTTTACGGTTGCCACTTGCCCCTGATCACGTTTCTGGTGTACGAGTGCGGAGCATGACAATCTGCCAGAGTATCTCTCCGTTACATTTCATGGATGCAATGAAATCTAACGCCGCCTAACGCCGCCAGTTGGAAAAATATCAGACACTCTCAGCTTATTCGGGGCGTTCCTCCTCCTGAACTTCGCTACAGGAATTTGAAACTTCAACACGAAAGCCACAGATTTTTCGCCCTTCTGTAAAATCCATCTTCCATGAGTCTCCAAAAACCGCCAAAAATATTCCCTTGTTGAAGTTCCTTCGCATTTCAGCCGCTGTTATGTCTACTTCCTTCCAAATATCTATACATATCCCTACTCTACTTACTCTTTCCGATAGCCCCACCAGGACAAAATCGTATTTTGGCCTTAAATTCAGACTACCCGTCAATTGTTGCTGTCTGCCCAGCAGAAAGATTGGTTCTTTCAATGGAAGCAGCAGCAGGTTGAGATGTTCCCTTTCATGGGGAAGTGCTGGGGGATATGGGTTTGTTCTGAGAAAAGTGGGAGATCGGAGGCGGTCTGTTCTGGTTAGAGTAAATCGTGGTTTTGGTTTTAATGGCGGTGGTGGTGGTGGGGGAGGTGACAGTAACACTGCAAGGCTTCTGGGGAATCTTGCTCTGGCGATCGGGCTTACTTATCTTTCAATGACAGGGCAGCTTGGTTGGGTTCTGGATGCAATTGTATCAGTTTGGGTATGCCTTTCAATGTAGAATTGATATTTATATACCATTCTTAACTTTTTTTTTTTTTTTGATTTATCATACGATGCTTAACTTGATTTCTATTCCATGCTTGGTATCATAGCCTTATGTAGTCTTCTTATACAACAGATGGAAAGTTTTTTGTAGGCAGGGCAAGGGGTGGTATCAATATGCAGACCCAGTCAGTGTGTCTGTATTTGAGTTCGTTCATGCGTGGTTATTCTCTTGATACCTTTTATTTGGTTCTGTTTTCCTCTGGTTTGTTTGTTTTTTTTTCCCCTTTCTATTGGACAAATCGCCAAATTGACTTCTGATTGTTTATCACAAAAATTATTTTTGAGTTATGATTAACTATATTATGCTCTCTGCTGAATGACCGGGATTTAAATCGAGTTTTCTCTTTCTGACTGGGATTTTAATTGAGTTCTCACATTCTGTTTGTTTTATCTGATTATTCTTCTTGCTTCATTGGTACTTGTCATGCCCAGTGATCATTTGCAACCAGGCTAAAAACATATTTTTCTTTTCTTTTTTTTTTGGGGAAATTTTTTTCTTACAACGGTTAATATATGTGTATCAAATGTATAAATCAAATTTTATCAATTTTGGAAATTTGCACATTTATTTTGATTAGTTACTATAACTAAGGTCTCTTCCGAGTAGTTTCTTTGGTTTCAGTATTTGATGTGAATTTTGTCATACAAGTTTTATCAATTTTGGAACTATGCATATTTATTTTGATTAGTTACTATAACTAAGGTCTCTTCCGTGTAGCTTCATTGGTTTCAGTATTTGATGTGAATTTTGTCATACTCCAGAATCCATACTTGCTTAATTACTAATATATCATGGACAATCAGCTTCTTGCAGTGATTCTACCAATCGCAGGATTAGGTGCTTTCTTGTGGTTTGCGGGACAAGATATTATTCAAGGAAGTGTAAGTACTATCTCAGTATTTCACTTGTTGCTGCTTGTTTTTGTTAGCTTAAGAATCTGAACGCTTATGTTTAGGATGATGAATTAGTCTGCTTTTATCACTTTTATTTGGACTTCAATAACACATCCTATTATACTTGCTATCATTGAAAATTTAGTTGCCTACGGGTTTAGTATGCTTATTTCCGCCTGCTTTACACTACTAAAAGGGGCTGTGCCAGAGCTGTCTTTATTGCATAGTTATTCTATGCTACCTGCACACTTTTAAGGGCTAAGAGAGAGAGGCTATTCTTTCAGAATCCTAAGAGTAAGTATATTCGAATCTGGATGATTCTCGAAAGCTTGCTTGGATTGGGTTGTTTTATATGATTGAATGGGAAAGAGAGTGTACTAGTTAGGAAGAGTGAATTTGTCCAAATGGAAGGCAACAAAATAACGAAGGAGATGGAAAAGGACATAGACTTATGATTATTATCATAATGTCAAATTGAAATACCCAATTGTGGAGCTCTTATTATTCCCAAGTAGGTATTTTTTATATGAATATTTGTTGAAGAAAGTTGGCATCATCAGGGGTATATTAATTTTAATTTCTGCTTAGCGATCAAACAATCTGATAGGAGATTTTGGTTGCATTATCATTGAGTTTTCTCTGGATTTTCCTGTGAAAACTATTACCCTAAGATGTCCTAAGTCAAGGAGGTGGATAATGATTTGTGGTCACAACATAATAATTG
The DNA here is from genome assembly GCA_030490835.1 of Annona cherimola. Lineage (NCBI taxonomy): Eukaryota > Viridiplantae > Streptophyta > Magnoliopsida > Magnoliales > Annonaceae > Annona > Annona cherimola. The sequence goes on along the minus strand of CM059975.1, from coordinate 19,122,029 downwards.
CTACCCAAGGATCTTCTCTTCAATGTAAGTTCCATTTTTACGGGAGGACCTTTTCTACACATAGAGATGTATGGCTATATTTCATATGCTACCAGTTTCTTAGTTTATGTTATCCTTGTTTTGGTTGACTGATTACATGTCTTCTCCCAATGGCCTGTGTGCAGTGTCCAAACTGTGGAAATGATTTCCAGATTTTCAAGTAAGTTGGTTAGCACTTAAATCAAATAGATTTCCATGCCCACGTTGTCAATCGCCAGTAGAGATTGGTTGTTTTATCTTCACCTATGTTGTTTTGTGAAAGCCAACACCTAGTTCCTGCCTTCTTGTTGCCTTCATGCACTGTGAATTGTAGAATTTTATTTATACAGTCATGGTCTAATCTCCGTCTTCATTACATTGTTATTATCATGATGATCATCATAAGTAGAAGAGGGCTTGTTCCGCATTTCCAAATCAAGGTTTATTCTGTCTGATTTTCATTATTGATTTCTAAGCTGTTAAAAACATGTTTTTTTTTTTTTTTTTGCATTCGCCTTCCCACATTTTTTTAATTTTAATTTCCCTCAAAAATATTGTTTTTAATCCTCATTTCTGCCGATGAAAATAATTTGCAAGCCCCCACCATCAAGTTCATTAAAAAACAATACAACATGTGGTCAACTACAGGATAATATCTATCCATAGGTTTGTTGTTCTTAGCTTGTCTGTATCTTTGCAAGATAGTATTCATGTGATGACATCTCTCTCTCTCGATAGTATTATTGAGTAATTTCATCTATTTATGCTCTTATCGGTTCTCTGGGGTCAGCCTATCTGATGAGTCAACCATTTCTAAGCTCATCAATATTTAACTCAAAAATGTAGGTTCAGGTTGTGGGACCCCCTTTTCTAAATTATTGACCTGTATGTTCCACAGATCATCTTTGGATGATGGTGTGCAGCTCTGCCCTTTTTGTACGCAACCTTTCTCAGGTGACTGCTCATTCTCAACAAGAAGGAAATTGTCTGCTTTTTTTTTTTTTTTTTTTCGTTTCTTCCTTCTTTAATGCCCTCTGTTTTTGGTTGTTCATCTTCATTTGGCTTCTTGTAAAGTCTTCTATTATTTCCTGTCCTTTACTATGTACTGGTAGTAGAAAGTTTCCACACCAGCACATTGGAGCTGCTGTCATGATCTGGGCTGGCAGATTTCTCAGGTGTTGGGTGCTTTTTGCATTTGGGAGGGGGCAATGATTAAGAGTAAATGGAATAAAGTAGAAATATTTATGGTAGTTGTATGGGAAAATGTGAAATAATGATTGGAAAGTATGGTAATTAGGTAGTTAAGATGTCAAATCATACGAAAAGAGTATGTGAAGAAATCGGGAGAATTTTGTTTTCTTTTCCCAAATGCCAAATGCACCTGTCACTACATGACTTCATGCATAAAGGAAATGGTATTGCGAAGTTCATGAGTCGAATTGCCAGATCTTTCAGCTTGTGGTCAAATTCTTTTGCCTCATCCTGCATCCATCATTTGTTTGGAGGTCATGCATGATGATTCTAGTGTTGACTGTGAAGTGAGTTGCATGCTATATTTGGACTGGTGAGAGGTCAAGAGTCGAAGTGCATGCCCTGTAGAGAGCTATATAGTCTAGGGCTTTGGACCATGGTTTTGGATTTGCTTCCATGGCATTAGGTAACTGGGGTCTTTGGCTGTTGGCATGCTGGTGCGGTACCCAAAAATTAAAAACGGGTGAAAAGTCTGTATGAAATGGCTAAGGATTGAGTGAAAGTGTATCTTGGGACTTCCTGAATTACCTTTAATAGAATGTGTATAGATAACCAACGTCAACATTTCTTGGTCCAACAACGTCCTTTTGAAGGATATGAAATTAAACTGTTTCTCCTGTTGGAAATCTGAGGGGGTATTTAATCAGGTGTAAAAGGATAGTAATTATCTTTCCTCTCCCTTTTCTTAGTAAGTTGAACACTCCTGAAATCTTTTTTCCTAGAATTAAGTTTATCATTTCATTATTGCTTTATATTTGTCACATCGTGTCTTTTCTATAAAAATGATATTTTTTCATTGTCATCAATCTATTTTGTTTTCATTCAGTTCCTATATTTTCCCTTCATTTTTATTACTTTATGGCTCCAATTGCATGTATACATGTGCATTGAGCCTCAATGCACACGCTTGCATGGCCTTTTTTTATTTTATTTTATTTTTGTTTTTGATCTTTTGGCATTTGTATGTGTGCCTAAACATAAATTATTGCTTATGTATGCAATTTTACAGTTTTTGGATTTTTTTTTTTTTTGACTTTGCAAAAAAAAAAAAAAATTCCTTCCAAAAAAGCCTGTTTCCCCATCCCAAAAAAAAAAAAAAAAAAAAAAAACTGTTTCATGCGCCCAGTGTTTACATGCAATCGCAGCCCATAATTCATTAAGGTCATCTTTCTCAAACTAATATGATTTGTCTCTTCTTTACATGGTTTTTACATTTTCTGTCCTCCTGCACTAAACCAAACATTCTTCAGATGTGCTTTTCTTGAAATAAGTATGACTTATCTCTCCTTTATATTATTTTAGCATTTTCTGCTCTTTCCTCTAAACTGAACACTCTCTAGGCGCATTTGGGTAAGTGTAAAAGGGTCTGGAAAACATTTCCTCTCCAACAACCCTACGTTTCACTGTCATTAACTTTATTTTCACTCTCCAACTCTATTTTTGTCCATCATTAGCATTATTTATTGGGACTGAACCACGTGAGCTAATTGGGACTGAGTCTTTCCCACTTTGTCCACTGATCTCATGAGCTATATTGGGACTGAATCTTTTCCATACTGGGGAGAGATACAATGATGGGCGCCTGAGGGCATTGGTTCTCTTGTTAACACAATTATTTTGTTCATATTAGTTATTTTGTAGTTAACCTGTTTTTCATGTCTACTATTTTCTTGTACCTTGGCTTCTGAGTGGATTAGATTCCATTTTCAGTTCAGGATAACAAATTTGTCAGGCAATCCCCTAAGTTTTCATCAGAGCCGAAGACACAGTTTAAACAAGCCTTTAGTGGAAATTCATCGCGGACCAAGAAAGGTATCATAGTTGTTTCATTCTTGAAACTTCTTTTGATAGTATTCAGGTACAGTAGTTGATATGCACTTGCATGCTGTGTAAAACACACCTCATTCAATGATGGTTTCAGTTTTTATTTCTTTCGTTCCTCTGTTTAGAAGTCTGCATACAATAGGATATTCCTAGCTGCAGGTGGAAGCAATTCCCCATCGAGTTCAGTTGTCCTATTCTAAGATCCATATGGCATAAACAGTTCAATCGCTATTTGGCAATATGTTGAGCTGGGAACCTGGACCTTTCTGCTTGGCCTCAGATAGGTAGGTCAATCAAATGATTCAGATATCATATATTTCTTTCACAGGGAGATGAATTGCTAGATCATTATTTGTCAAAGAGAATAAATAACCAAACCTCAATCCCAACCAAGTATCCTTTGGTTATCATTTTGTGATTTCTTATATTTGAAGTTCGACTTTTCTAGTGTTGTCTCTAGGAGTTTACCAGGTGAATTTTAACAGTACTTTATCATCTGTGTAATGGTACATAAAGGTAAGCCTTCTTCTGTACAAGTAGTGGACATTGAAGCTGATGTGAAGGACGCCGACTAACCGCTTTTGTCATGAATGGAATTCCTTGCAAGTGGTAAGGGATCTTCCTGTCTCTGTTTTGACAATCATGTCTAGAATCAATGGTTGAAACTGCTTTTTGTGGTGCTCAGACAGATTATCTTTCTTGCTTTCCAAGTGGGGCCATTGTTCTCTAATACAATGGTAAACACTGCACGTTGGAAATCCATGCTTTTTAGAATATGTAGCCTCATGTTATATTGGATGGATGCATGGTCGTTTTGGGAGCATCTTGGTTTAAACTTCCTTATTTTGTGCAGGTTCGTGCAGTAGCCAACAATAGAGTGATCTTGAGCTTAGCATTGCCCATGAATCTTGCTTTATTCTAGGCATGCTGTTGCGAAGATGGGAGGACACGGGGGTGACGGGACGTGCTACGGATGCTTACAAATTTCGATCATGCATGCTACTGTAAATCTACTCACAAAAATTTTTGGCTGTTGAAATAGTTAAAGAGCATGAGTTAGAAAGATGAAAAATGTATTTATAAAATTGTTTCGTATGTTACTTTTGATTCAGAGAGAGATGAATCTTTGGAAGGATGATCTATGAGCCGGTTGTGGCTGTCACATATGAATGGTAGTAAACGCCGCACGTCATGTGGAGACTTAGAAGGCTAGGAACTTCAATATCGCAATTTCAAATATCCTCCAGTATTTACAAATGATCCCCTCCAAAATTAAATATCAAGGAGGAAAAGTAATATTTACTGGTCATGGAATTCACATGTGCATGTTTTAAATTTTTTAAAGTGAAAGTTTAAGTCAGTAGAAGGGGAGTAAGATAAACAGTAATAGAATGAAGCCAGATAGAAGATTGGAAAAACGATAAATTTTGATTAATAATTATCATTGAAAAAAGACCTCGTGATAGAAAGAGAGATTTGGAAGTTTCTAGCGATGTCAAGAACATAGTTTTGTTATTTTGTTCATTCAACGCGGTACCATAAATCCATCTTTGGCCGGACTGTAACAGGTTAACAGCTAGTTTGGAAAAGCTACTCAATGCAGCATGCCAAGCTTCCAAGGGCTGATTCTATGAAAATCCCTTTTAGCATTCAAGCTTCCAACAAAGCAAACTGCATTGCATTTCAATGGATTTGCTAAATGCTAACCTCCATTTGTATAACCCTCCAGGGTGGGTGCATGCTCTAATTTGTACGTAGAGAGAATGATGGCCTCATGTGATAATCATATCCCTAATTGGGTAAACCTGCTCTGCTTTGTGGTACTGGTCTACAAATCCAACGGCCAATATGGCCTTCCAAACACTTGCACGAAAGACTCAACAAGCAATAATTGCTCAGTGTATGAAGTACCATGTCAGACTTTATTCAAACTGGGGGGTGAAGGTTGCTCCACAGCAAAGTAATGAAAAATGACACATCCATTCACTTAAAGTTCTCACATTGGGCATGCAAAACAAAATGGTCCTCATAATTGGTGGCACCTGGCCCAAGAACCATTACAAAGTGTCCAAAAGAGATGTCTTGTGAGGAAGACATATACGCCTAGAGATTCCATGTCCAGACCAAATGCTTTATTTTCCAGGACAGCATGATGAAGACAAACCAGTCGGAGGCAAAAAGTCTAGTGAGTTGCTTCCGCTACTTTCTGTACAAGAGGGGGGAAGAAAAAAGAGCCTGGTTAACTGGCACACGCCGCATAGCTGATGAAGAGAACAAAATCGTGAAATAAATTTGATTCTACTTCTATTTCATGTCTCAGATTCAGCCTCTAGCTTAGTTGGATTAGTATTCCACCACCTCAAGTTCTGGCGTTTAGGCTCAAAGAGGTAATTCAGAAAACTGGTGAAAGATATGTGAAATCCCAGATTCCCAAGAACATGATGAAGCAGCAACAAAAAGATTCTTTGATTCCCAAGACCCACGATGTGAACATTGAAGTACCCAACATAACATGCACCGTATCCAACTTTGTTTATGCATGGAGAAACATTGTTCATATTCTTCCAGTTATCAGTAACCTTTGTCTTTCGTGCACTAAAACTTATCGAATTATTACTTCATTGCAAGCCAATGATTAACACAGTTTACTGTCAAACAGTTTTAAGGGCCCTCTTCATGATACTGGAAATTTTAGACGAAAAATTTCTTTGAAGAAAACAACGTTTCCGAATTTGTCGAATCTATTTTCTGTGTTTGCTGTTTCTTCAAAGGCTTCTTTTCCTCTCTAATTTCTCACCAACTGCTTTGTGAGGAAACATTTGAAAACAAAATGGTATTTATTCCTAATAGAAAGATACTTTTGGTATTACAGAAACCGAGCATTCATATGAAAATGTGGATCCAAAGATATGTGGTATCTGCACTAGTATCATATTATATTACAAATGAAAAGCCATCACGCATATACTGATGACAAAATAATGACGGTTCAACAAATTAAAAACAACACATGTTTAAATCTGACACAATTATCAGAATTGAATGTGTTACTCAGTTGTTCTTAGCAAGTGCTAAGAGTTTATTAAAGTAAAGCATGGTCAGCAGAGCCAAGGAACCAAGTCTTTCTGTCACAATCAGAGATCATGATTTTGATCTCCAACAACAACTAAATTAATGTTTTTAAAGACAGACAATTGTCTTAAAGATAGGTTACCTCTTCCTTTTTTTCTGTCTTGCCCCCAGAAAAGGCCTTGTAGCCTCCAAAGAAAAGCAATCCCCAGCCAGTCAAAGACACTATCACAAACTGCATATGTAAAGGTAAAACATTAATTCATGCAAATACAATGCTAACACTCACACCTTCAAAGAAGCCCATGAAGCTAAAAGACATAAGCTTCTCATGATTAGATATCCTAGGTTACATAAACCCATTCTTGTTAGAATGCACCAGAAAACCAACTAACATAGACTAGGCATTAGCTACAGGTCTTTGACCCTCTCTGAATTGAATAAATAACCTTGGTGTCTAATGGCAAAACGGAACCAGAAAAACTGTCTATACAACTGGATCACTTTCTAAAGCAGGATTTCATATAGTAGATTGCTATGCACCAATAAGGATTTCTTTTTTAAAAAAAAAAAAAAAAAGTCACTACTAGAAATATGATGCTTGTTCTACTACATATAGAAGATCATCTGGAATTAAACCAAAGGACAAGTTTCCAGCTAGTCAATTTAGTGCCAACTCATCAAGCAGCTACGTTGGTGCACTCCAAGTAATTTCTTGGACTAGCTAAGACAGGAGATAAGTTGCAGAACTAAATCTGTAATTTATCAGCTTAGCAACCACTGCACCATGCAACATGATCACCGTACAGAATATGAACTGTAAAGAACCTGTCGTGCACATTACTTTTTGCGGGATGCACAAAAAACATATTGGTTCGTTTGAGGACAATCAATTTAACAGTTTCGTTTCTGCTAATGAATACACACATAACCCCATAAACTCAATGCAAGTCATTTGAGGTATGATTGGATGAAACCCAAGAGTAACTGGGATCACATCCACATTAGATACACATCTTAAAAACTATTTCTAGCCCACTTAACTAACTGGAAAAGTGTTTCTTTACTAGTTCTCCTGTTTTCCTGCTTTCATGGAAGTTATTTCAAGTACAAAGTGTCCCCCTGAATCTCGTCTGGAAAGTTCAGACACAATTAAGGAACAGTTCTTTTTTCTTTTTTTGATGAAAAAGGAAATGCTGAATGCTAAATAATTTCAAGAAAGAAATTCCACAATTAGGTCCTGCAAGGATTTCTGAGATAATAGCAACAGATAATAAATGCTATAAACTATGCCATCATCCTTGATCAATTGAAGATTGACATGCCATAAAAACTTACATGCTCTTCTTTCCATTTAGATGGGCTCATTGGATCCTGCCAGAAATTAACCTTCGCTGGTCCGTGTTGATCTGCTAATAATCAAAGAAAGTATTTTACAGAAAAGACTACAGATCATTACTTATTTTTGCCAATAACACAAGATAGTTGACAAAAACCAGCAGTCATAGCAGCAAAGGATAAACATGACAACAACAGTGACTGATGATGATGATATAAAGATGGTGATGTTATTCGAAAGTCTTAGGACAATTCTGCCCAACAGCCACCCTAACAGCTAGTCCCCATATAATGCAAAAGGAGGTTTTGATGTCAATTAAATCATTGGTGAAGCACCCTTGTAGTGTCCTAAATAGCTGAAATAAGGTATGATGACACTAGATAAAATCAGATATCAACACATGTATGCAGCTACACAATGCCAATATGCCCATTGGCCTAACCAACTTAAAAACCCTGCAAACTTCCCCTAGAAAACCCAAAGACATGATGGCTGCTATGACCTATCCCACGGTATAAATGGCATAAATCCGAATTCCAGACCATCCAACAAGTGAAATAAACTATTGACGCTCTTACCACAAAATCAGATTTTAAGCGTACTGTCCTGACATTTCCAATAGACATTCTAACAATTCGTATCTTCTATAGATCTCCAACATTCGTGTGATCACAATCACACATCAGACCCAAGTTTTTAACTTGCATTTCATCAAAAGCTGCATACCACCACTTCGGGAAGTCTAGATTCAAGTACGACAGCACCTCTAAATCGTAAGCAGCTACAGCAAGGAATGCCACACTACCAAGAATTAATCATTCAACCACCATCCAAGAGATCTCAACAAAAGGAGAAAGGTGCCAGCTTTTGCCACCTTTCAGGCAAACTAACTCGCCAGAACCACAACAAATTCTTTTTTTGCAACGAAAGAGAATCACCCTTCCCAAAACACAAATTTCTGGATACTCGTCAAAAAAGGCGGATGCTTCCAATAAACGAAAGGGATTAGAGCAAAGACAGAAAATTCGAGTCCTGATAGCGATTTGATTGGAAAAGTGATAAAGGAAGAGCAAAAAGGTGGAAAGTATAGAAATTGTAGTAGGATCGTGTGATTTTCATTTTTTTGGAAGATTCAAAGAACAAGGGCAATGTAAGTCTCCACCTGCACCGCCGGCAAGGCCGCGACGCTGCAACATTCTGGCAGCTTGAGCTGGTGATGCTGGAGAGGAGAGCCGTGAAAGAGACGCGGCTTGGCGAGCCGCCGCCGCTGCTGCTGCCCACGGTGCCATGGCCAAATCGTATATTCTCCAAGTTGAGAGAGGTGGAGGGAGCCCGGAGCGAGATGAAAGCGAACTAGAAGAATCGAGCTTTCTCCAAGGGCTAGAAATGTTGAAGGAAAAATTAAAGGCGCCCTCAAGTTTTGGAAAACTTTAGATAACGCCAAATTTACAAATACTCCTTTTGTTGAAGCAACTGGACTCTGGACTCGGGGGTGTTACCGTTAACCCGCTTATTTAACCTATAAATAAGTTCAGGTTGAAATTTTTAAATAAATAAATTATGATCCGCTAGCCCATATAACTATTTAATTAAATAAATAAATTAGATTTAAGATGTTATAACCCGTTTAGTATTCTGTTTAACTTATTAACACGTTCAACTCGTTTAACTCGCTTAACATATTAAAGTCTAATATGTATATATATATAACTCTTTGGTTATTTTTCTCTACTAAGTCTTACCACCTAATTTTTATTTTTCAATGTTGTCCTGATTTCATATTCCCATTACTACCGTATTTCCATTTCTTTTGTACAGAAAACACCTTTTGGTCTCTCCTTACGAGATCACCTACAGGAGCCTAGGCCTTCAGGTAGTCTGTTATATAACTCATTAACTATCCGCTAATTCATTTATTAAATGTGTTGTAAATAGATTAAAGTTAAGATTTTTTAAATTACTTAATAAACCGATTAAGGTCAATGTTTTTTAAATGAGTTAATAAATGAATTAGGGTTGAAGTTTTTAAAATAGGTTAAAATTAGGATTATGTTCCATCCTAATTCGCTAACATCCTAAGCAGGAATAATGCTTTTATCATTATTATTTCTTCATATGAGACAGTAGTCAAATTTTATACACAATAAGTTAAAATTTTCTTAATAATGTGAAATATTGATTGAATGAACCGGTCTGCAAGAAGTTAGGGAGTTTTTAACTGTGGGATAATCATTTAACACTTATAAGTGTGAAAGCTTTCATACTCACATTGTTTTTTATAAGTTCCACTTCTATGTAATCAGGTTGCATAGAAGTAGTCTTATATAACTCCCTTAATTTTTAAGATATTTGCGATCAATTTAAAATTCAATTTATTTGTTATATTTAACATCATTTATTTATCTAGGAGACTAAATTTCACTACAATCAAGTATGTTCATGAGTCACGTTTGTTAAAAATATATGTTCATGTGTAAAATATGAAAAAATGTTTAGATTCATTTACACATGTATTAAAATGTAATAATACTTTATAGAATCATTTATTCATATAGAAATAATATTTAAAAAGGTTTATACATTGAAAATACATCTTTAAAATTGATATTTAACATTTAAATATTTTATTATGTTGATTTTCAATGAGGCTTTCACTATAATATTAGACAAATAAAAAGATTTTGAAGATATTATAAATAATGATAAACATAATAGATCGAGAGGATTTTCATAAACTATCAATATATTACAAATGGAGGGGTTACATAAAAAGGGTTTCATAGAAGTGAGATCGTTTTATTTTAAATTATTTATCATGTTTACGTATTTATATGTATTTATTAAAATTATATATTTTGCAAACTTTTATATATTATATATATAGTATATATTTTTTGAATTTTGTTGAGTGTATATTCACTCTTAAAAGATACTATTTTACAACATATAACTCTCCATAGAATACATTTTGTACCATGTTAAAAATTATATTAAACATCATTTCAAAAAAATTATATTAAATATTTTTCTTAAAAAATTGTATTTAAATGTTTTATTTAAAAAAAAACTATAATCATATTTAAAAAACAATTACTTAAAAAAGTACAAACTATTTAAAAATAGAAAAACTTTTATTTAAAATTTTTTTGAAATTTTTGAAAAATATATTCTTGAAATATAAAAATTAAAAATATTTTGAAATTTCAAAATCAAGAATAAGCACAATTATTTAAAAAATCAGCACAATTATTGAAAAAATAATAAATCGAATCCATAATTTAAAAATCAAGAATAAGCGCGAAAGCTTTAGACTTACGTAATTATTAAATCATTCTCCTAAATTATGCCCCTCAAAATTTGAATTTTACTACATTTTCGTAGTACAGTTAATTTTAACATGATTTCCCCTTCAAATCAAATAATGATTTGACTAATTTAAAAATACGAAATTCTTTAACAGTTACCTTTCGCCAGGCACCTTCTGATAATTAAAATTCGCTCCATAAACAAACCTCGATTACATTAGCAACGCCACGTAAGATGAGAATGCCCTTATGGGATGCAATAGTCGAACATGATTATCAAAATGAAATAGCAAAAAAAAAAAAAAAAAACAAGAAGAAGAAGAAGAAATGCTCAGCCCTTAGAAATGAAACCTAAACTTAAGCTCGCAACACATAAGGAGAAACAACCAATTCATTTTTTAAATTTTAATTTAATAATAAATATCGTGTAGGAAAAGATTGCTCTCTACATCGACCGATTTAAATAGTATTAACGATTTTATTATATTTGCTTAAAATAAGCTACCAAAAAAGATATTTTAAATAACTCTTAAAGAGAAGTCTGTAAGAAGACTTTTATAAAAAAAGCATTGAAGTCAAGTTTTTTTTCTTGATGAAGAAGAGAAGGGGGATTCCAACTCAACCTCACCTGCCAAACACGTCGACGAGGGCTAGACTGATGCCCTCAAATTCATTCCAAAAAAGAGATATTTTACACATACCCGCAAAGATACAAAATGGAGACGCATCCGTCCAAGTACACAAAGACAATCTAGATGATAGTGCATGATTAATCAGAGAATGGGCAACAACATTACCACTGCGGTTGATATGAAAAAAGGTACAACTATTGAATAAGGAACTGCACTTTTTTATGTTAGTTACCATATGCTCAATGGGAGACCGAATCGGAACACTCTTCAGCAAGAAATGAGCTAGAATAAGAGAGTTCATTTCAAAAATGACATCACGATAGGAAATGTCCTTTCCCCAATACACCCCTAATAACATGTCATCGATTTCCATCCATATTAGGTCCTCCCATTCCTGCCAAGCCCAAGACTTGGTAGCTAAGAACTGACCTTGATGAGCTCTAATGATAGAAGCTGCCTAACAATACCCAAAATTTTCCGATAACCTGCATCAACATTGACTTTTACCTGACCTATGGGAAGGGGTCTCCAGAAGACTAGTCCTTTGGATAGAATTTGTGTTGACTTGAGAAAACATTTGTTGAGTCAAATTGATTAAGAGCTTCATTAAATGGATTGAAAATTTTGACCAATTTGGGTTGTCACCCTGAAGGCGGAAATGATTGCTACGATGTCAAATCAACCAACAAGTATTAATGAATCTTCTAAGAAGGGATCTGTCGCTGATCATGTTAACTATATGGCAGTGTGGATGTATTCCTTCCAAATCTAAAGGAAAATAGAGGCAACATGTGCTGATCATAGGCTGCTTTTATGCCTGTACATATGCAAAAAGATGGGATGAGTCTTCATTTGCATCCCCACAAAAAAGACTAGTTGGAGTCATTTGAACACCCCCGGTGTGTGAGAAGTACTTTTGTAGGAAGAGCATCTTTAGTCAGTCTCCAACCAAATATGAGAATCTTAAACGGTAGAGCATCCTCAACCAAATTCCTATCCTGCTCATTAGCTGCCCCCACAACATTACTGTCCTTGGCATGAATGAGCCGATATGCTGATTTAACAGTAAAATTTCTATTGGGTTTGTGGGGCCATGGGATGTTATCATCTCCTTAGAGGAAGGGATGGGAATAACCCTAATAATATTCAATCCATTATCTCTCACAACTGCCTTCACAGCGTTCTCCTTCCACACTTTGTTGGAATTATCAATGAAGTACTCCACTTTTGTGTAATGTGTCTTGGAAGTGGCCCAACAATAGATACGGCTAAGGGTGTCCATTTGTCATTTAGGAAACGAATAAGCTTGCCATCACCCACCCTCCATGTACACTCTACTTTGAGTGCTTCCTTTTCCACTAAGATGCTTTTTTAAGTAAGAAATGAGGTAGGTGTTGAAGTGGAGTTCTAGATGCCGTTATTAGGAAAATATTTAGCCTTTGGGGTTTTGAAGCAAAGAGAATCTGTGATGGTTGCAAATCTCCAAGCTTGTTTCACTAGAAGGGTAGACTAAAAGAGTAGAAATCCTAAATCCAAGTCCACCCACGACTTTCAAGATGCCAAGTTTTCGATAAGCAACCCAGCTAATTTTTCTCCTCTTGTCACTCTTACCCCACCAAAACTTACTGATCATGGAATTGATGGCATAGGAAAACCTTTTAGGAAGCTTGAAGATACTCATTGCATAGTTAGGAATTGCTTGAGCCATTGCCTTTATCAAAGTCTCTTCCCCTCCCCTCCCCTCCTAAGATAGGAACCTAGTCTGCCACCCTTGAATTTTAGCCTAGATGCGCTCTTTGAAATACCTTAGACTTCTTTCTACTAATTCACACTGGAAGATGTCCTTGGATGCTGTTCCACTGTTCTTTTAGTTTCCTCTTTAGTGTTCTTACTGAAGAAAACTATTGTCTTAGATAAGTTAACCTTCTACCCAATGCATTCCCCATACACCTTCAAAGTGAAGAGAATGTTACCTACCTTATTCACATTAGCTTCGACAAACAACAAGGCAACACCTGCAAAGAAAAGGTGGGAAAGAATAGGGTTCCTTGGGCTTATCTTGATCCCACTAATGAGATTCTTCTATTGGGTGTCTCTTAGAACTACCGACAATCCTTCCACACAGAAAAGAAAGAGGAATGGTGAGAGTGGGTCCCCTTGTTGGATGCCTCAGCACACAGTAAAAGGATCTGACTCGAAACCATTAATAGAAATCCAATAGGTGACCGAAGAAATACAAACATATCTAATGAATTTACTTATCATGAAACCCTATTTTCATCATTATTTGGCAAAGAAAGTCTCAATCAACTCTATCATATGCCTTTGATATATCCAATTTGATGGCCATATCTTCTTTTTCCCTTTCCTCCTACTTCTCACTGAATGAATAGTCTCATATACTATGATCACATTGTCAAAAATAAATCTTCCTAGTATAAAAGTGCTCTAAGTGGGAGATATGATATGAGATAATTATTGTTTCAACCCCTTCGCCAATGTTGAAGTGAAGTATTGATAGAGCTTAGATGTTTAACAGGTTAATAGCATCTTAGGTGCTTAGCAAATTGTTGGTTTTGTGGGGACTCTTGGGCTTACTTTCAAAACCCACTTATCACCATGTTATTAACAGGTCATGAACATATGCACTAGGGTGCAAATAACTTTTTTATATTTTTGAAAATTTTTTACACAATCATTACTATAAGTGTATTTAATATATGTATCGATTTTTACCATTTTTGGAGATTTGTAGATTTTTTTAATTTTTAAAAATCAATGACGTTTTAGTAACAGTTATATGACAAATTTTTGAAAAAAATTAAAAATGGGTTGTATGCACTCATCGAGCGCATACGACTATACCCCTTTATTGACTGAGCCCCGATCTAGTGCACCCAGGTGTATTTCACGAATTTTTTGAAATTTTTTTATACAACTGCTAATCTAGGTGTATTTAACATGTGCAACAATTTTTACCATTTTTAGATACTTTTAAATATTTTTTTAATTTTTAAAATCAGTGGTATTTTCGTAATTCATAAATTTTGAAAATGCCATTGATTTTAAAAAATCAAAAAATATCTAAAAATATTCAAACATGGTAAAAATTGATGAACATGTTAAATACACATAGATTAGCAGTTCTATAAAAAAATTCAAAAAAATTTAAAAAATCGGTGATAAGCACCCGGGTGCATTTAGTCGGTCGAGTTATTGACCATGTAGATTTTATTAAGAAATAGAAAATCATATTAGGAATGGAAAAGATAGCATTGAAAATGAAAAAAGGATATTATATATTGAAAATGAAAAATTATATTGAAAATAAAGATTTTATAATAAAAAAATCTCATCTCATTTGAACAGCCACGAAGTTTTGTATCACGCCCTGTTGCATTTATAGGGCTAGTAGATATTGTTGGCTCATCTTACATATAGCATGGAACAAATAATTAACGACTACATACAATAGTAAACTAGTATGCAAACAACATTGTAGAGGATAAAAACGGTCCTCACACGAGTCTTAGTTTGTGAGTAGGATTGTAGAAGATAGAGAGGTGGAGAAGAGAGGAATTCTTACGAGGAGTCTTCAACTGGTAGGAGTCCACCGCTGAATTCCGATGATCCCCCTTTTTTTATAGTGGTCGGATGAGGTTGTTTCCATATCTCCACAGTTAAGGACGTGTGGGCGTTTTATCCATTCGAAGAGAAGTTAGGGAGCCCTTTGGTGTGGTGTATCCACTACAAGCACAAATCGATTTGGTCGAATTCATTTCATCGGATCAAGTTTTACTTGAAATAACCGAAACTATCTAACTTGTAGGGCCAATTTAAGATTTAGAACTCATAATACAGTATCTCAATTTTAGCAAGAAAGAAAACACGGTCTCCAATCCATTTGGAAGGTTTTAATATTAATAACTGCATATTTGATGTCTTCTCATTACATTTTGGAGGGCGCCCTTGGAATTCTTCATCTGCGTGCTTACTCACTTGCACAGCTCGCTCCGTAACAGCTCGTTGTCATACTCCAGTTTCTCAATCCACTCCATCAGCATATGATTATCTTCTTCCAGCTTTTCAATCCTCCTCATCATTTCACAAAACAACTTGCTCTGCTCGCATAATAAAATTTCAACTTCGTTGGCCTCCTGTTTTTCTATCATCCCTTTTAACTCTTCTTCGGTTGCATCTGCATCAATATGAGATCTTATTCTGCCTTCATCTTCAAGAACATAAGATCTTACTCTGCCTATCAGTGGATACAATCCATCTCGAACAACCCTACGGATTATCAGTTCTCCTGTTGTAGCCAACACAGCCCAAAAAGGGCGATAAAAGACAGAAAGAAAATGGTCAGGTGGTAAAAAAAAAAAAAAAGGATCAATTGAAAGAAAGATATATAATCAAATCATATATGCACGGAAGTGTGCTGTTAAAAGCGTTTACATGTTGGCAAATCTTGAACAGGTTTAATTTGAGTGGAGTCCATTTTCTTCATTTCTTGAAATTTATTCATGCACTTTACTTAACATCTTTTAAATAAGAGATTTATCATCCGTAAACTACATAGTTAACGGAAATTGTAAGCATATCATGGGTTTTCAAAAAATTACATGCATACCTATACAGCGTATCCTTTTTGCCAATTTTTTTTTATAAAATAATGAAAATGTTCGTAAACAAATAAAATAATAAAATGTAAGAAATTACTTTTAAAATACAAAGCAATTATTTTTAAAATATTCCTTCTATTAAATAGATTTATTAAATGTAAGGAATATTAGACCTATTTAATCTGAGTAACATTTTAACAATAAGAAAATTCTATATTTTAAAGTTAATTTCTTGCATTTTATAATTCTATCTGTTTGCAGGCGCATTTTCATCATTTTTCGAATTTTTTTAACCCGAGTAACATGCCTGTAATTTCAAACAAACAATGTACGTACAACAGCTTTAATCTTTTGAAAATTCATAACATACTTGCAATTTAGCCCAATTTATGCAGTAACCCTTTAAACAGGGACGAGAATGTTGTACTCTCCACTTGCCAATAGCCATTAATTTTTGCTCTGGCCTCTGGAGGCATCTTAGAAGGTCATGCAAACACCTTGAAAACTGCCCTTTGTTCTTCCAAATCAAACGTCAAAAACAGCGTTCCTATTATCGATAGAGACCTATTTATCGGTGGCTCAGAAAAGAGATTTTATCGTATTTATTGAAGATATTATTGCTTTTTGTAATAATTTTATCAGAAAAACAAAAGTTTTCATTGGAACTTTTTGATTAATTAAAATAAATATAAATGCATATTCAGTAAAATTTTCTACAATGAAAACATAAGTTAGTGAATATAAAATATTCATGAGAAATTTATAAATAAATTATAAGAGTTCATATAACGTGTAAAAGATGATATATATATATATGCATTTAACGCATTTTTATAAAAGTTTTAGTCTAAATTTATTTAACATGTATATCAATTTTTACCTTTTTTGAAGATTTGTATATCTTTTTTATTTTTAAAATCATTGGCTTTTTTGAAAAAATTCAAAAAAAATCCATACAAAAAGGTAAAAATAGAAAAAAAAATTTACAAATCTCTAAAAATTGTTAAAAATTAATATACATATTAAATACATTTAGATTAAAAGTTCTATAAAGAAATTTTCAAAAAAAGATCAAAAATGGATATTTGCACGCAGATGCACCAATGCTAAGTGCACACGTGTTCACGAGATCACGTAGGGCATTTAATCTCCTATTTTGAGCCACAAAAGTACAATAAACTATAAAAGTATATATTATATTTAAAAAACTATACCTCAATATTCGTGGAGATTCCTTCATTTTTTTGGTCATCAACTTGGTGGGTGGATTTATCATATTGCCCATATGGATTAATAATAACTCTTTGACGTTAAATCTTCTCCTCTATATCATATGTTTTTGTTTAAAGTCCATAACCAAATGATCCCTGACAATATTAGCGATGACACGGGTCAAAACCATCCATTTGATGGCTCAATGTCAAGATACCATGTAGAATACTTGGTATGTTTCGGAAGTAATAAAACTTGAAAATAAACTTAAAATAGATATGTTAGATATATGTGCAATTGTATAGAAATGATTGAAAAATATGACAATTTTTCTGAAAAATATAGTAATTGTATACAAATAAGTGAAAAATAATTAAAAAATAGGATAGTTATGAAGAATGAAATGTCTTAGATTAAAAAGTTTTAATTTGATAACTTCTTGGTGTTACCAAATACCCAAAGGTTCATCCAAGTAAAAAACACATATGAGCCACATTTGCTAAATATATATACACACACACATTCATGGGCTAGATCCATTGACATATGTATTAGAATATAATAATGTTATATAAAATTATTTATCCCTATAATAATAATATTTCAAATGGTTTAGATGTTGACGATATAGCTTTAAAATTGATATTTACTATTAAACCATTTTTTTATATTAATTTTATTAATATGACTATGCATAACAATTCTAAATAAATGAAAGCATTTCTATAATAATATAAATAGTGATAACTCTAATAAATTGAGAAAAATTTTATACCAATCATCAATATATTAAAATATAAGAAATTACGTAGAAGAATGTTTTTATAAAGCAAATCCCAATAAGTAGATTGTAGATCCGAACCAAGTAGATTGTAGATCCAAACCATCCAATGGCTGAGTAATATATGACCAGCACTGAGTAGTTGTTCGTATCCAGAATGGATGAAATCAGCAGACCTCGAACTCATATCGCTGTTAGTTCTCTTATGCATGCACTAAATTAGAACAGGAGTTGGGAGTGAAATCAAGCGCATGGGTCAGCCACAAATGAAGAATTAAATCCAAGAAAACATGCCTCTCTCGCTCTAGCTGATGAAAGACAAGGCTGTTTTGGTCCCACTGCACATTCCAAGTACAAGGAAACAGGATGCCAGGGAGCTCTCGCTACCAACTATATTATATATCAGTCCAACTAGAAAGCCTTTGTAAAATCCTAGTCAAAATTAATGCTTAAAAACCTTGGCACCGCTTGCTTCCGCACTCACTGTGGTCCCTTTTTTTACCATTATGTCTTAGGATTGAGTTATGATCTTTTGAAGCCGGCTTCACAGTTGCTTCCGTAAAGCCAGCCCAAAAACCTATTTTTTAAAAACTTTTTTTTGATTTTTTTTCATGGGTAAGTAAATCTAGGTGTGTTAAATCTATAAACCAAGTTTTACCATTTTTGGATGTTTTTAAGTATTTATTTTAGATTTTTAAACACAGTGGCATTTTCGTAATTTTTTTAGATCAGAAAATTAAGAAAATGCCACTGTATTTAAAAATCCAAAATAAATACTTAAAAACATCCAAAAATGGTAAAACTTGGTTTATAGATTTAACACACCTAGATTTACTTACCCATTTAAAAAAAAATTTAATTTTTTTTTAAAAAATAAGTTTTTGGGCTCGCTTTACGGAGGCTACTGTGAAGCCGGCTTCAAAAGATCATTCCACCTTAGGATTGAACTGAAGGGTTTAGACTTAAAAGAGTTTTGAGTAAGAAGGCAGTGGGTAATTAATTAGAGATCGGTGGAAAGGAAATGGGGAGAAAGAAACTGACCGGATAAGCCTCTAACGGACTCGCTGATGACCATGTCTCCCATGTAGGTAGCGGCCTTTACGGCAGACTGAGAATCGGGGCAGTAGCGCAGCTTCATCAGCTTCTCAGCTCCCTCGCTTATTTTGCTACAAGCATAGAGGCCGAGATCGTAAGAACTCTGGTAGGCCTTCGTAACTGCCGTCATGTCCGGCGCACTTTGCTTTAGTTTCTCGATCATCCAATTCAAGCCGTCCCCAAAACCCATCTCTGTCCCTTCGCTCTCGCTCTCTCCCTTCCTAACTAAGCAACTGGCTATTGCACTTTACTTTTCTGCATTGGCTTTTTTGTGCCGACTGCTGAGTTCCTTCGCGGTTGGTGGGCCTGATGCAATGGCGCATAGCTTTTAGAGGAAAAGTGCAGCCGTTAGCGGTTTTTGTTTTATTTTTAAATTTTTATTGAAGCTGCTGTAGTGCTGTTAGCGTTTTGTTTCCCGTGCAAGGGCAAAACGGCGAGCTTCGGTGCAAGCGTTGCCACGACACTTTTTATTATTATTTTTTTACCACTAACATGTGAGTCCAAGCATATATATATTTCTTAGATATAAATTTTTATAACTTTCGAATATTATTTAATATTTATTTTGAATATTGAAAATAAAAAATTCCATTTTTCAAGTTGCCTCAGCACTGGAAAAATAAGATTTTTTATTTTCAACGTTAAAAAATATTAAATTATAATAAATTTTATATCTAAGTACTATATGCTTAGGCCTATAGGTTACTGAGAAAAAAAATCAAAAAATGAGAAAAAAATAATAATAACGCAAACGGATCGGTGCCCAAAAATTAAAGGGAAGGGGTCAAAAAGTTAAAGGGCTTTGTATGGAATCAGTTCCCTCAACCGAGGTGGGAACGAATTTAATGAGTTTTCTGCTGTTTTTCAACAACTTAAAATTTAGATAGTTTTTACTAAAATAATATAATACAAAGTATTTTATTGTATTATTGTTGGAAATTGCTGAAAAACATAATTTCCAAATGCACGAATTGTGCTCTAATAAAACGGTACACATTGCACATTGTAGATCTATGGCTTTTTAGGATACACAGCATGGAAGAAATAACTAACTGTTAGGAAATAATCCTACAAAATAACAAAGTAATGTGGAAAACAAGAGAAAGAGAAATAAAGTATGCACAGATTTTTTACGTGGAAAACCCTTCAATATGAAGGGATTAAACCACGGGTGAAGGAGGAGAAAATCCACTATAAAAAATAATATTACAAGAGATGGAGAACTCTCAAAAGGAAAAACCCTTGAACCCAATACACCCCAAAAAACTCTCAGAAAGACTAAACTTCACCAAAGAATATATAAGAGAGCTTTGAAAAAATTGATACAAAACACCTGAGAGCTAGCCTTCTTTTATAGGCTTAAGAGAAAGCTCTACGCAAAAGACTTCTAGTATGAAAAGGATTACGTATGATAAAAATTATGTATTGGTTACACAAAAGACTTCTAATAGGAAGAGGATTACGTAATGGTTTGCTTGAATAGCAAGTCACCTCCAACATTAACCACTACATATAAACTCATACGCAAACAGCACAACTCGATTTGGTCGATTTCATTTCATCGGATCAAGTTTTAACTGAAATGACCGAAAACAACTTGTCGGGCCAATTAAAACTACATGTCAAAGAACAATCAGAAAAGGGAAAAAAAATACATGTCAAAGAAGATCACACATATACTATCTCAACCTCCAATCCATCTGCGAGGCTTTTTAGTATTACTCATTTGATATTGATGCCTTTTGATTACAGTTTGGAGGCCGCCATTAGAATTCTCGGCCTCCTTGAAAACTTGTTCGGCTCGCTCCGTGACGGCTTGTTATCATCCTCCAGTTGCTCAATCCGCTTCATCAGCATATGTTTATCTTCTTCCAGCTTTTTGATTCTCTTTATCATTTGACTAACCGACTTGCTATTCTTGCTTATTAGACTTTCACCTTCGTCAGCCTCCTGTTTTTCATTAATCTTTATCAACTCTTCTTTGGTTACAACTGCATCTATATGAGGAGGTCTTACTTTGCGTATCAGTGAATCCAGTCCATCTCGAGCAACTATACGGATTATCGGTCCTCCTGTCGCAGCCAGTCCCGCTCAAAGGAGAGCAGAGAGATAAAAAGGAGAAATATATAAATTCAAAGAAAGATATCCAGGATGTGTTTGACAATGAGTATAAAAAAGTTTAAACTTTTCAATTTAAAACTTTCCACTCTCTACAATTACAATATTTTTTAATTATTTTTTCACATTATCCTATACAACTATCTTACTTTTCAATCCTTTCTACACAACTATTCACACAACTAACTTACCTATTTTAACTTTATCTTCTTTACTTCTCATTATTATTCCTATTATGTCACATCATTTGACAACTTCTACTCTTCAAAATTTTTCATCAAAAGTTTTATCTGTTCCCAAATACGCCCATAATCGAATCATAGAATATAAGCACGGCAGTTTTTAAATGTTGCTTGATTTAAATATTTTTAACATCTTTTAAAATTACAAGGAGAAAATATTGCACTTCCTAGTTCCCAATATCAATAGTCATTAATTTTTAGGAGATGCTTGTTAACCTACGGGGTGGATTGGTAAACCGTCTCGTCCTTTCTATTTTCCCACGGATCATTTAATATTTTCACAACTTTCTTTTTTTATTTTTACCTCTATATTTCAATAATTTTTTTCAATTACTTTATTTATTTCAAATTTATCCCTATCATTTCATATTAATTGCATAAATCTCAAAATATTCCATTTTCTATTATTCGCTCCATCCCATAAAAAAAAAAACACATTAACAAACATCCCCTTACTCTCAGTTCAGAAGGGATTGAGTAGGTCGTGCCCACAACTTGGAAATCTGCACTTTTCTCTTCCAAATCAACAGCACAACCATTCTTGATGGCTGATCTATGAAGGCTAATTTTTTTGATGAGTAATTACAAACATTCCAACTAGCGTTACGATTAATACTGAAACATTTTTACAAATTCCAAACAAGATTCTAGCACGAATCTAACAATATCTCTATTTTTCCTATAAGGTCACAGTCCCACAAAATGGGAAGACAAATGCCACCACTCACATTTTGAACCCATGTCGCAGCTGTGCAGCTGCAAATTCAGTGGGTTACCACCACGCCTGGTGCGTCGTTGCAATCTATGAAGGTCAATTAAGTAAAACCTGTCAAATACAATCCAATCCATACAATGGCTGGATAATATATGACCAGCATCGACAGACAATGTAATATCCAAAATGGACGAAATGGTTCAACAGCCCTTGAACTCATGTCGCCGCTGTTCCTCTCATGCCTATAATTACTTTGGTAGTAAAACGACGCATGTGGGCATAATGGGCCAGCGACAGCGAAGAATTAGATCCAACAAAACATACCTCTCTCCCTTTAGCTGATGAAAAGCGATGACTGTGTTGGTTTCACGGCACATTCCAGGGAAACAGGAATGCCATGGATCTGTAGCAACTAGATGTATATATCAGTCTTAACTATAAGGCCTCGTAAAATCTTAGTCAAAATTGCTTAAAACCTTGACACCGCTGCCTTCCGCACTCACTGTGGTCCGTCCATCACACACTCTTTTTTTTTTATGTGCCATTATATATTAGGATTGAATTGAAGGGTTTAAATCTAGATTTTTGAGATCCAAGGCTACTGCTAATTAATTCAGGCAGTGGTGGAAAGAAATGGGATGAAAAAAAACTGACCGGGGAAGTGATTGATCGACTCCCTGACAACGACGTCCCCCACGTAGGCAGCGGCCTTTGCGGCGGTCTGAGAAGTAGGGCAGAAGCCAAGCTTCTTAGCTGCCTCGCTCATCTTGCTACAGGCATGGCGGCTGAGATCATAAGAACCCTCGCAGGCCTTCGTGACTGCCATCTTGTCCGGCATACTTTTTTTCAGTTTCTCGATCATCCGATTCAAGCCGTCCCCCGAACCCATCTCTGTTCCTTCGCTCTCGCCCTTTCCCTTCGTAACTAAGGAACTAAGGAAGTGAGGAGTGAGGACTGGCACGGAGCCCAATTCAGTGCACCCGGGTGCATTCAGGCTCAATGCACCCGGGTGCACTGCACCTATTTTTTTTTATTTTTTTTTGAAATTTTTTTTATACAATGGTTAATCTAGGTTTATTTAACATATGTATCAATTTTTACTATTTTTGGAGACTTTTAGATTTTTTTTTAGATTTTTTAAAATCAGTGGCATTTTCGGTAATTTAACATTACGAAAAATGCCACTGATTTTAAAAAATCTAAAAAATATATCTAAAAATCTCCAAAAATAGTAAAAATTGATACATATGTTAAATAAACCTATATTAACTGCTTTATGAAAAAAGTTTCAAAAAAATATAAAAAAAAATAGGTGCAGTGCACCCGGGTGCATTGAGGCTGAATGCACCCGGGTGCACTGGATTGGGCTCCGGTTGACCTTTACTTTCAGCGTCTGCTTTTCAAGCCGCTCGGTATGCTCGACGTACGGGCAATGTTTTAAAAACCGAACCGTGCATTGAACCGTTTTATGTACGGTTCAACCGCTGGTTCAAACCATTTTGAATTTTGAACCGTGATGTCAGTATGACATAATTATAAAATAATAAATATATTTAATTAATTTTATTTATTTAAAAATTAAATTAAATTATAAATTTTATATAATATAAAAATTACATGTGACATCAACAATACATTTAAGTCCATTGTACTAAAATTATTATGCAAATCAACAGAAAAATAAACCACATATATTAATCAATATGAAACTTTAAAAATAATAATAATTTTAACAATTTAGAAAAAGGGTGAACCGCAGCCATGGCATAGGAGTTATTCCAAGGAAACAACCAGCACAGATCGAGAAACCGGCGTCTGCTTGCTCCCATCCAGCGCAAGCTCTTACCCAGTAGCAATTGCAAGTCGCCCACTTTCAAGAGCTGAAACATCAGCGTGAAGTAGCAACTTTGAGCCGCGTAGGCAAGACAGAGGAAGGATGTGCCTGCTGCTCAACAGCTGTTTCCTAAAGGATCCAGAGTCGTCGTTGCTTTCAAGAATGGCCGATATACTCATACTTTGAGCTCGTCTTCTTTAGGCTGGATGCAGTTGAAATCGCAACCTGGTTCGGGAATGCGGGCAGTCTTTCTCGGCAGTTCCGGAACAAAGTGGGAGTTCTCTGGACCTCTTTCCATCCGAGCTAAACCGCCAATCCCCCATCAATTACAGTGGCACCACTAAACCCACGCAGCAATTGCTGAAAAATAGCGAAAAAATGACACTGGGACGATGAAGCTTGCTGTCAGACACTGGGACGATGATCCTCGACAGGTGAACGATGGTTGATCGGCGGCTAATCAGTGGCAAAGCTCCTAATCTAGGAAACCGTAATGGAAGCAGAGCTGCAAAGGGGACAAGCGGGAAAGGGCCAAGGGAAGAGGCGCGGGCGGGAGATTTTCTGTGGGCCCGCGCCTGGATTTTCTTTTTCTATATATTTTTTTGAACAGTACGATATTAGACAGACCGAACCGTGGTTCGACCGATTTCTACGGTTCAACCGTCCGGCTTGAACGGTTTTTGACTTAAATTAAAAACCGGGACTAAACCGGACCGCAAAGCTGCTGGTTGACGGTCCGACTGGTTGGACCGGGCGGTCCGGTCCGGTTTTTAAAACACTGCGTACGGGAGGCTGCGAGAGAGAAAAAATTTTAGGTGCTCTGGACTCTGGAGAACTAATAAATTTTTTTAAAAAGAATTTTTAGCTTAAAGTTTTTAAAACAGTAAAAACTGATTCGACATAATATGAATAATGATAAGATAAAGATAATCATGTTAAAATAGATAAGTTAGTTGCATAGATAGTCGTATAAAAATAATTAAAAAATAGAGTAGTTGTACAATATGATGTAAAAATGATTAAAAATAAAATAATTGTATAAAGTGAAAAATTTTCCATTGAAAATTTTTAATACTAACCAAACACCTCTTTTTTTTTAAAAAAATGTGATAAACAGTATAATACCTCTAAAATCTCCCTTGTATTAATAATTATTATGCATAAAATCCCATGTATAATAAAGAGTAATCCCCTTAGGCTAGCCTAAGTAGGTGACTATTTAAGTTAAACACAAATCCTTTCTTTATTTTTTCTATAAACATGTTCATGTAGGTATATTTAATCTAAGTTTTATCAATTTTTGATATTTTTAAATATTTTATTTTAAACATAAGGACATTGGGGTAATTTTCACCTAAAAAATTTATTGTAGTTCCCATATATTTAAAAATTAAAAAATATAAACATATAGAACTTTAGTAAAATTTGAATTATATATTAAATATACCTAAAAGTTAGGCACAATTGGCAACTAATTACTACCAACCACACTCAATCACCCCTTATATATAATAGTCTCAAATGGTTGTAAAGAAGCAAGACCCAAAGTTAAGCTTTCATCCTATGCACCTTAGTGCACCCGGGTGCAAAAACTTATTTTTTTATTTTTTAAAATTTTTTATAAAACTATTAACCTAAACATATCTAACCTTTAAGCTATTTGTTTACATTTTTGGAGATTTGTACATGTTTTTTATATTTTTAAAATTTAAAAAATCAAAAAATATGTACAAGTCTCCAAAATGGTAAAACTTAATATATATTAAGTACATTTAGGTTAACAGTTTTATAAAAAAAATAAAAAAATAAAAAATAGGTTTTTGCATTGGAGTGCATTATAGTTACATGCACTTGGGTGCATCGGATTAGAAATCTATAAAGTTTATATTTCATTTTCCAAAATAATGTCTCTATAACTATTTTGTTAACAATATTATTAAATTGACAGCCTTACAACTAGAATTGCAATATGTACTTGAGTTAAATAATAAATATAAAAAATTAAAAATTGTCATCAAAGAAAAGCAAATTTAACACAGCTATGTTTAAGTGAAGTCACGGTTTTGATTCTGGGCTAGTGTGATAATCTTCATTCGCATTTACATAAAAAAAATTGCTTTGCTATAAAAAGTTAAATCCGATGCATATATTTATGTCTTTTTTATTCATTCTTAAAAATTAAAATAAAATACTAAATAAATTCAAAACATTATGAATTTTCACATAGTTGAATATATAAATAAAACTCACACACTTATAAAAAAAATATTTTCCACAGCCGGAGCCACGTTTAGTCCTTTATTTTGATTTGTGGGCATAGATACATGTACTAGGTTTCACTGGATAAAAGATTAGATGGAGTGGGTACATTTACAAATAAATAAATAAATAAATAATAAAAAATTAATTTTTTTTTATAGCAGCCCATTTCGCGCCCTCTATACAGGGGCCGCATGAGATCACTCCCTTTAGCTTTTTTTTGTGGTGAGTCCTTTAGCAGTTGGTGTGACCGATACATAACTTTTATGTGAGGAGTGCTGTTGTTAGTTGTTACCCTGGCTATGATAGGGGTTTTTTGTAAATATGCCTGCAAAATTTAACTAATATTGCATATATGTCCTTAAATTTGCTGAAATTATAAATATATCTATAAAATTTTGTATGAAATTGTAAGTACGTCATGTCCATTAGGACATTGTCACAATTGTTAGTGAAATGACAATAATATCTTTTAAAATAAATGATGCACTTGCAATTTTTTGCAAATAGTATAACCATATTTGCGAAAAATCTAAAATAATAATATATGCAAGAATATATAAAATAACGAAATTGCAAATACGTATATATATTTGGAAAAATTGTAAATATATAACTTAGCTTAAAAGGCATCATCTTCATTTTATTGAAAATTCTAACAGTGTTTTAATGAAAGGTACATGTTTGCAATTTCATCCTAAATATTGTGGATATATTTATAATTGTAACAAACTTAGAGATATTTATGCAATATTGGTCAAACTCTGTGTGCATATTTACAAAAATCATTTATAACACGCTTTAAAACAATTAAATCAAAACTCAAACCGCTAATTATATTTTGAAGTTATTTATTCAACAAGAAAATTAAATTTTATGCAATCAAATATCTTCTTGGTCCCATTTAAAGAAAGTCAAAAGTAAACAAATCGAACGTGTATAATCCCATTTAATGAAAGTTAAAATTAATGTAATAAATTATTTGATATGAATGTTGCTTCTAAACTTGATATTTTTTTATGAAATTAAAGTTGATTATTTAATATCTAGATACTATTGATGTATAAATGAATGATTTTGTAATTTTTATGACGTTTTAATACATATATTAATGGATTTAAGTGTTATTCATAATTTAAACATGATTATATATTTTGATGTAGGTATTCTCCCCATCTTAAAACAAATAATGAATTAAAATTATTTATTTTCAAAATGAAAACGGCAAAGGAAAAAGTTTGTGCCATGTACCGAATCTCATCGGATGTAGCCGGCAATTAGGAAGAGGGGGACGGACTAATGCTCTCCCCTGCCAGAGAAGTGTGCATGAAGATCGAGTTTGTAGGGACTGGCAGCAAGTTAGCGGACGATATTTGGCGAACGGAAAAACAAAAGCGATGTCGAGCCATCAACGACAGAGGGGATGTCCATTTCCATATGATTGCTCCATTAATTATAAGACAGCGTGGGGAGAGTTTTAAGTAATTCATTTGTGCAACCGGACTACGTTGCATGATATCCGTATGGGGGTTGCGTTGCATTCCCAACTTTTTTTAAAGAAAAATTGGTTTTGGGGTGAGAGTGGGGGTGGGGGGGGTGCAGGCGAAGGGAACGATATGAATGGCATGAGAGGATTGTTTTTACTGTATAATACACACTGATGGCATTACTACCATTAAATAAATTGATATGTGGATCATATTAGTGCTATATACACCTGCAGATTCATAAATGGTGCATGAGGCTAGGAAATGTAACAAGGTGAAGGTAGGTATATTGGTATTACTCTCATACTGTCATACATAGTAGAAGAGATGGTAAAAATATTACGGCCCACATCAAAGAGTTAGATCGAACAAAGCATGCCTCTCTACCTCCAGCTCATGAAAACCCATGACTATTTTAGAGCCCGCTATTTTTCGGATGGAAATTTCTGGGAAAGCAAAATCAGAGGTGGAAGCTCCTACACATGGAAGAGACTTTATCATTCAACGGAGGTTCTAAAGAAACGGTTGTAAATGGTGCATTGGAGATGGAAGGGTGGTAAGTTGTTTGTTTGTTTTTTTGTTTGTTTTTTGGAGATGCTTGGGCTATGAGCAGCCTTTCTTTCGCAGGCCCTCTCCGGGATGGCATCTGTAGAGATATGAAGTTATCTCATTTTTATCAGCAATGACAGAAGAGCCATGCATAAAAAATAAAAATAAAAGACAGAAGAACCTGAGAGTAGTCTGTCATCAAGAAGTTGGTGGGGCATGACTGGTGGCTTCGGATGAAGGACGTCCCTTTGCCTCAAGATGCTGAAGAGGACAGAATTTTCTGGGAATGGAAGCAAGTAGGCAATTCACTGTTAGATTGACCAACAAACTAGCAATTGGGGGGTCGGATGTGCATACCCGGGGAGAACAGAAGGAGACTATCGTGGATGAGGTTCTGAAGGCTCTATGGAAAACTACGACGCCCAAGAAAATTCAAAATTTCAGTTGGCTTCTGGTCACCAATTCACTTTCAAAGAAGCTAAACTTAATTAGCAGGGGAATTCCAGTTGAGCCAAAACGTTCCATGTGTAACTTAAGAGGGATCTAGAGAAGACGGCCTGCATTTATTATGGGACAGTACAAAAATGAGAAGTCTGCTTATCAGAGCAGGCCTATCAATTTGGAGAACAACCCAACCTGGACAAAGTTTTGTCAGCATCTGCTATCAGAACCGAAGAGGTAAGAATTGTTCCCTTTTCTCGTTATTTTTTATCATCTGCTGAAAATTTTTGCATCCGCGCAACAACATTGTTGCTGATGGCAGCCCTGCAGAGCTGAAAAGGGTTACCGAATGGTGTATTGATTTCCCTCATGGTTTCAACTCTTCTATTCTAGTAATGAATGGGGCCTTAAATGTGGAGGAAAGGCCAGTCAGATGGTTACGACCATGGGTGGCTCTCTAAAGATAAATGGGCGAGGGTAAGATGGAGGAGGGCAATGATATGGCCAAATGGGTTGTGGTGTTGTTTTAAGAAATTAGCAGGGAGATTTTGTGGCAGCCAAATGTTGGTTTGATAGGGGTATTTCCAGCCCTCTGTACATGGAGGCTAGAGCTTTATTACTGGGCATCAGATGGTGTGGAGAGCTGGGGATCAATATGCTGGAAGTAGAGAGCGACTCCTTGGTGCTGACCAATGCTCTGAAGAACAATGGATCTACAACTCCCTCGATAAAGTTCATTATCCAGGAGAGTAGGGCCATCTCCGATAAGCTTGGTCAGCTAACTTTCTCTCATGTTTTGAGGGGCGGTAATCAAGTGGCGCACACTATAGCAAGAGCAGCGCTGACAATCAGGGAGGATTGCGAGGAACGGTGGGGGAGCCCATCCACAGACATTGTAACTTTTCCGGAACCTGCTCTCCTTGGACGGGAACAGAAAACTGACTGCATTTATATTTTTTTAAAAAAAAAAAAAAGAAAGAAAGGAAAAAAGAAAAAAGAAATAGAAAGCTATAACCACTAAACAAATAAACATCATAAGCAACTTAGTCTTGCCCATTAAACAGAGTAGAAATCCTGGTCCGCAAACTTCCCACCTGAGAAAATGCTTTCTCCTATTGCATCACAAAGTTATTTCGAATCCCATCCTATACGGATACCCTACAGGTGGTTATTTTTGCCAACTTTAGAAACTACCAGAGGACCCAAGATAACATCCGGAGTGAATCCTCTGATCAGAAAAGCTTTGAGGACATCCTCAGGCTTTTCTTCCATGTTGGAACCTAATATGGCATCTTGAAGTTTTTTCCCCATGATGGAGCCTGTGTAGACTTCTCTACTAGAAGATGCCGATGACTGTATCTGCTTCAGCAGTAAGTTATTCAGCTCAGTCCGTAACTTGAGGTCTTCCTCCAGTTTTTCAATCCTGTTTCTTAGTTCTTCAGTTCTATTTGTGGGATCTCCAGCTTTCATTCTACCATGAAGTGAGTGAAATCCATCTTGAGCAAACCGACATAGTATCGATCCACCTGTTTGTTGCAAACCCATAAAAACATGGGGAAATTGATCAATTCAAGAGGAATTGATAATACACACCTTGAAAACCAACTGAATCCACAATATGGCAGAAATCGGAGAGCATGGAGCTTAGAGAAACATTCTTGATGGTACCAACTGTTGACTTTTGGGTTTCCTCCCACGTGGAGATGGCCCACGAGAAAAGAAAAGAAAAAAAAAAAAAAAAACAAAAGCTTTCGGCGCGTTGTTTTCTCTCTCTCTCTCTCGTTTTCCTCTTCCGTCTTTTTCTCTCTGTTTTGGTTTTCTCTCCGCAACGTCTCTCTGTTTGGTTTTCTCTCCGCAACGTTCGTCGTCTTAGGCGAGATCTATCTCGTCTGTTCGTCATCTTCGGCGAGATCCATCATCGGAAAACGCTGCAGTAAGAATATTTGCAGTTACAAACAGAGCTGGACAGAAACAGGGAGGTTTCGAGCAGTTTTCTTCAAAGAGAGATATCTCTTTGATCTACCGTCCGATTGAGCTGATTTTTGGACAGGTCCTTCTTCGCTCGTGGTTCTACGATCTGACCATTGTGATCGTTGAACAGGAATCTCAGGAGAGAGATACACACCCAGAACAGAGGATTCGAGTTTGTGTAATCCTAACTCCCTTGTTCTTCTTGTTGATTCTACATGTGTTGTCAAGATTAGTTAATCTTGAGATTGATGCATTATATGCTTCTAGCTTAGCTAAAGAGAACATTGTGTATTCCCATTATTCTATAGTGGAAGATTTACCTGGACTGGGTCCCGTGGTTTTTCCCCTTTGGTAAAGAGGGGTTTTCCACGTAAAAATTGTGGTGTGTTTTTCCCGTGGTTTGATTGCTTATTATTTGCAATATTTATTGTCTGTGATTAATCATTCCTATTTAATCTACACAAGAAGGGGATAGGCTAAAATTCCCAACAAGTGGTATCAGAGCGAGGTTTTGGTAATCTTGTGCCTTGTGTTGAACGATGGAGGTTAATACAAGTAGAATGATTAATTTGAATGGTTCAAATTATCATGTGTGGAAGGGAAAAATGGAAGACCTGCTATATGTCAAAGATTTTTATTTGCCTGTGTTTGCGGAACAAAAACCCGTAGAAAAAACTGATGCTGAATGGACTTTACTTCATCGTCAAGTATGTGGGTATATCAGGCAGTGGGTGGATGATAATGTTTTAAACCATGTCAGTGAAGAAACAAATGCGCGTTCTTTATGGGACAGGCTTGAACAGCTGTATGCTCGAAAAACCGGAAACAACAAGTTGTTTCTAATAAAGAAGTTGATGGGCTTGAAATACAGGGATGGAACTCCTTTATCAGATCACTTGAATGCTTACCAGGGAATTCTTAATCAGTTGGCCGGGATGAATATCAAGTTTGAAGATGAGGTGCAGGGGTTATGGCTTCTAGGCACATTGCCGGACTCGTGGGAGACATTTAGAATGTCAGTATCTAACTCAGCTCCAAATGGTGTAATCACTATGGATTTGGCTAAGAGTAGTGTTTTAAATGAAGAGATGAGAAGAAAGTCACAGGGTCCGTCACAGTCAGATGTCTTAGTCATGGAAAAGAGGGGGAGGAGCAAGAGTAAAGGTCCGATGAACAGAGACAGAAGCAAAAGCAAGTCAAACAGGTTTGCCAATGTTGAGTGTTATCACTGTGGTAAAAAGGGGCATATAAAGAAGTATTGTCGACAACTCAAAAGAGACTACAAAAATGAAAAAGGGACAGTAAAGGAAACTGATGATAGTAATGATGTTGATAGAGTTTCTGCCGTCACAGATGACTTCCTTATTGTGTATGATGATGATGTTGTCAACCTTGCATGCCATGACACCAGTTGGGTGATTGACAGTGGTGCCTCCGTTCATGCTACATCGCGACGAGACTTCTTTACATCTTATACATCCGGAGACTTTGGGGATGTTAAGATGGGTAACAATGGTGTAGCTAAAGCTGTCGGCATGGGAGATGTGTGCTTGGAAACCAACAATGGTACGATGTTGCTTTTGAAAAATGTTAAACATATTCCTGATATTCGCTTGAATTTGATTTCAGCAGGTAAACTCGATGATGAGGGGTTTTGCAACACCTTCAATGATGGTCATTGGAAGCTTACTAAAGGTTCTATGATTGTGGCTAGAGGCAAGAAGTGCTCCTCATTGTACTTCATGCAGGCAAAGGTTTCTGATTGTATTATCAATACAATGGAGAATGAAAGTACAACAGAGCTATGGCATAGAAGACTATGCCACATGAGTGAGAAGGGTTTGATGGTTTTGGCAAAGAAAAATCTTCTTTCTGGATTGAAGAATACAGTATTGAAGAAATGTGCTCATTGCTTGGCAGGGAAGCAAAACAGAGTTGCCTTTAAAACATCCCCTCCTTCAAGACAGCCGGGTATACTTGACTTAGTATATTCTGATGTTTGTGGTCCCATGAAAGTAAAAACACTTGGTGGTGCTCTCTATTTTGTGACTTTTATAGATGATCATTCAAGGAAGTTATGGGTCTATACCTTGAAGACAAAAGACCAAGTGTTAGATGTGTTTAAACAGTTTCAGACCTCAGTTGAGAGACAGACTGGGAAGAAGTTAAAGTGTATCAGAACTGATAATGGAGGTGAGTATTGTGGTCCTTTTGATGAATATTGCAAACAGCTGGGTATTAGGCATCAAAGGACACCTCCGAAGACTCCTCAGTTAAATGGGCTAGCTGAGAGAATGAACAGGACACTAGTTGAAAGGGTGAGATGTTTGCTTTCACATGCACAGTTGCCAGGATCCTTTTGGGGTGAGGCTTTGAGTACCGTTGTACATGTGTTAAATCTCACACCCTGTGTTCCTTTAAATTTTGATGTTCCAGACAGAGTTTGGTTTGGAAAAGATGTATCCTATAGTCACTTGCGTGTCTTTGGATGTAAGGCCTTTGTGCATATTCCCAAAGATGAGAGGTCTAAGCTTGATGTCAAGACAAGACAGTGTGTATTCATTGGCTATGGCCAAGATGATTTTGGCTACAGGTTTTATGATCCAGTGCAGAAAAAGCTTGTAAGAAGCCGAGATGTTGTCTTTATGGAAGACCAAATCATACAAGATATTGAGAAAACAGTTAAAACAGTTTCTCAATATTATGATAATTTAACAGACTTGGATCCAGTTCCTTTGACACATGTGCCAGTACAGGTTAGAGATGAAGTTCAAGATGACCAGGATGGTACAGTTGATGTTGATACTCATACACAGGTTGAGATTAATGATGGCATTGTTGAGCAGTCACCAGTACCAGAAGTTCCACCAGATGTTCCACTCAGGAGGTCTACTAGAGATCATCATCCTTCTACACGATATTCTGTTGATGAATATGTGTTACTGACTGACGGGGGAGAGCCCGAATGTTATGCAGAAGTCATGGAAGATGAACACAAGAAAGAGTGGGTTGAAGCCATGCAAGATGAGATGAAGTCACTGCATGAAAATCATACATTTGAGTTGGTAAAGTTGCCTATGGGCAAAAGAGCTTTGAAGAACAAGTGGGTATACAGAGTGAAGCAAGAACAAGTTACCACACAACCTCGATACAAAGCTAGATTGGTCGTCAAGGGATTCAATCAAAAGAAAGGTATTGATTTTGATGAGATTTTTTCTCCAGTTGTTAAAATGTCATCTATTCGTGTGGTTTTGGGTCTAGCAGCTAGTCTTGATTTGGAGATTGAACAGATGGATGTAAAGACAGCTTTTCTTCATGGTGAACTAGACAAGGAAATTTATATGGAGCAGCCAGAGGGTTTCGTGGTAAAAGGAAAAGAGGATTATGTGTGCAAGCTGAGGAAAAGCCTTTATGGTTTGAAGCAAGCACCAAGACAATGGTATAAGAAGTTTGAGTCAGTTATGGAGAAACATGGCTATCGAAAAACAACTTCTGATCATTGTGTCTTTGTGCAGAAATTCTCTGATGATGATTTTATTATACTATTGCTTTATGTCGATGATATGTTGATTATTGGCAGAAATTCTTTAAGGATTGACAGGTTGAAGATGCAACTAAGTCAAATTTTTTCTATGAAGGATTTAGGGCCGGCAAAGCAAATTCTTGGCATAAACATTCATCGTGAGAGGAATGCCAAGAAGTTATATTTGTCACAAGAGAAGTACATTGAGAAGGTACTTCAGAGGTTCAACATGGACAAAGCTAAAGCGGTTAACTCTCCTCTTGCCACTCACTTTAAGCTAAACATCGAGCAGTGTCCCTCTACAGATGTAGAGAAGAAAGACATGGAAAGGGTTCCATATGCTTCAGCTGTGGGAAGTTTGATGTATGCAATGGTATGTACAAGGCCAGACATAGCTTATGCAGTTGGTGTTGTAAGCCGGTTTTTGTCCAATCCTGGGAGAGAGCATTGGAATGCAGTTAAGTGGATTATGAGATATCTACGAGGTACTTCCAGTTTGAGACTTTGCTTTGGCAATGAGAAACCCTTACTAATTGGCTACACAGATGCAGATATGGCAGGAGATGTGGACACTCGTAAGTCTACCTCTGGTTCCTTGATTACTTTTGCAGGGGGAGCTGTAGCTTGGCAATCAAGGCTACAGAAATGCGTTGCACTTTCTACAACCGAAGCGGAATTCATTGCAGCAACTGAAGCATGTAAAGAGTTGTTGTGGATGAAGAGGTTTCTACATGAGCTCGGTTTCAAGCAACAAAGATATATCGTATTTTGCGATAGTCAAAGCGCAATTCACCTTGGTAAGAATTCTTCTTTTCATGCAAGATCAAAGCATATTGATGTGAGGTATCATTGGATAAGAGAAGCTATTAATGACAAGTTGTTTGAACTTGAGAAAATCCATACCGATTATAATAGCTCTGATATGTTGACGAAGGCTCTACCAAGGGAGAAGCTTGAAGTTTGTCGTTCAATCATCGGGATGACAAATTCCTCCACATAGTCGGAAAGGGGGAGATTTGTTGACTTTTGGGTTTCCTCCCACGTGGAGATGGCCCACGAGAAAAGAAAAGAAAAAAAAAAAAAAAAACAAAAGCTTTCGGCGCGTTGTTTTCTCTCTCTCTCTCTCGTTTTCCTCTTCCGTCTTTTTCTCTCTGTTTTGGTTTTCTCTCCGCAACGTCTCTCTGTTTGGTTTTCTCTCCGCAACGTTCGTCGTCTTAGGCGAGATCTATCTCGTCTGTTCGTCATCTTCGGCGAGATCCATCATCGGAAAACGCTGCAGTAAGAATATTTGCAGTTACAAACAGAGCTGGACAGAAACAGGGAGGTTTCGAGCAGTTTTCTTCAAAGAGAGATATCTCTTTGATCTACCGTCCGATTGAGCTGATTTTTGGACAGGTCCTTCTTCGCTCGTGGTTCTACGATCTGACCATTGTGATCGTTGAACAGGAATCTCAGGAGAGAGATACACACCCAGAACAGAGGATTCGAGTTTGTGTAATCCTAACTCCCTTGTTCTTCTTGTTGATTCTACATGTGTTGTCAAGATTAGTTAATCTTGAGATTGATGCATTATATGCTTCTAGCTTAGCTAAAGAGAACATTGTGTATTCCCATTATTCTATAGTGGAAGATTTACCTGGACTGGGTCCCGTGGTTTTTCCCCTTTGGTAAAGAGGGGTTTTCCACGTAAAAATTGTGGTGTGTTTTTCCCGTGGTTTGATTGCTTATTATTTGCAATATTTATTGTCTGTGATTAATCATTCCTATTTAATCTACACAAGAAGGGGATAGGCTAAAATTCCCAACACCAACTAATATATATATATATTGGAGAACTGTTTTCATTGTTTCCAGTTTACCAAAAAAAAAAAAAAATGTACATCTTTTCTAGAAAAATTTTGAAACAAACACCCTGGGAGAATAGATAGCTTGTTATGTATCAAGTCTTTTAGGAGGCTGGCTGTCAATGGCTGGCACGTGGCCCTCTCCTTGGAATCTTTAATATCACTAGAGGAATTTTAATCAATTTTGAAGCATTTTGGCCCCTCTACGCTCAAGCCGTTTCTGTGCAGCTAATGGCAATATTCCAAGGGCAAACATGTTCCCCTCAATCACCCGCAATCCGCACAGTATATTCGTTCTCTGCATTTTTCCAGTTTAAAAGTTTAAACCCTCGAAAGCTCTTGCGTCCGACACAGTGCCGCATTGTTTATACTTAGACTGAAATGGAGAGTTCAGACGTTTTCAAATTTCAGACAACAGCCTACAGCCAATTATACGAAGATGATCAACTTAGGCCGGCCTAAAAAATATATTTGTGGGCCGGCTTAAAAACAATTAATTATGAGTGTTGAAAATGAAATGGGAATTAAGGGGGAGAAAGAACAGACAGGGTAAGCCTTTGAGCGACTCGTTGATGACGACGTCTCCGACATAGGCAGCGGCCTTTAAGGTGGACTGAGAATCGGGGCAGTACTCGCCCAGCTTCATCAGCTTCCCTGCTCCCTCGTTTATCTTGCCGCAGGCATAGCGGCCGACATCGTAAGAACCCGGCCACGCCTTCCTAGCTGCCGTCATGCTCGGCACGCTTTGCCTGAGTTTCTCGTTCATCCAATTCAACCCATCCCCAAAACCCATCTCTCCCCTGCGCTCTCCCCTCTCGCCCCTTTCTTTCCCAACCAAGGAAGTGGCTTGCTACGAATCAAAGAAAAAAGGAAGTGGGCTTTTAACCGAGAAAATTCCTCTTCGTAGTAATTACCTTAAATTACTCGTATGCTTGTAACATAAATACAATACTACTGTCATCTATTCTATTAAAAAGACCATTTTATCCATTTAAAATTTTCTAATTAAGAGATAATAGTAAATCATTAATATATAATATAAAATAATTTAAAAGTCATCTTAAGATTGAATTATTTTAATTAGAAAAATCTTAAAATGGTAAAATTGTCTTTTAGTTAGGATAATAACAACATGGGTATAATAGAAATATATGATAAAATGTTACAAGTACAAAAGAAATTTGAAACATGATGACTATATTATGCCTTAAGTGCAATGGGTACAAAAGAAATTCTTTCATTTTATTATTTTTTTATGGAATTGATCCTATGCACCCCGTCCATGGAACTTCTGTGTATCTAAGTGCAAAAACAAATTTTTTTGAATTTTTTTAGTTAATTTAAATATATTTAATATATGCATTAAGTTTTATCATTTTTTAAAATTTGTACATATTTTTTTATTTTTTTAAAAAGGAGCATTTTAGTTATTTTTAAAAAATCAAAAAAATGTACAAATCTCCAAAAATAGAAAAACCTAATATATATGTTAAATATACTTAGGTGTCGTTTGAAAATGGTGAAATTTGGTGAGATCGTAAGATGTGATAGGAAATAGATAAGAGAATATTTTGATAAATGTGTAATTGAATAAATAAGTTTGATAAAGATGATTTGTATGAAAAATAATTGAAATGAAGAAATAAAAATGAAAAAAACATGATAATTGATGGAGTCCGGGAGAAACATGGTCCCACCATTTCCCACTATTTGAGATTACCAAACGTGCTCTTAGTTAACATTTTTATTATAAAAAAAAACCTCCAAACAAATAAAAAAATAGGCTTAAATATTGTGATTTCCAATAGGCGTTGACAACCAAAATAAATTTGTGATTTCCAATGCGCGTTGACAACCAAAAAAAAAACCTTGGCACTTCTTGTTCCATATCTTCTCGTGTATTTTGGGCATGTTTGGCTGTTAAAAACCTTTTAAATAAGAAATTTTTAATTTAAAACTTTTTTCTTTACATAAATATTCTATTTTTAATTTTTTTTACATTTTCTTATACTACTACTCTATTTTTAAATCATTTGCACACAACTATTTATTAACTAATATATTTATTTTAACTTTATTTTCTTTACTATTATCATATCATATATTTATTTTAACTTTATTTTCTTTACTATTATCATATCATTTTGTTGTCTTATATTTCGAAAACTTTTACATCAAAAAATTTTCATTCAAAAATTTTATCACTCTCCAAACACAATCTTTAAATCTTGAGTTGCGCCCGTGCACCCAGGTGCAAAAACTTTCTTTTATTTTTTTTAAAAAAATTTATACGATTATTAATCTAAGTATATTTAATATATGTATTAAAAAATTCAAAAAAATCTATAAATTTTCAAAAATGATAAAAACTTAATACAAATATTAAACACACTCAAATTAATAGTTGTATAAAAAATTTAAAAATGAGTTAAATATACCTAAGTACATTAAAGCTAAGTGCACCCGTGTACATTTAAAAATCTTCATTAAATCTTTACAATCAAATTGTCTTACCTTTTTCTATTGTCATTCATATATTTCAATCATTTTTGCACATTTTTTATACCATTACACTACCTATACTTATTTCTTTACGGCCAATTCAAGTTCAACTTTTCATATGATTTACCATCATGACTATCAAATTATCTTACTTTTTTATTATTATCATCTGTAACATCTAATCATTTTTAACATCTTTCCATACAATTATCCATTTAAATTTTAATCCTTTTTTTTTTAACCATTGCCTATATATCACAATACTCTTTTCCACTTTTACTATTGCATCTACATCTTCCCCTAAATCCCGGCCAAACAGGCTCTTAATCGTTGGTTGTATTCTTTCGAGACAAGCAGAATAATGGTGTATTACATAGGAGAGAAATCTGTGCCTAAGACGTTTCTGTTGGGGGAAAAGGAAAACGAAAGAATGCACTGTGTTCAACCGAACAAAAATTTCTTTGCCTGCATAAATTTAAAAATTCAAAATATGACAAGTAAAATGGTGTAACAGGAACTATGCGGCTGATCCCACTGAAATAGGAAACAGCATATTGTGATGAGGATTAGACGTTTCTGTTAGGGTATAAGGAAGATGAAAGAATGCGCTGTTTAAAACAATCAAAAATTTCATTGCCTATATAAATTTAAATTTTCAACATATGGCGAGTAAAATGGTGTAACGGGAACTATGCAGCTGATCCCACGGAAATGGGAAACAGCACATTATGATGAGCATTGTTATGTACACATCATTATTGCCTTCACCTACCAACCAGAAAATAATCCGTCAAATTTTCATCTTCTGGGGCAGAACATGGTAACTAAACCTTTGTCCACGATCATTTGGAAGGGACCATAATGCATGAGATCCTTCTTCCCAGACTTGTATGTCCCTTTCCCTCTAGCCAACACCTCTCCATCTGAGTCGATTATACCTCCTTTATTGAGGTCTCCAATCTGCTGACCTGGCTCCAACCGAAATGCTCTCACCTGTAAAGGGAAGGACAGTGTTCAACTGAGCTTTATGGGCGCAGAGAGGAACTAAAATCTGCATCTTGGATATGCTTGAGCGAATTCTCAGTGGAGTGTAAAATAGTAATGGAGTTTATAAATTACAATCTCATTTAGAGACTGAATTTCTCTCCAAAAATCTGGAGTTTAACTAACC
Organism: Annona cherimola; assembly: GCA_030490835.1. Lineage (NCBI taxonomy): Eukaryota > Viridiplantae > Streptophyta > Magnoliopsida > Magnoliales > Annonaceae > Annona > Annona cherimola. The sequence goes on along the minus strand of CM059975.1, from coordinate 19,082,225 downwards.
TATTAATTTCATCATAACTGTTGCCTCACAGGAAGTGAAGTTAGCGAAAATTCTCTACTCAGAAAGAATTGGATCATGTCTCCAATGAACCAACACTAACCAGATAGAGTGTGGTACATGGTTCAATAATTTGATGGGTTGGATTAGGTTATGCTACAAATGGAAACGCTTTCAGCGCCTAGGGGAAGGAGCTTGTGGTATTGTGGCAGAACAAACTCGTCCATTACAAGATGACCTAAAAAAAAACATTATATGCCTGAATTGTTGCAGCACCTAGCTTTATTGAATGATCAAGCCTAGGAAAGTTCAGGATTCCTTATTCCTTTCTAACCAAGAATAAATATGTATCACTTTGAACCAGGAAAATGGTGCAAAAGTTGATGAATGCCAAGCATCAAGAAACATATTTTGCTTCCAATGCTTATGACAGCAAACCTGTCCATGGACCCAGTATAACTAGGAAGATGAATGGTTCTAATCTGAGAAAAAGAAAGTGGTGTTTAAGATATAAACTTTGCACATACTCACCTTTAGATATGTGACATAAGGCGACTTAATATAGCTTCCATCATTCAAGTTGGTCAATAATCCTAAAAGAGTGGTCTTTGGGCAATCTCTAATAATAATTAGATCCAGAAAACCATCCGAGAACTGCACAATAGCCAAGAAAAAAATGCATGGTGAGAAATGGAGGGGCCAATAAGGGCAAGGAAAACGTAGAATCACATTTGACCATGGATGACTACAGGTGCCTATTTCAAAATGAGTGAGAACAATGAAATACTTCACACTATAACAATATGGTTGCTCTTAATTGCATGCATTTTACACTTTGTAAATTCAGATGTCAGGATAGACCAAAGCCGCTTCAGCAAAGCTTGAAAAATGAGTTCCTTTCGTAGCTTATTGGAGGTAGAAAGTAGAATTTTGCTTTCGGCCGTGCTTACAAAACAACTCAAACCAGGAGGCTTCCAGCAAAAGCAACAGTTACTGTTCTGATTTCAACTTCGAATAAAGCTTTAAAAGAAATTGTAAAACAACTTTCAAAGAAGACATACAACAGTTCTTGAACAAATAAGAATAGTTATCATCATAAAAAAAAAATACAGTTATCATGTCATTAAATACCTCCTTTTTAGAAGGATCATACTGAAAAGCTTGTTCATAGAACTCCTGCTCTGACAAGCTATGTAAGATAGGCTTAGGCAGTTTTCAGTAAATGCTAATTATTTAATAGTGATCTCATGCATTAGTAACACACGCCCAGCACAGTTGGTAATGCCGTTTGCCTGCTTTCGGGCAGGGCCGGGGTCAAATCCCTGGGATGGCATTTTCGGAAGCGTTTTGTCTCCCTTAATATTTATAATTGTCCCTCCTGAGTGTGGGGATATTTACAATGTGTCTCTCCCGAGTGTGAGAGTTGTGAATGTGCCTTATCTGTAATATAAGATGCCACGGTGTATATAATACAAACAAGAAAGAAAGAAAGAGAAAAAAAATAATAATAAAATAACTGTGATGCATAGATGGATCCTGACCATCTAGACAACTAGGAAAAGAAAATTGGGTAACACCTAAGAAGAAGAATGAATCCACAATGACTGCTACTACTACTATAAAAAGAAGAAGAAAAGAAAATAATAATAACAGACCTTGGCTTCAGGTGCGGGCATGGTGTCTTCAGTTGCCCAAGGCACATTAAGAAGCAAAACAGAAATAAAAGGCCCTTCAATGATCCTCCACTCCATATCCTCTACAGTAGGCCCCCGATAGCCTTGCAACTCAACTTTAGTTCCATCTTCTTGGATTTTATTCCATGATTCAAAATTAAAGCTGGCCAAATTGTTTTGATTGAGAGGGTCACCATAATTTTCATAGCCTGGTGCAGGTGAAAAACAAACACGACCATGATATCTTCGCAAGCGTATTGTCCTCACAATGCACTGTTGGTAACATCACATAGGGCACTGGTTATGTACAAATTTGAGAGAGAGAGAGACAGAGAGAGAGAGAGAGAGAGAGGGAGAGAGATGCAATATATTCTCTCTGAATCATGAGAAATGTCAGAACTCGCCGAAGCTCAAAAATCATCATAGAAGAACAAAAATTTAGATGCCTAACAAAAGCCTTCAGAAGAAAGCATTAAAAATCAAAGCTCAATGGCAATGAATATACACATACACACACACACACACACACAAATACACACGCAACCAATAGAAATACATTCAATTAGCCACTCAAGCACTTAGACATATTTAGCATAAATAAAAATGAATACTGAGAGAGCAATGAAACCAAGAGCATAACTTGGAAAGGATGTGTCAGCAAACCATCTATAAGTCCTAACAAAATTTTTTTTTTTTTTTTGATGTACGTAAGTCCTAATAATTTTGAGGTTTTAAAAATTTGGAATATTTTTATTTTTTACATTTGATTGTAACTGTCTTTATATTTCGGAAACACACCCATCTGAATAAAAAATTGACAGGATCATTGGCCAACAAGAAAATACTGAGTCAAAATCTGCAGATGGCCCGATGATACCAAACAATTTAAACAAAAAGAGTAGTCAAATAGACATGAATCAAATACATACATAGAAATCTAATCGGGCACTTCCCATCCATCTGTACTTCTCAGACTCAATATCAACATCTGCCACAAAACCTGGAAAATTAAAAACCAACCAATGGTTTAGTCTAATCTTACAAAAGAAAGGATGGGTGGAAACTAAAGGATCTGATTTTATGCTCCCGGGAGCACATACCTATTTTTTAATATTTTTTTTGAAACTTTTTTCATAAAACTGTTAAACTAAGTGTGTTTAACATTTACTAAAATGCCACTGATTTTTAAAAATCCGAAAAAAATATCTTAAAATCTCCAAAAATGTTAAAAATTGATACACATGTTAAATATATTTAGATTAATAGTTGTGTGAAAAATTCCAAAAAAAATCAAAACTCAAAAAATGGGTGTATGCTCCCAAGAGCATTAAGGCTCAATGTTCTTCGGAGCATACAAGCATATCCCGGAAACTAATGATCAAATGATGATCTCTGGACTATGAACAAAATACATGATCAGAGGAGAACTGGAGCAACACACAATTTTTTTCTCTAATTAAATACTGAAGAGTTTTACATGAGCATACCCCATGTAAGCATCAGAACACTGAAAAACCTTGTCTGCTCTTGCCAGACAGTTGAAACATCCAGGGAACATTTATGGCCTGTATCCACACATAACAAGGTAAGAAAATCAAGTAGTATGCAGAGGAATAAGCGGAATGGAAGCATGTGCTAGAATCAGATGATGAGTCAAGAAGAGACTATTATTCTCAACCAGGCCATTATATAATTAAAATGTCCAAAATGATATCATCCACATACCCAGGTATTTGAAATCTCCTGGATAATATGAATAAGGCATACCCAAGAACATGGGACATGGTGCACCACAATTGAAGGATGCAGCGAAGTGACTTGCCTCGAATAATTGCAAAGGTAGCATTTAAGACAGTAAATGGATCGTTAACTGAATCCAGCAGAGACTTTACCATGCCATTTCCTGTACCTACAATCAAAATGTTGGGCCTAAGTCACCAGGCTAATGATCAAATTCATTAAAATCTTATCAGGAATAGTCATTTCACACATCAAAGCATTGGTCAATCATCTCGATTTCTAATTAAATTTAGTACACCTTCTGCAAAAGGAATCAAAACACTTAATCATCAAATATGAATTACCTATCTAAGAAAGAATACAATTTAATCCACCGATCAGTTGGCATTTTTTGGTGACAAAAATTTAGTAAGGAGGAGGAAGGAAAAACCTGCAGGAATCACCCCAAGGGGCATTTTTATTCCAGCTTCCCAATCTTGCCTTTGTAGCAGCCCATTTACCACCTACTACATAACACATAGTTTATAAGGGAAGAATAAAGGATGGTAGAAAACCACAAGAAAAGAGTGATCAAACTACTCGATGGTTTTAATAAAAGTCAACATAGAAGTTGTAAAGTTTCCACTATCTTGTACATTTTAACCTCAAATTCAATTAGAATCCTTCTAATTTCACAATGGGTAGATGACTAACCTCAACCAAGACGCCATCCCCGCTGACACAGACAATTCCATCATACTTTAAAAGATCCAAAGAGATGGCGATTTCTTTAGCGTGAAGCTGGTACTTAGTTTCTGAACATCAGCATTGTTGGGTGAAGTTTTTACAAATGACAAAAAGAAAATAAAAGGAAAGCTACAATTATAGGACAGGATCAAGAAATTGACTTCAACGAATTTATGAAAGATAAAACAAAGCTAATTGACCTTGCAATGTATACTCGATATCGGCTGCTTGAAGTAATGGTCTAATTTCACTATGGAAAGTCTTCAGTGCAGACTTTTTCCCACCAAAAGGGTTCACAAGTATAAACAACCTCTTAGGCCGCCCTGTTCAAAAAAACAGAACAAAAATGTATAGAGTTAAAAGTTTACGAATTGGTCCACTCAAAAAAAAAAAAAAAATTTACGAATTGTTGCTTGGTAGCATATAGTATTTGCTCCAAACGCTGATAATCAGATGCTCAAAGCTTTTTCTCCCAATCAAATATTTGGGCTTCGTTTGGGTCAGTGTATTGATTGTTTGGAATTGTAAATTTGGTTTTTAGCAATCCCACCGTCATCTATATCTAATTTACAGGTTTACTATTGAGATACAATTATGGTCAACATGCAGAAGCACATCACAGTAACAAACCGCAGTGATGGAAAATCACAAAGAATGGAAGCAATTTTTATTCATAAGCAACAAATACTTCAAGTGAAATAATGCTAAACAGCTACGAAACATAGCAATTAGAACATAGCAATTAGAAGCAGAAAACAACAAGAAAATTGAAAGGCAAGACAAAATAAAGGATAAACAATCTCTTAAGGGAGAAAAACAAGAGAGAGAAGGAACAAAAAAAACTAAGCATGCAATTACTTGAAGTAGTAAAAATTAACTATTTAAAATTAAATAACAAAAACAGCTGGTCTGTTTCAAGGAAATATAAAAAACAGAACTCGCAGCTTAGTTCTAATGAAAACAGCATTAAAAAACAGATAATTCACAATTTCAGATATAAAAATACAAATTATTCGAAGGGGGGAACTCTTCAACTGCTACTAAAACAAAAACAATTAAATATTTTCAGCATCCACTGAATTCCATATTAGGAATAACAAAAAAATATCGGGCATTGAAATTTTTTTTTTTTAAAAAAAAAAGAAATACAAATTATAGTTCGATAAAGAACATAAAAAGTCAAATACTTTGCAACGCAGACACTGCCCAAAATTCAACGAACCATGAAAGCTGGAATTTCAAACGCCAGATACGGGCCAAATTTATAAAAAACGCCTATCTTTATGAAAATTACGGAAATATATATACGTGAAGAATTTATTTTTTTTAAGTACCGAGCGAGTTCATATATTCCGTCAACTTCTCCAACCAAACCCGCCTTGATTCCTCCTTGAACGGCTGGAGTAGATAATCCTCCTTCCGCCGGTCGCAGCGGGATCCGAAGCAGCAAACCCTGCTCTCTCTTTCCACAAAAGCCCTGATTCTGATTCCAGGACCTTCGGAAGAAATCCCTAGAACCTCGGTCTCCACGTTCAAGCAGCGGCTACTGCCGGCATCCGTCTTCCACTGGAGCTTGCCGTCCGAAAAGAATGAGGCTTCCGTTAGGGCTCCGTTAACGCGGATATGCTCGTTGATAACGAGGATTTGGGATTCGACAGCGGTCTCCATTTGCAGCCGTTTTCGCCTCTTCTTCCTCTGCTTTCTGCGTTGCTTTCTCTTCGGAGAACGTGGCAGCGAAGATAAGCGAGTGCGCCGAGAACGAAAAGCAAATAAGCGACGGAAGAAGACCGCGTTTTACGCCGGCTTTGATTCTGTACGGTGCACCGTACAGTCGATGGTGCAGTCGAACTGTCCTAACTACAAAGTTCAGCTATTTGCAAGAGTAACCTTCCAAGTGTGTGAAATAGCGGCATCGCCCCTCAGTTTTAGCTTTTAACAAAGGTAAAACTAACTTTGCGTGGTGATGAACGAAACTGGATGAGAACAAGGGGTTGTTTGCCAACTATTATCCGTGGGATGGGGTGAAAAATGTCTCATCCTCTTATTTTTGCATAAATTATTTAATAACTTAATCATTTTATTTTCTAATTTTATTTTTATAATCCAATCTTTTTCTTTTCTACTACACTATTTATTCTACATTTACTCCTATAATTTTATATCAATCAAACATTTATGAAAATATTCCAATTTTAGTTTCCCATTCCATCCCACAATCCCACTAAAATTAATATTATCAAACATCTCCTAAGATGATGATGAGAATAAATTTCCATTCCCAAAAATATCTTTCTCATTTTAAAAAATTATTAATCTATTTTTAAATTTTCTAGATAACTTTTTTTCATTTACTATTTAAATTTTACTATTTACAACACAAAAGAATAAATTTTCATCTCATCTCACATATTATCACACTCTAAGCAGTTATTTCTTTATAAATTTAACCTTTTATTTTTAAAATTCTCTCTTTTTTTTAAAGTTAAAATTTCCATTATACCTACAATTTTCATTTTTCGCATAGGAAACTTTGACGGTCTAATTGAGTTATTATTAACGGTCTCATCTACAATGCCAAATTTGCATACTTAGGGCATGTTTGGTTAAATCAAAAACTTTTCAAATTGAAGTTTTGAATCTCCACAATTACCATATTTTAATTGTTTTTAGGTTTAATTTCTAACATACACACTACATTTGCCTTTAATTATAAATATATTCACTAAGTTTGAAAACTTTCACATATATCCAAAATATGAGTAAATTTTCATGTATGTTCATTCTGTCATATATAATTAAAAACTGTTGTGATTTATCGTAAAAAAAAATCTAAAATGTCTCTTATTATTTAATAGTAATAGTCATTCCGCTATGACAAAAGTTGAATAGTATGATGGAAAGTCATCTAACTTGGAAGGGAGCTAGGTAGAATAAGGTTTAACAGCTTAGATATGTCACCGATGACAACAAATGCTAAATCAATCAAGAGTATTTTGAAAATTTAAAATTATTAAACGTTTTTAACTATCCTATTGGGTATATTTGGAATTAATGAAATACTTAATGGCTATATGTGAAAGTTTTTAAACTTAGTTAGTATATTTGTAATTAACGGTAAATGGAGTCAGTATATTTAAAATTAACCTTATTTTTAATATATTTTCATATAATTATCCTACTTTTTAATTATTTTAATACAAATACTTATATTAGGGTCCGCTTCTAGTTCCATATAATTTTCTTAATTTTTGAGATTTTGATGTTTAATAAAAAATTTAATTCATTCATTGTATTTAATATAATTTCTTTAGCTAGGAGACCAAGTTTTATCTAAATCCAATATGTGCATAAGTCACATTTGTTCAAAAATAGGTATATTTGTGCTTAAATTAGATAAAATGCTTAGATGCATTCACGTATATATTAAAATATAATAATACTTTATAGAATCATTTATCCATATACTTGCGATATATTAGACAGTTTAAATGTTCAAATTACCATTTATAAAGTAATATTAAATATTAAATCATTTTATTATATTAGTTTTACACATTTGTAGATGAGGCTTATATGCAATAATACTGACAAAATGAAACAGCTTTATGATAATATAAATTATGCTAAATATAATAGATAGAGTAGATTTTTTATTAATCATTTGAATATTAAAAATGGAGTTATGTAAGAGAGAGGTTTTAAGAAACGCTCTCATACTTATGTACCGAACTATCTATTTTAATTCAATTATTTTTTATTTCTCATCATTACTCATATCATATCACATTTTTTCTACCAAGTGTGTGTTTAGAAAATGATAAGATGTCTTAGATAAAAAGCTTTCGGTATAAAAGTTTTTGAAATAGAAAAAAATAATATGATATAAAAAAGGTAATGATAACAAGTAAAGAAAATAAAGTTAAAATAGTATGTTACATGTGTAGAACTGGTTGAAAAATATAATAGTTATATAGAAAGATATGAATAAACAAATAAAAATAAGGTAGTTGTGAAAAATGAAAAATTTTAAATTAAAAAGCTTTTAGTATAAACAAATACAACATGAGAGGGTGTTTAGGATATCATAAAACTTTTTCAACCAAATTTTTTTCACTTTCTATAGTTACTCTTTTTAATAATTTTTTTACATTTTTTTATATTTTTCAATCATTTCTACACAATTAACTATCAATTAATTTGTTGTTTTAAATTTTTTTTTCTTTACTCTTCATCATTATCCCTGTTATATCACTTTATTTTCTAACAATTTACAATTTTTATACAAAAAACTTTTCATCAAAAGTTTTACCTCTTCTCAAACATATACTTAAAAGTTTTTTGTTGCCAAATATGCCTTAAGTAACTAAAATCCAATTGTGGCCCACTTTAACTCGAGTATTTCATTTAAAAGTATATATTACAAAACACATCGTAAATTTCAAAAATTATATAACTCTCTTTAAAACTTTGAAAAATATTTCAAAATACCTTTTATTTTGACCTAATTGCCCTCTCTTAAATAGCACCAGTAATTTTGTGTCAAAATAACCTCCCTTATGAAAGGTTCTAGCTCTACCATCGACAAAGAAGATTTATTTTCAATTTATAGAATATAAAATCGATTGCTAGATCTTCCATGTGCAAGACAGATTTATCTTTCAATTTATAGATAAAATATAAAATTAATCGTTCTCTCTCCATTTTAGTTCCTAGGATGTTATTTTATAAGGGTGTGTTTGATAAGGAAAAAGAAAAATATTTTTGAAAAATTTAAAAATAATATAATATGATAAAAGTAAAGCATCAATAAATAAATTAGTATGTGAAAAGATAATTAAAATATATAATAAAAAGGAAAAAAGGAAAAGTAGTTAAAATTATTGAAGTTGATGGGAAGAATTAACGTATTTCCATTGCCCTATTCCTGGCTCACATTAAAACGCATCCGAAATTAAAAATTTTGGAATGGTACATCATCCACGTAAAAGCCCCTCCAACAAATATTTCTACCTTCCGATCGGTGGGCCACACAAGCGATTGTGGTCAATCACAGGATACAAATCTCCTTTACAGCTTGTTGCAGATTTGCAATGGCGTGCAAAACGTGAATAGAGTCGCTTACGCAACCATGTCATGTCAAGCGCATGGGAACACACTTTTATTTTCAAAATTTAAAAATAATCTAAAATTTGTATAAAAAGCAATTTCACTTGAGTGCACATTCTGCACTCTATCGGCAACCGTTAATGTGATTGGCAGAAGATCACGTCGCTTTCTAATGCATGTCAGCAATGCATAAGCTTAGTTTTGTAACATCTACGTGTATACCCGTCCGCTTACAATTTCAACTTCGACTTTCCTCAAATATATTTAAATCAAAATATATTCACTACGTTTTTAAAATTTCATATATACGTAATATATTTGTAATTAATTTCAAATATACTTAAGCTGTAAGTTAATGCTGTTTGTTAATTTGTGAAATTATTAATACGCAAATCAAATTTGGACATAATTAAAAATTTGAATATCATAACTCATCAATATCCTAATTATATATCAGCTCTAAATTTAGAGAACAATAATTTTATTTTTTATTATTTTATAACAGGGGTATCGTGGATTTTATAAAAATTTAACTAACTGTTTTTAACAGAATGAGTATTTTTTAGATTAACTACAAACGTAGTGGGTATATCTGAAATTTTGAAATTGTGATAACTGTATTTATCATTAGAGTTAAACGAGAATCTTTCCTATGCATTTGCGTGCACTATAATTAGCGATGCATTTAGCCCAAAATGGGTCACACATGTACTTAAATGTATTGATACTGTATATAATTATTTGTCTATATAAAATTTTTATAGTAAATGGTTTACATGTTAAAAAATAATTTTAAAGTTGTTATTTACATCAAAATATTTTATTATATTGAATTTGTACATTTTTAGACGTGGTCCATATACATTTCAGTTAGAATGAAAATTAGTATGATAATAGAATACATAATTTTAAATACAATGATGTAGTGAATTATAATTTTATAATCATGTTGAACCTATTTTGAGGTAATTGTATCGTAATTGTAGTACAATAAAGTACACCTGAATATTTCTCGAGTTAAACATAATATATACAGGAGCGTTGATCATTTGCGTCCGACCTAAAAGCTTAGAAACTACGTCCGCCTGTCGCTAGCCGTTCGATCGTACAGAGTCAACGCACACCGTCGGATGCATATTTCCTCACAATTGCTCTACAGTCCCCACATAGGGATGATTTTTTTTAAAAAAAACCCGCCAACAATAGTCAACCCTTTCTCATTGTGCAGAGCTCTTTTTCTCATCTCTCTCATCCGTTCCCTCGCGTCGCGGACGGGCATAGCTACAACCCCTGGCGGCTCGAGCTAGTTTTTCCTCTCTCCCTCTCCTCCCCTCCTCTCTCCCCTCTCTGCTTCCTTGCAGAGATGCCCTTGACCATCGGAAGATCTGTCACTACCGCCATTTATTGTCTTCTTCAATGACAGTCTTCTCTCCAACCCAACATACTCCAACACTAGTGGCCTAGTAAAATGACAGCCATCTCTAATCTTCCTCATCTAATGGCATCGCCATTTGCAATTCCAATATTAAGAAATTTAGGCAAATCACCCATTCCACCTATAGCGAGCAGGTCTCTTGCATCGCCGACTGTGGAACCCAACACCAGCTTCATTAAATTCGGCAGTGAAATAAGCAATTTTTTTGGGTAACCCTCTCTGCGAACTCAAACCCATCGGTGATTGATGGCCTCCAGCTTGTATTGCATTTAAAAGCCAAAAATCCAGCTATCGTCTTCCATCTTCTAACTGATGCATAACATCAAAATCAATAGTGCCAGTAGCCGTGGAATTTGCACAACTTGGCAACCATCGATGCATAACATATAACTTTCTTTGAATCCTGTGATGACCCTACTTCTGCCAACCATCGACCATTGATGCGCAAAACCAACAATGCCAGCAACCATGGAGATAGAACTCCAATTGGTTCCAACCAGAAGAAGTAATTTATTACAAGGCAACCCCATTTCTTCCCATTAGCAATGGGATGCTGGACTTGTTTTAATGGTAGTGACAGAGCAACGGTAGTCTCAGGCATCTCTGCTTTACACAAGAAGGAAGGGGAGAGGCAAGCGGGAAGGGAAAGGCGTTGGTTGCTCCGTTTTTTCTAAAATTGTCCTTAAGCAGGGACTAAAGACAAAAATATAAGGAAATTATGATCCAACGATGCACGTTAATTCTGCACAATCGAACGGCTGCCAACAGGCGGACGTAATTTCCGGGGTTTTAGCCCAGACTCAAAGGATCAGCTCTCATATATATATATATATATATATATATATATAGGGATTTGTTCCGGTGCATGCGACTGCACCGTGCAGTCCATGCACCGTGGGCCCCACATGATCATAAATAGAAAATCCACCCCACCCATTGTATTTAGAATTGTTCACTTTATTAGCATACCAATTTTCATCCAAATCCAACATGTGTGTAGTCCCCATCTTAAAATGGTGCAAAATCAACGTAATAAAATAGTTTAATGTAAATATCAAGTTTAAAGTAGTTTTTTCAATATCTAAACCGTCTAAAGTATGATTTATATATGCATAAATGAGTGTATAAAATTTCATTACAATCTAATATGTGTGGGGTCCATTTTACAGTTACGGTGCAGTCTGACTGCACAGGATCGGATCTCATATATATATATATATATAAAGAGCTGTTTCGGTGCAAGGGCCCAAAAATGAGCCCCATATGATCATGAAATCATGTTCTATTCCACCCATTGTATTTAGAATAATGTATTCTATTACCATGCCAATTTTCATCCCAATCAGATACTTTAAAGTTGTTATTTACATAAAACTATTTTATTACGTTGGATTTATACCATTTTCAGATTGGGGTTATATACATATCTGATTAGGATGAAAATTGGTATGGTAATAGAATACATTATTCTAAATACAATGGGCGGAGTAGATCATGATTTAATGATCACGTGGGGCACATTTCAGCGATACTGCACCAGAATATATCTCATATATATATATATATAGGATGCTGTTCCGGTGCAGCATCACTGCACCGGAACAGCGGTGCAGTGGCCCCAAAATGGGGCCCACATGATCACGAAATCATGATCTACTCCACCCATTGTATTTAGAATAATATATCATAGTAGATCATGATTTCGTGATCATGTAGGCCCCATTTTGGGGCCACTGCTGCACCAGAACAGCTCTTATATATATATATATATATATATATATATATATATATATATAAAACTTCTTTTTGCAACGACCGTGAGGCACGGAATATGAGCATATGTGCAATAAAAATGAGACGGACGTGCCACTTCCAGGCACCAGCGGCCACCTACCACCTATTTTCATGCATCAAAAAACTCCAACTCCACTACTACATTGTTTATGTTGATAAGATTCATTTATTAATAAAATTTATCAACTTTGTTTCTAGCTACGCTAGTATTTTCAGATTTTTAATCCCCCAATAATTTAGTCATCGTGAAAAATAATCATGAAAGAATTATTAAAATATCAAAAAATCATTTCAATCAAATCCTTGAATATGTTATACCTATTCAAAAAATTTATACTAAAATTACGAAAAACATTTACGTTTATTGTACGTATTAAAATTTTATAATGCTTTATAAAATAAATAATTTGTTCGGAATAGTGTTTTTAGAAGGGTTAGATGTTGAATTAATAACTTCAAAACTAATAAATAAATCAAGCAAACGTCAATTGTTTAACCTTTATTAGATAGGGCAACGCACATATTTACTTTAAATAAAATTTAGTTTTCATGTTAAAAAATAACTTTAAATGCAATGAGTTGGTTAAATTTTCATTTCAGGGACACGTTAAATCAGAAGAGCAGCATGAATATTTGTGTTTTCGAGACCATTGGAGAACTGTCCCAATTTAAATATCTCTGGCTTTGCTTCCACGAAACTAATCCAAATTTAAAATCACATCAACAAATTGCGCGAGAGAATCTAGCGGAACCCAATCCAGTGCACCCGGGTGCATTCAGCCTCAATGCACCCGGGTGTACTGCACCTATTTTTTTTTACTTTTTTTTCAAAATTTTTTTATACAATGGTTAATCTAGGTTTATTTAACATATGTATCAATTTTTACTATTTTTTGAGACTTTTAGATATTTTTTTTAGATTTTTTAAAATCAGTGGCATTTTCGGTAATTTAAAATTACGAAAAATACCACTGATTTTAAAAAATCTAAAAAAAATATATAAAAATCTCCAAAAATAGTAAAAATTGATACATATGTTAAATAAACCTATATTAACAGCTTCATGAAAAAATTTTGAAAAAAAAATAAAAAAAATAGGTGCAGTGCACCCGGGTGCATCCACCCAGGTGCATTGAGGCTGAATGCACCCGGGTGCACTGGATTGAGTTCCGAATCTAGCGTAAACATCCAAAGACATGCACTCTCGATTGTTAACAAGAAAAAAAATTTTACCCACTTTTTACACCATCATGATGCGACGCGTTGCTATCTTATTTTTCTTTTTTTCTTTTTTTCTTTTTATTATTCTTTGTATTTTTCTATTACAATCATCTCATATAGAATTCTAGATACTTTATTCTTACCTCATGAGTGTATTCGAAAAGTGATAAAATTTTTGGATGAAAAATATTAAAAATGGAAAAAAAATATGATCCAATGGAAGTAGATAAGTAGTAAATAAAAAAATTAAAATAAATATGTTGGTTGCGTGAATAATTATTTAGAAATGCTTAAAAAGTAAAGTAGTTATATATAAAGATATAAAAAATATTTAAAAAATAAAATAATTATGCATATTGAAAATTTTAGATTAAAAAGTTTTTTGTTCAGAATTTTTTTTCATTTTTTCCTTATTCCAAATAGACAAAAGTGAGATGAGAATTATCACAGTTTTATTTTTTTTTCAAAATTACATTATTACCCATAGAAAAAAGTGAAAAGGAAATGGAGAAGTTTTGTGCAGAAATTTTCCTCTAAGGTCAAATAACATATTCTCTCTTATATTTAAATAATGACAAATTTAAACTTCAAAGCTTGCTTTCGTAAATTCAATCTCACACTTTAAAATTTTCATTATACTCCCAACATTTTCAGCTTCAGCCATAAACCATCATTGTTGTCCAATTGAGTTGCTGATCACTTTCGAAGGTCGTCTACGATATTAGATCCACACGCCTGCTAGCTGTCGGCGTCACCCGCTCCGACTCTGACAAGTCACCAATGCAACATCTTCTACGCTGATATTATCTTTCGAGTAATAATGGTTGTCGTCGCTTCCAAATTGGGCTGCCTCTAATGGTGATCAGGACCACCCATGTCACTCAATGGCAAATCAGCATGGTCGATGTTTTTTTTACGTATAATTTTACAATATCTCATATCCAATTCTGGAAATAATTCATCTTATATCTATAATAAATGCATATAATTCCTCTTGTACCCACAACATTTCATAAATTCCTTTTATACTCATAACATTTTACCATAAATTTCTTTCATATCCACACCGTTAAAACCACCGTTATCTATCCCATTGAAAAAGGCGATTTTACTCCTTTAAAATTTTTTCTAATTAAAATAAATCAACCTTAACATGACTTTCAAGTTATTTAATATATTGTATTAATGATTTATTATTATCAATTGAGTCGTGTTAAATTAGTCTTTTCAATGGGGTACATAACGGTGGTTTTAATGACATAGATATAAGAAGAATTTAGGGTAAAATGTGGTGTGTATAAAAGGAATTTACTAAATGTTGTGAGTATAAAAGGAATTATGTGCATTTGTTGTGGGTATAAGTGGAATTATCTCCAAATTCTATTACAATTCAAGTTCTTCTGACGTTCTTACTATTTTGTATACTATATTTTAATAGTTATATGATAATATTCTTATTTTTTATGCAATATATCTATTCTGACAATCCCATGGAGCTCACGGAGATCAACCACTACCACAATGTTTATTTTTTCTTTATTGATATCCCAACAACAACACTAAGATTCCAAACGCTAATGGAAAGGTATGTGGGGCACTCTCTTTGGCCAACGGAGCGAAGCTCAAGTAGTTAGCACCTCTTATGTTTGTTGAAGAGAAGCTCGTCAAAGAAAATATTGAATGAGGATGACTTATCAAAGATAAATGGGTAATGATATGTTTTTGGAAGTAATAGAACTTTTGTGTAAGAGGTTTTCTAGTAAAATTTTTAAAAAATCTAAAACTTTTTAATTTTCATAACTATTCTATTTTTTAATTTTTTAATATATTCCTATATAATTACATTACTTTTTAATTATTTCTAAACAAAAATCATGCATTATCCAATTTATTTTAATTTTATTCTATTTACTTCTCATTATTAACCAAACTATATCATATTATTTTCTTCTTTTTTGAAAAATTTTTACATAAAAAATTTTTCATACAAAAATTTTATCACTTTCTAAACATACCCTTAGATATTTATTTCTAAAATAATTTCAATTTTTATTGGAAATACTTAGATGATGCTGACAACATTTTAATGATTAAGGGTTCAATTGAAAGCCTGTAATAAAAACTTTTCAATTGCACACCTTTTGATATTATTCCATAATTAACTACACTTCTTTTTTTTTATATTGCCCCTACATTCTAATTTTTCATATTTTGTGTATAATTTACCATTTATTTATCATTATTCTCTTCATTCATAATTATTATTTGTATCCTATCATTTCATTATCTTATTTTTTAAAAAAATTTCCCATGAAAATTATTATCTCATTTCATTTGACATTGTTTATTTTATAATGGTATAGAAAATCATCTTAATCAAAGTATGAGGAGCTTAGTATTCAGTAAAAATATTTATGATAGTTTATAAACGATAAAACTTAGGCTTTATGTGGTTTAGTTGATAAAGAGCGCTTCTATGCTACTTGTGATGGGAACCGATGACTATTGGCTAAAATCTTAGTTTTCTCAAAAATATTTTTGTCATCCGGAAATTTTAGTCTTTCACATGCTTTTAAAAACTTAACAACTTTTACTTTCGTGACATTTTTTTTTTTTTTTTTTACATGAATGAATATTATTCCTACGGTCAAAATCAGTACAACACTTATGCACACATAGCTATCGCACCACTTAACTATACCTTGGATAACTACTTCGATGGCATGTGCTAATCCTAATTATTATTATTATTATTATTTTTTTTTTTTGATGATGCTACTACTAAATTTGGAGGAAAGCAATTAGGTTAGAAGCACCAAAATCTCAGTAACAATAATAAATGTTATAATAATCTTATTTATATGGAAAAAATATTTTAAATGATATAAATATTCAACTAATAATTTTCAAAAAGATACATAAATCAGATAATTTTGTTATATTATTTTGCATTTCATCAAATGAGTCTATAAAAATATTATATTTGTTCTCTAGTTAAAAAAAATTATTCTTAATGCCACAACAAATAGGATTTTTGAATGAAGTTGAACAGTACATTTGAGTGGTGACTGTGTATAGAAGTACAACCGATAATCCCCATGCAACCTATCGCATGCATGTGTGCTCACATGCATCCATTGACCCATTTTCTATTTTCTATTGATAATGCTCTTATGTTTAAGAATAAAAAATATATAAATATATCTAAAATGGTAAATTTTAGTTTATAAATTAAATATAAATAATTTTATATATTTATAAAAAAATAATAAATTACTTAAATGACCGCATGCATGTGGGCACCCATGCGGCCGACTCTATAAGATCATCCCTCTAAAGGTATTTTCAATATAAGAGAGGTGGCAACCCGTAAGAGATAAAAAATACCATCACATTGGCATGTCATTCGAGACCTTGATAGGTTTGGAAATTGGTAATAGTGGGAATGGCATATAATAGGGAATAGGCAGGTAATTGTGTGAAAAAATAACGGATTTACAAGGGTAATATTGAAAAAAAAAAACAGGGATTTGGATGACATGAGAATGTCGTGGAAAAAAAATTAGGCCAGAGAATGAGTAAAATTGTATTAAAAAATGTAATTTTTTTTTTTCGAAATATGTGATATAACGCCCGTCTGGGTCCCATAAAAGTGAAGAAGCCATAACTCTCGTCCACATTCCAATAAAGTTGTGAAGAAGCCGTGACAAGTGTTTTTTTTTATGAGAAAGCCATGACAAGTTCAGAGGCTTACGTAGAGGAAGATCTGTGAAAGTGGAGACGGCACATGGTACGCTAGTACCAGCTTGACTTTTTAAGTATTTTATTTTAATTATTTAATGCTAAAAATTATGCTGATCCAGTCATACCAAACAAGATTTCAGACACGTACCAGTTTTATTATTATAAAAAAGATGTATGACCTAGTTAAAATATTTAATTATCGAAATGATACGTTTGGTGAAATGATACAAGTTATACATTATTCTAAAACTATTTCAAAAATAGCAACATCCTCGACTTTATTTTTGGGCGGCTAGTATGGATATTTGATTGGATAAAACTCCACTTCAAAAAGTAAACTAATTTTAAAATGTTTTGTTTTACACCATAAAATGCGGATCCTGTTTTGGTCAGCCGCGGAGAGCATTCCCAGCCTATCTATTTCCAATTTCCAATTTCCAATCCTCCATCCACCCACGTCCGCATGCTCCCATACGAAAACAACTTAAATGTATTTTAATTCTTTTAATATTACAAACTATTCAGATTAGCTAGCTGTTTAGGTGGGCCACACCTATCTAAAATGGCAGAAACTCCATGTTCGTGGATGTTGGTTTGAATTCGTAAGCGTTTGGTGGGAGGTCACATGAATGGGATCTGGACAAGTTTCCAGCCTCCCGGGCGCCAGCGAGAGGAAGGGGACTGCACTCCGGTCAAATTGTGCCGGGTTAACCCGAATACCCAACGAATCCTATTTGTTGGGTGAGGGCCTAGCACTTCAACGGCCTATATTTTGAATATTTGACCGCATCTAGAAGTACAACATCCCCAAAAAATGGGTAATGTATCTGCATGTATGTGAGTGCACACGTGTAACTTTTTTTTTTGCATTACAAATTTTCTAATTTCTGTATTTTCATTTTAAATCTTGACGTTTGGCAGTTTAAAACTTAAATTCTAAAAACTTTGATTTATTTATATTTTAAACTCTGAACTTTAGTAACGATAAAATTGCAGTTAGCTTGTCTGAAATGACATAGATACTCTTTGATATGTTTTAAAAGAAATTATTTTACATTTTATACTTGACTATTATGATTTCACTATTTTGTCCTTGGCAGCTCTAGCAACATCTTCATATCTAATACAAATTTGGATTTTATTTTTTAAAAATATATGGTAGTGTATTTACGTCATTTCTCATGAATTAATGATAATTTTTAATACTATTATGGATTAGGGTTTAAATCCAAAGGAACCAAAGTTTTTAAAATTCAAACGGTTAAACTTCGAGGTTTAAAATGCAAATCTATAAAGATAAAAGATTTAAAATGTAAAAAATCCACATGTGTAAAAGGCCTGGGTTCAAAATCTAAGTAGGGCATTTGCCTCAATCTAGACAAATAATAATAATAATAATAATAGTAATAATAATAATAACAACAACAACAATGATGATGATGATGATGATGATGATGATGATGATGGTGTCATACATACAGAAATGCCAGTGATGAAATTTTGTTACGTGACAATGCTGTACCAAACAGGCCCGGTCCCATTAGGTGGAATTGGGTTGGAAAACCTTGCTTAACTTCCTAAATAGAGTTGGACTTGTATAGGAAATATAAATAAATAATTTAAAAAAAGGTAGCCGTAGATAATGAAAAGTTCGTAAATGAACACATTTTTGTTGAAAAACTAGAAGACTTTTTTTTTTGGATATTTCAAGATATCTTTTATATTTTCTATTATGAGTATATTTGAGAAGTGATAAAACTTTCGAGTAAATTTTTTTTTAAATTGTTATAAAAAGATTTGATATGACAGAGATCATAATAATGAATGAAAATAATAAAGTTAAAATAAATATATTAATTGTACGGGCAGTTGTGTAGAAATGATTAAGAAAGAGTAATTGTATAAGAAAATGTTAAAAAGATTAAAAATAAAGCAGTTGTGGTAAGTGAAAAGTTTTAAATAAAAAATTTCGGTATGAAAAGTTTTGATTTTTGCCAAATACACCCATATCAATTGTATTTTTTGCGTTTTAGGCACCATGTGTTCCCCAATTACAAGACCTGGAGATTTTTGCATTTGCATCTTAAATTTTGTAAGTTCGTATTTTTGGAGAATAAATATTGCCATTATTTTTTTGATTGGTCACAAGATACACCACCCTCGACATAAGCTGTCATAGGAAATTGACCCTCGCACCTCGGCCATAAGTAGGCGTGCAACTCGGGTTCATGAAACTCGGGTTCACCTCAACCCTAACCCTAACCCTATTTGTAAAACTTCAACCCTAACCCTAACCCTAACCCTATTTGTAAACCTCAACCCTAACCCTATTTTTGAAATTCGGGCTCGGGTTGAGTTTCGGGTTGACATCTTCTATTAATATGTCTTTGTTACTAATCTTATATATAATTTTTTTTATCACAAATCTATTATATAAAAAAGTTTAAAAAATAATTTATTGTATGAATTAAGAAAAATTCAAATACCGCTTAAGAGTAGAAAGAAAGAAACCTGTTTTGAGCATTCTCTTTGTATCAAGTAGAATATGGATTATGTGTAAACGTTGTCAATAAAATTGTATTATTAATCATTAATTGTATTTTTTTACTCCTCTATTGTTTTAAGCTTATTTTACAACTATAATTTTAAAGTTCTCATAAATTTTCCCGTTGGAAAAAAAGATCTCAAAAAAATTTAATATTTAGTTTCACAGGATTTCATTGGTCAAAAGGCTTCAGTAGAAAAGGCGTGAAGAGTAATTTAAAAAAAAAACTGTTGGACCTATATCATAATGTAAATTGGGAATATGTATTTTGTTGAAATCACTTAAGACGTTAGATTGTCTCGGCGATGAGTTGTCCATGTCGTACTTCTGTTGTCCATCTTCCATCAATGAGTAATATGTTATTATTATAATATATTATTATTATAATATAAATTATATATTTTATATAAATGCAAATTCGGGTTCGGGCTTGCCTGAACCCGAAACCGAGACCTATTTGAATTCGGGTTCGGGTTGAAAATCTCAGAGTTTCAACACTGCATTTTTTAGGGTTCGGCGGGCCGGGTTCGGCCCGAACCCGGCCCAAGTTGCACCCATAGCCATAAGAGACTGGGCGGTGCCCACATATTAACATTTATTAATTCTATGATGCATTACATGTTAACAGGATATTATATGATAATTACATTTTTTTTAGATTATACAGGATTAATATTGTCTTAGTTGAACTCATGTATAACCTCCAAAAGCAGCTTTTGAGGGAAGGGGCATGATCCAAAGTTACAAATCATGTAATTCAAACACTAGCCCCCTCCCCCAATTTGAGGAATGTGAGACAATAGTCTTAGCAGAAAATCGACTTGAGCATAGCATGCCAAAGCCTTGGTAAGGAATATTAGAAGATTCCCAATAAATTAGACTTGTGCGATTGCTTAGTCATGGAAAGAACTTATAAAGGATTTCAAACATACAAAGGATCCTCTAGAAAATGTTCTTCTTTACAACTTACCCCTTGCAGAATCAGCACATCATATTCACATATTTTTATTTCAACATCTGATGATGCCTTTCTAGAAGCCCCTGTCCTCTCCAAGAGAAGTTCCAGTGGGCTTCACTACCTGCAGGTTTACTAAGAAAAGGGAGTCCAATGCAATGGCCCTCTCAAGAAAAAATTTCACCAACCGTCTTTCATTCTCAGAGCCTCTAAGACCCTTCACTTCTACTGTCTTCAAATGAGGGAAGGCCATCGCTGGAGAATCTCCTTTTGGTATCCGATACGATTTCAGGTTATCTAATACGATTAGCTCGAGCTTTTGATATCACAATTAAAGTTGTTCATCATATGTACCTCTCCTTTCTCTTGAATAGATAGTGGGGTTGAATTCAAAACAATAAACAGAACAATGGAGCATAATCTCAACTGTGTGAGCTTACAAGATAAAAAAAATAGATACAACAACAATCATAACCAATAATAAGCAACAAATGACTAAGCACAACTGCATTTCTGTAGCACCCGCCGCGAGTGCTACGATGGGCTCAGAATGGTTTCCCGGGCCTTGAAAATTTGGATCGTGTTAGACAGCAACGTGAGCTTAGATTTCCTACATCCACATGGGGTAAAACGCGTTAGGCTTCATATTTTTTAGAAAGTTGGCATATGGGTACTTTCTTGCGGGTTCGGTAGCATAACGGCTAAGACGGGGCTTTCCGTACACAGGTCAAGTCACAAATTCGGCAGCATAACGGCAGCGTATTATGCTAGAATTCGTGGACTCGCGTGCACCCGCCTTGCCGGGGTGTTAACTCAAACACGCATGCAAAAATGAAGAAAAACGGAGTCGCCACTGATCTTTAAAGGGAGATCAGCCCCTGTTTAATGAAATAAGGCACGAGTCGTATAGAGTTTGGGGTTCGGCCTTCGGATTGAAGCAAATTTGGCAAAATCTGCCAACCCGAGGCGGTTTACATAACGTGAAAGGGGGAAAATGAAAGACTTGAGAGAATGGGAGAGATAGAAAAGGGGGACGTGAAAGAGAGGCGTGGAGCTCGTAAAATGGGAAAAACCGTGGCACCGGGGATATGCCGCAGACTACCGTCCTCCCCTCTGGGATGCCTCTCCAAGTGTGTCCTGAGGAGGGGGGGGTGCTCCTCCTTTTATAGGTGTTGGAGTAGGCTTTGGGCCACTTGGGGTCATGGACTTGGTCCATGGGCTTGAGCTTGATGGGCTAGAGCTTGAGGTGAGAGTATGGGCCTTGGGCCTCTTGAGGTGTTGGACTTGGTCCATAGGCTTGAGCTTGGTGGGTTAGAGCTTGGCTAAGCCCATTGTTTTGGATAGGCCGTTGTAGAGGGCCAAAATTGTAAAGAAGTCTACTTCTGAGGCTTGGTGGGCTGAATCTGGTGAGCTAAAGCTTGGCTAAGCCCGTTTGCTGCGTCTGGTGGGCTGCTTTGTGGAGCCCGTTGAGGTGGCCTGTAGGAGCTTTGCTCTTGTGGGCCGGATCTGATTTATTGAAAAGCCTGCTTCGAGGCTTGGTGGAGCTTCGCTCCCGTGGGCTGAGTTCGGAAATACCTGTTTAGCTTGCTTGGACTACTTTTTCCTTAAATTTGTTTGGGCTTGATCCTTGTTCTATTTTATCCATCTATGGGCCCAATGATGGGGTGTCAACAATTTCATTAAAAAAAAAATCTTCATTTCTTAACTACAATGTCTAACCATCAATACATGGAAGGGGGAAAAAAAGACAAACTACACCAATTAACATATACAACGTACAGCTGGCATTCCAGCTCCTGATCTACATACCCTTGGCAATCAAGCAAAGACCATAGTCATCACTTGTCTGAAATGGGAATTCCCAAATTTGGAGGGTTATTTTCGCAAATAACTTGTTTTAAATCATTCTCTTTCATATCTAAATATAATTAGTAATGATCATATACGGCTTTCCACAGAACCTATAATATAAATTATAATTTCAAAATTATATATTTAACTAAGGTCTTTAATCTTGTTATCTGGGCTAACATTTGCTTATTTTAGCTCCGACTAAAAGGTTTATGTTTGTAATAAAAATGTTGTACCAAGTGTATTTCATTCATAAATTAAAATTTTCAAATTTTCGATATGTGCAAAGATTTTTTTCTTCTCGAAAAAATCAACGGTTTTGAAGAGTTAAAAAAAAACTCCAAGGGTAAATACCCCAGAAATTGTTGATTTTAAAAATAAAAAATATAAACGCATCCAAAAATATTTTGATATGAATTATCTACATTTAGACAACATTTCATGGAAAGGACAACAAATATAAAAGGTATATATATATTTTTATATTGTTGTCTTTTTATGAATATGTCGTCTAAAATATATTTAATTTATATTTTTAGATATATTTTTTATTTTAAAAAAATCAAAATTTTTGAAAATCTAAGTCGTTTTCACCCTTTAAAGCTATTGGTTTTTTAAAATAAAAGAACATATATAGATATATATATCCATGTGCGAAATTTGTAAAAATTTAACATATAGATTAATTACACATGGTACAACATTTTTATTAAAAAAGATATAACTTTTAAGCTGAGCTAACCTAAGCTTTGATTAGCCCAATAATATGATCAACGCTTTGCTTCTAGGAAATATCTTTTCCATGTATTCTCTTCTATTTTAATATCCTAATAATTCATAAAAATTCGCTTCGGTAATTGTATTAATATCATTTATATTATCATAAAAAACCTTTCACTTGTTTAAATTCACTTACATAAGTCTTATTTACAAACGTGTAAAATCAATATTATAAAATAGTTTTAAAAATATTAATTTTGAAGTTGTATTTTTAGCATCAAAATTATCCAACATGTCATTAATATACGAATAAATAATTCTATAAAGTATTATTATATTTTAGTACATACGTAAATGAATCTAAATATTTTTTAGAATTTATACTTGAATATATATGTATATTCTAGCAAATATAGTCATATGCATATATATACTTGATCTAGATGAAATTTAAAGATATCTTAACTAAAAAAATAATGTTAAATATAAAAAAGTACAAGATATTAAAAATGTAAGAGGTTCAATGTAACTAGTAACATACAAGCAAAGCTCTAGTTAAATATAAATCTAAAATTATACATTTACATAATATGGTAACTATACTAAAATTTTAAAAATGAATAGTTTTTATTTTATTTAATATAAATATTATTTATTAAAATATATAGTATTTTAAATACTTTGAATATATAATATGTGAATATATAGCGTGCTATATGCTGTGAGTCTGTGAAGCATGAACCGTGGATGAAGCTGAAACCCCATCATACTGCGAAGCATGAACCGTGGATGAAGCTGAAACCCCATCATACTGCGAGCGTGGCGTCTTTTCTTGATTGGTGCCGTCTCCAATGGAGGAGCTTCATGCTCTTTTTTTCTACAAAGTAAGGTATTTAATAATGAGTTTGTTGGCCACCGAGCACTGCTATAGTGGTAACCTGCTATGGCACATGTGGACACTATCCCTGCTGGATACGCGTAGTGTCTTCCTGGTAATGAATGAGATATTTTCAGTTGTTCTTCTCAAAATGAAGGTTTTTACAAGATGTTCTTCTATCCTTCTAAGATAAAGATTAGAATGTTAACGTGTTTATGTCTTTCTAAGATAAAGATTAGATTGTTAAAGTGTTTATGTCTTTCTAAGATAAAGACTAGACTGTGAAAGTATTTAATTTATAATGTCTGATGTTATAGTGTATATATATAATATTAATTAAAATAATAATATTAATATTAAATTTGTTGAAAAAAGACTATACTAATTTACTAATAATATTTTTATTAATAATAATAATTTTAAATTTTATTATAGAACAATTTTTTTTGATTGATATATGTATATCTCAGTGAATATTACTAGCAAAACTTGTACGCCCGCCAAGATTTAAACCGCTGCTGCTAGAAACGTGGTGATGGGGTTACCAGCAGGTAGAACTAGAAGAAAATTAAACAATGGATGAAGATAACTTGGAAGAACTTTAAACTATAGATAAATACGATATCCATTTAAATCCACATAAGGGTAATGGAAGGTAGAATCCGTTCCCTTCGGAGTTAGTATTCTATCGTATCCAGAAAGGACATTAGGGGTGCAACTTGGTACCCGGGTCGGTCCGAACCCGCCTGACCCGACCTGGTATCAAAACCAAAAATGGGTTTTATTTTTAAGAATTTTTTCAAAATAGACCCAGTTTCAACCCGACCCGTAGAAACCCGAAACCAAAACCGGGTTCACACCAACCCGGTACCAAAACCCGACCCGATCCGAACCCGATGTAATTTATATAGTTTTTTCATCAATTATACATGTTTTTTTGTAATACTAATATATATATATATACATGTTTTAGACATTACTAACTCTAGTTTAGACGAATCACCTCTTTCTTCATTACCAAAGCACGCTTGAGGTAACTTAATTTCTAGGATGATTTTTTATGATTATTATCTTCTTATTGTTAATAGTTGCATGCATTTTTTTCGTCTAGGTTGATGCATATTATTTTCAAATATGTAAATCGAGGAGGAAGAACTTGACAGTAGAAATGCAGATGAAAATCAAGGGAGAAATTACTTGGAAGTCTTCGAATAGTTTTTTAGTTTTTTTGGAAACTTTGGAGACATGAACTCGTTTGAAATTTGAATTTGTTTAAAAGTATATGTAAACTTATTTAAACTTGAGATTTGTTTATATTATTATTTTAAATTTGGATTGCACTTAAATTAGATTGGAATGTTGAACCATTATGCTTAATGTATTTAAATTTAGTTACTTTCAATAACTATTATGTGTATTATGTTTGAATTTGAGTTGGCATGATAAATCTATTTCATATTATACTTTCTGTTAGTATGAGAAATCTGTTAGTTTGAATTTCAGATTGTAATATAAATTTGATTCATATTTTAAGTTTATTGGCATGACAAGTGGTCAATTTTTACTTTAGCAATTTGTATGATAAATATTTAGTTTGAATTCAATTTCAGCAGTTTGTATGATAATGTTTAGTTTCAACTACAAAGTTAGTATGATATGTTCATTTTCTATTTGGTATACTTGAGTCATTTTCATTAGCTATTAAATAGAAATGACCAACTAGTTATAAAACTAACTAATTTGTCATTTATTTGTGTCTATAGGGTGTTGAAAAATTGCTTGCAGAGTTCATTCAAAGAATATTGCAGAATTCTTTGAAAGGATGTTGCAGAATTCAGCGTGAGGCTTGACTACGTAAACACAGGTATGTATATTCCAATAATTTTCTTTTAGATTACAACTAAATTTGGAAAAAAAATAGTTTATTGGTAACCCGAATTCTAACCCGAATTCTAACCCGAAACCAATATGAACCCGACCCGAACCCGGATTAAATTCTTAGGGTTTGGGTTTGGGTTTACTCCAACCCGGTTGGCTTAGGGTTTGGGTTCGCTCCAACCCGGTATAACCCGACCCGAGTTGCACCCCTAAAGGACATAGTTACGACATGGGCATATTCGGGTATTTATGGATGACGACATTCACCCTTGCTATCAAAAATTCCAAAATGGATAAGATCATTGGCCAACTCCATAAGCATCGTGATCCACGAAAATTTAATAATAACTTATCAATGTTTGATTATTTGATAAAGATGTATCGATTTTTAAGTTTATGATGCATTCCTGCATTTTAGGTTACAACTAGAAAACTAGTATAATTTACTCAAATATTTAAAATAGTCATTCACAAGTTTTGAAAACCCTTGTTATCCGCTTCTAATCCACTTTAACGGCTTCCCTGCTTTACTTTCTTATATATATGTTGAGTACTGATTGAATGCTTATTGTAAGCATGGAGGCTCCATGCTTACTCTTAATTTTTTTAATCATAAAATATGTATTTTAAATCTATATTATTTATCATATGTATTCATTTATATTTATTTATAATTTAAAAAAATATATCTATGAATTCTAAGCTTCCATATTTATACTATGCATTTTTAAAAGTTTAATAATCATATATTCATTTTTAAAACATTTTATTTTTTACATGATATAAGATTCTAATGAAATTTACTTTTTTTTAGGATGTGTTTGGTAATGAATAAAACTTTTGATAAAAAGTTTTGGAGAGTAAAAATTGTCAAATGATGTGATATGATAAGGATAATGATGAGTAGTAAAGAAGATAAAGTTAAAATAGATGAGTTAGTTATGTGGATAGTTGTGTAGAAATGATTGACAAGTAGGGTAGTTGTATAGGGAGGTATGAAAAAATGTTTAAAAAACATGATAGTTGTGGAGAGTGAAAAAGTTTTAGATTGAAAAGTTTTGACTTGACATTTTCTATCAATTGACAAACACACCCCTTAGCATGATACGAAAGATTATGTTTCCTTACCTCCGTCATCTACAGGCTCTCTTTTTTAAGTTTCCTTCTTTCTTTACACCTCTGGAAAAGAGTCCTGAAGCCGTCAACTTGAGGAATGGCTTTAATCTTTTTCAAATTCTTTTTTTTTTCATTTACGTTAATAATTTTTAAAATCTATCGTAATAGTCCCAATAGCTGTTAAGTCTTCGACGTAACAAATATCCTTTTTGGATTTGTGATGTAACAAATATCTTAAAACCACATAAAAGTACTTTTAAAAATGTTCTTCACATTAAATGGGTTAATCTACTTAATTCGCATTTTTATGAATTTGCTTCATAGATTTTTAGAATTTAATTTCCTCATATATTTCTACAAACATATTCAACTTAATTTCAAAATATATGATGTAAAATTTGTTGGATTTGAAAATATCAAATTAATTTATTTAATATGAAGAATATGTTGAAGATAAATTTTTATCTTTTAAGATATTTTACCATATTTTTAGTTACAATAATAGAAAAGTAATTTGTAAAATTATTTTTGTGGAAATTACAAAATTTGAAGGGTACCAAATAATTTTTTTTTAAAAAATAATATTCTAAAAATAAATTTTCGTTTTAGATTTCTTCTTTTAGTATTTATTATTAGTTTATGCTATTGTCATATTATCATATTTTCCGTTATGCGGTTAGAAAAGTAATTCGCAAAATTATTTTTGTGGAAATTATAACATTTGAAGGGCATCAAATAAATTTGTTTAATAAAAATAATATTTTAAAATAATTGATTTAGGTATCGTCTTCTAATTTTATTACTAGCCTATGTTATTATCATATTATCATATTTTCAGTAATAAGATTAGAAAAGTAATTTATAAAAATATTTTTGTGGAAATTACAAAATTCGAAGGGAACTGAATAAATTTATTTAATAAGAATAATATTTTAAAAATAAAATTTCAATTTAGTTATCTTCTTCTAGTTTTTATTTTTAGTTTATGTCATTAACGTATTTGTTATTAGTGAGCTGGTGCTCACTTCAGGCTTGCGTCTCGGACTTCAGTCCTATGCTCTTGGGAGCATGCAGTGCTGCATTCTCCCGGGCGCATACAGTGCTGTATGCTCCAGGGCGCATACACTTATTTTTTAATTTTTTTTGAAATTTTTTATAAACTTATTAGCTTAAGTGTATTTAATCTGTGTGTAAATTTTTACCATTTTGGGAGTATTTTAGATATTTTTTTATTTTTGAAAATCAGTGATATTTTAGGTAATTTTAAATTATTAAAATGCTACTGATTTTCAAAAATCAAAAATAAATATTTAAAATACTTCAAAAATGGTAAAAATTGATATATACGTTAAATACACTTGAACTAATAAGTTTATAAAAAATTTTCAAAAAAAAATAAGTGTATGCGCCCGGGAGCATAGAATTGAAGTCCTCGCGTCTCGGCTGTCCCGGTATCAAATTTAAATAGTAGGTCTGTCTTCCATTTTAGGAGTGACTTTTACATGGATAATTCATTGAGCCAAAATTAAAAATATGTACTTTTGGATGATTGATTGGTAAACTATCTAGCTTCTCAATTAAACAATAAAAAATATAGTCCTTTAAATATGTAATTCTTTATTATTATACTACAATTATGATGGTACATAATTTATATAATCTATTAAAAATACAGAATGTACTATATAATGTAATCCCATTTTTGAATATTAGCATTATATTAAAAATAAAATATGGAGAGCTTCTATTTTTAATAGAAAGCCACAAATACAAATATGAATATAGATGTAAAATATTTTAAAAAATATTGGAGTAAAGGTAAAATTTTAGAAGAAATAAATTAATCTATTTAATGTGGAATATTTAAAAATTTTATACACTTTAATTTTTTTCTTGTATTTTTATTACATATTTAATTTTAACCACATATAGTTTTATTTATATATATATTTTTTCTTTCATTGATATATTTTATATAATATATTATAATAAATATTAGATATACTATAGTAGTATAATTTTTATTCTAATTTATTTATAAGGTTATTTGCATTAATAGTGAGAATCTACAAAGTTGAATAGACACCAAATTAATTTATTTAATAGAAATATTTCTAAATTATTATATTTTTAAAGGAATTTATCGTATTTTAATCCTATTTTTTTTATAATTATTCATTTTTATTTATACGATATTTTTATTATTAATTAAAATTTTTAATTCTAAAGATTATTTGAAAATTAATTCTAGCGCCAGGGGGAGGAAATGTTTTTAGCAAAATATTTAGAGGCAAAAAAAATGCGTTGTTACTAATTCGTATATCTTTTACGGCAATTATACGACTTGCCGATCCATGGCCCAAAATATATTTTCATATCAAATTAGTACTTAAGGCAACAAATCAGAATAAAGTTTTTAGTAACAAAGAGATATTATAACATTTTCCAGTTAATAGTCACTTTCTTGGTTCATAAAAAAAAAATTCATTTTCTTATAGTGTACATTTGTGATGCTAAAAATCAAATTGATTGAAGAAGTATATGTTATTCAATTAAGGATGAATATTGACATAATCTGACAATGAATATAAAACAGTTAAAATTTTTAATTAATACAGTATATAAAAATTTAAGAAATAAAATTATGTTGCATAACTTATTATTTGTTGTAGTGCTTTTAAATTTACCTCATTAGCGGAATTTGTTATGTCAATTTCTTTTATGTATAGTATTTTGATTGTTTTATATCTTTTTCTTCTTGTTCGCACTCTCACGGGAATGATATTATAGCTCTTTACATTCTTTTTAAAAAATTTTACTTAATCAATGACGCTTAATTAAAATATTTTTTACATTTCCTGTGGAATATAGTAGTTGGTCAAGATATTTGTTGGAAACGATTAAACTAGTATATACAATAATCTTTTAGAATTTTTTGTCGTTATAACTTAAGCTTATAGAAGTGAAAGAAAATTAGATAATGAATGAAGATAATTTCGAATTTCAAATTATAGATAAATACAATTTCCAGGTAAATCCACGTAAGGGTAAGGGAAGACAAAAAGAATCCTAATCCGATTCATTCGGTGGCAATGTCCTAACTCATCTGTAAAGGAAGGAGCTGTAATTCAGATAAATTGAGAAGCTACGATACGTTTTAGGATACAAGTAGAAGTCCCATATAATTTGAGCTCCGATTAAATGCTTCTGACTGCGTTGAAGCTAAATGCAATTCGGATGAGCTACGCAATTCTCAAGTTACGCAAACCTTTAAATGAGCATGCTTCCCACTCAAGTCTTCCGTCTCTGAGCTCTCTCTCTTTTGGTTTTTTTTTTTTTTGTTTCTCCCTTCTTGTGTCCAATTTGAGAAAGCAGTACCTTATTGAGGAAAGGCTTCAACCTTTTTAATGGCTGGAGGTGTGGCAGTCGTTGTATCAGGAGATGGAAAGAAGTACGCGGGTAAGATGACATTTACAGTGATATGGATATGTATTTTGGGGGCTACTGGTGGTCTCATCTTTGGATATGATATCGGAATTTCTGGTATGCATACGATCTTTTTTGAAATTTTTTTACGTACTATTTATGTCTTTGTTTATGGATGTTTGTTTTTGTTAGCTTGGATTATATACTTTATTTTTATAAAATTGTTAATCCAAACATATTTAATTATGAATTTTTGCATCTACATCTTTATAGTTTAAGAAAAGTGTAAGTATATCATAGCTTTATGTAAATTGCAACCGTACCTATATGATATTTTCACTTCCCAACTTCTCAAGTGAAACGATCGGGACCCACATCATATAAATTAAGCTTTTCAACCCTCTTTTTATCTCATAACAGTAGACAAAGTATACACCCCAAGATGAGCTCAAAATAGCTGAAAAGAGACTCACCAGCCATTAAAACTTTTAAAAAGTTATTACTTTTCAATAGACCTTTTTTATTCATCTCCATCTATATCTAATTCAAACCAGTTTAAATTAATTGTGTTAGGTTCTAATCATAATATCGAAATTAGGCAAAATCTGGAGAATCTTATATGCTATGGGAAAAGGCTACAGTAATTACAACAAATAGACTTAAGTTTATCCAATAGCACAGGCACCTATAGCCCCAAATCAATAAGCACTAATACGTATGTAATTTTGATTGGGTGATCTTTCATAATCAAATTTATTTATCCACAAATTAATGACTTAATTAGAAAGAGGGTGAGGCGCATGTGTTTATTGATTCTTCCACATATGAATGAGTTAACGTTAACTAATCAACCTTAATTTTTATATATTTAAGTTCTTTAATAATTAATTATTTATTGCTGGCTTATGAGTTGGAAATTGAAATGTGGTTAGCGTGGGCTTTGTCTTGGTTTGTCCCACGCACCCACAAGCTCGCACAAAATAGTGCCCTTTACACCAAACACTTCGTATATATACTTATTTTTCTTGGCACCTGAAGTTTGTCTAATGCAGTAGTTACAAACAAATCCCTATTTAGATTTTACTTTTTATCACTTTTGATCATGCCATGCATACAGGTTTAGCAACTAAAACTTTGATTTAATGTACCCGAGGAAAACAATATTTCATATTTCACATGCATCGTGTACATTGTACATAGAATAAGCCGGGATTCAGATACACTACAACAAATTTTCTTAAATGCACCAATTAATTTGGCTTCATTTGAGGTCATTTAGATGCAAGTAACTATATGCATCAAACAAACAGCTATACAGTTCCCGAATTTTAGAGCGCTTCACAATCCGTTCAGTCGTTGTCCATGATTAAAAAATATATACACATCTCCATGTAATAAAGGTTGTTTATGGATTAAAATTATTTTTGCATTTATACCTATATAATTCAAGCAAAATCGAAAGTATATCACCACTTTTCATGAAATTGCAATAATACTTCTATAGTTTTTCTAAAATTCAGGGCTTTGAGGTTTCCTGATTAAACATCAAGTGTGTGTTTATAAAATGATAAAACTTTTAAATAAAAATTTTTGGTATAATATTTTTAAAAATAAGAGACCAATAATGTAATATAATAAGGGTAATAATAAAGAGTAAAAGGAAAGTTAAAATAGATAAAATAATTGTATGATTAGCTATATAGAAATGATTGAAAAGCATAACAATCATATATATATGAAGATGTGAATAAATAATTAAAAACAGAATAACCGTGGAAAGTGAAAAGTTTTAGATTAAACAACTTTTAGTTTTGCTAAACATGTGCTAAATATAGAAATATTCTGCTCATTTTAAATACTACTCATTAAAATTCCAGAAACAAATATATCTACAAAATAGTAAAAATTTATTGATTAAATATACTTAAAATAGTAAAAATCACGCATCTTATTTATGATTAAATTGGTAATTAATTCGATGGGCGGCTGTTGATTAATTGATGTGTACAAATTGATTATGTATTTCAGGAGGTGTCACATCTATGGACCCCTTCCTCAAGAAATTCTTTCCGTCTGTTTATCACAAAATGAAGTCGGAGGGCGATTCTTCCAACCAGTATTGCAAGTTCAACAGCCCGATATTGCAGTTGTTCACGTCATCCCTTTATCTTGCTGCTTTGGTAGCATCCTTTGCGGCCTCAACAGTGACAAGAAAGTTTGGTCGAAGGATGTCCATGCGTGTTGGTGGGTTCGTCTTTCTCATAGGAGCCGCACTCAATGCAGGAGCCCGAAACGTTGGAATGCTCATCGCTGGCCGTATTCTTCTAGGCTTTGGTGTTGGTTTTGCCAATCAGGTAAAACTGTATCTTGGCTAGCTTTTTCATATTTTGGAATTCATAGACCCATCCTATGATCATGGATCGAGTAGCAACTGACCCACATATCCATTTTTCGGTTTTTTGAATCTAGTCTGTGCCACTGTACCTGTCAGAAATGGCACCATCGCACAAGCGTGGCTTCCTCAACATACTTTTCCAACAGATGATCACAGTTGGAATTTTGATTGCCAACATCATCAACTACTTCACTGCCAAAATAGATGGGAGGTGGGGTTGGCGAGTCAGCTTGGGTGGGGCTATGGTGCCGGCCATCATCATCTTCTTCGGCTCATTCGCACTCGAGGAGACTCCCAACTCGCTCATTGAGAGATTCCCCAACCAGCCTGAAAAGGCTCGGAAAGTGCTCTGCAAGATCCGTGGCACGGACGACATAGAGGAGGAATTTCGAGACATCTTAGCCGCCAGTGAAGTATCACGGACGGTGGAGCACCCGTGGAAGAACATCCGGCAGAGGAAATATAGGCCGCAGCTGATCATGGCAGTGCTCATACCGTCCTTCCAGCAACTGACGGGGATGAACGTCATCATGTTTTATGCTCCAGTGCTCTTCAAGACGATTGGTTTGGGAGATGATGCCTCGCTTTTGTCCGCTCTCGTCACTGGCATTGTCAACATGTTTGCCACTTTCGTTGCCATTTTTACCGTGGATCGGTTTGGGAGGAGACGTCTACTCCTTGAAGGAGGAATTCAGATGTTGATAGCGCATGTAGGTCTTGCTCCCCCAAAATCTTCAATTTTTAATATGATTATTACTTAATTTTCGAATTTTCTTTTTCCTTCTTTTTTTTTTTTAAAAAAAAAAACAATTCAGGTTATTGTGGCTGTCCTGTTTGCTGTCAAGTTCGGAGAAAGTGGAATAGGGCACGTTTCCAAGGGCTATGGAATCTGGATTCTCGTCTTCGTGTGCATTTTCGTTGCAGGATTTGCATGGTCGTGGGGTCCGTTGGGGTGGCTAGTGCCGAGTGAGATATTTCCACTGGAGATCCGCTCTGCTGGGCAGACCATCAACGTCTCCCTCAACATGTTGTTCACCTTCTTGATCGGCCAAGTGTTCTTGAACATGTTGTGCCATATGAAGTTTGGGCTATTCTTGTTCTTTGCCGGACTGGTTTTCGTCATGACCGTCTTCGTTGCTCTGCTCTTGCCGGAAACCAAAGGTGTCATGATCGATGAGATGATGAGCGTTTGGAGGAATCATTGGCATTGGAAGAAGTACGTCACTGACGATGATATTCCACCTAGCCTTGCCCTTGAGCTAGAGCTAGGAAAATTCGGCCTCAAGTCTGACCTCAAAGTTGAGGGGAGAGGCAGTTCTTAATTTTTTTTTTTTTTTGAAATCATGTATCATTCTTAATTTTGAACAGCTATCTAGTATGCCTCTGCTTTCTTCATTAAGCACTGTAATCTGTTAAGAATCTTTGTCATCTAAATGGTCCCATTATCAAAAGCTATAGTTTTCTTTCTCACTTTCATTCTTTCTTTCTTTTTTTTTTTTTTTTTTTTTTAAAAAAGTTATATTTTTCTCAATTTCCATGTCAATATCTAAATTCTTTCTATAGATATTGATATTTTTGATAATTCTCCTATTTCACTTTTTTTTTTTTTGATTTCTTCTCCTATTTCCCTTATGTCATATAAAGCTTGGTTTAACTTAATTTCAACTTTCAGCTTTTTCGAAAAGTAAGATTACAAATGTTATAAAAAGTACTGTGGGCAAAAATATTTTACCAATAAAAATATTTATAGTAAAAGAGTAGGTAATATTTTATAAAATATAAGAAGTATTTCTAAATTTTACAAAAGAGTAGGAAGTATTTTTATTGCTCTATTATATAACTGCACGGATCACATTATCTTTTAGAGTTTAGAATTATAATACAATTAATTACAATTCTAAATTTTTAAAAATTAGATCCAAACGACTCCAGAGTATTTGTTATTGTACCGACTCTAGAGTTTTATAAGGTATTTGATTTCTAAATTTTTAAAATTAGAGTCAACCGATCCTAGAGTTTTTTTTATTGCATCAACTAGAGTTTTAAAAGCTTTATGACTTATAAATTTTTTGAGAATAAATTTTATAAATTATTAATAGATTATGAATTCTTTAGATTTCAAATTCTTGTAATAATTGTTAGTATCAATTTAATAAATGTTATTAGTTATTTAATTATTTATGCGCTACCTTACATTAGTCGTCAATACTGTAAATGAATAACTATAGATAAAAATGTATGTTAATATAATATTTTTTGTTTGTAATAGTTTATTATTTTAGAGTGAAATTTTATTATAATGATTTCAATAGATCATTTCGATCAAACTAGTTTCCAAAAAAGATATATAGTTTAAATTAATGTATATCTATTCCTTTTTCTAACATAATAAAATTGGACAAGAGGTTGAACTAAATATGGTGAATAATTAAAATTCGATGTTATGGATGAATCCTAAAACCTTGTTAGCGATATTACTATGAAAAATGACACAAGATCAATTTGAAACAAACACCCTGGAAGAATAGATAGCTTGTTACCTAACAAGTCTTTTAGGAGGCTAGCTGTCAATGTCAGACTTGTGGCCTAAGTAAATGCCTTACTTAACCCAAATTAAAAATCTTATTTAAAATAACTTTTTTTTATTTTTTTCTTTATACACTTGTTTATCTAAATGTATTTAATATATAAATCAAGTTTTACCATTTTTGGATATGTGTATATATTTTTTTAGATTTTTAAAAAATAAGGGTATTTTAAATACATATATACACATAGATATTTAAAATTTTCAAAAAATAAATAAACGTATTTAAAAATGGTAAAACTTAGTCTATATGTTAAATACAAATAGATAAACAAGTGCACAAAAAAATAAAAAAATTATTGTGAATAGATTTTTTAAAGTGGGCTAAGTGGGACATTTACTTAGCCTTAGCTAAAAGGATTACTCCTCATCTTTAATATCATTAGAACCCATATCTCCCCTTCGCTCTACCCTCTCGCCCCTTCCTTTCCCAACCAACCAAGCGGATTGCCACTTGCCGCTTGCCGCTTGTCGGGCTTTCAACTGGGAAAATTCCTCTTCGTAATACATGCGCTTAATATTTTATAAATTTAGAACGCTTCTATGAAACCTCCAGTATTTTTAAAATCTTGATGATTAATAGAAAATTCACTTTATTTATTGTATTTAGCATCATTTATAATATTCTAGAAACTTTTTTATTTTTTAATTCATTATATACTGGTCTCATCTATAAATGTGTAAAATTAACATAATAAAATAATTTAATATTAAAATATCAACTTTAAAGTAGTTTTATCAACATCTAAACCATCTAGAATATCAATAATATATAATTAAATGATCCTATAATGTATTATTAAATTCTAATATTGTGTGAATAGGTCTAAACATTTTTCATAATTTACACACGAATGCACCTATTTTTGGGCAAATGTGGCCTATTTTTAATATATGCACTAAGTTTTATCAATTTTTAAGATTTGTAAATATTTTTTATTATTTTTTAAAAATAGGAGTGTTTTATTTATTTTTAAAAAATAAAAAATATATAAATCTCTAAAAATGATAAAACCTAATATACATGTTAAATATACTTAGGGAACATCTGGGAAGGTGAAATTCGGTAGGATTGTGGGATGTGGCGGGAAATTTTGATAAATGTGTGATGGAATAGATAAGTTTGATGGAAGTACTTTGCAGTAAAATTGATTGCAATATAAAAGTAAAAGTTGAAAAAATATGATGATTATTAGAGTTAATAGTTATCCTGGGAAACATGCTCCCACCATTTCTTACCTCTTAGATTACCAAAAGTGCATTTAGTTAACATTTTCATGAATAAAAAAAAGCTTCCAAACAAATAAAAAATAAGCTTTAAGATCAGGACTCGTTAAATATTGTGATTTCCAATGCGCGTTGACAACCCCAAACAAAATTTATGATTTCCGATGTGAGGGTTGACAACCAAAAAAAAAAAAGCTTGGCACCTCTTGTTCCATGTTTTGGGCATGTTTGGCTATTAGAAACTATTTAAATAAGAAAATTTTAATTTACAACTTTTCGTTTTACATAAATTTTCCATTTTTGATTATTTTTTCATCTTATTATACAACTATTTTATTTTTAAATCATTTGCACATAACTATTCATACTCTAACATATTTATTTTAATTTTATTTTGTTACTACTCATTGTTACTACTATCATATCATTTCATTTTTTTACATTTCAAAAATTCTTATATTAAAAAATTTTCTTTCAAAAGTTTTATTACTTTCCAAAAACACCTTTTAAATCTTGAACCGCAGCCAGGTGTTCTTAGCTTCCATGCACCTAGGTGCAAATTTTTTTTAACTTTTTTATACAACTATTAGTCTAAGTGTATTTATAGTATGTATCAAAATATTCAAAAAAATCTACCTGAAAATCCAACCACAGCAATCTATGAGCCATAGAACAAATGTCTAACTGGGACGTGTTACTAAAGAATGCTAATGTACTTAGCTTGGTAGTTACTCAGACATTTTATTTCTTACCACGTGCCTTCCCCATGTTGGCACTCTCTTTGGAAGAATATTGGGATAAAGATGCTGGCAAGACAAAGCAGTAGATTGATTTCAGGTATGTAGATTTGGCTTTCTTTCTTGTTTGAGGTGCGAACAACGTAGACTCTTGGGAAGAAGCCAATGACGTCAATTGTTTCATAATTGAGAAAAGGCTTAGCTCATGGCCTGGCTTGCAATGATGGATGCTAATGAAGCAACCACAAACACTGGCCAATATACAGAATATGTGGCAGAGTTGGAATTGTTTGTTAGATATCAAACCCTTTTCCTTCCATTTTCTTTTGATGTGGCTGAAACATGTAAGTCTTACTAGGGGTGGCTTTTTTTAAAGCATCTGCTGCATCGCTAGTCCATTAAGAAGTATTTGCAAACAACTGTCTTGTTTGGTTTAGTTGCCTAAACCAATATGCCACATATTATTTTGGTCGTTCTTCATCTTTGCAGGACTGATTTTCGTCATGATTCTCTTCTTTGCCCTGCTTTCTTCTTTAAGCATTGTTTTCTGTTAAGAATCTTAGCTATCTAAATGGCCCCATTATGAAAATGCTATAGTTTTCCGTAATGCCCCTACCTAACTGTTGTAGGTATTGTCCTGTGATATCCCACATCGGTTAGAATGAAGGGGGGAGCCTGGGTTATAAGTAGAGGCCGCCAGGTACCTCAGTGAGGCGCCTTTTGGGTAAGGACGGGATGCGCGTGAAACCAGAAGGGCAAAATCGTGGGGGCCGAGGCCCAAAGCAGACAATACCTTACTGTTAGGCCTGGGGCATTACAAATGGTATCAGAGCCGACTCCCGACCTCCGGTCGATGGTGTCCAGTGGGGACGCTGGAGTCCCAAGGGGGGTGAATGTGATATCCCACATCGGTTAGGATGAGGGGGGAGCCTGGGTTATAAGTGGAGGCCGCCAGGTACCTCAGTGAGGCGCCTTTTGGGGAAGGATGGGATGCGCGTGAACCCAGAGGAGCAAAACCGTGCGGGCCGAGGCCCAAAGCGGACAATACCTTACTGTTAGGCCTGGGGCGTTACATGTCCGCTTTGAGCCTTAGCCTGCACGGTTTTGTCCTTTTGAGTATCCTAAATGTACCCCAAAAGGCGTCTCGACAGAGTTACCATCGCCTCTACTTATAGCCCAAGCTGACGAGCTGCGTATATACCTATTTGTAATGCTCGTTTTAACGCAAGTATACGTGCCGATCAAGTAATAAAGAGTGAATAGAGTATCGTTTCCACGAGGATTGTGTCAAACGGATTAGCAAACGGATTAACACATTAAATCTCAATCGTCTAAGTGAATTGGTAAAAGGAATGAGATTTGGTTTCAAAGAATTGAATTAAACTAACTAAGCAAAGTACTAAATGACCAATGTGGTATGGAATACTGCTGAGATTGCCTTGAGATGATTAAGACAGGTGGGAATATGAATTCATTGAATCATAGCTATGTCATTTGATCCGCTTTAAGTTAGTTGTGCAGAGATTACTAATCTAGGTTCATTCATATTCATATATGTCTTCCAACACATACAAACATAACCAAGTTTTAGTTATTTGCTATGTTTTCATGCACACAAGTAAAACAAAGTTGATAATCACATAACCTAATCAAGATTACACAGGGTTAATAGGTATATTCCTATCCATATTAACATCCAACACAAACAAGAGCTGGAAAAGCTGTGCCTCATATATGGATCGTATTCAAATCTCATTTTTACAAACATGAATCTGAATATTCAATCAATCCACAAGGTTGCAAAGCTTGTAAACGCCTTAAGCATGATATATAAGGGTAATTTCAAGCAACATAAGTCACAGTACAACTATATTGTTAATTCAAGCATAAGAAAACTAAATAACATAGGTTATGAGTTCAAATCCTACATATCTCCCACCATGGGAAAGTTCAACCCATAAACATAACTTTGATTTCCATTAAAATCAAGTTACAATCATTTCAAGCAAGGAGAATAACAAATAGGAACAAATAGATGAGAAGAAGAGATGAAACTCAATGGATTTTCAATGATAGCTTTAATCTCCACTTGATCTTCTCTCGTTCTTTGAAGCTTTGGGTTTTCTCCTTTTTCTCCACAGCCCCCACGACCTCTCTCTGTGTTCTCTGTGTCTCCCCTGACACGAATCCCTAGGTTTCCATTTAAACATATCAGCTCGCGCAGCACACGTGCAGAAATCCGTGCGTACGGATGCGTAGTGGCACCTAGGCGCTAACTGTTTGTGTGCTGTGTAACTTTGAAACCTTTCGGAATGCCTTGGAAACTCATGCCTTGGCGCCTAGGCGCCCCAAGTCGGCGACTGGGCGCCAACTCCCTGGAAGCTTTATGACCTGGAAAATCTTCTAGGCTTCGTCTGCATGTTAGTGAAGTGGCGCTTAGGCGTCCCTAGCCAACGCCTAAGCGCCAACTCACTAGAAGCTCTTTGCCTTATGAGATGCTGAAACTTCTGGCTAAGGTATTTAGGGTGGCACCTAGGCGCCAGCCAGCTTGCTTCTTCACTTGGCTCCGTTCTTCATTCGACTCACTCGCACACCTATAAATGTCCATCATTCCTACAAAATTGACTAAAACTAAATTAATGAATTAGAAATGCCTATTTATACTAAAAATGAATAAAAACTACGTTATGCTCCTAAAATGGAAAGTGAGTGAAAACTAAGCTAAACGGGTGCAAACTAACTACATTCTCCTAACCGATGAGGGGTGTTACATTTTGTTAGTTTCTCTTTCAAGGCAGTTTCTACTATATCATTTTTGGCTTTGATTCTTATTCAAACATAAGTGAAAATGTGACAATATATGGTATATGGTTTGCTACTACTGGTGTGCTTAAATTTGTTTGTGTAAAGATGTGGCACATGTATTCATTCTTAAGTCTTTGACAA
The DNA here is from genome assembly GCA_030490835.1 of Annona cherimola. NCBI lineage: Eukaryota > Viridiplantae > Streptophyta > Magnoliopsida > Magnoliales > Annonaceae > Annona > Annona cherimola. Next base: position 19,041,529 of record CM059975.1, on the reverse strand, counting down.
TGGACAGTTGGGATTAGTGCTTCAGCATGCCAGTGGTGTATTTCTATCTAACCTTGCACATGAGAATAACATGTCCGGTTATCATTTTTGCAATTGTAATGATACCAGAACAAATCAAAGCTCCCTCCTCATTACCTGCAACCTTTCATTGTTTGACTTCAAACTTGTGTACTAAGTGGAATTGATCCCCACTAAATTAAATAACCCTTCTCACCCCATGTTTGCTGGACCTTTTATTATTTAAAAAACTATTTCTCTGATGTGCGAATGGCCAAGCATATTATGGAAACAGACAACTGAATTGAGGAGGCTTCGCTTTTGAACTGTAATTACGTGTCCTGATCTTGGAGCAGTTATCCAAAAGCAAAGTCTATGTAGCATTGTCTCAATCATGTTTTCATACGAATTAAATTAATCAAATGCATTTCGATGGTAAACTTCCACAAAATCTCTGGAAAAGGACAAGGACAGTTTTTGAAGAAGCCATAGGTGTAGGCCACATAGCCGCCCAATGATATTTGAATCCATCAGTAGCATCAACGCTCCCAAGTTGTGGAAAGTGATTGGCAACGATTCACCGTACTCCTTGGGTGAAGCTACATAATGTGCAAGATTAAAAGCCCTGGCAAAGTAAATTACAAGATGAGGTTAGACACCTGCACTGTTGGGGAAATAAGAAAAATTAAAGTGGGAAAAATGTTTTGCTAGCAGGCCATTTTTTTGTGTGTCCCATTTAAAATAAGAAACAGAGCCTGCCTGCCTCTCTCTCTCTAAGTAAAAAACCACTTGGATGGAAGGAAAGCTTTGAATTTTACAACTGGGAATGTGTTAAGTTAAAACTTTTCAATTTAAAACTTTTTCACTCTCCATAACTATCATATTTTTTAATCATTTTTTCACATTTTCCTATACAACTACTCTACTTTTCAATCATTTCTACACAACTATCCACACAACTAACCTATCTATTTTAACTTTATCCTCTTTACTATTCATCATTACTCCTATCATATCACATCATTTGACAAATCAAAACTTTTCATAAAAGTTTTATTCATTATCAAACACACCCGGGGATGCAAGGAATGCTATGAAGAATTTCACTGCCGGATTTAAGAAATAATTTGAAGAGGTGTGTTGAGGAGCGTAAGATGTGTTGTGAGTCAGTGATACTTCTGCCAAGCAACCATTCATATAGTGACTGATGCCCAGCGTTCACATCACATTAAATTTATTGAAAAAAGGTAACAAAACAATTGATAAAAAAAAGTAACCAGAAAACTGTTTATCAAGCTCACGTACAAAAGAAAATCCACATTCACATCACATTAAATTTACTGAAAAAAGGAACAAAACAACTGATAAAAAACGTAACCAGAATACTGTTTATCAAGCTCACGTACAAAAGAAAATCCACAATACCCTCAATACCAGCTGATTTCGGTGTGGGATTTTTTAGCTTGTGATAACCACCACTAGTACAATTTTCCTTTGGGTGTTTCAAATTTGTATGCAAAATGAATGCTCTTGATGTAATGTTGGATTTAGCGCATACATGTGTTTCATTCGTTGTCTCATTAGCTGAAGCTAGATTCCAATAATTGAGAAACGAATTTCATCCATTGCTAGCCTGCAGCATGGCTTTGTAACATCTGTTCTCCAGGCTTAGCTTATTCATGTAATACTAATTATCCTTTGATAATTTAGATTTTGATAGCTTTAAATCAAAATAATTATATTACGTTGATTTTAGTCTTTTTTAAATGGGGGCCATAATGAAACTTAGTATCCTAGTTAAATAAATGATACTAAATGTGATGTGTGGAGTGTATTCAGATTTCATAGTTAAAATAGGCTCCATGTTATCGCACCCGAGCGGATGCAATCCTAAACACTCAGGTGCATTGAGCCTCAATGCACCTAGGTGTACTGCACCTATTTTTTATTTTTTGAAATTTTTTTTATAAAACTGTTAATTTAAGTGTATTTAACACGTGTATCAATTTTTACCAGTAAATTACTAAAAATGCTACTAATTTTAAAAATCCGAAAAATATCTAAAAATCTTCAAAAATGGTAAAAATTGATACACATGTTAAATTAACAGTTGTGTAAAAAAATTTTAAAAATTAAGTTTATGAGCTCGTGAGCATTGAGCTCGTGAGCATAGGATTACGTTCCATACCCGAGCATATGTATCCCTATAATTAGGATAAACGATCATTTCGGACCGGTCTAAAATGACCTCATTTCGAACTAGTTTAAAAAATAATTTTTTTGATTTTTTCCACAAAATTTCTTGACAAGACTGTTAGTCTATCTATACTTAATCTATAAATTAATGTTAACCATTAGTCTAATTATACTTAATCTATAAATTAATTTTAATCAATTTTGAAAATGTATATATATATATATTTTGGATTTTTAAACATAGGGATATTTTAGTCATGTTTCATTGATTTAAAATGATTAAAATACCCTTGTATTTAAAAATCAAAATAAGTATATAGACACCTCCAAAAATTATAAAACTTGATTTAGACATAGCTAGAATAATAATCTTGTAAAAAAAATTTGGAAAAAAATTTAAAAAATCTGTATTTTGGACCGGTCTGAAATGATGAGAACTCATAAATTGGAGATAAGGATTATTATATATGACAATCGAATGCATCTAAGAGTGGGTCAAAGTGCTGCTCATAAGTTGCATATGATTATATATTTTGAAACCATTCTAACCCACTCAAAAACTAGGATTTTCATGATAAGACAAATGATATTAAATCACATCTGCTGGGCTCGATTCCATTTCATCGTCAATAATAAATAAGGGGCCTGGCGTGCACTGAACTCAACACTTCTTTTTTTTTATATTATATTTAAAGGAATTAAAATTTTTTTATGGAAAAAGGAATTAAATTTTAAAAGCTACAAAATTGAGAATCTGCAAGTGACAGTTCATTGAAGAAAAGGTCACTGTTAGAGTAGTGCCAAGGTTCCAGGAAGTATACTGGGGGCACTATATGACATTATTATGAGTTCATATATGATAGTTCATGCCCACTTGCAGCAACTTTTGGTTAGGAATCTGCAAACCCATGAAACCTTGTCGAAAATTCCTCCTCATGAAACCATACACATCGTCCACCAACCATCTCTTTAAGATAAAAGAATCTTCACGAGCTTTCACCTCACTATGCCCCAATAGGTACACAATCCCCCCTGCATTTCTTGACCACTTCAAGAACTGGACCTCTTCTTCTGCCTCCTTACCGTCTTCCTTGCTTGCAGCCTCATTCTCCATTCTGATAAATATCTCCAGGTGCTCCATTAGCAGCTTCTCAAATTCCTCATGCTCGACTCTCCAATCTCTGTATCCATATCTTGCAATGGATCTATACATCCTCAAGTCCTTTGGCCCCACGCGCTGGAACAAGAACCTCTCTTCATTTGGGACCCTGTTCACAGGCAAGTATTTGACTGAAACAAACACCAGAATTGAATGTATAGCTGGGAGGTTGGTGAGGAAGTGATTGAACAGGGGTGGGACACCATGGGTGAGCTCAGAGAATAGGAGACCAACCCCAGGAACCCTCGTGATTCCACAGTTGGAGCTGATGGTGGCCAGCTGATTTGTTGAGAGCTTCTTCTCAACTTCAAACGCATAGCGCTTGGCTTGCACATAGTGCCATACATACATTATGGAGGACAGCACCGCAGCGAAGGCCAGTGTTATGTATCCTCCTTGTTTGAACTTGTACATCATTGAAGAGAAGTATGCTAGCTCAGGAGTGACAAATATGACAACGAAGAGAGCAATGAGGAGAAGGTTGGTTTGCCAGATCATGAGCATTATCAGGATGAGTAAGCAGGAAGTCACCAGCATCACTCCAACCACAGCAATGCCTGAGCCATAGAACAAATGTCAGGTAGGATGTCTTACCAAAAGATGCTAATGTACTTAGCTTCTTACCATAAGCATTCCCCATGCTGGCACTTTCTTTGAAAAATACTGTGATAAAGATGCAGGCAAGACAAAGCAGCAGATTGATTTCAGGAATGTAGATTTGTCCTTCTTTCTTGTTTGAGGTGTGCACGACACGGACTCTTGGGAAGCAAGCCAATGCCATCGATTGCTTCACAATTGAGAAAGAGGCCGATATCATGGCCTGGCTTGCAATGATGGATGCTAATACAGCAATCACAAACATTGGCCAATATACAGAGTCTGTTGTAGAGTTGCAAGTGTTTGTTAGATATCAAATCATTGTGCCACAAGGACAATATTAATTAGATGTATCTTCTTGTTGCATGTATTTCCATTTTCTTTTGATGTAACTGAAACACAAAAATCTTACTAGGAGTGGCTTTGTAGAAAGCATCTGCAGCATCACTAGGAAACTTGGAGAGATAGGCAGCCTGACCAATATAAGCAAAGACAATGCATGGGTACACCAACCCTGAATATGAAATCTGCACCAAAGCAAAGAAAATGAATTTTGTCATCATCTATACTGAACTCACTTAACATGGACAAATGTTAATGTGGAAATTTTTATCAAGGACGACCCTAATGAGAAAACACCTGAATGGCTTTGACAGAGAAATGGCCTAAATCTGCAAACATGGCCTCTGTTCCCGTCAGGCAGAGAACAACTCCCCCAAGCGAGATCCAGGCTTCCTTCGGATTGCCTCTGAAATATCGAAAGATGTGTACGGGGTTGAAGGCCTTGAGAACAGAAGAGTCATGGTGAACGACATTGTACAAACCAATGATTGCAATGGTTAAGAACCATATCGCCATTGCAGGAGCAAACGAGTACCCAACTTTGCTTGTCCCAAATCTCTGAATTGAGAACAGAAGCACCAAAATGGCTATTGAAATCATCATCAGCGCATCTGAGAAGACTTTCTGTGTCAGAATGGGATGGTGGGAAATGGGAATGAGAATGAGAAGAAAAGAAGACTCTGTGCTGAGATTGTTGCTGCTTAACATGTATCCATAAAACCTTTAAATGCTTCTGAAAATTGAACTTGCTAAATCCTCCAATCTTATTTACCTTTAGAGATTTTTGGATCTAATTTCTTCACCCCATCAACTGCTGACAACACTACATCAATTGAGAGCTCTTGGAATCAGTCAGAAATATTCCATAATCAGTAACAAACGAGGGCTACTGACGGATATGAACAGATTAGTAACCTGAAATGCAGGGAGTGAAGATGCTATCTGACAAGACCATGCAAGTCCCAATGAGAGCCAGAATCAGCAGGCACGTCTTAGCAATTGGGCTACTCTCTATGGCTGATTTGATCCATTCAGCTCTCTTGGGATGCTTATTTGGAACTTGCAGCCTATATGCTGAGAGATTCATGTGGACGGCCTGCTGGCTTGGTATTTCATTCACCCGTGAGTGCCTGCATATCAGAGAGTACAAAGCAAACGTTCCACCTGTAACCCAAAACAGGAGATCAGATTTCAATACCATGTTGAGTGATAAGTCCTTGAATTGAATGCTAACCATCTCCATTGTCGTTTGCCAAGAGCACGATGAATACGTATTTGATGAGTGGGAGAAGCGTAAGAGAGTAGATGATGAGAGAGAGAGTTCCAACTACGTCAGTGTGGCTGGGAACTCTGTCGGGGAAAATGGAGGAATACACGTAGAGAGGAGAGGTGCCGAGATCGCCATAAACAACCCCGATGGTTTGGAAAGCCAACAGCAGTATAGCTTTGACGGAACCATCCTGAAATTTTCATTTACGAACAAGGGAAAATAGTCAAAACTGAATAACCGCGCCATTCGAGATTTCCATAATGACGAAAAGACTATGTCTTGCTTGTATTTCAACAATAATGGCCGAGTCGTTGAGATATTTTCATGTAACCAGAATTGTTAATTTTGGCAACTAAAAATTTTGTGGCCAAAAATCTGAAATTTCGATAATAATATTTTAAAGAAAAATTTTTAAATAATATGTGGCATGTTGGTTTAGGCGACCGAATCAAATAAGAAAGTTGTTTGCAAATAATTCTTATATGTAGATAAAAAAAATGTGCAATGATTCAATATAAAGTCCATGCAACTCCTTTTTAGTTTTAAAATATAATTATTTAAATCTAAGCAATTTATCGTTTTTATCTATATGCATTATGCATGATTTCAATATCAAATAATATTGAAAATTTTTATATACTATCCATTTCTGTAAAAATTAATATTATACATTTAGTTTCAAAAGATGCTAATTTTTTAAAAATAAATGTCCATTGAAAGTGATCTTAGTTAGATTAAAACAAATGGTCTTAAATAAAATAAATGAATTTGATTTGAAAAAAGTTCAAAATAAAAAAGGCTATATGGACATTTTAGAAAGTTCAAGATAAAAAAAGGAGTTATTTTTTAAAATTTTTTATATAACTATTAATCTAAGTGTGTTTAACATATATATCAATTTTTATTATTTTAATAAATCTTTAGATTTCTTTTTATTTTTAAAAATCAGTGCCATTTTAAAATGTCATTGATTTTTAAAATTCCAAAAATAAATCTACAAATCTCCAAAAATTGTAAAAATCGATATTAATGTTAGATACACTTAAATTAACAGTTGTATAAAAAATAAAAAATAAATTAAATGCACTAGAGTGCAACAAGCTTAATTAGACCAAGGTGTATACAATTGTAACCCGACATTTCCATACATTAAATCATTATAATATAAATATATATTCATAAAAATAAAGGCCCAATATTTAATTCACATACTATATTTTAATTACACATTTTCGATATGTATATGTTTTTTGAATTCCAAAAGTCAATAATTTTTTGAGGTAAAAGTTTTTTAATTAAAAAAATTGTGCTCCTATTGAGTGTCTACATTGAATCTAAACGCACAAGTTTGCATATCCGGCATTTTTATTTTCTCGTATTAATACGAGGACCTAAACATAACTTATATGTGCAATTTTAAAATTTTTCTTGAATTTTCAAAAATAAAAATGTCCACGTGAACAGGGGATTATTTTAAAAATTCAAAAAATATTTAAAAATATAAATATAAATTTTCATCCATAGAACTTAATGATTAGGCTACCAATGAATGTCTAAAAAAATAAAAATATTAAAAATAGTCATGCAATCATATGCATTTAATGCACACATTTGCGTTGAACGGTATCAGAAGCAACTGGTTAAAAACAACAGTTGTGTGGACGCTGAAATGGAGCTCTTGTCAAACTTAGCGTTGCAGATTGTAACTGTGGCATGGTTGGTCGCACCTATGTCCGGTTCTTCGACCCCGAAAATTTATATTGTTAAACTTGCTTTTAAAAACTTGAGTGTAACCAACCGAGGTGTGCTAGGTTGGTGAGTACAACCGTAATAAGGCTTCTGCAGGGCTGCGGTCGTGGGTTCGAATCCTATGTTGGAATTTTGGCCCGGAAAAAATAGTGTGGGAGCTGTTGTCTCCTTTTGGCTGGGTGGAAGCTGTGTCTTCCTAATTCTTTAGTGGAGCTGTGTCTCCAGATTTCTTTGGAGGAGTTATGTATTTCCGTATTTGTAAGAATGTCTCAGAACTACAATGTAATATGTGTTGAGATGTATGTAAATATAACCATAAAAAAAAAACTTGAGTGTAAATTCTCAAAAGAAAAAAAAAAACCTTAAGTGTAAAGAACCTAAACATGAGGAATTAGTTGAACATAAAATTAGGGTTAAGTTCCAACTAAACTTGTTTTTTTATGAGATGAAATTAAAAAATATAACTAATTATAAAAATAAATAAATGTTCTATTTTAGCTTAAAATACATCTTGATATACATAATCATACTCCAATACTAAATATATCATAGTTAAAAATATTTTTCCAATCTAAAATTTTAATCCTTCACGGCTATCTTATTTTTTTTATACATTTTTCTGTATAATTAATCTACTTTTTTACCTGGTCGTGTAATTATCCGGTATGGGTTCATCTCCTTAGTTCATCTCCTTAAGCAAGCAGCGCAGCCCCCCTTGCCATCTCAATGAATTCTTACAATGGATGCTACAAATCAAATGACCATAAAAATAGAAAAAGAGAAAAGTCCAACAAACCAAACCAAGAAAGCACCACATTGATACTCGGGAAAGAAATGTAAACAGAGATAGGAGGGAGGGAAAAGATGGGATATATGTTTACTTTGTTGGCCGTAGACATTACTGAGACCTGATTGGCTTGATATTCGAGGGAATCAAGTCGCGGCAAGCGCTTTCCCTGATTGGGTTGCTGGTTCGCGATGGCATCTGTGTCGTCTACATTCACAACTGTATAACTCTTGTCTTCTTCCATAGAAGCAGTCAGTCGAGGTCGATATCAGAGTGCCTACGAATAACAAGGGAAAAGAAAGCGAGAACGAGCATACAGAAAGAATGAAGGAATGCTGCTACTCCCTGGCTGCATTTGCCTTTTGATACGGAGGAAGCTTTCCGCGTCCGCTTTCACACGGCTATGTGTTTCCGCGTGAAGGTGTGCTGCTGATAACCGAACTGCGTATCTCATGACGAGCTATTCCCGGATATCGTTTGCTCTTCAAAATCATTAAAAAAATCGCAAATTAGTTCATTGGCCTTCGCATTATTTCTCGAAATAAAGTTCAGAAGGACATCCAACTTGGAGACTTGGGTGAACAGCAAATCACATACAACTGATATACTACTTTTATTTAATATATTATTAATTGTAGCGGACGTATCTTTAGACATTCACCTAAACGACTTACAACCACTATTTGAACTCCTTGGAAGAATCCAATCCTATCACAACTCTCAACTACCCTTATAATCCTAGTCCTACTCGGAAAATAATAATCCCAAGATCCACTTAATATCACAAAACGTGGACGCATGTGCAAAAACTTTTTTAAACGTGGAATCTAAGAACACCCCGGTGCAATAACTGTTTTTTATTTTTTAAATTTTTTTATACAACTATTAATCTAAGTATATTTAATGTATACACAAAATATCCACAAAAAAAACTAACTGAAAAGGATTTTTTTAAACGATGTAGGAAATTTTTTTTGAAATTTTGTGGCCAAAAATCTGAAATTTCGATGATAATATTTTGAAGAAAAAAAATTTAAATACTATGTGGCATGTTGGTTTAGGCAGAATCAAATGAGCAAGTTGTTTGCAAATAATTCTTATATATAGATAAAAAGAAATGCGCAATGATTCAATATAGAGAGTCCATGCAACTCCTTTTTATTTTAAAATATAACTATTTAAATCTAAGCGATTTATCGTTTTTGTCTATATGCATTATGTATGATTTTGACAATCAAATATATTGAAAAAAGTTCAAAATAAAAAAGGCTATATAGACATTTTAGAAAGTTCAAGATAAAAAAACAAGAGGTTATATGGATATGCACTCGGGTGCACTTAGCTTCAATGCACCTTGGTGCAAATACCCATATTTTTATGTTTTAAATTTTTTTACATAACTATTAATCTAAGTATATTTAACATATGTATCAATGTTTACTATTTTAAGAGATTTTTGAATTTCTTTTTATTTTTAAAAATCAATGGCATTTTAAAATTTCATTGATTTTTAAAAATCTAAAAACAAATCTACTAATCTCCAAAAATTGTAAAAATTGATATACATGTTAAATACACTTAAATTAACAGTTATATAAAAAAATTAAAAAATAAGTTAAATGCACCCGAGTGCAACAAGCCTAAGTAGACCTGAGTGTATACAACTGTAACCAAACATTTCCATACATTAAATCATTATAATATAAATATATCTTCATAAAAATATAGGCCTAATATTTAATTCACATACTATATTTTAATTACACATTTTGGATATGTACATGTTTTTTGAATTTCAATTGTCTGAAGTAAAATTTTTTAATTAAAAAAATTGTGCTCCTACTAAGTGCAAACGTCTACATTGAATCTAAACGCACAAGCTTGCATATCCCGCTTTTTTATTTTCTTGTATTAATACGAGGACCTAAACATTACTTCGTGCAATTTTAAAATTTTTCTTGAATTTTCAAAAATAAAAAATGTCCACGTGAACAGGGGATTATTTTAAAAATTCAAAAAATATTTTAAAAAATATAAAATATAAAATTTCATCCATAGAACTTAATGATTAGGCCACCAATAAATGTCAAAAAAATAAAAATATTAAAAATAGTCATGCAAGCATATGCATTTAATGCACACATTTGCGTTGAACGATATCAGAAGCAACTGGTTAAAAACAGCAGTTGTGTGGACACTGAAATGGTGCTCTTGTCAAACTTGGCGTTGCGGATTGCAACTGTGGCATGGTTGGTCGAACCTGAATCCGGCACTTCAACCCCGGAAATTTATACTGTTAAACTTGCTTTTAAAAACTTGAGTGTAAATTCCTCAAAAAAGAAAAAAAGAAAAAAAAAACCTTAATTGTAAAGAACCTAAACATGAGGAATTAGTTGAACATAAAATTAGGATTAAGTTCCAAGTAAACTTGTTTTTTTACCGGATGAAATTAAAAAATATAACTAATTATAAAAATAAATGAATGTTATGTTTAACTTAAAATACATCATGATATACATAATCATACTCTAATACTAAATATATCATAGTTAAAAATATCTTTTCAATCTAAAATTTTTATCCTACACGACTACCTTGTTTTTTTTATAAATTTTTCTATATAATTAATCTACTTTTATACAACTATTAATCTAAGTATATTTAATGTGTATATCAAAATATCCACAAAAAACTACCTGAAAAGGATTTTTTAAAAGGATTTAAGAAAAAAAAATTTCAAAAATATACGCGTAGATGTAACCCAAAAAAAATTAAGCGTAGATGTAACAGAAAAATCAACTATTATACTCGTAGATGTAACAAAAAGGTGTTTTTAAAGGATTTTTTTTTCCAAAGGACTAGATGTAACAAAATCAAGCGTATGTACCGTTGACATGCATTGGAAAGATGATATAATCTTAGATGAGCAATCCTGTTAGCCCGGGCTAAGTAAATATCCCACTTAGCCAACCTTAAAATCTATTTACAATATTTTTTTTACTTTTTTTTTCGTGTACTTATTTATGTAAGTGTATTTAACATAGAGACCAAGTTTTACCATTTTTAAATATGTTTATTTATTTTTTTGAGATTTTTAAACATCTATGTGTATATCTATATATATATTTAAAATACCCTTATTTTTAAAAATCTACAAAAATATATATACATATTCAAAAATGGTAAAACTTTATTTATATATTAAATACATTTAGATAAGTAAGTATATGAAGAAAAAAAGTAAAAAAAATTATTTTAAATAAAATTTTTAAGGTGGGCTAAGTGAATTATTTACATAGCCTGGGCTAACCGGATCACTCACCGTCATCATATACCAGTCACATTAATGGATGCAGAAAGAGTACAGAATGCGGGCTCCGGTGAAATTGCTTTCAAAGATTTTTTTTAATAAATTTTTAATTTTCGAAAATAAAAGTGCGTTCCGATTAGGGGTGGGAATCGGGGCGGGTCAGGGTGTGCCCAACCGTGACCCTCCTTTTCAAAAATCTTGTTTGACCCTTATTTTATACCGGGTCGGGACAAGGTCGGTTTGACCCTTACTTTTTTCTACAAGGTCTCGGGACAAAATTCGGGTCGGTATCGGGTCAACGGGTCGGGTAAAAAATTACGGGTCAAGTAAGAAATTTTTAAAAATTTATAAAACTATCAAGTATAAAGACAAATTTATATTAAATTTAACTACTATATGCTTGAATCTATTATTAATCAATCAAAGTAAATATAAATAATTAAATAAAACATGAATATTAGCATTGAACGTGGTTTTTCTTTTTAATGTAAAATATCAGAAAACGGGTCAGCAAGTAGACCCGCCCCGACCCGCCTTGACCCGCCCCGCCACCCTGTAAAAACTCAGATTTTGCCCCGACCCGCCCTGCCCCGCCGGGTACACACCCCTGACCCGCCCTGCCCCGCCGGGTACACACCCCTGACCCGCCCCTGTATTAAAACAGGGTCGGGCGGGGCGGGTCACGGGTCGACCCGCCCCGATTCCCACCCCTAGTTCCGATGCGCTTGACATGACAAGGTTGCGTAAGCGAACCAATTCACGTTTTGCACGCTACTGCAAGTCTGCAACAAGCTATAATGGAGATTTGTATCCTGTGATTGACCACAATCACTTCTAGCCCACTGATCAGAAGGTAATTGTGGGAGGGGCTTTTGCGTGGATGATGTACAATTCCAAAATCTTTAATTTAGGGTACGTTTTAAGGTGAGCCAGAAAGTGGGCAATGGAAATACCTTAATTCTTCCCGCCGGGAATGGAAATACGTAAATCCTTCGGTTCAACTTCAATCTTTTTAACTAATTTTGCTTTCCGGAAATTTTGATGAAAAATTTTTAATATAAAAATTTTTAAAATAGAAGAAAATGATGTGATATGGTAGGTGTAATAACAACGTGAAAAAGAGAATAATGTTGAAATAAATAGGTTAATTGTATATACAGTTATGTATAAATAATTGAAAATTAGAGTGGCTGTACAGGAAGATGTGAAAAAATAATTAAAAATAAAATAGCTACGAAGATTGAAAAGTTTTAATTTAAATTTTTTTTGTAAAAAACAAAAATACCCTTTATCATATCTTTTAATTATCTTTTCACTTAACTAACTAATTTATTTATGCTTTACTTTTATCATATTATATTATTTTTAGACTTTTCAAAAATATTTTTTTCTTTTTTCTCACCTTATCAAACACACCCTTGTAAAATAACTTCCCTGGGACCTAAAATGGAGTGAGAATGATTAATTTTGTATTTTATCTATAAATTGAAAGATAAATCTGTCTTACAGGAGACAATGGATCTAGAACCATTAACGAGTGAGGTTAATTTGGCACAAAAACGCTAGTGTTATTTGAGAGAGAGAATTAGATCATCATCATCATCATAAGCCATTTCCTACCTAAGTGGGGTCGGCTGTATGGATTCTGTTGCGCCATTCTCCTACCACCTTCTACTTGGATAGACTCTATTTTCCTAACCGGTGCTACTTCAGGCCTCCTTTTAACATTACCAAATCATCTTAATCTATTTTCTCTTATTTTATCACAAATTGGTCTCACTTTTAAATTTTCTCGAATTATTTCATTCATAATTTTATCTTTTCTTATTTTACCACTCATCTATCTTAACATTCTCATTTCCGCTACGCTTATTTTTGATATATGTTGTTCTTTAACTGCCAGACATTCTGCCCCATAAAGCATAGCAGGTCTAATCGCAGTCTTATAAAATTTTCCTTTTAATTTGATTGGAACTCGACGGTCATATAAAATTCCTGACGCACTTTTCCATTTCTTTCATCCTGCTTAAATTCTATGTATTATATCTTTCTCAATTTCTCCGTTCTCTTGAACTGTTGATCCTAAGTACCAAAAGTAATTAGATCTTGTTACTAATTGATCTAAAATCTTAATTGGTTCATCATCTGGGTTCTCACTGTTATTAAAATTGCATTCCATATATTCAATTTTCGTGCGACTAATTCTAAAACCAGTAAATTCTAAAGCATCTACCCACTAATTCAATTTTAAATTTAGTCCTTTAGTTTTGTCCATTAGAACAATGTCATCTGCAAATAACATATACCGAAATACTTCTTCTTGGAGGTGCCTAGTAATTTCATCTATTATTAAGGTAAAAAGGTAAGGACTCAAGGCTGAGCCTTGATGTAGACCTATTTTAATTGGGAAGATATTAGTATCTCTATTAATGGTCCTCACATTCGTAACAGCCCCGTCGTATATATCTTTAATAATATCAATGTATCTATTATTAATTCCTTTCTTTCTTATCACTTGTTATATTAATTTTCTTAGTATTCGATCATAAGATTTTTCTAAATCAATAAAAATCATGTATAAGTTCTTTTTCTTCTCCCTATACTTTTCAAATAGTTGTCTAAGTAAGAAAACAACTTCAGTAGTTGATCTTCATGGCATAAAACCTAATTGATTTTCAGATATATTAGTTTCTCTTCTTAGTCTATGTTCAATTACTCTCTCCTATAATTTCATAGTATGACTCGTTAATTTTATTCCACAATAGTTTGCACAATTTTGAATATCTCCCTTATTTTTATAGATTGGAACTATAATGTTTTTCTCCATTCACTTGACATTAACTTTGTTTTTATAATTTTATTAAAAAAATTTATTAACCATGTTGCACATATATCTCCTATGCACTTCTATGCCTCAATTGGTATATTATCTGGGCCTAAGGCTTTTTTATTTTTATTTTTCTTAGAGCTTCCTTTACTTCAGACATTCGAATTTTTGAAAAATAACTGATTCATATTTTCTTCTCTATTTAAACTAACATCTAATGTTAAATGTTCGTGTGGTGTATCATTTAGTAAACTATAAAAATAAGTTTTCCATCTTTCTTTAATATTATCATCTTTGACTAGAACTCTTTGGTCATCGCTTTTAATACATCTAACATGTGTTAAATCTGTGCCCTTATTTTCTCTTAATTTAACCAACTTAAAAATATCATTTTCACCTTGTCTAGTTCCTAATCTGTCATAAAAGTTTTCATAAGCTTTGTGTTTAGCATTTCTAATAATTTTTTAGTAGTTTTTTTTATAGTTTGTATTGTTGTAAGTTCGTATCATTTTTATTTTTCTGCCATGTTTTAAACTTTTCTTGTTTAGCATTTTTATGTTAGTTGTGATTTTATCCTACATTGATTCTACTCCATCTTCTTGTGTGTCCTATTTTCCTTCTTCTATCATTCTTTTACTAAAAAGTTCTATGTTGTTTCCCTTTAAATTCCACAATTTAATTTTTAGAATTATATTACCTTTAGTTTTTGTTGACTCTTTTTGTGTATATATATCCATCATTAATAATCTATGATGCATGACTAAGCTCTCACCTGGGATAACCTTACAATTAACACAAATTGATCTATCCACTTTTCTTATAAGGAAAAATCTATTTAGCTAGAATTGGTCCCACTCTTGAAAGTTATCAAGTGTTCATCTCGTTTTTAAAATAAGGTATTTGCTATAACCAAATCATATGCTATAGTAAAATCCAAAACGACATTCCCCATTTCATTCCTTATTCCAAAGCCGAAACCTTCATGACTTCTCTTATATTCTATATTCTCTTTTCCTACATGTCTATTTAAATCTCTACATATCACAACCTTTTCTTGGTTAGATATCCTTTGCATAACACTATCAAGTCATCCCAAAATTATTTCTTGATTCTATCATCTAATCCTACTTGTGGTGCATAAGCACTAATCACATTTAAGACCTCTACACCTAATACAAGTTTTATTTGAATAATTCTATCATTTACTCTATTGACATCTACAACTCTATTTATGAATTTGTTATCTACTATTATCCCTACACTATTTCTATTACTATCCTTTTCTATATACCATAATTTGAATTCATTAATCTCTTTAGCATTCTCTCATTTCCACCTAATCTCTTGAAGGCATGCTATATTAATTTTTCTCCTTCTCATAACATCTACTACTTCTATACTTTTTCCTGAAAGAGTCCCAACATTCCATAAGGCAAAACAGACCTTGTGTTTTGGTACCACCTTTTTCCCTAAACCATGTCCATAAAGGCATAGAAACCTTTGCCGACTTTTGTTGTGGCGCGTTGCTTCTGAGGAGACGCCCTAGCAACCCTTGCTCATTTCTCACTACATCCGGGCTCCGATGTAGCGCTTCGCTTCTGGGAAAACGCCCTTGCAACCGTTGCTCATTTCTTACTACAGTCGAGCTCCGCTGCAGCGTGTTGCTTACAGGAGACATCATAGCGTTAACAACTTTTAGTATATTTTCAGAATCTATAAGAGATGCGACGGTAATTTTTAATAGCACCCGCTGCCAGCCTGACATGCCAACCCTTGCTTTTTCCCGGGTTTGGGACCAACAGTAAGATGAAACTCTTACAGGCAAGGTTAGAGAATTAGATCAAATTAAATAAAAAGTATTTTTCAATGTTTTTCAAAGTCTTAAAGAGAGTTATATAATTTTTGAAATTTATGATGTGTCTTGTAGTATATACTTTTAAACGAAACACTCAAGTTAAAGTGGGCCATACTCGAATTTTATTTACTTAAGGCATATTTGGCAACATAAAAAAAATTTTAATCCGAAACTTTTTAAATTTTATAAATATTTTATTTTTTAACTATCTCTTTATATATTACATTACTGTTTAACCATTTCTATACAATTGCCCATGTAACCAACTACATAAAAATTTATCACTTCCTGAACACACCCTTAGATATTTATTTTTAAAATAATTTCAATTGTTATTGGAAATTCTCCAATAATGCTAACAACATTTTAATGATTAAGGGTTCAATTGGAAGCATGTAAAAAAAAAAAAACTTTCAATTGCACACCTTTTGATATTTTTCCATAATTAACTACACTTCTTTTTTTGTTATCACCTTTACATTCTAATTTTTTTCATATATGCAAGTATAATTTACCATTTATTTATCATTATTCTCTTCATTCGTAATTATTATTTGTTTCCTATCGTTTCACTATCTTATTTTTCAAAAAAAATTTCCCACAAATTATTATCATCATTTTATTTGACATCATTTATTTTATAATGGTATAGGAAATCATCTTAATCAAAGTATAAAATGCTTAGTATTTACTTAAAATATTTATGATAGTTTATAAAATATAAAACTTACCTAGGCTTTATTTGGCTTGGCTAATTAAGAGCGCTTCCATGGTACTTGTTCACAACTTCAATGGGATAGGAACTGACAACTATTGGATAAATCTCTTATTTCTAAAGTATACTTTTTTCATCCAAAAATTTTAGTGTTCAACATGGTTCAAAAAAAAACTTAACAGCTTCTTTTTAGTCAAAATCGGAATTACACTTAAGCACACAGAGCTATCACAACACTTAATTATACCTTGGACAACTACTTTGATAGCATTTGCTACTACTAAATTTGGAGGAAAGCAATTAGGTTAGAAGCACCAAAATCTCAGTAAATAATAATAAACGTTATAATAATCTTATGTATATGGAAAAATATTTTATATGATATAAATATTGAACTAATAATTTTAGAAGAGATACTTTGTTACATTATTTTGCATTTTTATCAAATGAGACCGTACAAATATTATATTTGATCTCTAGTTAAAAAAATTATTATGAATACCACATCGGATTGGATTTTTGAATGAAGTTAGACAGTACACTTGAGTGGTGTCGTGCATAGAAGTACAACCCACAATCCCGCATGCATGGGTGCCCACATGATTCTGTTGACCCATTTTTTATTTTATATCGACAATGTTACTGCGTTTAAAAATAAAAATATATATAAATATATTAAAAAATAGTAAAATTTAATTTATAGGTTAAATATACCTAACTTTACATGTTTATAAAAATAATAAAAAATGAGTTAAATGGCCGCATGCATATGAGCACCCGTCGGCTGCATGGGAATGGGATCATGCCTCTAGAAGCATTTCCAAATTAAGAGGAGTGGCGACCGGACCATCACATTGGCATGTCATTGAACACCTTGACTGGTTTAGAAATTGGTAATAGTGGGAACGAGATATAATAGGGATAAAGTGGAAACAGGTTGGTAATTGTGCGAAAAAAATAACGGATTTACAAGGTAATATTGTAAATGCGGATCCTTGTTTGGTCAGCTGCAGAGA
Source organism: Annona cherimola (assembly GCA_030490835.1). Classification (NCBI taxonomy): domain Eukaryota; kingdom Viridiplantae; phylum Streptophyta; class Magnoliopsida; order Magnoliales; family Annonaceae; genus Annona; species Annona cherimola. The sequence goes on along the minus strand of CM059975.1, from coordinate 19,023,709 downwards.
GCACTCCCGGCCTATCTATTTCCAATTTCCAATCCTCCATCCACCCACGTCTGCATGCTACCATATGAAAACATCTTAAACGTATTTTAATTCTTTAATATTACAAACTATTCAGATTAGCTAGCTATTTAAGTCGGCCACAACTATCTAAAATGGCAGATACTCCACGTTTACGGACATTGGTTTGAATTCATAAGCGTTTGGTGTGAGGGCACGTGAGCGCAAAAAGATTAAAAATAAAGTAGTTGTAGTAAGTGAAAAATTTTACATAAAAAATTTCGGTTCGAAAGTTTTATTTTTTCCAAATACACCACATATCAATTGTATTTTTTGCGTTTTAGGCACCACTTGTTCCCTAATTACAAGACCTCAAGTTTTTTGCATTTGCATGCTAAATTTTGTAAGTTTGTATATTTTGCAGAATAAATATTGCCATTATTTTTTTATTGGTCACAAGATACACCACCCTCGACTTAAGCTGTCATAGGAAATTGAACCCGGACCTTGGCCATAAGAGACCGGGTGGTACCCACATATTAACATTTATTAATTCTATGATGCATTACATGTTAACACGATATTATATGATAATTTCATATTTTTTAGATTATACAGGATTAATATTATCTTAGTTGAACTCATGTATAACCTCCAAAAGCAGCTTTTGAGGGAAGGGCCATGATACAAAGTTACAAACCATGTAATTCAAACACCAGCCCCCTCCCTCAATTCGAGGAATGTGAGACAATAGTCTTAGCAGAAAATCAACTTGAGCATAGCATGCCAAAGCCTTGGTAAGGAAGATTAGAAGATTCCTAATAAATTAGACTTGTGCGATTGCTTAGTCATGGAAAGAACTAATAAAGGATCTCAAACATACAAAGGATCCTCTAGAAAATGTTCTTCTTTACAACATACCCCTTGCAGAATCAACACATTATATTCACATATTTTTATTTCAGCATCTGATGATGCCTTTCTAGAAGCCCCTGTCCTCTCCAAGAGAAGTTCCAGTGGGCTTCACTACCTGCAGGTTTACTAAGAAAAGGGAGTCCAATGCAATGGCCCTCTCAAGAAAAAATTTCACCAACCGTCTTTCATTCTCAGAGCCTCTAAGACCCTTCACTTCTAGTGTCTTCAAATGAGGGAAGGCCATCTTTGGAGAATCTCCTTTCGGTATCCGATACGATTTCAGGTTATCTAATACGATTAGCTCGAGCTGAATTTGGTTCCTTTGCTCGGTTTATCCTGTCCTAAAAGAAGACTACTACTTCCTCAGTCATCACAAAGGCCATGGTGGCTGGATCTTTCTCTGCCCTTGCTTCTGTTCCCCCCAGTCCGGTACTACTCTCTCGCTCTCTCTCTCTCTCATATGTTTTTGTGACTATCACTAATGTCTTTTTTTTAGGGTGTCTATCACTTATATCTCGCTCTCGTACTGTTGTACATATATCTGCCCCACCCCACTCTGCAGTCTTCCCCCCACGATAAATGCTTAACCCGTCTCAAAATATCATGGCAATTCGTCAAGAGGAAAGATCTATAGACAGATGATTGGATATCTTGACACCCCACAAAATTTTGAAACCACCAATCTTGGCCCTTCCATAAATTATATATATAGGAAAATTATGTAGAAAAAGCACAACTAAATAAGCAATTAACATTCAAACTCAATATCAGGATCTTAAGACATGGATGATTTTTTAATTGGCAAAATTGAACGAAAATTCCACATGCTCCCTCCCATCATAATTCTACTTAATTTCTTTCGTCTTTCCTATATATGTATGAGATAAACATATCTACGTATGCAGCCGAATTAGCAGCCCAAGGAGAAGGAGAGTGGCAAGCAGCTCCTTATAAAGGCGGCTAACAGTAGCAGGAGAGTGGCAAACAACTCCTTATAAAGGCGGCTAGCAGTAGCAGAAGGAGTATACGGGCCGAGCAGCAGAAGCAATCGAAAAGCGACCGATGGCGAGGGCTGGCCTACGACACTTCGGATGATCAGCAAGACATAACGAGGGGGAAGGGGACAATGGATCCTCTGTTTCAAGCTCCAATGGGAACTGGAACTCACAATCCCATCATGTCCTCTTACGATTACGTTAGTACCACCCTTCGCCAGTATGCTTTTCTCTCCTCTCTTTTTCTTTCCATCCAATCTTTCATTCCCCCAAATTGCAATGGTTTTTCACCTGACTTCATGGACAAGTTGGTGGTCCACATTGCCAAGAATTTCATGACCTTGCCCAATGTCAAGGTACGTACATACATACATACATATATATATATATATGCGATCATGTCCCACACCTCAGATCACCCAACTACATTTCCTAAATATTATATATTTCTAGAAATCAAATACTCTCCATTTTTATATGCAGATGGTGCAATCCATCTGATATGTATGTCTATCATTTGAATTTGGTGTAGGTCCCTCTGATTTTGGGAATATGGGAAGGCAAAGGCCAAAGAAAGTTGTTCCAATGTGAGCTTGTCTTCGCCAAGATGGGGATCAAGTAAGTTCATAACTTGCATGCACTTGGATTTTGCACGGGCTGTGCTTTTATGAAACCTCTCATATGTATAACTTTTTCAATAATATTTTCATGTCTAATAGAAGATCTTCTGACTATTATATTTGGCATCATTTATATTATGGTTAAAATCTTCTAATTTGTCCAGTATCATTATACTAGGTCTCATCTACAAATATGTAAAGTCGACATAATAAAAAATTTAAATACTAAATATTAAACCGGGCAAAGGGGTTTAATATTAAAAAGGTAAGGGGTTAAATGTAACTAGTAACATTATTACATACAAGCAAAGCTCTAGTTAAATATAAATCTAAAATTATACATTTACATAATATAGTAACTATACTAAAATTTATATATATATATAACGTGCTACATGTTGTGAGTCTATGAAGCATGCACTGTGGATGAAGCTGAAAACCCATCACACTGCGATGCGAGTGTGAATCTGTGAAGCATGAACTGTGGATGACGCTGAAAGCCCATCACACTGCGAGCGTGGCTTCTTTTCTTGATTGGTGCCGTCTCCAATGGAGGAGCTTCGTGCTCTTTTTTTCTACAAAGTAAGGAATTTAATAATGCGTTTATTGACCACCAGGCACTGCTATAGTGGTAACCTGCTATGACATATGTGGACACTATCCCTGCTGGATACGCGAGTGTCTTCCTGCTAATGAATGATATATTTTCAGTTGTTCTTCTCAAAATGAAGGTTTCTACAACATGTTCTTCCATCCTTCTAAGATAAAGATTAGACTGTTAAAGTTTTCATGTCTTTCTAAGATAAAGAATAGGTTGTGAAAGTATTTAATTTATAATATCAGATGTTATAATGTATATATAATATCAATCAAAATAATAATAATATTATTAAATTTGTTGAAAAAAGGCTATACTAATTTATTAATAATCTTTTTATTAATAATAATACTTTTAAAATTTATATAGAACAATTTTTTTTGATTGATATATGTATATCCATCTCAGTGAATATTACTAGCAAAACCGCTGCTGCTAGAAACGTGGTGACGGGGTTACCAGCAGGTAGAACTAGAAGAAAATTAAACGATGGATGAAGATAATTTGGAAGAACTTTAAACTATAGATAAATACGATATCCATTTAAATCCACATAAGGGTAATGGAAGGTAGAATCTGTTCCCATTGGAGTTAGGTAATGGAAGGTAATGAATGAGATATTTTCAGTTGTTCTTCTCAAAATGAAGGTTTTTATATGTTGGGATTTTAGACTATTTCCTTTCATGTAGATTAAACAGGGATAACTAATTTCAGATAATAAATATCACAAATAATTAAGAATCAAACCCACAATAAAACACACCAAAATTTTACTTGGAAAATCCCTCTTTAATAAAAGGAAAAAACCACAGGATCCAGTTCAGGTAAAAGTTCTACTATAGAATAATAGGATTACACTGCAATGTCTTCCCTAGTCAGAACTAGAGGATTTCATCATCACTATAAGGATGGATTTTAAAATAAAAATTAACAAAGGACGGATCTCACCAAATCTGAGATGACGACAGATTTTTCTCTCTTGATGGCCGGAAGAGACGATTGTCGGAAAAACGTTGCGCACACAAAACAGTTTTTTTTTTGCGCAAGCGAAAAGAAGAAAAAGAAAACAATACATGGGTGGTCCCCACTTGGACTCCACTTACTCCACGCTCCACGTGGGAGGAAACCGCCCAACAAATCTCCCCTCTCCGACTATGTGGAGGGCTCTAGCAAACTTGTCATCTCTCTGCATACCATTAGCTTCTCGCTAGTTACAGTCTTAGTCATCATATCTGATTCGTTGTCATCTATGTGAATTTTCTCAAGTTGCAACAACTTCAACTCTAACACATCACGAACCCAACAATAACGCACCTGAATATGCTTAGATCTTGAATGGAAAGTAGGATTCTTGCTAAGATGAATAGTACTCTGACTGTCATAGTACATAATATACTTTTCCTGATTCATTCCCAATTCTTTGAGAAATTTTTTCATCCATAGAAGCTCTTTGCTTGCTTCCGTTATAGCAATACACTCTACCTCAGTAGTAGACAGTGCAACACACTTCTGCAACTTAGATTGTCATGACACTGCTCCCCCTGCAAATGTTACCAAGTAACCTGAAGTGGACTTTCTGGTATTTACATCACCAGCCCAATCCGCATCTATGTAAGCTTTAAGCACAGGTCTATCAGAATCGAAACATAGATAGGCTTTGGATGTACCTTTGAGATATCTGAGGATCCACTTCACTGCTTCCCAATGCTCTTTTCCTGGATTTGAAAAAAATCGACTCACTACACCAACTGCGAAGGCGATGTCTAGCCTTGTGCACACCATAATATACATTAAGCTACTGACAGCAGATGAATAAGGGATTATTTTCATCTGTTCTTTCTCTTCTTCACTTGTAGGACATTGATGAGAGCCTAACTCGAAATGACCTAAAAGTGAAGTACAAACAGGTTTCGCCTCGCCCATGTTGAACCTTTCTAACACTTTTTCAATATAGCTTTTTTGAAATAGCCAAAGCCTTTTGTTCTTCCTATCACACATAATTTTCATGCCAAGTATTTTGTTAGCCGGTTCCAAATCCTTCATAGCAAAGGATTCACTCAACTGCAATTTTAATCTTTGAACCTTGTTAATATCATGACCAACAATCAACATATCACCCACATATAGCAAAAGAATAATAAAATCATTAGTGGAGAATTTTCTAATAAATACACACAGATCAGACATAGTTTTACTATACCCGTGTTGTCTTATAAAGAACTAAAATTTTGTGTACCATTGTCTTGATGCCTGCTTAAGTCCATATAGGCTCTTTGTTAATTTACACACTAAATCCTCCTTTTCTTTGACCTTGTAACCTTTAGGCTGCTCCATATATACCTCTTCCTCCAAATCGCTATGAAGAAATGCTGTCTTTACATCAAGCTGCTCAATCTCCAGATCCATGCTAGCTGCCAGGCTTAGAACAACTCTGACTGAATTCATCTTTACCACGGGTGGGAAGATCTCATGAAAATCAATACCTCTTGTTTGACCAAATCCCTTCATAACCAATCTTGCCTTGTATCTTGGCCGTGAGCTATTTTCATCTGCTTTCAATCTGAAAACCCACTTGTTCTTGAGTGCTCTCTTGCTTGCAGGTAATTTTACTAGTTCATACGTATGGTTTTCATGCAAGGAATTCATTTCTTCTTACATGGCGTCCATCCATTCTTCACTGCATTCATGGGACACTGTCTCCTGATAACTTTGAGGTTCACCTTCATTAGTAAGCATCATATATTCATGAGGAGGATAATTTTCTGATGGCCGATGTTGTCTTACAGACCTTCTCAATTGAGTCTCAACCGATGGCTATGGAGCAGCTTGCTCATCTGGTTGCTCTGATGTAGCATTTGGTATATCTCCTCAATTTCCTGTATGCACAATAGGTGGAGTACACGAACTCAAATCAACAGGGCCTTCTGCTGAAGACTTTGCCTTTTCAATCTTCTCAAAGTCTTCGATTGTTTGATCTTCAAAGAAGATTACATCCCTGCTTCTGATAATCTTCTTGTCAATAAGATCCCATAATCTATAACCAAATTCTTCATGTGGATAGCCAAGGAAGATACACTGCTTGGTTTTACTGTCCAGCTTGGATCTTTCATCCTTGAAAATGTGAACAAATGCCCTGCAACCAAATACCCGTAAGTGCTCATGAGAAATATCTTTTCCTCTCCATACTTTTTCTGGAATCTCACCATCCAAAGGAGCTGAAGGAGATAGGTTAATCAAATCAACTGCAGTTCTCATTGCCTCACCTCAGAAAGACTTTGATAATTTTGCATGATAGAGCATACACCTGATTCTTTCGCAAATACTTCTGTTCATTCTCTCTACCACACCATTCTATTGAGGCATCTTGGGAACTGTCTTTTCAAGTCTGATACCACGTTCACTGCAGTATCTTTCAAACGGTCCTCTGTATTCACCACCATTGTCAGCACGAACGCATTTTAATCTCTTTCTTGTTTCTCTTTCAACACTAGTACGAAATTGCGTGAAGATACTTAGAATCTCATCTTTGGCCTTTATTGCATATGCCCATATTTTCCTGGAATGATCATCAATGAAAGTAACAAAATATATAGCACCACCAAGAGTTCTATCACCCATAGAACACACATCAGTATGCACAAAATCAAGTAAATCATGTTTTCTATGTGGAGGGAATTTATGAAATGCAACTCTATGTTGTTTTCCACCTAAAGAATCAGTGCATGATTTTAGAGGTAAACCTTTAGGCAAAAATTGTGTTTTAGCAAGAATATCCAAACCTTTCTCGCTTATGTGGCCAAGTCGCTTGTGCCATAGCTCTGAGGAGGATTCGTGCTCCACTGCATTCACTTCTCCCTTAGCAATTTTCATATAAGATCTGTAAAGAGTGTCAGTCTTATTTCCCTTAGCTAAGATAAGAGAACCTTTCATCAGTTTCCATTTACTACCACCAAAATGATGGTAGTATCCATCATTGTCTAACTGGCCTACAGAGATTAGATTGAACCGAAGTTTTGGAACATGCTTGACACCTTTCAACACCAGTTTACATCTCATGTCTGTCTCTATCTAAACATCACCAATACCTTGAATCTTGCATCTGCCATCATTTTCCATCCTGACATAGCCAAAATCTCCGCTAGTGTAAGATGAGAAGAACTCTTTACATGGAGTAACGGGTGAAGAAGCTGCAGAATCTATTATCCATGTAGACACATCATTAGCAAAGCAATCAACATCACAAGCTATGACAACATCATCTTTGAATACAACTGCTTCTTTTTCTGTGTCATCTTTCTTTTCTTCATTTTTCTTTTATATTCTTCCTCTCTTTTCAACTTTCTGCATTCTCTAATTACATGTCCAAGCTTACCACAAAGATAACATTTGACTCCTCTTGACTTTGATCTCCCTCTTGATTTATCGCGATTCCATTTAGACTTGTCACGATCATTATTATCGCGAGAATATCTATGCTAATTTCTCCCTCTGTTTTTTGTAACTAGTGCTTCAGAATTGGCGGATGCACCTTGCTTTCTCCGTCTTGCCTCTTCATTAAACATGTTGTCTTTCACCACGTCCATTGATACAACACCATTAGGAGCAGAGTTACTGAGTGAAATAACCAAGGTTTCCCAACTATCTGATAGAGAACTCAACAAAAGTAGTCTACACTTCATCAGCAAATGTAATTTTCATGCTGGATAAATCATTTAAAGCTTCTTGAAAATTACTCAAATGCTCAACAACTTTTTGCCCATCTTTATACTTCATATTAACAAGTCTTTTAATTAGAAAAGTCTTATTTACAGCTGATTTGCGTTCATACAGACTCCATAATTTGAATGCATCAGTTTCCTTAGCAACATGGTGAAAAACACTTTAATCAACCCATTGTCGGATATGCCTAGCTACTTGTCTATTTAACACATCCCAATCATCTTGAATTTTATCCACGGGCTTCACCCCTTTCACTTTAATAGGCAGGTAAAGTTCTTTGCAATACAAAATATCTTCCATCCTTGTTTTCCATATTGAATAATTTGATGATGTGAGTTTGAGCATTGTGAATGAAGTTTCTTCCATCTAATCCACATAAGAAAAATTATGCAAAAACGAACCAGGCTATGATACCACTTGTTGGGATTTTAGACTATTCCCTTTTGTGTAGATTAAACAGGGATAATTAATTTCAAACAATAAATATCACAAATAATTAAGAATCAAACCCACAATAAAACACACCACAATTTTACTTGGAAAACCCCTATTTAATAAAAGGGAAAAACTATGGGACCCAATCCAGGTAAAACTTCCACTATAGAATGATGAGATTACACTGTAATGTCTTCCCTAGTCAAAACTAGAGAATTTCATTATCACCACAAGGATGAATTTCAACATAGAAATTAACAGAGGATGGATCTCACCAAATCTAAGATGACGAAAGATTTTTCTTTCTCTTGATGGCTAGAAGAGATGACTGCCGGAAAAACATCGCGCATACAAAACAATTTTTTTTGCGCAAGTGAAAAGAAGAAGAAGAAAACAATACGTGGGTGGTCCCCACTTGGACTCCATTTACTCCACGCTCCACGTGGGAGGAAACCGCCCAACATTACAACATGTTCTTCTATCCTTCTAAGATAAAGATTAGACTGTAAAAGTGTTCATGTCTTTCTAAGATAAAGACTAGACTGTGAAAGTATTTAATTTATAATATCAGATGTTATAGTGTGTATATATAATATCAATCAAAATAATCATAATAATAATAATAAATTTGTTGAAAAAAGACTAAATTAATTTATCAATAATCTTTTTAAAATTTATATAGAACAATTTTTTTTTTGATTGATATATGTATATCCATCTCACTGAATATTACTAGTAAATACGATATCCATTTAAATCCACATAAGGGTAATGGAAGGTAGAATCCGTTCCCTTCGGAGTTAGTATTCTATCGTATCCAGAAAGGACATAGTTACGACATGGGCATATTCGGGTATTTATTAATGACGACATTCAACCTAGTTATCAAAAATTCCAAAATGGATAAGATCATTGGCTAACTCCATAAGCATCGTGATCCATGAAAATTTAATAATAACTTATCAATGTTTGATTATTTGATAAAGATGTATCGATTTTTAAGTTTATGACGTGTTCCTGCATTTTAGGTTACAACTAGAAGACTAGTATAATTTACTCAAATATTTAAAATAGTCATTCACAAGTTTCGATAACCCTTGTTATCCGCTTCTAATCCACTTTAACGGCTTACCTGCTTTACTTTCTTATATATGTTGGAAACAATGTTCAAAACAAAACAAAATTGACCAAAGCATGAGTTTTGATGATTAACAAAGACTAATTTGAGTATATCAAGTATACTAATGAGTTTGCCAAATGTTTTAAGGAACTGAAATAGTCAAGTCGATCCCCAAGTCGACTTGGACTTCGACTTAGGGTGAAGTCGATCCCAAAGTCGACTCCATTATCAACTTGAAATAGAACTTCAAAGGCAAAATCAAAACTGGAAGAATAGCAGGTGAAGTCGCAGGCTAAGTCGACTCCACTTGCGACTTTGGAAGCCAAGTCGCAAACGAAGTCGACCTCACTATCGACTTCAATCGAGAAAAACTGTCCAGACCTGATTTTGGGGCACAAAGCTGCCCAAGTCGCAGACGAAGTCGACTCCAGGTGCGACTTGGGCAAAGTCGCAAACAAGGTCGACTCCACCTTTGACTTGAGAAGTTCAGACTTGAAAGATGCATTCCCAAGCTCATTCCAAGAATCTATTTGGACTTTCTCAAATCCAAGTAATATGCAAAGTCCATGTTCAAGATTAACTTGAGTATTCTTGAGATTCAAGGTAAGGATTCAAGTTCAAGTTCAAATCAAGTCTATCAAGTCTAAGGAAAATTTTCAAGCTTGCTTCCAAATGAAGATATATTCAAGATATGAAGATCAAACGGCTCCAAAGCAAGCAAGGTGCATGAATATATCATGCAAGGACTCAAGCTCTCCTAAGTTCTACAAGGTTCAAGCAAATCCAAGATGGATCAAGGTCAAGCTCTTCATAAATCACAAGATCTACAAGTATGAGGAGCCACTTGACCATTAAAAGGACTAAAGGAAGAAAGCCAAGCAAGCTAGAAGCAAAATCAAATGAGGATCAAGGCATTATTGGCGAAGACCAAGTCAAGTCGCAACCCAAGTCGACTCCAGGATCGACTTGAGTTGAAGTCTGACGCCAAGTCGACCCAAGTCTCAGACTTGAAAATCTGAAGAACCCAAGTCGCAGGCCAGGTCGACTCCATGTGCGACTTGGAAGCCAAGTCGCAGGCCAAGTCGACTTCATCTTAGACTTGGAGAATAACGTTCAAATTTTTGAACGTTGGAGTTCATTTATTGCGCGCCAACCACCTCTACAACGTTCATATTTTCCTCATTCTATAAAAGGACCCTCAAATGAACGTGAAAAATATATACAAGACACTACAATACATTGCCATATACTCTACAAAGTCCAAAGAGAGAAAATAAGTGCAAGAAAGGTTTCCCATTTGATTTTCTCCATTTTTGAGTGGTCCATATACTTTCAAAGGAAGAAAAAGCTTCAAGAGTGCAAGCTGCTTCATCGATACTCATCCAAGCTGCTTCTACAACTTCTTCCTCGAGCTAAACCTGCCTACACATCTCTGTAAAGTGTAGTTTTATTTTTATTTCAAAGTCTTGTTGTATTAAACTTGATTTAGCTTGAGTAGCTAAGATTAAGTGTATGCAAAGTAGTGAGTGATTGGAGTGTGACTCATCACCTACTTGTGCAGTGTGTTGTTTATGCCCCCTATAGCTGGAATCTAGAAGAGAGCATATGCTCTAAGTTGTATATGCCCCCTAGAGCTAGAATCTAGAAGAGAGCGGAGACTCTAAGTGTATTCGAGGAATACATAGTGGAACCCAAGTCACAACGGAGTGTGAGCTTGGAAGAGTGGAGTAGGGAAGGTTTGCCCGAACCACTATAAATCTTGTCTTCTGCTTCCATTTACTGCTTTATCTAAATTGCTCTCTATTTGCTTTAAAAAGGGGATTAATCTTTAAAGGGGTTAAGATTTTTAATTTACCAAAGAATTTTTTAAAGAACCCAATTCACCCCTCCCCTCTTGGGTTTAGCCATCAACTCGGGACCAACAATATATATGTTGAGTACTAATTGAATGCTTATTGTAAGCATGGAGGCTCCATGCTTACCCTTATTTTTTTAATCATAAAATACGTATTTTAAATCTAAATTATTTATCATATGTATTCATTTATATTTATTTATGATTTTAAAAAATATATCTATGAATTCTAAGCTTCCGTATTTATACTATGCATTTTTAAAAGTTTAATAATCATATATTCATTTTTAAAACATTTTATTTTTTACATGATATAAGATTCGAATGAAATTTACTTTTTTTTTTAGCATGATACGAAAGATTATGTTTCCTGACCTCTATCATCTTCAGGCTCTCTTTTTTAAGCTTCCTTTCTTTACACCTCTGGAAAAGAGTCCTAAAGCCGTCAACTTGAGGAATGGCTTTAATCTTTTTCAAATTCTTTTTTTTTTGCATTTATGTTAATAATTTTTAAAATCTATTGTAATTGTCCCAATAGTTGTTAAGTCTTCGATGTAACAAATATCCTTTTTGGATTTGTGATGTAACAAATATCTTAAAACCACATAAAAGTACTTTTAAAAATGTTCCTCACATTAAATGGGTTAATCTACTTAATTCGCATTTTTATGAATTGCTCCATAGATTTTTAGAATTTAATTTCCTCATATATTTCTACAAACATATTCAAGTTAATTTCAAAATATATGATGTAAAATTTGTTGGATTTGAAAAATATCAAATTAATTTATTTAATATGAAGAATATGTTGAAGATAAATTTTTATCTTTTAAGATATTTTTACCATATTTTTTGTTATAAGAATAGAAAAGTAATTTGTAAAATTACTTTTGTGGAAATTACAAAATTTGAAGGGTACCAGATAAATTTATTTAAAAAAATAATATTCTAAAAATAAAATTTCGTTTTAGGTATCTTCTTTTAGTATTTATTATTAGTTTATGCTATTGTCATATTATCATATTTTCCGTTATGCGGTTAGAAAAGTACTTTGCAAAATTATTTTTGTGGAAATTATAAAATTTGAAGGGCATCGAATAAATTTATTTAATAAAAATAATATTTTAAAATAATTGATTTAGTTATCTTCTTCTAATTTTATTATTAGCTTATGTTATTATCATTTTCCGTAATGAGATTAGAAAAGTAATTTATAAAAATATTTTTGCGGAAATTACAAAATTTGAAGGGAACCGAATAAATTTATTTAATAAGAATAATATTTAAAAAATAAAATTTCAATTTAGTTATCTTCTTCTAGCTTTTATTATTAGTTTATGTCATTAATGTATTTGTTATTAGTGAGCTGGTGCTCACTTCAGGCTTGCGTCTCGGCTGTCCCGGTATCAAATTTAAGTAGTAGGTCTGTCTTCCATTTTAGGATTGACTTTTACATGGATAATTCATTAAGCCAAAATTAAAAATATGTACTTTTGGATGATTGATTGGTAAACTATCTAGCTTCCAAATGAAACAATAAAAAATATAGTCCTTTAAATATGTAATTCTTTATTATAATATTATAATTATGATGATACATAATTTATATAATCTATTAAAAATACATAATGTACTATATAATGTAATCCCATTTTTGAATATTAGCATTATATTAAAAATAAAATATGGAGAGCTTCTATTTTTAATAGAAAGTTACAAATACAAATATGAATATAGATGTAAAATATTTTTAAAAATATTGGAGTAAAGGTAAAATTTTAGAAGAAATAAATTAATCTATTTAATGTGGAATATTTTAAAATTTTATACACTTTAATTTTTTTCTTGTATTTTTATTACATATTTAATTTTAACCACATGTAGTTTTATTTATATATATTTTTTCTTTCATTGATATATTTTATATAATATATTATAATAAATATTAGATATACTATAGTAGTATAATTTTTATTCTAATTTATTTATAAGGTTATTTGCAATAATAGTGAGAATCTACAAAGTTCAATAGACACCAAATTAATTTATTTAATAGAAATAATTCTAAATTATTATATTTTTAAAGGAATTTATCGTATTTTAATCCTATTTTGTTATAATTATTCATTTTTATTATTAATTAAATTTTTATTTCTAAAGATTATTTGAAAATTAATTCTAGCGCCAGGGGGAGGAAATGTTTTTAGCAAAATATTTAGAGACAAAAAAAATGCGTTGTTACTAATTCATATATCTTTTACGGCAGTTATACGACTTGCCGATCTATGGCCCGAAATATATTTTCATATCAAATTAGTACTTAAGGCAACAAATCAGAATAAAGTTTCTAGTAACAAAGAGATATTATAACATTTTGCAGTTAATAGTCACTTTCTTGGTTCATAAAAAAAAAATCATTTTCTTATAGCGTACATTTATTGTAATAGCCATCGTCCATCCGTTTCCAAGAAACGGATGGAAACGGTGGGATTAATGGGCCATGCACGTTCGTTTCAAATTGATGACAATTAACCCCAGCCGTTTAACACATGGATTAGTATAAAAGGCGCAAACAAGAGATGGGTTTTCGCCATTTGAAGAAGAAGAGAAATCACGCAGGAGACAGACGAAGGAAGAAGAAAGAATTTTGAAGGTAAGCTGCGTCGAACTATTTTCTCATTTAATCTCATTCATTCTATGTTATACGCAAGTTATTTCATAGATCTAAACCATTCACGACAATTCTAGCATGACTAATTAGTCACAGGAGTACTATTGAAATGTTTAATGTTGAAATTTTACTTATTTAAATGAGAAGTACCAAATAAAGGGTATGAAATGATATATGATGAAATAAACACACTTCTGAGCATAATTAGATAATTGTGACCGTACAATAATAAGATAATTATATGATTAGCTTGCCTGCAAAATTTCAGATTGATCAGACTTATAGATTTTTAGATATAGCAAATTTAGACATAATATAGAGTGGTAAATATGTATTTTAAGAGAAAAACACAAAAAAATAATTACAGGAAAATATAGATGCAAAACGAATAATCTGAACCATTACAAACATTATTTGAGATATTTTACAGTATATGTGATGAATTAATTTTGTAAAAATTTAGTTTATATGGCTATTTGAAGTGATATTTAATATTAACCTTTTATTAAACCCTTTATATTAAATTTGATGATAGAGATGTTATTTTGAAAAATGGACCGTCCAGATTATAAAACATAATTTTATAAGCTTACCCTTAAAATTTCAGTACAAACATATATGTATATTGAGAGATATAAGCCATTTTATTTGGAAAATATGGACCGTTGAAAATAAACAAATAAATGAATAAGCTTCTGGACTAGTGGGCTAAGCCCATCTTAACAGGCCCAGTGAGTCAGAAGTCCATAAACCAAGCTTAAGCCCACAGAAACGAAAGCCCACTTAAACAGAACCAGCCCACTATCCAGTCTGGCCCAACTTCCAACAAAGGATCTAGCCCACTAGCCTGGCCCACTGTTCCGGCCCGCAGCAGCAGCCTACCGGCGGCCATTCGCCGGCGCCGGCGACCGGCCGGCAGGCGGCGAGAGAAAAAAAAAAAATTGAAAAAAATTACAGAAAATTATGAAAAATACCAAGAAAATTAAATTCAATATTTAGAAGCTTAAATGAGTTTAAAATTATAAATTTATGAAAAAAATGAAAGTTTATGAAGGCATGATAAATGGAAAATAGATAAATAAATATATAAAAATTATAAAAATATGAGAAAAATTAAAGGAAAATATCTAAAGAAGTATAAGTCCAAATTTATTTTACATATAAAAATAAAGTTGTTTAAAGTGAATTAATATAAGAATAAATAGAAGAAAATAAGATTTTGACCGATTAAAATTATGAGAAATTTTGAGAAAGTTATAAATGGAATTTTAAATAATATTTGTGAAAATCAAAGTGAAATAATAAGCATATTGTGATGAAAATTAGGAAAAGAGACTTGAGGCTACTACAAAAAAATTGGAAAAAGAGGAGTTTTAAAGTCTACTCAGAGGTAAGTAAACTTTTACCAAAGCATGTCTTTGAAAGTATTATGTGAATATTATGATTTGCTATGAAATGTGAATTTATTTTCTTTCAAAATTGTTTATTAAAAAATGAGCATTATTATTTCAAATTCATGTTTAGTAGTGAATTTATGTGGTGCATCAATTAAAATTCATGAGCATGATGCATAATTGCATATTGGGTTTGCCGCCAAGGAGTAAAGTAGTATGGTAGTACCTGGGTAGCGACCTCAGGACTACCAAAGGAGATGATTTAGCTCACGAATGTGTAGCACGGCTGCACGCGAGCACAAGTAGATGGCAATACCCATAGTATAAATGCATGATTTAAAATTGACATATGTGTGCACGTCTATCAAGATATTTTTTTATTACAGTTTGTTGTGCATAAAAGATAGTATAGATATTGTATTTGTTTTTTTTTAAAAAAAATATATGATTGAAAATGAATTTTAAAAAAAAAATACATTTTTACTTACTGAGCTTTCAGCTCACATAATTTTTATTTTCAGTGGAAAAACAGGGATACAATGCTATACTAGAGCCTTTATCAACATGGGAAAAAGGCGAACCTAGCAGAGGAAAAGACAAAGAAGTTTAGAATTTTATTGAAATTTTCTTAATGCTTGGTTATTTTGATTTTAGACACTGAAAATTGTATAATAACTCCTTAAGGAGCAAACTTGATATGTAATAGTTAAAAGTTTTATGGTTTTGCACCTTGGTATCTATTTCCATCTTGGGAGATCTTATTTTCAGCTTTGACATAGTAGACCCCATTCACAACACCCTAAGGGTGGGGCGTTACATTTATGATGCTAAAAATCAAATTGATTGAAGAAGTATATGTTATTCAGTTAAGGATGAATATTGACATCATCTGACAATGAATATAAAACAGTTAAAATTTTTAATTAATACAGAATATAAAAATTTTAGAACTAAAATTATGTTGCATAACTTATTATTTGTTGTAGTGCTTTTACATTTACCTCATTAGCGGAATTTGTGATATCAATTTCTTTTATGTATAGTATTTTGATTGTTTTTATATCTTTTTCATGTTCGCACTCTCACGGGAATGATATTATATCTCTTTACATTCTTTTTAAAAAAATTTACTTAATCAATGATGCTTAATTAAAATATTTTTTACATTTCCTGTGGAATATAGTAGTTGGTCAAGATATTTGTTGGAAACGATTAAACTAGTATATACAATAATCTTTTAGAATTTTTTGTCGTTATAACTTAAGCTTATAGAAGTGAAAGAAAATTAGATAATGAATGAAGATAATTTCGAATTTCAAATTATAGATAAATACAATTTCCAGGTAAATCCACGTAAGACAAAAAGAATCCTAATCCGATTCATTCGGTGGCAATGTCCTAACTCATCTGTAAAGGAAGGAGCTGTAATTCAGATAAATTGAGAAGCTACACTACGTTTTAGGATACAAGTAGAAGTCCCATATAATTTGAGCTCCGATTCAATGCTTCTGATTGCGTTGAAGCTAAATGCAATTCGGATGAGTTACGCAATTCTAAGTTACGCAAACCTTTAAATGAGCATGCTTCCCACTCAAGTCTTCCATCTCTGAGCTCTCTCTCTTTTGGTTTTTTTTTTTTTTTTGTTTCTGCCTTCTTGTGTCCAATTTGAGAAAGCAGTACCTTATTGAGGAAAGGCTTCAACCTTTTTAATGGCTGGAGGTGTGGCAGTCGTTGTATCAGGAGATGGAAAGAAGTACGCGAGTAAGATGACATTTACAGTGATATGGATATGTATTTTGGGGGCTACTGGTGGTCTCATCTTTGGATATGATATCGGAATTTCTGGTATGCATACGATCTTTTTTGAAATTTTTTTACGTACTATTTATGTCTTTGTTTATGGATGTTTGTTTTTGTTAGCTTGGATTATATACTTTATTTTTATAAAATTGTTAATCCAAACATATTTAATTATGAATTTTTGCATCTACATCTTTATAGTTTAAGAAAAGTGTAAGTATATCATAGCTTTATGTAAAATTTCAACCGTACCTATATGATATTTTCACTTCCCAACTTCTCAAGTGAAACGATCGGGACCCACATCATATAAATTAAGCTTTTCAACCCTCTTTTTATCTCATAACAGTAGACAAAGTATACACCCCAAGATGAGCTCAAAATAGCTGAAAAGAGACTCACCAGCCATTAAAATTTTTAAAAAGTTATTACTTTTCAATAGACCTTTTTTATTCATCTCCATCTATATCTAATTCAAACCAGTTTAAATTAATTGTGTTAGGTTCTAATCATAATATCGAAATTAGGCAAAATCTGGAGAATCTTATAAGCTATGGGAAAAGGCTACAGTAATTACAACAAATAGACTTAAGTTTATCCAATAGCACAGGCACATAGAGCCCCAAATCAATAAGCACTAATACATATGTAATTTTGATTGGGTGATCTTCCATAATCAAATTTCTTTATCCACAAATTAATGACTTAATTGGAAAGAGGGTGAGGCGTATGTGTTTATTGATTCTTCCACATATGAATGAGTTAAGGTTAACTAATCAAGCTTAATTTTTATATATTTAAGTTTTTTAATTATTAATTATTTCTTGCTGGCTTATGAGTTGGAAATTGAAATGTGGTTAGCGTGGGCTTTGTCTTGGCTTGTCCCACGCACCCACAAGCTCGCACAAAGTAGTTCCCTTTACACCAAACACCTCGTATATATACTTATTTTTCTTGGCACCTGACGTTTGACTAATGCAGTCGTTACAAACAAATCCCTATCTATGAGTGTCTTGGATCAAATCTGCTGTGAGAAATAATCTAGATTATAATTTTTATCACTTTTGATCATGCCATGCATACAGGTTTAGCGACTAAAACTATGATTTAATGTACCCGAGGAAAACAATATTTCATATTTCACATGCATCGTGTACATTGTACATAGAATAAGCCGGAATTCAGATACACTACAACAAATTTTCTTAAATGCAGCAATTAATTTGGCTTCATTTGAGGTCATTTAGATGCAAGTAACTATATGCATCAAACAAACAGCTATACAGTTCCCGAATTTTAGAGCGCTTCACAATCCGTTTAGTCGTTGTCCATGATTAAAAAATATATACACATCTCCATGTAATAAAGGTTAGTTTATGGATTAAAATTATTTTTGCATTTATACCTATATAATTCAAGCAAAATGGAAAGTATATCGCCACTTTTCATGAAATTGCAATAATACTTCTATAGTTTTTCTAAAATTCAGGGCTTTGAGGTTTCCTGATTAAACATCAAGGGTGTGTTTATAAAATGATAAAACTTTTAAATAAAAAATTTTTGGTAAAATATTTTTAAAAATAAGAGACCAATAATGTAATATAATAAGGGTAATAATAAAGAGTAAAAGGAAAGTTAAAATAGATAAAATAATTGTATGATTAGCTATATAGAAATGACTGAAAAGCATAACAATCATATATATGAAGATGTGAATAAATAATTAAAAACAGAATAACTGTGGAAAGTTGAAAGTTTTAGATTAAACAACTTTTAGTTTTGCTAAACATGTGCTAAATATAGAAATATTCTGCTCATTTTAAATACTACTCATTAAAATTCCAGAAACAAATATATCTACAAAATAGTAAAAATTTATTGATTAAATACACTTAAAATAGTAAAAATCACGCATCTTATTTATGATTAAATTGGTAATTAATTCGATGGGCGGCTGTTGATTAATTGATGTGTGCAAATTGATTATGTATTTCAGGAGGTGTCACATCTATGGACCCCTTCCTCAAGAAATTCTTTCCGTCTGTTTATCACAAAATGAAGTCGGAGGGCGATTCTGCCAACCAGTATTGCAAGTTCAACAGCCCGATATTGCAGTTGTTCACGTCATCCCTTTATCTTGCTGCTTTGGTAGCATCCTTTGCGGCCTCAACAGTGACAAGAAAATTTGGTCGAAGGATGTCCATGCGTGTTGGTGGGTTCGTCTTTCTCATAGGAGCCGCACTCAATGCAGGAGCCCGAAACGTTGGAATGCTCATCGCTGGCCGTATTCTTCTAGGCTTTGGTGTTGGTTTTGCCAATCAGGTAAAACTGTATCTTGGCTAGCTTTTTCATATTTTGGAATTCATAGACCCATCCTATGATCATGGATCGAGTAGCAACTGACCCACATATCCATTTTTCTGTTTTTTGAATCTAGTCTGTGCCACTGTACCTGTCAGAAATGGCACCATCGAACAAGCGTGGCTTCCTCAACATACTTTTCCAACAGATGATCACAGTTGGAATTTTGATTGCCAACATCATCAACTACTTCACTGCCAAAATAGATGGGGGGTGGGGTTGGCGAGTCAGCTTGGGTGGGGCTATGGTGCCGGCCATCATCATCTTCTTCGGCTCATTCGCACTCGAGGAGACTCCCAACTCACTCATTGAGAGATTCCCCAACCAGCCTGAAAAGGCTCGGAAAGTGCTCTGCAAGATCCGTGGCACGGACGACATAGAGGAGGAATTTCGAGACATCTTAGCCGCCAGTGAAGTATCACGGACGGTGGAGCACCCGTGGAAGAACATCCGGCAGAGGAAATACAGGCCGCAGCTGATCATGGCAGTGCTCATACCGTCCTTCCAGCAACTGACGGGGATGAACATCATCATGTTTTATGCTCCAGTGCTCTTCAAGACGATTGGTTTGGGAGATGATGCCTCGCTTTTGTCCGCTCTCGTCACTGGCATTGTCAACATGTTTGCCACTTTCGTTGCCATTTTTACCGTGGATCGGTTTGGGAGGAGACGTCTACTCCTTGAAGGAGGAATTCAGATGTTGATAGCGCATGTAGGTCTTGCTCCCCCAAAATCTTCAATTTTTAATATGATTATTACTTAATTTTCTAATTTTCTTTTTCCTTCTTTTTTTTAAAAAAAAAACAATTCAGGTTATTGTGGCTGTCCTGTTTGCTGTCAAGTTCGGAGAAAGTGGAATAGGGCACGTTTCCAAGGGTTATGGAATCTGGATTCTCGTCTTCGTGTGCATTTTCGTTGCAGGATTTGCATGGTCGTGGGGTCCGTTGGGGTGGCTAGTGCCGAGTGAGATATTTCCACTGGAGATCCGCTCTGCTGGGCAGACCATCAACGTCTCCCTCAACATGTTGTTCACCTTCTTGATCGGCCAAGTGTTCTTGAACATGTTGTGCCACATGAAGTTTGGGCTATTCTTGTTCTTTGCCGGACTGGTTTTCGTCATGACCGTCTTTGTTGCTCTGCTCTTGCCGGAAACCAAAGATGTCATGATCGATGAGATGATGAGCGTTTGGAGGAATCATTGGCATTGGAAGAAGTACGTCACTGACGATGATATTCCACCTAGCCTTGCCCTTGAGCTAGAGCTAGGAAAATTCGGCCTCAAGTCTGACCTCAAAGTTTAGGGGAGAGGCAGTTCTTGTTTTTTTTTTTCTTTTTTTTTTTTTTTTTTGAAATCATGTATCATTCTTAATTTTGAACAGCTATCTAGTATGCCTCTGCTTTCTTCATTAAGCACTGTAATCTGTTAAGAATCTTTGTCATCTAAATGGCCCCATTATCAAAAGCTATAGTTTTCTTTCTCACTTTCTTTCTTTCTTTCTTTCTTTTCTCAATTTCCATTTCAAGGCAGTTTTTATTATATCATTTTTGGTTTTGATTCTGTTTAGGGAATGTTCCAAGTTATATAAAATTCTTGGATTTAATTTGTATCACTATTTCCAAGGCAGCTTTTTAATTCTCAATACCGGTTTTTCAATTTCTAATACAATTTTACTCATTCCTATTACATATCGTTACATTTTCATCTTAAATATAAATTCAGATCTAAGAATCTTATATGATTTAAAATGCGCCTTTACTACAAAGTGAAAATGTGATAAGACATGATATGTGGTTTGCTACTATTAGTGTGCTTAAAATTTGCTTGCGTAAAGATGACATTGGAAAGAAGGGATTAGTGATGTATTTTTATCTAATCATGCACATGGGAATAACATGTCCTATCATAATTACAGAAACAATGTATCATGGTTGGATTCATTAAAAAAATGATTTTTTTTCTTTATATTAATGATATAGGGTGCTTTAATTGTCAATAATAAGCGGCATGGTGTGCACTAAACTAAACCCTTTAAAATCCTTAACTTGAGCTTGACCTAGGTCCATGACTGCATTCCTAATCCCCAGCCACAAAAAATTTGGGGGCCTGAGTGTCTTATTGCCTATACATCGCCTGCAAAATATCGAGTCCAGGCTTCCAGCAAGTGTCTGAAATCCTATGTCTCAACTAATCAACATAGGCTTGTGGGCGAACGATCCCTACCTAATCTTGTATTCTTAGGTTCAGATTAGATCTAGTGTCAAGCTCTAATTATTCAAGTCGAGACTGGGTTAAAGAAGGATCCCAACTGAGTTCAAATAATAGAGGTGTCTTCAAATAAATTCATGAAATAAAAACATTTTGTAGAATAATAATTAGACAAAATTAAGAATTAAAAAAAGAAAGAGATGTTAGTTCGGCCTCTAGTATTATGATTAGTAGCTTGAATCTTTTTATGATACACATAATTAATGGAGAGATATTAGTATAAATTTAGCAATAAGTGCTTTTGCTTATTTATTACTTCTAAAACTATCTCAGAAAAATAAATTTAGAATGTATTGACTGTATTTTATTCTTTCTTCCAATTTAATATTTCTTTTCTATAGATATTGATATTTTTGATAATTCTCCTATTTCACTTTTTTTTTTTTGATTTCTTCTCCTATTTCCCTTATGTCATATAAAGCTTGGTTTAACTTAATTTCAACTTTCAGCTTTTCCGAAAAGTAAGATTACAAATGTTATAAAAAGTACTGTGGGCAAAAATATTTTACCAATAAAAATATTTATAGTAAAATAGTAGGTAATATTTTATAAAATATAAGAAGTATTTCTAAATTTTACAAAAGAGTAGGAAGTATTTTTATTGCTCTATTATATAACTGCACGGATCACATTATCTTTTAGAGTTTAGAATTATAATACAATTAATTACAATTCTAAATTTTAAAAAATTAGATCCAAACGAGTCCAGAATATTCGTTATTGTACCGACTCTAGAGTTTTATAAGGTATTTGATTTCTAAATTTTTAAAATTAGAGTCAACCGATCCTAGAGTTTTTTTTATTGCATCAACTAGAGTTTTAAAAGCTTTATGACTTATAAATTTTTTGAGAATAAATTTTATAAATTATTAATAGATTATGAATTCTTTAGATTTCAAATTCTTATAATAATTGTTAGTATCAATTTAATAAATGTTATTAGTTATTTAATTATTTATGCGCTACCTTACATTAGTCGTCAATACTGTAAATGAATAACTATAGATAAAAATGTATGTTAATATAATATTTTTTGTTTGTAATAGTTTATTATTTTAGAGTGAAATTTTATTATAATGATTTCAATAGATCATTTCGATCAAACTAGTTTCCAAAAAAGATATATAGTTTAAATTAATGTATATCTATTTCTTTTTCTAACATAATAAAATTGGACAAGAGGTTGAATTAAATTTGGTGAAAAATTAAAATTCGATGTTATGGATGAATCCTAAAACCTTGTTAGCGATATTACTATGAAAAATGACACAAGATCAATTTGAAACAAACACCCTGGAAGAATAGATAGCTTGTTACGTAACAAGTCTTTTAGGAGGCTAGCTGTCAATGTCTGGCTTGTGGCCCTTTCCTTGAATCTTTAATGGGGAATGATCCTGTTAGCTCAGCCTAAGTAAATGCCTTACTTAACCCAAATTAAAAATCCTATTTAAAATAATTTTTTTTTTATTTTTTTCTTAATACACTTGTTTATCTAAATGTATTTAATATATAAATCAAGTTTTACCATTTTTGGATATGTGTATATATTTTTTTAGATTTTTAAAAAATAAGGGTATTTTAAGTACATATATACACATAGATATTTAAAATTTTCAAAAAATAAATAAACGTATTTAAAAATGGTAAAACTTAGTCTATATGTTAAATACAAATAGATAAACAAGTGCATAAAAAAATAAAAAAATTTATTGTAAATAGATTTTTTAAGGTGGGCTAAGTGGGGCATTTACTTAGCCTTAGCTAACAGGATTACTCTTCATCTTTAATATCATTAGAACCCATCTCTCCCCTTCGCTCTACCCTCTCGCCCCTTCCTTTCCCAACCAACCAAGTGGATTGTCACTTGCCGCTTGCCGCTTGTCGGGCTTTCAACTGGGAAAATTCTTCTTCGTAATATATGCGCTTAATATTTTATAAATTCAGAACGCTTCTATGAAACCTCCAGTATTTTTAAAATCTTGATGATTAATAGAAAATTCACTTTATTTATTGTATTTAGCATCATTTATAATATTCTAGAAACTTTTTTATTTTTTAATTCATTATATATTGGTCTCATCTATAAATGTGTAAAATTAACATAATAAAATAGTTTAATATTAAAATATCAACTTTAAAGTAGTTTTTTCAACATCTAAACCATCTAGAATATCAATAATATATAATTAAATGATCCTATAATGTATTATTACATTCTAATATTGTGTGAATAGGTCTAAGCATTTTTCATAATTTACACACGAATGCACCTATTTTTGGGCAAATGTGGCCTATTTTTAATATATGCGTTAAGTTTTATCAATTTTTAAGATTTGTACATTTTTTTTATTTTTTTAAAATAGGAGTGTTTTATTTATTTTTAAAAAATAAAAAATATATAAATCTCTAAAAATGGTAAAACCTAATACACATGTTAAATATACTTAGGGAACATCTGGGAAGCTGAAATTTGGTGGGATTGTGGGATGTGGTGGGAAATTTTGATAAATGTGTGATGGAATAGATAAGTTTGATGGAAGTAGTTTGCAGTAAAAATGATTGGAATATAAAAGTAAAAGTTGAAAAAATATGATGATTATTAGAGTTAATAGTTATCCTGGAAACATGCTCCCACCATTTCTTACCTCTTAGATTACCAAAAGTGCATTTAGTTAACATTTTCATGAATAAAAAAAAGCTTCCAAACAAATAAAAAATAGGCTTTAAGATCAGGACTGGTTAAATATTGTGAATACCAATGCGCGTTGACAACCCCAAACAAAATTTATGATTTCCGACGTGAGGGTTGACAACCAAAAAAAAAAAAGCTTGGCACCTCTTGTTCCATGTTTTGGGCATGTTTGGCTATTAGAAACTATTTAAATAAGAAAATTTTAATTTAAAAATTTTTGTTTTACATAAATTTTCTATTTTTGATTATTTTTTCATCTTATTATACAACTACTTTATTTTTAAATCATTTGCACATAACTGTTCATACTCTAACATATTTATTTTATTTTTATTTTGTTACTACTCATTGTTACTACTATCATATCGTTTCATTTTTTTACATTTAAAAAATTCTTACATTAAAAAATTTTCTTTCAAAAGTTTTATTACTTTCCAAAAACACCTTTTAAATCTTGAACTGCACCCAGGTGTTCTTAGTTTCCATGCACCTTGGTGCAAATTTTTTTTAACTTTTTTATACAACTATTAGTCTAAGTGTATTTATAGTATGTATCAAAATATTCAAAAAAAATCTACCTGAAAATCCAACCACAGCAATCTATGAGCCATAGAACGAATGTCTAACTGGGACGTGTTACTAAAGAATGCTAATGTACTTAGCTTGGTAGTTACTCGGACATTTTATTTCTTACCACCTGCATTCCCCATGCTGGCACTCTCTTTGGAAGAATATTGGGATAAAGATGCTGGCAAGACAAAGCAGTAGATTGATTTCAGGTATGTAGATTTGGCTTTCTTTCTTGTTTGAGGTGCGAACAACGTAGACTCTTGGGAAGAAGCCAATGACGTCAATTGTTTCATAATTGAGAAAAGGCTTAGCTCATGGCCTGGCTTGCAATGATGGATGCTAATGAAGCAACCACAAACACTGGCCAATATACAGAATATGTGGCAGAGTTGGAATTGTTTGTTAGATATCAAACCCTTTTCCTTCCATTTTCTTTTGATGTGGCTGAAACATGTAAGTCTTACTAGGGGTGGCTTTTTTAAAGCATCTGCTGCATCGCTAGTCCATTAAGAAGTATTTGCAAACAACTGTCTTGTTTGGTTCAGTCGCCTAAACCAATATGCCACATATTATTTAGGTCGTTCTTCATCTTTGCAGGACTGATTTTCGTCATGATTCTCTTCTTTGCCCTGCTTTCTTCTTTAAGCATTGTTTTCTGTTAAGAATCTTAGCTATCTAAATGGCCCCATTATGAAAATGCTATAGTTTTCCGTAATGCCCCTACCTAACTGTCGTAGGTATTGTCTTGTGATATCCCACATCGGTTAGGATGAGGGAGGGAGCCTGAGTTATAAGTGGAGGCCGTCAGGTACTTCAGTGAGGCGCCTTTTGGGTAAGGACGGGATGTGCGTTAACCCAGAAGGGTAAAATCGTGCAGGCCGAGGCCCAAGGCGGACAATACCTTACTGTTAGGCCTGGGGCGTTACAAATGGTATCAGAGCCGACTCCCGACCTCCGGCCGATGGTGTCCAGTGGGGACGCTGGAGCCCCAAGGGGGGTGAATGTGATATTGATAAGTCTAAAAATTTTCAGTTAATTCCATGTTAAATTCGCATAATTAAATATGAAAATGTTAATTAAATACATGTTTTAAGTGGAATTTTATGAAAATCATATTTTTAACAGAATATTTGATTTTGCTATAAAAATGGGTCATTTTGCAACATTCTTGAAAATATAAAATTATGACTCAATTTTAATGTTGAATGGTGCATTAGCTTATTAATATAATATGGGTACAAATTATAAAACCACCTAATTAGAAAAATCATACATACAGTTATAAATATAATCTAAAATATGGTTATAAAACAAATTGTCAAAACATTTTAAGATATAATAATAATAATAATAATAATAATAATAATAATAAATAAAGTCAAAAAGGGCTAAAAAACGAAAAGTAAATTAAAAATCTCTGCAAGCTTATTAAAATCATTTTGACAAAAATTAAATATGTTTTTGTTCGCTGCATGAGTACAGGAAATTGTGCGCCGCCGGAGCACCAGTTCGGTGCTCCATCTTCCCCAAAATGACGAAAACCGTACTCCATCTTCCCCAGATCCTCCAGCACGAAACAGCAGCCATGGATTTTCCGGCCATTGTTTCGAAGCAAGAAAAATCCGGCCAGCCTCCAAACCGGCAGCTGCAACCCATTCACGGCAGCAGCTCCATTTTCCCCAAATCGATCTTCCCAATCCAGCTTCGGCCAGCCTCCATTTCTAAACGCCCAAACCTGCAGTCAAAACAGCAGCGCCGTTCTCAAGCAGCTGCCAACCAGAAAATAACCGAACGGCATAAATGGCTGCAAATCTCGATCAAGCAGCCATTGCGAGCCATCTTCTCCATCCCGATCAGCGGCAGCAGCAGCACTTGCGACATACGGCAGCAAGCAAAGCAGCAATAACGGAACAGAAATCCACCGTCCCAACCTGCACTCCATTTTCACGAAGCAGCAGGCTTCTTCCATCGACGCCGGCTTCTGTTTCCTCTTCAATGCCCGGCCAAACCGAGCACAGCAGCGCCGGTCTGCCAGCAGCTTCTTTATTTCCGGCCAGCCCCGATCCAAAGCCGGCATCCACCTTCCAGATTTCCATTTTCCAATTTCCAGCACCGTCTTCTCCAAGCTGAAAACCCATTTTTCTGCCCAGCACCCATCAATGGCAGCAGCTCGTGCCTACCCATTCAATTCCACCGGCAGCTGCTATTTCAACCCATAGCACCCCTGCATCTTCGGCCAGATATAGATCATGGTTTCTTCAGTCATTCTCCAAGCAGGCAGCAGCTTAAACGATCACCGCTTCTTCATTTCATTGCCAAAGCCCGAACCAAACAGCAACAAGAGCCAATGAAGAATTCGCAATCCCACATCGAAAGCCACGAGGGAGGGAGGGCCCCTCTCTCAACTATAACTGGACCCCTACCCCACATACCCATTTTGTGGGACCCATAGCAAGTGGGTGGGACCCAGTTGGTGGGACCCGAGCAAGGAGGTGGGGCCAAGCAATAAAGTTTTCCATTACGTGGAGATTCGCTGTTTACGGGTGATGTAAATTTTATTTTCCGCTTTATAGTTAGTAGAAATTTGTAGTTGTTAAATTTTAATTTGTAGTTTTAATTTTTAAATTAGATTTACTGCTTTATTTTATGCTTTGTAATTTTTAGATTAAATTTAATGTAATTCTCTTTCCTGCTTTAATAGTTAAATTTCATAGATTTTATTGCTTTCTTAGAATAGTTTTAATTAAGTTGTTAGTTAATTTCTTTTAGCTTCTTGTCTCCATTTCTTTTATGTTTAAATCTTTTATCCCTTCTTTCTCTCTCTTCTCTCTCTCTCTCTAATTTCTTCTTCTCTCTCTCTAACATCTCTCTCTCCTCTCTCTTAGTTTCTTTCCTTTTCTTTCTCTCTTTTCTCTTTCTCTCTTTTCTCTTTCTCTCTCTTCTTTTCTCTCTCTTCTTTCTCTCTCTTCTCTCTTCTCTTTTTCTCTCTCTTCTTTATACCTTCTTTTCTTTCTCTTAAAAACAATTCAAAACTACATCGCCTCTCTGTGGATTCGACCCGACTCACCATTATTCTACACTATCGCTCGTATAGTGGTAGCTTTAATGTGTTTCGGTTAATTTTAATTAAACTGGTGATCACAGTGCTCTTAACGACAAGCACTTGGTTTGCATCAAGTTTTTGGCGCCGTTGCCGGGGAGGCGTATTGAGGTTTGAATTGTTTTATTAGTTGCTTTAAATTTCCTTTACTTGCTTTCAATAGTATAATCTTTACTGCTTTATTTATCTGCTTTCTTTACTTATTGCACTTGAACTTCAGATCACCAATTTCGATTCTTTCCTGCTTTAAAAAAATATATATAAAAAAAAATATAAAACTAAAATTAAAGAATGGACATGAACTTTATTAATCAGCGGTTAGGTAAGTTGGAAGAATTAAACCAAAAGCTTAATGATTTACTTGCCTATCAAAACTCAAACAGTTCATTCGTAAATACATCGATTCCTTTTCAAACGACATATTCTAATGAAACCCAATTTTTACCATATCAAGCGCAAGTGCAAAATTTTCATAAGTTCCATACACCTGATTATAATTCATTTTCACATACACATAACTCAGAATGGATGAGTTGTCCTAATACTTCTTGGACAAATCAACAAATGCAACCTTACCCTCCATATCTACAAACCCAGTGGCCACATGAGCAAAGTCAATTTTTAAATTATCAATATCAATCTAATCATTATGAAAATACATATAGGCCACCTGTATATCCTGAAGAAAATTTTTTATCACCTCAATCTACTAGCCAATCTTCTCATCAACCTTATAATTATAATGAGAAAATAGACGAACTTGAAAAATTTCTTCTCGATAGCTTTCAAAACATGGAAAATAAACTTTCAGAATGCTGGCCACAAGAGGACTTTTCAAGTTTTCCATCAGATCAAGTAGATTATCAACAACCTCCTCACTTAGATGACTTAGAGGAAGGATTAGATCAACAATTCCTTTCCGACCAACAATCATTTTCTAGGATGACAGATTATGAAGATCAAGTAATAGTAGCCATGGAGAGGAGAGGAGGAGAGGAATTTTATACTGACCAAATTGATAATTTTGTTGATCATTCAAATTTTCAAATTCAATCAGATCCAATACCATTGGAAAGTCCATATTTTGAAAATGACTTAGCATTCCCAAATGCTTTAGTAGCTGAATCCCTTAACAAACAAATGCTAAGTCAAAAGAAAGATAATTTAAAAATAGATGATGAATATATTGAAACATTATGTGGGGAGGAACCTAATGAATCAACTATCATTCCAGTTAATCATTTTGATTATCAAACTCAATCAGATCAATTACTATCAGAAAATCTATTGTCTGAAAATTTGGTAATAATTACAACATTATGTAGGGATGGTTTCGCAGATTATAGACTTAATGAGAATTCCTCTCTTCATAATCAAGAAAATATTATAGAAAATAATGAAAAATTGATTAATGATAATTGTGAAGGAGATAAAAATCAAGAAAATATTGAGGAGATTGATAATGGTTATATTAGGTTTCAAATGAATGATATAGATCATAGCCAAATTGATGGTGAGGTGAGAAATAAAGAGTTTATTGAGGATAAGTTGGGGGGAGATGAAAATGAAATTATTGATGAAAATTTTAAGAAGTACATACCTGCTATTTCAAGTACTTTTAAAGATGAGCTCATTAGCATAGATGAATTAATGAAAAAGGAAGAGATGATGCAAATATTTAAACAGGTTCAAGTTAAAATTTCGCTCTTTGATGTTATTCAATATATTCCAAATTATAGTCAATTTCTCCAAGAGCACTGTATTCAAATGGAATCCTGTTTAACCCAAAATAAAATCATGCTCCCATTAAGTAACAGTTCAATGAATTCAATAAATGATCAAATTGAAGAGTGCTACATATTGCACATCATTGATAACTCATTAATCTTCACAACGCTTGAGCATGAACATATGAAAATGATAAATAATCTACATAGTGTTAAGAATTTTAATAGAGCAGGAATTGGATAACATTAAACATTATGTCTGGCTGAAGACATAAAACTTAGCGCTGGTTGGGAGGCAACCCAATATGTATATATATATCTCTTTTCCGTTAGTTTAGTTTTCTTTTCAGGTAAAAACTGCAACAATTTCATCAGATCATTACATCCCAGGTTGTCTCTTTCCTTGCTATCTTATGAATTTATATATTTTGTGCATGTTTATCAAAGATAGCTCTATTCAAGTTGGGGGGGGTCTGGTTTGCTTAACGTGATTTATTTAAAAATATATATAATATCAAATAAAAATTAAAAAAAAATTAATAATAATAATAAAAAAAAAAAAAAATTCTAGAAAATATCCAAAAAAATAGAGATAAATCAAAGTACACTTGCTATGCTTGGTAGTAAGTGAAGAGGAAAACTGTAATTAGTTATATTTGTAAAAAATATTTTCATGGTGTTTTCAAAATTTTATTAGCACTGATTGCACTTACACGTCAATGAACCTCGTGGGTACCATGATAATATAGTTTTTCTCTCTCATCCAAGCAAGTAATTTTTAATATCGCTATAATTGATAGCTGGTAGTTTAAAAAAAAAAAAAAAAAAAATTTTTTTATCCCCAGATACCCTGAAATATGGTGAGGGGAGAATATATAAAAAAAAAATATAGAAAAAAAAAAAATGTAAAACCCCAGATATCCTGAAATATGGTGAGGGGAAGAAGAAAAACATGTTGAAAATAAAATTAAAATATATATATATATATATATATATATATATCCCTAGATACCCTGAAATATGGTGAGGGGAGAAAAAAAAAATGAAAAAAAAGGAGAGATATATATTAACTGTCACTATCATAATTTTGATATGACTGTTGCTTAGCTTGGATGAGCTGAAAATAATTTATTTAACTAATGCCCATTTGTTCATTAGTACACATACACACGTGCTATAATTTTTTATATGCACCATGAAATATTTTACACATATACACTAAAGAAATTTACTTCTAAAGCTTACTATCATTATTAGCAGTGCACTTAGATTTTTGTTAAAAAAAAAAAAAAAAAAGAAAAAAAAAAAAAAAAAAATTATTATTAAACTATTTCCATTGCTAAGGGACTAGCAATGTTTAAGTTGGGGGGTGTGATAAGTCTAAAAATTTTCAGTTAATTCCATGTTAAATTCGCATAATTAAATATGAAAATGTTAATTAAATACATGTTTTAAGTGGAATTTTATGAAAATCATATTTTTAACAGAATATTTGATTTTGCTATAAAAATGGGTCATTTTGCAACATTCTTGAAAATATAAAATTATGACTCAATTTTAATGTTGAATGGTGCATTAGCTTATTAATATAATATGGGTACAAATTATAAAACCACCTAATTAGAAAAATCATACATACAGTTATAAATATAATCTAAAATATGGTTATAAAACAAATTGTCAAAACATTTTAAGATATAATAATAATAATAATAATAATAATAATAATAATAAATAAAGTCAAAAAGGGCTAAAAAACGAAAAGTAAATTAAAAATCTCTGCAAGCTTATTAAAATCATTTTGACAAAAATTAAATATGTTTTTGTTCGCTGCATGAGTACAGGAAATTGTGCGCCGCCGGAGCACCAGTTCGGTGCTCCATCTTCCCCAAAATGACGAAAACCGTACTCCATCTTCCCCAGATCCTCCAGCACGAAACAGCAGCCATGGATTTTCCGGCCATTGTTTCGAAGCAAGAAAAATCCGGCCAGCCTCCAAACCGGCAGCTGCAACCCATTCACGGCAGCAGCTCCATTTTCCCCAAATCGATCTTCCCAATCCAGCTTCGGCCAGCCTCCATTTCTAAACGCCCAAACCTGCAGTCAAAACAGCAGCGCCGTTCTCAAGCAGCTGCCAACCAGAAAATAACCGAACGGCATAAATGGCTGCAAATCTCGATCAAGCAGCCATTGCGAGCCATCTTCTCCATCCCGATCAGCGGCAGCAGCAGCACTTGCGACATACGGCAGCAAGCAAAGCAGCAATAACGGAACAGAAATCCACCGTCCCAACCTGCACTCCATTTTCACGAAGCAGCAGGCTTCTTCCATCGACGCCGGCTTCTGTTTCCTCTTCAATGCCCGGCCAAACCGAGCACAGCAGCGCCGGTCTGCCAGCAGCTTCTTTATTTCCGGCCAGCCCCGATCCAAAGCCGGCATCCACCTTCCAGATTTCCATTTTCCAATTTCCAGCACCGTCTTCTCCAAGCTGAAAACCCATTTTTCTGCCCAGCACCCATCAATGGCAGCAGCTCGTGCCTACCCATTCAATTCCACCGGCAGCTGCTATTTCAACCCATAGCACCCCTGCATCTTCGGCCAGATATAGATCATGGTTTCTTCAGTCATTCTCCAAGCAGGCAGCAGCTTAAACGATCACCGCTTCTTCATTTCATTGCCAAAGCCCGAACCAAACAGCAACAAGAGCCAATGAAGAATTCGCAATCCCACATCGAAAGCCACGAGGGAGGGAGGGCCCCTCTCTCAACTATAACTGGACCCCTACCCCACATACCCATTTTGTGGGACCCATAGCAAGTGGGTGGGACCCAGTTGGTGGGACCCGAGCAAGGAGGTGGGGCCAAGCAATAAAGTTTTCCATTACGTGGAGATTCGCTGTTTACGGGTGATGTAAATTTTATTTTCCGCTTTATAGTTAGTAGAAATTTGTAGTTGTTAAATTTTAATTTGTAGTTTTAATTTTTAAATTAGATTTACTGCTTTATTTTATGCTTTGTAATTTTTAGATTAAATTTAATGTAATTCTCTTTCCTGCTTTAATAGTTAAATTTCATAGATTTTATTGCTTTCTTAGAATAGTTTTAATTAAGTTGTTAGTTAATTTCTTTTAGCTTCTTGTCTCCATTTCTTTTATGTTTAAATCTTTTATCCCTTCTTTCTCTCTCTTCTCTCTCTCTCTCTAATTTCTTCTTCTCTCTCTCTAACATCTCTCTCTCCTCTCTCTTAGTTTCTTTCCTTTTCTTTCTCTCTTTTCTCTTTCTCTCTTTTCTCTTTCTCTCTCTTCTTTTCTCTCTCTTCTTTCTCTCTCTTCTCTCTTCTCTTTTTCTCTCTCTTCTTTATACCTTCTTTTCTTTCTCTTAAAAACAATTCAAAACTACATCGCCTCTCTGTGGATTCGACCCGACTCACCATTATTCTACACTATCGCTCGTATAGTGGTAGCTTTAATGTGTTTCGGTTAATTTTAATTAAACTGGTGATCACAGTGCTCTTAACGACAAGCACTTGGTTTGCATCAGATATCCCACATCGGTTAGGATGAGGGGGGGAGCCTGGGTTATAAGCGGAGGCCGCCAGGTACCTCAGTAAGGCGCCTTTTGGGGTACATTTAGGGTACTCAAAAAGACAAAACCGTGCGGGCCGAGGCCCAAAGCGGACAATACCTTACTGTTAGGCCTGGGGCGTTACATGTCCGCTTTGGGCCTTAGCCTGCACGGTTTTGTCCTTTTCAGTACCCTAAATGTACCCCAAAAGGCGTCTCGACAGAGTTACCATCGCCTCTACTTATAGCCCAGGCTGACGAGCTGCGTATATACCTATTTGTAATGCTCGTTTTAGCGCAAGTATACGTGTCGATCAAGTAATAAAGAGTGAATAGAGTATCGTTTCCACGAGGATTGTGTCAAACGGATTAGCAAACAGATTAACACCTTAAATCTCAATCGTCTAAGTGAATTGGTAAAAGGAATGAGATTTGGTTTCAAAGAATTGAATTAAACTAACTAAGCAAAGTACTAAATGACCAATGTGGTATGGAATACTATTGAGATTGCCTTGAGATGATTAAGACAGGTGGGAATATGAATTCATTGAATCATAGCTATGTCATTTGATCCGCTTTAAGTTAGTTGTGCAGAGATTACTAATCTAGGTTCATTCATATTCATATATGTCTTCCAACACATACAAACCTAACCAAGTTTTAGTTATTTGTTATGTTTTCATGCACACAAGTAAAACAAAGTTGATAATCACATAACCTAATCAAGATTACACAGGGTTAATAGGTATATTCCTATCCATATTAACATCTAACACAAACAAGAGCTAGAAAAGTTGTGCCTCATATATGGATCGTATTCAAATCTCATTTTTCCAAACATGAATCTGAATATTCAATCAATCCACAAGGTTGCAAAGCTTGTAAACGCCTTAAGCATGATATATAAGGGTAATTTCAAGCAACATAAGTCACAGTACAACTATATTGTTAATTCAAGCATAAGAAAACTAAATAACATAGGTTATGAGTTCAAATCCTACATATCTCCCACCATGGGAAAGTTCAACTCATAAACATGACTTGGATTTCCATTAAAATCAAGTTACAATCATCTCAAGCAAGGAGAATAACAAATAGGAAGAGATAGATGAGAAGAAGAGATGAAACTCAATGGATTTTCAATGATAGCTTTAATCTCCACTTGATCTTCTCTCGTTCTTTAAAGCTTTGGGTTTTCTCCTTTTTCTCCACAGCCCCCACGACCTCTCTCTGTGTTCTCTGTGTCTCCCCTGACACGAATCCCTAGGTTTCCATTTAAACATATCAGCTCGCGCAGCACACGTGCAGAAATCCGTGCGTACGGATGCGTAGTGGCGCCTAGGCGCTAACTGTTTGTGTGCTGTGTAACTTTGAAACCTTTCGGAATGCCTTGGAAACTCATGCCTTGGTGCCTAGGCACCCCAAGTCGGCGACTGGGCGCCAACTCCCTAGAAGCTTTATGACCTGGAAAATCTTCTAGGCTTCGTCTGCATGTTAGTGAAGTGGTGCTTAGGCGTCCCTAGCCAACGCCTAAGCGCCAACTCACTAGAAGCTCTTTGCCTTGTGAGGTGCTGAAACTTCTGGCTAAGGTATTTAGGGTGGCACCTAGGCGCCAGCCAGCTTGCTTCTTCACTTGGCTCCGTTCTTTATTCGACTCACTCGCACACCTATAAATGTCCATCATTCCTGCAAAATTGACTAAAACTAAATAAATGAACTAGAAATGCCTATTTATACTAAAAATGAATAAAAACTACGTTATGCTCCTAAAATGGAAAGTGAGTGAAAACTAAGCTAAACGGGTGCAAACTAAATACATTCTCAACCGATGAGGGGTGTTACATTTTGTTAGTTTCTCTTTCAAGGCAGTTTCTACTATATCATTTTTGGCTTTGATTCTTATTCAAACATAAGTGAAAATGTGACAATATATGGTATATGGTTTGCTACTACTGGTGTGCTTAAATTTGTTTGTGTAAAGATGTGGCACATGTATTCATTCTTAAGTCTTTGACAATGGACAGTTGGGATTAGTGCTTCAGCATGCCAGTGGTGTATTTCTATCTAACCTTGCACATGAGAATAACATGTCCGGTTATCATTTTTGCAATTGTAATGATACCAGAACAAATCAAAGCTCCCTCCTCATTACCTGCAACCTTTCATTCTTTGACTTCAAACTTGTGTACTAAGTGGAATTGATCCCCACTAAATTAAATAACCCTTCTCACCCCATGTTTGCTGGACCTTTTATTATTTAAAAAACTATTTCTCTGATGTGCGAATGGCCAAGCATATTATGGAAACAGACAACTGAATTGAGGAGGCTTCGCTTTTGAACTGTAATTACGTGTCCTGATCTTGGAGCAGTTATCCAAAAGCAAAGTCTATGTAGCATTGTCTCAATCATGTTTTCATACGAATTAAATTAATCAAATGCATTTCGATGGTAAACTTCCACAAAATCTCTGGAAAAGGACAAGGACAGTTTTTGAAGAAGCCATAGGTGTAGG
Organism: Annona cherimola; assembly: GCA_030490835.1. Taxonomy (NCBI): domain Eukaryota; kingdom Viridiplantae; phylum Streptophyta; class Magnoliopsida; order Magnoliales; family Annonaceae; genus Annona; species Annona cherimola. Next base: position 18,987,799 of record CM059975.1, on the reverse strand, counting down.
CCACATAGCCGCCCAATGATATTTGAATCCATCAGTAGCATCAACGCTCCCAAGTTGATATTCGAATCCATCAGTAGCATCAACGCTCCCAAGTTGTGGAAAGTGATTGGCAAAGATTCACCGTACTCCTTGGGTGAAGCTACATAATGTGCAAGATTAAAAGCCCTGGCAAAGTAAATTACAAGATGAGGTTAGACACCTGCACTGTTGGGGAAATAAGAAAAATTAAAGTGGTAAAAATGTTTTGCTAGCAGGCCATTTTTGTGTGTGTCCCATTTAAAATAAGAAACAGAGCCTGCCTGCCTCTCTCTCTCTCTCTCTCTCTAAGTAAAAAACCACTTGGATGGAAGGAAAGCTTTGAATTTTACAACTGGGAATGTGTTAAGTTAAAACTTTTCAATCTAAAACTTTTTCACTCTCCATAACTATCATATTTTTTGATCATTTTTTCACATTTTCCTATACAACTACTCTATTTTTCAATCATTTCTACACAACTATCCACACAACTAACCTATCTATTTTAACTTTATCCTCTTTACTACTCATCATTACTCCTATCATATCACATCATTTGACAAATTTTACTCTCTAAAACTTTTCATAAAAGTTTTATTCATTATCAAACACACCCGGGATGCAAGGAATGCTATGAAGAATTTCACTGCTGGATTTAAGAAATAATTTGAAGAGGTGTGTTGAGGAGCGTAAGATGTGTTGTGAGTCAGTGATACTTCTGCCAAGCAACCATTCATATAGTGACTGATGCCCAGCGCTCACATCACATTAAATTTATTGAAAAAAGGTAACAAAACAATTGATAAAAAAACGTAACCAGAAAACTGTTTATCAAGCTCACGTACAAAACAAAATCCACATTCACATCACATTAAATTTACTGAAAAAAGGAACAAAACAACTGATAAAAAACGTAACCAGAAAACTGTTTATCAAGCTCACGTACAAAAGAAAATCCACAATACCCTCAATACCAGCTGATTTCGGTGTGGGATTTTTTCGCTTGTGATAACCACCACTAGTACAATTTTCCTTTAGGTGTTTCAAATTTGTATGCAAAATGAATGCTCTTGATGTAATGTTGGATTTAGCGCATACATGTGTTTCATTCGTTGTCTCATTAGCTGAAGCTAGATTCCAATAATTGAGAAACGAATTTCATCCATTGCTAGCCTGCAGCATGGCTTTGTAACATCTGTTCTCCAGGCTTAGCTTATTCATGTAATACTAATTATCCTTTGATAATTTAGATTTTGATAGCTTTAAATCAAAATAATTATATTACGTTGATTTTAGTCTTTTTTAGATGGGGCCGTAATGAAACTTAGTATCCTAGTTAAATAAACGATACTAAATGTGATGTGTGGAGTGTATTCAGATTTCATGGTTAAAGTAGGCTCCATTTAATCACACTCGGGTGTATTGAGCCTCAATGCACCCGGGTGTACTGCACCTATTTTTTATTTTTTTGAAATTTTTTTTATAAAACTGTTAATTTAAGTGTATTTAACATGTGTATCAATTTTTACCAGTAAATTACTAAAAATGCTACTAATTTTAAAAATCCGAAAAATATCTAAAAATCTTAAAAAATGGTAAAAATTGATACACATGTTAAATTAACAGTTGTGTAAAAAAAATTTAAAAATTAAGTTTATGAGCTCGTGAGCATAGGATTACGTTCCATACCCGAGCATATGTATCCCTATAATTAGGCAAAATGATCATTTCGGACTGGTTTAAAAAATAATTTTTTTGATTTTTTCCACAAAATTTCTTGACAAGACTGTTAGTCTATCTATACTTAATCTATAAATTAATGTTAACCATTAGTCTAGTTATACTTAATCTATAAATTAATTTTAATCAATTTTGAAAATGTATATATATATATTTTGGATTTTTAAACATAGGGATATTTTAGTCATGTTTCAATGATTTAAAATGATTAAAATACCCTTGTATTTAAAAATCCAAAATAAGTATATAGACACCTCCAAAAATTATAAAACTTGATTTAGACATAGCTAGAATAATAATCTTGTAAAAAAATTTTGGAAAAAAAATTTAAAAAATCTGTATTTTGGACCGGTCTGAAATGATGAGAACTCATAAATTGGAGATAAGGATTATTATATATGACAATCGAATGCATCTAAGAGTGGGTCAAAGTGCTGTTCATAAGTTGCATATGATTATATATTTTGAAACCATTCTAACCCACTCAAAAACTAGGATTTTCATGATAAGACAAATGATATTAAATCATATCTGCTGGGCTCGATTCCATTTCATCGTCAATAATAAATAAGGGGCCTGGCGTGCACTGAACTCAACACTTCTTTTTTTTTTTATTATTATATTTAAAGGAATTAAAATTTTTTTATGGAAAAAGGAATTAAATTTTAAAAGCTACAAAATTGAGAATCTGCAAGTGACAGTTCATTGAAGAAAAGGTCACTGTTAGAGTAGTGCCAAGGTTCCAGGAAGTATACTGGGGGCACTATATGACATTATTATGAGGAGGCCCAACCCATGGGAAGTGCTTCCCTTGGAAAAAAAAAAGGAAGCTGGGCATTTTGGTCATTTTACAGCGAGAGTATAATAATTTAAAAACGTGAGTATGTTTTATTTTTTGATAAAATTTGTATTATATATATACAAAATCTCAATCTATTCCATTCATTTGATAGATCAAATATTAAAATGTATGTGGACATAATTTCTCATCATTTGAAAATTTCTAAAAATTTTTTTGTACCAAAATTTTTTTTTAAAAAAGATTTCATTATAATTGGTAAAGTTAGAAAATATAAATTTTATTAGAAGTTATTTTATATTATTTAAAGTTAATGTAATCATGGTACTCTAAAAAATAACAACGTCTAACATTTTTCTCGAATTTTTGAAAATTTATTAATATTTTATTATTTTCTGAATATAATCGGATCTAACGGCATCTAACAGCATCTAACGGCATCTAACAGCATCTAACAGCATCTAACAGAATCTAACAGCATCTAACAGCATCTAACAGCATCTAATTTTTAAAATTAATAAGTTAATCCTAATTTAACACCTGTAATATAATCCTAGGTCCCTTATAATATCATTTAGATCATAAATTCAGAATTTGAAACTCATATTATATGATTTAATAAAATCATCATAATCTAACAGCGTCTAACAGCGTCTAACAGCGTCTAACAGCATCTAACAGCATCTAACAGCATCTAATCGCATCTAACAGCATCTAACAGCATCTAATTTTTGAAATTAATAAGTTAATCCTAATTTAACACCTCTAATATGATCCTAGGCCCCTTATAAGATCATTTAGACCTTAATTACAGAATTTGAAACTCATTTAATATGATTTAAAGAAATCCAACTCAATCTAACAGCGTCTAACAGCGTCTAACAGCGTCTAACGGCATCTAACAGCATCTAACAGCATCTAACAGCATCTAATCGCATCTAACGGCATCTAACAGCATCTAACAGCATCTAATTTTTGAAATTAATAAGTTAATCCTAATTTAACACCTCTAATATGATCCTAGGCCCCTTATAAGATCATTTAGACCTTAATTACAGAATTTGAAACTCATTTAATATGATTTAAAGAAATCCAACTCAATCTAACAGCGTCTAACAGCGTCTAACAGCGTCTAACGGCATCTAACAGCATCTAACAGCATCTAACAGCATCTAATCGCATCTAACAGCATCTAACAGCATCTAATTTTTGAAATTAATAAGTTAATCCTAATTTAACACCTCTAATATGATCCTAGGCCCCTTATAAGATCATTTAGACCTTAATTACAGAATTTGAAACTCATTTAATATGATTTAAAGAAATCCAACTCAATCTAACAACGTCTAACAGCGTCTAACAGCGTCTAACGGCATCTAACAGCATCTAACAGCATCTAACAGCATCTAATCGCATCTAACAGCATCTAACAGCATCTAATTTTTGAAATTAATAAGTTAATCCTAATTTAACACCTCTAATATGATCCTAGGCCCCTTATAAGATCATTTAGACCTTAATTACAGAATTTGAAACTCATTTAATATGATTTAAAGAAATCCAACTCAATCTAACAGCGTCTAACTGCGTCTAACAGCGTCTAACGGCATCTAACAGCATCTAACAGCATCTAACAGCATCTAATCGCATCTAACAGCATCTAACAACATCTAATTTTTGAAATTAATAAGTTAATCCTAATTTAACACCTCTAATATGATCCTAGGCCCCTTATAAGATCATTTAGACCTTAATTACAGAATTTGAAACTCATTTAATATGATTTAAAGAAATCTAACTCAATCTAACAGCGTCTAACAGCATCTAACGGCATCTAACAGCATCTAACAGCATCTAACAGCGTCTAACAGCGTCTAACGGCATCTAACAGCATCTAACAGCATCTAACAACATTTAATTATTGAAATTTTATAAATATTTTACCTAATTTGTGTATTTGGCACAAGATATATAATTAATAATTCATTTCATAACTATGGAAACCTTTCAATAATTTTAAAACTAAATAAATAATAATTAAAAATATTAACTAATGAAAAATAATTAAAATCAAAATTTACGTAAATATATAAAATTGTAAAAATTATTATTTATGCCGCTATAAAAGTAAAATTGTAAGAAATTATATATAACTATAATTTATATTTAATATATAAATATATGTTTCTTTTTGGGATTGGTTAAATAATCAATTGAGTAAATAACTACGTTTAATAGTAATTTTATAATGAAAATTATTTACAAATTATATTTTGTAAATACATATATAATGAAACTATAATAATATTATTACAAATTATATTACAAAAATATAATAATTGTAATTTTTTGTTACTATTATTAATTAAGTTAAACAAAAAATCCAAATTTATTTACTCCAAATGAACTTAATGTGGACTAATAATTTATCTAAAAGAGAAATGTTGAATATAAAATTTATACAAAATTTCATGTTAACACCTCTAAAAATGATCGCTTGTGTTATATCTCATGTAAATTTTCTTTATAAAACAAAATATTTGTAGAAATCAAATATTCGTTTTTGATTTAAACTCGCGGATTTATTTTAGAAAATAAAACAAATCATTTATGAACGCCCGTGGGACTTATATTTTTAGTGGCCCGTGGGATACATATATATTTTAAGAAAATAAAATATTTATTTTTGGACGCCCGCGGGACACATATATATATATTTTTAAAAATAACATATTTATTTTTTGAAGCCTGCGGGACACATATATTTTTATAAAATAAAATACTATATTCATTTTTCGACGCCCACGGGACACGTATATATATTTTTTTAAAAAAAATATTCAATTTTTGAGGCCCGTGGGACATTTATAAATTTTATAAAAACAATACGTTCATTTTTTGAAGCCCGCGGGACACGTTTAAATTTTTATAAAACATTATATTCATTTTTCGACGCCCACGGGACACGTATATATTTTTCAAAAAACAAAATATTCAATTTTTTAGGCCCGTGGGAAATTTATAAATTTTATAAAAATAATACATTCATTTTTTGACGCCCGCGGGACACGTATATATTTTTATAAAAACAAAATATTCATTTTTTGAGGCCCGTGGGACATTTATATATTTTTAAAAAATAATATATTCATTTTTGGACGCCCGCGGGACACGTAGATATTTTTATAAAACATTATATTCATTTTTGGACGCCCACGGGACGCGTATATATTTTTATCAAAACAAAATATTCATTTTTTGTGGCCCGTGGGACATTTATATATTTTTAAAATATAATATATTCATCTTTGGACGCCCGCGGGACACGTAGGTAATTTTATAAAACATTATATTCATTTTTGGACGCCCACGTGACGTGTATATATTTTTATAAAAACAAAATATTCATTTCTTGATGCCCGTGGGACATTTATATATTTTAAAAAAATAATATATTCATTTTTGGACGCCCGCGGGATACGTATATATTTTTATAAAACATTATATTCATTTTTGGATTCCCACGGGATACATATATATTTTTATAAAAACAAAATATTCATTTCTTGTGGCCCGTGGGACATTTGTATATTTTAAAAAAATAATATATTCATTCTTGGACGCCCGCGGGACACGTAGATATTTTTATAAAATATTATATTCATTTTTGGACGCCAAAGAGACACGTATATATTTTTACCAAAGCAAAATATTCATTTTTTGAGGCTCGTGGAACATTTATATATTTTTAAAAAATAATATATTCATTTTTGGACGCCCGCGGGACACGTATATATTTTTATAAAACATTATATTCATTTTTGGATGCCCACGGGACTCGTATATATTTTTAACAAAGCAAAATATTCATCTTTTGAGGCCCGTGGGACATTTATATATTTAAAAAAATATTATATTCATTTTTGGAGGCCCGCGGGACACATATATTTTTATAAAACAAAATATTTATTTTTGGACGCCCGTGGGACACATATATATTTTTTTAAAAATAAATTATTTATTTTTTGAAGCCCGTGGGACACATATATTTTTTAAAAAAACAAAACATTCATTTTTGGAGACCCGTGGGACACATATATATTTTTATAAAACAAAATATTCATTTTTGGACGCCCGCAGGACACATATATATTTTTTAAAAAATAAATTATTTATTTTTGAAGCCCGTGGGACACATATATTTTTTTAAAAAACAAAATATTCATTTTTTGAGACCCGTGGGACACATATATATTTTTATAAAATAAAATATTCATTTTTGGACGCCCGCGGGACACACATATATTTTTTAGAAAATAAAATATTCATTTTTGGACTCCCGTGGGACACTTATATATTTTAGAAAATAAAATATTCATTTTTGGAGGTCCGCGGGACACACATATATATTTTAGAAAATAAAATATTTATTTCTGGACACCCGCCGGGCACGTTTATATTAACTTTTAAAATAAAATTGTATAAATTATATTTATTTAAATTAAATTACTATAATTAACATTTGATAATATAAATATATATGACTTTTTGGTACTGGTTTAATAATTAAGTAATATAATCTATAATATAATTTCAACATATAAACATGCATTCAAACATAAAATAAAATAATTGCTTTTTTGAAATAAATAATTAATAAATAATAATTATTATATTATTATTTTTATTCACATTTAAATAAAAATATCACACTATTTTAACCGTGTACATAATTATTCATATTCATAATTTAATTAGCTGAATTTTTCTAATATAAACCGTCTATTGTTATAAATATTTTGCAAATCAAAATAGAGTAAGGTAAGCAACTTTCTAAAAAGATCAAAATTTGTATTAAACTCACACACCCGTAACACTCCATTAAAAAACATAAAAATTAACTAACTTCCCACCCACGCGCCCTTTCACACACATTATTATATTAATATAATATATTTTAAAAAATAAATTAGATCTTCAGTTACAATATATCTTTAAATTTTTATAATCCATGGACTTTTATTCGATTTTAATGATTCTAAATAATATAAACATATACAAAAGAAATATAAATGTATAATTAAAAATAATAGTAGCTCAATTTCGTTAAGCTAATTATTTCATCCTTCTAATTTTTAACTTTTTTCATCTTAAGAATATTTTATATGAAAACTTTTTGATAATTATATTTTATATAAAATCTTTCAATTGACTATGTTTGTGAATTGAATAATTGACATCTATATAAATCTAAAAAATTCTAACTACATAAAAGAATTATTTTTACAAGTTTATTTAAAATATATAAATAGAAACTTTATAAAAAAATTACATTTTTTTTAGTTGTTTTATATCATTTTCACAAAATGTTAAGAGAAATTACATTGAAATTGAAATTTTGATGCAATAAGTATAATATTTATATTTTTTTACACAACTATTATATTTATATAATTTGGAAATTCTATTAGATTATTAAAATTTTTTTGTAAAATCGTTTTGAAATGTCTGTCCGTCGCGATCACTGGCCGTCAAATTTCTATCCGTCGCGATAAATAACGCACCGTGCATCAGCCTCTACAATCCGTCGCGACAAATGAGACACGGTGCATCACCCTCCACGAATCGCAGCCGGCAGCCGCGCCCCTGCCTCATACCCCACCAGCCGTCGGCCGTTGAATCGCCGATCGGAACAGACGGATGACTCGCCAAGGGCTTGCTAACTGTGATGCCTAACTCGCCGGACAGATCTATTCTCCAATCGCCTGAATCTAAAAAAAAACTAACGCTGCGAGTTTTCTTCTCTTCTGTCGGTCGATGCTGCCATTGCCGCTTGAATCCACCCGCTTCATTGCTGCAAAGGAACGTCGTCGGCAGCAGCAGCACATCGTCGGCAGCAGCAGTTCGTCAGCAGCGCGTCGTCTCCTAGACGGAACCCATCATCTCAGATCTCACCGTGTCTTCTCCACCTTCTCCGTACCGCCGGCTTCCAAGCAAATCCAGCTAAGCTCCACAGCGAGTCGCAAGGAAAGGGAGAAGCATGGGGTGGAAACGAAGGCAAGAGAGATGCATGGAGAAGCAAGGGAGAAGAAGAGCATGGAAACGAAGGTTACACGCATTTTCAACTACCGAAAATGCCCTGTGAAATCAAAGCCGTTGATTCAATCTGGACGGTTCAGATGAGGCTTCCCATGAGAAAACGCTAAGAAGCGCTTCCCATGGGTTGGGCCTCTATTATGAGTTCATATATGATAGTTCATGCCCACTTGCAGCAACTTTTGGTTAGGAATCTGCAAACCCATGAAACCTTGTCGAAAATTCCTCCTCATGAAACCATACACATCGTCCACCAACCATCTCTTTAAGATAAAAGAATCTTCACGAGCTTTCACCTCACTATGCCCCAATAGGTACACAATCCCCCCTGCATTTCTTGACCACTTCAAGAACTGGACCTCTTCTTCTGCCTCCTCACCGTCTTCCTTGCTTGCAGCCTCATTCTCCATTCTGATAAATATCTCCAGGTGCTCCATTAGCAGCTTCTCAAATTCCTCATGCTCGACTCTCCAATCTCTGTATCCATATCTTGCAATGGATCTATACATCCTCAAGTCCTTTGGCCCCACGCGCTGGAACAAGAACCTCTCTTCATTTGGGACCCTGTTCACAGGCAAGTATTTGACTGAAACAAACACCAGAATTGAATGTATAGCTAGGAGGTTGGTGAGGAAGTGATTGAACAGGGGTGGGACACCATGGGTGAGCTCAGAGAATAGGAGACCAACCCCAGGAACCCTCGTGATTCCACAGTTGGAGCTGATGGTGGCCAGCTGATTTGTTGAGAGCTTCTTCTCAACTTCAAACGCATAGCGCTTGGCTTGCACATAGTGCCATACATACATTATGGAGGACAACACCGCAGCGAAGGCCAGTGTTATGTATCCTCCTTGTTTGAACTTGTACATCATTGAAGAGAAGTATGCTAGCTCAGGAGTGACAAATATGACAACGAAGAGAGCAATGAGGAGAAGGTTGGTTTGCCAGATCATGAGCATTATCAGGATGAGTAAGCAGGAAGTCACCAGCATCACTCCAACCACAGCAATGCCTGAGCCATAGAACAAATGTCAGCTAGGATGTCTTACCAAAAGATGCTAATGTACTTAGCTTCTTACCATAAGCATTCCCCTTGCCGGCACTTTCTTTGAAAAATACTGTGATAAAGATGCAGGCAAGACAAAGCAGCAGATTGATTTCAGGAATGTAGATTTGTCCTTCTTTCTTGTTTGAGGTGTGCACGACACGGACTCTTGGGAAGCAAGCCAATGCCATCGATTGCTTCACAATTGAGAAAGAGGCCGATATCATGGCCTGGCTTGCAATGATGGATGCTAATACAGCAATCACAAACATTGGCCAATATACAGAGTCTGTTGTAGAGTTGCAAGTGTTTGTTAGATATCAAATCATTGTGCCACAAGGACAATATTAATTAGATGTATCTTCTTGTTGCATGTATTTCCATTTTCTTTTGATGTAACTGAAACACAAAAATCTTACTAGGAGTGGCTTTGTAGAAAGCATCTGCAGCATCACTAGGAAACTTGGAGAGATAGGCAGCCTGACCAATATAAGCAAAGACAATGCATGGGTACACCAACCCTGAATATGAAATCTGCACCAAAGCAAAGAAAATGAAGTTTGTCATCATCTATGCTGAACTCACTTATCATGGACAAATGTTAATGTGGAAATTTTTATCAAGGACGACCCTAATGAGAAAACACCTGAATGGCTTTGACAGAGAAATGGCCTAAATCTGCAAACATGGCCTCTGTTCCCGTCAGGCAGAGAACAACTCCCCCAAGCGAGATCCAGGCTTCCTTCGGATTGCCTCTGAAATATCGAAAGATGTGTACGGGGTTGAAGGCCTTGAGAACAGAAGAGTCATGGTGAACGACATTGTACAAACCAATGATTGCAATGGTTAAGAACCATATCGCCATTGCAGGAGCAAACGAGTACCCATGTAACGCCCCAGGCCTAACAGTAAAGTATTGTCCGCTTTGGGCCTCGGCCCGCACGGTTTTGCCCCTTTAGGTTCACGTGCATCCCGTCCTTCCCCAAAAGGCGCCTCACAGAGTTACGCAGCGTACTGGCTTCTCTGCTAAGTATTGTCCGCTTTAGGTTCACGTTTCCGTCCTTCCCCTCACGGTTTTGCCCTTCTGGGTTCACGTACATTCCGTCCTTCCCCAGAAGGCGCCTCACTGAGGTACCTGGCGGCTTCCACTTATAACCCAGGCTCCCCCCCTCATCCTAACCGATGTGGGATATCACATTCACCCCCTCTTGGGGCTCCAGCGTCCCCGCTGGACACCATCGGCCGGAGGTCGGGAGTCGGCTCTGATACCATTTGTAACGCCCCAGGCCTAACAGTAAAGTATTGTCCGCTTTGGGCCTCGGCCCGCACGGTTTTGCCCCTTTGGGTTCACGTGCATCCCGTCCTTCCCCAAAAGGCTCCTCACAGAGTTACGCAGCGTACTGGCTTCTCTGCTAAGTATTGTCCGCTTTAGGTTCACGTTTCCGTCCTTCCCCTCACGGTTTTGCCCTTCTGGGTTCACGTACATTCCGTCCTTCCCCAGAAGGCGCCTCACTGAGGTACCTGGCGGCTTCCACTTATAACCCAGGCTCCCCCCCTCATCCTAACCGATGTGGGATATCACATTGAGAATGTGATATCCCACATCGGTTAGGATGAGGGGGGGAGCCTGGGTTATAAGTGGAAGCCGTCAGGTACCTCTGTGAGGCACCTTTTGGGGAAGGACGGGATGCACGTGAACCCAAAGGGGCAAAACCGTGCGGGCCGAGGCCCAAAGCGGACAATACTTTACTGTTAGGCCTGGGGCGTTACAAATGGTATCAGAGCCGACTCCCGACCTCCAGCCGATGGTGTCCAGCAGGGACACTGGAGCCCCAAGGGGGGGTGAATGTGATATCCCACATCGGTTAGGATGAGGGGGGGAGCCTGGGTTATAAGTGGAAGCCGCCAGGTACCTCTGTGAGGCGCCTTTTGGGGAAGGACGGGATGCACGTGAACCCAAAGGGGCAAAACCGTGCGGGCCGAGGCCCAAAGCGGACAATACTTTACTGTTAGGCCTGGGGCGTTACAACCCAACTTTGCTTGTCCCAAATCTCTGAATTGAGAACAGAAGCACCAAAATGGCTATTGAAATCATCATCAGCGCATCTGAGAAGACTTTCTGTGTCAGAATGGGATGGTGGGAAATGGGAATGAGAATGAGAAGAAAAGAAGACTCTGTGCTGAGATTGTTGCTGCTTAACATGTATCCATAAAACTTTTAAATGCTTCTGAACATTGAACTTGCTAAATCCTCCAATCTTATTTACCTTTAGAGATTTTTGGATCTAATTTCTTCACCCCATCAACTGCTGACAACACTACATCAATTGAGAGCTCTTGGAATCAGTCAGAAATATTCCGTAATCAGTAACAAATGAGGGCTACTGACGGATATGAACAGATTAGTAACCTGAAATGCAGGGAGTGAAGATGCTATCTGACAAGACCATGCAAGTCCCAATGAGAGCCAGAATCAGCAGGCACGTCTTAGCAATTGGGCTACTCTCTATGGCTGATTTGATCCATTCAGCTCTCTTGGGATGCTTATTTGGAACTTGCAGCCTATATGCTGAGAGATTCATGTGGACGGCCTGCTGGCTTGGTATTTCATTCACCCGTGAGTGCCTGCATATCAGAGAGTACAAAGCAAACGTTCCACCTGCAACCCAAAACAGGAGATCAGATTTCAATACCATGTTGAGTGATAAGTCCTTGAATTGAATGCTAACCATCTCCATTGTCGTTTGCCAAGAGCACGATGAATACGTATTTGATGAGTGGGAGAAGCGTAAGAGAGTAGATGATGAGAGAGAGAGTTCCAACTACGTCAGTGTGGCTGGGAACTCTGTCGGGGAAAATGGAGGAATACACGTAGAGAGGAGAGGTGCCGAGATCGCCATAAACAACCCCGATGGTTTGGAAAGCCAACAGCAGTATAGCTTTGGCGGAACCATCCTGAAATTTTCATTTACGAACAAGGGAAAATAGTCAAAACTGAATAACCGCGCCATTCGAGATTTCCATAATGACGAAAACACTATGTCTTGCTTTTATTTCAACAATAATGGCCGAGTCGTTGAGATATTTTCATGTAACAAGAGTTGTTAATTTTGGCAACTAAAAATTTTGTGGCCAAAAATCTGAAATTTCGATAATAATATTTTAAAGAAAATTTTTTAAATAATATGTGGCATGTTGGTTTAGGCGACCGAATCAAATAAGAAAGTTGTTTGCAAATAATTCTTATATGTAGATAAAAAAAATGCGCAATGATTCAATATAAAGTCCATGCAACTCCTTTTTAGTTTTAAAATATAATTATTTAAATCTAAGCAATTTATCGTTTTTATCTATATGCATTATGCATGATTTCAATATCAAATAATATTGAAAAATTTTATATACTATCCATTTCTGTAAAAATTAATATTATACATTTAGTTTCAAAAGATGCTAATTTTTTAAAAATAAATGTCCATTGAAAGTGATTTTAGTTAGATTAAAACACATGGTCTTAAATAAAATAAATGAATTTGATTTGAAAAAAGTTCAAAATAAAAAAGGCTATATGGACATTTTAGAAAGTTCAAGATTAAAAAAAGGGGTTATATGGATATACACCCAGGTGCACTTAGCTTCAATGCACCTGCGTGCAAATACACATATTTTTTTTTTAAAATTTTTTATATAACTATTAATCTAAGTGTGTTTAACATATATATCAATTTTTATTATTTTAATAAATCTTTAGATTTCTTTTTATTTTTAAAAATCAGTGGCATTTTAAAATGTCATTGATTTTTAAAATTCCAAAAATAAATCTACAAATCTCCAAAAATTGTAAAAATCGATATTAATGTTAGATACACTTAAATTAATAGTTGTATAAAAAATAAAAAATAAGTTAAATGCACTAGAGTGCAACAAGCTTAAGTAGACCAGGGTGTATACAACTGTAACCCGACATTTCCATACATTAAATCATTATAATATAAATATATATTCATAAAAATAAAGGCCCAATATTTAATTCACATACTATATTTTAATTACACATTTTCGATATGTACATGTTTTTTGAATTCCAAAAGTCAATAATTTTTTAAGGTAAAAGTTTTTTAATTTAAAAAATTGTGCTCCTATTTTTTTTTTTTGATGGTTTATATTTACATACATCTCAACACATATTACATTGTAGTTCTGAGACATTCTTACAAACAAGGAGATACATAACTCCTCCAAAGAAATCTGGAGACACAACTCCACTAAAGAATTAGGAAGAACAGCTTCCATCCAGCCCAAGGGAGACAACAGCTCCCACTCTACCACAAAGGGAGACCACAGCTCCCACATCAATTTTCCGGACCGAAATCCCAAATGTGAGATTCGAACCCACGACATTTGCTAAGGAGACCAACGCCTCTGCCACCTGCGCTAGCCGCAGGTAATTGTGCTCCTATTGAGTGTCTACATTGAATCTAAACGCACAAGTTTGCATATCCGGCATTTTTATTTTCTCGTATTAATACGAGGACCTAAACATAACTTATATGTGCAATTTTAAAATTTTTCTTGAATTTTCAAAAATAAAAATGTCCACGTGAACAGGGGATTATTTTAAAAATTCAAAAAATATTTAAAAATAAAAATATAAATTTTCATCCATAGAACTTAATGATTAGGCTACCAATGAATGTCTAAAAAAAATAAAATATTAAAAATAGTCATGCAATCATATGCATTTAATGCACACATTTGCGTTGAACGGTATCAGAAGCAACTGGTTAAAAACAACAGTTGTGTGGACGCTGAAATGGAGCTCTTGTCAAACTTGGCGTTACAGATTGCAACTGTGGCATGGTTGGTCGCACCTATATCCGGTTGTTCGACCCCGAAAATTTATACTATTAAACTTGCTTTTAAAAACTTGAGTGTAACCAACCGAGGCGTGCTAGGTTGGTGAGTACAACCGTAATAAGGCTTCTGCGGGGCTGCGGTCATGGGTTCGAATCCCGCGTTGGGATTTCGGCCCGGAAAAAATGGTGTGGGAGCTGTTGTCTCCTTTTGGCTGGGTGGAAGCTGTGTCTTCCTAATTCTTTAGTGGAGCTGTGTCTCCAGATTTCTTTGGAGGAGTTATGTATTTCCGTATTTGTAAGAATGTCTCAGAACTACAATGTAATATGTGTTGAGATGTATGTAAATATAACCATAAAAAAAAACTTGAGTGTAAATTCTCAAAAGAAAAAAAAAAAAAACCTTAAGTGTAAAGAACCTAAACATGAGGAATTAGTTGAACATAAAATTAGGGTTAAGTTCCAACTAAACTTGTTTTTTTATGAGATGAAATTAAAAAATATAACTAATTATAAAAATAAATAAATATTCTATTTTAGCTTAAAATACATCTTGATATACATAATCATACTCCAATACTAAATATATCATAGTTAAAAATATTTTTCCAATCTAAAATTTTAATCCTTCACGACTATCTTATTTTTTTTATACATTTTTCTGTATAATTAATCTACTTTTTTACCTGGTCGTGTAATTATCCGGTATGGGTTCATCTCCTTAGTTCATCTCCTTAAGCAAGCAGCGCAGCCCCCCTTGCCATCTCAATGAATTCTTACAATGGATGCTACAAATCAAATGACCATAAAAATAGAAAAAGAGAAAAGTCCAACAAACCAAACCAAGAAAGCACCACATTGATACTCGGGAAAGAAATGTAAACAGAGATAGGAGGGAGGGAAAAGATGGGATATATGTTGAGGCCCAACCCATAGGAAGCGCTTTCTACGTTTTTCTCGTAGGAAGCCTCATCTGAACCGTCCATATTAAATCGACGGTCGAGAGAGGATAGGGCATTTTCGGTATGAAAATTATGAGCAGGCAGAATCGCAGATGCAATCGACCGTCTTCTCCTCCTTCATGCCCTAGTCGTCTTTCACCTTCATTCTCCCCCATCTTGCCCAGCCACCGCCTGCCACTTTTTCTCTTTCCCCACCTCCATGCCTAAGCTCCTGCGCTCTTCTCCTCGTCCGATCGCCCGTTTCCTCATCTGCTCCCTACGAATCAGCCGCACCTCCCTGCCTCCCATTCTCCCATTCCTGTTGCTGCTTGCCGGACGTCAGCACCATGTCGTGGAATTTTATCCCACTCCTGCAAATTTAGGTCTAATTTCTCTGCTTCGTAGTATCAGAAGATTGATTGCCGATCAGAGGGGAAAGGGGTGGAAATTGCTCCTGCAGCTGTGGTCTCTCTCATGGCTATCGTTCCAGAGCTTGTCATATCCCATGAATTTCCGGAGGTTTGTTGGTTTTCTCTCAGTTATTGTGATATGGGCTTTTCATTTTGGATTTCGTGATCAAGAGAGTGATAAATTGGTACAGAGAGACCGAGGGCTTGCAGCGTTTATCTGACGATAGAATCCCGCAATATGAAAAAGAAGATTCGTTACTTTTTCTTACATTTTCTCCTTTCCCTTTTGTTTTTGGCTTGCTGCAGAGCACTTGCACTTGCACTTACACTTACACTGAGAGGTATCTAGAATCTTCAGTTTCTTATTGGTTTCTTGGATTCGCTTTCTCACGTGGAAACTGTACAAGCTCTTGATGTCTGGTTTTTTATTCCTTGAGTTTTTGTGGCCAACTGTCTCGAACTCATTTCTGGTTAACAGAGATGCGGTAATATATGCTCTTGGAGTTGGAGCATGTTCGCGAGATGCTGTTGATGAGAAGGAGCTGAAATATGTTTATCATAAAGATGGACAATTGTCAGTACAAGTATAATAAAAGAGACAGCTTCTCTTGCCAGTGGTTTCCAAAAATTCAAAACGTTTAATACCTTTCATGCAATTCTTTGCCATCTACTTCTGAATTATCGTTGTGAATGAAATTGCGCATTTACCAGGGAAGAAATTGGAATTCAAGAAATAGGTGACATTGGTTTTCGGCACCAAATAACCATCTATTCCTGCTAACAGAACTGCATGACACATATCTGATGACTAAGGGTTCCCTTTACTGTGACTAATAATTCATCGAATATTCATCTAGTGAAAAAGATGGCTTCTTCCCCTGATAGTTCATTGACTACATTCTCAATGCTCACAAGTAGCACCATTGCCATTTTCTTATTCCTGGGATTGGTCAAGCTCTGTCAAGAGTAGGTTTCCAACTCTTAATCAAATCTGTCTGTGTTGAGTAGCCCTTGACCATGTATCATTTAAGAGTGCACACAATCGTTAGGTTTATCTGAATCAAGAGATTGGTCTGACCTTATCCCATCGTATAAGACCCAGAATGCAGGTATTAAATGCTACTACTTTTTGGAATTGTTATAATGGAGGCCTCAAACAGGTTTTCTTTTGTTGTGCAGGTCATTAGAAATTTAGTCTGACACGTGATCCCTTTTACTTGGGTTTTATTCCTTACATGAGAAGTTGTAAGGCATCGAGAAAATGGGATTTAATAATTCGAAGATCGATGGTGAGGAAGCAGTTCAGCTTTGTAAGGATAGAAGGAAATTATTCAAACAAACTGTTGAATACAGAATTCAATTTGCAGCCAGGCATGCTGCTTGCATTGAGTCCCTAAGAAGAGTGTCTCTAGCACCGAGGGATTACATTGACGGAGCTGAGAGCATCCATGTTGGAACTCCCCTTTCTAACCCCCAAGAAGAAAACAATCCCTGATTTTAATGGCATTCCACTGAAGTCTTCATCTGCCATCCCAACCCAAACATGCAGTGAATCTTCTATTTTTGTTCATCACTTGAGAGCAGGTGGAAATTCATCAATTTCTATTATTGAGAGGCCTGAGTCACCAATGATCATGAGAGTTGAATCGTACTCCTCTGTGGACCATTTTGGAAGTGATGATTACTTCGTCTCTCAATCTCCTCCGCCTAAGAATTCATCATTTTTATCTTCTTCAAATGGAAAAGAGAGTTTTTTGCCGCCATCCCCGGCCAGTACTTCCCACTTGGACTTCTTCTGGGACCCCTTTCCATCTTTGGATACATATATGTGTCGTACTATGAGCAGCCTTGACCAGGCGACTATTGACAATGAGAAGATGGATCTGAAGCAAACTCAAGATGAAAAAGGAATGCCTGAGGTATCAAAAGATGAGAAATCTGAAAAGGAAGAAATGAAGGTAGAAAGCCCTACAGTTGGCATGCATCATGCAGAAAAGGATGGTTTTACAACTTGTACTGAGGCAGGTACAGAGAAAGGGGTGTCAGGTTTTCAGTCTCAGAGTACAGACAACACTGAAGTATCTGAAGTAGAGAATGTATCAGGGGTTGAGATGGGCAATGAGAAGGAAACGGTAACACAAGGTAGGGATGGCCCAGAGGAAGCATATAGTTTTGTTTTTTATGCAAGCAGGAGACCGACAAGTATGGCAGAGGTTGTCAAAGATCTTGAGACTCAGTTTGATACAGTATGTAAATTTTCTAGAGATGTTTTAACAATGTTGGAAGCATCTAGACCACTGGAATCCTTGAATATGACTAAACTAATAGGTATGATCTGTTATATTTTACAAGTTATCTGTCCTCAACCATGACTGAAGCAATAGGTATGATTATGATCAATCGAATTGTACATGAGCTATGTTACAGTCCAAAACAGCCTCACTATGCATGCTCATTGCTTGTGTAAGAGATGATACTCTTGTATAATGGCAATGATCAAATGCAAACATTAATTTTTATATCAAATATTTTCTGATAAAATCCTATCGGTTTATAATATTAACCTGTATGTGTTCATTCATGACATAACAATTCACTTTTGCTGGAAACTTTTATAAGTAATATGTTTATTCACTTTTTCTGGAACCTTTTATAAGTAAAATGTTTGTTTTACAATTTTAATAGTTATATCTTTGCTTTTTCTGCATCATGAACAAAAACATATGGATAGATATTTTACCACGAAACTGGTTGCACATGGTCAGTACCCTTGACTGTATTATTCGTAATTAGCTACCTTTGAATGTTCAAGTGGTCTGAAGCATATATATATATATAATAATAATGATTTAAATTTCATTATTGGCTTCCTCCACTTGAATTTACATGTGCGATGGTTTATGACAGTCTAATATGAGTTGACCAGCATAAATTTCTGAGGTTGTCTATGTGGTCGGACCTTCCTAATAGCATTTGAAGCAAGTCTAGAGCCTATACAGGCCAGGATGCTGATTGCCGACATGTAGTGGTTACATATTTCCAAGAGTAAAAAGTTACCCAATTTCTGCCCATTCTTTCTCCTCTTTAATCAGTAAATGAAATCCCATGCAAGGGTTGCATGTTGGG
Organism: Annona cherimola; assembly: GCA_030490835.1. Taxonomy (NCBI): domain Eukaryota; kingdom Viridiplantae; phylum Streptophyta; class Magnoliopsida; order Magnoliales; family Annonaceae; genus Annona; species Annona cherimola. Next base: position 18,968,771 of record CM059975.1, on the reverse strand, counting down.
AATTTCAAATTTTACAAAGAAAAACTTCCAATTTGAAGTATTGAGGAATGATGATATTGTCCATCATAGCTTGCCCACTGTGTTTTTAGTAGTAGAGAAAAATCCCCATTCTGCACAGACATGCGAATGATACAAATAGTTCCTATCTGAAAGAATTGCTCCTGAATAAGAACATAGCTTGGATAGTTGTGTCATATTCACATACTTTGTGGTGTAGAGGTTTAGAAGATCCTTATGTTGTATGCTTATGCAATGAGCCTTCTATAGAAATGAATGGACGTGCTTGAGTTGACTATCTCTTTACATCTGAAATCCTCTCGCCATTTTTTGCTGTTGCAACACTTTTGAATCCGGTTGCTTTGTTCCGTAAGACATCATCACGTTCATCATCTCAATTATTTCCCATTTCGAGAAATGATGATCATGACAGCTGTGAGGAATCTTGGATGCTTACTAGGAGTCACAGGTCAACATTAGATAGGTTATATGAATGAGAAAAGAAGCTATATGTGGAAGTCAAGGTATACTCTCCCACCTTTAATTAGGTTTGCTAGCGATACAGTGATGTGGATTGATCAGGCTTTGCTTCTAATTTAAGATTTATTTATTTTTAGGGTTATTTTCTTTGAAAACTTGGAATATTTTAGGGATTTGATGTATTTAACTAATTCATGGCTGGGTTTTCTAACAATTTCTTTTCTTTAGATTATAACCAATTTGTATGTCATTACAGTTGGGCTTGCAGTGATTTTTTTTATTATATACATATTTTTAAAAAAAGCTTTATCTAGAGATCTGTAGTTGGCCAGAATGTATTCTAAAACTGATTGCAATTGGGGTTGCGGATATTTTTTTAAAAAATATATACAATTACTATGGCTGCTGGGATTCCTGCCTGGCTCTCCATGGCCACAATGTGGAATTCTCACCACTAGACTACAACCACTTTGTTATTTAGGAAATTATTGTATAACAAATTTGCAATGCATTTATTTGCATTCAAAATTTGTTATTTCCAGCTCAGGATAAAACAGACCGGCCTCTTACTCTCCCGTGTTTCCAAAACATGGCTGGTTGTCGAGCCCTTGTACATTCTTTGCCACACGAAAACTAGGTATAGATTGTCAAGACCTTTAATTGCTTGTCTCTGGCTCAAGTTTTGCACCCTGTTACCATTTTTTTTTTAAAAAAAAGAGATTTGCAGTTGAATCTGCACCAATGATAAAATGTACTCTATAGTCTGTTCTGCACTAGTGAGAAAAGGATAAGTTAGTGAGAGACTATTGGATGAGACTCAACTGGAGGTTATATTATAGAAATGCCACTATGATGGTTATATATTTGTGTTATAAAATCCTCATTATGGTTGGATGGTCTATTATTGTTGCAGGTTAAACTCCATAGCACAAAAACCTTGCTAAGATGTAGATCAAATTGCACCTTATCGGCAAAGGTAACAGAATAATAACACCAACCTGGAAATCCAATTGATCATCACATAGCAAAAATTTCTATGTTTCATTTACAAAATCATCCTCACTTTCTTCTCTGCAAGCCTAACTGTCCTCTGTATTCAGATCATTGAGGTTACACCTACGAATTGTATGGTTGAAATAGCTCAGTCTTCCGCGGAATTGACGGTGTACAAAGAGGTATAAATAATTCTCTTCTCTTTGGAAGCATATCGTCGTTACAAACAACGGATGAGATGTTGGTTTCATTGAGCATTGATCACCAGTTCTGCAGAAGCTTATCGAGCATTCTTGGAGTAAAATCTGGCACTTCGTCTGAATTTCAAAGGTCTGCTCCAGCAATCAGTATTGATGAAAAGGATAACCAAACAAAAGAATGGTAATGACAGGTTCACGTTGCAATAAAGTTGATACAAAGAATATCACGATATGCTCAAGTTCTTCAAAATTTATGCAGCACAGAATCAGAACATATAAGTGGAGGATGTGAAGATCTCAAACGAAGCTATTCATCAACTTGACATCTCTCTTTCCATGTTATCTGCCAAGGAGGCTCTCTTTCCATTGAAGATTGGGAGGTGGTTAAGCTCTGTATTTGATGGTCGATGGTTCTCCTATTTTCTTACAAGCGTAGATCTTCTGCTGCTTGTATGTCATTTTGCAATTCATCTAAAGTGAATGCGGGGGTGGGGTTACAATTAATTTGCAGTTTTCAAATCCTTGGGGACATCTAATTGCCAGCAGTGTCAAAATTTCAAGCAACCCATTTAACATCATTGATCTAAACTTGTATGCTCTTGATCTGTTCTGATTGTTACTGAAATAAGCTGTCTAATTTAACCTTTTTAGCCCTTTTTCGCTGCTAGAATGGTAAAACATACGTCAAATCTCCTGCAATAGGAGGTCAAGGAATAAACTGGGATAACGAGGCAAGAGGCTGAATAAGAAAGCTATACAGTTCTTATGAGGATTCTATCAACTCCATTCATGTACAGTATGAATCAAATAGCACACCAAGCAAGCATGGAGAAGATTGTGGTGGTAAATGCACTCCAGTAAGACGTTGAAATAGACCCTGAATGCACTATATTATTATTATACGGGATTATGTTGACATGTCAGTGTGTTGTTTTTTATCAAATGGATAACGCCCACTATGATGGCCATCTCCTTTAACAAAAAATTTCACTCCTGCAGGTCAATTTGGGCAGCTCCTCATTATCAGAGATCTTCGGGTATTTTGGGTTCCACCAAAACAATACTCGGATGAAGGTTGTTATTTGATCACTTTGGAATTAGAAGAGATTTACAACTCATGAGATGCATATGGGACGCTTTCAATGATCTACTATTGGAAGGAGATGCAATCGCCAATAAGATGTTGCATGAGAAGAACAGAGAGGGTTGTTAAAAGAGCGCTCTGGGTGAAATTGTGAAGATACTAAGATCACGTGATTATGTAAATTTGTATTTGGGATAAAAATGTAACAATTTTACATGCTTTATTTGAAATAATGTGAAGCATATGTAAAAGCATTTCATTTAATCATATGTATACAACTGTTGAATTGGTTTGTACTTGCATACACTGGTTTGCATTCCTCTCGCACTGAAAAAACTAAAAAGAAAAGATGTTTAATTGATTTGTTGGATGTCTGCTTCTCTTTCTACCCAGCTTTATATAATAACAAGAAATGAATCGGCGGAAATACAATGATTCCCTGATAAACTTGATCCTGTTGGATTTCTATATCCTTGTCAAATTCAGCACGATAATTTCAATGCATATACCACCAGATTTCTGGCAATTCACGAACAAAGGCAGAAAATCAGTGAAAGAATCTGTTTTCATTGGCAAAGCCAAAGGCAAAAAATCAGTTGAAATGCAACATTTGTAAGAACTAATTGACATTAAATGTTGAATTCATTTCCGTGATTGAAGGCAGAGAATCAACTATAAGAAACTATTTTTGTTATAAAATCCAAGGCAAAGAATCAGGTAAAATGTAACAATTTATTTTCAGTCGTTACCGGTAAAATTCACGAATTTTGTGTTGTGTGGTGGGTTATAAACTTGTGTATTATTTTCAAATTAATTTCAAATTAATACTTATTATAATAATTGAAGAAACATCCACGAATTTTGTTACAAACTTTTCTATTTAACAAAATGATTGTTATATTCATAAATTTATATTCACATAAATTAATTTAAATTAATCTTTGTTTTATTTAAATTTAGGAGTTGATATTTTTAAAATTTTTATATAAACTATACGAATACTAATTTACCTTTTTTTATAATTGCATCCGGTTCGACTTGTTCGGCCATAGTTCACTCTTTTCAAAAATGAATGTTTTGTTTTTCTAAAATATATATATTTGTCCTGCGGGCGTCCAAAAATGAATATTTTGCATTCTAAAAAATATATGTGTCCCGCGGGCCTCCAAAAATGAATATTTTGTTTTCTAAAAATATATATGTGTCCCGCGGGCATCCAAAAATGAATATTTTATTTTTTAAAAATATATATATCGCGCGGGCCTCCAAAAATGAATATTTTATTTTCTAAATATATATGTGTCCCGCGGGCCTCCAAAAATGAATGTTTTGTTTTATAAAAATATATATGTGTCCCGCGGGCCTCCAAAAATGAATGTTTTGTTTGTCTAAATTATATACATGTCCCGCGGGTGTCCAAAAAATGAATATTTTATTTTTCTAAAATATATTTGTGTCCCGCGGGTGTCTAAAAAAGAATATTTTGTTTTCTAAAATATGTATATGTGTCCCGCGGACGTCCAAAAATGAATATTTTATTTTCTAAAAATATATATGTGCCCCACAGGCCTCCAAAAATGAATATTTTATTTTCTAAAAATATATATGTGTCCCACGGGCCTCCAAAAATGAATATTTTATTTTCTAAAAATATATATGTATCCTGCAGGCCTCCAAAAATGAATGTTTTATTTTTCTAAAATGTATAAATGTCCCGCGGGCCTCCAAAAATGAATATTTCGTTTTCTAAAATATATATGTGTGTCTAGCGGGCTTCCAAAAATGAATATTTTATTTAATCAAGTGGAGTTAATATTTATAATTATAAATTTATATATTTATTTAGTTCTAAAATTAATTAGTTCTCAAATAAATATTAAAGTATATACATTTTGCAAAATACATAGATTAGATTTATATATTTATAAAATATGTACATGTTCCGCGGGCTTCCAAAAATGAATATTTTCTTTTTCTAAAATATATACATGTCTGATGGGCGTCCAAAAATGAATATACTATTTTCTAAAAATATTTTGTTTTTAGAAAAAGACTAAAACATGTGATCGGATGGAAAAGTCGAAAAAATTTCGCTTCTAATTAATATTTGATAGTACACGAATTCAAAATTTATTTTTTTTAGAAATTATGATATACATACATTTCTTATATCTGTTCCAGTAAATCCCTCCGTGGGGACCCCATTTAATTTTTATAAAATTCTAATGCTTTTCGGTTAAAGATTTGACAATAATTATGAGCTTACACTAATTAGTCCATTTTTTGGCAAAGATTTGACAATATATACGTGTCCCGTGGGCGTCCAAAAATGAATATAATATTTTATAAAAATATCTACGTGTCCCGCGGGCGTCCAAAAATGAATGTATTATTTTTTTAAAATGTATAAATGTCCCACGGGCCTCAAAAAATGAATATTTTGCTTTTATAAAAATATATACGTGTCCCGTGGGCGTCCAAAAATGAGTATAATGTTTTATAAAAATATCTACGTGTCCCGCGGGCGTCAAAAAATTAATATATTATTTTTTTAAAATGTATAAATGTCCCACGGGCCTCAAAAAATGACCATTTTGTTTTTATAAAAATATATACGTGTCCCGTGGGCGTCCAAAAATGAGTATAATGTCTTATAAAAATATCTACGTGTCCCGCGGGCGTCCAAAAATGAATATAATGCTTTATAAAAATATCTACGTGTCCCGCGGGCGTCCAAAAATGAATATATTATTTTTTTAAAATGTATAAATGTCCCACGGGCCTCAAAAAATGAGTATTTTGTTTTTATAAAAATATATACGTGTCCCGTGGGTGTCCAAAAATGAGTATAATGTTTTATAAAAATATCTACGCGTCCCGCGGGCGTCCAAAAATGAATATAATGCTTTATAAAAATATCTACGTGTCTCGCGGGCGTCCAAAAATGAATATATTATTTTTTTAAAATGTATAAATGTCCCACGGGCCTCAAAAAATGAGTATTTTGTTTTTATAAAAATATATACGTGTCCCGTGGGCGTCCAAAAATGAGTATAATGTTTTATAAAAATATCTACGTGTCCCGCGGGCGTCCAAAAATGAATATAATGCTTTATAAAAATATCTACGTGTCCCGCGGGCGTCCAAAAATGAATATATTATTTTTTTAAAATGTATAAATGTCCCACGGGCCTCAAAAAATGAGTATTTTGTTTTTATAAAAATATATACGTGTCCCGTGGGCGTCCAAAAATGAGTATAATGTCTTATAAAAATATCTACGTGTCCCGCGGGCGTCCAAAAATGAATATAATACTTTATAAAAATATCTACGTGTCCCGCGGGCGTCCAAAAATGAATATATTATTTTTTTAAAATGTATAAATGTCCCACGGGCCTCAAAAAATGAGTATTTTGTTTTTATAAAAATATATACGTGTCCCATGGGCGTCCAAAAATGAGTATAATGTTTTATAAAAATATCTACGTGTCCCGCGGGCGTCAAAAAATGAATATATTATTTTTTAAAAATGTATAAATGTCCCACGGGCCTCAAAAAATGAGTATTTTGTTTTTATAAAAATATATACGTGTCCCGTGGGCGTCCAAAAATGAGTATAATGTTTTATAAAAATATCTACGTGTCCCGCGGGCGTCCAAAAATGAATATAATGCTTTATAAAAATATCTACGTGTCCCGCGGGCGTCCAAAAATGAATATATTATTTTTTTAAAATGTATAAATGTCCCACGGGCCTCAAAAAATGAGTATTTTGTTTTTATAAAAATATATACGTGTCCCGTGGGCGTCCAAAAATGAGTATAATGTTTTATAAAAATATCTACGTGTCCCGCGGGCGTCCAAAAATGAATATAATGCTTTATAAAAATATCTACGTGTCCCGCGGGCGTCCAAAAATGAATATATTATTTTTTTAAAATGTATAAATGTCCCACGGGCCTCAAAAAATGAGTATTTTGTTTTTATAAAAATATATACGTGTCCCGTGGGCGTCCAAAAATGAGTATAATGTCTTATAAAAATATCTACGTGTCCCGCGGGCGTCCAAAAATGAATATAATGCTTTATAAAAATATCTACGTGTCCCGCGGGCGTCCAAAAATGAATATATTATTTTTTTAAAATGTATAAATGTCCCACGGGCCTCAAAAAATGAGTATTTTGTTTTTATAAAAATATATACGTGTCCCGTGGGCGTCCAAAAATGAGTATAATGTCTTATAAAAATATCTACGTGTCCCGCGGGCGTCCAAAAATGAATATAATGCTTTATAAAAATATCTACGTGTCCCGCGGGCGTCCAAAAATGAATATATTATTTTTTTAAAATGTATAAATGTCCCACGGGCCTCAAAAAATGAGTATTTTGTTTTTATAAAAATATATACGTGTCCCGTGGGCGTCCAAAAATGAATATAATGTTTTATAAAAATATCTACGTGTCCCGCGGGCGTCCAAAAATGAATATATTATTTTTTTAAAATGTATAAATGTCCCACGGGCCTCAAAAAATGAGTATTTTGTTTTTATAAAAATATATACGTGTACCGCGGGCCTCCAAAAATGAATGTAATGTTTTTATAAAATATATAAATGTCCCACGGCCCTCCAAAAATAAATATTTTATTTTTATAAAAATATATACGTGTCCCGCGGGCGTCCAAAATTCAATATAATATTTTATAAAAATATAAATGTGTCCCACGGGCCTCCAAAAACAAATGTATTATTTTTTTAAAATATATAAATGTCCTACGGGCCTTAACAAATAAATATTTTTTTTTACAAAAATAATCATGTGTCCTGCGGGCATCCAAAATATATATAATATTTATTACTATTTTATTTCTTTATATAAATTTTTATTTCATTAAATCAAGTGGAGTTAATATTTTTAATTATAATTTAATATATTTATTTGGGTTCCAAATTTGGTTTTGAAGACATATATGATCTTATAAGGGCCTTAAGATTATATTAGAGGTGTTAAATTACGATTAACTTATTAATTTCAAAAATTAGATGATGTTAGATGTTGTTAGATGATGTTAGAAGCGGTTAGATGCTGTTAGATGCCGTTAGATGCTGTTAGATGCTGTTAGATGCGGTTAGATGCTGTTAGATTCCGTTAGATGCTGTTAGATGCTGTAGATGCCGTTAGATGTCGTTAGACGCTGTTAGATTAAGTTGGATTTCTTTAAATCATATTAACTGGGTTTCAAATTCAGAAATTAAGGTCTAAATGACCTTATAAGGGGCCTACGATCATATTACAGGTGTTAAATTATGATTAACTTATTAATTTCAAAAATTAGATGCTGTTAGATGCAGTTAGATGCTGTTAGATGCTGTTAGATGTCATTAGATGCCGTTAGATGCTGTTAGATGCTGTTAGATGCCATTAGATGTCGTTAGACGCTGTTAGATTAAGTTGGATTTCTTTAAATCATATTAACTGGGTTTCAAATTCAGAAATTAAGGTCTAAATGACCTTATAAGGGACCTACGATCATATTACAGGTGTTAAATTAGGATTAACTTATTAATTTCAAAAATTAGATGCTGTTAGATGTTGTTAGATGTCGTTAGATGCTGTTAGATGCTGTTAGATGCTGTTAGATGCTGTTAGATGCTGTTAGATGCCATTAGACGCTGTTAGATTAAGTTGGATTTCTTTAAATCATATTATATGGGTTTAAAATTTCGTAATTAAGGTCTAAATGACCTTATAAGGGGCCTAGAATCATATTACAGGTGTTAAATTAGGATTAACTTATTAATTTCAAAAATTAGATGCTGTTAGATGCGGTTAGATGCTGTTAGATTCCGTTAGATGCTGTTAGATGCTGTTAGATGCGTTAGATGCTGTTAGATTCCGTTAGATGCTGTTAGATGCCGTTAGATGCCGTTAGACGCTGTTAGATTAAGTTGGATTTCTTTAAATCATATTAACTGGGTTTCAAATTCCGTAATTAAGATCTAAATGACCTTATAAGGGGCCTAGGATCATCTTACAGGTGTTTAATTAGGATTAACTTATTAATTTCAAAAATTAGATGCTGTTAGATGCTGTTAGATGCCGTTAGATGCTGTTAGATTCCGTTAGATGCTGTTAGATGCTGTTAGATGCCGTTAGATGCCGTTAGATGTCGTTAGACGCTGTTAGATTAAGTTGGATTTCTTTAAATCATATTAACTGGGTTTCAAATTCAGAAATTAAGGTCTAAATGACCTTATAAGGGGCCTAGGATCATATTACAGGTGTTAAATTATGATTAACTTATTAATTTCAAAAATTAGATGCTGTTAGATGCTGTTAGACGCTGTTAGATGCTGTTAGACGCTGTTAGACGCTGTTAGATGCTGTTAGACGCTGTTAGATTATGATGATTTTATTAAATCATATAATATGAGTTTCAAATTCTGAATTTATGGTCTAAATGACATTATAAGGGACCTAGGATTATATTACAGGTGTTAAATTAGGATTAACTTATTAATTTTAAAAATTAGATGCTGTTAGATGCTGTTAGATGCTGTTAGATTCTGTTAGATGCTGTTAGATGCTGTTAGATGCCGTTAGATGCTGTTAGATGCCGTTAGATCCGATTTTATTCAGAAAATAATAAAATATTAATAAATTTTCAAAAATTCTAGAAAAATAAAAGAACTTGTTATTTTTGAGAGTACCATGATTACATTAACTTTAAATAATATGAAATAACTTCTAATAAAATTTATATTTTCTAGCTTTACTAATTATAATGAAATCTTTTTAAAAAATAATTTTTTGTACAAAAAAATTTTTAGAAATTTTCAAATGATGAGAAATTATGTCCACATACATTTTAATATTTCATCTAGCAAATGAATGGAATAGATTGAGATTTTGTATATATATAATACAAATTTTATCAAAAAACCAAACATACTCACGTTTTTAAGTTATTATACTCTCGCTGTAAAATTACCAAAATGCCCAGCTTCCTTTTTTTTACCCAAGGGAAGTGCTTCCTATGGGTTGGGACTTATATGTTTACTTTGTTGGCCGTAGACATTACTGAGACCTGATTGGCTTGATATTCGAGGGAATCAAGTCGCGGCAAGCGCTTTCCCTGATTGGGTTGCTGGTTCGCGATGGCATCTGTGTCGTCTACATTCACAACTGTATAACTCTTGTCTTCTTCCATAGAAGCAGTCAGTCGAGGTCGATATCAGAGTGCCTACGAATAACAAGGGAAAAGAAAGCGAGAACGAGCATACAGAAAGAATGAAGGAATGCTGCTACTCCCTGGCTGCATTTGCCTTTTGATACGGAGGAAGCTTTCCGCGTCCGCTTTCACACGGCTATGTGTTTCCGCGTGAAGGTGTGCTGCTGATAACCGAACTGCGTATCTCATGACGAGCTATTCCCGGATATCGTTTGCTCTTCAAAATCATTAAAAAAATCGCAAATTAGTTCATTGGCCTTCGCATTATTTCTCGAAATAAAGTTCAGAAGGACATCCAACTTGGAGACTTGGGTGAACAGCAAATCACATACAACTGATATACTACTTTTATTTAATATATTATTAATTGTAGCGGACGTATCTTTAGACATTCACCTAAACGACTTACAACCACTATTTGAACTCCTTGGAAGAATCCAATCCTATCACAACTCTCAACTACCCTTATAATCCTAGTCCTACTCGGAAAATAATAATCCCAAGATCCACTTAATATCACAAAACGTGGACGCATGTGCAAAAACTTTTTTAAACGTGGAATCTAAGAACACCCCGGTGCAATAACTGTTTTTTATTTTTTAAATTTTTTTATACAACTATTAATCTAAGTATATTTAATGTATACACAAAATATCCACAAAAAAAACTAACTGAAAAGGATTTTTTTAAACGATGTAGGAATTTTTTTTTGAAATTTTGTGGCCAAAAATCTGAAATTTCGATGATAATATTTTGAAGAAAAAAATTTAAATACTATGTGGCATGTTGGTTTAGGCAGAATCAAATGAGCAAGTTGTTTGCAAATAATTCTTATATATAGATAAAAAGAAATGCGCAATGATTCAATATAGAGAGTCCATGCAACTCCTTTTTATTTTAAAATATAACTATTTAAATCTAAGCGATTTATCGTTTTTGTCTATATGCATTATGTATGATTTTGACAATCAAATATATTGAAAAAAGTTCAAAATAAAAAAGGCTATATAGACATTTTAGAAAGTTCAAGATAAAAAAACAAGAGGTTATATGGATATGCACTCGGGTGCACTTAGCTTCAATGCACCTTGGTGCAAATACCCATATTTTTATGTTTTAAATTTTTTTACATAACTATTAATCTAAGTATATTTAACATATGTATCAATGTTTACTATTTTAAGAGATTTTTGAATTTCTTTTTATTTTTAAAAATCAATGGCATTTTAAAATTTCATTGATTTTTAAAAATCTAAAAACAAATCTACTAATCTCCAAAAATTGTAAAAATTGATATACATGTTAAATACACTTAAATTAACAGTTATATAAAAAAATTAAAAAATAAGTTAAATGCACCCGAGTGCAACAAGCCTAAGTAGACCTGAGTGTATACAACTGTAACCAAACATTTCCATACATTAAATCATTATAATATAAATATATCTTCATAAAAATATAGGCCTAATATTTAATTCACATACTATATTTTAATTACACATTTTGGATATGTACATGTTTTTTGAATTTCAATTGTCTGAAGTAAAATTTTTTAATTAAAAAAATTGTGCTCCTACTAAGTGCAAACGTCTACATTGAATCTAAACGCACAAGCTTGCATATCCCGCTTTTTTATTTTCTTGTATTAATACGAGGACCTAAACATTACTTCGTGCAATTTTAAAATTTTTCTTGAATTTTCAAAAATAAAAAATGTCCACGTGAACAGGGGATTATTTTAAAAATTCAAAAAATATTTTAAAAAATATAAAATATAAAATTTCATCCATAGAACTTAATGATTAGGCCACCAATAAATGTCAAAAAAATAAAAATATTAAAAATAGTCATGCAAGCATATGCATTTAATGCACACATTTGCGTTGAACGATATCAGAAGCAACTGGTTAAAAACAGCAGTTGTGTGGACACTGAAATGGTGCTCTTGTCAAACTTGGCGTTGCGGATTGCAACTGTGGCATGGTTGGTCGAACCTGAATCCGGCACTTCAACCCCGGAAATTTATACTGTTAAACTTGCTTTTAAAAACTTGAGTGTAAATTCCTCAAAAAAGAAAAAAAGAAAAAAAAAACCTTAATTGTAAAGAACCTAAACATGAGGAATTAGTTGAACATAAAATTAGGATTAAGTTCCAAGTAAACTTGTTTTTTTACCGGATGAAATTAAAAAATATAACTAATTATAAAAATAAATGAATTTTATGTTTAACTTAAAATACATCATGATATACATAATCATACTCTAATACTAAATATATCATAGTTAAAAATATCTTTTCAATCTAAAATTTTTATCCTACACGACTACCTTGTTTTTTTATAAATTTTTCTATATAATTAATCTACTTTTATACAACTATTAATCTAAGTATATTTAATGTGTATATCAAAATATCCACAAAAAACTACCTGAAAAGGATTTTTTAAAAGGATTTAAGAAAAAAAAATTTCAAAAATATATGCGTAGATGTAACCCAAAAAAAATTAAGCGTAGATGTAACAGAAAAATCAACTATTATACTCGTAGATGTAACAAAAAGGTGTTTTTAAAGGATTTTTTTTTCCAAAGGACTAGATGTAACAAAATCAAGCGTATGTACCGTTGACATGCATTGGAAAGATGATATAATCTTAGATGAGCAATCCTGTTAGCCCGGGCTAAGTAAATATCCCACTTAGCCAACCTTAAAATCTATTTACAATATTTTTTTTACTTTTTTTTTCGTGTACTTATTTATGTAAGTGTATTTAACATAGAGACCAAGTTTTACCATTTTTAAATATGTTTATTTATTTTTTTGAGATTTTTAAACATCTATGTGTATATCTATATATATATATTTAAAATACCCTTATTTTTAAAAATCTACAAAAATATATATACATATTCAAAAATGGTAAAACTTTATTTATATATTAAATACATTTAGATAAGTAAGTATATGAAGAAAAAAAGTAAAAAAAATTATTTTAAATAAAATTTTTAAGGTGGGCTAAGTGAATTATTTACTTAGCCTGGGCTAACCGGATCACTCACCGTCATCATATACCAGTCACATTAATGGATGCAGAAAGAGTACAGAATGCGGGCTCCGGTGAAATTGCTTTCAAAGATTTTTTTTAATAAATTTTTAATTTTCGAAAATAAAAGTGCGTTCCGATTAGGGGTGGGAATCGGGGCGGGTCAGGGTGTGCCCAACCCTGACCCTCCTTTTCAAAAATCTTGTTTGACCCTTATTTTATACCGGGTCGGGACAAGGTCGGTTTGACCCTTACTTTTTTCTACAAGGTCTCGGGACAAAATTCGGGTCGGTATCGGGTCAACGGGTCGGGTAAAAAATTGCTGGTCAAGTAAGAAATTTTTAAAAATTTATAAAACTATCAAGTATAAAGACAAATTTATATTAAATTTAACTACTATATGCTTGAATCTATTATTAATCAATCAAAGTAAATATAAATAATTAAATAAAACATGAATATTAGCATTGAACGTGGTTTTTCTTTTTAATGTAAAATATCAGAAAACGGGTCAGCAGGTAGACCCGCCCCGACCCGCCTTGACGCCCCGCCACCCTGTAAAAACTCAGATTTTGCCCCGACCCGCCTTGCCCCGCCGGGTACACACCCCTGCCCGTCCCTGTATTAAAACAGGGTCGGGCGGGGCGGGTCACGGGTCGACCCACCCCGATTCCCACCCCTAGTTCCGATGCGCTTGACATGACACGGTTGCGTAAGCGAACCAATTCACGTTTTGCACGCTACTGCAAGTCTGCAACAAGCTATAATGGAGATTTGTATCCTGTGATTGACCACAATCACTTCTAGCCCACTGATCAGAAGGTAATTGTGGGAGGGGCTTTTGCGTGGATGATGTACAATTCCAAAATCTTTAATTTAGGGTACGTTTTAAGGTGAGCCAGAAAGTGGGCAATGGAAATACCTTAATTCTTCCCGCCGGGAATGGAAATACGTAAATCCTTCGGTTCAACTTCAATCTTTTTAACTAATTTTGCTTTCCGGAAATTTTGATGAAAAATTTTTAATATAAAAATTTTTAAAATAGAAGAAAATGATGTGATATGGTAGGTGTAATAACAACGTGAAAAAGAGAATAATGTTGAAATAAATAGGTTAATTGTATATACAGTTATGTATAAATAATTGAAAATTAGAGTGGCTGTACAGGAAGATGTGAAAAAATAATTAAAAATAAAATAGCTACGAAGATTGAAAAGTTTTAATTTAAATTTTTTTTGTAAAAAACAAAAATACCCTTTATCATATCTTTTAATTATCTTTTCACTTAACTAACTAATTTATTTATGCTTTACTTTTATCATATTATATTATTTTTAGACTTTTCAAAAATATTTTTTTCTTTTTTCTCACCTTATCAAACACACCCTTGTAAAATAACTTCCCTGGGACCTAAAATGGAGTGAGAACGATTAATTTTGTATTTTATCTATAAATTGAAAGATAAATCTGTCTTACAGGAGACAATGGATCTAGAACCATTAACGAGTGAGGTTAATTTGGCACAAAAACGCTAGTGTTATTTGAGAGAGAGAATTAGATCATCATCATCATCATAAGCCATTTCCTACCTAAGTGGGGTCGGCTGTATGGATTCTGTTGCGCCATTCTCCTACCACCTTCTACTTGGATAGACTATTTTCCTAACCGGTGCTACTTCAGGCCTCCTTTTAACATTACCAAATCATCTTAATCTATTTTCTCTTATTTTATCACAAATCGGTCTCACTTTTAAATTTTCTCGAATTATTTCATTCATAATTTTATCTTTTCTTATTTTACCACTCATCTATCTTAACATTCTCATTTCCGTTACGCTTATTTTTGGTATATGTTGTTCTTTAACTGCCAGATATTCTGCCCCATAAAGCATAGCAGGTCTAATCGCAGTCTTATAAAATTTTTCTTTTAATTTGATTGGAACTCGACGGTCATATAAAATTCCTGACGCACTTTTCCATTTCTTTCATCCCGCTTAAATTCTATGTATTATATCTTTCTCAATTTCTCCGTTCTCTTGAACTGTTGATCCTAAGTACCAAAAGTAATTAGATCTTGTTACTAATTGATCTAAAATCTTAATTGGTTCATCATCTGGGTTCTCACTGTTATTAAAATTGCATTCCATATATTCAATTTTCGTGCGACTAATTCTAAAACCAGTAAATTCTAAAGCATCTACCCACCAATTCAATTTTAAATTTAGTCCTTCTTTAGTTTTGTCCATTAGAACAATGTCATCTGCAAATAACATATACCGAAATACTTCTTCTTGGAGGTGCCTAGTAATTTCATCTATTATTAAGGTAAAAAGGTAAGGACTCAAGGCTGAGCCTTGATGTAGACCTATTTTAACTGGGAAGATATTAGTATCTCTATTAATGGTCTTCACATTCGTAACAGCCCCGTCGTACATATCTTTAATAATATCAATGTATCTATTATTAATTCCTTTCTTTCTTATCACTTGTTATATTAATTTTCTTAGTATTCGATCATAAGCTTTTTCTAAATCAATAAAAATCATGTATAAGTTCTTTTTCTTCTCCCTATACTTCTCAAATAGTTGTCTAAGTAAGAAAACAACTTCAGTAGTTGATCTTCATGGCATAAATCCTAATTGATTTTCAGATATATTAGTTTCTCTTCTTAGTCTATGTTCAATTACTCTTTCCTATAATTTCATAGTATGACTCGTTAATTTTATTCCACAATAGTTTGCACGATTTTGAATATCTCCCTTATTTTTATAGATTGGAACTATAATGTTTTTTCTCCATTCACTTGGCATTAACTTTGTTTTTATAATTTTATTAAAAAAATTTATTAACCATGTTGCACATATATCTCCTATGCACTTCTATGCCTCAATTGGTATATTATTTGGGCCTAAGGCTTTTTTTATTTTTATTTTTCTTAGAGCTTCCTTTACTTCAGACATTCGAATTTTTGAAAAATAACTGATTCATATTTTCTTCTCTATTTAAACTAACATCTAATGTTAAATGTTCGTGTGGTGTATCATTTAGTAAACTATAAAAATAAGTTTTCCATCTTTCTTTAATATTATCATCTTTGACTAGAACTCTTTGGTCATCGCTTTTAATACATCTAACATGTGTTAAATCTTTGCCCTTATTTTCTCTTAATTTAACTAACTTAAAAATATCGTTTTCACCTTGTCTAGTTCCTAATCTGTCATAAAAGTTTTCATAAGCTTTGTGTTTAGCATTTCTAATAATTTTTTAGTAGTTTTTTTATAGTTTGTATTGTTGTAAGTTCGTATCATTTTTATTTTTCTGACATGTTTTAAACTTTTCTTGTTTAGCATTTACAGCTTTTTGAACATCTTCATTCCTCCACCAAGTTTCTCTATGTGATGATCTACGATTTTTATATATAACTACAATACTTTGTCCTACTTCTTTTATGTTAGTTGTGATTTTATCCTACATTGATTCTACTCCATCTTCTTGTGTGTCCTATTTTCCTTCTTCTATCATTCTTTTACTAAAAAGTTCTATGTTGTTTCCCTTTAAATTCCACAATTTAATTTTTAGAATTATATTACCTTTAGTTTTTGTTGACTCTTTTTGTGTATATATATCCATCATTAATAATCTATGCTGCATGACTAAGCTCTCACCTGGGATAACCTTACAATTAACACAAATTGATCTATCCACTTTTCTTATAAGGAAAAATCTATTTAGCTAGAATTGGTCCCACTCTTGAAAGTTATCAAGTGTTCATCTCGTTTTTAAAATAAGGTATTTGCTATAACCAAATCATATGCTATAGTAAAATCCAAAACGACATTCCCCATTTCATTCCTTATTCCAAAGCCGAAACCTTCATGACTTCTCTTATATTCTATATTCTCTTTTCCTACATGTCTATTTAAATCTCTACATATCACAACCTTTTCTTGGTTAGATATCCTTTGCATAACACTATCAAGTCATCCCAAAATTATTTCTTGATTCTATCATCTAATCCTACTTGTGGTGCATAAGCACTAATCACATTTAAGACCTCTACACCTAATACAAGTTTTATTTGAATAATTCTATCATTTACTCTATTGACATCTACAACTCTATTTATGAATTTGTTATCTACTATTATCCCTACACTATTTCTATTACTATCCTTTTCTATATACCATAATTTGAATTCATTAATCTCTTTAGCATTCTCTCATTTCCACCTAATCTCTTGAAGGCATGCTATATTAATTTTTCTCCTTCTCATAACATCTACTACTTCTATACTTTTTCCTGAAAGAGTCCCAACATTCCATAAGGCAAAACAGACCTTGTGTTTTGGTACCACCTTTTTCCCTAAACCACGTCCATAAAGGCATAGAAACCTTTGCCGACTTTTGTTGTGGCGCGTTGCTTCTGAGGAGACGCCCTAGCAACCCTTGCCCATTTCTCACTACATCCGGGCTCCGATGTAGCGCTTCGCTTCTGGGGAAATGCCCTTGCAACCGTTGCTCATTTCTCACTACAGTCAAGCTCCGCTGCAGCGTGTCGCTTACAGGAGACATCATAGCGTTAACAACTTTTAGTATATTTTCAGAATCTATAAGAGATGCGACGGTGATTTTTAATAGCACCCGCTGCCAGCCTGACATGTCAACCCTTGCTTTTTCCCGGGCTTGGGACCAACAGTAAGATGAAACTCTTACAGGCAAGGTTAGAGAATTATATCAAATTAAATAAAAAGTATTTTGAAATGTTTTTCAAAGTCTTAAAGAGAGTTATATAATTTTTGAAATTTATGATGTGTCTTGTAGTATATACTTTTAAACGAAACACTCAAGTTAAAGTGGGCCATACTCGAATTTTATTTACTTAAGGCATATTTGGCAACATAAAAAAAATTTTAATCTGAAACTTTTTAAATTTTATAAATATTTTATTTTTTAACTATCTCTTATATATTACATTACTGTTTAACCATTTCTATACAATTGCCCATGTAACTAACTACATAAAAATTTATCACTTCCTGAACACACCCTTAGATATTTATTTTTAAAATAATTTCAATTGTTATTGAAAATTCTCCAATAATGCTAACAACATTTTAATGATTAAGGGTTCAATTGGAAGCATGTAAAAAAAAAAAACTTTCAATTGCACACCTTTTGATATTTTTCCATAATTAACTACACTTCTTTTTTTGTTATCACCTTTACATTCTAATTTTTTTCATATATGCAAGTATAATTTACTATTTATTTATCATTATTCTCTTCATTCGTAATTATTATTTGTTTCCTATCGTTTCACTATCTTATTTTTCAAAAAAATTCCCACAAATTATTATCATCATTTATTTTATAATGGTATAGGAAATCATCTTAATCAAAGTATAAAATGCTTAGTATTTACTTAAAATATTTATGATAGTTTATAAAATATAAAACTTACCTAGGCTTTATTTGGCTTGGCTAATTAAGAGCGCTTCCATGGTACTTGTTCACAACTTCAATGGGATAGGAACTGACAACTATTGGATAAATCTCTTATTTCTCAAGTATACTTTTTTCATCCAAAAATTTTAGTGTTCAACATGGTTCAAAAAAAAACTTAACAGCTTCTTTTTAGTCAAAATCGGAATTACACTTAAGCACACAGAGCTATCACAACACTTAATTATACCTTGGACAACTACTTTGATAGCATTTGCTACTACTAAATTTGGAGGAAAGCAATTAGGTTAGAAGCACCAAAATCTCAGTAAATAATAATAAACGTTATAATAATCTTATGTATATGGAAAAATATTTTATATGATATAAATATTGAACTAATAATTTTAGAAGAGATACTTTGTTACATTATTTTGCATTTTTATCAAATGAGACCGTACAAATATTATTTTGATCTCTAGTTAAAAAAATTATTATGAATACCACATCGGATTGAATTTTTGAATGAAGTTAGACAGTACACTTGAGTGGTGCCGTGCATAGAAGTACTGTTGGGTCCCGAATAGATGGCAAAACCCAAGAGGGGAGGGGTGAATTGGGTTCTTAAAAATTTCTTTGGTAACTTAAAAACTTAACCCCTTGTAGAATTAATCCCCTTGAATGAAGAAACAGAATGGAAAGCAAAGTAATGTAGAGAGCAGAAATAAAAACAAGTAGACAAGAATTTTTATAGTGGTTCGGGCAACCTCCCTACTCCACTCTTCCAAGCTCACACACCTTGTGACTTGGGTTCCACTATTGTATTCTCTCAATACAATTTGAGCCTCTCGCTCTCTTCTAGATTCAAAGCTCTAGGGGGCATATACAACTAGAGCCTCTTGCTCTCTTCTAGATTCTAGCTCTAGGGGGCATCAACAACTAGCACAAGTAGGTGATGAGTCACACTCCAATCACACACTACTTTGCTATCACTTGATCTTAGCTACCCAAGCTAAATCAAGTTCAATACAAACAAATAATCAATGAAAGAAATCTACACTTTACAGATGTGTAGAAGCAGTTTGGCGCAGAGAAGAACTTGTGGTAGGCTTTGAAGAATCTGAAGTGAAGATCTTGCAGTTTTGAAGTGTAGTTCTTCCTCTCTTGATTGGCTTGATCACTTTAATGCTCTTGTAGATAGGAGTTATGCTCACTTAATGTTTTCCAACTTCTTCCCTCGTCCACAATAACTCCCTTTTATAATTTTGGAGGGAATCCGAACGTTAGAAGGTAGGTGGCGCGCATTTAATGCGCCAACGTTCGAATTAATTCCGACCGTTGCGACCCAAGTCGCATGTGGAGTCGACTTCGGATGCGACTTCGCCCAAGTCGCAGATGGAGTCGACTTCGGGTGCGACTTCGCTTCTCCGTCGCAACTTCAAGTTCCTGTCAGGGTCGACTTGGGTTCTCGACTTGACCCAAGTCGCAGGTGGAGTCGACTTCGGATTCGACTTCACCTCGTCAGTTGATTTTCTGAACTCCGAAACTTTGGAAATCTTTCTCTTTTGTTTAGTCTTCTTCATGCCTTTAGTTCTTTTGTATTACTTTCTGAATTCTTGTGCCTTGATTGTATTAGCTCCATGATTTGCAATCCTTAGAAGCTTGACTTTGATTCCTCTTAAATCTTGAATCTTTGGAGAACTTGAGTCTTGCATAGTGTATCATTATCTTGCTTTGCATTTGATTCATATTGATCTTCATGATTTGCTTATTTCTTCATCTTGGAACATGCTTGAAGTTCTTGTCTTGGACTTGAGAGACTCATGTTGATTTTAGACTTGAGATATCTTAAGTTGTTCTTGGAAAGGAGCTTGAAACTGCATCTTTGATCTTTGAAAGCAGCTTGAATCAGTATCTTTGAATCTCCAAAACCTCAAGTCGCACTTCGGGGTCGACTTCGTTCGCGACTTCACCCAAGTCGCAACTGGAGTCGACTTCACTTGCGACTTCGATATTCTGCTGCTCCGAAATTCAACTCTGGAAGAAATTGCACGACTGAAGTCGATAGCGAGGTCGACTTCGTCTGCGACTTGGCTACCCAAGTCGCATGTGGAGTCGACTTGACCTGCGACTTCACTTGGTCTTCTTCTCATTTCAGCTCTGGACGTTCTGCATGTTTGAAGTCGATCTTGGAGTCGACTTGGGGATCGACTTGGCCTTCCTAACTTGATTTTCTTCAAATGTATATTCCTTAAACATTTCACAAACTTGTTAGTAGCCAAGACATACTCAAATTGATTTGTTAATCATCAAAATATGGATTTAGCTAGTTTTTCACATATTTCCAACAAGTACAACCCACAATCCCGCATGCATGGGTGCCCACATGATTCTGTTGACCCATTTTTTATTTTATATCGACAATGTTACTGCATTTAAAAATAAAAATATATATAAATATATTAAAAAATAGTAAAATTTAATTTATAGGTTAAATATACCTAACTTTACATGTTTATAAAAATAATAAAAAATGAGTTAAATGGCCGCATGCATATGAGCACCCGCCGGCTGCATGGGAATGGGATCATGCCTCTCGAAGCATTTCCAAATTAAGAGGAGTGGTGACCGGACCATCACATTGGCATGTCATTGAACACCTTGACTGGTTTGGAAATTGGTAATAGTGGGAACGAGATATAATAGGGATAAAGTGGAAACAGGTTGGTAATTGTGCGAAAAAAATAACGGATTTACAAGGTAATATTGTAAATGCGGATCCTTGTTTAGTCAGCTGCAGAGAGCACTCCCGGCCTATCTATTTCCAATTTCCAATCCTCCATCCACCCACGTCCGCATGCTACCATATGAAAACATCTTAAACGTATTTTAATTCTTTAATATTACAAACTATTCAGATTAGCTAGCTATTTAAGTCGGCCACAACTATCTAAAATGGCAAATACTCCACGTTTACGGACATTGGTTTGAATTCATAAGCGTTTGGTGTGAGGGCACGTGAGCACAAAAAGATTAAAAATACAGTAGTTGTAGTAAGTGAAAAATTTTACATAAAAAATTTTGGTTCGAAAGTTTTATTTTTGCCAAATACACCGCATATCAATTGTATTTTTTGCGTTTTAGGCACCACTTGTTCCCTAATTACAAGACCTCAAGTTTTTTGCATTTGCATGCTAAATTTTGTAAGTTTGTATATTTTGCAGAATAAATATTGCCATTATTTTTTTATTGGTCACAAGATACACCACCCTCGACTTAAGCTGTCATAGGAAATTGAACCCGGACCTCGGCCATAAGAGACCGGGTGGTACCCACATATTAACATTTATTAATTCTATGATGCATTACATGTTAACACAATATTATATGATAATTTCATATTTTTTAGATTATACAGGATTAATATTATCTTAGTTGAACTCATGTATAACCTCCAAAAGCAGCTTTTGAGGGAAGGGCCATGATACAAAGTTACAAACCATGTAATTCAAACACCAGCCCCCTCCCCCAATTCGAGGAATGTGAGACAATAGTCTTAGCAGAAAATCAACTTGAGCATAGCATGCCAAATCCTTGGTAAGGAATATTAGAAGATTCCTAATAAATTAGACTTGTGCGATTGCTTAGTCATGGAAAGAACTAATAAAGGATCTCAAACATACAAAGGATCCTCTAGAAAATGTTCTTCTTTATAACATACCCCTTGCAGAATCAACACATTATATTCACATATTTTTATTTCGGCATCTAATGATGCCTTTCTAGAAGCCCCTGTCCTCTCCAAGAGAAGTTCCAGTGGGCTTCACTACCTGCAGGTTTACTAAGAAAAGGGAGTCCAATGCAATGGCCCTCTCAAGAAAAAATTTCACCAACCGTCTTTCATTCTCAGAGCCTCTAAGACCCTTCACTTCTAGTGTCTTCAAATGAGGGAAGGCCATCTTTGGAGAATCTCCTTTCGGTATCCGATACGATTTCAGGTTATCTAATACGATTAGCTCGAGCTGAATTTGGTTCCTTTGCTCGGTTTATCCTGTCCTAAAAGAAGACTACTACTTCCTCAGTCATCACAAAGGCCATGGCGGCTGGATCTTTCTCTGCCCTTGCTTCTGTTCCCCCCAGCCCGGTACTACTCTCTCGCTCTCTCTCTCTCTCATATGTTTTTGTGACTATCACTAATGTCTTTTTTTTAGGGTGTCTATCACTTATATCTCGCTATCGTACTGTCGTACATATATCTGCCCCACCCCACTCTGTAGTCTTCCCCCCACGATAAATGCTTAACCTGTCTCAAAAGATCATGGCAATTTGTCAAGAGGAAAGATCTATAGACAGATGATTGGATATCTTGACACCCCACAAAATTTTGAAACCACCAATCTTGGCCCTTCCATAAATTATATATATAGGAAAATTATGTAGAAAAAGCACAACTAAATAAGCAATTAACATTCAAACTCAATATCAGGATCTTAAGACATGGATGATTTTTTAATTGGCAAAATTGAATGAAAATTCCACATGCTCCCTCCCATCATAATTCTACTTAATTTCTTTCGTCTGTCCTATATATGTATGAGATAAACATATCTACGTATGCAGCCGAATTAGCAGCCCAAGGAGAAGGAGAGTGGCAAGCAGCTCCTTATAAAGGCGGCTAACAGTAGCAGGAGAGTGGCAAACAGCTCCTTATAAAGGCGGCTAGCAGTAGCAGAAGGAGTATACGGGCCGAGCAGCAGAAGCAATCGAAAAGCGACCGATGGCGAGGGCTGGCCTACGACACTTCGGATGATCAGCAAGACATAACGAGGGGGAAGGGGACAATGGATCCTCTGTTTCAAGCTCCAATGGGAACTGGAACTCACAATCCCATCATGTCCTCTTACGATTACGTTAGTACCACCCTTCGCCAGTATGCTTTTCTCTCCTCTCTTTTTCTTTCCATCCAATCTTTCATTCCCCCAAATTGAAATGGTTTTTCACTTGACTTCATGGACAAGTTGGTGGTCCACATTGCCAAGAATTTCATGACCTTGCCCAATGTCAAGGTACGTACATACATACATACATATATATATATGCGCTCATGTCCCACACCTCAGATCACCCAACTACATTTCCTAAATATTATATATTTCTAGAAATCAAATACTCTCCATTTTTCTATGCAGATGGTGCAATCCATCTGATATGTATGTCTATGGTTTGAATTGGGTGTAGGTCCCTCTGATTTTGGGAATATGGGAAGGCAAAGGCCAAAGAAAGTCGTTCCAATGTGAGCTTGTCTTCACCAAGATGGGGATCAAGTAAGTTCATAACTTGCATGCACTTGCATTTTGCACGGGCTGTGCTTTTATGAAACCTCTCATATGTATAACTTTTTCAATAATATTTTCATGTCTAATAGAAGATCTTCTGACTATTATATTTGGCATCATTTATATTATGGTTAAAATCTTCTAATTTGTCCAGTATCATTATACTAGGTCTCATGTACAAATATGTAAAGTCGACATAATAAAAAATTTAAATACTAAATATTAAACCGGGCAAAGGGGTTTAATATTAAAAAGGTAAGGGGTTAAATGTAACTAGTAACATTATTACATACAAGCAAAGCTCTAGTTAAATATAAATCTAAAATTATACATTTACATAATATAGTAACTATACTAAAATTTATATATATATATAACGTGCTACATGTTGTGAGTCTGTGAAGCATGCACCGTGGATGACACTGAAAACCCATCACACTGCGATGCGAGTGTGAATCTGTGAAGCATGAACCGTGGATGACGCTGAAAGCCCATCACACTGCGAGCGTGGCTTCTTTTCTTGATTGGTGCCGTCTCCAATGGAGGAGCTTCGTGCTCTTTTTTCTACAAAGTAAGGAATTTAATAATGCGTTTATTGACCACCAAGCACTGCTATAGTAGTAACCTGCTATGGCATATGTGGACACTATCCCTGCTGGATACGCGAGTGTCTTCCTGCTAATGAATGATATATTTTCAGTTGTTCTTCTCAAAATGAAGGTCTCTACAACATATTCTTCCATCCTTCTAAGATAAAGATTAGACTGTTAAAGTTTTCATGTCTTTCTAAGATAAAGAATAGGTTGTGAAAGTATTTAATTTATAATATCAGATGTTATAATGTATATATAATATCAATCAAAATAATAATATTATTATTAAATTTGTTGAAAAAAGGCTATACTAATTTACTAATAATCTTTTTATTAATAATAATACTTTTAAAATTTATATAGAACAATTTTTTTTTATTGATATATGTATATCCATCTCAGTGAATATTACTAGCAAAACCGCTGCTGCTAGAAACGTGGTGACGGGGTTACCAGCAGGTAGAACTAGAAGAAAATTAAACGATGGATGAAGATAATTTGGAAGAACTTTAAACTATAGATAAATACGATATCCATTTAAATCCACATAAGGGTAATGGAAGGTAGAATCTGTTCCCGTTGGAGTTAGGTAATGGAAGGTAATGAATGAGATATTTTCAGTTGTTCTTCTCAAAATGAAGGTTTTTATATGTTGGGATTTTAGACTATTTCCTTTCGTGTAGATTAAACAAGGATAACTAATTTCAGATAATAAATATCACAAATAATTAAGAATCAAACCCACAATAAAACACACCACAATTTTACTTGGACAACCCCTCTTTAATAAAAGGAAAAAACCACAGGATCCAGTTCAGGTAAAAGTTCTACTATAGAATAATAGGATTACACTGCAATGTCTTCCCTAGTCAGAACTAGAGGATTTCATCATCACTATAAGGATGGATTTTAACATAAAAATTAATAAAGGACGGATCTCACTAAATCTGAGATGACGGCAGATTTTTATTTCTCTTGATGGTCGGAAGAGACGACTGTCGGAAAAACGTTGCGCACACAAAACAATTTTTTTTTGCGCAAGCGAAAAGAAGAAAAAGAAAACAATACATGGGTGGTCCCCACTTGGACTCCACTTACTCCACGCTCCACGTGGGAGGAAACCGCCCAACAAATCTCCCCTCTCCGACTATGGGGAGGGCTCTAGCAAACTTGTCATCTCTCTGCATACCATTAGCTTCTCGCTAGTTACAGTCTTAGTCATCATATCTGATTCGTTGTCATCTATGTGAATTTTCTCAAGTTGCAACAACTTCAACTCTAACACATCACGAACCCAACAATAACGCACCTGAATATGCTTAGATCTTGAATGGAAAGTAGGATTCTTGCTAAGATGAATAGTACTCTGACTGTCATAGTACATAATATACTTTTCCTGATTCATTCTCAATTCTTTGAGAAATTTTTTCATCCATAGAAGCTCTTTGCTTGCTTCCGTTATAGCAATACACTCTACATCAGTAGTAGACAGTGCAACAAACTTCTGCAACTTAGATTGTCATGACACTGCTCCCCCTGCAAATGTTACCAAGTAACCTGAAGTGGACTTTCTGGTATTTACATCACCAGCCCAATCCGCATCTATGTAAGCTTTAAGCACAGGTCTATCAGAATCGAAACATAGATAGGCTTTGGATGTACCTTTGAGATATCTGAGGATCCACTTCACTGCTTCCCAATGCTCTTTTCCTGGATTTGAAAAAAATCGACTCACTACACCAACTGCGAAGGCGATGTCTAGCCTTGTGCACACCATAACATACATTAAGCTACTGACAGCAGATGAATAAGGGATTATTTTCATCTGTTCTTTCTCTTCTTCACTTGTAGGACATTGATGAGAGCCTAACTCGAAATGACCTATAAGTGAAGTACAAACAGGTTTCGCCTCGCCCATGTTGAACCTTTCCAACACTTTTTCAATATAGCTTTTTTGAAATAGCCAAAGCCTTTTGTTCTTCCTATCACAAATAATTTTCATGCCAAGTATTTTGTTAGCCGGTCCCAAATCCTTCATAGCAAAGGATTCACTCAACTGCAATTTTAATCTTTGAACCTTGTTAATATCATGACCAACAATCAACATATCATCCACATATAGCAAAAGAATAATAAAATCATTAGTGGAGAATTTTCTAATAAATACACACAGATCAGACATAGTTTTACTATACCCGTGTTGTCTCATAAAGAACTAAAATTTTGTGTACCATTGTCTTGATGCCTTCTTAAGTCCATATAGGCTCTTTGTTAATTTACACACTAAATCCTCCTTTTCTTTGACCTTGTAACCTTTAGGCTGCTCCATATATACCTCTTCCTCCAAATCACTATGAAGAAATGCTGTCTTTACATCAAGCTGCTCAATCTCCAGATCCATGCTAGCTGCCAGGCTTAGAACAACTCTGACTGAATTTATCTTTACCACGGGTGGGAAGATCTCATGAAAATCAATACCTCTTGTTTGACCAAATCCCTTCATAACCAATCTTGCCTTGTATCTTGGCCGTGAGCTATTTTCATCTGCTTTCAATCTGAAAACCCACTTGTTCTTGAGTGCTCTCTTGCTTGCAGGTAATTTTACTAGTTCATACATATGATTTTCATGCAAGGAATTCATTTCTTCTTACATGGCGTCCATCCATTATTCACTGCATTCATGGGACACTGCCTCCTGATAACTTTGAGGTTCACCTTCATCAGTAAGCATCATATATTCATGAGGAGGATAATTTTCTGATGGCCGATGTTGTCTTACAGACCTTCTCAATTGAGTCTCAACCGATGGCTATGGAGCAGCTTGCTCATCTGGTTGCTCTGATGTAGCATTTGGTATATCTCCTCCATTTCCTGTATGCACAATAGGTGGAGTACACGAACTCAAATCAACAGGGCCTTCTGCTGAAGACTTTGCCTTTTCAATCTTCTCAAAGTCTTCGATTGTTTGATCTTCAAAGAAGATTACATCCCTGCTTCTGATAATCTTCTTGTCAATAAGATTCCATAATCTATAACCAAATTCTTCATGTGGATAGCCAAGGAAGATACACTGCTTGGTTTTACTGTCCAGCTTGGATCTTTCATCCTTGAAAATGTGAACAAATGCCGTGCAACCAAATACCCGTAAGTGCTCATGAGAAATATCTTTTCATCTCCATACTTTTTCTGGAATCTCACCATCCAAAGGAGCTGAAGGAGATAGGTTAATCAAATCAACTGCAGTTCTCATTGCCTCACCTCAGAAAGACTTTGATAATTTTGCATGATAGAGCATACACCTGACTCTTTCGCAAATACTTCTGTTCATTCTCTCTACCACACCATTCTATTGAGGCATCTTAGGAACTGTCTTTTCAAGTCTGATACCACGTTCACTGCAGTATCTTTCAAACGGTCCTCTGTATTCACCACCATTGTCAGCACGAACGCATTTTAATCTCTTTCTTGTTTCTCTTTCAACACTAGTACGAAAGTGCTTGAAGATACTTAGAATCTCATCTTTGGCCTTTATTGCATATGCCCATATTTTCCTGAAATGATCATCAATGAAAATAACAAAATATATAGCACCACCAAGAGTTCTATCACCCATAGAACACACATCAGTATGCACCAAATCAAGTAAATCATGTTTTCTATGTGGAGGGAATTTATGAAATGCAACTCTACGTTGTTTTCCAACTAAAGAATCAGTGCATGATTTTAGAGGTAAACCTTTAGGCAAAAATTATTTTTTAGCAAGAATATCCAAACCTTTCTCGCTTATGTGGCCAAGTCGCTTGTGCCATAGCTCTGAGGAGGATTCATGCTCCACTGCATTCACTTCTCCCTTAGCAATTTTTATATAAGATCTGTAAAGAGTGTCAGTCTTATTTCCCTTAGCTAAGATAAGAGAACCTTTCATCAATTTCCATTTACTACCACCAAAATGATAGTAGTATCCATCATTGTCTAACTGGCCTACAGAGATTAGATTGAGCCGAAGTTTTGGAACATGCTTGACACCTTTCAACACCAGTTTACATCTCATGTCTGTCTCTATCTAAACATCACCAATACCTTGAATCTTGCATCTGCCATCATTTCCCATCTTGACATAGCCAAAATCTCCGCTAGTGTAAGATGAGAAGAACTCTTTACATGGAGTAACGGGTGAAGAAGCTGCAGAATCTATTATCCATGTAGACACATCATTAGCAAAGCAATCAACATCACAAGCTATGACAACATCATCTTTGAATACAACTGCTGCTTTTTCTGTGTCATCTTTCTTTTCTTCATTTTTCTTTTATATTCTTCCTCTCTTTTCAACTTTCTGCATTCTCTAATTACATGTCCAAGCTTACCACAAAGATAACATTTGACTCCTCTTGACTTTGATCTCCCTCTTGATTTATCGCGATTCCATTTAGACTTGTCACGATCATTATTATCGCGAGAATATCTATGCTAATTTCTCCCTCTATTTTCTGTAACTAGTGCTTCAGAATTGGCGGATGCACCTTGCTTTCTCCGTCTTGCCTCTTCATTAAACATGTTATCTTTCACCACGTCCATTGATACAACACCATTAGGAGCAGAGTTACTGAGTGAAATAACCAAGGTTTCCCAACTATCTGACAGAGAACTCAACAAAAGTAGTTTACACTTCATCAGTAAATGTAATTTTCATGCTGGATAAATCATTTAAAGCTTCTTGAAAATTACTCAAATGCTCAACAACTTTTTGCCCATCTTTATACTTCATATTAACAAGTCTTTTAATTAGAAAAGTCTTATTTACAGCTGATTTGTGTTCATACAGACTTTCTAATTTTTCCCATAATTTGAATGCATCAGTTTCCTTAGCAACATGGTGAAAAATACTTTGATCAACCCATTGTCGGATATGCCCAGCTACTTGTCTATTTAACACATCCCAATCATCTTGAATTTTATCCACGGGCTTCACCCCTTTCACTTTAATAGGTTGGTAAAGTTCTTTGGAATACAAAATATCTTCCATCCTTGTTTTCCATATTGAATAATTTGATGATGTGAGTTTGAGCATTGTGAATGAAGTTTCTTCCATCTAATCCACACAAGAAAAATTATGCAAAAACGAACCAGGCTATGATACCACTTGTTGGGATTTTAGACTATTCCCTTTTGTGTAGATTAAACAGGGATAATTAATTTCAAACAATAAATATCACAAATAATTAAGAATCAAACCCACAATAAAACACACCACAATTTTACGTGGAAAACCCCTATTTAATAAAAGGGAAAAACTATGGGACCCAGTCCAGGTAAAACTTCCACTATAGAATGATGAGATTACACTGTAATGTCTTCCCTAGTCAAAACTAGAGAATTTCATTATCACCACAAGGATGAATTTCAACATAGAAATTAACAGAGGATGGATCTCACCAAATCTAAGATGACGAAAGATTTTTCTTTCTCTTGATGGCTGGAAGAGATGACTGCCGGAAAAACATCGCGCATACAAAACAATTTTTTTTGCGCAAGTGAAAAGAAGAAGAAGAAAACAATACGTGGGTGGTCCCATAGTGAAAATACGTATTTTAAATCTAAATTATTTATCATATGTATTCATTTATATTTATTTATGATTTTAAAAAATATATCTATGAATTCTAAGCTTCCGTATTTATACTATGCATTTTTAAAAGTTTAATAATCATATATTCATTTTTAAAACATTTTATTTTTTACATGATATAAGATTCGAATGAAATTTACTTTTTTTTTTTTAGCATGATACGAAAGATTATGTTTCCTTACCTCCGTCATCTACAGGCTCTCTTTTTTAAGCTTCCTTCTTTCTTTACACCTCTGGAAAAGAGTCCTAAAGCCGTCAACTTGAGGAATGGCTTTAATCTTTTTCAAATTCTTTTTTTTTTGCGTTTATGTTAATAATTTTTAAAATCTATTGTAATTGTCCCAATAGCTGTTAAGTCTTCAATGTAACAAATATCCTTTTTGGATTTGTGATGTAACAAATATCTTAAAACCACATAAAAGTACTTTTAAAAATGTTCCTCACATTAAATGGGTTAATCTACTTAATTCGCATTTTTATGAATTGCTCCATAGATTTTTAGAATTTAATTTCCTCATATATTTCTACAAACATATTCAAGTTAATTTCAAAATATATGATGTAAAATTTGTTGGATTTGAAAAATATCAAATTTATTTATTTAATATGAAGAATATGTTGAAGATAAATTTTTATCTTTTAAGATATTTTTACCATATTTTTTGTTATAAGAATAGAAAAGTAATTTGTAAAATTATTTTTGTGGAAATTACAAAATTTAAAGGGTACCAGATAAATTTATTTAAAAAAATAATATTCTAAAAATAAAATTTCGTTTTAGGTATCTTCTTTTAGTATTTATTATTAGTTTATGCTATTGTCATATTATCATATTTTCCGTTATGCGGTTAGAAAAGTACTTTGCAAAATTATTTTTGTGGAAATTATAAAATTTGAAGGGCATCGAATAAATTTATTTAATAAAAATAATATTTTAAAATAATTGATTTAGTTATCTTCTTCTGATTTTATTATTAGCTTATGTTATTATCATTTTCCGTAATGAGATTAGAAAAGTAATTTATAAAAATGTTTTTGCGGAAATTACAAAATTTGAAGGGAACCGAATAAATTTATTTAATAAGAATAATATTTAAAAAATAAAATTTCAATTTAGTTATCTTCTTCTAGCTTTTATTATTAGTTTATGTCATTAACGTATTTGTTATTAGTGAGCTGGTGCTCACTTTAGGCTTGCGTCTTGGCTGTCCCGGTATCAAATTTAAGTAGTAGGTCTGTCTTCCATTTTAGGATTGACTTTTACATGGATAATTCATTAAGCCAAAATTAAAAATATGTACTTTTGGATGATTGATTGGTAAACTATCTAGCTTCCAAATGAAACAATAAAAAATATAGTCCTTTAAATATGTAATTCTTTATTATAATAATATAATTATGATGATACATAATTTATATAATCTATTAAAAATACATAATGTACTATATAATGCAATCCCATTTTTGAATATTAGCATTATATTAAAAATAAAATATGGAGAGCTTCTATTTTTAATAGAAAGTTACAAATGCAAATATGAATATAGATGTAAAATATTTTTAAAAATATTGGAGTAAAGGTAAAATTTTAGAAGAAATAAATTAATCTATTTAATGTGGAATATTTTAAAATTTTATACACTTTAATTTTTTTCTTGTATTTTTATTACATATTTAATTTTAACCACATGTAGTTTTATTTATATATATTTTTTCTTTCATTGATATATTTTATATAATATATTATAATAAATATTAGATATACTATAGTAGTATAATTTTTATTCTAATTTATTTATAAGGTTATTTGCAATAATAGTGAGAATCTACAAAGTTCAATAGACACCAAATTAATTTATTTAATAGAAATAATTCTAAATTATTATATTTTTAAAGGAATTTATCGTATTTTAATCCTATTTTGTTATAATTATTCATTTTTATTATTAATTAAATTTTTTATTTCTAAAGATTATTTGAAAATTAATTCTAGCGCCAGGGGGAGGAAATGTTTTTAGCAAAACATTTAGAGACAAAAAAAATGCGTTGTTACTAATTCATATATCTTTTACGGCAGTTATACGACTTGCCGATCTATGGCCCGAAATATATTTTCATATCAAATTAGTACTTAAGGCAACAAATCAGAATAAAGTTTCTAGTAACAAAGAGATATTATAACATTTTGCAGTTAATAGTCACTTTCTTGGTTCATAAAAAAAAAATCATTTTCTTATAGTGTACATTTATGATGCTAAAAATCAAATTGATTGAAGAAGTATATGTTATTCAGTTAAGGATGAATATTGACATCATCTGACAATGAATATAAAACAGTTAAAATTTTTAATTAATACAGTATATAAAAATTTTAGAACTAAAATTATGTTGCATAACTTATTATTTGTTGTAGTGCTTTTACATTTACCTCATTAGCGGAATTTGTGATATCAATTTCTTTTATGTATAGTATTTTGATTGTTTTTATATCTTTTTCTTGTTCGCACGCTCACGGGAATGATATTATAGCTCTTTACATTCTTTTTAAAAAAATTTACTTAATCAATGATGCTTAATTAAAATATTTTTTACATTTCCTGTGGAATATAGTAGTTGGTCAAGATATTTGTTGGAAACGATTAAACTAGTATATACAATAATCTTTTAGAATTTTTTGTCGTTATAACTTAAGCTTATAGAAGTGAAAGAAAATTAGATAATGAATGAAGATAATTTCGAATTTCAAATTATAGATAAATACAATTTCCAGGTAAATCCACGTATGGGTAAGGGAAGACAAAAAGAATCCTAATCCGATTCATTCGGTGGCAATGTCCTAACTCATCTGTAAAGGAAGGAGCTGTAATTCAGATAAATTGAGAAGCTACGATACGTTTTAGGATACAAGTAGAAGTCCCATATAATTTGAGCTCCGATTAAATGCTTCTGACTGCGTTGAAGCTAAATGCAATTCGGATGAGTTACGCAATTCTCAAGTTACGCAAACCTTTAAATGAGCATGCTTCCCACTCAAGTCCTCTATCTCTGAGCTCTCTCTCTTTTGGTTTTTTTTTTTTTTGTTTCTGCCTTCTTGTGTCCAATTTGAGAAAGCAGTACCTTATTGAGGAAAGGCTTCAACCTTTTTAATGGCTGGAGGTGTGGCAGTCGTTGTATCAGGAGATGGAAAGAAGTACGCGGGTAAGATGACATTTACAGTGATATGGATATGTATTTTGGGGGCTACTGGTGGTCTCATCTTTGGATATGATATCGGAATTTCTGGTATGCATACGATCTTTTTTGAAATTTTTTTACGTACTATTTATGTCTTTGTTTATGGATGTTTGTTTTTGTTAGCTTGGATTATATACTTTATTTTTATAAAATTGTTAATCCAAACATATTTAATTATGAATTTTTGCATCTACATCTTTATAGTTTAAGAAAAGTGTAAGTATATCATAGCTTTATGTAAAATTTCAACCGTACCTATATGATATTTTCACTTCCCAACTTCTCAAGTGAAACGATCGGGACCCACATCATATAAATTAAGCTTTTCAACCCTCTTTTTATCTCATAACAGTAGACAAAGTATACACCCCAAGATGAGCTCAAAATAGCTGAAAAGAGACTCACCAGCCATTAAAATTTTTAAAAAGTTATTACTTTTCAATAGACCTTTTTTATTCATCTCCATCTATATCTAATTCAAACCAGTTTAAATTAATTGTGTTAGGTTCTAATCATAATATCGAAATTAGGCAAAATCTGGAGAATCTTATATGCTATGGGAAAAGGCTACAGTAATTACAACAAATAGACTTAAGTTTATCCAATAGCACAGGCACATACAGCCCCAAATCAATAAGCACTAATACATATGTAATTTTGATTGGGTGATCTTCCATAATCGAATTTATTTATCCACAAATTAATGGCTTAATTAGAAAGAGGGTGAGGTGAATGTGTTTATTGATTCTTCCGCATATGAATG
This sequence comes from Annona cherimola, assembly GCA_030490835.1. NCBI lineage: Eukaryota > Viridiplantae > Streptophyta > Magnoliopsida > Magnoliales > Annonaceae > Annona > Annona cherimola. The sequence continues at coordinate 18,934,748 of CM059975.1, read as the reverse complement.
AGTTAAGGTTAACTAATCAAGCTTAATTTTTATATATTTAAGTTCTTTAATTATTAATTATTTCTTGCTGGCTTATGAGTTGGAAATTGAAATGTGGTTAGCGTGGGCTTTGTCTTGGCTTGTCCCACGCACCCACAAGCTCGCACAAAATAGTGCCCTTTACACCAAACACCTCGTATATATACTTATTTTTCTTGGCACCTGAAGTTTGACTAATGCAGTAGTTACAAACAAATCCCTATCTATGAGTGACTTGGATCAAATCTGCTGTGAGAAATGATCTAGATTATAATTTTTATCACTTTTGATCATGCCATGCATACAGGTTTAGCAACTAAAACTATGATTTAATGTACCCGAGGAAAACAATATTTCATATTTCACATGCATCGTGTACACACATTGTACATAGAATAAGCCGGAATTCAGATACACTACAACAAATTTTCTTAAATGCAGCAATTAATTTGGCTTCATTTGACGTCATTTAGATGCAAGTAACTATATGCATCAAACAAATAGCTATACAGTTCCCGAATTTTAGAGCGCTTCACAATACGTTCAGTCGTTGTCCATGATTAAAAAATATATACACATCTCCATGTAATAAAGGTTAGTTTATGGATTAAAATTATTTTTGCATTTATACCTATATAATTCAAGCAAAATAGAAAGTATATCACCACTTTTCATGAAATTGCAATAATACTTCTATAGTTTTTCTAAAATTCAGGGCTTTGAGGTTTCCTGATTAAACATCAAGGGTGTGTTTATAAAATGATAAAACTTTTAAATAAAAAATTTTTGGTATAATATTTTTAAAAATAAGAGACCAATAATGTAATATAATAAGGGTAGTAATAAAGAGTAAAAGGAAAGTTAAAATAGATAAAATAATTGTATGATTAGCTATATAGAAATGATTGAAAAGCATAACAATCATATATATAAAGATGTGAATAAATAATTAAAAACAGAATAACTGTGGAAAGTGAAAAGTTTTAGATTAAACAACTTTTAGTTTTGCTAAACATGTGCTAAATATAGAAATATTCTGCTCATTTTAAATACTACTCATTAAAATTCCAGAAACAAATATATCTACAAAATAGTAAAAATTTATTGATTAAATACACTTAAAATAGTAAAAATCACGCATCTTATTTATGATTAAATTGGTAATTAATTCGATGGGCGGCTGTTGATTAATTGATGTGTGCAAATTGATTATGTATTTCAGGAGGTGTCACATCTATGGACCCCTTCCTCAAGAAATTCTTTCCGTCTGTTTATCACAAAATGAAGTCGGAGGGCGATTCTGCCAACCAGTATTGCAAGTTCAACAGCCCGATATTGCAGTTGTTCACGTCATCTCTTTATCTTGCTGCTTTGGTAGCATCCTTTGCGGCCTCAACAGTGACAAGAAAGTTTGGTCGAAGGATGTCCATGCGTGTTGGTGGGTTCGTCTTTCTCATAGGAGCCGCACTCAATGCAGGAGCCCGAAACGTTGGAATGCTCATCGCTGGCCGTATTCTTCTAGGCTTTGGTGTTGGTTTTGCCAATCAGGTAAAACTGTATCTTGGCTAGCTTTTTCATATTTTGGAATTCATAGACCCATCCTATGATCATGGATCGAGTAGCAACTGACCCACATATCCATTTTTCTGTTTTTTGAATCTAGTCTGTGCCACTGTACCTGTCAGAAATGGCACCATCGCACAAGCGTGGCTTCCTCAACATACTTTTCCAACAGATGATCACAGTTGGAATTTTGATTGCCAACATCATCAACTACTTCACTGCCAAAATAGATGGGGGGTGGGGTTGGCGAGTCAGCTTGGGTGGGGCTATGGTGCCGGCCATCATCATCTTCTTCGGCTCATTCGCACTCGAGGAGACTCCCAACTCACTCATTGAGAGATTCCCCAACCAGCCTGAAAAGGCTCGGAAAGTGCTCTGCAAGATCCGTGGCACGGACGACATAGAGGAGGAATTTCGAGACATCTTAGCCGCCAGTGAAGTATCACGGACGGTGGAGCACCCGTGGAAGAACATCCGGCAGAGGAAATACAGGCCGCAGCTGATCATGGCAGTGCTCATACCGTCCTTCCAGCAACTGACGGGGATGAACATCATCATGTTTTATGCTCCAGTGCTCTTCAAGACGATTGGTTTGGGAGATGATGCCTCGCTTTTGTCCGCTCTCGTCACTGGCATTGTCAACATGTTTGCCACTTTCGTTGCCATTTTTACCGTGGATCGGTTTGGGAGGAGACGTCTACTCCTTGAAGGAGGAATTCAGATGTTGATAGCGCATGTAGGTCTTGCTCCCCCAAAATCTTCAATTTTTAATATGATTATTACTTAATTTTCTAATTTTCTTTTTCCTTCTTTTTTTAAAAAAAAAACAATTCAGGTTATTGTGGCTGTCCTGTTTGCTGTCAAGTTCGGAGAAAGTGGAATAGGGCACGTTTCCAAGGGTTATGGAATCTGGATTCTCGTCTTCGTGTGCATTTTCGTTGCAGGATTTGCATGGTCGTGGGGTCCGTTGGGGTGGCTAGTGCCGAGTGAGATATTTCCACTGGAGATCCGCTCTGCTGGGCAGACCATCAACGTCTCCCTCAACATGTTGTTCACCTTCTTGATCGGCCAAGTGTTCTTGAACATGTTGTGCCACATGAAGTTTGGGCTATTCTTGTTCTTTGCCGGACTGGTTTTCGTCATGACCGTCTTTGTTGCTCTGCTCTTGCCGGAAACCAAAGGTGTCATGATCGATGAGATGATGAGCGTTTGGAGGAATCATTGGCATTGGAAGAAGTACGTCACTGACGATGATATTCCACCTAGCCTTGCCCTTGAGCTAGAGCTAGGAAAATTCGGCCTCAAGTCTGACCTCAAAGTTTAGGGGAGAGGCAGTTCTTGTTTTTTTTTTTCTTTTTTTTCTTTTTTTTGAAATCATGTATCATTCTTAATTTTGAACAGCTATCTAGTATGCCTCTGCTTTCTTCATTAAGCACTGTAATCTGTTAAGAATCTTTGTCATCTAAATGGCCCCATTATCAAAAGCTATAGTTTTCTTTCTCACTTTCTTTTTTTTTTTTTAAAAAAAAAAAAAGAAAAGTTATATTTTTCTCAATTTCCATGTCAAGGAAGTTTCTATTATATCATTTTTTGTTTTGATTCTGTTTAGGGCATGTTCCAAGTTATACAAGATTCTTGATTGAATCTGTATCACTATTTTCAAGGCAGCTTTTTAATTCTCAATACAGGTTTTTCAATTTCTAATACAATTTTACTAATTTCTAATACAATTTTACTAATTTCTAATACAATTTTACTCATTCCTAATACATATCATTACATTTTCATCTTAAATATAAATTCTATCTAAAAATCTTATATGATTTAAAACGCACCTTTACTACAAAGTGAAAATGTGATAAGACATAGTATGTTGTTTGCTACTATTAGTGTGCTTAAAATTTGTTTGCGTAAAGATGACATTGGAAAGAAGGGATTAGTGATGTATTTTTATCTAATCATGCACATGGGAGTAACATGTCCTGTCATAATCACAGCAACAGTGTATCATAGTTGGATTCATTAAAAAATGATTTTTTTTTGCTTTATATTAATGATACAGGGTACTTTAATTGTCAATAATAAGCGGCATGGTGTGCACTAAACTAAACCCTTTAAAATCCTTAACTTGAGCTTGACCTAGGTCCATGACTGCATTCCTAATCCCCACCACAAAAAATTTGGGGGCCTGAGTGTCTTACTGCCTGTACATCGCCTGCAAAATATCGAGTCCAGGCTTCCAGCAAGTGTCTGAAATCCTATGTCTCAACTAATCAACATAGGCTTGTGGGTGAACGATCCCTACCTAATCTTGTATTCTTAGGCTCAGATTAGATCTAGTGTCAAGCTCTAATTATTCAAGTCGAGACTGGGTTAAAGAAGGATCCCAACTGAGTTCAAATAATAGAGGTGTCTTCAAATAAATTCATGAAATAAAAACATTTTGTAGAATAATAATTAGACAAAATTAAGAATTAAAAAAAGAAAGAGATGTTAGTTCGGCCTCTAGTATTATGATTAGTAGCTTGAATCTTTTTATGATACACATAATTAATGGAGAGATATTAGTATAAATTTAGCAATAAGTGCTTTTGCTTATTTATTACTTCTGAAACTATCTCAGAAAAATAAATTTAGAATGTATTGACTGTATTTTATTTTTTCTTCCAATTTAATATTTCTTTTCTATAGATATTGATATTTTTGATAATTCTCCTATTTCACTTTTTTTTTTTTTGATTTCTTCTCCTATTTCCCTTATGTCATATAAAGCTTGGTTTAACTTCAACTTTCAGCTTTTCCGAAAAGTAAGATTACAAATGTTATAAAAAGTACTGTGGGCAAAAATATTTTACCAATAAAAATATTTATAGTAAAAGAGTAGGTAATATTTTATAAAATATAAGAAGTATTTCTAAATTTTACAAAAGAGTAGGAAGTATTTTTATTGCTATATTATATAACTGCACGGATCACATTATCTTTTAGAGTTTAGAATTATAATACAATTAATTACAATTCTAAATTTTTAAAAATTAGATCCAAACGACTCCAGAGTATTCGTTACTGTACCGACTCAAGAGTTTTATAAGGTATTTGATTTCTAAATTTTTAAAATTAGAGTCAACCGATCCTAGAGTTTTTTTTATTGCATCAACTAGAGTTTTAAAAGCTTTATGACTTATAAATTTTTTGAGAATAAATTTTAGAAATTATTAATAGCTTATGAATTCTTTAGATTTCAAATTCTTGTAATAATTGTTAGTATCAATTTAATAAATTTTATTAGTTATTTAATTATTTATGCGCTACCTTACATTAGTCGTCAATACTGTAAATGAATAACTATAGATAAAAATGTATGTTAATATAATATTTTTTGTTTGTAATAGTTTATTATTTTAGAGTGAAATTTTATTATAATGATTTCAATAGATCATTTCGATCAAACTAGTTTCCAAAAAAGATATATAGTTTAAATTAATGTATATCTATTTCTTTTTCTAACATAATAAAATTGGACAAGAGGTTGAATTAAATTTGGTGAAAAATTAAAATTCGATGTTATGGATGAATCCTAAAACCTTGTTAGCGATATTACTATGAAAAATGACACAAGATCAATTTGAAACAAACACCCTGGAAGAATAGACAACTTGTTACGTATCAAGTCTTTTAGGAGGCTAGCTGTCAATGTCCGGCTCGTGGCCCTTTCCTTGAATCTTTAATGGGGAATGATCCTGTTAGCTCGGCCTAAGTAAATGTCTTACTTAGCCTAAATTAAAAATCCTATTTAAAATAACTTTTTTTTATTTTTTTCTTCATATATTTGTTTATCTAAATGTATTTAATATATAAATCAAGTTTTACTATTTTTGGATACGTGTACATATTTTTTTATATTTTTAAAAAATAAGGGTATTTTAAATACATATATACACATAGATGTTTAAAAATTTCAAAAAATAAATAAACGTATTTAAAAATGGTAAAACTTAGTCTATATGTTAAATACAAATAGATAAACAAGTGCACAAAAAAATAAAAAAAATTATTGTAAATAGATTTTTTAAGGTGGGCTAAGTGGGACATTTACTTAGCCTTATCTAACAGGATTACTCCTCATCTTTAATATCATTAGAACCCATCTCTCCCCTTCGCTCTATCCTCTCGCCCCTTCCTTTCCCAACCAACCAAGTGGATTGCCACTTGCCGCTTGCCGCTTGTCGCTTGTCGGGCTTTCAACTGGAAAAATTCCTCTTCGTAATACATGCGCTTAATATTTTATAAATTTAGAACGCTTCTATGAAACCTCCAGTATTTTTAAAATCTTGATGATTAATAGAAAATTCACTTTATTTATTGTATTTAGCATCATTTATAATATTCTAGAAACTTTTTTATTTTTTAATTCATTATATACTGGTCTCATCTATAAATGTGTAAAATTAACATAATAAAATAATTTAATATTAAAATATCAACTTTAAAGTAGTTTTTTCAATATCTAAACCATCTAGAATATCAATAATATATAATTAAATGATCCTATAATGTATTATTACATTCTAATATTGTGTGAATAGGTCTAAACATTTTTCATAATTTACACACGAATGCACCTATTTTTGGGCAAATGTGACCTATTTTTAATATATGCGTTAAGTTTTATGAATTTTTAAGATTTGTAAATATTTTTTATTATTTTTTAAAAATAGGAGTGTTTTATTTATTTTTAAAAAATAAAAAATATATAAATCTCTAAAAATGATAAAACCTAATACACATGTTAAATATACTTAGGGAACATCTGGGAAGGTGAAATTCGGTGGGATTGTGGGATGTGGCGGGAAATTTTGATAAATGTGTGATGGAATAGATAAGTTTGATGGAAGTAGTTTGCAGTAAAATTGATTGCAATATAAAAGTAAAAGTTGAAAAAATATGATGATTATTAGAGTTAATAGTTATCCTGGGAAACATGCTCCCACCATTTCTTACCTCTTAGATTACCAAAAGTGCATTTAGTTAACATTTTCATGAATAAAAAAAAGCTTCCAAACAAATAAAAAATAGGCTTTAAGATCAGGACTCGTTAAATATTGTGATTTGCAATGCGCGTTGACAACCCCAAACAAAATTTATGATTTCCGATGTGAGGGTTGACAACCAAAAAAAAAAAAAGCTTGGCACCTCTTGTTCCATGTTTTGGGCATGTTTGGCTGTTAGAAACTATTTAAATAAGAAAATTTTAATTTAAAAATTTTCGTTTTACATAAATTTTCTATTTTTGATTATTTTTTCATCTTATTATACAACTACTTTATTTTTAAATCATTTGCACATAACTGTTCATACTCTAACATATTTATTTTAATTTTATTTTGTTACTACTCATTGTTACTACTATCATATCATTTCATTTTTTTACATTTCAAAAATTCTTACATTACAAAATTTTCTTTCAAAAGTTTTATTATTTTTCAAAAACACCTTTTAAATCTTGAACTGCACCCGGGTGTTCTTAGCTTCCATGCACCTTGGTGCAAATTTTTTTTAACTTTTTTATACAACTATTAGTCTAAGTGTATTTATAGTATGTATCAAAATATTCAAAAAAAATCTACCTGAAAATCCAACCACAGCAATCTATGAGCCATAGAACAAATGTCTAACTGGGACGTGTTACTAAAGAATGCTAATGTACTTAGCTTGGTAGTTACTCAGACATTTTATTTCTTACCACGTGCCTTCCCCATGTTGGCACTCTCTTTGGAAGAATATTGGGATAAAGATGCTGGCAAGACAAAGCAGTAGATTGATTTCAGGTATGTAGATTTGGCTTTCTTTCTTGTTTGAGGTGCGAACAACGTAGACTCTTGGGAAGAAGCCAATGACGTCAATTGTTTCATAATTGAGAAAAGGCTTAGCTCATGGCCTGGCTTGCAATGATGGATGCTAATGAAGCAACCACAAACACTGGCCAATATACAGAATATGTGGCAGAGTTGGAATTGTTTGTTAGATATCAAACCCTTTTCCTTCCATTTTCTTTTGATGTGGCTGAAACATGTAAGTCTTACTAGGGGTGGCTTTTTTTAAAGCATCTGGTGCATCGCTAGTCCATTAAGAAGTATTTGCAAACAACTGTCTTGTTTGGTTCAGTTGCCTAAACCAATCTGCCACATATTATTTAGGTCGTTCTTCATCTTTGCAGGACTGATTTTCGTCATGATTCTCTTCTTTGCTCTGCTCGTACAAGAAACCGAAGTTGCTATGATTGATGAGATGATGAGCGTTTGGAGGAATCATTGGCATTGGAAGAATATTCCACCTGGCCTTGCCCTTGAGCTACAACAAGGAAATTCTAACAACGAAGTTGGCTTTTTGGGGGAGGGTTGCAGTTCTATCTAATTAGTGCCATTTATGTTAACAATTTTTAGTGATGTTGGATGATTTTCTTCCTTATCTTGAGAAATTGTGATTTGCAAAATTCAGTCAAGTTAGTCATCAACAAGATCTACAAATATTATTCTTAATTTTGAACAGCTGGCTAGTATGTCTCTGCTTTCTTCTTTAAGCATTGTTCTCGGTTAAGAATCTTAGCTATCTAAATGGCCCCATTATGAAAATGCTATAGTTTTCTGTAATGCCCCGACCTAACTATCGTAGGTATTGTCCGCTTTGGGCCTTAGCCTGCACGGTTTTGTCCTTTTGAGTACCCTAAATGTACCCCAAAAGGTGCCTCAACAGAGTTACCATCGCCTCTACTTATAGCCTAGGCTGACGAGCTGCGTATATACCTATTTATAATGCTCGTTTTAACGTAAGTATACGTACCGATCAAGTAATAAAGAGTGAATAGAGTATCGTTTCCACGAGAATTGTGTCAAACGGATTAGCAAACGGATTAACACCTTAAATCTCAATTGTCTAAGTGAATTGGTAAAAGGAATGAGATTTGGTTTCAAAGAATTGAATTAAACTAACTAAGCAAAGTACTAAATGACCAATGTGGTATGGAATACTGCTGAGATTACCTTGAGATGTTACGACAGGTGGGAATATGAATTTTATGAATCATAGCTATGTCATTTGGTCCGCTTTAAGTTAGTTGTGCAGAGATTACTAATCTAGGTTCATTCATATTTATATATGTCTTCCAACACATACAAACCTAACCAAGTTTTAGTTATTTGTTATGTTTTCATGCATACAAGTAAAACAAAGTTGATAACCACATAACCTAATCAAGATTACACAGGGTTAATAGGTATATTCCTATCCATATTAACATCCAACACAAACAAGAGCTGGAAAAGTTGTGCCTCATATATGGATCATATTCAAATCTTATTTTTCTAAACATGAATCTGAATATTCAATCAATCCACAAGGTTGCAAAGCTTGTAAACGCATTAATCATGATATATAAGGGTAATTTCAAGCAACATAAGTCACAGTACAACTATATTGTTAATTCAAGCATAAGAAAACTAAATAACATAGGTTATGAGTTCAAATCCTACATATCTCCCACCATGGGAAAGTTCAACCCATAAACATGACTTGGATTTCCATTAAAATTAAGTTACAATCATCTCAAGCAAGGAGAATAACAAATAGGAAGAGATAGATGAGAAGAAGAGATGAAACTCAATGGATTTTCAATGATAGCTTTAATCTCCACTTGATCTTCTCTCGTTCTTTGAAGCTTTGGGTTTTCTCCTTTTTCTCCATAGCCCCCACGACCTCTCTCTGTGTTCTCTGTGTCTCCCCTGACATGAATCCCTAGGTTTCCATTTAAACATATCAGCTCGCGCGGCACACGTGCAGAAATCTGTACGTACGGATGCGTAGTGGCGCCTAGGCGCTAACTGTTTGTGTGCTGTGTAACTTTGAAACCTTTCGGAATGCCTTGGAAACTCATGCCTTGTCGCCTAGGCGCCCCAAGTCGGCGACTGGGCGCCAACTCCCTGGAAGCTTTATGACCTGGAAAATCTTCTAGGCTTCGTCTGCATGTTAGTGAAGTGGCGCTTAGGCGTCTTTAGCCAACGCCTAAGCGCCAACTCACTAGAAGCTCTTTGCCTTGTGAGGTGCTGAAACTTCTGGCTAAGGTATTTAGGGTGGCACCTAGGCGCCAGCCAGCTTGCTTCTTCACTTGGCTCCGTTCTTTATTCGACTCACTCGCACACCTATAAATGTCCATCATTCCTGCAAAATTGACTAAAACTAAATAAATGAACTAGAAATGCCTATTTATACTAAAAATGAATAAAAACTACGTTATGCTCCTAAAATGGAAAGTGAGTGAAAACTAAGCTAAACGGGTGCAAACTAAATACATTCTCCTAACCGATGAGGGGTGTTACATTTTGTTAGTTTCTCTTTCAAGGCAGTTTCTACTATATCATTTTTGGCTTTGATTCTTATTCAAACATAAGTGAAAATGTGACAATATATGGTATATGGTTTGCTACTACTGGTGTGCTTAAATTTGTTTGTGTAAAGATGTGGCACATGTATTCATTCTTAAGTCTTTGACAATGGACAGTTGGGATTAGTGCTTCAGCATGCCAGTGGTGTATTTCTATCTAACCTTGCACATGAGAATAACATGTCCGGTTATCATTTTTGCAATTGTAATGATACCAGAACAAATCAAAGCTCCCTCCTCATTACCTGCAACCTTTCATTCTTTGACTTCAAACTTGTGTACTAAGTGGAATTGATCCCCACTAAATTAAATAACCCTTCTCACCCCATGTTTGCTGGACCTTTTATTATTTAAAAAACTATTTCTCTGATGTGCGAATGGCCAAGCATATTATGGAAACAGACAACTGAATTGAGGAGGCTTCGCTTTTGAACTGTAATTACGTGTCCTGATCTTGGAGCAGTTATCCAAAAGCAAAGTCTATGTAGCATTGTCTCAATCATGTTTTCATACGAATTAAATTAATCAAATGCATTTCGATGGTAAACTTCCACAAAATTTCTGGAAAAGGACAAGGACAGTTTTTGAAGAAGCCATAGGTGTAGGCCACATAGCCGCCCAATGATATTTGAATCCATCAGTAGCATCAACGCTCCCAAGTTGATATTCGAATCCATCAGTAGCATCAACGCTCCCAAGTTGTGGAAAGTGATTGGCAAAGATTCACCGTACTCCTTGGGTGAAGCTACATAATGTGCAAGATTAAAAGCCCTGGCAAAGTAAATTACAAGATGAGGTTAGACACCTGCACTGTTGGGGAAATAAGAAAAATTAAAGTGGTAAAAATGTTTTGCTAGCAGGCCATTATTTTGTGTGTCCCATTTAAAATAAGAAACAGAGCCTGCCTGCCTGCCTCTCTCTCTCTCTAAGTGAAAAACCACTTGGATGGAAGGAAAGCTTTGAATTTTACAATTGGGAATGTGTTAAGTTAAAATTTTTCAATGTAAAACTTTTTCACTCTCCATAACTATCATATTTTTCAATCATTTTTTCACATTTTTTTATACAACTACTTTACTTTTCAATCATTTCTACACAATTATCTACACAACTAACTTATCTATTTTAACTTTATCCTCTTTACTATTCATCATTACTCATATCATATCATATCACATGACAAATTTTACTCTCCAAAACTTTTCATTAAAAGTTTTATTCATTATCAAACACACCCGGGATGCAAGGAATGCTATGAAGAATTTCACTGCTGGATTTAAGAAATAATTTGAAGAGGTGTGTTGAGGAGCGTAAGATGTGTTGTGAGTCAGTGATACTTCTGCCAAGCAACCATTCATATAGTGACTGATGCCCAGCGTTCACATCACATTAAATTTATTGAAAAAAGGTAACAAAACAATTGATAAAAAAACGTAACCAGAAAACTGTTTATCAAGCTCACGTACAAAAGAAAATCCACATTCACATCACATTAAATTTACTGAAAAAAGGAACAAAACAACTGATAAAAAACGTAACCAGAAAACTGTTTATCAAGCTCACGTACAAAAGAAAATCCACAATACCCTCAATACCAGCTGATTTCGGTGTGGGATTTTTTCGCTTGTGATATCCACCACTAGTAAAATTTTCCTTTGGGTGTTTCAAATTTGTATGCAAAATGAATGCTCTTGATGTAATGTTGGATTTAGCGCATACGTGTGTTTCATTCGTTGTCTCATTAGCTGAAGCTAGATTCCAATCATTGAGAAACGAATTTCATCCATTGCTAGCCTGCAGCATGGCTTTGCAACATCTGTTCTCCAGGCTTAGCTTATTCATGTAATACTAATTATCCTTTGATAATTTAGATTTTGATAGCTTTAAATCAAAATAATTATATTGCGTTGATTTTAGTCTTTTTTAAATGGGGGCCGTAATGAAACTTAATATCCTAGTTAAATAAACGATACCAAATGTGATGTATGGAGTGGATTCAGATTTCATAGTTAATTAGGCTCCATTTAATCGCACCCAAGAGGATGCAATCCTATGCACTCGGGTTCGTTGAGCCTTAATGCACCTGGGTGTACTGCACCTATTTTTTATTTTTTTGAATTTTTTTTATAAAACTGTTAATTTAAGTGTATTTAACATGTGTATCAATTTTTACCATTAAATTACTAAAAATGCTACTAATTTTAAAAATCCGAAAAAATATTTAAAAATCTTCAAAAATAATAAAAATTGATACACATGTTAAATTAACAGTTGTGTAAAAAAATTTTAAAAAATAAGTTTATGAGCTCGGGAGCATTGACCCTCAATGCTCCCGAGAGCATAGGATTGTGTTCCGTACCCGAGCATATGTATCCCTATAATTAGGCAAAATGATCATTTCGGACCGGTCTAAAATGATCATTTCGGACCTGTCTAAAATGGCCTCATTTAGGACTGGTTTAAAAAAATAATTTTTTTGATTTTTTCCACAAATTTTCTTGACAAGACTATTAGTCTAGTTATACTTAATCTATAAATTAATTTTAACCAATTTTGAAGATGTGTATATATATTTTTTGGATTTTTAAACATAGGGATATTTTAGCCATGTTTCAATGATTTAAAATGATTAAAATACCCTTGTATTTAAAAATCCAAAATAAGTATAAAGACACCTCCAAAAATTGTAAAATTTGATTTATAGATTTGACATAGCTAGAATAATAACCTTGTAAAAAAAATTTTGGAAAAAAATTTAAAAAATCTGTATTTTGGACCGGTCTAAAATGATGAGAACTCATAAGTTGGAGATAAGGATTATTATATATGACAATCGAATGCATCTAAGAATGGGTCAAAGTGCTGCTGTTCATAAGTTGCATAAGATTATATATTTTGAAACCATTCTAACCCACTCAAAAACTAGGATTTTCATGATAAGACAAATGATATTAAATCATATCTGCCGGGCTCGATTCCATTTCATCGTCAATAATAAATAAGGGGCCTGGCGTGCACTGAACTCAACACTTTTTTTTTTTATATTATATTTAAAGGAATTAAAAATTTTTTTATGGAAAAAGGAATTAAATTTTAAAAGCTACAAAATTGAGAATCTGCAAGTGACAGTTCATTGAAGAAAAGGTCACTGTTAGAGTAGTGCCAAGGTTCCAGGAAGTATACTGGGGGCACTATATGACATTATTATGAGTTCATATATGATAGTTCATGCCCACTTGCAGCAACTTTTGGTTGAGGACCGATCTTTTCAGACCGGTCGGAATGATTTCCGACCGGTCCAAAAATATATTTTTTTATTTTTTTTTGAAAAATAATTTTATAAACTTGTTAATCTAGTTATATTTAATTTATAAACCAAGTTTTATCATTTTTAGATATGTATATATATTTATTTTGAATTTTTAAAAACAGGGGTATTTAAGTCATTTTAAATATTCTTAAAATGACTTAAATACCCCTGTTTTTAAAAATCCAAAATAAATATATAGATATATCCAAAAATGATAAAACTTGGTTTATAAAATAAATATAACTAGATTAACAAGTTTATAAAATTATTTTTCAAAAAAAAAATAAAAAATAAATATTTTTGGACCGGTCGGAAATCACCGGTTGATTTCCGACCGGTCTGAAAAGATCATGCGTCCTTTTGGTTAGGAATCTGCAAACCCATGAAACCTTGTCGAAAATTCCTCCTCGTGAAACCATACACATCGTCCACCAACCATCTCTTTAAGATAAAAGAATCTTCACGAGCTTTCACCTCACTATGCCCCAATAGGTACACAATCCCCCCTGCATTTCTTGACCACTTCAAGAACTGGACCTCTTCTTCTGCCTCCTCACCGTCTTCCTTGCTTGCAGCCTCATTCTCCATTCTGATAAATGTCTCCAGGTGCTCCATTAGCAGCTTCTCAAATTCCTCATGCTCGACTCTCCTATCTCTGTATCCATATATTGCAATGGATCTATACATCCTCAAGTCCTTTGGCCCCACGCGCTGGAACAAGAACCTCTCTTCATTTGGGATCCTGTTCACAGGCAAGTATTTGACTGAAACAAACACCAGAATTGAATGTATAGCTGGGAGGTTGGTGAGGAAGTGATTGAACAGGGGTGGGACACCATGGGTGAGCTCAGAGAATAGGAGACCAACCCCAGGAACCCTCGTGATTCCACAGTTGGAGCTGATGGTGGCCAGCTGATTTGTTGAGAGCTTCTTCTCAACTTCAAACGCATAGCGCTTGGCATGCACGTAGTGCCATACATACATTATGGAGGACAGCACCGCAGCGAAGGCCAGTGTTATGTATCCTCCTTGTTTGAACTTGTACATCATTGAAGAGAAGTATGCTAGCTCAGGAGTGACAAATATGACAACGAAGAGAGCAATGAGGAGAAGGTTGGTTTGCCAGATCATGAGCATTATCAGGATGAGTAAGCAGGAAGTCACCAGCATCACTCCAACCACAGCAATGCCTGAGCCATAGAACAAATGTCAGCTAGGATGTCTTACCAAAAGATGCTAATGTACTTAGCTTCTTACCATAAGCATTCCCCATGCCGGCACTTTCTTTGAAAAATACTGTGATAAAGATGCAGGCAAGACAAAGCAGCAGATTGATTTCAGGAATGTAGATTTGTCCTTCTTTCTTGTTTGAGGTGTGCACGACACGGACTCTTGGGAAGCAAGCCAATGCCATCGATTGCTTCACAATTGAGAAAGAGGCCGATATCATGGCCTGGCTTGCAATGATGGATGCTAATACAGCAATCACAAACATTGGCCAATATACAGAGTCTGTTGTAGAGTTGCAAGTGTTTGTTAGATATCAAATCATTGTGCCACAAGGACAATATTAATTAGATGTATCTTCTTGTTGCATGTATTTCCATTTTCTTTTGATGTAACTGAAACACAAAAATCTTACTAGGAGTGGCTTCGTAGAAAGCATCTGCTGCATCACTAGGAAACTTGGAGAGATAGGCAGCCTGACCAATATAAGCAAAGACAATGCATGGGTACACCAACCCTGAATATGAAATCTGCACCAAAGCAAAGAAAATGAAGTTTGTCATCATCTATCCTGAACTCACTTAACATGGACAAATGTTAATGTGGAAATTTTTATCAAGGACGACCCTAATGAGAAAACACCTGAATGGCTTTGACAGAGAAATGGCCTAAATCTGCAAACATGGCCTCTGTTCCCGTCAGGCAGAGAACAACTCCCCCAAGCGAGTGTTGGGATTTTAGGCTATCCCCTTTTGTGTAGATTAAACAGGAATAATTTATCTCAGACAATAAATATCACAAATAATAAATAATCAAACCCACAGAAAAACACACCACAGTTTTACGTGGAAAACCCCTTCTTTAATAAAGGGGAAAAACCACGGGACCCAGTCCAGGCAAAACTTCCACTATAAAATAATGGGATTACAAAGCAATGTCTTCTCTAGTTAAAACTAGAGGATTTCATCATCACAATATGGATGGATTTCAATATAGAAATTAATCAAGGATGGATCTCACCCAATCTGAGATAACGGCAGAATTTTCTCTCTTGATGGCCTGAAGAGATAACTGCCGTAAAAGTGAATTTGAATCCTCTCTCCGTCGGAGCTGCTGCTGCTGCTGCTCTGAAGAGAACGACGACGACGGATTTTCCTGCGAGAGCTGTGTTCTTAATCTCTTTCTCTCTCACACCCTTTTATTTTCCTTCCGCCGAAAACGAGCGCCGAAAGCTAATGGGAGCAGGTGAGGAAATTTCCAAATGAAGACAAAATGTCTCCCTCGCCGAAAAGCAGAAGAAGAAAAACGAGTGATGCATTCAAATGAAGACAAAATATGGTGGGGCCCCCCACTTGACTTCACGTGGGAGGAACCCACCTTACAAATCTCCCCCTTCCGACTACGTGGAGGGCTCTAGCAAACTTGCCATCTCTCTGCATATCATTAGCTTCTCCAAATCACTATGAAGAAATGCTGTTTTTACATCAAGCTACTCAATCTCCAGATCCAAGCTAGCTGCCAAGCTTAGAACAACTCTAATCGAATTCATCTTCACCACGGGTGAGAAGATCTCATGAAAGTCAATACCTTTTGTTTGACCAAATCCCTTCACAACCAATCTTGCCTTGTATTTTGGTTGTGAGCTATTTTCATCTGCTTTCAATCTGAAAACCCACTTGTTCTTGAGTGCTCTTTTGCCTGCAGGTAACCTTACTAAATCATACGTATGGTTTTCATGCAAGGAATTCATCTCTTCTTGCATGGCGTCCATCCATTCTTCACTGCATTCATGGGACACTGCCTCCTGATAACTTTGAGGTTCACCTTCATCAGTAAGCATCACATATTCATGAGGAGGATACTTTTCTGATGGTCGACGTTGTCTTACAGACCTTCTCAATTGATTATCAACTAACGGATGTGGAGCAGCTTGCTCATCTGGTTGCTCTGGTGTAGCATTTGGTATATCTCCCCCATTTCCTGTATGCGCAACAGGTGGAGTACACGACCTCAAATCAACTGGGTCTTCTTCTGGAGACTTTGCCTTTTCAGTTTTCTCAAAGTCTTCGATTGTTTGATCTTCGAAGAAGATTACATCCCTGCTTCTAATAATCTTCTTGTCAATAAGATCCCATAATCTATAACCAAATTCTTCATGTGCATAGCCGAGGAAGATACACTGTTTAGTTTTACTGTCCAACTTGGATCTTTCATCCTTAAAAATGTGAACAAATGCCCTGCAACCAAATACCCGTAAGTGTTCATATGAAATATCTTTTCCTCTCCATACCTTTTCTGGAATTTCACCGTCCAAAGGAGCTGAAGGAGATAGGTTAATCAAATCAACTGCAGTTCTCATTGCCTCACCCCAGAAGGACTTTGATAATTTTGCATGAGAGAGCATACACCTGACTCTTTCGCAAATACTTCTGTTCATTCTCTCTGCCACACCATTCTGTTGAGGCGTCTTTGGAACTGTCTTCTCAAGTCTGATACCACGTTCACTGCAGTATCTTTCAAACGGTCCTCTGTATTCACCACCATTGTCGGCACGAACGCATTTTAATCTTTTTCCTGTTTCTCTTTCAACAGTAGTTTGGAAGTGCTTGAAGATACTTAGAACCTCGTCTTTGGCCTTTATTGCATAAGCCCATACTTTCCTGGAATGATCATCAATGAAAGTAACAAAATATATAGCACCACCAAGAGTTCTATCACCCATAGAACACACATCAGTATGCACCAGATCAAGTATATCATGCTTTCTATGTGGAGGGAATTTATGAAATGCAACTCTATGTTGTTTTCCAACTAAACAATCAATGCATGATTTTAGAGGTAAACCTTTAGGCAAATATTGCTTTTTCGCAAGAATATTCAAACCTTTCTCGCTCATGTGGCCAAGTCGCTTGTGCCATAGCTCTGAGGAGGATTCATGCTCCACCGCATTCACTTCTCCCTTAGCAATCTTCATATAAGATCTGTAAAGAGTGTCAGTCTTATTTCCCTTAGCGAAAATAAGAGAACCTTTCGTCAGTTTCCATTTACTACCACCAAATTGATGACAGTATCCATCATTGTCTAACTGTCCTGCAGAGATTAAATTGAATCGAAGTTCTGGAACATGCTTGACACTTTTCAACATCAGTTTGCATCCCATGTCTGTCTCTAGCCAAACGTCACCAATACCTTGAATCTTGCATCTGCCATCATTTCTCATCCTTACATAGCCAAAATCTCCGCTAGTGTAAGATGAGAAGAACTCTTTACATGGAGTAACGTGTGAAGAAGCTGCAGAATCTATTACCCATGTAGGCACATCATTGGCAAAGCAATTAACATCACAAGCTATGACAACGTCATCTTCGAATGCAACTGCTGCTTTTTCTGTGTCATCTTTCTTTTCTTCATTTTTCTTTTTATATTCTTCCTCTCTTTTCAAATTTCTGCATTCTTTAATTACATGTCCAGGCTTACCACAATGATAGCATTTGACTCCTCTTGACTTTGATCTCCTTCTCGATTGATCACGATTCCATTTAGACTTGTCATGATCATTATTGCGAGAATATCTGTGCTGATTTCTCCCTCTGTTTTCTGTAACTAGTGCTTCAGAATTGACGGATGTATCTTGTTCTCTCCGTCTTGCCTCTTCATTAAACATGCTGTCTTTCACCACATCCATTGATACAACACCATTAAGAGCAGAGTTACTGAGTGAAATTACCAAGGTTTCCCAACTATCTGGCAAGGAACTCAACAAAAGTAATGCCTGCACTTCATCAGCAAATATAATTTTCATGCTGGATAAATCATTTAAAGCTTCTTGGAAATTACTCAAATGCTCAGCAACTTTTTGTCCATCTTTATACTTCATATTAACGAGCCTTTTAATTAGAAAAGCCTTATTTACAGCTGATTTGCGTTCATATAGGCTTTCTAATGTTTCCAATAATTTGAATGCATCAGTTTCCTTAGCAACATGGTGAAAAACACTCTGATCAACCCATTGTCGGATATGCCCAACAACTTTTCTATTTAACACATCCCAATCATCTTGAGATTTATCCACTGGCTTCACTCCTTTCACTTTAATAGGCAGGTAAAGTTCTTTGCAATACAAAATATCTTCCATCCTTGTTTTCCATATTGAGTAATTTGATGATGTGAGTTTGACCATTGTGAATGAAGTTTCTTCCATCCAATCCACACAAGAAATTACGTAAAAAACAGACCAGGCTCTGATACCACTTGTTGGGATTTTAGGCTATCCCCTTTTGTGTAGATTAAACAGGAATAATTTATCTCAGACAATAAATATCACAAATAATAAATAATCAAACCCACAGAAAAACACACCACAGTTTTACGTGGAAAACCCCTTCTTTAATAAAGGGGAAAAACCACGGGACCCAGTCCAGGCAAAACTTCCACTATAAAATAATGGGATTACAAAGCAATGTCTTCTCTAGTTAAAACTAGAGGATTTCATCATCACAATATGGATGGATTTCAATATAGAAATTAATCAAGGATGGATCTCACCCAATCTGAGATAACGGCAGAATTTTCTCTCTTGATGGCCTGAAGAGATAACTGCCGTAGAAGTGAATTTGAATCCTCTCTCCGTCGGAGCTGCTGCTGCTGCTGCTTTGAAGAGAACGACGACGACGGATTTTCCTGCGAGAGCTGTGTTCTTAATCTCTTTCTCTCTCACACCCTTTTATTTTCCTTCCGCCGAAAACGAGCGCCGAAAGCTAATGGGAGCAGGTGAGGAAATTTCCAAATGAAGACAAAATGTCTCCCTCGCCGAAAAGCAGAAGAAGAAAAACGAGTGATGCATTCAAATGAAGACAAAATATGGTGGGGCCCCCCACTTGACTTCACGTGGGAGGAACCCACCTTACAGCGAGATCCAGGCTTCCTTCAGATTGCCTCTGAAATATCGAAAGATGTGTACGGGGTTGAAGGCCTTGAGAACAGAAGAGTCATGGTGAACGACATTGTACAAACCAATGATTGCAATGGTTAAGAACCATATCGCCATTGCAGGAGCAAACGAGTACCCAACTTTGCTTGTCCCAAATCTCTGAATTGAGAACAGAAGCACCAAAATGGCTATTGAAATCATCATCAGCGCATCTGAGAAGACTTTCTGTGTCAGAATCGGATGGTGGGAAATGGGAATGAGAATGAGAAGAAAAGAAAACTCTGTGCTGAGATTGTTGCTGCTTAACATGTATCCATAAAACTTTTAAATGCTTCTGAACATTGAACTTGCTAAATCCTCCAATCTTATTTACCTTTAGAGATTTTTGGATCTAATTTCTTCACCCCATCAACTGCTGACAACACTGCATCAATTGAGAGCTCTTGGAATCAGTCAGAAATATTCCGTAATCAGTAACAAATGAGGGCTACTGACGGATATGAACAGATTAGTAACCTGAAATGCAGGGAGTGAAGATGCTATCTGACAAGACCATGCAAGTCCCAATGAGAGCCAGAATCAGCAGGCACGTCTTAGCAATTGGGCTACTCTCTATGGCTGATTTGATCCATTCAGCTCTCTTGGGATGCTTATTTGGAACTTGCAGCCTATATGCTGAGAGATTCATGTGGACGGCCTGCTGGCTTGGTATTTCATTCATCCGTGAGTGCCTGCATATCAGAGAGTACAAAGCAAACGTTCCACCTGTAACCCAAAACAGGAGATCAGATTTCAATACCATGTTGAGTGATAAGTCCTCGAATTGAATGCTAACCATCTCCATTGTCGTTTGCTAAGAGCACGATGAATACGTATTTGATGAGTGGGAGAAGCGTAAGAGAGTAGATGATGAGAGAGAGAGTTCCAACTACGGCATTTTAAAATGTGATTGATTTTTAAAAATCTAAAAACAAATCTACAAATCTTCA
The DNA here is from genome assembly GCA_030490835.1 of Annona cherimola. NCBI lineage: Eukaryota > Viridiplantae > Streptophyta > Magnoliopsida > Magnoliales > Annonaceae > Annona > Annona cherimola. Next base: position 18,914,274 of record CM059975.1, on the reverse strand, counting down.
AAATTTGTAAAAATCAATATACATGTTAAATATACTTAAATTAACAATTGTATAAAAAAATTAAAAAATAAGTTAAATGCACCCGTGTGCAACAAGCCTAAGTAGACCTGAGTGTATACAACTGTAACCAGACATTTCCATACATTAAATCATTATAATATAAATATATCTTCATAAAAATATAGGCCTAATATTTAATTCGCATACTATATTTTAATTACACATTTTGGATATGTACATGTTTTTTGAATTTCAAAAGTCTGAAGTAAAATTTTTTAATTAAAAAAATTGTGCTCCTACTAAGTGCAAACGTCTACATTGAATCTAAACGCACAAGCTTGCATATCCAGCTTTTTTATTTTCTTGTATTAATACGAGGACCTAAACATTACTTCGTGCAATTTTAAAATTTTTCTTGAATTTTCAAAAATAAAAAATGTCCACGTGAACAGGGGATTATTTTAAAAATTCAAAAAATATTTAAAAATATATAAAATATAAATTTTCATCCATAGAACTTAATGATTAGGCCACCAATAAATGTCAAAAAAATAAAAATATTAAATATAGTCATGCAAGCATATGCATTTAATGCACACATTTGCGTTGAACGATATCAGAAGCAACTGGTTAAAAACAACAGTTGTGTGGACACTGAAATGGTGCTCTTGTCAAACTTGGCGTTGCGGATTGCAACTGTGGCATGGTTGGTCGAACCTGAATCCGGTACTTCAACCCCGGAAATTTATGGACTTCAATCCTATGCTCCCGTGCTGCATGCTCCTGGGCACATACACACATTTCTTTTTATTTTTTTTTTGAAAATTTTTTCATAAAATTATTAGCCCAAGTGTATTTAATCTATGTGTAAATTTTTACCATTTTTGGAGTATTTTAGATATTTATTTTTTATTTTTGAAAATCAGTGACATTTTAGTAACTCCAAAAATGGTAAAAATTGATAAATATATTAAATACACTTGGGCTAATAAGTTTACGTAAAAATTTTCAAAAAACAAAAAAATATGTGTATGCGCCCAGGAGCATGCAGCACTGCATGCTCCCGGGAGCATAGGACTGGAGTCCAAAATTTATACTGTTAAACCTGCTTTTAAAAACTCGAGTGTAAATTCCTCAAAAAAGAAAAAAAGAAAAAAAACCTTAAGTGTAAAGAACCTAAACATGAGGAATTAGTTGAACATAAAATTAGGATTAAGTTCCAAGTAAACTTGTTTTTTTACCGCATGAGATTAAAAAAATAAATGAATGTTATGTTTAGCTTAAAATACATCATCATATACACAATCATACCCTAACACTAAATATATCATAGTTAAAAATATCTTTTCAATCTAAAATTTTTATCCTACACGACTACCTTATTTTTTATACATTTTTCTATATAATTAATCTACTTTTATACAACTATTAATCTAAGTATATTTAATGTGTATGTCAAAATATCCACAAAAAACTACCTGAAAAGGATTTTTTTTAAAGGATGTAAGAAAAAAAAATTTCAAAAATATACGCGTAGATGTAACCAAAAAAATTAAGCGTAGATGTAACAGAAAAATCAACTATTATACTAGTAGATGTAACAAAAAAATGTTTTTAAAGGATTTTTTTCCAAAGGACTAGATGTAACAAAATCAAGCATATGTATAGCTGACATGCCTTGGAAAGCTGATATGATCTTAGAGGAGCGATCCTGTTAGCCCGGTTTAAGTAAATGTCCCACTTAGCCCACCTTAAAATCTATTTACAATAATTTTTTTCACTTTTTTCTTCGTGCACTTGTTTATGTAAGTGTATTTAACATAGAGACCAAGTTTTACCATTTTCAAATATGTTTATTTATTTTTTTCAAATTTTTAAACATCTATGGGTGTGTTTGGAAATGGATAAAATTTTTGATGAAAAGTTTTGGAGAGTAAAAGTTGTCAAATGATGTGATATGATAGGGGTAATGATGATGAGTAAAGATGATAAAGTTAAAATAGATAGGTTAATTGTACGGGTAGTTGTGTAGAAATGATTAAAAAGTAGGGTGGTTGTATGGGAAAATGTGAAAAAATAATTAAAAAATATAATAATTGTAGAAAGTGAAAAGTTCTAGATCAAAAAAGTTTTAAGTTGACATTTTTTACACGTTGCCAAACACACCCTATATGTATATATGTATTTAAAATACCCTTATTTTTAAAAAATTTTAAAAATATATATATACATATCCAAAAGTGGTAAAACTTGATTTATAGATTAAATATACTTAGATAGACAAGTATATGAAGAAAAAAAAGCAAAAAAATTTTATTTTAAATAAAATTTTTAAAATGGGCTAAGTGAGTCATTTATTTAGCCCGGGCTAACCGGATCACTCATCGTGATCTTATAACAATCACATTAATGGATGCAGAAAGAGTGCAGAATGCGGGCTTAGGTGAAATTACTTTCAAAGATTTTTTTAATAAATTTTTAATTTTCGAAAATAAAAGTGCGTTCTAGGGGTGCAACTTGGTCCGGGTACCCGCGGGTCGACCCGCTAGGTACCCTATTTAGGGTCGGTTCGGTTCCGGGTATTAAATTATCCGTTCAAATTCAGGTAAGGTCGGTTCTGGTGCTGGGTACCCAGAACTGACCCGGATTATATATATATATATATATATATATATATATATATATATATAAACCTAAAAATCTACCCTCTCGGCCTCAATCCCGCTTCCCCTCCCTCCTCTCCTGCGCCGTCGCCTCTCCCCTCTCTCTCATGGCCTCTCCCTCGGCGCCTCCTCTCTCTCTCTCTCTCTCCCTCCCTCCCTCGACGCTTAGCTCGCCTGCTCCTCTCTTTCTCTTCCTCCCTCTCTCCCTCGACGCGCAGCTCGCCTGCTCCTCTCTCTCTCTCTCTCTAGCTTTTCTCCTAAACCCTAGCAGCAGCGATTTGCTGAAGAAGGAGATCCTTGCCCATCACTTGTCACTGTAAGCTCTCATCCCAGCCGCACCTCCTCTGTTTCAATCGCAGCCTCGGAGCCTCCTCCATTTCAGTAGTTGCTGTCGGAGAAGAAAAGCATCGTCACTCGTCTGTCGCCCCCATCCCATCCATGCATAGCTCATTCAGCATCTTCTTCAGCTGTTGTTGCTGTCGCCGACGAGGAAAGTTGCAGAAGTTAAGGTTTTTGGTTTTTTCCCAAATCGAAAAGGGCATGCTTCAATACGTTTAGGTTTTTGCATTACCATGATATTCAAATTGAATCTAAGTCATATAGCTTAGGATTCGAGTGCAATCCACAACCTGTTTTAAGATTCGAGCATGGACAGTTATGTAGGCTTAAACTTTTGATTCGCATGTTGTATAAATGATTTGTTTGTATATTCAAGTAGATCTAAGGTTGAAATGTTGTTAATTGAAGCTTGGATTGAACTAAATAGGGTGTATGAAACAAGAAGTCATGGAAGACTGCCCCTTTTTATGTTGCATTGTTAATTTTTAAGTAATTATTAATTCTAATGTTTAAGAATGTTGCTATGCTGTTAATCATCTATCATTATGTTATTGGATAATGTTGATGGTTCTACATAACTTGATTGATTTGTTAAGTTTTTATTACTTAGAAATTTATAGTCTTTTCTATATTAATCTGTTGTTCTTATAATAAGATGATGAGCAGCGATCAATGTTTTCAAAATAGTCATCTAATATGGTTGTTTCTATTTGAAATTCATGTTCTTGTCTTCAGTTATTAATTTTACTTATTGCTATTTAACATTCTGATGGTTTAAAAAATGAAAATATTTGAGTTATGAAGTTTAAGTTTGGACTTTACATGTTTGAGCTACATTCGTTTATTCCTCTTGTTTAATGTATTGATGATGATTTAGGAGCAATATCTAGGCAGTTTTTCACTTTTTCGGAACTTATCTTTCCTTTCATTATTTTTTTTCCTCCAATGATTTTGTCTTTAGGGATCAAACATCAGTCCTCTAACTCCCTCTAAAACTGCAGGTCCCATTCATGCTAGCCAAACTACAACCTTGTGTAAATTGGAAGGAAGCTGCAATATTCGGTTGGATCCTTTACCCACATGTCTGTATAGTACAACTACTGCTTCACTGATGTCACCAGTTCAATACGTTTATTATATTTATATGCTTATGTAGGTTGATGATTGCAAAAGATCACATGTAATTGACTATTCATTTTGCAATGTCTGGACAGTTAATTGTATGTAACAAGGTTATATATTTTGTAGTGAATCATGTGTGGACAGTATTATTTGATAAAATGTCTGGACAGTTAAGTTGATAGGGGATATATTTTGCATTGATTCATATAGATGGTTGATTGCATGTAAAAGATTTTTTAGTTTACAAAGATTCATGTCTGGACAGTTACTCATTTAGCAGTGATTTATTTTGATGTGCTTTATGTATGAGGATAATTAAATTAACAGGTTATTCATTTTGTAGTTCATGTCTATAGCTGCATATTGCATGATAATATAATTTTTTAGGAACCGATTTGGAACCGGAACCGGAACCGCCCCGCCCTTAAAAAAATAGGGTAGGGTAGGCTCCGAACTGACCCGACCTAAAATGGAGTAGGGTAGAGGTTTTCTAAAATAGGGTCAGGGTAGGTTCCAGCCCTACCTGGACCTACCCGGACCAAGTTGCACCCCTAGTGCATTCCGATGCGCTTGACATGACACAGTTGCATAAGCAAACCAATTCACGTTTTACATGCTACTACAAGTCTGCAACAAGCTATAATGGAGATTTGTATCCTGTGATTGACCACAATCACTTCTGGCCCACTGATTAGAAGGTAGACATAATTGTTGGAGGGGCTTTTGCGTGGATGATGTACAATTCCAAAATCTTTAATTTAAGGTACGTTTAAAGATGAGCCAGAAAGTGGGCAATGGGAATACCTTAATTCTTCCTGCCGGGAATGGAAATACGTAAATTCTTCAGTTCAACTTCAATCTTTTTAACTAATTTTGCTTTCGGAAAACTTTGATGAAAAATTTTTAATATAAAATTTTTTAAAATAGAAGAAAATGGCGTGATATGGTAGGTGTAATAATAAAGAGAAAAGATAATAATGTTAAAATAAATAGGTTAGTTGTGTGTACAGTTATGTATAAATAATTGAAAATTAGAGTGGTTGTATAGGAAAATATGAAAAAATAATTAAAAATAAAATAGTTATGGAGATTGAAAATTTTAATTTGAAATTTTTTTGTGAAAAACAAAAATACCCTTTATCATATCTTTTAATTATCTTTTCACTTAACTAACTAATTTATTTATGCTTTACTTTTATCTTATTATATCATTTTTAGACTTTTCAAAAATATTTTTTTCTTTTTTCTCACCTTATCAAACACACCCTTATAAAATAACTTCCTTGGGACCTAAAATGGAGTGAGAACGATTAATTTTATAATTTATCTATAAATTGAAACATAAATCTATCTTACAAGAGACAATGGATCTAGAACCTTTAACGAGTGAGGTTAATGCGGCACAAAAATGTTGGTGTTATTTGAGAGAGAGAATTAGATCATCATCATCATAATCATAAGCTATTTCCCACCTAAGTGGGGTCGGCTGCATGGATTCTGTTGCGCCATTCTTGGCGATTTAAGACTAAATTTTCTATAATTTGTAATATTTTAAAATCTTGTTTAACTACTTCCATCCATATTTTTTTGGGTTTCCCTCTCATTCTCCTATCACATTCTACTTGGATAGACTCTATTTTTCTAACTGGTGCTACTTTAGGCCTCCTTTTAACATAACCAAATCATCTTAATCTATTTTCTATCATTTTATCACAAATTGGTCTTACTTTTAAATTTTCTTGAATTATTTCATTCCTAATTTTATCTTTTCTTATTTTACCACTCATCCTTCTTAACATTCTCATTTCTGTTACACTCATTTTTTGTATATGTTGTCTTTTAACTGCCAAACATTCTGCCCTTAAAGTATAGCAAGTCTAATCGCAGTCTTATAAAATTTTTCTTTTAGTTTTATTGGAACTCGACGGTCACATAAAATTCCTGACGAACTTCTCCAATTCTTCCATCCTGCTTGAATTCTATGCATTATATCTTTCTCAATTTTCCCGTTCTCTTGAACTATTGATCCTAAGTACCTAAAGTGATTAGTTCTTATTACTACTTGATCTAAAATCATAATTGGTTCTTTATCCGGGTTCTTACTATTATTAAAATTGTATTCCATATATTCAATTTTTGTGCGAATAATTCTAAAACCATTAAATTCTAAAGCATCTACCTACCTATTCAATTTTAAATTTAGTCATTCTTCAGTTTCGTTTATTAGAACAATGTCATCTGTAAATAACATACAGCAAGATACTTCTTCTTGGAGATGCCTAGTAATTTCATCTATTGTTAAGGTAAAAATGTAAGAACTCAAGGCTGAGCCTTAATATAGACCTATTTTAACTGGGAAGACATTAGTATCTCTATTAATGGTCTCCACATTTGTAACAGCCCATTCGTACATATCATTAATATTATCAATGTATCTATTATTAATTCTTTTCTTTATCATCACTTATCATATTAACTTTCTTGGTACTCGATCATAAGTTTTTTCTAAATCAATAAAAATCATATACAAGTTCTTTTTCTTCTCCCTGTACTTTTCAAATAGTTGTCTAAGTAAGAAAATAGCTTCAGTGGTTGATCTTTATGGCATAAAACCAAATTGATTTTCAGATACATTAGTTTCTCTTCTTAGTCTATATTTAATTACTCTTTCCCATAATTTCATAGTATGACTCGTTAATTTTATTCCACAATAGTTTGCAAAATTTTGAATATCTTCCTTATTTTTATAGATTGAAACTATAATATTTTTTCTCCATTCACTTGACATTAACTTTGTTTTTATAATTTTATTAAAAAAATTTGTTAACCATATTGCACCTATATCTCCTATGCACTTCCATGCCTCAATTGGTATATTATCTAAGCCTAAGGCTTTTTCTGTTTTCATTTTTCTTAGAGTTTCCTTTACTTCCGATATTCGGATTTTTGGGAAATAACTGATTCTTATTTTCTTCTCCATTGCAAATAATCTTTTTAGTAGCTTTTTTTGATAGTTTGTATTGTTGTAAGTTCGTATTATTTTCATTTCTCTGCCATGTTTTAAACTTTTCTTATTTAGCATTTATAGCTTTTTGAATATCCTCATTCCTCCACCAAGTTTCTCTATGTGATGATCTACGATTTTTATATATACCTACAATACTTTGTCCTATTTCTTTTATGTTAGTTGTCATTTTATCCTACATTGATTCTACTCAATCTTCTTGTGTGTCCTATTTTCCTTCTTCTATTATTCTTTTACTAAAAAGTTCTATATCGTTTTCTTTTAAATTCCACAATTTAATTTTTGAAATTATATTACCTTTAGTTTTTGTTGACTCTTTTTGTGTATATATATTCATCATTAATAATCTATGCTGCATGGCTAAGCTCTCACCTGGGATAACCTTACAATTAATACAAATTGATCTATCCACTTTTCTTATAAGGAAAAATCTATTTGGCTAAAATTTTTGTTTAGCATTGCTAATGATGTTTTTAGTAGCTTTTTTTGATAGTTTGTATTGTTGTAAGTTAGTATCATTTTTATTTCTCTGCCATGTTATAAACTTTTCTTGTTTAGCATTTATAGCTTTTTGAATATCCTCATTCTTCCACCAAGTTTCTCTATGTGATGATCTACGATTTTTATATATACTTACAATACTTTGTCCTATTTCTTTTATGTTAGTTGTCATTTTATCTTACATTGATTCTACTCAATCTTCTTGTGTGTCCTATTTTCCTTCTTCTATTATTCTTTTACTAAAAAGTTCTATGTCGTTTTCTTTTAAATTCCACAATTTAATTTTTGGAATTATATTACCTTTAGTTTTTGTTGACTCTTTTTGTGTATATATATTCATCATTAATAATCTATGCTGCATGGCTAAGCTCTCACCTGGGATAACCTTACAATTAATACAAATTGATCTATCCACTTTTCTTATAAGGAAAAAATCTATTTTGCTAGAATTGGTCTCACTCTCGAAAGTTATCAAGTGTTTATCTCGTTTTTGAAATAAGGTATTTGCTATGACCAAATCATATGGTATAGCAAAATCCAAAATGACATTCCCTATTTCATTCCTTATTCCAAAGTCGAAACCTTCATAACTTCTCTCATATTCTACATTCTCTTTTCCTACATGTCTATTTAAATCTCCACCTATCACAACCTTTTCTTGGTTAGATATCCTTTGCATAACATTATCTAAGTCATCCCAAAATTGTTTCTTGATTCTATCATCTAATCCTACTTGTGGTGCATAAGCACTAATCACATTTAAGACCTCTACACCTAATAAAAGTTTTATTTGAATAATTCTATCATTTACTCTATTAACATCTACAACTTTATTTATTAATTTGTTATATAATATTATCCATACACTATTTCTATTACCATCTTTTCCTATATACCATAATTTGAATTCATTAATCTCTTTAGCATTCTCTGCTTTATACCTAGTCTCTTGAAGGCATGCTATATTAATTTTTCTCCTTCTCATAACATCTACTACTTTCATACTTTTCCCTGAAAGAGTCCCAACATTCCATGAGGCAAAACGGACCTTGTATTTTGGTATCACCTTCTTCCCTAAACCACGTCCATAAAGGCCTGAGAACCTTTGCCGACTTTTTGCCACAACTAGATGTTGTTGTAGCGCCTCACTTATGAGGAAATGCCCAACATTTCTCACTACGTCCGGGCTCCGATGTAGCGCGTCGCTTCTGGAGAAACGCCCTAGCAATCGTTGCTCATTTCTCACTACAGTCGGGCTCTGCTGCAGCGCGTCGCTTACAGGGGACGCCATAGCGTTAACAACTTTTAGTATATTTTCAGAATTTATAAGAGATGCGACGGTGATTTTTAATAGCACCTGCTGCCAGCCTGACATGCCAACCTTTATTTTTTTCTCGGGCTTGGGACCAGCAGTAAGATAAAAACTCTTACTGGCATGGTTAGAGAATTAGATCAAATTAAATAAAAAGTATTTTGAAATGTTTTTCAAAGTTTTAAAGAGAGTTATATAATTTTTGAAATTTATGATGTGTCTTGTAGTATATACTTTTAAACAAAACACTCAAGTTAAAGTGGGCCACACTCAAATTTTTGTTATTTAAGGCATATTTGGCAACATAAAAAAAAATTTAATCCGAAACTTTTTAAATTTTATAAATATTTTATTTTTTAATTATCTCTTTACATATTACATTACTGGTTAACCATTTCTACACAATTGCCCATGTAACTAACTACATAAAAATTTATCACCTCCTGAACACACCCTTAGATATTTATTTTTAAAATAATGTCAATTGTTATTGGAAATTCTCTGATAATGCTGACAACATTTTAATGATTAAGGGTTCAATTGGAAGCATGTAAAAACAAATTTCAATTGCACATCTTTTGATATTTTTCCATAATTAACTACACTTCTTTTTTTTTTTGTTATCGCCTTTACATTCTAAATTTTTTCGTATATGCATGTATAATTTACCATTTATTTATCATTATTCTCTTCATTCGTAATTATTATTTGTTTCCTATCGTTTCACTATCTTACTTTTCAAAAAACTTTCCCACAAATTATTATCATCGTTTTATTTGACATCATTTATTTTACAATGGTATAGGAAATCATCTTAATCAAAGTATAAAATGCTTAGAATTCACTTAAAATATTTATGATAGTTTATAAAATAACTTACCTAGGCTTTATTTGGCTTGTTTGATTAATAGCGCTTCTATGGTACTTGTTCACAACTTCAATGGGATGGGAACTAACAACTATTGGATAAATCTCTTATTTCTAAAGTATACTTTTTTCATCCAAAAATTTTAGTGTTCAACATGGTTTAAAAAAACTTAACAGCTTCTTTTTATATGAATTAGTGCTATTCCTTTAGTCAAAATCGGAATTACACTTAAGCACACAGAGCTATCACACCACTTAATTATACCTTGGACAACTATTTTGATAGCATTTGCTACTACTAAATTTGAAGGAAAGCTATTAGGTTAGAAGCACCAAAATCTCAGTAAATAATAATAAACGTTATAATAATCTTATGGGTATGGAAAAATATTTTATATGATATAAGTATTGAACTAATAATTTTAGAAGAGATACGTAAATCAGATAACTTTGTTACATTATTTTTATCAAATGCCATAGCAGATTGGATTTTTGAATGAAGTTAGACAGTAAACTTGAGTGGTGCCGTGCATAGAAGTACAACCCATGATCCCGCATGCATAGGTGCCCACATGATTCTGTTGACCCATTTTTTATTTTATACCAACAATGTTACTGCGTTTAAAAATAAAAATATATATAAAAATATTAAAAAATAATAAAACTTAATTTACAGGTTAAATATACCTAACTTTATATGTTTATAAAAATATTAAAAAATGAGTTAAATGGCCGCATGCATATAGGCACCCGCAGGCTGCATGGGAATGGGATCATGCCTCTCGAAGCATTTCCAAATTAAGAGGAGTGGCGACTCGGGAACGTGATCTTATGCTCCCGGGAGCATGCAACACTGCATGCTCCCGGGCGCATACACCTTTTTTTATTTTTTTGAAAATATTTTTACAAACTTGTTAGCCCAAGTATATTTAATTCGTGTGTAAATTTTTACCATTTTTGAAGTATTTTAGATATTTATTTTTTATTTTTGAAAATCAGTGGCATTTTAGGTAATTTTAAATTACTAAAATGCCACTGATTTTCAAAAATAAAAAATAAATATCTAAAAATCTCCAAAAATGGTAAAATTTGATAAATACGTTAAATACACTTGGGCTAACAAGTTTATGAAAAAAATTTCAAAAAAAAATAAGGAGCATAGGAACATGCTCCGGCGACCGGACCATCACATCGGCATGTCATTGAACACCTTGACTGGTTTGGAAATTGGTAATAGTGGGAACGAGATATAATAGGGATAAAGTGGAAACAGGTTGGTAATTGTGCGAAAAAAATAACGGATTTACAAGGTAATATTGTAAATGCGGATCCTTGTTTGGTCTGCTGCGGAGAGCACTCCCGGCCTATCTATTTCCAATTTCCAATCCTCCATCCACCCACGTCCGCATGCTACCATATGAAAACATCTTAAACGTATTTTAATTCTTTAATATTACAAACTATTCAGATTAGCTAGCTGTTTAAGTCAGCCACAACTATCTAAAATGGCAAATACTCCATGTTTATGGACATTGGTTTGAATTCATAAGCGCTTGGTGTGAGGGCACATGAGCGCAAAAAGATTAAAAATAAAGTAGTTGTGGTAAGTAAAAAATTTTACATCAAAAATTTTGGTTCGAAAGTTTTGATTTTTGACAAATACACCATATATCAATTGTATTTTTTGTTGGAAACAATTATTGAAATTGAATGAAAATACCCAAACCATATGTTTTGATGATTAAACAACACAAGTTGAGTAAATCTAAGCTACTAATATGTATTGTGCAAATGTTCAAAGCTGTAAAAGGATATATACAAAACAGAACAAGTCAAGTCAAAACTCAAGTCGACTCAGACATCGACTTAGGCGAAGTCGATCTCTCAAGTCGACTCCATCTTCGACTTCAAAGAATATTTTTCTTCCAGCGTCGATTTTGGAGAGCAGAAAAACTGAAGTCGCAGATGAAGTCGACTCCACTTGCGACTTGGGTGAAGTTGCAGGCGAAGTCGACTCCAATATCGACTTCAAGCGGCAACTTCTTTCCAGCGTTGAAATTGGGTGGCAAAACTTCTGAAGTCGCAACCAAAGTCAACTCCACATGCGACTTGGGTAAAGTCGCAGGCAAAAGTCGACTCCAGCATCAACTTCAACTTGGTAGGGCAAATTTTCAAGTTCAAGTCGAAGAACAAGTCGACTTCGAGATAGACTTGAGTTAAATAGAAGATGAAGACGACTCAAATTTCTCAACTTGAATATATGAAGACTAATCCAAGTTTAAAGCAACCAAGACACATAATTCAAATCATTCTACATCAAGGTTGAAATTGTTCATACAAGATTCAAGTTTTTCAAGTTCTCTAGACTTAAAGCTAAAGAAATTTTGTACAAATAAGTTCCAAGTATTGAAAGACAAAAGAAAAAGAAGAAGTTGAGCAAGCAAGAGACGCTTCAACAAAGATAAAACTGACTTGGCAAAAGAAAGTAGTCAAATCGCACCCGAAGTCGACTCCAAGATCGACTTGAAACCAAGTCTCAGACCAAGTCGACCCAGAGGATAGACTTGGAAACTGAAGAACAGCTGAAGTCGCACACGAAGTCGACTCCAGCATGCGACTTGGGAGAAGTCGCACATGAAGTCGACTCCACCTGCGACTTGGAGACATAACGTTCGAATTTTTGAACATTGGAACATTTATTACGCGCCAACCAACTCTATAACGTTCAAAATTCTCCCTCCTCTATATATAGACACTCGAGCAAACTTGGATAAAAACAAGATAGAGCTGAAAAAGAGGAAAGAAGTGCTACTAAGAGTTTCAATCCACTTTTTTCTACAATTGAGTGATCTATACACTTTCAAATGAAGAACAAGCTTCAAAGTTGCCGTTTGCTTCAACGCAATACGATTCGTTGCTTCTACAGATTCTTCCTCGAGCTAAAACTTGCTACACAAATCTGTAAAGTGTAGATTTCTTCTATTTCATCTTGTTATTTGATTTTGATGCTTGGTTTGAGTTTGGTGTTTCAAACCAAGATATAGCAAGTAGGGTTGTGATTGGAGTATAACTCATTACCTACTTGTGTTGCTTATTATACACGCCCCCTAGAGCTAGAATCTAGAAGAGAGCGGAGATTCTGGTTGTATATGCCCCGAGAGCTAGAATCTAGAAGAGAGCGGAGACTCTAGTTGTATTCGCTGAATACATATTGGAACCCAAGTCACAATGGAGTGTGAGCTTGAAAGAGTGGAGTAGGAAAAGGTTGCCGAACCACTATAAATCTTGTCTACTGCTTTTCATTTTCATTTTCACTTTCACTATCTTATTGCTTTCTATTTGTTTCATTAAAGGGGTTTAAACTAAATCGGGGTAAAATCTCTAATTAAAGTTTTAAATTTTTAAATACCCAATTCACCCCTCCCCTCTTGGGTAATTGCCACAAACTCGGGACCAACATTTTTTGCATTTTAGGCACCACTTGTTCCCTAATTACGAGACCTCAAGTTTTTTGCATTGGCATGCTAAATTTTGTAAGTTTGTATATTTTGTAGAATAAATATTGCCATTATTTTTTTATTGGTCACAAGATACACCACCCTCGACTTAAGCTATCATAGGAAATTGAACCCGGACCTCGGCCATAAGAGACCGGGTGGTACCCACATATTAACATTTATTAATTCTATGATGCATTACATGTTAACACGATATTATATGATAATTACATATTTTTTAGATTATACAAGATTAATATTGTCTTAGTTGAACTCATGTATAACCTCCAAAAGCAGCTTTTGAGGGAAGGGCCATGATACAAAGTTACAAACCATGTAATTCAAACACCAGCCCCCTCCCCCAATTCGAGGAATGTGAGACAATAGTCTTAGCAGAAAATCAACTTGAGCATAGCATGTCAAAGCCTTGGTAAGGAATATTAGAAGATTCCCAATAAATTAGACTTGTGCGGTTGCTTAGTCATGGAAAGAACTAATAAAGGATCCTCTAGAAAATGTTCTTCTTTACAACTTACCCCTTGCAGAATCAGCACATTATATTCACATATTTTTATTTCAGCATCTGATGATGCCTTTCTAGAAGTCCCTAGCCTCTCCAAGAGAAGTTCCAGTAGGCTTTCACTGCCTGCAGGTTTACTTAAGAAAAAGGAGTCCAATACAATGGCCCTCTCAAGAAAAAATTTCACCAACCGTCTTTCATTCTTAGAGCCTCTAAGACCCTTCACCTCTAGTCTTCAAATGAGGGAAGGCCATCTCTAGAGAATCTCCTTTCGGTATCCGATACGATTTCAGGTTATCTAATACGATTAGCTCGAGCTTTTGATATCACAATTAAAGCTGTTCATAATATGTACCTCTCCTTTCTCTTGAACAGATAGTGGGGTTGAATTCTGTAACACCCCACCCTTGAGGTGTTGGGAATGGGGTCTACTATGTCAAAGCTAAAATAAGATCTCCCAAGATGGAAATAGATACCAAGGTGCAAAATCATAAACATTTTAACTATTACATCTCAAATTTGCTCCTTAAGGAGTTAATATACAATTTTCAATGTCTAAAATCAAAATAACCATGCATTATAAGGAAATTTCAATAAAATTCTAAACTTCTTTGTCTTTTCCTCTACTAGGTTCGCCTTTTCCCCATGTTGATAAAGGCTCTAGTATAGCATTGTATCCCTGTTTTTCCACTGAAAACAAAACTATGTGAGCTGAAAGCTCAGTAAGTAAACATGTATTTTTTAAAAAAAAAATTCATTTTCAATCATATATATATTTTTTTACAAATACAATATCTATACTATCTTTTATGCACAATAAACTGTAATAAAAAAAACATCTTGATAAATGTGCACAGATATGTCAATTTTAAATCATGCATTCGTACTGGGGGTATTGCCATCTACTTGTGCTCGCGTGCAGCCGTGCTACACATTCGTGAGCTAAATCATCTCCTTTGGTAGTCCTGAGGTCGCTACCCAGGTACTACCATACTACTTTACTCCTTAGCAAACCCAAATATGCAATTATGCATCATACTCATGAATTTTAATTGATGCACCACTTAAATTCACTACTAAACATGAGTTTGAAATAATAATGCTCATTTTTGAATAAACAAATTTGAAAGAAATAAATAATCACATTTCATAGCAAATCATAATATTCACATAATATTTTCAAAGACATGCTTTGGTAAAAGTTTACTTACCTCTGAGTAGACTTTAAAAATCCTCTTTTTCCAATTTTTTGTAGTAGCCTCAAGTCTCTTTTCCTAATTTTCATCACAATATGTTTATTATTTCACTTTGATTTTCACAAATATTATTTAAAATTCCATTTATAACTTTCTCAAAATTTCTCATAATTTTAATCGGTCAAAATCCTATTTTCTTCTATTTATTCTTATATTAATTTACTTTTAAACAACTTTATTTTTTATATGTAAAATAAATTTGGACTTATACTTCTTTAGATATTTTCCTTTAATTTTTCTCATATTTTTATAATTTTAAACTCATTTAAGCTTCTAAATATTGAATTTAATTTTCTTGGTATTTTTCATAATTTTCTGTAATTTTTTTCAGTTTTTTTTTTTTTTTCTCGCCGCCGGCCGGCCGGTCGCCGGCGGGCTGCTGCTGCTGTCGAGCCGGAACAGTGGGCCAGGTTAGCGGGCTGGGTCCTTGGTTGGAAGTTGGGCCAGACTGGATAGTGGGCTGGCTCTGTTTAAGTGGGCTAAACTATTGGGCTTTCGTTTCTGTGGGCTTAAGCTTGATTTATGGGCTTCTTACTCACTGGGCCTGTTCAGATGGGCTTAGCCCACTGGTCCAGAAGTTTATTTATTTATTTATTTATTTTCAACGGTCCATATTTTCTGAATAAAATGGCTTATATCTCTCAATATACATATCTGTTTGTTCTGAAATTTTAAGGGTAAGCTTATAAAATTATGTTTTATAATCTGGACGGTCCATTTTTGTAAAATAACATCTCTATCATCAGATTTAATATAAAGGGTTTAATAAAAGGTTAATATTAAATATCACTTCAAATAGCCATATAAACTAATTTTTAACAAAATTAATTCATCACATATACTGTAAAATATCTCAAATAATGTTTGTAATGGTTCAGATTATTCGTTTTGCATCTATATTTTCCTGTAAATTTTTTTTTGTGTTTTTCTCTTAAAATACATATTTACCACTCTATATTATGTCTAAATTTGCTATATCTAAAAATCTATAAGTCTGATCAATCTGAAATTTTGCAGGAAAGCTAATCATATAATTATCTTATTATTGTACGGTCACAATTATCTAATTATGCTCAGAAGTGTGTTTATTTCATCATATATCATTTCATACCCTTTATTTGGTACTTCTCATTTAAATAAGTAAAATTTCAACATTAAACATTTCAATAATACTCTTGTAACTAATTAGTCATGCTAGAATTGTCGTGAATGGTTTAGATCTATGAAATAACTTGCGTATAACATAGAATGAATGAGATTAACAGAAAAAATGGTTCGACGCAGCTTACCTTCAAAATTCTTTCTTCTTCCTTCGTCTGTCTCCAGCGCGATTTCTCTTCTTCTTCAAATGGCGAAAACCCATGCGCCTTTTATACTAATCCATGTGTTAAACGGCTGGGGTTAATTGCCATCAATTTGAAATGAACGTGCATGACCCATTAATCCCACCGTTTCCATAACGGTGCCTAATAAAACAGTTTCCATAACGGCGCCTAATAAAACAAAAAAATAAATAAATAAAATAAACGGCGCTGAATACTGCGCCGAATGACGATGGCTATTACATTCTCCCCCCCTTATAAAAGTTTCGTCCTCGAAACTTAATCAAACAAAAATGGATACTTTTGTTTGATATCTTCTTCAAGCTCCCACGTAGCTTCCGATTCTCCATGATTGCTCCATTGCACTTTGACATACTTTATCAATCTTTTCCGCAACTGTTGCTCTTTAGAATTTATTATCTTGATTGGATTTTCTTCATATATTAACTTATCTGAGATTGGCAATCGATCTGCTGTGAGCACATGGGAAGGATCTGACACATATTTTCTCAACATAGAAATGTGAAACACATTATGCACTGCAGCCAATGAGGGTGGTAGTGCTATTCGATATGCCACTGCTCCGACTTTCTCTAAAACTTCATATGGTCCAATATAACGAGGACTGAGCTTTCCCTTTTTGCCAAATCTCATAACTCCTTTCATAGGTGATATTTTTACAAACACCTTATCACCTATGGAAAATTCTAATTCTCTCCGCCTGAGATCTGCATAACTTTTTTGTCTACTTTGGGCAGTAAGCAATCTTTCTCTGATTAACTTCACTTTATCTGCAGTTTCTTGCACAATATCTGGCCCGATCAATCTTCTTTCTCCAACCTCATCCCAATTTAAGGGTGTTCTGCAAGGTTTCCCATATAAAGCTTCATAAGGAGACATTTTAATGCTAGCATGATAACTGTTATTATATGCAAATTCCACTAAAGTCATATATTTATCCCAACCATTTTCGAAATCTATTATACACATTCTCAACATATCCTCGACTACTTGATTTAGTCTTTCAGTCTGCCCATCTGTTTGTGGATGAAATGCTGTACTAAATTTCAATTTTTTCCCCATTGTCTGATTTAAACTGCGCCAAAACTTTGAAGTAAATATAGTATCTCGGTCGGAAATAATTGCCTTGGGAATTCCATGCAACCGAACTATTTCTTTACAATACAGGTTGGCTAACTTTTCTGCAGAATAACTGGTTTTGATTGGCAAGAAATGTGCGACCTTTGTTAATCTATCCACAATTACCCAAATAGAATTATTTCCTGCAGCAGTCCTTGGTAACCCTTCAATAAAATCCATAGTGATTTCATCCCACTTCCATTCTGGTATTTCCATTTGCTGTAATAATCCTGCTGGCTTTTGATGTTCGGCTTTAACTTGTTGGCATGTTAGGCATTGTGCTACAAATTCTGCTATCATTTTCTTCATACCCATCCACCAAAAATTTCTTTTAAGATCTTCATACATCTTTGTACTCCCTGGGTGTATGGTGTATAGTGAGTAATGAGCTTCTTCTAAAATTTGTCTTTTTAGTTCTACCGCCTCAGGTACACACAACCTTCCTTTATATCTGACGGTGCCCTCATCCTCAACTGTGAATCCTTCCATAGTCCCTTCTGCCACTTTCTCCTTTATCCTTATAATTTGTTCATCTGTTCTTTGTCTTTCTTTGATCTGTTCAAATAGAGAAGGCTTCACTTGTAATTGATATAACTGATACACTAACTCTTTGGGGCAAACTTCTAATGACAACTTTCGCATGTCATTAATTAACTCCTCCTGATCTGTAATTAAAGTAGCTAAATTGCTATTTGACTTTCTGCTTAAAGCATCAGCTACTATATTTGCTTTCCCTGGGTGATATTGGATATTCAAATCATAATCTTTCAGTAATTCTAACCATCTTCTTTGCCTCATATTCAACTCTTTTTGAGTGAAAATATATTTCAAGCTCTTGTGATCTGTATAAATATCACATTGTTCCCCATAAAGATAATGCCTCCAAATTTTCAAAGCAAATACTACTACAGCTAGTTCCAAATCATGAGTGGGATAATTCTGTTCATAAGGTTTCAACTGTCGTGAAGCATATGCAATCACCTTCCCATTCTGCATTAATACACAACCAAGACCCTTTTTAGAAGCATCGCTATAAATAACAAATCCTCCACCGCTAGTAGGGGTAGTTAAAACTGGTGCCTTCACTAATCTCTGCTTGAGTTCTTGAAAACTATTTTCACAATCATCAGTCCATTGAAATTTTACCCCCTTTCTTATTAGCTTTGTGAGAGGAGTACATATCCGAGAGAAATCTTCTACGAATCTGCGATAATACCCCACAAGACCAAGAAAGCTACGTATCTCTGTGACATTTGTCGGCCTTGGCCAATTCACCACTGCCTCGACCTTAGCAGGATCAACCATAATACCTTATGCTGTAACAATATGCCCCAAAAATGGAACACTATGCATCCAAAACTCGCATTTCTTCAATTTTGCATATAATTTGTTCTCCCTCAAAGTTTGCAATACCATTCTAAGGTGTTCAACATGATCATCCTTTGTTTTTGAATAAATGAGAATGTCATCTATGAATATGACCACAAATTTATCCAAATAGGGTCTGAACACTCTTTGCATTAAATCCATAAAGGCAGCTGGTGCATTTGTTAACCCGAATGGCATTACCAAAAATTCATAATGTCCATACCGAGTTCGAAAAGCAGTTTTCTGTATATCTTCTTCTTTAATCCTCAATTGATGATATCCCGACTGTAAATCAATTTTAGAGAATATAGTTGCCCCTTGTAGTTGATCAAATAAATCATCTATTCGAGGTAAAGGGTATTTATTTTTTATAGTCACCTTATTCAGTTCTCTATAATCAATGCACAATCTCAAACTACCATCTTTCTTTTTCACAAACAGAACCGGCGCTCCCCAAGGTGACACACTTGGTCGTATAAAACCCTTATCTAATAATTCTTCCAGCTGTGTTTTTAATTCTGCCATTTCTGTCGGGGCCATTCTATAAGGTTGTTTAGAAATTGGAAGTACCCCAGGCACTATATCTATTGTAAATTCTATTTCTCTCTGAGGGGGCAATTCTGACAACTCAATAGGAAAAATATCAGGAAATTCTTTTACTATTGTTATCTCTTCAAGAGGTAAAGTTTCTCTGTTTATATCAACTACCGAAGCCAAAAATGCCTGACATCCTTTGTTTATCGACTTAACAGCTTTCATGGCAGAAATGATTTTCACCTGCTGAGATTTATCTGCAACCACCTCTATCGACTTGGACATTTTAAAAATAATTTTTCGATCACCACAATCTATTATCGCTCTCCACTTAGATAACCAGTCCATTCCCAATATCACATCAAAATCATGCATAGGCAACAATATCAAGTCTGCTTCTAAATTCATTTCTCCTATTTTGATTGGGCAGGCTTTGCAAATTCTATCTGTACTTGCTAATCGATGTACCGGGGATTCAACATTCACAATCATATCCATGCTTTCATGCGCAATTGCATATTTTGTAGTAAAAGCACAAGAAATAAAGGAATGCGTAGCACCAGAATCAAATAACACTTTGGCAGGACAAGAGTGGATAAGCAATGTACCAATGAGAACATCGTCATGTGCAGTTTGAGCTTCTGCATTGGTCATAGCGTGCACCCTAGCATTTGTCCTCTGCCTCTGTTGTTCTGGGCCACGAACTGGTGGTGCTGGTGACCTCATTTGTACTGCTTGACGCTCCCCAGTTTGTTTGTTGCCAAGTAGGGATACTTAACTTCACCGCATTCCACCACTTAGCTGCATTGCCTTTCAACATATGGGTGGCAAACTGGACCTTTTGCTGCTCGCTGCATTGGAGCAAATTGAAAATCTTCTCTAATTCTTCTATCCATTCTTCAGCATTGTTAGGGTCCGGATCTCCTCGATAGAGTGGAGGTCGCATGTTCAGAAAATCATTCATGACTCTCCTATGAGCATCAGCTTCCGTAACATTCCTTGGTACATTCCTTCCAACTGGAGAGTTTTCTGAAAATTGTTGGGCTGTCATCCGTTCCATAGTTTGCAATGCTCTCAACACTGCGTCCATAACTTGAGCATTGACGTCCATAATGCCTTGTGATTGTCCTGCATTTGATGCTCCAGCAACATCATTTCTAGGATTGTTCTCTCCTGAAGCTTCATTATATGGGTCATTTGTGTGAGCTGAAGAAGAATCCTCACTGACCAATACACTTCCCACCAACCTACGAGTCCTTTTTCTTACTAATCGCGACAGTGGTTCCTCCATCACCACTTGTTTTCCTTTATCCTTCTTAGGATGCATCTTTTTCCTACATCATACCATTAATCTTAAATATATTTGCATAACTTCTAAAATTTTCATTTTTCATATCATAAATTAAAAGAGAAGACTATCTAAAGCATTAAATTTATCATATTATTCATAGAAAATAAAAACTTTAAGCTAATCAGCTAAGTTTACATCATCTTCACTAGAAGAATCATAAAACTTAGGACCACTAAGTTTCATTTCTACTGGTTGATACTCCATTTCTAGGAGTTCAACTTCATTATCATCATCATCATCACTAATTTGAATTTCAACATTATAATTTTTATTATTTTCTTGATTTTCTTGTGAGTCATCTCTTGAGTTTCCTTCACAATCTGTTGTAAATTCTTCTTCATATTCTTTATCAGAATATTCTATTGGTTCCTCCTCTACACTCTTCTTTTGATTCATCTGAAATGCCCACATTCTTCGATAAGCATTTCTTCTTGCTTTTGCTTCAGTACTAGTTGCACGTCCGGCTTCATACTTACGTTTGGGTGCCATTATAACTCCTATATCATTAAACAGTTAAATTTCATAATTATTTAGAATTACTTAAGTTTTGCACTTTCTAAGCTATCATAGGAAATTGAACCCGGACCTCGGCCATAAGAGACCGGGTGGTACCCACATATTAACATTTATTAATTCTATGATGCATTACATGTTAACACGATATTATATGATAATTACATATTTTTTAGATTATACAAGATTAATATTGTCTTAGTTGAACTCATGTATAACCTCCAAAAGCAGCTTTTGAGGGAAGGGCCATGATACAAAGTTACAAACCATGTAATTCAAACACCAGCCCCCTCCCCCAATTCGAGGAATGTGAGACAATAGTCTTAGCAGAAAATCAACTTGAGCATAGCATGTCAAAGCCTTGGTAAGGAATATTAGAAGATTCCCAATAAATTAGACTTGTGCGGTTGCTTAGTCATGGAAAGAACTAATAAAGGATCCTCTAGAAAATGTTCTTCTTTACAACTTACCCCTTGCAGAATCAGCACATTATATTCACATATTTTTATTTCAGCATCTGATGATGCCTTTCTAGAAGTCCCTAGCCTCTCCAAGAGAAGTTCCAGTAGGCTTTCACTGCCTGCAGGTTTACTTAAGAAAAAGGAGTCCAATACAATGGCCCTCTCAAGAAAAAATTTCACCAACCGTCTTTCATTCTTAGAGCCTCTAAGACCCTTCACCTCTAGTCTTCAAATGAGGGAAGGCCATCTCTAGAGAATCTCCTTTCGGTATCCGATACGATTTCAGGTTATCTAATACGATTAGCTCGAGCTTTTGATATCACAATTAAAGCTGTTCATAATATGTACCTCTCCTTTCTCTTGAACAGATAGTGGGGTTGAATTCTGTAACACCCCACCCTTGAGGTGTTGGGAATGGGGTCTACTATGTCAAAGCTAAAATAAGATCTCCCAAGATGGAAATAGATACCAAGGTGCAAAATCATAAACATTTTAACTATTACATCTCAAATTTGCTCCTTAAGGAGTTAATATACAATTTTCAATGTCTAAAATCAAAATAACCATGCATTATAAGGAAATTTCAATAAAATTCTAAACTTCTTTGTCTTTTCCTCTACTAGGTTCGCCTTTTCCCCATGTTGATAAAGGCTCTAGTATAGCATTGTATCCCTGTTTTTCCACTGAAAACAAAACTATGTGAGCTGAAAGCTCAGTAAGTAAACATGTATTTTTTAAAAAAAAAATTCATTTTCAATCATATATATATTTTTTTACAAATACAATATCTATACTATCTTTTATGCACAATAAACTGTAATAAAAAAAACATCTTGATAAATGTGCACAGATATGTCAATTTTAAATCATGCATTCGTACTGGGGGTATTGCCATCTACTTGTGCTCGCGTGCAGCCGTGCTACACATTCGTGAGCTAAATCATCTCCTTTGGTAGTCCTGAGGTCGCTACCCAGGTACTACCATACTACTTTACTCCTTAGCAAACCCAAATATGCAATTATGCATCATACTCATGAATTTTAATTGATGCACCACTTAAATTCACTACTAAACATGAGTTTGAAATAATAATGCTCATTTTTGAATAAACAAATTTGAAAGAAATAAATAATCACATTTCATAGCAAATCATAATATTCACATAATATTTTCAAAGACATGCTTTGGTAAAAGTTTACTTACCTCTGAGTAGACTTTAAAAATCCTCTTTTTCCAATTTTTTGTAGTAGCCTCAAGTCTCTTTTCCTAATTTTCATCACAATATGTTTATTATTTCACTTTGATTTTCACAAATATTATTTAAAATTCCATTTATAACTTTCTCAAAATTTCTCATAATTTTAATCGGTCAAAATCCTATTTTCTTCTATTTATTCTTATATTAATTTACTTTTAAACAACTTTATTTTTTATATGTAAAATAAATTTGGACTTATACTTCTTTAGATATTTTCCTTTAATTTTTCACATATTTTTATAATTTTAAACTCATTTAAGCTTCTAAATATTGAATTTAATTTTCTTGGTATTTTTCATAATTTTCTGTAATTTTTTTCAGTTTTTTTTTTTTTTTTTTTTTTTTCTCGCCGCCGGCCGGCCGGTCGCCGGCGGGCTGCTGCTGCTGTCGAGCCGGAACAGTGGGCCAGGTTAGCGGGCTGGGTCCTTGGTTGGAAGTTGGGCCAGACTGGATAGTGGGCTGGCTCTGTTTAAGTGGGCTAAACTATTGGGCTTTCGTTTCTGTGGGCTTAAGCTTGATTTATGGGCTTCTTACTCACTGGGCCTGTTCAGATGGGCTTAGCCCACTGGTCCAGAAGTTTATTTATTTATTTATTTATTTTCAACGGTCCATATTTTCTGAATAAAATGGCTTATATCTCTCAATATACATATCTGTTTGTTCTGAAATTTTAAGGGTAAGCTTATAAAATTATGTTTTATAATCTGGACGGTCCATTTTTGTAAAATAACATCTCTATCATCAGATTTAATATAAAGGGTTTAATAAAAGGTTAATATTAAATATCACTTCAAATAGCCATATAAACTAATTTTTAACAAAATTAATTCATCACATATACTGTAAAATATCTCAAATAATGTTTGTAATGGTTCAGATTATTCGTTTTGCATCTATATTTTCCTGTAAATTTTTTTTTGTGTTTTTCTCTTAAAATACATATTTACCACTCTATATTATGTCTAAATTTGCTATATCTAAAAATCTAT
This sequence comes from Annona cherimola, assembly GCA_030490835.1. NCBI lineage: Eukaryota > Viridiplantae > Streptophyta > Magnoliopsida > Magnoliales > Annonaceae > Annona > Annona cherimola. Next base: position 18,890,235 of record CM059975.1, on the reverse strand, counting down.
AAGTCTGATCAATCTGAAATTTTGCAGGAAAGCTAATCATATAATTATCTTATTATTGTACGGTCACAATTATCTAATTATGCTCAGAAGTGTGTTTATTTCATCATATATCATTTCATACCCTTTATTTGGTACTTCTCATTTAAATAAGTAAAATTTCAACATTAAACATTTCAATAATACTCTTGTAACTAATTAGTCATGCTAGAATTGTCGTGAATGGTTTAGATCTATGAAATAACTTGCGTATAACATAGAATGAATGAGATTAACAGAAAAAATGGTTCGACGCAGCTTACCTTCAAAATTCTTTCTTCTTCCTTCGTCTGTCTCCAGCGCGATTTCTCTTCTTCTTCAAATGGCGAAAACCCATGCGCCTTTTATACTAATCCATGTGTTAAACGGCTGGGTTAATTGCCATCAATTTGAAATGAACGTGCATGGCCCATTAATCCCACCGTTTCCATAACGGTGCCTAATAAAACAGTTTCCATAACGGCGCCTAATAAAACAAAAAAATAAATAAATAAAATAAACGGCGCTGAATACTGCGCCGAATGACGATGGCTATTACAAATTCAAAACAATAAACAGAACAATGGAGCATAATCTCAACTGCGTGAGATTACGAGATAAAAAAAATAGATACGACAACAATCATAACCAATAATAAGCAACAAATGACTAAGCACAGCTGCATTTCATTAAAAAAAAATCTGCATTTCTTAACTACAATGTCTGACCATCAATACATGGAAGCAAAAAAATAAAAGAAAACAAACACACTATTACAATCATACAAGAATACACCAATTAACATACACAACGTACAGATGGCATTCCAGCTCCTGATCCACATACCTTTGGCAATCAAGCAAAGACCATAGTCATCACTTGTCTGAAGTGGGAATTCCCAAATTTGGACGGTTATTTTCGCAAATAACTTGTTTTAAATCATTCTCTTTCATATCTAAATATAATTAGTAATGATCATATACGATTTCCACAGAACCTATCATATAATTATAATTTCGAAATTATATATTTAACTAAGGTCTTTGATCTTGTTAGCTGGGCTAACAGGTGCTTGTTTTAGCTCCGAGTAGAAGGTTTATGTTTTTAATAAAAATGTTGTACCAAGTGTATTTAATTCATACATTAAAATTTTCAAATTTTCGATATGTGCAAAGATTTTTTCTTTTCGAAAAAATCAACGGTTTTGAAGAGTTTAAAAAAACTTCAAGGGTAAATACCCCAGAAATTGTTGATTTTAAAAATAAAAAATACAAACGCATCCAAAAATATTTTTATATGAATTATCTACATTTAGAGAACATTTCATGGAAAGGACAACAAATATAAAAACCCACCTTTTAACCCGGGTAGGAGCCCAAGCAACAGGTATATATATATATTTATATTGTTGTCTTTTTATGAATATGTTGTCTAAAATATATTTAATTTATATTTTTTAGATATATCGTTTATTTTTAAAAAATCAAATTTTTTGAACATCTAAGTCATTTTCACCCTTTAAAGCTATTGGTTTTAAAAAAGAACACACACACACACACACACACATATATATATATATCCATATGCAAAATTTGTAAAAATTTAACATATAGATTAAATACACATCGTACAACATTTTTATTAAAAAAGATATACCTTTTAAGCTAAGCTACCTAAGCTTTGGTTAGCCCAATAATATGATCAAAGCCTTTGCTCCTAATAATTTATAAAAAATTCACTTCATTAATTATATTGAACATCATTTATATTATCATAAAAAGCTTTTCATTTGTTTAAAATAACTTTACATAAGCCTTATCTACAAATGTGTAAAATTAATATTATAAAATAGTTTAAAACAAAATATTAATTTTAAAGTTGTATTTTTAGCATCTAAATCATCCAACATGTCATTAATATATGAATAAATAATTCGAAAATTTATTATTAAATTTTAGTACATAAGTAAATGAATCTAAATATTTTTTAGAATTTTCACTTGAATATATATATGTGTATTCTAGCAAATATAGTCATATGCATATATATACTTGATTTGGATGACATTTAAGGATCTCTTAACTAAAAAAATATGTTAAATATAATAAAAAAGTACAAGATGTTAAAAATGTAAGGGGTTAAATGTAGCTAGTAACATGATTACATACAAGCAAAGCTCTAGTTAAATATAAATCTAAAATTATACATTTACATACTATAATTACTATACTAAAATTAATATATATGAGTCTGTGAAGCATGCACCGTGGATGACGCTGAAAACCCATCACGGCCACCGGGCACTGCTAGAGTGGTAACCTGTTATGGCATATGTGGACACTATCCCTGCTGGATACACGTAGTGTCTTCCTGCTAATGAATGAGATATTTTCAGTTGTTCTTCTCAAAATGAAGGTTTTTACAACATGTTCTTCCATCCTTCTGAGATAAAGATTAGACTGTTAAAGCTTTTATGTCTTTCTAAGATAAAGAATTGGTTGTGAAAGTATTTAATTTATAATATCAGATGTTATAATGTATATATAATATCAATCAAAATAATAATATTATTATTAAATTTGTTGAAAAAAGGCTATACTAATTTACTAATAATCTTTTTATTAATAAGTTTATGATGCGTTCCTGCATTTTAGGTTACAACCAGAAGACTAGTATAGTTTACTCAAATATTTAAAATAGTCATTCACAAGTTTCGATAACCCTTGTTATCCGCTTCTAATCCACTTTAACGGCTTACCTGCTTTACTTTCTAATATATATGTTGAGTACTAATTGAATGCTTATTGTAAGCATTAAGGCTGCATGCTTGCCCTTAATTTTTTTAATCATAAAATATGTATTTTAAATCTAAATTATTTATCATATGTATTCATTTATATTTATTTATGATTTTAAAAAAAATATATCTATTAATTATAAGCTTCCGTATTTATACTATGCATTTTTAAAAGTTTAATAATCATATATTCATTTTTAAAACATTTTATTTTTTACATGATATAAGATTCTAATGAAATTTACTCTTTTTTTTTTAGCATGATACGAAAGATTATGTTTCCTGACCTCTATCATCTTCAGGCTCTCTTTTTTAAGTTTCCTTCTTTCTTTACACTTCTGGAAAAGAGTCCTGAAGCCGTCAACTTGAGGAATGGCTTTACTCTTTTTCAAATTCTTTTGTTTTTTGCATTTATGTTAATAATTTTTAAAATCTATTGTAATTGTCCCAATAGCTGTTAAGTCTTCGATGTAACAAATATCCTTTTTGGATTTGTGATGTAACAAATATCTTAAAACCACATAAAAGTACTTTTAAAAATGGTCCTCACATTAAATGGGTTAATCTACTTAATTCACATTTTTATGAATTTGCTCCATAGATTTTTAGAATTTAATTTCCTCATATATTTCTATAAACTTATTCAAGTTAATTTCAAAATATATGATGTAAAATTTGTTGGATTTGAAAAATATCAAATTAATTTATTTTATATGAAGAATATGTTGAAGATAATTTTTATCTTTTAAGATATTTTACCATATTTTTTTGTTATATGAATAGAAAAGTAATTTGTAAAATTATTTTTGAGGAAATTACAAAATTTAAAGGTTAACAAATAAATTTATTTAAAAATTAATATTCTAAAAATAAATTTTCGTTTTAGGTATCTTCTTTTAGTATTTATTATTAGTTTATGCTATTGTCATATTATCATATTTTCCGTTATGCAGTTAGAAAAGTAATTTGCAAAATGATTTTTGCGGAAATTATAAAATTTGAAGGGCATAGAATAAATTTATTTAATAAAAATAATATTTTAAAATAATTGATTTAGGTATCTTCTTCTAATTTATTATTAGCTTATGTTATTATCATATTATCATATTTTCCGTAATGAGAATAGCAAAGAAATTTATAAAAATGTTTTTGCGGAAATTACAAAATTTGAAGGGAACCGAATAAATTTATTTAATAAGAATAATATTTTAAAAATAAAATTTCAATTTAGTTATCTTCTTCTAGTTTTTATTATTAGTTTATGTCATTAACGTATTTGTTATTAGTGAGCTGGTGCTCACTTCTGGCTTGCGTCTAGGCTGTCCTGGTATCAAATTTAAGTAGTAGTTCTGTCTTCCATTTTAGGAGTGACTTTTACATGGATAATTCATTAAGCTAAAATTAAAAATATGTACTTTTGGAAGATTGATTGGTAAACTATCTAGCTTCCAAATGAAACAATAAAAAATATAGTCCTTTAAATATGTAATTCTTTATTATTATACTATAATTATGGTGGTACATAATTTATATAATCTATTAAAAATACATAATGTACTATATAATGTAATCCCATTTTTGAATATTAGCATTATATTAAAAATAAAATATGAAGAGCTTCTATTTTCAATAGAAAGCTACAAATATTTGTATGAATATAGATGTAAAATATTTTAAAAAAATATTAGAGTAAAGGTAAAAGATGCGTTGTTACTAATTCATATATCTTTTACGGCAATTATACGACTTGCCGACCTATGGCCCGAAATATATTTTCATATCAAATTAGTACTTAAGGCAACAAATCAGAATAAAGTTTTTAGTAACAAAGAGATATTATAACATTTCGCAGTTAATAGTCACTTTCTTGGTTCATAAAAGAAAAATTCATTTTCTTATAGTGTACATTTGTGATGCTAAAAATCAAATTGATTGAAGAAGTATATGTTATTCAATTAAGGATGAATATTGACATCATCTGACAATGAATATAAAACAGTTAAAATTTTTAATTAATACAGTATATAAAAATTTAAGAAATAAAATTATGTTGCATAACTTATTATTTGTTGTAGTGCTTTTAAATTTACCTCATTAGCGGAATTTGTTATGTCAATTTCTTTTATGTATAGTATTTTGATTGTTTTATATCTTTTTCTTGTTCGCACTCTCACGGGAATGATATTATAGCTCTTTACATTCTTTTTAAAAAATTTTACGTAATCAATGATGCTTAATTAAAATATTTTTTACATTTCCTGTGGAATATAGTAGTTGGTCAAGATATTTGTTGGAAACGATTAAACTAGTATATACAATAATCTTTTAGAATTTTTTGTCGTTATAACTTAAGCTTATAGAAGTGAAAGAAAATTAGATAATGAATGAAGATAATTTCGAATTTCAAATTAGAGATAAATACAATTTCCAGGTAAATCCACGTAAGGGTAAGGGAAGACAAAAAGAATCCTAATCCGATTCATTCGGTGGCAATGTCCTAACTCATCTGTAAAGGAAGGAGCTGTAATTCAGATAAATTGAGAAGCTACGATACGTTTTAGGATACAAGTAGAAGTCCCATATAATTTGAGCTCCGATTAAATGCTTCTGATTGCGTTGAAGCTAAATGCAATTCGGATGAGTTACGCAATTCTCAAGTTACGCAAACCTTTAAATGAGCATGCTTCCCACTCAAGTCCTCCATCTCTGAGCTCTCTCTCTTTTGGTTTTTTTTTTTTTTTTGTTTCTGCCTTCTTGTGTCCAATTTGAGAAAGCAGTACCTTATTGAGGAAAGGCTTCAACCTTTTTAATGGCTGGAGGTGTGGCAGTCGTTGTATCAGGAGATGGAAAGAAGTACGCGGGTAAGATGACATTTACAGTGATATGGATATGTATTTTGGGGGCTACTGGTGGTCTCATCTTTGGATATGATATCGGAATTTCTGGTATGCATACGATCTTTTTTGAAATTTTTTTACGTACTATTTATGTCTTTGTTTATGGATGTTTGTTTTTGTTAGCTTGGATTATATACTTTATTTTTATAAAATTGTTAATCCAAACATATTTAATTATGAATTTTTGCATCTACATCTTTATAGTTTAAGAAAAGTGTAAGTATATCATAGCTTTATGTAAAATTTCAACCGTACCTATATGATATTTTCACTTCCCAACTTCTCAAGTGAAACGATCGGGACCCACATCATATAAATTAACGTTTTCAACCCTCTTTTTATCTCATAACAGTAGACAAAGTATACACCCCAAGATGAACTCAAAATAGCTGAAAAGAGACTCACCAGCCATTAAAATTTTTAAAAAGTTATTACTTTTCAATAGACCTTTTTTATTCATCTCCATCTATATCTAATTCAAACCAGTTTAAATTAATTGTTTTAGGTTCTAATCATAATATCGAAATTAGGCAAAATCTGGAGAATCTTATATGCTATGGGAAAAGGCTACAGTAATTACAACAAATAGACTTAAGTTTATCCAATAGCACAGGCACATACAGCCCCAAATCAATAAGCACTAATACATATGTAATTTTGATTGGGTGATCTTCCATAATCGAATTTATTTATCCACAAATTAATGGCTTAATTAGAAAGAGGGTGAGGTGAATGTGTTTATTGATTCTTCCGCATATGAATGAGTTAAGGTTAACTAATCAAGCTTAATTTTTATATATTTAAGTTCTTTAATTATTAATTATTTCTTGCTGGCTTATGAGTTGGAAATTGAAATGTGGTTAGCGTGGGCTTTGTCTTGGCTTGTCCCACGCACCCACAAGCTCGCACAAAATAGTGCCCTTTACACCAAACACCTCGTATATATACTTATTTTTCTTGGCACCTGAAGTTTGACTAATGCAGTAGTTACAAACAAATCCCTATCTATGAGTGACTTGAATCAAATCTGCTGTGAGAAATGATCTAGATTATAATTTTTATCACTTTTGATCATGCCATGCATACAGGTTTAGCAACTAAAACTATGATTTAATGTACCCGAGGAAAACAATATTTCATATTTCACATGCATCGTGTACATTGTACATAGAATAAGGCGGGATTCAGATACACTACAACAAATTTTCTTAAATGCAGCAATTAATTTGGCTTCATTTGACGTCATTTAGATGCAAGTAACTATATGCATCAAACAAACAGCTATACAGTTCCCGAATTTTAGAGCGCTTCACAATCCGTTTAGTCTTCTCCGTTCATAAAAAAATTATACACATCTCCATGTAATAAAGGTTAGTTTATGGATTAAAATTATTTTTGCATTTATACCTATATAGTTTAAGCAAAATCGAAAGTATGTCACAACTTTTCATGAAATTGCAATAATACCTCTACAGTTTTTCTAAAATTTAGGGCTTTGAGGTTTCCTGATTAAACATCATGGGTGTGTTTAAATGAAAAGTTTTTAGTATAATATTTTTTAAAAATAAGAGACAAATAATGTAATATAATAGGGGTAATGATAAATAGTAAGAAGAAAGCTAAAATAGATAAATTAATTGTATGATTAGCTATGTAGAATGATTAAAAATATGACAATCATATATATGAAGATGTGAATAAATAATTAAAAATAGAATAGTCGTGGAAAGTGAAAAGTTTTGGATTAAACAACTTTTAGTTTTGTTAAACATGCGCTAAATATAGAAATATTCTGCTCATTTTAAATACTACTCTTTAAAATTCCAAAAACAAATATATCTCCAAAATAGTAAAAATTTATTGATTAAATATACTTAAAATAGTAAAAATCACGCCTCTTATTTATGATTATAGGGGTAATTAATTCGATGGGCAGCTGTTGATTAATTGATGTACACAAATTGATTATGTATTTCAGGAGGTGTCACATCTATGGACCCCTTCCTCAAGAAGTTCTTTCCGTCTGTTTATCACAAAATGAAGTCGGAGGGCGATTCTTCCAACCAGTATTGCAAGTTCAACAGCCCGATATTGCAGTTGTTCACGTCATCCCTTTACCTTGCTGCTTTGGTAGCATCCTTTGCGGCCTCAACAGTGACAAGAAAGTTTGGTCGAAGGATGTCCATGCGTGTTGGTGGGTTCGTCTTTCTCATAGGAGCCGCACTCAATGCGGGAGCCCGAAACGTTGGAATGCTCATCGCTGGCCGTATTCTTCTTGGCTTTGGTGTTGGTTTTGCCAATCAGGTAAAACTGTATCTTGGCTAGCTTTTTCATATTTTGGAATTCATAGACCCATCCTATGATCATGGATCGAGTAGCAACTGACCCACATATCCATTTTTCTGTTTTTTGAATCTAGTCTGTGCCACTGTACCTGTCAGAAATGGCACCATCGCACAAGCGTGGCTTCCTCAACATACTTTTCCAACAGATGATCACAGTTGGAATTTTGATTGCCAACATCATCAACTACTTCACTGCCAAAATAGATGGGGGGTGGGGTTGGCGAGTCAGCTTGGGTGGGGCTATGGTGCCGGCCATCATCATCTTCTTCGGCTCATTCGCACTCGAGGAGACTCCCAACTCACTCATTGAGAGATTCCCCAACCAGCCTGAAAAGGCTCGGAAAGTGCTCTGCAAGATCCGTGGCACGGACGACATAGAGGAGGAATTTCGAGACATCTTAGCCGCCAGTGAAGTATCACGGACGGTGGAGCACCCGTGGAAGAACATCCGGCAGAGGAAATACAGGCCGCAGCTGATCATGGCAGTGCTCATACCGTCCTTCCAGCAACTGACGGGGATGAACATCATCATGTTTTATGCTCCAGTGCTCTTCAAGACGATTGGTTTGGGAGATGATGCCTCGCTTTTGTCCGCTCTCGTCACTGGCATTGTCAACATGTTTGCCACTTTCGTTGCCATTTTTACCGTGGATCGGTTTGGGAGGAGATGTCTACTCCTTGAAGGAGGAATTCAGATGTTCATAGCGCATGTAGGTCATGATCGCCCAAAATCTTCAATTTTTAATATGATTATTACTTAATTTTCTAATTTTCTTTTTCCTTCTTTTTTTTTTTTTTAAAAAAAAAAAAACAATTCAGGTTATTGTGGCTGTCCTGTTTGCTGTCAAGTTCGGAGAAAGTGGAATAGGGCACGTTTCCAAGGGTTATGGAATCTGGATTCTCGTCTTCGTGTGCATTTTCGTTGCAGGATTTGCATGGTCGTGGGGTCCGTTGGGGTGGCTAGTGCCGAGTGAGATATTTCCACTGGAGATCCGCTCTGCTGGGCAGACCATCAACGTCTCCCTCAACATGTTGTTCACCTTCTTGATCGGCCAAGTGTTCTTGAACATGTTGTGCCATATGAAGTTTGGGCTATTCTTGTTCTTTGCCGGACTGGTTTTCGTCATGACCGTCTTCGTTGCTCTGCTCTTGCCGGAAACCAAAGGTGTTATGATCGATGAGATGATGAGCGTTTGGAGGAATCATTGGCATTGGAAGAAGTACGTCACTGACGATGATATTCCACCTAGCCTTGCCCTTGAGCTAGAGCTAGGAAAATTCGGCCTCAAGTCTGACCTCAAAGTTGAGGGGAGAGGCAGTTCTTAAATTTTTTTTTTTTTTTTTGAAATCGTGTATCATTCTTAATTTTGAACAGCTATCTAGTATGCCTCTGCTTTCTTCATTAAGCACTGTAATCTGTTAAGAATCTTTGTCATCTAAATGGTCCCATTATCAAAAGCTGTAGTTTTCTTTCTCACTTTCTTTCTTTCGTTTTCTTTTTTTTTTTTTAAAAAAAAAGTTATATTTTTCTCAATTTCCATGTCAAGGAAGTTTCTATTATTTCATTTTTTGTTTTGATTCTGTTTAGGGCATGTTCGAAGTTATACAAGATTCTTGATTGAATATGTATCACTATTTTCAAAGCAGCTTTTTAATTCTCAATACAGGTTTTTCAATTTCTAATACAATTTTACTAATTTCCAATACAATTTTACTCATTCCTAATACATATCATTACATTTTCATCTTAAATATAAATTCCATCTAAGAATCTTATACGATTTAAAACGCGCCTTTACTACAAAGTGAAAATGTGATAAGACATGGTATGTGGTTTGCTACTATTAGTGTGCTTAAAATTTGTTTGTGTAAAGATGACATTGGAAAGAAGGGATTAGTGATGTATTTTTATCTAATCATGCACATGGGAATAACATGTCTTGTCATAATCACAGCAACAGTGTATCATAGTTGGATTCATTAAAAAATGAATTTTTTGCTTTATATTAATGATACAGGGTACTTTAATTGTCGATAATAAGGGGCATGGTGTGCACTAAACTAAACCCTTTAAAATCCTTAACTTGAGCTTGACCTAGGTCCATGACTGCATTCCTAATCCCGACCACAAAAAATTTGGGGGCCTGAGTGTCTTACTGCCTGTATATCACTAGCAAAATATCGAGTCCAGGCTTCCAGCAAGTGTATGTAATCCTATGTCTCAACTAATCAACATAGGCTTGTGGGTGAACAATCCCTACCTAATCCTAAATTCTTAGGTTTCGATTAGATCTAGTGTCAAGCTCTAATTATTCAAGTTGAGACTGGGTAAAAGAAGGGTCCCAATTGAGTTCAAATAATAGAGGTGTCTTCAAATAAATTCATAAAATAGAAACATTTTGTAGAATAATAATTAGGAAAAATTAAGAATTAAAAAAAGAAAGATATGTTAGTTCGACCTCTAGAGTATTATGATTAGTAGCTTGAATCTTTTTATGATACACACAATTAATAGAGAGATATTAGTATAAAGTTAGCAATAAGTGCTTTTGCTTATTTATTACTTCTGAAACTATCTCAGAAAAATAAATTTAGAATGTATTGATTGTATTTTATTTTTCCTTCCAATTTAATATTTCTTTTCTATAGATATTGATATTTTTGATCATTCTCCTATTTCACCTTTTTTTTTTATTTCTTCTCCTATTTCCCTTATGTCATACAAAGCTTGGTTTAACTTAATTTCAAATTTTAGCTTTTTCGAAAAGTAAGATTACAAATATTATAAAAAGTACTGTGGGAAAAAATATTTTACCAATAAAAATATTTATAGTAAAAGTATAGGTAATATTTTATAAAATAGAAGAAGTATTTCTAAATTTTACAAAAGAGTAGGAAGTATTTTTATTGCTCTAATATATAACTGCATGGATCGCATTATCTTTTAGAGTTTAGAATTCTAATGCAATTAATTACAATTCTAAATTTTTAAAAATTTGATCCAAACGACTCCAGAGTATTCGTTATTGTACCGACTCTAGAGTTTTATAGGGTATTTGATTTCTAAATTTTTAAAATTAGAGTCAACCGATCCTAGAGTTTTTTTTATTGCATCAACTAGAGTTTTTAAAGCTTTATGACTTATAAATTTTTTGAGAATAAATTTTATAAATTATTAATAGATTATGAATTCTTTAGATTTCAAATTCTTATAATAATTGTTAGTATCAATTTAATAAATTTTATTAGTTATTTAATTATTTATGCGCTACCTTACATTAGCCGTCAATACTGGAAATGAATAACTATAGATAAAAATATATGTTAATATAATATATATTTTTGTAATAGTTTATTATTTTAGAGTGAAATTTCATTATAATGATTTCAATAGATCATTTCGATCAAAATAGTTTCCAAAAAAGATATATAGTTTAAATTAATGTATATCTATTTCGTTTTCTAACGTAATAAAATTGGACAAGAGGTTGAATTAAATTTGGTGAAAAAATAAAATTCAATGTTATGGATGAATCCTAAAACCTCGTTAGCGATATTACTATGAAAAATGACACAAGATCAATTTGAAACAAACACCCTGGAAGAATAGATAGCTTGTTACATATCAAGTCTTTTAGGAGGCTAGCTATCAATGTCAGGCTCGTGGCCCTTTCCTTAAATCTTTAATGACGAAAGATCCTGTTAGCCTGGCCTTGGTAAATATCTCACTTAGACCACATTAAAAATCCTATTTAAAATAATTTTTTTTCTTTTTTCTATATACACTTGTTTATCTAAGTGTATTTAATATATAAATCAAGTTTTACCATTTTTGGATATGTGTATATATTTTTTTAGATTTTTAAAAAATAAGGGTATTTTAAATACATATGTACACACAGATGTTTAAAAATCTCAAAAAAATAGATAAACATATTCAAAAATTGTAAAACTTAGTCTATATGTTAAATACATATAGATAAACAAGTACACAAAAAAGTAAAAAAAAAAATTGTAAATAGGTTTTTTAAGGTAGGCTAAGTGGGCCATTTACTTAGCCTTAGCTAACATGATTACTCATCATCTTTAATATCATTAGAACCCATCTCTCCTCTTTGCTCTACCCTCTCGCCCCTTCCTTTCCCAACCAACCAAGTGGATTGCCGCTTGCCGGGCTTTCAACTGGGAAAATTCCTCTTCGAAATACATGCGCTTAATATTTTATAAATTTAGAACGCTTCTATGAAACCTCCAGTATTTTTAAAATCTTGATAATTAATAGAAAATTCACTTTATTCATTGTATTTATCATCATTTATAATATTCTAGAAACTTTTTTATTTTTTTAATTCATTATATATTGGTCCCATCTATGAATGTGTAAAATTAACATAATAAAATATCAGCTTTAAAATAGTTTTTTTCAACATCTAAGCCATCTAGAATATCAATAATATATAAATAAATGATCCTATAATGTATGATTATATTCTAATAATGTGTAAATGGATCTAAGCATTTTTCATAATTTACACATGAATGCACCTATTTTTGATCAAATATGGCCTATTTTTAATATATGCGTTAAGTTTTATCATTTTTTAAAATTTGTACATTTTTTAATTATTTTTTAGAAACAGGAGTGTTTTATTTATTTTTAAAAAATAAAAATATATATAAATATCTAAAAATGGTAAAACCTAATACACATGTTAAATATACTTAGGTAACATCTGAGAAGGTGAAATTTGGTGGGATTGTGGGATGTGGTGGGAAATTTTGATAAATGTGTGATGGAATAGATAAGTTTGATGGAAGTAGTTTATAGTAAAAATGATTGGAATGTAGAAGTAAAAGTTGAGAAAATATGATGATTAATAGAGTTAATAATTATCATGGGAAACATGCTCCCACCATTTCTTATCTCTTAGATTACCAAAAGCGCATTTAGTTAACATTTTCATGAATAAAAAAAGCTTCCAAACAAATAAAAAATAGGCTTTAAGATCAGTACTCGTTAAATATTGTGATTTCCAATGCGCATTGACAACCCCAAACAAAATTTATGATTTCCGATGTGAGCGTTGACAACCAAAAAAAAAAGCTTGGCACTTCCTGTTCCATGTTTTGGGCATGTTTGGCTGTTAGAAACTATTTAAATAAGAAAATTTTAATTTAAAACTTTTCGTTTTACATAAATTTTCTATTTTTGATTATTTTTTTCATCTTATTATACAACTACTTTATTTTTAAATCATTTGCACATAACTATTCATACTCTAACATAGTTATTTTAATTTTATTTTTTTACTACTCATTGTTATTACTATCATATCATTTCATTTTCTTACATTTCAAAAATTCTTACATTAAAAAATTTTCTTCAAAAGTTTTATAACTTTCCAAAAACACCTTTTAAATCTTGAACTGCACCCAGGTGTTCTTAGCTTCCATGTGTCCAGGTGCAATTTTTTTTTTAACTTTTTTGTACGACTATTAGTCTAGGTGTATTTATTATGTGTATCAAAATATTAAAAAAAATCTACCTAAAAATCCAACCACAACAATCTATGAGCCATAGAACAAATGTCAACTGGGATGTGTTACTAAAAGATGCTAATGTAATTAGCTTGGTTGTTACTTAGACATTTTATTTCTTACCACATGCATTCCCCATGTTGGCACTCTCTTTGGAAAATGTTGGGATAAAGATGTTGGCGAGACAAAGCAGTAGATTGATTTCAGGTATGTAGATTTGGCTTTCTTTCTTGTTTGAGGTGTGAACAACGTAGACTCTTGGGAAGAAGCCAATGGCGTCAATTGTTTCACAATTGAGAAAAGGCTTAGCTCATGGCCTGGCTTGCAATTATGGATGCTAATGAAGCAATCATGAACACTGGCCAATATACAGAATATGTGGCAGAGTTGGAATTGTTTGTTAGATATCAAACCCTTTGCCTTCCAGTTTCTTTTGATATGGCTGAAACACGTAAGTCTTACTAGGGGTGGCTTTTTTTAAAGCATCTGTTGCATCGCTAGTCCATTAAGAAGTATTTGCAAACAACTGTCTTGTTTGGTTCAGTTGCCTAAACCAATATGCCACATATTATTTAGTTTGTTCTTCATCTTTGCAGGACTGATTTTCGTCATGACTGTCTTCTTTGCTCTGCTCGTACAAGAAGCCGAAGTTGCTATGATTGATGAGATGATGAGCGTTTGGAGGAATCATTGGCATTGGAAGAATATTCCACCTGGCCTTGCCCTTGAGCTACAGCAAGGAAATTCTAACCACAAAGTTGGCTTTTTGGGGGAGGGTTGCAGTTCTATCTAATTAGTGTCAATTATGTTAACAATTTTTAGTGATGTTGGATGATTTTCTTCCTTATCTTGAGAAATTGTGATTTGTAAAATTCAGTCAAGTTAGTCATCAGTAAGGTCTACAAATATTATTCTTAATTTTGAACAGCTGGCTATTATGTCTCTGCTTTCTTCTTTAAGCATTGTTTTATGTTAAGAATCTTAGCTATCTAAATGGACCCATTATCAAAATGCTATAGTTTTGTGTAACGCCCTGGCCCAACTGTAGCAGGTATTGTTCACTTTGGGCCTTAGCTCGTATGATTTTGTCCTTTTGAGTACAATAAATGTACCCCAAAAGGCACCTCGACAGAGTTACCATTGGCCTCTACTTATAGCCCAGGCCGATGAGCTACGTATATACCTAATTGTAATGTTCATTTTATACATGCCAATCAAGTAATGAAGAATGAGTAGAGTATCATTCCCATGAGAATTGTGTCAAACGGATTAGCAAACAGATTAGCACCTTAAATCTCAATTGTCTAAGTGAATTGGTAAAATGAATGAGATTGGTTTTAAAAAAATTGAATTAAACTAACTAAGCAAAGCAGTAAATGACAAAAGTGGTGTGAAATACTGCTAATATTGCCTTGAGATGATTAAGACATGTGGGAATATGAATTCATTGAATCATAGCTATGTCATTTTGGTCCGCTTTAAGTTAATTATGCAAAGATTACTAATCTAGGTTCATTTATATTCATATATGTCTTCCAACACATATAAACCTAACCAAGTTTTAGTTATTTGGTATGTTCCCATGCACATAAGTAAAACAAGGTTGATAACCACATAACCTAATCAAGATTACACAGGGTTAATAGGTATATTCCTATCCATATTAACATCCAACACAAACAAGAGTTGGAAAACCTATCCTCATTTATGGATCTTATTTAAATTCTACTTTTCCAAGCATGAATCTGAATATTCAATCAATCCACAATGTTGCAAAGCTTATAAACGCATTAAGCACGACATATAAGGGTAATCTCAAGCAACATAAGTCACATCACAACTATATTATCAATTCAAGCAAAAGAAAACTAAATAACATAGGTTATGAGTTCAAATCCTACATATCTCCCATTATAGGAAGGTTTAGCCCATAAACATGACTTCGATTCCCATGAACATCAAGTTACAATCATCCCAAGCAAGGAGAATAACAAATAGGAAGAGATAGACGAGAAGAGAAGATGAAGCTCAGTGGATTTTCAATGATAGCTTCGATCTCCACTTGATCTTCTCTCATTCCTCAAAGCTTTAGGTTTCCTCCCTTTTCTCCACAGCCGCCACGACCTCTCTTTGTGTTCTCTATGTCTCCCCTGACACGAATCTCTAGGTTTCTATTTAAACATATCAGCTTGCGCAACACACGTGCAGAAATTCGTGAGTACAGATGCATAGTGGCGCCTAGGCGCCAACTCTCTGTGTGCTGTGTAACTTTGAAACCTTTCAGAATGCCTTAGAAACTCATGCCTTGGTGCCTAAGCGCCCCAAGTCGGCGCCTGGGCGCCAACTCCCTGGAAGCTTTATGACCTGGAAAATCTTCTAGGCTTCGTCTGCATGTTAGTGAAGTGGCGCCTAGGCATCCATAGCCGGCGCCTAGGTGCCAACTCACTGGAAGCTCTTCGCCTTGTGAGGTGCTGAAACTTCTGGCTAAGGCATGTAGGGTGGCGCCTAGGCGCCAGCCAACCAATTTCTTCACTTGGCTCCGTTCTTCATTGGACTCACTTGCACACCTATAAATGTCCCTCCTTCCTGCAAAATTGACTAAAACTAAATAAATGAACTAAAAATTCATATTTTATATAAAAAGGCATAAAAACTACATTATGCTCCTAAAATACAAAGTGAGTGAAAACTAAGCTAAATGGGTGCAAACTAACCATATTCTCTTGGACTAATATGCAAAACTAGTCTGAAACGGGTCATGATAACTCGCATTTTTAGGAGTTATCACAGGCTCCCTCCTTCATCCTAACCGATGTGGGATGTTACATCCACCCCCCTTTGGGGCTCCAGCGTCTTTGTTGGATGAGTTCCCGCTGGACACACTAGTAGGATATCGAGAGTCTGCTCTGATACCATTTGTAACGTCCTGACCCAACTGTCGCAGGTATTGTTCGCTTTGGGCCTTAGTCTGCACGGTTTTATCATTTTGAGTACCCTAAATGTAGATAGAGTTACCAGCGACCTCCATGTATAGGCCAGTCTCCCTCCTTCATCCTAATTGATGTGGGGTGTTACATTTTGTTAGTTTCTCTTTCAAGGTAGTTTCTACTATATCATTTTTGGCTTTGATTCTTATTCAAACATAAGTGAAAATGTGATAAGATATGGTATTTGGTTTGCTACTACTGGTGCGCTTAAATTTGTTTGTGTAAAGATGTGGCACATGTAGTCATTCTTAAGTCTTTGACAATGGACAGTTGGGATTAGTGCTTCAGCATGCCAGTGGTGTATTTCTATCTAACCTTGCACATGAGAATAACACGTCAGGTCATCAATTTTGCAATTGTAATGATACTAGAACAAATCAAAGCTCCCTCCTCACTACCTGCAACCTTTCATTCTTTCACGTCAAACTTGTGTACTAAGTGGAATTTATCCTCACTAAATTAAATAACCCTTCTCACCCCATGTTTGCTGGACCTTATTTATTATTATTTTATTTTTATTTTTTTTAAAAAAAAAAAAAACTATTTCTCTGATGTGCAAATGACCAAGCATATTATGGAAACAGACAACTGAATTGAGGAGGCTTTGCTTTTGAACTGTAATTACGTGTCTTGATCTTGAAGCAGTTATCCAAAAGCAAAATCTGTCTAGCATTGTCTCAATCATGTTGTCATACGAATTAAATTAATCAAATGCATTTTGATGGTAAACTTCCACAAAATCTCTGGAAAAGGACAAGGACAGTTTTTGAAGAAGCCATAGGTGTAGGCCACATAGCTGCCCAATGATATTTGAATCCATCAGTAGTAGGGGTGTTAACGGATCGGGTTGAACGGGTTGGAGCCTAATCCTAATCCTAACCCATTTAATATATCTCAACCCTAATCCGTTTATTAACCCATTTAAAAAACTTCAACCCTAACCCATTTACAACCCATTTAATAAACGGGTTAACGGGTTGTTAATGGGTTGTGTTTGTTACTAATTTTTATGCTAAAAATCTTCAATAAAGTCTGTAAATTCAAATAAATTAAATAATTTGAAGCTAACATACCTGAATTTAATTTATTTTGGCTTGAAAACATCGGCGCCAATCTCAAGTCATCTCTTTAATTCCAATTCATGTTATAAATATTATATATATATATTATAATATATTATATTAAATGAGTTATACGGGTTGAACGGGTTGGACGGGTTGATGGGTTGCGAAGCCTCAACCCTAATCC
Source organism: Annona cherimola (assembly GCA_030490835.1). NCBI lineage: Eukaryota > Viridiplantae > Streptophyta > Magnoliopsida > Magnoliales > Annonaceae > Annona > Annona cherimola. Next base: position 18,872,408 of record CM059975.1, on the reverse strand, counting down.
GTTTATTTAATTAAATAGTTGAACGGGTTGGTGGATCATAACCCATTTATTCAAAAATCCCAACCCAAACCCATTTCTTAACGGGTTGAACGAACGGGTTAACGGGTTGACCATGACCATTAACACCCCTAATCAGTAGCATCAACGCTCCCAAGTTGTGGAAAGTGATTGGCAAAGATTCACCGTACTCCTTGGCTGAAGCTACATAATGTGCAAGATTAAAAGCCATGGCAAAGTAAATTACAAAATGAGGTTAGACACCTGCACTGTTGGGGAAATAGGAAAAATTAAAGTGGTAAAAATGTTTTGCTAGCAGGCTATTTTTTTGTGTGTCCCATTTAAAATAAAAAAACAGAGTCTCTATCTCTCTCTCTAAGTAGAAAGACCACTTGGATGGAAGGAAAGCTTTGAATTTTACAACTGGATGCAAGGAATGCTCTGAAGAATTTCACTGCTGGATTTAAGAAATAATTTGAAGAGGTGTGTTGAGGAGCGTAAGATGTGCTGTGAGTCAGTGATACTGCTGCCAAGCAACCATTTATATAGTGACTGATGCCCAACGTTCACATCACATTAAATTTATTTTAAAAAGGTAACAAAACAACTGATAAAAAACATAACCAGAAAACTGTTTATCAAGCTCACGTACAAAAGAAAATCCACAATACCCTCAATACCAGCTGATTTCGGTGTGGGATTTTTTCGCTTGTGATATCCACCACTAGTAAAATTTTCCTTTGGGTGTTTCAAATTTGTATGCAAAATGAATGCTCTTGATGTAATGTTGGATTTAGCGCATACGTGTGTTTCATTCGTTGTCTCATTAGCTGAAGCTAGATTCCAATCATTGAGAAACGAATTTCATCCATTGCTAGCCTGCAGCATGGCTTTGCAACATCTGTTCTCCAGGCTTAGCTTATTCATGTAATACTAATTATCCTTTGATAATTTAGATTTTGATAGCTTTAAATCAAAATAATTATATTGCGTTGATTTTAGTCTTTTTTAAATGGGGGCCGTAATGAAACTTAATATCCTAGTTAAATAAACGATACCAAATGTGATGTATGGAGTGGATTCAGATTTCATAGTTAAAATAGGCTCCATTTAATCGCACCCAAGAGGATGCAATCCTATGCACTCGGGTTCGTTGAGCCTTAATGCACCTGGGTGTACTGCACCTATTTTTTATTTTTTTGAATTTTTTTTATAAAACTATTAATTTAAGTGTATTTAACATGTGTAACAATTTTTACCATTAAATTACTAAAAATGCTACTAATTTTTAAAAATCCGAAAAATATCTAAAATTTTTAAAAATTGTAAAAATCGATACACATTTTAAATTAACCGTCGTGTAAAAAATTTGAAAAAATTAAAAAAATAAGTTTATGAGCTTGGGAGCATTGAGGGTTAATGCTCTCGGGAGCATAGGATTAAGTTCCGTACCCGAGCATATGTATCCCTATAATTAGGCAAAATGATCAATTCGGACCGGTCTAAAATGGCCTCATTTCGGACTGGTTTAAAAAAATAATTTTTTTGATTTTTTTCCACAAATTTTCTTGACAAGACTGTTAGTCTAGTTATACTTAATCTATAAATTAATGTTAACCATTATTCTAGTTATACTTAATGTATAAATTAATTTTAACCAATTTTGAAGATGTGTATATATATATTGGATTTTTAAACATAGGGATATTTTAGTCATGTTTCAATGATTTAAAATGATTAAAATACCCTTGTATTTAAAAATCCAAAACAAGTATATAGACATCTCCAAAAATTGTAAAACTTGATTTATAGATTAAACATAACTAGAATAATAATCTTGTAAAAAAAAATTTGGAAAATTTTTTTAAAAATCTATATTTTGAACCGGTCTGAAATGATGAGAACTCATAAGTTGGAGATAAGGATTATTATATATGACAATCGAATGCATCTAAGAGTGGGTCAAAGTGCTTTTCATAAGTTGCATATGATTATATATTTTGAAACCATTCTAACCCACTCAAAACTAGGATTTTCATGATAAGACAAATGATATTAAATCATATCTGCTGGGCTCGATTCCATTTTAATCGTCAATAATAAATAAGGGGCCTGGCGTGCACTGAACTCAACACTTCTTTTTATATATATTATATTTAAAGGAATTAAAAATTTTTACGGAAAAAGGAATTAAATTTTAAAAGCTACAAAATTGAGAATCTGCAAGTGACAGTTCATTGAAGAAAAGGTCACTGTTAGAGTAGTGCCAAGGTTCCAGGAAGTATACTGGGGGCACTATATGACATTATTATGAGTTCATATATGATAGTTCATGCGCACTTGCAGCAACTTTTGGTTAGGAATATGCAAACTCATGAAACCTTGTCGAAAATTCCTCCTCATGAAACCATACACATCGTCAACCAACCATCTCTTTAAGACAAAAGAATCTTCACGGGCTTTCACCTCACTATGCCCCAATAGGTACACAATCCACCCTGCATTTCTTGACCACTTCAAGAACTGGACCTCTTCTTCTGCCTCCTCACCGTCTTCCTTGCTTGCAGCCTCATTCTCCATTCTGATAAAGGTCTCCAGGTGCTCCATTAGCAGCTTCTCAAATTCCTCATGCTCGACTCTCCAATCTCTGTATCCATGTCTTGCAATGGATCTATACATCCTCAAGTCCTTTGGCCCCACGCGCTGGAACAAGAACCTCTCTTCATTTGGGACCCTGTTCACAGGCAAGTATTTGACTGAAACAAACACCAGAATTGAATGTATAGCTGGGAGGTTGGTGAGGAAGTGATTGAACAGGGGTGACAAATATGACAACAAAGAGAGCAATGAGGAGAAGGTTGGTTTGCCAGATCATGAGCATTATCAGGATGAGTAAGCAGGAAGTCACCAGCATCACTCCAACCACAGCAATGCCTGAGCCATAGAACAAATGTCAGCTAGGATGTCTTACCAAAAGATGCTAATGTACTTAGCTTCTTACCATAAGCATTCCCCATGCTGGCACTTTCTTTGAAAAATACTATGATAAAGATTCAGGCGAGACAAAGCAGCAGATTGATTTCAGGAATGTAGATTTGTCCTTCTTTCTTGTTTGAGGTGTGCACGACACGAACACTTGGGAAGCAAGCCAATGCCATCGATTGCTTCACAATTGAGAAAGAGGCCGATATCATGGCCTGGCTTGCAATGATGGATGCTAATACAGCAATCACAAACATTGGCCAATATACAGAGTCTGTTGTAGAGTTGCAAGTGTTTGTTAGATATCAAATCATTGTGCCACAAGGACAATATTAATTAGATGTATCTTCTTGTTGCATGTATTTCCATTTTCTTTTGATGTAACTGAAATACAAAAATCTTACTAGGAGTGTCTTTGTAGAAAGCATCTGCTGCATCACTAGGAAACTTGGAGAGATAGGCAGCCTGACCAATATAAGCAAAGACAATGCATGGGTACGCCAACCCTGAATATGAAATCTGCACCAAAGCAAAGAAAATGAAGTTTGTCATCATCTATACTGAACTCACTTATCATGGACAAATGTTAATGTGGAAAGTTTTATCAAGGACGACCCTAATGAGAAAATACCTGAATGGCTTGGACAGAGAAATGGCCTAAATCTGCAAACATGGCCTCTGTTCCCGTCAGGCAGAGAACAACTCCCACAAGCGAGATCCAGGCTTCCTTCGGATTGCCTCTGAAATATCGAAAGATGTGTACGGGGTTGAAGGCCTTGAGAACAGAAGAGTCATGGTGAACGACATTGTACAAACCAATGATTGCAATGGTTAAGAACCATATCGCCATTGCAGGAACAAACGAGTACCCAACTTTGCTTGTCCCGAATCTCTGAATTGAGAACAGAAGCACCAAAATGGCTATTGAAATCATCATCAGCGCATCTGAGAAGACTTTCAGTGTCAGAATCGGATGGTGGGAAATGGGAATGAGAATGAGAAGAAAAGAAGACTCTATGCTAAGATTGTTGCTGCTTAACATGTATCTATAAAACTTTTAAATGCTTTTGAACATTGAACTTACTAAATCCTCCAATCTTATTTACCTTTAGAGATTTTTGGATCTAATTTCTTCACCCCATCAACTGCTGACAACACTGCATCAATTGAGAGCTCTCGGAATCAGTCAGAAATATTCCGTAATTAGTAACAAATGAGAGCTACTGACGGATATGAAAAGATTAGTAACCTGAAATGCAGGGAGTGAAGATGCTATCTGACAAGACCATGCAAGTCCCAATTATTAGGTGGGTTCCTCCCACATGAAGTCAAAGTGGGGGACCCACCCATTTTGGCTTATGTGGAATTTCCTCACCTGCCATTTCGTCTCATCCTCTTGCTTTCGGCGCGGGAGGAGAAAAGGGGTGAGAGAGAGAGAGATTATAAAAATCTCTTCTCCTCTCAGCAGCGACGTTCGTTCGTCGTCAGAGAGAGTTTTTTCTCTCTCCGTTTTCGGTTTTCAGAGAAGCAGCAGCAGCAGCTCCGACGGACGGAGGAGGATTTTATCCTCAAATGCTCAAGGTTTCTACGGCAGTTATCTCTTCCGGCCATTAAGAGAGAAAATTCTGCCGTCATCTCAGATTTGGTGAGATCTACCCTGGTTATTTCCTGTATTGAAATCCATCCTTATTGTGATGATGAAATCCTCTAGTTTTGACTAGAGAAGACATTGAGTTGTAATCCCATTATTCTATAGTGGAAGATTTACCTGGACTGGGTCCCGTGGTTTTTCCCCTTTGGTAAAGAGGGGTTTTCCACGTAAAAATTGTGGTGTGTTTTTCCCGTGTTTGATTGCTTATTATTTGCAATATTTATTGTCTGTGATTAATCATTCCTATTTAATCTACACAAGAAGGGGATAGCCTAAAATCCCAACAAGTGGTATCAGAGCGAGGTTTTCGTAATCTTGTGCCTTGTGTTGAACAATGGAGGTTAATACAAGTAGAATGATTAATTTGAATGGTTCAAATTATCATGTGTGGAAGGGAAAAATGGAAGACCTGCTATATGTCAAAGATTTTTATTTGCCTGTGTTTGCGGAACAAAAACCCGTAGAAAAAACTGATGCTGAATGGACTTTACTTCATCGTCAAGTATGTGGGTATATCAGGCAGTGGGTGGATGATAATGTTTTAAACCATGTCAGTGAAGAAACAAATGCACGTTCTTTATGGGACAGGCTTGAACAGCTGTATGCTCAAAAAATCGGGAACAACAAGTTGTTTCTAATAAAGAAGTTGATGGGCTTGAAATACAGGGATGGAACTCCTTTATCAGATCACTTGAATGCTTACCAGGGAATTCTTAATCAGTTGGCTGGGATGAATATCAAATTTGAAGATGAGGTGCAGGGGTTATGGCTTCTAGGCACATTGCCGGACTCGTGGGAGACGTTTAGAATGTCGGTATCTAACTCAGCTCCAAATGGTGTAATCACTATGGATTTGGCTAAGAGTAGTGTTTTAAATGAAGAGATGAGAAGAAAGTCACAGGGTCCGTCACAGTCAGATGTCTTAGTCATGGAAAAGAGGGGGAGGAGCAAGAGTAAAGGTCCGATGAACAGAGACAGAAGCAAAAGCAAGTCAAACAGGTTTGCCAATGTTGAATGTTATCACTGTGGTAAAAGGGGGCATATAAAGAAGTATTGTCGACAACTCAAAAGAGACTACAAAAATGAAAAAGGGACAGTAAAGGAAACTGATGATAGTAATGATATTGATAGAGTTTCTGCCATCACAGATGACTTCCTTGTTGTGTATGATGATGATGTTGTCAACCTTGCATGCCATGACACCAGTTGGGTGATTGATAGCGGTGCCTCCGTTCATGCTACATCGCGACGAGACTTCTTTACATCTTATACATCCGGAGACTTTGGGGATGTTAAGATGGGTAACAATGGTGTAGCTAAAGCTGTCGGCATGGGAGATGTGTGCTTGGAAACCAACAATGGTACGATGTTGCTTTTGAAAAATGTTAAACATATCCCTGATATTCGCTTGAATTTGATTTCAGCAAGTAAGCTTGATGATGAGGGGTTTTGCAACACCTTCAGTAATGGTCAATGGAAGCTTACTAAAGGTTCTATGGTTATGGCTAGAGGCAAGAAGTGCTCCTCATTGTACTTCATACAGGCAAAGGTTTCTGATTGTATTATCAATACAATGGAGAATGAAAGTACAACAGAGCTATGGCATAGAAGACTATGTCACATGAGTGAGAAGGGTTTGATGGTTTTGGCAAAGAAAAATCTTCTTTCTGGATTGAAGAATACAGTATTGAAGAAATGTGCTCATTGCTTGGCAGGGAAGCAAAACAGAGTTGCCTTTAAAATATCCCCTCCTTCAAGACAGCCGGGTATACTTGATTTAGTATATTCTGATGTTTGTGGTCCCATGAAAGTAAAAACACTTGGTGGTGCTCTCTATTTTGTGACTTTTATAGATGATCATTCAAGGAAGTTATGGGTCTATACCTTGAAGACAAAAGACCAAGTGTTAGATGTGTTTAAACAGTTTCAGACCTCAGTTGAGAGACAGACTGGGAAGAAGTTAAAGTGTATCAGAACTGATAATGGAGGTGAGTATTGTGGTCCTTTTGATGAATATTGCAAACAGCTGGGTATTAGGCATCAAAGGACACCTCCGAAGACTCCTCAGTTAAATGGGCTAGCTGAGAGGATGAACAGAACACTAGTTGAAAGGGTAAGATGTTTGCTTTCATATGCACAGTTGCCAGGATCTTTTTGGGGTGAGGCTTTGAGTACCGTTGTACATGTGTTAAATCTCACGCCTTGTGTTCCTTTAAATTTTGATGTTCCAAACAGAGTTTGGTTGGGAAAAGATGTATCCTATAGTCACTTGCGTGTCTTTGGATGTAAGGCCTTTGTGCATATTCCCAAAGATGAGAGGTCTAAACTTGATGTCAAGACAAGACAGTGTGTATTTATTGGCTATGGCCAAGATGATTTTGGTTACAGGTTTTATGATCCGGTACAGAAAAAGCTTGTAAGAAGCCGAGATGTTGTGTTTATGGAAGACCAAACCATACAAGATATTGAGAAAACAGTTAAAACAGTTTCTCAATATTATGATAATTTAACAGACTTGGATCCAGTTCCTTTGACACATGTGCCAGTACAGGTTAGAGATGAAGTTCAAGATGACCAGGATGGTACAGTTGATGTTGATACTCATACACAGGTTGAGATTAATGATGGCATTGTTGAGCAGTCACCAGTACCAGAAGTTCCACCAGATGTTCCACTCAGGAGGACTACTAGAGATCGTCATCCTTCTACACGATATTCTGTTGATGAATATGTGTTACTGACTGACGGGGGAGAGCCCGAATGTTATGCAGAAGTCATAGAAGATGAACACAAGAAGGAGTGGGTTGAAGCCATGCAAGATGAGATGAAGTCACTGCATGAAAATCATACATTTGAGTTGGTAAAGTTACCTATGGGCAAAAGAGCTTTGAAGAACAAGTGGGTATACAGAGTGAAGTTAGAACAACATACCACACAACCTCGATACAAAGCAAGATTGGTCGTCAAGGGATTCAATCAAAAGAAAGGTATTGATTTTGATGAGATTTTTTCTCCAGTTGTTAAAATGTCATCTATTCGTGTGGTTTTGGGTCTAGCAGCTAGTCTTGATTTGGAGATTGAACAGATGGATGTAAAGACTGCTTTTCTCCATGGTGAATTAGACAAGGAAATTTATATGGAGCAGCCAGAGGGTTTCGTGGAAAAAGGAAAAGAGGATTATGTGTGCAAGCAGAGGAAAAGCCTTTATGGTTTGAAGCAAGCACCAAGACAATGGTATAAGAAGTTTGAGTCAGTTATGGGGAAATATGGCTACCGAAAAACAACTTCTGATCATTGTGTCTTTGTGCAGAAATTCTCTGATGATGATTTTATTATACTATTGCTTTATGTCGATGATATGTTGATTATTGGCAGAAATTCTTTGAGGATTGACAGGTTGAAGATGCAGCTAAGTAAAGTTTTTGCTATGAAGGATTTAGGGCCAGCAAAACAAATTCTTGGCATAAGCATTCATCGTGAGAGGAATGCCAAGAAGTTATATTTGTCACAAGAGAAGTACATTGAGAAAGTACTTCAGAGGTTCAACATGGACAAAGCTAAAGCGGTTAACTCTCCTCTTGCTACTCATTTTAAGCTAAACATTGAGCAGTGTCCCTCTACAGATGCAGAGAAGAAAGACATGGAAAGGGTTCCATATGCTTCAGCTGTGGGAAGTTTGATGTATGCAATGGTATGTACAAGACCAGACATAGCTTATGCAGTTGGTGTTGTAAGCCGGTTCTTGTCTAATCCTGGGAGAGAGCATTGGAATGCAGTTAAGTGGATTATGAGATATCTACGAGGTACTTCCAGTTTGAGACTTTGCTTTGGCAATGAGAAACCATTACTAATTGGCTACACGGATGCAGATATGGCAGGAGATGTGGACACTCGTAAGTCTACCTCTGGTTCCTTGATTACTTTTGCAGGGGGAGCTGTAGCTTGGCAATCAAGGCTACAGAAATGCGTTGCACTTTCTACAACCGAAGCGGAATTCATTGCAGCAACTGAAGCATGTAAAGAGTTGTTGTGGATGAAGAGGTTTTTACATGAGCTTGGCTTCAAACAACAGAGATACATAGTATTTTGCGATAGTCAAAGCGCAATTCACCTTGGTAAGAATTCTTCTTTTCATGCAAGATCAAAGCATATTGATGTGAGGTATCATTGGATAAGAGAAGCTATTAATGACAAGTTGTTTGAACTTGAGAAAATCCATACCGATTATAATGGCTCTGATATGTTGACGAAGGCTCTACCAAGGGAGAAGCTTGAAGTTTGTCGTTCAATCGTTGGGATGACGAATCCCTTCATGTAGTCGGAAGGGGGAGATTTGTTAGGTGGGTTCCTCCCACATGAAGTCAAAGTGGGGGACCCACCCATTTTGGCTTATACGGAATTTCCTCACCTGCCATTTCGTCTCATCCTCTTGCTTTCGGCGCGGGAGGAGAAAAGGGGTGAGAGAGAGAGAGATTATAAAAATCTCTTCTCCTCTCTCGGCAGCGACATTCATTCGATACAGAGAGTTTTTCTCTCCGTTTTTCGATTTTCAGAGAAGCAGCGGCAGCAGTAGCTCCGACGCACGGAGGAGGATTTTATCCTCATATGCTCAAGGCTTCTACGGCAGTTATCTCTTCCGGCCATTAAGAGAGAAAATTCTGCCGTTATCTCAGATTTGGTGAGATCTACCCTGGTTATTTCCTGTATTGAAATTCATCCTTATTGTGATGATGAAATCCTCTAGTTTTGACTAGAGAAGACATTGAGTTGTAATCCCATTATTCTATAGTGGAAGATTTACCTGGACTGGGTCCCGTGGTTTTTCCCCTTTGGTAAAGAGGGGTTTTCCACGTAAAAATTGTGGTGTGTTTTTCCCGTGTTTGATTGCTTATTATTTATAATATTTATTGTCTGTGATTAATCATTCCTATTTAATCTACACAAGAAGGGGATAGCCTAAAATCCCAACACCAATGAGAGCCAGCATCAGCAGGCACGTCTTAGCAATTGGGCTACTCTCTATGGCTGATTTGATCCATGTGCTGAGAGATTCATGTGGACGGCCTGCTGGCTTGGTATTTCATTCACCTGTGAGTGCCTGCATATCAGAGAGTACAAAGCAAATGTTCCACCGGTAACCCAAAACAGGAGATCAGATTTCAATACCATGTTGAGTGATAGTTCCTTGAATTGAATGCTAACCGTCTCCATTGTCGTTTGCCAAGAGCACGATGAATACGTATTTGATCAGGGGGAGAAGCGTAAGAGAGTAGATGATGAGAGAGAGAGTTCCAACTACGTCAGTGTGGCTGGGAACTCTGTCGGGGAAAATGGAGGAATACACGTAGAGAGGATAGGTGCCGAGATCTCCATAAACAACCTCGATGGTTTGGAAAGCCAACAGCAGTATAGCTTTGACGGAACCATCCTGAAATTTTCATTTACGAAAAAGGGAAAATCGTCAAAACTGAATAACGGTGCCATTCTAGATTTCCATAATGAAGAGAACACTATGTCTTGCTTTTATTTCAACAATAATGGCCAAGTCGTTGAGATATTTTCATGTAACAAGAATTGTTAATTTTGGCAACTAAATATTTTGTGGCCAAAAATCTGAAATTTCGATTGATCCAGCCGAGCTTTAAATCTTTCGATTGATCCATCAAGCCGTAACTTTAATTTGTACACCCATTTGCATGATATGGGTTGTACATCTCTCGGTTTTGGTACCAGATCTCATGTCTTGTTTTGCTTCAAGGCTTAAATTTTTTCTTCCATATCCTTCCTCCATTTTAGACTGTGGGATGCTTCTTTGTACGTGATTCGTTCCACTTCTTCAGTTGCTTCGAGCACTGCTGCATTTGCATATTTTGGATTCAGCTTCCATTGTCTGTTAGATCACCGTGGAACAGGTCTTGCTTTTTCTTGCTCATCGAACTCTTCGATCTGGTTCAGTCTTTCTTCTTCAATACTTTTGTGATGCACCCCTGTTTGCCATGAGTTATCTGATTTTTCTGTTGACTTAGACTTCTCTTTACTTGGTGAGAGTTCGTCCTCCTCAATTGGCTCCTCTTTTGACTGAGTTTGACTTGGCTTGATTCGCTCCTGCAGTCTTTCTTTTAACTGTTCTTCTATTTCATTGGAGTCAGGCACTAAGACTACCTGTGATGACCACCAAGATGATGTCTCATCAAAAATTACATTTCGTGAGACATAGCATCAGCCTGTGGTTGGATCACAACATCTCCAACTTTTTCTTTGACTATCATAGCCAACAAATATATAGCGAATGACCTTTTTGTCAAACTTACTACAAAGGTGGTCAGGAATAAATACATAGCAGACGCATCCAAACACACGGAAATGACTTACCGTCGGTTTGATGCTCCGCAATTTCTCAAAAGGAGAAATATACCCAAGTCTGGGTTGAGGAAGCCTATTTATGATATGAGCAGCAGTCTTCATGCATTCAGCCCAAAATTTGGGTGACACATTCTTGGCATGTAGCATACTTCTGCATATCTCTGCCAAGTGTCGATTTTTCCTTTCTGCCACTCTATTCCGCTGTGGTGTGTTTGGGAAGTCAGTTATCAGCGTATCTTATACTTTTGTAGATACTCCGAGAATTCAGCTGACGTATACTCTCCTCCATTGTCTGTGCGTAGGCATCGTATTTTTCAGCCTACTTCACTTTCCACTTTTTGTTAAATTCTTTGAATTTAGTAAACGCCTCATATTTTTTTTCATAAAATCAACCCAGACGTACCTTGAATAGTCATCGATGAAGGTTATCATGTACTGGTAGCCGTTAATGGATGGCTGCTTCACTCGTTCAAATACGTCTGAGTGTACTATCTCGAGAGGTACCTTGGTTTGGAATTTTAACTCCTCATTAGATAGTTGATGTGCCTTTTCGAACTGACATTCAGCACATATCATATCTTCTTGAACTTCTAGCTGGGGAAGACCTTTGAGCATAGACTTCTTCATCATCCGCTTCAGCTTGTGATACCTTACGTGTCCCAGCCACGCGTGCCATAAATCTGCAATTTCATTCCTTCTTGTCCTGTCCACGTATGCTGTTTGTGCAGACATCACATAGACAGACTCAAGCCGATGCCCTTCCATGATCGGCTCATTTGTTATTTTTAATTTAGGATAAACCCCTTACATCATTTGGGCCGAACACCACATAATTTCCAGAGGCAGTGAGTTGTGAGACGGATAATAAGTTTTTCTTCATACCTGGTATATGAAACATATTTTCCAATTGTACCTTCTGTAAGTTGAACCGAGAGTTAAACATAGTCTTGCTGATATGGGTGATGGGCAGCTTCGAGTTGTTAGCCGTTACGACTACTCGTCCTCCTTTGTACTCAAACGTACATATGTAAATATATAATTTTTTTAGTACATATGTAAATGAATCTAAATATTTTTTAGAATTTGCGCTTGAATATATACGTATATTCTAGCAAACATAGTCATATGCATACATATACTTGATCTGGATGAAATTTAAGGATCTCTTAACTAAAAACATAATGTTAAATATAATAAAAAGTTACAAGATAATAAAAATGTAAGGTGTTAAATGTAACTAGTAACATGGTCACATAAAAGCAAAGCTCTAGTTAAATATAAATCTAAAACTATACATTTACATAATGTAGTAACTATACTAAAATTTTAAAAATTAATAGTTTTTATTTTATTTAATATAAATATTAGTATTATATAAATATATATAGATATATAGATATAGATATAGCGTGCTACATGCTGTGAGTCTGTGAAGCATGAACCGTGGATAACGCTGAAAACCCATCACACTGCGAGTGTGAGTATGTGAAGCATGAACCGTGGATGACGCTGAAAAGCCATCACACTCCGAGCGTGGCTTCTTTTCTTGATTGGTGTCGTCTCCAATGGAGGAGCTTCGTGCTCTTTTTTTCGACGAAGTAAGGAATTTGATAATGAGTTTGTTGGCCACCGGGCACTGCTATAGTGGTAACCTGCTATGACACATGTGGACACTACCTGATAATGAACGAGATATTTTCAGTTGTTCTTCTCAAAATGAATGTTTTTACAAGATGTTCTTCCATCCTTCTAAGATAAAGATTAGAGTGTTAAAGTTTTTGTCTTTTTAAGATAAAAAATAGACTGTGAAAGTATTTAATTTATAATATCAGATGTTATAGTATGTATATATAATATCGATTAAAATAATAATATTATTATTAAATTTGTTGAAAAAAATTATACTAATTTACTAATAATATTTTTATTAATAATAATAATTTTAAAATTTATTATCGAACAATTTTTTTTATTGATTGATATATGTATATCCATCTCAGTGAATATTACTAGTAAAACTTGTACGCCCGCCGAGATTAAAACCGCTGCTGCGAGAAACGTGGTAATGGGGTTACCAGCAGGTAGAACTAGAAGAAAATTAAACGATGGATGAAGATAATTTGAAAGAAATTTAAACTATAGATAAATACGACATCCATTTAAATCCACATAAGGGTAATGGAAGGTAGAATCCGTTCCCTTCGGAGTTAGTATTCTATCGTATCCGGAAAGGACATAGTTACGACATGGGCATATTCGGGTATTTATTAATGACGACATTCACCCTAGTTATCAAAAATTCCAAAATGGATAAGATCATTGGCCAACTCCATATGCATCGTGATCCACGAAAATTTAATAATAACTTATCAATGTTTGATTATTTGATAAAGATGTATCGATTTTTAAGTTTATGATGCGTTCCTGCATTTTAGGTTACAACTAGAAGACTAGTATAATTTACTCAAATATTTAAAATAGTCATTCACAAGTTTCGATAACCCTTGTTATCCGCTTCTAATCCACTTTAACGGCTTACCTGCTTTACTTTCTTTTATATATATATATATATATATATATATATATGTTGAGTACTAATTGAATGTTTATTGTAAGCATGGAAGCTCCATGCTTACCCTTAATTTTTTTAATCATAAAATATGTATTTTAAATCTAAATTATTTATCATATGTATTCATTTATATTTATTTATGATTTTAAAAAATATATCTATGAATTCTAAGCTTCCGTATTTATACTATGCATTTTTAATAGTTTAATAATCATATATTCATTTTTAAAACATTTTATTTTTTACACGATATAAGATTCTAATGAAATTTACTCTATTTTTTTAGCATGATACGAAAGATTATGTTTCCTGATCTCTTATCATCTTCGGGCTCACTTTTTTAGGTTTCCTTCTTTCTTTACACCTCTGGAAAAGAGTCCTGAAGCCGTCAACTTGAGGAATGGCTTTACTCTTTTTAAAATTCTTTTTTTTTTTTGCATTTATGTTAATAATTTTTAAAATCTGTTGTAATTGTGCCAATAGCTGTTAAGTCTTCGATGTAAAAAATATCCTTTTTGGATTTGTGATGTAACAAATATCTTAAAACCACATAAAAGTACTTTTAAAAATGTTCCTCACATTAAATGGGTTAATCTACTTAATTCGCATTTTTATGAATTTGCTCCATAGATTTTTAGAATTTAATTTCCTAATATATTTCTACAAACATCGTCAAGTTAATTTCAAAATATATGGTGTAAAAGTTGTTGGATTTGAAAAATATCAAATTTATTTATTTAATATGAAGAATATGTTGAAGATAGATTTTTATCTTTTAAGATATTTTACCATATTTTTCGTTATAAGAATAGAAAAATAATTTGTAAAATTATTTTTGTGGAAATTACAAAATTCGAAGGGCACCAAATAAATTTATTTAACAAAAATAAAATTCGTTTTAGGTATCTTCTTTTAATTTTTATTATTAGTTTATGCTATTGTCATATTATCATATTTTCCGTTATGCGGTTAGAAAAGTAATTTGCAAAATTATTTTTGTGGAAATTATAAAATTTGACGGGCACCGAATAAATTTATTTAATAAAAATAAAATTTTGATTTAGGTATCTTCTTCTAATTTTATTATTAGCTTATGTTATTATCATATTATCATATTTTCCGTTATGAGATTAGAAAAGTAATTTGAAAAAATATTTTTGTGGAAATTACAAAATTTGAAGGGAACCGAATAAATTTATTTAATAAGAATAATATTTTAAAAATAAAATTTCAATTTAGTTATCTTCTTCTAGTTTATTATTAGTCTATGTTATTAACATATTTGTTATTAGTGAGCTGGTGCTCACTTCAGGCTTGCGTCTCGGCTGTCCCGATATCAAATTTAAGTAGTAGGTCTATCTTCCATTTTAGGAGTGGCTTTTACATGGATAATTCATTAAGCCAAAATTAAAAATATGGACTTTTGGATAATTGGTAAAATATCTAGCTTCCAAATGAAACAACAAAAAATATAGTCCTTTAAATATGTAATTCTTTATTATTATACTATAATTATGATGGTACATAATTTATATCATCTATTAAAAATACATAATGTACTATATAATGTAATCCCATTTTTGAATATTAGCATTATATTAAAAATAAAATATGGAGAGCTTCTATTTTTAATAGAAAACTACAAATACAGATACGAATATAGATGTAAAATATTTTAAAAATATTCGAGTAAAGGTAAAATTTTAGAAGAAATCAATTAATCTATTTAATGTGGAATATTTTAAAATTTTATACACTTTAATTTTTTTCTTGTATTTTTATTACATATTTAATTTTAAGCACATATAGTTTTATTTATATATTTTTCTTTCATTGATATATTTTATATAATATATTATAATAAATATTAGATATACTATAGTAATATAATTTTTATTCTAATTTATTTATAAGGTTATTTGCATTAATAGTGAGAATCTACAAAGTTCAATAGACACCAAATTAATTTATTTAATAAAAATATTTCTAAATTATTTTATTTTAAAGGAATTTATCGTATTTTAATCCTATTTTGTGATAATTATTCATTTTTATTTTTATGATATTTTTTATTATTAATTAATTTCTTATTTCTAAAGATTATTTGAAAATTAATTCTAGCACCAGGGCGAGGAAATGTTTTTAGCAAAATCTTTAGAGACAAAAAAAATGCGTTGTTACTAATTCGTATATCTTTTACGGCAATTATACGACTTGCCGACCTATGGCCCGAAATATATTTTCATATCAAATTAGTACTTAAGGCAACAAATCAGAGTAAAGTTTTTAGTAACAAAGAGATATTATAACATTTTGCAGTCATAAAAAAAGGGTAAATTTTATATATATCTACGTAGTTTCATCGATATTACAGATATACTCACATAATTTCACAAAATGCATATTGCACCCACATAGTTTTAACGAAATTGTGTATTACCCCCCCATGCCGTTAATATTTGCCGTTATATTTTTGAAAAATGACGAAAATACCCTCATCCATAGTTTCACAAAATTGCATATTACCCCCACGAAGATAAGGGCATTTTCGTCATTTTTGAAAATATAACGGTAGATATTAATGGCGATTAACGGCGTGGGGGTAATACGCAATTTCATTGAAACTATGTGAGGGTAATATGTATTTTGTAAAACTATGTGGATATATCTGCAATATCGATGAAACTATGTGGGTATATATGAAATTTACCCAAAAAAATTTTCATTTTCTTCTAATGTACATTTATGATGCTAAAAATCAAATTGATTGAAGAAGTATATGTTATTCATTTAAGGATGAATATTAACATCATCTGACAATGAATATAAAACAGTTAAAATTTTTAATTAATACAGTATATAAAAATTTTAGAACTAAAATTATGTTGCATAACTTATTATTTGTTGTAGTGCTTTTAAATTTACTCATTAGCGGAATTTGTTATATCAATTTCTTTTATGTATAGTATATTTGATTGTTTTTATATCTTTTTCCTGTTCGCACTCTCATGGGAATGATATTATAGCTCTTTATATTCTTTTTAAAAAAATTTACTGCATCAATGATGCTTAATTAAAATATTTTTTACATTTCCGGTGGAATATAATAGTTGGTCAAGATAGTTATTGGAAACGATTATCCTAGTATATATAATAATCTTTTAGAATTTTTTGTGGTTATAACTTAAGCTTATAGAAGTGAAAGAAAATTAGATAATGAATGAAGATAATTTCGAATTTCAAATTACAGATAAATACAATTTCCAGGTAAATCCACGTAAGGGTAAGGGAAGACAAAAAGAATCCTAATCCGATTCATTCGGTGGCAATGTCCTAACTCATCTGTACAGGAAGGAGCTCTAATTCAGATAAATTGAGAAGCTACACTACGTTTTAGGATACAAGTAGAAGTCCCATATAATTTGAGCTCCGATTCAATGCTTCTGATTGCGTTGAAGCTAAATGCAATTCGGATGAGTTACGCAATTCTAAGTTACGCAAACCTTTAAATGAGCATGCTTCCCACTCAAGTCTTCCATCTCTGAGCTCTCTCTCTTTTGGTTTTTTTTTTTTTTTTGTTTCTGCCTTCTTGTGTCCAATTTGAGAAAGCAGTACCTTATTGAGGAAAGGCTTCAACCTTTTTAATGGCTGGAGGTGTGGCAGTCGTTGTATCAGGAGATGGAAAGAAGTACGCGAGTAAGATGACATTTACAGTGATATGGATATGTATTTTGGGGGCTACTGGTGGTCTCATCTTTGGATATGATATCGGAATTTCTGGTATGCATACGATCTTTTTTGAAATTTTTTTACGTACTATTTATGTCTTTGTTTATGGATGTTTGTTTTTGTTAGCTTGGATTATATACTTTATTTTTATAAAATTGTTAATCCAAACATATTTAATTATGAATTTTTGCATCTACATCTTTATAGTTTAAGAAAAGTGTAAGTATATCATAGCTTTATGTAAAATTTCAACCGTACCTATATGATATTTTCACTTCCCAACTTCTCAAGTGAAACGATCGGGACCCACATCATATAAATTAAGCTTTTCAACCCTCTTTTTATCTCATAACAGTAGACAAAGTATACACCCCAAGATGAGCTCAAAATAGCTGAAAAGAGACTCACCAGCCATTAAAATTTTTAAAAAGTTATTACTTTTCAATAGACCTTTTTTATTCATCTCCATCTATATCTAATTCAAACCAGTTTAAATTAATTGTGTTAGGTTCTAATCATAATATCGAAATTAGGCAAAATCTGGAGAATCTTATATGCTATGGGAAAAGGCTACAGTAATTACAACAAATAGACTTAAGTTTATCCAATAGCACAGGCACATAGAGCCCCAAATCAATAAGCACTAATACATATGTAATTTTGATTGGGTGATCTTCCATAATCAAATTTCTTTATCCACAAATTAATGACTTAATTGGAAAGAGGGTGAGGCGTATGTGTTTATTGATTCTTCCACATATGAATGAGTTAAGGTTAACTAATCAAGCTTAATTTTTATATATTTAAGTTTTTTAATTATTAATTATTTCTTGCTGGCTTATGAGTTGGAAATTGAAATGTGGTTAGCGTGGGCTTTGTCTTGGCTTGTCCCACGCACCCACAAGCTCGCACAAAGTAGTTCCCTTTACACCAAACACCTCGTATATATACTTATTTTTCTTGGCACCTGAAGTTTGACTAATGCAGTAGTTACAAACAAATCCCTATCTATGAGTGACTTGGATCAAATCTGCTGTGAGAAATGATCTAGATTATAATTTTTATCACTTTTGATTGTGCCATGCATACAGGTTTAGCAACTAAAACTATGATTTAATGTACCCGAGGAAAACAATATTTCATATTTCACATGCATCTTGTACATTGTACATAGAATAAGGCGGGATTCAGATACACTACAACAAATTTTCTTAAATGCAGCAATTAATTTGGCTTCATTTGACGTCATTTAGATGCAAGTAACTATATGCATCAAACAAACAGCTATACAGTTCCCGAATTTTAGAGCGCTTCACAATCCGTTTAGTCGTTCTCCGTTCTTAAAAAATATATACATATCTCCATGTAATAAAGGTTAGTTTATGGATTAAAATTATTTTTGCATTTATACCTATATAGTTTAAGCAAAATCGAAAGTATGTCACAACTTTTCATGAAATTGCAATAATACCTCTACAGTTTTTCTAAAATTTAGGGCTTTGAGGTTTCCTGATTAAACATCAAGGTTGTGTTTAAATGAAAAGTTTTTAGTATAATATTTTTTAAAAATAAGAGACAAATAATGTAATATAATAGGGGTAATGATAAATAGTAAGAAGAAAGCTAAAATAGATAAATTAATTGTATGATTAGCTATGTAGAATGATTGAAAATATGACAATCATATATATGAAGATGTGAATAAATAATTAAAAATAGAATAGTCGTGGAAAGTGAAAAGTTTTGGATTAAACAACTTTTAGTTTTGTTAAACATGCGCTAAATATAGAAATATTCTGCTCATTTTAAATACTACTCTTTAAAATTCCAAAAACAAATATATCTCCAAAATAGTAAAAATTTATTGATTAAATATACTTAAAATAGTAAAAATCACGCCTCTTATTTATGATTATAGGGGTAATTAATTCGATGGGCAGCTGTTGATTAATTGATGTACACAAATTGATTATGTATTTCAGGAGGTGTCACATCTATGGACCCCTTCCTCAAGAAGTTCTTTCCGTCTGTTTATCACAAAATGAAGTCGGAGGGCGATTCTTCCAACCAGTATTGCAAGTTCAACAGCCCGATATTGCAGTTGTTCACGTCATCCCTTTACCTTGCTGCTTTGGTAGCATCCTTTGCGGCCTCAACAGTGACAAGAAAGTTTGGTCGAAGGATGTCCATGTTGAGAATTGGATGCTCTTAAAATAAAATATTGCTTATAACAATACAACAAAAAATAATACACCCAAAATAATTTGGACACTTTATAGACTCCTACTCTTAGTACTAGCACTACCCATACAAATATTCCCTTCCTTACAATCACTCCAACTCACATAAAAAATACCCACAAATTTACACACACCCTTCTCTCCTTCGTAGCTCACCTGCTACTCGGCCTCACTTCTATCGTTTCGAAACATTAGCTCCCTTATATAGGCGAGCGGGTGCGGCGGGCGACGGTTCTGGCGCTTCGGCGCCGTTATTTTATTCGGCGCAGTATTCGGCACGGTTTCGGCGCCGTTTTTTATTGATTTCGTTTTATTAGGCACCGTTCGTCTTTTATGAAATATTTTATTTCACTGTTGTTCGTCTTTTATGAAATGCCTTTTCGGCACGGCATCTCATCGGTGCATCGGTGCTGACTTTTTCATTCTCCCCCTCAGCACCGACTTTCTTCTTTGCCTCTATGTTGTTTGTCACCGAGCTTTATATCTTTCGATTGACCCATCGAGCCGTAACTTTAATTTGGAAACCCATTTGCATGATATGGGTTGCACATCTCTCGGTTTTGGTACCAGGTCCCATGTCTCATTTTGCTTTAAAGCTTGAATTTCTTCTTCCATAGCCTTCCTCCAATATAGACTCTGGGATGCTTCATCGTACGTAACCGGTTCCGCTTCTTTAGTTGCTTCGAGCACTGCTGCATTAGCATATTTTGGATTCGGCTTCCATTGTCTGCTGGATCGCCGTGGAATAGGTGTTGCTTTTTCTTGTTCATCGAACTCTTCGATCTGGCTCGGTCTTTCTTCTTCTATACTCCTGTGATGCACTCCTGTTTGCCATGGGCTATCTGCTTCATGTGATTTGGACTCCTCTCTACTTGGTGAGAGTTCGTTCTCCTCAATTGGCCCTTCTGATGACTGAGTTTGACTTGGCTCGATTTGCTCCTGCAGTCTCTCTTTTAACTGTTCTTCCATTTCATTAGAATCAGGTAATAAGACCGCCTGTGGTGACCACCAAGATGATGCCTCATCGAAAATTACATTTCGTGAGACATGACATCGGCCTGTGGTTGGATCACAACATTTCCAACCTTTTCTTTGGCTATCATAGCCAACAAATATACAACGAATGGCCTTTTTATCAAACTTACTACGGAGGTGGTTAGGAACAAACACATAGCAGATGCATCCAAACACACGGAAATGACTTACCGTTGGTTTGATGCTCCATAACTTCTCAAAAGGAGAAATATACTCAAGTCTGGGTTGAGGAAGCCTATTTATGACATGGGTAGCAGTCTTCATACATTCAGCCCAAAATTTAGGTGGCACATTCTTGGCATGCAGCATGCTTCTGCATATTTCTGCCAAGTGTCGATTTTTTCTTTCTGCCACTCCATTCTGCTGTGGCGTGTTTGGGCAAGTCAGCTGTCGACGTATCTTACACTTTTGTAGATACTCTGAAAATTCAGCTGATGTATACTCTCCCCCATTGTCTGTGCGTAGGCATCGTATTTTTCGGCCTACTTCACTTTCCACTTTTTGCTTAAATTCTTTGAATTTAGTGAATGCCTCAGATTTTTCTTTCATAAAATCAACCCAGACGTACCTTGAATAGTCATCGATGAAGGTTATCATGTACTGGTAGCCGCTAATGGATGACTGCTTCACTCGTCCAAATACATCTGAGTGTATGATCTCGAGAGGCACCTTGGTCCGAAATTTTGACTCCTCATACGGTAGTTGATGCGCCTTTCCGAACTGACATCCGGCACATACCGTATCTTCTTGAACTTCGAGTTGGGGAAGACCTCTGAGCATAGACTTTTTCATCATCTGCTTCAGCTTATGATAGCTTACATGTCCCAGCCGCGCGTGCCATAAATCTGCAGTTTCATTTCTCCTTGTCTTGTCTACGTATGCTGTCTGTGCAGACATCACATAGACAGACTCAAGCCGACGCCCCTTCATGATCGGCTCATTTGTTATTTTTAATTTAGGATATATCCTTACATCATTTGGACCAAATACCACATAATTTCCAGAG
Organism: Annona cherimola; assembly: GCA_030490835.1. Taxonomy (NCBI): domain Eukaryota; kingdom Viridiplantae; phylum Streptophyta; class Magnoliopsida; order Magnoliales; family Annonaceae; genus Annona; species Annona cherimola. Next base: position 18,850,833 of record CM059975.1, on the reverse strand, counting down.
GCGGTGAGTTGTGAGACAGATAATAAATTTTTCTTCATACCTGGTACATGGAACACATTTTCCAATTGTACCTTTTGTGAGCTGAACCGAGGAGTAAACATAGTCTTGCCGATATGGGTGATGGGCAGCTTCGAGTTGTTAGCTGTTACGACCACTCGTCCTCCTTTGTACTCAGACGTGCTAGTCAGCTTCTCATAGTCTCCTGTCATATGATTGGAACATCCAGAATCGACAATCCAATCATTATTATAGTTTATTACATTTTCACTTACTGATATGAGAGCTGACTCCTCTTCTGTCTTGATAATGCAAGGTACCGCCATCTCTTGGAGCTCTTCCATTGCAAGGGATGCTTGAAGATCCCATTCTTCTTCATTATGGATAGAGGTCGCAGTATTTCCCTCTATTCGCTTGAACCAGCAATCTCTAGCAAAGTGGCCTCTTTTGCCGCAGTTGTAACACTGGTCCTCCTGCCGTCGGAATTTGGTTTCTCTTTTGTTACCATTTTGACGAGCTCCCCCTTGCTGTGAGCTTTGTCCTTGCTGCCTCCTTTGCCAGCTGCCCTCTTGCTTTCTTGTGTTGCCTCCATTTGGCCTCGCAGCTAATCGATCTCTGTTTTGGAATTCTCTCTTTTTGCTAAAGAGAGCATTCTCCTCATCTTTTAACGAAACTTTAGACATTTGCTTGTCTAAAGCTTCTTGGTTGGCCAATATATTTTCTAACTCAGTTAGAGTTGGTTCTTTGGCCCATCCACGGGTAGCAATGATAATCCCGTGGTATTCTGGTTTTAAGCCATGGATGATAATCCTCCTCATCCTAGTCTCAGAGATCGAATTTTCTGGGTCTAATTTTGAAATTTCTCCACAAAGAAATTTAACTTTGGAGAAATATTCACTTACCGTCATATTCTGCTGCGAAATGGATAACAACTCATTTTCCAACTGCTGGAGCTTTGCATCATTTTTCCTTGTGTAGAGTGCTGCGAGGGTGTCCCATGCATCCTTGGGTGTTTTAGCATCCTTAATCTTCTGCAGTAACTCGTCTTCAATAGTTACTGTTAACACGTACATGGCTTTGCCAGCTTTTATCTTCCACTTCTTTGATTCCTCTTCATCTATGGGTGGCGCAGTATTATTGCCGCCAACTATATCCCACAGATCTTGACCAAGCAGATAAAACTGCATACGCAAACACCAAGTATTATAATTATTAGAGTTTAGCTTCTCAATGGTGCTTACCAAGGTAGAAATATCTGCCATCGTGACTTGGTATGCCCAGCACTTTGCCAAGTAAGCTTGGTGGTAGCTCCACAGTCCTAGACTGCGCACGTGCAGAATCTCCTTGTACTTTGTCTTGTTGGCGTAGCCTTCACGAACCACGGTCCCCGACCCTTGGCTTTGATACCACTTGTTGAGAATTGGATGCTCTTAAAATAAAATATTGCTTATAACAATACAACAAAAAATAATACACCCAAAATAATTTGGACACTTTATAGACTCCTACTCTTAGTACTAGCACTACCCATACAAATATTCCCTTCCTTACAATCACTCCAACTCACATAAAAAATACCCACAAATTTACACACACCCTTCTCTCCTTCGTAGCTCACCTGCTACTCGGCCTCACTTCTATCGTTTCGAAACATTAGCTCCCTTATATAGGCGAGCGGGTGCGGCGGGCGACGGTTCTGGCGCTTCGGCGCCGTTATTTTATTCGGCGCAGTATTCGGCACGGTTTCGGCGCCGTTTTTTATTGATTTCGTTTTATTAGGCACCGTTCGTCTTTTATGAAATATTTTATTTCACTGTTGTTCGTCTTTTATGAAATGCCTTTTCGGCACGGCATCTCATCGGTGCATCGGTGCTGACTTTTTCATTCTCCCCCTCAGCACCGACTTTCTTCTTTGCCTCTATGTTGTTTGTCACCGAGCTTTATATCTTTCGATTGACCCATCGAGCCGTAACTTTAATTTGGAAACCCATTTGCATGATATGGGTTGCACATCTCTCGGTTTTGGTACCAGGTCCCATGTCTCATTTTGCTTTAAAGCTTGAATTTCTTCTTCCATAGCCTTCCTCCAATATAGACTCTGGGATGCTTCATCGTACGTAACCGGTTCCGCTTCTTTAGTTGCTTCGAGCACTGCTGCATTAGCATATTTTGGATTCGGCTTCCATTGTCTGCTGGATCGCCGTGGAATAGGTGTTGCTTTTTCTTGTTCATCGAACTCTTCGATCTGGCTCGGTCTTTCTTCTTCTATACTCCTGTGATGCACTCCTGTTTGCCATGGGCTATCTGCTTCATGTGATTTGGACTCCTCTCTACTTGGTGAGAGTTCGTTCTCCTCAATTGGCCCTTCTGATGACTGAGTTTGACTTGGCTCGATTTGCTCCTGCAGTCTCTCTTTTAACTGTTCTTCCATTTCATTAGAATCAGGTAATAAGACCGCCTGTGGTGACCACCAAGATGATGCCTCATCGAAAATTACATTTCGTGAGACATGACATCGGCCTGTGGTTGGATCACAACATTTCCAACCTTTTCTGTCCATGCGTGTTGGTGGGTTCGTCTTTCTCATAGGAGCCGCACTCAATGCGGGAGCCCGAAACGTTGGAATGCTCATCGCTGGCCGTATTCTTCTTGGCTTTGGTGTTGGTTTTGCCAATCAGGTAAAACTGTATCTTGGCTAGCTTTTTCATATTTTGGAATTCATAGACCCATCCTATGATCATGGATCGAGTAGCAACTGACCCACATATCCATTTTTCTGTTTTTTGAATCTAGTCTGTGCCACTGTACCTGTCAGAAATGGCACCATCGCACAAGCGTGGCTTCCTCAACATACTTTTCCAACAGATGATCACAGTTGGAATTTTGATTGCCAACATCATCAACTACTTCACTGCCAAAATAGATGGGGGGTGGGGTTGGCGAGTCAGCTTGGGTGGGGCTATGGTGCCGGCCATCATCATCTTCTTCGGCTCATTCGCACTCGAGGAGACTCCCAACTCACTCATTGAGAGATTCCCCAACCAGCCTGAAAAGGCTCGGAAAGTGCTCTGCAAGATCCGTGGCACGGACGACATAGAGGAGGAATTTCGAGACATCTTAGCCGCCAGTGAAGTATCACGGACGGTGGAGCACCCGTGGAAGAACATCCGGCAGAGGAAATACAGGCCGCAGCTGATCATGGCAGTGCTCATACCGTCCTTCCAGCAACTGACGGGGATGAACATCATCATGTTTTATGCTCCAGTGCTCTTCAAGACGATTGGTTTGGGAGATGATGCCTCGCTTTTGTCCGCTCTCGTCACTGGCATTGTCAACATGTTTGCCACTTTCGTTGCCATTTTTACCGTGGATCGGTTTGGGAGGAGACGTCTACTCCTTGAAGGAGGAATTCAGATGTTGATAGCGCATGTAGGTCTTGCTCCCCCAAAATCTTCAATTTTTAATATGATTATTACTTAATTTTCTAATTTTCTTTTTCCTTCTTTTTTTAAAAAAAAAACAATTCAGGTTATTGTGGCTGTCCTGTTTGCTGTCAAGTTCGGAGAAAGTGGAATAGGGCACGTTTCCAAGGGTTATGGAATCTGGATTCTCGTCTTCGTGTGCATTTTCGTTGCAGGATTTGCATGGTCGTGGGGTCCGTTGGGGTGGCTAGTGCCGAGTGAGATATTTCCACTGGAGATCCGCTCTGCTGGGCAGACCATCAACGTCTCCCTCAACATGTTGTTCACCTTCTTGATCGGCCAAGTGTTCTTGAACATGTTGTGCCATATGAAGTTTGGGCTATTCTTGTTCTTTGCCGGACTGGTTTTCGTCATGACCGTCTTCGTTGCTCTGCTCTTGCCGGAAACCAAAGGTGTTATGATCGATGAGATGATGAGCGTTTGGAGGAATCATTGGCATTGGAAGAAGTACGTCACTGACGATGATATTCCACCTAGCCTTGCCCTTGAGCTAGAGCTAGGAAAATTCGGCCTCAAGTCTGACCTCAAAGTTGAGGGGAGAGGCAGTTCTTAAAATTTTTTTTTTTTTTTTGAAATCGTGTATCATTCTTAATTTTGAACAGCTATCTAGTATGCCTCTGCTTTCTTCTTTAAGCACTGTAATCTGTTAAGAAGTTTTGCCATCTAAATGGCCCCATTATCAAAAGCTTTAGTTTTCTTTCTCACTTTCTTGTTTTTTAAAAAAGAAAAGTTATATTTTTCTCAATTTCCATTTCAAGGCAGTTTCTATTATATCATTTTGGTTTTGATTCTATTTAGGGCATGTTCCAAGTTATACAAAATTCTTGGATTTAATTTTTATCACTATTTCCAAGGCAGCTTTTTAATTCTCAATTCAGCTTTTTCAATTTCCAATACAATTTTACTCATTCCTAATACATATCATTACATTTTCATCATAAATATAATTTCCATCTAAGAATCTTATTTGATTTAAAACGCACCTTTACTATAAAGTGAAAATGTGATAAGACATGGTATGTGGTGTCCTACTATTAGTGTGCTTAAAATTTGTTTGTGTAAAGATGACATTGGAAAGAAGGGATTAGTGATGTATTTTTATCTAATCATGCACATGGGAGTAACATGTCCTGTCATAATCACAGCAACAGTGTATCATAGTTGGATTCATTAAAAAATGATTTTTTTTTGCTTTATATTAATGATACAGGGTACTTTAATTGTCAATAATAAGCGGCATGGTGTGCACTAAACTAAACCCTTTAAAATCCTTAACTTGAGCTTGACCTAGGTCCATGACTGCATTCCTAATCCCCACCACAAAAAATTTGGGGGCCTGAGTGTCTTACTGCCTGTACATCGCCTGCAAAATATCGAGTCCAGGCTTCCAGCAAGTGTCTGAAATCCTATGTCTCAACTAATCAACATAGGCTTGTGGGTGAACGATCCCTACCTAATCTTGTATTCTTAGGTTCAGATTAGATCTAGTGTCAAGCTCTAATTATTCAAGTCGAGACTGGGTTAAAGAAGGATCCCAACTGAGTTCAAGTAATAGAGGTGTCTTCAAATAAATTCATAAAATAAAAACATTTTGTAGAATAATAATTAGACAAAATTAAGAATTAAAAAAGAAAGATATGTTAGTTTAGCCTCTAGTATTATGAATAGTAGCTTGAATCTTTTTATGATACACATAATTAATAGAATGATATTAGTATAAAGTTAAGTGCTTTTGCTTATTTATTACTTCTAAAACTATCTCAAAAAAATAAATTTAGAATGTATTGATTGTATTTTATTTTTCCTTCCAATTTAATATTTCTTTTCTGTAGATATTGATATTTTTTATCATTCTCCTATTTCACTTTTTTTTTATTTCTTCTCCTACTTCCCTTATGTCATATAAAGCTTGGTTTAACTTAATTTCAAATTTCAGCTTTTCCGAAAAGTAAGATTACAAATGTTATAAAAAGTAGTGTGGGAAAAAATATTTTACCAATAAAAATATTTATAGTAAAAGAATAGGTAGTATTTTATAAAATATAAGAAGTATTTCTAAATTTTACAAAAGAGTAGGAAGTATTTTTATTGCTCTAATATATAACTGCATGGATCGCATATATTTTAGAGTTTAGAATTCTAATACAATTAATTACAATTCTAAATTTTTAAAAATTAGATCCAAACGACTCCAGAGTATTCGTTATTGTACGGACTCTAGAATTTTATAAGGTGTTTGATTCCTAAATTTTTAAAATTAGAGTCAACCGATCCTAGAGTTTTTTTTATTGCATCAACTAGAGTTTTAAAAGCTTTATGACTTATAAATTTTTTGAGAATAAATTTTATAAATTTATTAATAGACTATGAATTCGTTAGATTTCAAATTCTTGTAATAATTGTTAGTATCAATTTAATAAATTTAATTAGTTATTTAATTTTTTATGCGCTACCTTACATTAGCCGTCAATACTGTAAATGAATAACTGTAGACAAAAATGTATATTAATATAATATTTTTTGTTTGTAATAGTTAATTATTTTAGAGTGAAATTTTATTATAATGATTTCAATAGATCATTTCCATCAAACTAGTTTCCAAAAAAGATATATAGTTTAAATTAATGTATATCTATTTCTTTTTCTAATGTAATAAAGTTGGACAAGAGGTTGAATTAAATTTGGTGAATAAATAAAATTCGATGTTATGGATGAATCCTAAAACCTTGTTAGCGATATTACTATGAAAAATGACACAAGATCAATTTGAAACAAACACCCTGGAAGAATATATAACTTGGTACTTATCAAGTCTTTTAAGAGGCTAGCTGTCAATGTCTGGCACGTGGCCCTTTCCTTGTAATTTTTAATGAGTAATGATTTTATTAGTCCGGGCTAAGTAAATACCCTCCTTAGCCGACCTCAAAAATCATATTCAAAACAACTTTTTTTCGTTTTTTTCTTCATACACTTGTTTATCTAAGTGTATTTAATATATAAATTAAGTTTTACAAAATCTCAAAAAAATAGATAAACATATTCAAAAATGGTAAAACTTAGTCTGTATATTAAATACATATAGATAAACAAGTACACAAAAAAAATAAAAAAAAGTTGTTGTAAATTGGTTTGTTAAGGTGGGCTAAGTGTGACATTTACTTAACCTTGGCTAACAGGATTACTCCTCATCTTTAATTTTATTAGAACTCATCTCTCCCCTTCACTCTACCCTCTCGCCCCTTCCTTTCCCAACCAACCAAGTGGATTGCCACTTGCCACTTGCTTGGCTTTCAACCGGGAAAATTCCTCTTCCTAATACACACGCTTAATGTTTATAAATTTAGAATGCTTCTGTGAAACATCCAGTATTTTTAAAATCTTGATGATTGATAGAAAATTCACTTTATTCATTATATTTAACATTATATATAATATTCTAGAAATTTTTTTATTTTTTAATTTCATTATATATTGGTCTCATCTATAAATGTATAAAATTAACATAATAAAATAGTTTAATATTAAAATATCAACTTTAAAGTAGTTTTTTCAACATCTAAACTACCTAAAATATCAATAATATGTAAATAAATGATCCTATAATGTATTATTATATTCTAATAATGTGTGAATGGATCTAAGAATCTTTCTTAATTTACACATGAATGCACCTATTTTTGAGCAAATGTGGCCTATTTTTAATATATTCTTTAAATTTTATCATTTTTTAAGATATGTACATATTTTTTATTTTTTAAAAACAGGAGTGTTTTATTTATTTTTAAAAAATAAAAAATATATATCTCCAAAAATGGTAAAGCCTAATACACATGTTAAATATATTTAGGAGATGTCTAGGAAGGTGAAATTTGGTGGGATTGTGGGATTTAGTGGGAAATTTTGATAAATGTGTAATGGAATAGATAAGTTTGATGGAAGTAGTTTGCAATAAAAATGATTGAAATGTAGAGGTAAAAGTTGAGAAAATATGATGATTTATGGAGTTAATAGTTACCGTGGGAAACATGCTCCCACCATTTCTTACCCTCTTAGATTACCAAAAGTGCATTTAGTTAACATTTTCATGAATAAAAAAAGCTTCCAAACAAATAAAAAATAGGCTTTAAGATTAGTACTCGTTAAATATTGTGATTTCCAATGAGCGTTGATAACCCAAAAAAAAAAAGTTATGATTTCCAATGCGCGCCTTGACAACAACAAAAAAAAAAAAAGCTTGCCACTTCTTGTTCCATGTCTTATCGTGTATTTTGGACATGTTTGGCTGTTAGAAACTATTTAAATAAGAAAATTTTAATTTAAAACTTTTCGTTTTACATAAATTTTCTATTTTTGATTATTTTTTCATCTTATTATACAACTACTTTATTTTTAAATCATTTGCACATAACTATTCATACTCTAACATATTTTTTTTATTTTTATTTTTTTACTACTCATTATTATTACTATCATATCATTTCATTTTCTTACATTCAAAAATTTTTACATTAAAAAATTTTCTTTCAAAAGTTTTATTATTTTCCAAAAACACCTTTTAAATCTTGAACTGCACCCATGTGTTCTTAGCTTTCATGCACCTAGGTGCAAATTTTTTTAAACTTTTTTATACAACTATTAGTCTAAGTGTATTTATATTGTGTATCAAAATATTCAAAAAAAATCTACCTGAAAATCCAACCACAGCAATCTATGAGCTATAGAAAAAATGTCAACTGGGACGTGTTACTAAAAGATGCCAATGTACTTAGCTTGATAGTTACTCAGACATTTTATTTCTTACCACATGCATTCCCCATGTTAGCACTCTCTTTTGAAAATATTTGGATAAAGATGCTGGCAAGACAAAGTAGTAGATTGATTTTAGGTATGTAGATTTGGCCTTCTTTCTTGTTTGAGGTGCGAACAACGTAGACTCTTGGGAAGAAGCCAATGGCGTCAATTGTTTCACAATTGAGAAAAGGCTTAGCTCATGGCCTGGCTTGCAATGATGGACGCGAATGAAGCAACCACAAACACTGGCCAATATATAGAATATGTGGCAGAGTTGGAATTGTTTGTTAGATATCAAACCCTTTGCCTTCCATTTTCTTTAGATATGGCTGAAACACATCAGTCTTACTAGGGGTGACTTTGTTTTAAGCATCTACTGCATCACTAGTCCATTAAGAAGTATTTGCAAACAACAGTCTTGTTTGATTCAGTTGCCTAAACCAATATGCCACATATTATTTGGGTCGTTCTCATCTTTGCAGGACCGATTTTCGTCATGACTGTCTTCTTTGCTCTGCTTGTGCAAAAAAACGAAGTTCCTATGATTGGTGAGATGATGAGCATTTGAAGGAATCATTGGCATTGGAAGAATATTCCACCTGGCCTTGCCCTTGAGCTACAGTAGGGAAATTCTAACTACAAAGTTGGTTTTTTGGGGAAGAGTTGTAGTTCTATCTAATTAGTGTCATTTATATTAACAATTTTTAGTGTTGTTGGATGATTTTCTTGCTTATCTTGAGAAATTGTGATTTCTAAAATTCAGTCAAGTTAGTCATCAGCAAGATCTACAAATATTATTCTTAATTTGTATAGTGACTGATGCCCAATGTTCACATCACATTAAATTTATTGAAAAAGGTAACAAAACAACTGATAAAAAACATAACCAGAAAACTGTTTTTCAAGCTCACGTTTAACATGTTTAGACTTACCATACATTAAGCTAATTCCACAATATTTCAGTTTTTATAAGTTTTTGGGTAGTTGGAATTTGGCTATTATATTTTGTTTTAGTTCAACTATTATGAAATTCATATAAGCCGGGGATGTTGGTTTGAGATAAAAAATTTCACTGTCTATAACTATATTATTTTATTATTTTTAATTATTTTTTTATATTTTCCCGATTATTTCTACACAATTAACCTATCAATGTTAACCTTATTTATCCTTATTATCAATATCATATAACGTTGTTTTCTCTCAAATTCAAAAATTTTATCCCTCCCAAAAACATCCGCAATAAGGTTTATTATGATTTGTAAGCTGTTTGGACTATCTATCCTATCAAAACAAAATAATCTCGTGATATGAATACGACTTCAGTCGATCTGCAGTCTGACCGGGGGTGTTACAGATTTACTTGCTACAGTCATATATTCAGGATCAAAACCATCCAAAATGTATTTGCCTATTTTTTAACTACAAAATATTTTTGATTTAATATGTAATGTTGGATTTATCGCATGCATGTGTTTCATTCGTTGTCTCATTAGCTGAAGCTAGATTCCAATCACTGAGAAACGAATTTCACCCATTGCTAGCCTGCAGCATGGCTTTGCAACATCTGTTCTCCAGGCTTAGCTTATTCATGTAATACTAATTATCCTTTGATAATTTAGATTTTGATAGCTTTAAATTAGAATAATTATATTACGTTGATTTTAGTCTTTTTTTAAATGGGGGCCGTAAGAAACTTATCATCCTAGTTGAATAAATGATACTAAATGTGATGTGTGGAGTGGATTTAGATTTCATAGTTAAAATAGGCTTCATTTAATCGCACCCGAGCGGATGCAATCCTATGGACTCGGGTGCATTGAGGCGGTATACTGCACCTATCTTTTATTTTTTTGAAATTTTTGTATAAAATTATTAATTTAAGTGTATTTAATATGTGTATCAATTTTTACCATTAAATTACTAAAAATGCTACTAATTTTTAAAAATTCAAAAAAAATATCTAAAAATCTTCAAAAATGGTAAAAATTGATACACATGTTAAATTAACAATTGTGTAAAAAAAATTTAAAATTAAAAAAATAAGTTTATGAGCTCAGGAGCATTGAGAGTCAATGCTTCTGGGAGCGTAAGATTAAGTTTCGTACCCGAGCATATGTATCCCTATAATTCGGCAAAATTATCATTTCGGACCGGTCTAAAATGGCCTCATTTCAAACTAGTTTAAAAAAATAATTTTTTTTAATTTTTTTCACAAATTTTTTTGACAAGACTGTTTGTCTAGTTATACTTAATGTATAAATTAATTTTAACCATTAGTCTAGTTATACTTAATGTATAAATTAATTTTAACCATTAGTATACTTATACTTAATCTATAAATTAATTTTAACCAATTTTGAAGATGTGTATATATATATATTGGATTTTTAAACATAGGGATATTTTAGTCATGTTTTAATGATTTAAAATGATTAAAATACCCTCGTATTTAAAAATCCAAAACAAGTATATAACATCTTCAAAAATTGTAAAACTTGATTTATAGATTAGACATAGCTAGAATAATAATCTTGTAAAAAAAATTTGGAAAAAAATTTTAAAAATCTGTATTTTGGACCGGTCTGAAAATGATGAGAACTCATAAATTGGAGATAAGGATTATTATATATGACAATCGAATGCATCTAAGAGTGGGTCAAAGTGCCTTTCATAAGTTGCATATGATTATATATTTTGAAACCATTCTAACCCACTCAAAACTAGGATTTTCATGATATGACAAATGATATTAAATCATATCTGCTTGGCTCGATTCCATTTCATCGTCAATAACAAATAAGGGGCCTGGCGTGCACTGAACTCAACACTTCTTCTTTTTTATATTATATTTAAAGGAATTAAAAAAATTTTATGGAAAAAGGAATTAAATTTTAAAAGCTACAAAATTGAGAATCTGCAAGTGACAGTTAATTGAAGAAAAGATCACTGTTAGAGTAGTGCCAAGGTTCCAAGAAGTATATTGGGGGCACTATATGACATTATTACGAGTTCATATATGATAGTTCATGCCCACTTGCAGCAACTTTTGGTTAGGAATCTGCAAACCCATGAAACCTTGTCGAAAATTCCTCCTTATGAAACCATACACATCGTCCACCAACCATCTCTTTAAGATAAAAGAATCTTCACGAGCTTTCACCTCACTATGCCCCAATAGGTACACAATCCCCCCTGCATTTCTTGACCACTTCAAGAACTGGACCTCTTCTTCTGCCTCCTCACCGTCTTCCTTGCTTGCAGCCTCATTCTCCATTCTGATAAATGTCTCCGGGTGCTCCATTAGCAGCTTCTCAAATTCCTCATGCTCGACTCTCCAATCTCTGTATCCATATCTTGCAATGGATCTACACATCCTCAAGTCGCTGGAACAAGAACCTCTCTTCATTTGGGACCCTGTTCACAGGCAAGCATTTGACTGAAACAAACACCAGAATTGAATGTATAGCTGGGAGGTTGGTGAGGAAGTGATTGAACAGGGTGGGACACCATGGGTTAGCTCAGAGAATAGGAGACCAACCCCAGGAACCCTCGTAATTCCACAGTTGGAGCTGATGGTGGCCAGCTGATTTGTTGAGAGCTTCTTCTCAACTTCAAACGCATAGCGCTTGGCTTGCACATAGTGCCATACATGCATTATGAAGGACAGCACCGCAGCGAAGGCCAGTGTTATGTATCCTCCTTGTTTGAACTTGTGCATCATTGAGGAGAAGTATGCTAGCTCAGGAGTGACAAATATGACAACGAGGAGAAGGTTGGTTTGCCAGATCATGAGCATTATCAGGATGAGTAAGCTGGAAGTCACCAGCATCACTCCAACCACAGCAACGCCTGAGCCACAGAACAAATGTCAGCTAGGATGTCTTACCAAAAGATGCTAATGTACTTAGCTTCTTACCATAAGCATTCCCCATGCTGACTTTCTTTGAAAAATACTGTGATAAAGATGCAGGCGACACAAAGCAGCAGATTGATTTCAGGAATGTAAATTTGTCCTTCTTTCTTGTTTGAGGTGTGCACGACACGGACTCTTGGGAAGCAAGCCAATGCCATCGATTGCTTCACAATTGAGAAAGAGGCCGATATCATGGCCTGGCTTGCAATGATGGATGCTAATACAGCAATCACGAACATTGGCCAATATACAGAGTCTGTTGTAGAGTTGCAAGTGTTTGTTAGATATCAAATCATTGTGCCACAAGGACAACATTAATTAGATGTATCTTCTTATTGCATGTATTTCCATTTTCTTTTGATGTAGCTGAAACACAAAAATCTTACTAGGGATGGCTTTGTACAAAACATCTGCTGCATCACTAGGAAACTTGGAGAGATAGGCAGCCTGACCAATATAAGCAAAGACAATGCATGGGCACACCAACCCTGAATATGAAATCTGCACCAAAGCAAAGAAAATGAAGTTTGTCATCATCTATTGTAACGCCCCAGGCCTAACAGTAAGGTATTGTCCGCTTTGGGCCTCGGCCCGCACGGTTTTGCCCTTCTAGGTTCACGCGCATCCCGTCCTTCCCCAAAAGGCGCCTCACTAAGGTACCTGACGGCCTTCACTTATAACCCAGGCTCCCCCCCTAATCCTAACCGATGTGGGATATCACATTCACCCCCCCTGGGGCTCCAGCGTCCCCGCTGGACACAATCGGCAGGAGGTCGGGAGTCGGCTCTGATACCATTTGTAACGCCCCAGGCCTAACAGTAAGGTATTGTCCGCTTTGGGCATCGGCCCGCACGATTTTGCCCTTCTAGGTTCACGCGCATCCCGTCCTTCCCCAAAAGGCGCCTCACTAAGGTATCTGGCAGCCTTCACTTATAACCCAGGCTCCCCCTCTAATCCTAACCGATGTGGGATATCACATTCACCCCCCCTTGGGGCTCCAGCGTCCCTGCTGGACACAATCGGCAGGAGGTCGGGAGTCGGCTTTGATACCATTTGTAACGCCCCAGGCCTAACAGTAAGGTATTGTCCGCTTTGGGCCTTGGCCCGCACGGTTTTGCCCATCTGGGTTCACGCGCATCCCGTCCTTCCCCAAAAGGCGCCTCACTAAGGTACCTGGCGGCCTTCACTTATAACCCAGGCTCCCCCCCTAATCCTAACCGATGTGGGATATCACATCTATGCTGAACTCACTTATCATGGACAAATGTTAATGTGAAAATTTTTATCAAGGACGACCCTAATGAGAAAATACCTGAATGGCTTTGACAGAGAAATGGCCTAAATCTGCAAACATGGCCTCTGTTCCCGTCAGGCGGAGAACAACTCCCCCAAGTGAGACCCAGGCTTCCTTCGGGTTGCCTCTGAAATATTGAAAGATGTATACCGGGTTGAAGGCCTTGAGAACAGAAGAGTCATACCCCGCTTTTTTATTTTCTTGTATTAATACGATGACCAAACATAACTTATATGTGCAATTTTAAAATTTTTCTTGAATTTTCAAAAATAAAAAATGTCCACGTGAACAGGGGATTATTTTAAAATTTTAAAAATATTTAAAAAATAAAAATATATAAATTTTCATCCATAGAGCTTAATGATTAGGCCACCAAAGAATGTCAAACAAAAAAAAATATTAAAAATAGAGTCGGGTGTAAGTGCAAACGTTTGCACTTTTGCATAAAATGCAAATGAGGGTAAAAAGGTAATTTCATAGCATGAGAGTAGAATTGTGGGTAAAGTGTGAGTATGGGTAGGTGAAATAAATTACTGTACTTTGAGGTGCATGTATTTTTATGGTTATTCATATGATTTTAATAAATTACTATAAATGATGAGTGATCCATAACGTTAAATTGAATTATATTCATTCCAAATTATAATCTGTAATGTAGGACTGAAATTATAAAATTAAGAATAGTTTTATTTAAAGAAATTAATTTGAAAGACCGATATAATTTAGCTTGTTTGACCGTTGTTACAGATTTTACAGATTTTATGGATTTTACAGTTTTTATGAAATTCATGGAAATGATGTGTTCCACTGGTAATCTTATATTCATTTTTCCAATGAAATAAACTTTACAGGTTATTTCAGTATCACGAATACAGCGCATATGCAATTGATAAATTTTATACATTTTACGAGTTTTATAGATTATATGATTTTGATACATATTCGTTTGATAAGATAAACCAGTTATACAGTTTTAACAGCTAAAATAAGATTGATGACATTTCATGTTCACCAATTAGATAGACAATACAGATTTTACAAGAATTATGCAAAATCGTAAATTAATATATACATGATTTATGAATTTTATAGAGTAATCAATTTGTAATGTACTGATATGATGGATTTGATGAATTTTATAGATTGTTCATAAATGTAATACGAAAGATACTAATAATATTAAATAATAAAATATAGATTCTTATTAAATTTTAAATAAATCCAATAATTGAATCCTTTATCTAATTAATATATTTAATAAATCAATAATAATTATTTACACTTTTATTTACTGGAAAGGTAGAAATTTGTATATGTTATAAATTTTTATAATAGGCACGTATATTAATTATAGTTAGCATAAAACTCGTCCCCATGCTCATTATGTACCTATTTTTTTAACACCATATTGTGACTAAAAATGAACAAATACTATAATACTTGTGTGATTATTTATAAGTATCATCGATTTTTATTATTTCTCATAGGAGGAATTTAATTTGTAATAGGTGGTCTTAAAAAGTAAATTAATGATCGTTGTTACCTTTTTTGTGTCTCCTATGATTTATAATAATTTGTCATCTCGTACTATTAAACTTAGAATAAAATGACACAAATTTTAAACGATTTACTTTGGTTAACTAGAAAAATTGTAAATTTTGAGACCACCCGTTATTTACTTTTTCATTCATTTACGATTTACTTTTATTGAAAATGATTTACTTTGATTTATTTACTTTTTTGTTTAAATCATATAAAATTTACAACGACATAAAAGTGAATAAATGAACATAAAGTAAAGAATAAATTAACGTCACGAATTTACAACGGAATAAAAGTAAATAAATGAAATAAATCAAAAAATAAATTAACGGCATAAATTTTATTTGTCACCTCGTACCATTACCTCAAAAAGTAAAGAATTTGTATAAAAGTTAGGTGAGAATTTTATGTAATGTTGAATTTAAATTATTTATCACAAAAATAGTTATAATTTGCGATGATAAATTTATTGTAATAATTCAGAAAAATTTTATAGCATCATTCTCCACATAATTAGTTTGAGATTTATATATTTAAATACATTATATAAATGTTCTTATTGTATTTAATGTAAAATTTACGGTTTTAATTTTTCTATAGAAATGTTCTTCTTCAAATTAATTTAATATTTAGACTTAGAAATTTTGTAGAATAATTTTTCATCTAAAAATTTTAAAATTTAAATTCTAAATATATTATACAAGCGTTCTCCATATAATGATTTTAAAAATCATATCTTCAAATGAATGGTGTGAACTTTTCTATGTACTTATTTCAAATATTAAGTTTTTAAATTTCTTTTATAGTTGTGCTTCATTGTCCACAAGTTTGTTCTCTACATTTTCGCTATCAAGTTTGTAATTTAGGTCATGCTTGACAAGAAGATATATCTTCCTGTTTATTCTCTTTACTGCTGCTCTTGCAT
The DNA here is from genome assembly GCA_030490835.1 of Annona cherimola. Lineage (NCBI taxonomy): Eukaryota > Viridiplantae > Streptophyta > Magnoliopsida > Magnoliales > Annonaceae > Annona > Annona cherimola. The sequence continues at coordinate 18,834,886 of CM059975.1, read as the reverse complement.
TTCTCTTTACTGCTGCTCTTGCATTTCTAAATGATGAGAAAGAACTTTGATTTAGAAGCACGACAACAAAACTGGAGAAAAAGAAAATATAAGAGTTTTCATTTAGAAGAAAAGACTCTATGTAACATTCAAAATCTATCGAGCGTTTATTTCAATCATCTGAATTTATTTGTTGCAATTTACTATCGCCCAGCAAATTTCTGTTTTTATAATCATGTTATTATCAAGTTGTAAAATATTTACTTTATTGTATTTATTAAATCTGTTCATGTTGTTTAGTTGCTAAAGGTGCAGAAAGACAAAATCATTTATAAATAAAGATTAGTAAATTTGCATCATGGGCTTACTTTGCTAGTAACACATGGCAGCTATATGCCCCCTCCCTCCCCCGCTTACTGCAATTGTACGTGTAGAACAGAAACATTTATTGTCAGCCAGAGGAAGTAAACACAAATTGCTGACTGAATCTCAATGCTGATACAAAACAACCGCTATATCCAAAACAATAATAAAGATAAATGATTAAGTAGGTTAACTTCTGTTTTCTCATAAAAATTTACAGAGTAAGGGAGAAGGCATCCAATTGAAAAAAGGGGGAATATAGCTCTTCACTAGCAAAAACAGAATTTTCTTTTCAATCAAATCATTCTATCAACATATGCCTAAAACAGAGATCGATGTTATACATATAACCAAACAATAATTACATCCTCTTGTTGTTTCTCCGTCCCCACCACTTTTTCCGTGCTTTCTCAGCGCTCCCGTCCTCACTTCCAAGTTTCTGTAGAATCATCTTCGTCTCTCGTAAGCGCAGATTGTAATCCTTCTTCCATATCATTGTTCCCTTGCATTACATGACAACCGTTGGTATTGAAGTATGAGCTATCATATCCTCCCCTCCTCCTAAATGATACAAAATTGGAATATATCAGAAAGAAAATTACAAAATGTCACAACCTGAAATTTGTAATTGATGAAATAAAAACTAATAACAAGAAAGGATATCGACGATTAACTCATCATCTCATTTTATTGTACTAAACAGAACCAATGAGATGGATAGAGAATTTGATGATGTGAAACAAATGAAATATGGATTAACATTTATTTTATAAGGGTGAAAGCCAAACAACAAAAAAGTACATAATCTAATTTGTCTCGCCCCTCTTTAAGATAAAGAATGAAAAGATAGTCACATAATTCGACAATAGGAAATTAACGAGACAAAAGCCAAAAAAAACCAGAAACTAAAGAACTACATTTTACCAAGAAATAAACGCAGATTCGGTAGTGTAACATTGACTGCCTCATCCTTGTCTCATTACATGATCCAATTAAACAAAGGCAAATAATAATCGAGAAAAAAGAACTATTGTACCATTCATGGTTTGTGAAACATGAACAAGCCCAGATTTTTCTCTAATTATGTGATATAGAATTGATGAACCCATCATATTCTAACAGAATCTTACATCATGAAAAACAACAAAAGGGAACCTATCGAGAACATTACCGGGAAAGAGAGGCAAAAGTGGAGGCTCTAAAGCATACATGGTCTCGTCCTCTCGCCCTGTATTTATGAAACAAAATCAATAAGATTGTCACAATCTTTCATCCTTCAAACCAATGAAGCCAAAAACTAACCAAAAAAAATTTAGAAAAAAGAAAGAAAATTTACCAAGCAAATGAACGAAAGGAACAAGATGGTCACAGTCTTTCAAACTTCAAACCAATAAAGCAAAAAACTAATAAAAAAAATTTCGAAAAAAAGAAAGAAAAATTACCGAGCAGAGGAACGAAAGGAAGAGATTGTGTAGGTTGCATAGAAACCTCTCCATTTTCTATAAAATTCAACAATTTGAAACCAATCAAATAAAAACTAATTAACAGAAGTAAAAGGAAATCTTTTTTTTTACTAGGAAAAACTAATAACGCACTCCTTCATATCATTGTTCCCTTGCATTACATGACAACCGTTGGTATGATAGTAAAGGAGAAATATTCACATCAGCTCATAGCATTGAAACTAACAAAGTAGACAGTAAGGAATACACCCACAAATTCTACCCTCTTCCTAAATGATACGCAGTTTCACATATAAAAATCTTGAAAGCTATAAAAGATAACCAAAATAAAAATTTTGCAAAATGAAATTAATGAAAAAATAAAAAAATAAATGCATAAAGAAATCTTCTTACCGGGCCCCAATGACAGAGAAAGAGACAATATATCAGAGGCTAACTCATCATCTCCTCTCCCTGTATGAAATAGAATCAATGAGACAATTATTAATAATGAAAGACAAAAATATATCTATTTTACTAGGAAAGATAGATAAAGGAGGTTGTATTGAAGTATAATTTATTACGTCCTTTCCTCTCCCTGAATGATATGGAATTGGAAATATTAAAAAAAAAAGTCAGAAAATCTCGCAATCTGAAATTGAAGGAATGAACACCAATAATAAGAAAGAATATTACTGATTAACTTATCCCCTCGTTTAAATATATAGGTAGGTTGTAATAATCCCAAACTAGTTGTAATAATCCCAAACTAATTTCAAGTATTTTAGACTTCAATATCATTGGCATGCGTAGCCTAAATGATTTTACCCTTTTAGTTGGTTAATGTATTGCTGAAAAGTGTCTCACTTAATAAAATTGGCACTCCTTTGCATCATCGTTCCCTTGAATTACATCACAACTGTTGGTTTCCTCATCTAAGCTATGAGTGAGCTATGGTGAAACTACTCATCTAAGCTAAGTCACGGATCAAATCATGCATTTTAACGATTTCAGTAGCATCACCATCATCATACTCTCTCTCTAAGAGACAAGCATCCACTAGCCTTTCGAGGATACTATGACCTTGATTTAGTGCATCATCCAATGTCAAGGCATTGTCTACCAATCTTTCCCCAAAAGCCCACAATTGGACCAGTTTTTTTGCATCTATTCCATAATCTTCTGGGTACAAAGCACAATACAAGAAGCATGATTTGATTTGAGGGTCTTCTAAGTAGTCATAACTTAGTTTTAGCAGATGAAATACTTCCCCCTCCATCCCTAAAATCTGAGGATCCGCACTTCTCAATGTTGTTAATGCATTTTGCCACAGTTCTGTTTTCGTCTTGAGACGCATGGCACGACCCACTGTAATGATTGCAAGAGGCAAGCCACAACACTCTACCCGGACCCTCTCAGCTATTGGTTTTATCTTGGGTGAAAGAATCACGTCCCCCGTTTTGCTGTAGAATAAATTCCAAGCTTCATCAGGTCGAAGAGGTTCTATTTTGATTTTCTGATCAGCGTCCATTGCATTAAGTACCTCATTTTTACGAGTAGTTATTACAATCTTGCAGTGATTTTCTTCGTTTCGCCATGGAATGCCGACTTCCTCTAAGGATAAATTTTGCCACAGATCATCCAAGATCAGAATATACTTCACCCTATCCAACCTAGCTCGCAAGTTCCCCCGCTTTTCTTCTAAGCCTTCATTTGCCTCAAATTCCAAACTGAGCTTGTTTGCAATTCTCTGTCGGATGGCTTCCAAGTTACGGTCTTTAGATACAGTTACCCAGATCACTTGCTGAAAATCATTAGTTCCTAGCAACTTGTTGCATAATTGTTTGACAAGGGTGGTTTTTCCCACCCCACCCATACCCTAAACACCAATAACGCTAACTGCCTCATCTTCCAACCACTGGGATATCTTCCCAACGGCTTCTTTAGAACTGCTCTGTTCTTCAACTTCTCGTGGCACATCCCACTTTTCTGACATCGGCGAGCAGCGGGCTCTCTTTGCCATCTCCCGATCCTCTAAATCCTTCCATTTTCTTTTATGGGTTTGGACCTCATCGATCTGACTACGGACCCTCTTTCCCCATGTACAGCGTAATTTCAGATCAGCGAAAAACACGCTCCTTCTCCCTCCCTCCAGCTCTGACCTGATTGAATCAACTTGAGCTATAGTACTGTTTGCCCCCTCAAGCCAATTCTTCATAAGCGGTGCTGGTACCTTTCCACATGCTTCAGCTTGACTAACTTCAGTTTGAGTTCCATCCCGCATGCATCTGAGTTCATCTGCCTCCCTTTTCAGTTTATCCAAGTTCTGGTCCAGGTCTTTCATATCACCAACAAATTGAGAAACAAGATCTAGTGCCCATTCCATATTTGGAATATACCTGTCCGGTTCTGAAGAAAAGTTCCGTATAGCCAACTTAATACATTTCAGGAAAAATATTAAATTGATGGAGAATTGCAACTGATACACTGAGGGGATCTTGAGATGCTATATGTTCCAAAAGAAGAAAACCATACCTAATGAGATTTTCAGAAAAAAAAGGTAAGTGCAAGAAATGGGCAAAAATTTCAACAATTTAAAAATACGAAACTGAAATAAATAAATGTTAAAAAATTATAGTGAAGTTATTTGCTAACCTTCTTGCAAACTTTTTGTGTGGCATCCTGGTGGATAGCCAGACCTTGAAATGCGAACCACCTCTAGGACACCACAACAACGAAATGCAGAGGAGAGGGGAGAGGGGTCGGGTGTGGGAGAGGAGAGGGATCGGGTAGCGGTCGGGTGCAGGGAGAGGAGAGGGGTCGGGCGTTGGGCATGGCAGATTTCTGCGCGCAACATTCTGGCTGCAGAGGAGAGGGGAGAGGGGTCGGGTGCGGGAGAGGAGAGGGGTCGGGCGTTGGGCATGGCAGATTTCTGCGCACAACATTCTAGCTGGGCTAGGCTGTATTCGAAATGGAGGGATGAGGCAGGAAGGAGGGAGAGAAGACAGCGGGAGGAAGGAGGGAGAGAAGAGAGACGCAGAGTAAAGGGAGAAACGGGAGTGAAGCCCACATCAACACGCGTGTAGATGTTAGTCTATTCCATTTTTGCCCTTCCAAATCTCAGCCGTAAGTTTTACATGGACGGTAGATTAGGCATTTCACGTTCATTTCAATTGCAAACGTTTTCACTAAAACCGGACTCTTAAAAATAGTCATGCAAGCATATGCATTTAGTGCACGCATTTGCGTTGAACGGTATAAGAAGCAACTGGATAAAAACAATAGTCGTGTGCACACTGAACTGGTGCTCTTGTCAAACTTGGCGTTGCGGATTGCAACTGTGGCATGGTTGGTCGAACCCGAATCCGGTTCTTCGACCCCGAAAATTTATACTGTTAAACTTTCTTTTAAAAACTTGAGTGTAAATTCCTCAAAAAAAAAAAAACCTTAAGTGTAAAGAACCTAAACATGAGGAATTAGTTGAACATAAAATTAGGGTTAAGTTCCAAGTAAACTTGCTTTTTATGAGATGAAATTAAAAAATATAACTAATTATAAAAATAAAGAGCACTGATCATTATCGACCAGTCGGTGATTTCTGACTGGTCAAAAAATATATTTTTTTATTTTTTTAAAATATTTTTATAAACATATTAATCTAGTTATATTTAATCTATATATCAAATTTTACTATTTTTGGATATGTATATATATTTATTTTGGATTTTTAAATATAGGCGTATTTTGGAAAAAAGGTAAATTTCTTTTTTTGTGAAGTATGTGATATAAAGCCATCCGGGTCCCATCCAAGTGACGAAGCCACAACTCTCGTCCACATTCCAATCAAGGGGATATTTGGGAATGTAAAAGTTGTGAGAAATGTGGTATTTTGTGGGAATAGAAAATGGAATATTTTGGAAATTGTGTGATTGATATGAAATGATAGGGGTAAAGTTGAAATAAATAGGTTTATTGGAAGGTAGTTGATAGAGAAAATGATTAAAATATATGAGTAAAGTGGAAAAATATGATGATTGATTGATTAATGAGGTGTCTCGAAACCTGTACTCCTACAATTTCCCTCCCACATTTCCCACACCCGAATACCAAACGTCCCCCAAGTTGTAAAGAAGCCATGACAAGTTAAGAGGCTCACGTACTGAGGAAGTGGAGACGGCACATGGTACACTAGTACCAGCTCGACTTTTAAGTATTTTATTTTAATTATTTAATGCTAAAAATTCTGCTGATCCAGTCATACCAATCAAGAGTTTCAAAAATGTAGCATTTTTATTATTATAAAAAAGATGTATGCCCTAGTTAAAATTATTTAATTATTGAAATGATACAAGTTCACATTATTCTGAAACTATTTCAAAAATAGCAGCATCCTCCACTGCATTTTTTGGGCGGCGGCGGCTAGTATGAATAGTTGATTTGGATAATATCCTCCACTATATTTGAAGCTTGGCAATTTAAAATTTAAACATGAAAATTTTGATTCCTTTGCCTTTTAAACTCCAGCCCCTAATGGCGTCAGAATTGTAGATAGGTCGTGCGGAATGACATAAATATTTTCTGATATTTTTAAAAAAATCATTTTGCATTTTAAACATGAATATTATGATATCTCCATTTTGTTCTTGAAGGTTTCAAAAACATCTTCACTTCTAATGTAGATTTGAATTTTATTTTTTAAAAAAAAAATATATTGCAAGGTATTTACATCATTTTACATGAATTAACGACAGTTTTTAACACTATTATGGATTAAGGTTTAAAATGCAAAAGAACTAAAGTTTTTAGGACTTAAAATTAAAATAGTCAAACTTCAAGGTTTAAAATGAAAATACGCAAAGATAAAATATTTAGAATATAAAAAAACCCACTTTTGTAAAAGGTCAAGGGTTCAAATCTAAGTAGGCCTACCATCTAGACAAATAATAATAATAATAATAATAATAATAATAATAATAATTTTCATGTATGTAAAAAAGCTAGCGATGAAATTTCGCTAGGTGAGAATGCTACACCAAACAGGCCGGTGTCCCATTAGGTGGAATAGGGTTGGAAAACCTGACTCTAGTACCCAAATAGAGTTGGACTTGGCTTGGGTTGCGGGAATTCGTACCGATTTTGACCGATGGAACCCACATATTAACATTTATTAATTCTCTGATCCATCACATATTAACATGATGTTATATGATAATTGCATATTCTTTTAGATTATACGAGAATAATATTGTTTTAGAGGAACTCATGTATAACCTCCAAAAGCAGCTTTTGAGGGAAGGGACACGACCCAAAGTTACAAACCATGTAATTCAAACACCAACGCCCTCCCTCAATTTAAGGAATGTGAAACAATGGTCTTCGCAGAAAATCAACTTGAGCATAGCACGCCAAGGCCTTGGTAAGGGATATTAGAAGATTTCCAATAAATTAGACTTGCGCGATTGCTTAGTCATGGAAAGAACTTACAAAGGATCTCAAACGTACAAAGGATCCTCTAGAAAATGTTCTTCTTGACAACTTACCCCTTGCAGAATCACCACATTATATTCACATATGTTTATTTCAGCATCTGATGTTGCCTTTCTAGAAGTCCCTAGCCTCTCCAAGAGAAGTTCCAGTGGGCTTTCACTGCCTGCAGGTTTACTTAAAATAAAGGGAGTCCAATGCAATGACCCTCTCAAGAAAAAATTTCACCCACCATCTTTCATTCTCAAAGCCTCTAAAACCCTTCACTTCTACTATCTTCAAATGAGGTATCCGATACGGCTTGAGGTATCTAATACGATTAGCTCGAGTTTTTTATATCACAATTGAAGTTGTTCATTATATGTACCTCTCCTTTCTCTTGAACAATTAGTGGGGATGAATTCAAAACAATAAACAGAACAATGAAGCATAATCTGAATTGGGTGAGTTTATGAGCTAAAAAAAATAGATACAACAACAATCGTAATACAGCTGCATTTCGATAATCTGCATTTCATTAAAAAAAAATCTGCATTTCTTAACTACAATACCTGACCATCAATACATGGAAGCGAAAAAAAAAAAAAAACCAGACACTCTATTACAATCATACAAGAATACACCAATTAACATACACAACGTACAACTGGCATTCCAGCTGCTGATTCACATACCCTTGGCAATCAAGCCAAGAACATAGTCATCAATTGTCTAAAATGGGAATTCCCAATTTTGGAGGGATATTTTCGCAAATAACTTGTTTTAAATCATTCCCTTTCATATCTAAATATAATTAGTAATGATCATACACGGCTTTCGACCGAACCTATCATATAAATTTATAATTTCAAAATTATATATTTAACTAATGTTTTTGATCTTGTTAGCTGGGCGCAAAAGTGTTTATTTTAGCTCCGACTAAAAGGTTTATGTTTTAAATAAAAATGTTGTACCAAGTGTATTTAATTCATACATTAAAATTTTCAAATTTTCGATATGTGTAAAGATTTTTTCTTTTCGAAATCAACGGTTTTGAAGAGTTTAAAGAAAACTTCAGGGGTAAATACCCCAGAAATTGTTGATTTTAAAAATAAAAAATATAAACGCATCCAAAAATATTTTTATATGAATTATCTACATTTAGACAACATTTCATGGAAAGTACAACAAATATAAAAATACACCTTTTACCCGGGTAGGAGCTCATGTTAGCCCGAGCCAAAAGCTATTTTTTTTTTTTTATGTTGTTGTCTTTTTATGAATATGTTGTCTAAAATATATTTAATTTATATTTTTTAGATATATTGTTTATTTTTTAAAAATAAAAATTCCGAACATCTAAATCATTTTCACCCTTTAAAGTTATTGGTTTTTGAAAATAAAGGAATATATATATCCATGTACAAAATTTGTAAAAAGTTAACATATAGATTGAATACACTTGGTACACCACTTTTATTAAACAAGATACACCTTTTAAGCTGAGTTAACCTAAGCTTTGGTTAGCCCTGTAATGAGATCCAAGCCTTTGCTTTTAGGAAACATCTTTTCTATATATCCTCTCCTATTTTTAATATCCTAATAATTTATAAAAAGTTCACTTCATTAATTGCATTGAACATCATTTATATTATCATAAAAAACTTTTCATTTGTTTAAAATCACTTTACATAAGCCTTATCTACAAATGTCTAAAATCAATATTATAAAATAGTTTAAAATAAAATATTAATTTTAAAGTTGTATTTTTAGCATCTAAATCATCCAACATGTCATTAATATATGAATAAATAATTCTATAAAATATTATTATATTTTAGTACATATATAAACGAATCTAAATATTTTTACAATTTATAGTTGAATATATATAGACATATATTCTAACAAATATAGTCATACGCGATCTGGATGAAATTTAAAGATATCTTAGCTAAATAAATAATATTAAATATAATAAAGAAGTACAAGATATTAAAAATATAAGGGGTTCAATGTAACTAGTAACGTGATTACATATAAGGGGTTCAACATCTGAATTCCTCCTTCAAGGAGTAGACGTCTCCTCCCAAACCGATCCAAGGTAAAAATGGCAACGAAAGTGGCAAACATGTTGACAATGCCAGTGATGAGAGCGGACAAAAGCGAGGCATCATCTCCCAAACCAATCGTCTTGAAGATCACTGGAGCATAAAACATAATGATGTTCATCCCCGTCAGTTGCTGGAAGGACGGTATGAGCACTGCCATGATCAGCTGCAGCCTGTATTTCCTCTGCCGGATGTTCTTCCACGGGTGCTCCACCGTCCGTAATACTTCGCTGGCGGCTAAGATGTCTCGAAATTACTCCTCTATGTCGTCCGTGCCACGGATCTTGCAGAGCACTTTCCGAGCATTTTCGGGCTTGTTGGGGAATCTCTCAATGAGTGAGTTGGGAGTCTCCTCGAGTGCGAATGAGCCGAAGAAGATGATGATGGCCGGCACCATAGCCCCACCCAAGCTGACTCGCCAACCCCACCCCCCATCTATTTTGGCAGTGAAGTAGTTGATGATGTTGGCAATCAAAATTCCAACTGTGATCATCTGTTGGAAAAGTATGTTGAGGAAGCCACGCTTTTGCGACGGTGCCATTTCTAACAGGTACAGTGGCACAGACTAGATTCAAAAAACCGAAAAATGGATATGTGGGTGCCCTTGAGAAGTCGGGAAGTAAAAGTATCATATAGGCACGGAATTTTACATAAAGCTATTATATACTTACAACTTTTCTTAAACTATAAAGATGTAGATGCAAAAATTCATAATTAAATATGTTTGGATTAACAATTTTATAAAAATAAAGTATATAATCCAAGCTAACAAAAACAAACATCCATAAACAAAGACATAAATAGTACGTCAAAAAAATTTCAAAAAAGATCGTATGCATACCAGAAATACCAATATCATAACCGAATATCAGACCACCAGTAGCCCCCAAAATATATATCCATATACTGTAAACGTCGTCTTGCCCGCATACTTCTTACGACTGCCACACCTCCAGCCATTAAGAAGATTGAAGCCCTTCCTCAATAAGGATAAGGTACAGCTGCTTTCTCAAATTGGACAAAAGAAGGCAGAACACATGGTGCCAATAAACCTGCCATTTGTGTGGACCTGACATTTATTTTCATCTCGAGTTATAGGGGCATTACTCTTGAATTCGCAATTCTCGAGTTACGCAAACCTTTAAATGAGTTATTCAAGTTAGGATGCATGCTTCCCACTTAAATCTTACATCTCTGAGCTCTCTCTCTCTTTTGGTTTTTTGTTCTGCCTTCTTTTGTCCAATTTGAGAAAGCAGTTGTACCTTATTGAGGAAGGGCTTCAGTCTTCTTAATGGCCGGAGGTGTGGCAGTCGTTTCATCAGGAGATGGAAAGAAGTATGCGGGCAAAATGACGTTCACAGTCATATGGATATGTATTTTGGGGGCTATTCCAATGTCAAATCCGAAGATCAGACCAAAAGAGAGAGTGCTCCCAGATGGAAGACTGAAGTGGGAAGCATGCATCCCAACTTGAATGAATCATTTAAAGATTTGCGTATCTCCAGAATTGCGAATTCATGATTAATGCGCCTACCGTAGATTTCAGCGCAAATTCATGAATAAATAACTGCATTCAATGGGAAAATTCAAAATAACGGCTTAGATGCATCACGCAAAAATGAACGGATGGATGCGCCCGAATTGCATGTAGCTTCAACGCAATCAGAAGCATTTAATCGGAGCTCAAATTATATGGGACTTCTACTTGTATCCTAAAACGTATCGTAGCTTCTCAATTTATCTGAATTACAGCTCCTTCCTTTACAGATGAGTTAGGACATTGCCACCGAATGAATCGGATTAGGATTCTTTTTGTCTTCCCTTACCCTTACGTGGATTTACCTGGAAATTGTATTTATCTATAATTTGAAATTCGAAATTATCTTCAGTCATTATCTAATTTTCTTTTTCACTTCTATAAGCTTAAGTTATAACGACAAAAAATTCTAAAAGATTATTATATATACTAGGATAATCGTTTCCAACAAATATCTTGACCAACTATTACATTCCACAGGAAATGTAAAAAATATTTTAATTAAGCATCATTGATTAAGTAAACATTTTTTAAAAGAATATAAAATGCTATAATATCATTCCCATGAGAGTGCGAACATGAAAAAATGATGACCGGACATGTTATTCTCATGTGAAGGGGTAGATAGAAATACACCACTAGCATGCTGAAGCACTAATCCCAACTGTCCATTGAATGACTACATGTGCCACATCTTTACACAAACGAATGTAACAGAACTACATATACCATATCTTATCACATTTTCACTTATGTTTGAATAAGAATCAAAGCCGAAAATGATATAGTAGAAACTGCCTTGAAAGAGAAACTAACAAAACTATAGCATTTTGATATTAGATAGGTAAGATTCTTAACAGAAAACAATGCTTAGAAAAGAAAGCAGAGACATACTAGCCAGCTGTTCAAAATTAAGAATAATATTTGTAGATCTTGCTGATGACTAACTTGACTGAATTTTACAAATCATAATTTCTCAAGATAAGCAAGAAAATCATCCAACATCACTAAAAATTGTTAACATAAATGACACTAATTAGATAGAACTGCAACCCTCCTCCAAAAAACCAACTTTGTGGTCAGAATTTCCTTGTTGTAGCTCAAGGGCAAGGCCAGGTGGAATATTCTTCCAATGCCAATCATTCCTCCAAACGCTCATCATCTCATCAATCATAGCAACTTCGGTTTCTTGCACGAGCAGAGCAAAGAAGACAGTCATGACGAAAATCGATCCTACAAAGATGAAGAACGACCCAAATAATTTGTGGCATATTGGTTTAGGCAACTGAATCAAACAAGACAGTTGTTTGCAAATACTTCTTAATGGACTAGTGATGCAGCAGATGCTTTAAAAAAAGCCACCCTAGTAAGACTTGATACGTAACAAGCTATCTACTCTTCCAAGGTGTTTGTTTCAAAGTTTTTCTAGAAAAGATACATATTTTTTTTTGTGAACTGGAGTTGGGTTTTTTAGAAATTTAAAAATTAAAAGGTAAGCCAAATGTAGCGTTAAAAAACCTAGTTTTGGCTCAAAAAAATATTTAATATCTATCACCACCATGTTTAAACTGGACACTGGTTCATGCATCTCAATGCACCCGGGTGTACTTTACCTATTTTTTTAAAAAAAAATTTTACACGACTATTAATCTAAGTGTATTTAACATATGTATAATTTTTTTTATTTTTGGAGATTTTTATATATTTTTTTGAATTTTTTAAAATCAGTGGCATTTTTAGCAATTTAAAATTACTAAAAATGCCACTAATTTTAAAAAATTCGAAAAAAATATCTGAAAATCTTTAAAAATTGTAAAAATTTATACACATGTTAAATACACTTATATTAACATTTTCATAAAAAAATTTCAAAAAAATAAATAAAATAGGTGATGTAAACGCGGGTGTATTGAACCAGCGTCCGTTTAAACTAGCCTATAATTGAACAGTACCGAGTTCGAGATAACCCGGACCCGTACCACCCAAAAAAACCGGAGCCCGATCCAGTGCACCCGGGTGCATTCAGCCTCAATGCACCCGGGTGCACTGCACCTATTTTTTTTTATTTTTTTTAAAACTTTTTTTATACAATGGTTAATCTAGGTTTATTTAACATATGTATCAATTTTTACTATTTTTGGAGACTTTTAGATATTTTTTTTAGATTTTTAAAAATCAGTGGCATTTTCGGTAATTTAAAATTACGAAAAATGCCACTGATTTTAAAAAATCTAAAAAAAATATCTAAAAATCTCCAAAAATAGTAAAAATTGATACATATGTTAAATAAACCTATATTAACAGCTTCATGAAAAAAAGTTTTAAAAAAAATAAAAAAAAATAGGTGCAGTGCACCCGGGTGCATTGAGGCTGAATGCACCCGGGTGCACTGGATTGCGCTCCAAAAAAACCCACCGCTGTGACAAGATGGTATCCTTCATAGTTGTTGGGAATTAAAAAAACGCATTGAATTTATGAGACTTAGCAAACGCATGAAATTAGATTTCCATACGCAATCACGTGATTATATTCAAGATACTTAGACAATCAAACACAAAAGAATAGAATAACTTCTCATTTAGGAATTGAACATTTATTTTAATCACTATTTTATGCCTAAATATATACGCTTTGAATTTATATATGGATTTTTGATTTTGTTTGTGATTAAAATTATTTTATTTTACATAATTTTGTAAATATGGAGTTGATCTTGTGTCATTTTTCATAGTAACATCGCTAACAAGGTTTTAGTATTAATCCATAACATCGAATTTTATTTATTCACCAAATTTGATTCAACCTCTTGTCCAATTTTATTACGTTAGAAAAAGAAACAGATATACATTAATTTAAAATTACATATCTTTTTTGGAAACTAGTTTGATCGAAATGATCTATTGAAATCATTATAATAAAATTTCACTCTAAAATAATAAATTATTATAAACGAAAAGTATTATATTAACATACATTTTTATCTATAGTTACTCATTTACAGTATCGAGGGCTGATGTAAGGTAGCACATAAAAAATTAAATAACTAATAAATTTTATTAAATTGACACTAACAATTATTACAAGAATTTGAAATCTAAAGAATTCATAATCTATTAATAAATTTATAAAATTTATTCTCAAAAAATTTATAAGTCATAAAGCTTTTAAAACTCTGATTGATGCAATAAAAAAACTCTAGGATCGGTTGACTCTAAATTTAGAAATCAAATACCTTATAGAACTAATGTTTTAAAAACTGAACCAGGCAATGAACCGGTTTTGTGGCCGATTCTCGGTTTTTTTTTGTTCAACCGGTGTGAACCGACGGTCGAACCACGGTTGAAAGGAAAAAACTAATGAACCGGGACATGACCGGTTGACAGTCTGGTTTTTAAAACATTATATAAAAATCTAGAGTCGGTACAATAACAAATACTTAATTTTTAAAATTTTAGAATTTTAATTAATGGTATTAGAATTCTAAACTCTAAAATATAATGTAATCCATGCAGTTATATATTAGAGCAATTACTTCCTACTCTTTTGTAAAATTTATAAATACTTCTTTTATTTTATAAAATATTTACTTACTTTTTTTATAAATATTTTTATTCGTAAAATATTTTTGCCCACAGTTCTTTTTATAAAAAATTAATTTGTAATCATATTTTTTGGAAAAGCTGAAATTTAAAATTAAGTTAAACCAAGCTTTATATGACATAAGTGAAATAGGAGAAGAAATAAAAAAAAAAAGTGAAATAGGCGAATGATAAAAAAAAATCAATATCTATAGAAAACAAATATTAAATTGGAAGGAAAAATAAAATACAATCAATACATTCTAAATTTATTTTTCTATGATAGTTTTAGAAGTAATAAATAAGCAAAAAAAACTTATTGCTAATTTTATACTAATATCTCTCTATTAATTACGTGTATCATAAAAAAATTCAAGCTACTAATCATAATACTAGAGGCCAAACTAACATATCTTTCTTTTTTAAATTCTCAATTTTGTATAATTATTATTCTACAAAATGTTTATTTTATGAATTTATTTGAAAACACCTCTATTATTTGAACTCAATTCGGACCTTGCTCTAACACAGTCTTGACTTGAATAATTCGAGTATTAGAATTTTAAATAATGACAAAAACGATCTTATTTAAAGTTATATTAGAATCTCATAATTTATAAAATTCTCATTTGTGCAGGTGGAAGGTTTGTAAAACACTCATGTTAATTGCTAAAATGTTATTTCCTTCCATCTACGCAACTGAGTTATTTTTATCATTATTCAAAATTTTAATTCACATTTGGAGATAAAATGATATCATGGGTACGCAAGCAATTTCAATAAAACTTTGGGGGGGGGGGGGTATACAATTCGTTAAACAGTAGAGGTATATCAGCAATTAGCATCAAATTGTGGGAATATATTGGCAAATTATATTTTTATTTAATAGCCGTTAATAAGGGGCGAAAGTAAATTTTGTGAAACTTTGTGGGGTAATATGCAATTAGTGAAATAATTGGGGTATATTTGCAATTAGCATAAAACTATGGGGGCATACTTGCAAATTACTCTAAATTTTTTTGTGGACAATTCATACAATTGTATATATATGATTGGGATGATTTTGTTCTTTGAACTAAATATATGATGATAAAATTAGTAAGGAATTTTTGCAAATATCTCTTTAAGATCTAACTAATATTGTGTCCATGTTCCTAAATTTGCCAAAATTGAAATATGCTTGCAATGTTTGTATAAAATTGCAATTGTGTTCCTTTCATTAAATTGCAACTATGTTCCTTTCATTAAGATCTAGTTATAATTTTCTATAAAATGATGAAAATGTTTATTAAGTCAAGCTATACACTTGGAATGTTATCAAATATTGTAGACATATTTGCTATTTTATTATTTTATAGATTTTTATGTGTATCATTATTTTATTTTTCGCAAATATACTTATAGCATTTGCAAAAATTGCAAGTATCTTACTTGACTTAAAAAGGTATTATCATCATTTTTATGCAAATTTTGTGAACATATTTACAATTTCGATAAACTTAAGAATATAAATACAATGTTAGTCAACTTTTGTAAGTATGTTTGCAAAATTTTAATTAATAAATTAAGTAGCTTCAAAATAGATTAAGAATAAAACTAACTTACAATGGCAAATAGGTGTATAGAACTTGACTTGTTCTTATGGACTTAAAGTACAAAAGTATATTGATTGGAAATTAAAATTTTTGTACTATGTGAAGCTAGCAACTAAAATTTTGTAAAGCGAAATATAGATATTGAGTCATAATCATGTTAACCCAAGCTAAATAATAGCTTACTTATTTAAAAAACTTTTTTTATTTTTTCTAAAATTTATTAATCTAGGTGTATTTAATATATAAACTAAGTTTTACTATTTTTAGATATTTGTATATATTTTTTAGATTTCTAAACACTAGGTTATTTTAGTAATTTTTAACCACTGAAAATCACTAAAATGACTCTCCATTTGAAAAATCTAAAAAATATATACATATATCTAGAGATGATAATTTTTGAATTATACATTAAATACATCTAAATTAAAAAATGTACTTTAAAATTAACAAATAAGTTTATTTCTATGAGCTAAGTAAGTCACTATTTAACTCGCTAATAAGATCGAGGAGTGATCCCATGAGGCCGGTCGTGGGACCCGTTTTTTTATTTTTTTATTAACATATAAAGCTGAGTGTATTTAACCTACAAATCGATTTTTACCATTTTTGAATGCTTTTAAGTATTTTTATTTTTACATCGTAACATTTTTCGTAATTTCTAAGTCAAAAAATTAAGAAAATGTCACTGTGTTTAAAAATAAAAAATACTTAACAACATCCAAAAATAGTAAAAATTGATTTATAGGTTAAATATACCCAACTTTACATGTTTATTAAAAAAATAAAAAATATATTTTTGAAAGGTCTCGTGGCCGGACGCACTGGATCCCCCCTAAATAAGATCATGCGTGGTAGTTAATATTCAACATTTTTTAATATGATCCACATGCGTCCACGTTTTGTGATATTAAGTGGATCTTGGGATTATTGTTTTTGAGTAGAACTAGGATTACGAGGGTGGTTGAGAGTTGTGATAGGATTGGATTCTGCAAGGAGTTCAAATAATGGCAGTAAGTCGTTTTGGTGAATCTCTCATGATACGCCCGCTACAATTAACAATTTATTAAATAAAAGTAGTATGTCAGTTGTAAGTGATTTGCTGTACACCCCAGTCTCCAAGTTAGATGTCCTTTTGAACCTTGTAACATTTGTAATCTTACTTTTCGGAAAAGCTGAAATTTGAAATTAAATTAGATCAAGCTTTATATGACATAAGGGAAATAGGAGAAGAAATCAAAAAAAAAAAAAAAGTGAAATAGGAGAATGACCAAAAATATCAATATCTATACAAAAGAAATATTAAATTGGAAGGAAAAATAATATACAATCAATACATTCTCAATTTATTTTTCTGAGATAGTTTCAGAAGTAATAAATAAGCAAAAGCACTTATTGCTAACTTTATACTAATATCTCTCTATTAATTATGTGTATCATAAAAAGATTCAAGCTATTAATCATAATACTAGAGGCCGAACTAACATGTCTTTCTTTTTTTAATTCTTAATTTTGTATAATTATTATTCTACAAAATGTTTTTATTTGATGAATTTATTTGAAGACATCTCTATTATTTGAACTCAGTTGGGACCCTTCTCTAACCCCGTCTCGACTTGAATAATTAGAGTTTGACACTAGATCTAATCTGAACCTAAGAATACAGGATTAAGTAGGCATCGTGCGCCCATAAGCCTATGTTGATTACTTGCTGGAAGCCCGGACTCGAATATTTAGTAGGCGATGGACAGACAGTAAGACACTCAGGCCCCCCAAATTTTTTTTGGTTAGGAATACAGTCATTGATCTAGGTAAAGCTCAAGTTAAGAATTTTAAAGGGTTTAGCTTAGTGCACACCATGCCCCTTATTATTGACAATTAAAGCACCCTGTATCATTAATATAAAGAAAAAAATTCATTTTTTTAATGAATCCAACTATGATACACTGTTGTCGTGATTATGGCAGGACATGTTATTCCCATGTGCATGATTAGATAAAAATACATCACTAATCCCTTCTTTCCAATGTCATCTTTACACAAACAAATTTTAAGCACACTAATAGTAGCAAACCACATAACATGTCTTATCACATTTTCACTTTGTATTAAAGGCATGTTTTAAATCATCCAAAATTCTTAGATGGAATTTATATTTAGGATGAAAAATGTAATGATATGTATTAGAAATGAGTAAAATTGTATTAGAAATTGAAAAAGTTGTATTGAGAATTAAAAAGCTTCCTTGGAAATAGGGATACCGATTCAATCCAAGAATCTTGTATAACTTGGAACATGCCCTAAACATAATCAAAACCAAAAATGATTTAATAAAAACTACCTTGAAATGGAAATTGAGAAAAATATAACTTTTCTTTTCTTAAAAAAAAAGAAAGAAAGAAATTGAAAAAGAAAACTATAGCTTTTGATAATGTGGCCATTTAGATGGCAAAGATTCTTAATAGATTATAGTGCTTAAAGAAGAAAGCAGAGGCATACTAGCTAGCTGTTCAAAATTAAGAATAATATATGATTCTAAAAAAAATAAAAAAATAAAAACTGCCTCTCCCCTCAAACTTTGAGGTCAGACTTGAGGCCAAATTTTCCTAGCTACAGCTCAAGGGCAAGGCTAGGTGGAATATCATCGTCAGTGACGTACTTCTTCCAATGCCAGTGATTCCTCCAAACGTTCATCATCTCATCGATCATAACACCTTTGGTTTCGGGCAAGAGCAGAGCAACGAAGACGATCATGACGAAAACTAGTCCGGCAAAGAACAAGAATAACCCAAACTTCATATGGCACAACATGTTCAAGAACACTTGCCCGATCAAGAAGGTGAACAACATGTTGAGGGAGACGTTGATTGTCACGACCCCATCCTAGGGTTGTTGACCACCCTCATTGGGCGACAAACCCGGATCAGTTATGCTTCAATGAATTTAATAATTAATACTGCATTCACTAACATCCGAAATTTATCACATTTTTTTCACTGAGTTAATAGGAATAATTCCCATTAATTTATTACAAGCCAACAATTAAAAATAAATAAATAAATAAAAATAAAATGTCTCTGCTGCACCATCTTAGCCCATTAACCCGCACTATTGACCAGATGGTCCCGCCTCTCCTGAAATTTAAATAACTCAGGAATGAGTTAAATAACTCAGTAAGCAAGAAATAAACCACGTATATAATGGCGTATAACATCATGAAAGCACCATAGGAAATGCACAAACCACTGACCCAATGTGTAAGGTTATCCACACTGCTCACAATGGAGCAAACTCACGGCCTTTCTGGGCACAACACACAGTCCACAAAGGGACAAATCACAGCCCATTAAGGTAATACTACACTGTCCACAAAAGGACATTCCAAAGTAGCCTTCTAGCATGCATAGGACCTACTAAGGAAATAAATAAAACCAATACACATATCCTCGGGGTCCCACATATGCAATTCCGTTCCACTTGGTAATAATCATGATGCATTACACACACCATTCTCACTTTCTATCATAATAACTATCTCAATCCAATTAAATATTTTACCAACTAAAATAATGTGTCATCCACATCTAATTGGGTGAACCAATTCATTGAATTTAATTGAATAAATTCAGGAAGAACTGTCATCATAATTATCAAGTAGCAAATTATCAACACGAACATCTCCAAATATTTCGCATGGCATATCCTGCTATATCAATCTAATTCCCAATATCCACTAGTACTAACCATATTCACTTTATTATGACATCATGTTTATATTTTTATTTGAACAAAACCGAGAAATATACTATACATGTATTTAATAGAAAACAACAGTTTCATGAAGGTTGCAAATACAAGATAATATATTATATTATGAGAGGCACCCGTCCATGAGCTTTTAAGCTTCTACAAGTATATATATATATATAAACATATCTTAAGGAAACGAACCGGGTCCTTTAAAATTTACAATTCCGGTTAATGTATATAATATATATAATGGGGACGCTCAATATACATCTTAGTTAGCCGCACTCGTCTTATCAAAAATATATTCGTATGTAATACATCATAAATACCGGGTGCTTGACATTTTAAACTTCTGTAAATATACATATAAAAGTATATATTTTATAATATACAACCAGTGCTGGGGGTCTTACATATTTATTTTACAAATAAATATATATTTTATTATGTATAATCATACTGTAAAGGTTCTTTAAATTTCACCAAACTAATATACGATATTATTATATGATATACATAACCGACCCTCTGATTCAAATTGGCACATCGGTGTGTATATATATATATATTATATCCCCAAGTACCGATGCTAAAGATTATATATATTATTGAACTTCCATCACAGATAATAATATATAATATTTATAAACCTGCAGATGAACCAAGCTTAATATATATATAGTAACTAAACTCATTATCCTATCTATTCGTACTTCCCTCTAAAACAGATACTAATCCATCTAATAACGAATTCTATTCATATACGAATATATATCCAGCAATCTATCCCACTGGTACATGGCTGGGCCCACTTGAAAATATTATCACATAATTCCTACTGTGATTTCATTCAGCGCACTTCATCTGATAAATCCTTTATATACGTTTTATGCCATATAACTAGGATCCGGGCTATCTATTTATATCGTTCATTAAAAAAATATTTGTTCAACCTATATGAATTAACATACAACGAAAATATATAATGGATGTAATATTATTAACCAGATATATAACACATCTATTATATTTTTATTTGTGTACTTATAATTTCGGCATGAATAAAATAATATGTTTCCCGTATGTCCATGTACCCACCGGTCATGAACAGTAATATATATATAATATTTACATTTCTACATGCTAATCCAAATTCGTCATTCACAGCACGGCCCAACTTCCTGCGTTCATTTTTTTATATTATCCAGGTACATATACATATATTACAGAAGATTGTCCATCCATCCTTCACGCATGCATATTTCATATATTAAAAATATGTTCTCCATGGGATCATTAAAATCTGAAAATTTACCCATCCACCCTACTTGTTTATATTCACCGTTAAATCCACAAGGAACAAATCATAAGGATAATTTTATATCTTAAGCAAATACTTTTCCCGTCACCAATCATCTCATAACAACATTTAGTAACTTATTCCATTAGATTATCTCAAACATAATTTAATTTTCATCAATATACGTGGCTTCTAAAGGAATTTAATTATTTCTTTACTTACCTTTTTGTAGAACCCACGGAGGGATTTTCTGAAAAAATATTTTGTTTCCTTCTCAAGTTCAATCCGCAACAAATTCTTCCTTTCCCTTCCAAACTCCGTTCACCATTTCTTTTCTCCCGCATCTCATTCCATTTAATCTCAATCTCCCATTATTCTCTCTAATGCTTTAAATTTTAAAATTTAAAATTTGAAAATCAAATCTTATCTCTTTGTGGGTCCCATATAGTTAACTGCTAAAAGAAAAATTATCTAATTTTACTAAGGTGTGATTCGATCCCACTACCTCAACTTTACTTGCCATAAATTCAAACCATCTTAGCATTTTAACAATTTGTTAATTTAAATTAAAATTTAATTTAAATAAATATATTTGAGACCCTATTTTTCTTGAAATTATATTTACCCACCTTAGTCAATAAGTCAAAGTAAGTAAGTCAATCCGGCCACCTCAGCTATTTTTTTACTGACACATCAGACGGTCAAAAATTCAACGTGCCACAATAGTATGCCACGTCAAGTCAACATATTCAAGTTGGGTTATTACATTGATGGTCTGCCCATCAGAGCGGATCTCCAGGGGAAATATCTCACTCTGCACTAGCCACCCCAACGGACCCCACGACCATGCAAATCCTGCAACGAAAATGCACACGAAGACGAGAATCCAGATTCCATAACCCTTAGAAACGTGCCCTGTTCCACTTTCTCCGAACTTGACAGCAAACAGGACAGCCACAATAACCTGAATTGTTTTTTTTTTTAAAAAGAAGGAAAAAGAAAATTAGAAAATTAAGTAATAATCATATTAAAAATTGAAGATTTTTGGCGAGCATGACCTACATGCGCTATCAACATCTGAATTCCTCCTTCAAGGAGTAGACCTCTCCTCCCAAACCGATCCACGGTAAAAATGGCAACGAAAGTGGCAAACATGTTGACAATGCCAGTGATGAGAGCGGACAAAAGCGAGGCATCATCTCCCAAACTAATCGTCTTGAAGAGCACTGGAGCATAAAACATAATGATGTTCATCCCCGTCAGTTGCTGGAAGGACGGTATGAGCACTGCCATGATAAGCTGCAGCCTGTATTTCCTCTGCCGGATGTTCTTCCACGGGTGCTCCACCGTCCGTGATACTTCGCTGGCGGCTAAGATTTCTCGAAATTACTCCTCTATGTCGTCCGTGCCACGGATCTTGCAGAGCACTTTCCGAGCATTTTCGGGCTTGTTGGGGAATCTCTCAATGAGTGAGTTGGGAGTCTCCTCGAGTGCGATGAGCCGAAGAAGATGATGAGGGCCGGTACCATAGCCCCACCCAAGCCGACTCGCCAACCCCACCCCCCATCTATTTTGGCAGTGAAGTAGTTGATGATGTTGGCAATCAAATTCCAACTGTGATCATCTGTTGGAAAAGTATGTTGAGGAAGCCACGCTTGATCATAGGGTGGGTCTATGAATTCCAAAATATGAGAAAGCTAGCCAAGATACATGTCATGAATTTATATGTATATGAATTCTATGTACTTGTAGCAAATTCTGTGTAGTGCTTAACATGAATCTGCATGAACTCTGCATCATCCAGCATATATTGAAAGCTTTGCAGAAAGAGGTGGAACGGGTTGATGAAATGATGACGTTGACACCTTTGTGCGATATGGTTTGTTAAGCATGGTTTTTGAATTATCGTGTCCATTTCCACCTGGCTGTCGTTGTAATCATAATAGCAATGTGCTAGCGATGCTCGGGGAGAAGATTGATTTTGTAGATTATGTCCGAATTAATGTGAATAACATACTAGTTAAAAAATTACAGCGTTTGTACCCAATTGACAATGAGAATGTATTTCTTTACATAATACGTAAACAATACATATCATTTATATTTATGTTTAAATATATGTTTGTCATTATATTGAAGATAAATTAGATTATTTTCATTTATATCTGTCTTTATATTTATATTATTTGCTTAAGTTTATCAATTTTCTTCCTTTATCTTTTATAAAATTTTCTCTAAACATATATTACTATTTTCCTAAAATGTAGTTATTCTATGTAATATTATTGTTGCTTATGTGATTGTTGTATTGTATATTCATATATATTTTAAACTTACTATTAGATTAAAAAAAATTGTCTAAATTTTAACTGAAAACTCGATCAGACTTTGATTTCATAAATACGTATATAATTTAAGTTTTAAAAATAAAATTTTGATTACCTACTATATCCAACCAATAGAAGTAAATTTTTTCCAGCTTATGTCGGTTAAAAAGGAATAAATTGTTTAAAACATTTAGATAAATAATTCAATGAAATCAGTTATGATGATATGTAAGATTAAGTTTTACCTGATTGGCAAAACCAACACCAATGCCTAGAAGAATACGGCCAGTGATGAGCATTCCAACGTTTCGGGCTACCGCACTGAGTGCGGCTCCTGTGAGAAAGACGAACCCACCAACGCGCATGGACATCATTCGCCTTCCACTTCATTTTGTGATAAACAGACGGAAAGAATTCTGCAACATATAGGGTGTGTTTGTTAACAACAAAAAGTTGTCAAGTTAAAACTTTTCAATCTAAAGGTATGTTTGGTTGGGGGTAAAACTTTTGATGAAAAGTTTTTGAGGTAGAAGTTGTCACATTGATATAAAATGATGTGATATAATAAGAGTAATGATGAGAAGTAAAGAGAATAAAGTTAAAATAGATAGGTTAGTTGTATAAATAGTTGTGTAGAAATGATTGAAAAGTAAGATAGTTTGTATAGAAAAATGTGAAAAAATAATTAAAAAATAGAGTAGTTATGGAGAGTGAAAAGTTTCAGATTGAAAAGTTTTAGTTGACATGTTTATATCCCAAACAAACACACCCTAAAACTTTTCACTCTCTATAATTATCCTATTTTTTAATCATTTCTTCACATTTTTCTATACAATTACCTTACTTTTCAATCATTTCTACAGAACTACCAACACAACAAACGTATCTATTTCAACTTTATTCTATTTATTCATCATCATTATCCCTATCATATCACATCATTTGACAACTTTTCATCAAAAGTTTTATCCATTCCCAAACACACCTATAATCAATTTGTATATATCAATTAATCAACAGCCGCCCATCGAATTAATTACCATTTTAATCATAAACAAGAGGCGTGATTTTTACCATTTTAAGTATATTTAATCAATAAATTTTTACTATTTTGTGGATATATTTGTTTTTGGAATTTTAAAATTTATTGTGTAATTAAGTTATATTAAAGTAGTTTCATGTAAACTCTTCAATTTTTGAGAGGTTGATGATTGATGTAAAATTTATTTAATTAATTTTATTTAGCATTACTTGTTTAGTTAGAAAATCAATTTTTATCATAATCAAGTATGTACATGAACCACATTTACTTAAAAAATAGATATATTTGTATGAAAATTAAAGAAAATAATTAGTCTATTAATATATATATATATATTAGAATGTAATAATATTTTATAGAATTATTCATCCATATAGTAGTTATATTTTAGAAAAAAATTTAGATGTTGAAAAATAAAATTAATATTTAGCGTTAAAAAAAGGGATAATTCTTCTTTTACCCATAACAAATGCACATAATTCCTCTCATACCCACAACATTTCGTAAATTTCTTTTATACCCATAACATTTCACCATAAATTTCTCTCATACCCATATCATTAAAACCACCGTTATCTACCTCATTGAAAAGACGATTTTGTCCATTTAAATTTTTTTAATTAAGATAATTTAACCTTAACATGACTCAAATAATGGTCATAAATCATTAATATAATATATTAAATAACTTAAAAGTCATATTAAGATTTATTTATTTTAAATAAAAAAATTAAAAAGGGTAAAATCGTCTTTTCAATTTGATAAATAAGGGTGGTTTTAACGGCGTGGATATAAAAGGAATTTGGAGTTAAATGTTATAGATATAAAAGAAATTTATGAAATATTATGGATAAAAAAAAGTTATGTGAATTTATTATGGGTACAAAATGAATTATTCTTCCAAAAAATACAAGGATTTAGCCGGTACGCAAAAAATCATCTCCCCGAGATTAAAAGTCTCAACATATTCGCACAAAATTTCATATTCGAACACGCACTTCTACAGCCATTAATGCAAAAGAGATCAAGAAACAGGCAAACCAGACTCATCATCATTATTGATAGAAAAAACCTCCCATGGGTTTCAACAAACAGGCAAGAGAGGTTCGAAAAGATCCGGTGCTTGTGAACTCAATAAAATCGCTACATGCAAACTCCACCGAACATCATCATGAAGTTGGCGGTGAATGCATGCATCTCATCGCCACCCAGCTCAAGATCTTTCTAGATCTTTCTAGAAATCGCAGATTCCAAGGCCCCCACAAACGCATCACATAGAGGTAGAGCTCAGCTCCCTCTCAAAATCCAACGCTCTGTACAGGACACGAGAAGGAAGGCTGCAATGGCAAGTCAGCAATTTCGTCAGAAGCGGCCATTTCAAGAGGACCCTCAGCTTCGACCCACCGCGTCGGAAGTTCGCCGACACAGATCTCCGATGGATTGTGTCGTCGTGATCTGGGGCTCCGGAAGCTTGCAGGAGCACAATTTTTCTGTTCTTTTCTAAGAGGAGGAAGAGGAAGATGGACAGACCTACGATTGCTATGGTGGGAGGAGTAAAACCCAAGTAGAGTTTGTTGTGGTGGGTGGGAATTTCATGGAGCATTGGCTGCCATTTAGGAAGCTGAAGGCAAGCATGACTGGCAGCCATTGCTAATAGCTAGAAATGGCTACGGCAAGAGGCGTATGGCTGCAGAGCTTTTATAACAGACTAAAATATCAAATGTCTAAACTGCCCTTTTCGAACGCAAAAATTCTAAAATGAATTGTAGGAGAAATTAATAATCGAATTTTACTAGTGGATTTTCCTCAATTTAATTTTGAAATTTACTTATACCTCCCCATATTTCATGGCCCGAAGGAGGATTTCGGCATTACTGATTAGTAATAGTACATATTATCTCATCAAACAATTTTCGAATTTCACCTGCGGCATTTTGTTTTTTTTTTTGATTTTGAAAATATGTTTTTGACCGATGTTAACATTATGCCTATTAATCTACACAAATTGCAAAAATGAAAATGTCATTAAGAATATTCCTTCACTTTCTTTTTAAAAATTCTAAATTTTAAAATTGGAAGTGGCTTCGTGATGTTTAGAATTGATTAATGAATGTTAATTGACTTGACTCTAAGTTTCGCAATATCCAAAAGGTAGGCGATGGCCATCGCAATTTGTAGTAAACATCAACCACAACATACACGTAATATATTTTTTTTTTTATCAAGAAGAAGTGAAGAACACGTAATATCGAGTACTAATATTGTTGTGATTTTTTCAAAAAAAAAAAAAAAAAAAGATCATATAAAACCCATGGTATGAATATATTTGCAAGTTGCATAAACTATAATTTTTTTTATTTTTTAGAATAGGAGACTATCATTCCTTAAATGAAAAAAATACAGTGTTCCTAGTGAAGATGAGAACTCAACCTCTTGAACACAAATTATAACTTTTACCAATAGGGTTATACTCATGTTGGTATATACAACTATAAATCTAACTAACTAATAATAAATATAGCCACAATATTGGTTTAGTTATTTAAATAGAGTTTCATTTACCTGTAATCGGGTTCTAAGAAAAATTTCATGCAATCCTATCTATTTTGGCCCACTTCTTGACGACGTAAAATCTATTCGTATTCATCTTAATTAAAATCATTTGTTTAGCTTCCATCAAAAAATTATTTATTTGGCTTAGAATTCAAGTTTCATTCAATCAAAGATCACTATAATAAAATTTTAGTTATGTGATAAGGAAATTTACTGCATTTAATAAAGATTTGGTTGCATATGCGTACATGCATCAAGTATTTGAATCTCATAGAGCTACGTATGGATTGCACCATGAGATTAAATGAATAGTTAATTATACAACAAATATTACACAACAAGATAGATCCATATGCTCTTTTATACAGCATGTTGTCATTTGTTGCCTAATTTACTCTTAATCTTATTATATGCAATAAAATAAAGTTTTGGTGCATAAAAATGATTGATTTTTGTTAATTTGATGTGCAAGCCTCATCTTAAAAATTAGTAAAATGGATAAAATAAAATAGTTTAATGCATATATCAATTTTAAAATTATATTTTCAATATCTAAGATGTCTAGACAATATTTTTATGTGAATGAATAATTCTATAGAATATTTTTAAATTTTAATGTTTTTGTAGATAAATTTAATCATATTTATTAAGAATAATTTTTAATTCTATGATAAAACTAATAATACTAAATATGTAGAATCTTGATTTTCAGTTTCGTTGTAAAAATAAGCCTAGGAGATTATACAGAAATCTTCAACATAGCAAGATTACACTAAAGGGGACATATATTTAGTATTTATAGTTGTCTTTGTTCCCTCAATTGTTTTTCTTCAATCTGACAATTGTTTTGCAAATACTACATAGCTTAGTTGTTGCTAAGTTTCGTAAAAAAAATTTAAATTTAATAACAAAGTTGTAATTTTATATGCATAGATTTTTTTTATTAAGGGTATGTTTGGATATACCTAAAATTTTCTAAATAAAAGCTTTTTAATTTAAAAATTTTCACTTTCCATAATTAATTATTTCTTTATATTTTATACAATTATATTACTTTTCAAGTATTTCTACATACTGCCGCCTCTATAATAAACTTGTCGATTTTAACTTTATTTTTCTACTCGTATTATATTATATCATTTACTCTTATTTTAAAAAAAAATTCTTCCAAAAATTTTATCACCTTTCAAACACACCCTAAACTAAAATAAGTAATTTATATTATTAAGAAATTATTTTTCTCTCTATCAAAAAAAAGAAAAAGAAATTATCTTTCTAAATCCAACAAAAGATAAAGCAGAGAAATAAATGAGGCAAGGTTAATTTAGTAATTTCAGCATGAGATAAGCGGTCATAATTCGTCTGGTCGTATTTCGCCGGACACTTGGTATGACATGATCGTGGCTATCATCCAGATCTCCTCCAAACTCTTGTCGACTTCTACAGGCTTAGGCTTAACGTAAAGCATAAAATCTAAATGAAAAATCCAGACCGTTCAAATTCATGACCCACATGATATTAAGCATGATCATTATCTTTGATTAGGATTATGATACAAGCGATTAATTTTTTATTTCTAATTTGGACGACTCTATAACACTATTAAACATATATCCCATAATATTTTGCAAATGGATACCTATTTTTCTCTGTTTAAATACACGTGCATTTGCAAGTTGGCCTCATATTTTCAACGGATTCGATACGTCTATGGGGTGGATTTGGTACACCTTCCAACCCGCGTCTCGCGGTCCACTGGTTGATTTTTAATTTTAAGCCTTTCGTGCTCAGCTCTGTCCTGCCATCACAAGACTCGCGTGGGATAGAGAAAAGGTTGGTGCAATATTCACGTGACCAGTTTTTGAAAAATCAAAAGACCCGCCCACGCGCCGCTAGCTTCCACATGTCCATAATTCCTTTTTGTTAAAATTATTGATAATATATAAAATTGTTTCGTTAGAGTATCATGTCGATTTGGATTGTCAATCCAACTAAATATACTCCATTTTAACATATTGCAAATTTTCCTTTACATTAAAAAGAAAATTAAGGGAAAATGAATCAAATGTATATATTAATTATTACTTGTATCGAGCAATATACGTTTCAAGAATTGTTTAAGATGCTTTTTGTATTTTATCTTTTCATGCTGCAATGTGATTATACTTTAATAATTTATAAATAAAAAACTATAACGAACAATATAAATTTTAATGGGCTTTGCATCAATGAAACCTTTTTTTATATAATCCCTTAAAATTTTAATATCTTGATATTTAATAGGAAATTCACTTCATTCATCAAATTTAACATTATTTATAGTATCAAAATGTGCATAACTCTATCTATCAACGTTTAAATTAATATAGTAAGATGATTTAATGATAGATATTAAATTTAAAATTATATTTTCAACATCTAAAACATTTAAAATATTAATACTATGTCAATAAATAATTTTATAAAGTATTACTATATAGATGTAAATACATCTAAATGTTTTTCATATTTACACATGAATATATATTTTTAACAAATATAACTTATGCACATATTTGATTTGAGCCAAATTTGATTTTCTAACTAAATAAATAATGTTAAACATAACAAATGAATTGGATTTTTTTATCAAACATCAAAATTTTTAAATTATAAGAGGTTAGCTAAATCTTAAATACACTTTTGCAGTACACCTTTTGCGTATAACATTGTGTGGGAATTTAGCTTTTTCATAGCTAAATAAAATAATTCGATTAGTAATTCAATTATCTACTTCATTATGCAAATGCATACCCTGCTTCGCTTAAAGTAACTTTATTCATGTTTATCATTTTAATATTTTTCCATTGTGATATTGTTCATTTTAACCTTATAATATAACTCTACAGACTTAAAATGCATTGCACTGTTGATTCTGATACTCACATTTAAGCCATTAGGAACTCAATACTAGGGGTGTTAATGGTTATTATCGACCTATCAACCCTCTTATCAAACTTGTTTATAAATGGGTTTATGTTGAGATTTTATATAACCTGTTCAACCCGTTTAATTCGTTCAACTCATTTAACTCGCTTAACGCATCAAAATTATATATATATATATATATATATATATATATATATATACACATGTAAACTCCTTTGTTATTTTCCTTCTCTAAGTCTTCCTTAAGTCACCTAATTTTCATTTTTCTACTGCTATCCTAATTTCATTTTCCCGTTACTGCCTTTTTCCTTTTTTCCTACGCCGAAAACATCCTCTCGTCTCTCCCTACGAGATCATCATCTACTAGAGTTTAGACTTTAAAGTTATTTGCTATACAACCCGTTAACAACCCACCAACTCATTTATTAAATGAGTTGTAAATGGGTTAAGGTCGAGGCTTTTTAAATAGATTAATAAACGGATTAGGGTTGAGATATTTTAAATGGGTTAGGATTAGTATTAGGCTCCAACTTGTCTAATCCGATCCGTTAACACCCCTACTCAATACTCTTTTTGATGTGGAAATCTCACTAACACAACTGTACAACTATATATTGTTTTATCTTTTCAAAAATAGCAATAATGTTGTTTTATTTTCATTATCTATTATATTCTTTTTGTTATATGCTTCGTTTAATTTTTTATAGTAATTTTGGTCAGAAATTCCTTTACAATTTAAACTACAGTTGTTAAAATGAAAAGTGAATTTGATGAGGGGTAGATTTATCTGCTTTTTGTACATTGATATATTTTATTCTCGAACATAATGTCGTAATCATTTTAAAAATTACTTATTTTAACATTGATGATATTTTCAAATTTTCAAATTTTGTATGCATCATTTTCACAACAATAGAATGTAGTATATGTGGAAAAATTTTTGTAGCCAAAATTTTTTTTTTTTTTTATGAGAATTGTAGCCAAAATTTTAATTTGGCTACATTTGATCAAATGCAGCCGAAATTTTAATTGTTATTTTCAACCAAATTATAATGACTACTTTAAATGTATTTTTGGTTACATTTAATGAAAAAATGATTACATTTAACCAAACTCAAAAGCAAGACTTTTCTTTGTAGCTAAATAATTAATTGTAGCTAAAATTATCTAATGCAATAAAATATATATTCTATGCAGCAAAAAATTAGCTACATTTAGTGCAATTAGTTATAATGTTTAATATACTTTCTATTAGGAACATTTCTCCCATCGAGCTAGGTGTCATATGCAACCCTCGGATTTCTTTTGTTCTTGTAAAAAAAAAAAAAATCCAATTCATCTATCATATTTTCCTTGGTGAGTATTCGTATGATACGAAATTATTTATAATTATATTTTTGGTATTATAGATTTATAAAAGTATTCAGTCAAGTTTATTTTTATATTTAGGTTAAATTAATATGTAGAAGCACAATGCACTACTTATATCTAAAAAAAATTTTGAAAAAAAAAAAGAAATCAAGAGGGGTGCAAACTGCAATCTGCACTCGGCTTATTTATCGGATAAAAGCCCGTCTATCGGACGTGCCTAATTCAGATGGTAATTTGGAAATTTCCTACGAGCCTTCCACAGCATCGTCATGACTTATTTCGATTAGTTTTGCTTCGACACGTAAACAAAAAATTAGCCATTGCCCAATGCCCACCCCGCAACAACACCTTTTACGTCCCGTTGGCGTTCACAATCACATTGCGGCGCATTGGCGAACGGAAGTGAATTATAACAGGTGGAATGATCATTTTCAAACAGCTCGAAAAATGGTCGATAAATGTAATGCTTTTAAAAAAAAATTATTTTTTTTCTTTATTAAACTGTTGAACTAGATATATATAATTATAAATTAAATTTTATGATTTTTGGAGATGTGAAAATATATTTTTTGAATTTTAAACGTGCAAAATGATTATTTCAGACTGGATTGATCCAAAAACATACTTTTTCCAATTTTTTTAAAACGATTAATCTAACTATATTTAATCTATGAACTGATTTTTACTAATTTTTGAGATGTATATATTTATTTTGAATTTTTAAACATATGAATACTTTAATCATGTTTCAATAATTTAAAATAACTAAAACATCCCTATGTTTAAAAATCCAAAATTGATAAAAGTTAGTTATAGATTAAACATAATTAGATTAATAATTTTGTAAATTTTTTTTAAAAAATATGTTTTAGACCGATTTGAAAGGATTAAGGCTCTTTAAATATAGAGTATGACTACAATATCCCTTTATTTAAAATTAAAAAAAACTTAATTGGTGATTATATGTCTGGTTTAAGTAGCGTGGTTGGTTAATTATTGCGTTTACTTTTCTACTTTCACCATCTACACGATGAACCGAAGTGGGTGAATAAAATCCCAATATGATTTTCTGGGCCCTTCTACAAAACATGTAGATGTAGAGGGGTGGGCGGGCGTGTGGTGGACAAACTAAGGGTGTGTTTGTTTGGGATGTAAACATGTCAACCAAAACTTTTCAACCTAAAATTTTTTACTCTCCATAATTACTCTATTTTTTAATTATTTTTTCACATTTTCCTATACAAACTACCCTACTTTTCAATTATTTCTATACAATTATCTATACAACTAACCTATCTATTTTAACTTTATTTTCTTTACTTATCATCATTACTCCTATTATATCACATCATTTTCTATCAATGTGACAACTTCTACCTCAAAAACTTTTCATCAAAAGTTTTACCCTCAACCAAACACACCCTAATATTCTAATAATATATTAATGCACATAATATACATCTCGTATTCTTGGTGAGTTGCGCTGGATTAAACAACCACTGCAATTTTGTATTAATGGGTACACCTATGAATCTTTGTTTTTTTTTTTTTTATCATTATTATTATTATTATTATTCACGTGAGCATGTGACATACGCGGGCCTTCCAGCGTGGAGGAAGCTTGCTAGAAATTAAGGGCACGTTCGGAAGCGTTCCAACAAATAGAAGAAGATGATGATTCAATTAGTTTTTTTTCGTTTTCAGTATTTTTTTTTCCATTCTTCATACAATCTTTTATTTTGCGAATGCATAATAAAATTATTTTACTCATTCTATATTAAATAATTCATTATTATTCTTCATACGGTTTCTTATTTTTCAATATCTATTATTATTATTTTTCTTGTTTTTAATATAATTTTTATTTTTCAATATACAATAATATCTCGTGATAAAAATTTTCACATCTAAGGCTCTATTTGGTTGGAGACGTGCAAATACATTTAGAATGAAAATGTAATTAGAAATGAGTAAAGACATATTCCAAGTAGCTAAAAGTGTATTTGGAAATGCGACATCCTATTCTATCCCATGGTTATTTTCACATATGAAAGGATGAAGAGAATGAGGATGGAAAATGAAATAAATATAAAAAGAATAAAGTAAAAATAAAAAAGGATAAATTTTTTTGATATAAAAGATAAATAGGATAATTATATAGAAAGGTATGAAAAATAATTAGAATATAAAAATAAAACAAAGAATTAAAGTAGTTATATATTGAATTCCCCATTCCGAATTCTCCATCCTCATTCTAGTTCAACCAAACATACCTTAATGGCAGGACATTACAAAAAAAAAATAGTAATTTAGATCTTACACAAAGCTAAAATTTTGACTTTTAAATATAAAAATGATCAAAATAGGCTTTTTAAAAATAATTCAAACACTCGCAACCACCAGGAGGTAGTAACTTATTGTTGGCTAGTCATAAGTTCGACTTTCTCCTTCCTCATTTTAGTGGTACGAGAGTTTTTCTGTTTCCTCTCTTTGATGAAGGTATTTGCAGTTTTCTCCCTGTATAAAGTGTTATTGAAAATTTTCCTTTATTGGGTAGGGTTGTAAATGTACTTAAATTTAATATGAGCTCTCATGATATATAAATACAAAAAAAAAAAAAATCCAAGCACTCATACACCTTGTTCGAGATAAATAAGTGCAATTTGTTGTGCACATCATAACCTAACAAGCCCTAAATCTCATTCACTTGGATACCAACAAACATATCCCAAGAGATTTTTAATACGAGATCATTTACAGAGAGAAAAGGTTTCCCCATTTGGGGAGATCATTTACAGAGAGAAAAGGTTTCCCCATTTGGGGTGCATGTGCAATGTTTACTTTCTCTCGCCAAGATGATTTTGTCAAATCTACATCATGCTTTATTTAAATTAACATAGTCAATTATATTCATTTCAAAAAATACATATATGCATGCAGTAAGCTTGAGGTAAAACTTTTAATGAAATTATATACTGTCAAATAATTTTAATTTTATTGTATATTATGATTATTTAAAAGTGGAAATTTTTGTACTTCCTCATTCGATGTGCTATATTTCTACATTAATTAAAAGCGATGGTGGTTTGAATTTGATAAAATCACCGTACTCGAACCCAAACAAGGCATCTACACGTCTAGCAAACATGGGAACGTCCCCACCGAATGAAAGGTCGTCCATGCGGTTACCCGCCACATTTATTCGAAGTACTCGTCCATTTGAACCTTTTGCATGATTGGTAGACGGAGGAGGAAATGCAACGCTTTTTCAACGAAATATAAACTCGCTGCATATAATACTGGAAGGTAAGGTATTAACCATGGAAAAATTCATTTCATGCATGTAACATTTGCTCTTAATTCCTTACATATCTATATTGTTTTATAAATTCCTTATACCTATAACATTTTATATTAAATTCATCTTATGCTCATATCGTCAATACAATCATTATCTACTCTATTGAAAAGATAATTTTTTTTATTTGAAAAATTTTAATTTAGAGAATTTAACCTTAACATGACTCAATTAATGATATAAATCATTAATATATGATAGTAAATAATTTAAGAGTCATATTAAGGTTTATTTTATTAAAATTTTTTAGAAAGGCACAATTTTCTTTTCAATGGAATAAACAATGGTTGTATTAATAGTGACGTATGATAGGAATTTAAAGTGAAATATTATATAGGGAAAAGTGAAATTTGTGAAATTTTGTGGGTATATTAGGAATTATATATAAATATTACGGGTATAAAAGTAATTCTCCCCGTTAAAAATTCAAAACGTCTGAAACCAAACCGCGTAAATGGAAATCAAATTCATGCAGCTGAGCTAGAATCTTGAGTTGAAGGCTCTGGATTGGAAATTCGAATGGGTCCAACTTCTCCATCAAGCCTTCTGCTCTGCTACACGAAGCGCATGCAATCTTGCATCGCTCTGGGCCGCCACGACGAGGCCCTCTCCCTCTTCCGCCGCATGCGTGCTTCTCCCTCGCTCCTTCT
This sequence comes from Annona cherimola, assembly GCA_030490835.1. NCBI lineage: Eukaryota > Viridiplantae > Streptophyta > Magnoliopsida > Magnoliales > Annonaceae > Annona > Annona cherimola. The sequence continues at coordinate 18,799,539 of CM059975.1, read as the reverse complement.
CGATGCCTTCGTCTTCCCTCTCGCCCTCAAGTCCTGTACCGTGCTCAACCGCCCCAGCGCCGGCGCTTCCGTCCACGCCCACGCCACGAAAGCCGGCCTCCTCTCCAACCCCTTCATCTCCTCCGCCCTCGTCGCTATGTACGGAAAATGCGTCTCCCTGCCTTCCGCCCGCCGACTGTTCGATGAAATTCCCGAGCGGAACGTCGTAGTCTGGAACGCTATGATCTCGCTCTATTGCCGATCCAGAGACGTCGGCTCTGCTCTCAAAATTTTAGAGGAGATGGACGTTCCTCCCATTGAATCTTCTTTCAACGCTATCATTGCTGCTTTGTCTGAATCCGATGATGGCTCCGCTCGCGCGCTTGAATTCTATGCTCGCATGTGGGCGTCGGGAGTGAGGCCGAATCTTATCACGGTTCTTGCTCTGCTGAATGTTTGCGTGGGCATGGCAGCTTTGAGCCTGGTCAGAGAAATTCATGGATTCTCTGTTAGGAATTTCATCTACCTTCATCCCCATCTGAGCAGTGGCCTTGTTGAAGTCTATGGACGATGTGGGTCGTTGAGGAATGCCCGGAGAGTATTTGATGAGATGCTGGACAGAGATGTAGTCACATGGAGTTCCATGGTTTCTGCCTATGCACTCCATGGAGATGCTAAGTCTGCATTATTGGTTTTCAAGGAGATGGAATCAGCAAAAATACGACCTGATGGCATAACGTTTCTAAGTGTATTGAAGGCCTGCAGTCATGCTGGTTTGGCAGATGAAGCATTGAAATATTTCCATTGGATGCGTGAGGATTATTTATCGGAAGTAAGCCAAGATCACTACTCGTGCTTGGTAGATGTTTTGGGTCGAGCAGGAAGATTGAAAGAGGCTTATGACGTCATAAGGGAGATGCCGCAACAATCAAGTGCGAAAGCTTGGGGAGCTCTACTGGGGGCCTGTAGGAATCATGGGGAGGTGACACTTGCAGAGATTGCTGGAAGAGTGCTGTTTGAGGTTGAGCCAGATAATGCTGGAAACTTTGTTCTGTTGGCAACCATTTATGCAAATGCAGGGATGTTTAAGGAGGCTGATAGGGTTAGAATGGAGATGAGGAAAAAGGGGATGAGGAGAGTGCCTGGCAGTAGCTGGGTAACGTCATAGGCCTCATACCTGTGATGTGGAGATCTATTTATGTTTGCACAGGCCGCAAATGGCTCTAGAAGCTTCCCTGCTGTCAGCAGATCGCCGGGGCGCTTCATCTCCGTCGACAATACGAATGGCCAGACTTGCGCATTCAACACCCTCAGCTGTTCGACTGAATTTGATTGGCCTGCATCTATCTTATCTAAAATTCTATCAAATCAAAAGGAAATGAGCTTCATTAATGGTGGATGAAGTTAATACAAATTCGAGTACCTACATGATGGCCTGATGCTGGAAAATCAGCAGCTGAAGATGAGTTTGGCTTCCTGTAACTTGCAAATTCAACAGCGTCAACTAGGCGGTTGATTTGAGATGATATTTGATTGGATTTGCTGCATTTGCTTCAAGTCAGGTCCCTCTACGCATACGTCAGCTAGGGAGGGAAATGCTATTTAAAATTAATTAGTTTATAATGTCGATGTGCTAACAGATAAGTGCTAACAGATAAGTTGCTGATTTCCATCTCGCAACCAGATGGTTCCGTGTGAAATATGCAGCAGCATCCCAAGATCTTTGGAAAAATGTTCTGGTCTCTCCTTTTGATGGCACCTTGGGGTGGGGTTGTGGTTGGTGGTGGGGTGGGAGGATGCGTGCTATTGTTTGACCTGCTGCTATTTTGGTAAGAATTATTTGGTCAATGTTTAGGGACAGGCACGGTCTGCTGCTCTTGGAACATTTCAGTTTTGGGCTACTACACCTTGGATTTCATTTGGATAACTGAGATGAGTATGCATTTCAAAAATAAAAAATAAATATATAAAATATTCCAAAAATGGTAAAATTGATATACATGTTAAATATACTTAGATTAACAGTTTCATGAATTTTTTTTTAAAAAATAGCTATATGCACCCGGAAGTATTGAGCCTCAACGCTCCCGGTAACATACGATCATATTACGGTGAATATGATGCTCCAAATCTTGTGTCTTTGAAATTTTCTCGTGTGGTTGAGAGGGTAGATCATATTGTCAAAGTATCTTCGAGACCCAAAATTGTCTTACCCAATTTAGGCAATGATGGGTAGAGATTGACAATGTTGGAGGGCCTCATTACCCCTTGCTTGAGCTAACAGAAGATGGAATTTTTGTGAGGATATTAGATGTTCAGATGCAGCTGAAGTCCTCTGTCCAAGGAGTTCTTGTTTTCAGGTATATCTTTCTGCCTGGAATTTTTTATATTGGAATTGTAGCATGCCACAAACATTCAAAAAAAACCAAAAACTACCTTTAGATATGTTTTTTATAACAACTTCCTCATACTTCCATGCTTGTCGAAAAATCTGTTCTGTAAATATATTTTCTTCTTTAAATTTAAAATTTGCACAATTATCTCATAAAAAATGCAAAATTATCAAATGGAAGCGTACTGTTTTATACTTAAAACTTTTGACTATCATACTGTTTAAAGTTTGTTTTGATGCACCCTTGTATTGTATTTCAACACTAGTGGACACTTTTTGGCGCGCGAACTGCTGCAAATCTTAACATGCAGCATACCTTATCATTATTATCTTAATGGAATTATATAATCAAAATCTATTAAAAAAGTGTTTTACCAATGCAGCCGTTTATGCTTCCAAATCTCTTATCGATCTAATTAGATGTCATCACTTTCTCTCTCCCCCTGACAAATCTTAGTTGTTTTGGGATAGTCAAAGAACTTCATCCAGGAGTATCTATTACATACTAACAGAAGAGTAGAAAGAACTATTTAACTGTGGCTTCCTTTATTAGTTTTCTGAAGCCATAATTTCTGTATGATGTCTAAATAGGCTATATTTCTAAAATAATCCTATTAATGGACCAACTTCCAAGAGAGGTTTTTGATCTTTAAGTATTGAAATTGTTTCAGTTACAAGTTCTTTGACTTTTACCATCTTGGCATCAGAGCTGTTACATTGGCAAATTTACTCTACGAGTATGCATAAGAAAATGTATGCATCTGTAGAAGTTCGTTAGTGGCTTCTTATTTTTCTCCAGTTCACAGGTTTCTTGTAAAATTCAACCTTCATCAAACACACACATTTTCCTACTTCGTTCTCTATTTTCCATTTAGTTTTTTTTTTTTCCCTAACTTTTTCAGCACTTGATTCTCCAGTCTGATGCCAGATCCAGAAGGAACTTCTGGGAATCGCAATGGTGGCATTTCCCTTTCTTGATTCATTCTCTCAAGTCTATAAAGATAAGTTCTCGAGAGAAGAGAAAGTCTTGGATACTATGCAGAGAAAGTTCTTGAGCGAAGAGTACTGATAAAATGATGAGGAGTCTTCTAAGGAAGCAGGCAAATGAGATCAAGCTAGTAGTCTTTTTTCTTTTTCCCCCATGGAATGTAGTGGTTCCAGAGACAGTGATGATTCACGTGTTTACACAAGTATCTGGCTGGACAACCACAAGAAACCTGGATCCACTTTATGAAATTCATCGGCTGTTGGGTGCACTCGATTTGTCAACTCTCTCTCTGGGTTTCTTGTTTGAATTCTTTTTCTTTTCTTTTTTTCGTATCCACAATTGCACAATATTATGTTGATTATACTAGCTCACTCATCAGATGAGGATCTGAGACACTAAAACAATGTAACTGTTATCACCAGTTCAGTTATTAGCAATCAACCTTTTGAATGGGGGCTACTTGCATCCCTGCCATTTTAGCATCTGTTGGCTTGGTATATCATTGTTTAAGGAGTTGTTTAAAACATTGATTATAACACATCAATGTTTTAAATATTTAGGCAACAGGCTTTAATTCTTCAATTTCTTGTAGAGTTTCTACTTATTAATTATTAGCTTTTGCTTGTAAGCCGTATGTTTTTGTTATAAAAAAAGAGCCATATTTTTTACAACTAATAATGGCCGAAGAGGCTTTTTTTTTTTTTTATTAAAAAAATAACTTTTGCTACTGAACTCACAAAAAGATACTCTTCAAACACTAAAAACTCATTTCTTTTTTTACTTTTTATTTGGTTGAAAGTTGAAACGGATTTAAAATAAAAGAATCTTTCTTACTTATAAATGGGGGAAATGGAGAGTCTTGGGCGTTTCCCGACAGAAGTCTGGATGGATCTGATTGTGGGCCTATTTTTGGCACCTTCTTTTGGGCTGATTTCATCACATTTTCCTTCAAGCAATGGAAAGCGAAACCACCATAATCTCATTGCGTTTTTTCACTACTATTGCTCCAAAAACGGAGAATAGGATTAACAATGAGAAAATTCAGGCGTTGACGGCTTCAATGGATGAGACGGAGCTTGAGTCGCTGTCTAAGGAGGATATGAGGTCAGCTTCAGAGCACCATGCAGCCCCTCGGAAAAGGAGAATGGCTAAGCTTCCAATGCTGAAATAGATAAAACAACCATGGCAATGTGTAACAAATGACCCGAAATCCGTTCCCACGATGCACTGCCAACCTGGTCCGTAAACTCGATCAAATTCCTGGTCGCATGTGGAAAAGAAAAAAAAAATTAGAAAAGTACTCCCACTAATATACTCCAGGCTCCGATCTGGTATTTAAAGTTTTATAGAATCATCTAAATTATTAGAAATTTATTTGAAGATAATTTTACCCAAATTGTTGCACTAATGATGCATTGACGAAATTCAAAGGGTTATGTCTGCGTTGCTCAAAACTTTTGTTTTGCACGATTATCAAATGGAAGCATTTGGATACGGCGAATTTTTGAAGTCTACCTGGAATATATATATATAAGGATAACAGTTTGGATTCACCTTATAACTTCGTTTTCGCGTGTTTGGTATTAGTTACAGTAGTGGGCTGCAGATATAGTATAAATTATTAACAGCGAAACAAATGGTCGCAAGAAGACTGATATTCCAACCTAAACAGTAAAGATCAGATGATTTATACCATCTTTCTCGTAGACTAATTTTGTATCTTTTATTACCAACACATGTTGGTTGGAATGGTAAGTAGCTCGGTTTTCTTTAAGTAAAATCTTGTGAATGGAAAAAATAGGTACTTAGGGACTTCATTTGAACCTCTGGACAAGCCATTAATTTTGGGTTGTCAGGATTGATGAAGAATTCTTGAACATCACCAATTCAAGATTCATCACCGTTTGTTTCGCTTCTTTGGTGATCGTTGGACTGACACTGCTATCTCTCCTGCTGGTCCCCTTCCTGCTGAGATCCCCACCGACACGGCAGTGAATGAATTCATTGATCATAGGCAGGGAAATTGGATTGAAAGAAAGATCATATCTGTAGCAGGGGAAGCTGGGTGGAGAGCAATCCAAGCCATTCCACTGCATGCTGGGGGTGGAGAGGACTGTTGGTTCTGGCCAGCAGAGCAGGACGGGCACTTTAGAGTCAAATCAGCTTACCAGATGATTATTTCTAACAATATTTTGATTGCAGGCTACCAACCGAAGGTGCGGAGGTCAGCTGAGATGCAGGACAAAGCTATTCTCAAGAGGATATGGAAGTTAAACATCCCAAGCAAAATAAAAATTTTCGGGTGGCGTCTGATTCGAAATGCACTCCCCACCAGATGTAACCTCTCTAATCGTGGAATCCATGTGGACAAAAGATGCGTTCTATACAATGATGCGAGGGAGGAGGTAAACTCTCTCTTTGTTTTCTGTAGATGTATCAAAGAAGAAAAGGAAAGGCTGATCCCTGAAAGACGTATTTGGACACCAAGGAGAGCTATTCAATATATCTTTAGACAGCTGTGTTTCTCCTTGGACGCCGATTTGCTGATTTTGTTTACCTTGTTCTGCTGGAGGGTGTGGCTATGGAGGAACAAGCTTAGAATGGATGAAGATTTCTCACTTCACGGTAGTGTGATTGATTGGTGCGGAGTATACAAAGACGAATGTGAAAGAGCAAGTTAGTAGGACTATGCACAGTTGCTAGAAAAAGAGTTGATTACAAGATGGCGAAGACCTGCAGAAGGAAAGTTGAAAATAAATGTAGATGGTAGCAGGAATTCCCAAGCAAACTGTATGGGAATGGAAGCGGTCTTAAGGAATCACAATGGTGAGTTTTTGGCAGCTAAGTGTTAGAGAGTGGAGGGTATGTCTGATGTTCTCACTATGGAAGCTTCGGCGCACCTTTGTAGTATCCAAACGGGTGAGGAGTTGATGATCCAAGATGTCGAGATTGAGAGTGACTCACTAAACCTTATTCATTTTCTGAACATGCAGCACCAAATTTTGTCTATGTTAGGTACTGTTATCATGGAGATTAAGGTTCGAGAGAAGGCTTTCAAGTCTGTGAAATATTCGCATGTGTTGAGAGGAGGTAACCAAGTTGCACATTTTTTGGCTGGGATGATTTCTCTATCGTCTGATAAGTTTGTATTTGGTGGGGAGATCCCCCGAACCAGATTGTTAATAACTTGCTTGTGGTTCTTGCTCTTTTGTTTAAATGAAATTATCCCTTTACATCACAAAAAAAAAAAAAAAAGATTCATCACCGTTTTCTAAAGGACGGAAAAGCTAAAGTAACATCCCATCTTGGTTTTTTTTGTATTTCATACTATCTACACACTCTTAACTATATTTTCAGTAGAATGAATAAATACATGAGTGGCCAGAAATTTTAAACATCATTCTATACAAAAAAAAATTGGAAGTTCAGGTCCAAGCACTACGAGAAATAACAGCATATACAACTACAAAATAAAATTCTAACCAACTATAACCATATATATAGATTTGTTTATATGTGGCGTTTATAACCATGCATGTTAAGATCTGATCTCTCACCCAGAACAAATATTCGAAAGTTCTTCTAAGTCACTATTTTTTAGCTTGAGAATCTCCAAACATCTTTTAGATGAAGTGAGTTGGGCATGCATGCATCATCATATATACCTTCTTGATGCAGCGAGCAATCTCGGTTGAATCGCTTACATCAAACTGATCAAGCGCCTTCCCTGCGAGACGTAGCGCATGTTCTTGCATGCTGTGCAGCATGTCCGTCTCGCCAATCACTGCCTTGCCTTCCATCATCGTGAAAAACTGCTCTCAACTAGCTAGCTAAAGACCAGAAGAGAGAAGAGGCTGGAGCTTTAAAATTAAGAAAGAAAAAAGGGATATTGCAGAGTGCTAAAAAGGTAGCAAAGCTAATCTTGAAGGGTATGTGGATGAGGAATTGAGGATTTATAATATTACGGGTGATAAGGGGAGAAGGACCAGGAGCTTGTGGGAGTAAGATTCGCTTTTTGTGGTCACCATGGATTTGGTGAATCTGTATGGGGCCTGCAATGCAGAATTTGTGTTGGAATTTCAGAGGGTAGGAATTCAATTGTGGGGTCCGTTTAATCCTCGAGAAGTGGAGCAGTTTCTGGATCACGACACGTGTAGGGTGATAATTTTGCTGGATGAATATATCATATATGTGGAGGACTTTTGAATGAGGTGATGAGGCCGATAATTGGGCCATAAGATGCCGACAAATGAATCACATGTGTGCAGGCGTTTGAATTGATTGCGGCCTCTGGCATGTAGCTTCTCCAGTGTTGGTCTTGCATGGTTGAGAATGAGAAATCTTCTTCGGCTGTGAATCGAGGTGACAAATGTCTACTCGATTTCTGTGGAGGTGGATATGCCACCTTGGTCGAACAGGGTCAAAAGCAGGAAGCACGTATAGGAAAATTTAATTGGAATTTAGTGACCCATTTCTTTCTTTTTTTTTATTTATTTTTTATTTTTTTATGAATGACTATAAGATATATATATAGAGAGAGCTGTGACGCTGCACCGGAACGACGGTACAGTGGCCCCAAAATGGGCCCCACATGATCATGAAATCATGATCTACTCCACCCATTGTATTTAGAATAATGTATTCTATAACCACACCAATTTTCATCCCAATCAGATATGTAAATGGGCCCCATCTGAAAATGGTACAAATCCAACGTAATAAAATAGTTTGATGTAAATAACAACTTTAAAGTATCTGATTGGGATGAAAATTGGTATGGTAATAGAATATATTATTCTAAATACAATGTGTGGAATAGATCATGATTTCATAATCATGTGGGGCCCATTTTGGGGCAACTGCACCGGAACAGCCCTTATATATATTAGTGTAGGAAAAAATGGCCCATGATTACTTTAAAGTATCCTAGGGAGAGAATTATTCAATGTGGTCTGATTTATATATTATGTTTCGATTCATACTCTATGGAGTGGTATTTATACATGGATTTGACCCATTTTAGAATTTGAGAGAAACACGAGGAAGGGAGGGGAGAAAAGTGAAATTTAAATAAAGGGTGTTCTGGACTAGTGATAAAAAATTTTAAAATATGAGAAAATAATGTGATATAAGAAGGATAATAATTAGAAATAAAAAAATAAAGTTAAAATAAATAAGTTAATTGAATGGGTAGTTATATAGAAATGATTGTAAAGTAGATTATTTGTATATAAAAATGTAAAGAATATAATTAAAAAATAAAATAATTATAAAAAAAGAAAATTTTTTAGTATAGCCAAACATGTCCAAAATATAGAAAAATGGATGGGTCCGGTCGTCGCCTATGAATCGGCTAATTTATTAGCGATGATAAAATTTATTTATTTATTATTTTATAGATGTGTAGGCGCTGCCTAAATTTTGTATCTTGTCATTTAACGTTTTTAAAATTTATTTGATATTTTAATTTTTGAAAATTAGCAAAAAGGCCAAGGATACATGAGTTATACCAATTATGGGGATTTTCAAAAGAAAAAAATCGAAAAAATTATTAAATGTTCACGTCGGTGAATATATAAGTGGTACCCCTGCAATTGTGAAAAAAGTTTTGAACTGCCCGTGAAGAATATAATACACGACGCAGTGATGCAAGCAATCAAGTATTGAAATGTAGAAAAAGTACTACGGGTACCTGAATAAAATATTCATACATTTTTTTTTAATAGAATATATTTTTATTATTAGTATTTATATAATATTATAAATATTTTAATTCACATAGAAGACAATAAGCTTCCATTTATCTATAAAGGATATTATAACAAAATTCTACAACTACTTTTTTTTTTTTTTTTGCCCCCCGTGTAAGGGTCGAACCAGTGCGGACTCCATGAATGACACTGCAACCGGGTATAAGTATAACTCGCGCGGACATGGAAACACCACAAGCTGGAAAATAGGGCTTCATATCTGGCAAGGTGCAGGATATATATTTTTTTTGATGGAACAAGGTGCAGGATTTAAATGGCCCTGATGGTTACAACAGGGCGGACCACATGGGTCGTTCGTTGCCTGATCGAAACGCCTACCATTTTCCGACCGGCCGTTTAGTGGCTAATAAACGCGCATAGGCAGGAGACAAGTAGCTGACGCGGTTGATGTCAAAAGCTGTACACGTGGAATTAAGCTACCGTCATCCAGACCATCCCTTTAGAGGAACAGCCAAATCCAACGAAGTGATGGACCACATTAGTCTCTACTCATCATGAATGTATGCATGGTTCAGGTTTCACGTGATCCGATATTTTTCTTTGGATCCCTTAATAATTAGAAGTAAAAGAAGTAATAATAAAATAATTTGTATAAAAAGATGCAAAAAATTGATTGAAACGTAAAAATAATAAAAATTAAAATAATTTAGTATTTAAAATATCAAATCAGGTCAAAAAGAGTGTAGAAATTATTATTAATTATATCTTATCAAGACTCAAGAGTACCGATTCATGCGTAGGAACGCATTCCACCTTAATTCGAAAATGCAAGGTTAAATCCATGCCTGATCATATTCCTTTCCTTACATTCCATTTGTTTTTAAGGATGTATTTGCAATTCCATAAGAAATGTTAATTTAAAGCTTTTGACCCTTTATTTTAAAATCATTTTTTCATAGGAGACACACTTTTATGTAACTAGGTTAAATAAAGGTGATTTTTTATAATTTTTAAATGTTGATTATTCGTGCAAAATTCAATTCATTCATTATATTTAACATTATTTATTTATCTTATAAAAAAAATTATTTATTTAGCTAAGAGACTAAACTTCATCTAAATGCAATATATGTGTATGTTACTTTTGCTCAAAATAGTTACATTCATGTGTAAATTAATGAAAATGCTTAAATCCATTCCTCTATGTATTAAAATATAATAATAATTACTTCCAAGGTTGCAGGGAATGGAAAGCACGGTGGGCCCTGTGCTTTGATGGTTGCAAGTTTAACCTGTCCCTCTAGTGTTGGAGGTTATTAATTTCACTTGAGTCTTGAGACTGTTATAAAAATTTCTCAAAGTTGTAAAGATTATGCATGTACTGAATTGTAATATCAAATGGTCTTGTATATATGAATAAATAAAAAAAATATAATAATACTTTATATGATCATTTATCCACTTAAGAATGATATTTTAGATGGATTAGATATTGAAAATACTACTTATAAAATTAATATTTAATATTAAATTAGTTTATTATGTTAATTTTGCACGTTTATAGATGAGACTCATATAAAGTAATACTAAACAAATGAAAGAGTTTTTATGATAATTTAAATGATACTAAATATAATGGATTGAGTGAATTTTCTATCAACCATCAAGATTTTAAAAAAAAGAGAGTTATATAGAAGGGGAGTCTTATGGAGCTAAGCCTGATTATAGTAATCCCCAATATATATTTATTTAAAAGTTCGAAAATCAAATTTTAAAAACTATTATAGATCATATATTCATTTTAATAGTCTAAGATTCTGCTTAATAATTTTTATGGGACGTGCAAGAATTAAACAATTTTAAGCAAAAAGTTCAATATAACACCCAAAGACATGCTCGTAATAATTTGCTACACGAGTTACGTGCAAGTCAGAAATTTTTTTACAGCGTGGACTATAAAACAGCGCATAATGCTAAAATTATTTGCACGAGATAAAAAGAGATAAAAAAAATTTTACTTTTTTTTTTTTACAGCTCTGCATAAAAAATATCTTTTACGTATTTGTCAGAAAATATCAATAAGGGCATAGAACTACTTCTATGTATATGGGTTACACTCAAGTGGTTGCATGTAATTCTTTCGTTTTCTAAATTTTGAAGTTTGATAGAAAATCTAATTCATTTGTCATATTTAATACTATTATTTTAGCTAGGTGACCAAATTTCATTCAAATTCAATATGTACATAGGCCACATTTATTTAAAAATAGGTATATTTATGTGTAAATTTAAAAAAATGCTTAGATCCATTCAAATATATATTAGAATGTAGTAATATTTTATAGAATCATTTATCTACGTATTTATGATATTTTAGATGATTTAGATATTGAAAATACTACTTAAAATTGGTATTTAATATTAAATTATTTTATTATATTAATTTTATATATTTGCAGATGGATTATACAAATGAAAGAATTTTCATGATAATATAAATAATATTAAATACAATGAGTAAAGTAGATTTTTCATGAACCATTTTTCATGATAATATAAATAATGTTAAATACAATGAGTAAAGTAGATTTTTCATGAACCCTTTTAGAGAGAATTACACTGAGGTCTCATCCCCGTGTCAAAATAACATGCAGTAATTTCCAGGGAACCAGAAAGCAGCGACGGGTGGCCAAAATGGGCCACCCATCAACTAAAGCTGGTGTTCTGAAATTCATGTGATTTTAGCAGCAGAAAATCCCCAAACCTGCAATTGGAGTGGAGCAGAGAGTAGACATCATTAGATGCGGGACAACATCTTTCAAATCAAAGGGAAATATGCATACATGCCTGCCTTTTCATGTCCAGTGGACCAACAACTACTGATGCCATTTTCATGGTCGCGTCCGTGAGCAAGAAACAACTTCAAACTTTTAGAGGATTGTCCTGTTGCATTATATTATTATAAAATAATCAAACGCTGTTAGGTCCGTGACTGCGAACCGCTTACAGGCCGCAATAGCTGCATTCGCTCTCCATCAATCACTAGCGTATGCGTATACCGACAAGGATAACTATGGGGTACCCTCGACCAACCAACCAAAAAAAAAAAATAAAAAAAATGCATATATTTAATATGTCCCTTGAGTTTTTGAATTTGCACTTTTAATCTTTAAGTTTTACATTTGCAGCAGATGGTTTAAAGTTTTGGAAATATATAGTTTTAGTCTCTTAACTAATATAAAACTCTTAACTCTATTAATTCTTTTTATTTGAAATGACCAAAATGCTCTTTTCATATTTTAATAAATATTTTTAGTAAAAAATTCCAATAGAAAAGTGGCCCAACCAAATAGGGTAGCCTGTTTAAGGTTTGAATAAATCAAAGAAACAGTTCAAGTGAAAAATTAATGGTCTTAGAGTTTCACGTTAATAAAGGGACAAGAACTATACCCCTTCACAACTTCAAATCATCTACCACAAATATGAAATTTAGGGAATGTTTGTTAATTGACTTACAATGGGAATCATAGATTCTCACATCTCTCCCACATATTTTTTAATAAATAATTTGACTTATTAATTACTTAATTATTTTACTTTTATATTTCAATCATTTTTATAACTACTATTTTTATTTCTATCTTACCCTTATCCAATCACATTAGCTCTGCACTTTTTAAAAATATTCCATTTGCATTTTCCCATCTTCCTACCGTACCCGTGTCCCTAAAAACACCCTCAAGATCAAAAAGGAGAAAATTTCAAGAACTTGAATGACCTATAGGCAAATCTCCCTAAAAACTAGTTAAAAAACCACAATAGCGCTTGTACGGTCAAGGGATTCACGAAGTCGTTGATCCGACTTGTTGGTAAGTTATCCACCCAACCCCAAGAGCAAATCCGTAGCTTCGAGAACAAAGGCATCTTGGTTTTTTTTTTTTTTTTTACCCCCATGTTTCTCCCTCTAAAGTTTCGTAATTTTGCAAAATTTATTGACAAGTTTATGATTTATAGTTTTATGCCGTATAAAGTTTTGAAAAAAGTGGGAAATTTCAAGGGATGAATAAGCAAAATCCCGCTTCTTTTATCCTGACGGTGAATGCGCAGAAAGCACAGTTGCAGTTTGCCTTCCTTGCCATCCATCCCTCGTCCCTCCGGAAAATGATTCCCGGCCATCACTTCTCACCATTGCACTCTCTCCCACTCTCTCCTCTTAGGCTCAGCCAGTGAAAAACATCAACAATGTCGGCACCCATAGAGCAGAATTCGCCGGCCGCATCTACCGGCGACTGCAATTTCCTCCAAACAATACAGCTCCTCTCTTCCTTGATATCCGCCTCCCACTCCACCAAAGTCTTCAGCGGCAAATGGCAGCTGATCAGAAACAAGCTGGAGCTGCTGAATTCCATCCTCACGTCGGTTGCCGAGAGCTGCAGCTCTTATCAAGAAACAGAGCTCTGTTCTGTAATCCAATCCATTCTCACCACAGCAACGGAATGTCGCGACCTGTCCCGCCGCTGCACTGAGCTCTCCTACAGTGGGAAGCTCCTGATGCAGAGCGACCTCGATATCGTCGTCGTGAAATTCGAATACGCCGTCAAAGATCTCAACGAAATCTACACTCGAGCTCATGCCATTGTGGTGTCTAGACCTGGCCCTGCTGCGAGCTCTGCTGATGTCAAGTTCTACGTTGGAGAATTGACCACGCGAATGAAGATTGGAAATTGGGAGACAAAGCGCGAGGCTCTGCTTGCTTTGAATGGGTTTCTTGAGGAAGATGAAAACAATGTTCGGGTTGTGGTGGAGATGGGAGAGATTGTAAGGCTGCTGGTGGAGTTTCTTGAATTCGTAGAGCCAGAGGCCCAAGAAGAATCCACCAAGGCGGTTTTGGTGATGGCGGGCTATGATTCTTGCACGAGCGTGCTAGTGGGGGCCGGCGTCTTGGCGCCGTTGATTAGTGTTCTTGAGATTGGAAGCGACGGGGCCAGAGAAAGAGCAGCAATGGCGCTGCGGAAGCTCACTGAAAACTTCGACTGTGCCTGGTTGGTTTCCGCCCATGGCGGAATAGCTGTGCTGCTGAAGCTGTGCAACAGCGACAGCAATTGGAAGCTGGTGAGTTTGGCTTGCGGGGTTCTGAGAAATCTTTCGAGCATCGATGATGTGAAGAGATTAGTAATCAAAGAAGGTCTGGTTTCTGCAATAGTGAGGCTTTCGAGATCAGAAGATGAGGTTATCCAGATTGGAGCAATTGAATTTCTCCAAGAAATTGCTTCTGGGGATGAGCATGTTCGGAAGAATATAGTAAATGAAGGTGGAATTCACGCGTTGATAGAGGTTTTGGGTGCGAAATGCTCCTCCCACTCATCAAAGTCTCAGGAAGCAGTACTTTCGACCCTCAACAGTCTCTGTTTAACCTCGCCCAGTTCGCTGAATGCCTTGATTGGGTCCGAATTTCTCGAAAGTATTCTGTTTTTCATACAAAGAGGAGAAGCCTCAATGCAAGAAATCGCACTGAAGATAGCGTATCAGCTTTGCAGTGCATCCAACGATGCAAAGAAGGTAATGGGGGAATTGGGTTTCATGCAGGAGCTGGTAAGGTTTATTGGGGCAAAATCTCTTCCTATTCGGGAGATGGCGGCAGAAGCCCTTTCGCATATGATATCGATTCCCAAGAATCGAAAGAAATTCTTAGAGGACGATTCAAACGTCGCCCACGTCACAGAACTGCTCGATTCGAGGGAAGAAAAATCCATTCAGGAGAAGAACTTGCTGTTCTCTTTGACAAAAGCATTGATCCACCGCAAAAAACCGAAAATCACTGCTTCTGGAATTGTTGATTACTTGGAAAGGCTTGCAGTAGCTGAAGTTACAGACGCCAAGAGAATCGTTAAGAAGATCTCGGAGCACCGATTCCGGAAGATGTTGACTGGAATTGGAATTTGGGGTACTAGGATGTAATTTCTTTGCAAAATAATTAATGAATTGGAGTTAACTAAATCGCATCAGTTCCATTAGTATATTACTGTGTCTTCTAATTTATTTTTGAGAACTTAAAGGTCTACAATTTTATTTTGTTTTTTATCAGTTAATGTGAGATCAAGGGCATGTCTAGTTCAGTGAAAATCTAATTTTTCCTGAGAGAGAGAAGCAATGATGTAAAACATTCCATACAAATAAAATTAGTAAGAATCTTAAGAAAAATAATATTTAGTTGTGTAAAATATTAAGTCAACTTGTGTCCATAACTTGTGTGATACAAGCTATCATACGGCATCTATTTTCTGCATCATTATCTGTAGTTTCTTACTAAATATTTACAAATCCTTTTCTTAAAGGTTTACTTATACATCATGTTTGGTGCCATTAATACCAGTTCTCTTTTCTCATTGTTTTTTCGTTTGCATCTATGATCGGAACAGGCCCTAGAGAGAAGTGATTAAAAATAATGTAGAGTATATTAGGTGCATAAATTAGCGGAGGGCTGCTCACATGTGATGTATTTTTTATTTTTTCGATTTTTCAAAAACATATTTTCCTAAATATATTTAACTCATATACCAAGTTTTACCTTTATAAAATATTTTTATATATTTATTTTTTATTTTTAAAAATAAGTTTTTTAAGGAATAAAAATGACTTAAATTTTAATGAAATTAATGATTTTTAAAAATAAATATGTAAAATTTTTATAAACCCTTAAAACTTGATAAATGGGTTAAATACACCTAGAAAAAATATTTATGGATGCATGGAATGTGAGCAGTGCATTCATTATATATTTATATTAGCCACCTTCTACACATTTTTTAAAAGATTGATATGGCGTTTCAAATATGTTTTAAATAATTCTATTTTATTTATTATTACTTATTATTTCTCTTCACATCTCATTAAAAATCTTATTATGCTAAAAACAAAAAAAAAAAGTTCGCGACATCATCTCCATTAACCTCATTCGGACGCGTTATAAATAGAGAAGGGAACATGTTAAAATTCAGCCGGTAAATAAAACAGAAATCCCATGATGATGTAAAGACAGACAACTTTTGAGTTGTTGGGCTGCTTGCACGTTAGAGATTTGAGTAGGCTACCTTCTCTTCCCCAGCAGGCAGCTGAGTTAGTTTAAGCAGATAGAAACCAGCAGGCAGCTGAGTTAGTTTAAGCAGACAGAAAGAGACTTCATGGAGCTTTGGCTCCTAGGAATCAATCCAAGTAGATTAACAAACAAGCGTGACCTGTTGGTGGGCGCAGAAGTGAGAAGCTGAAGATAAAACAGTCTTGGCCTCAATTCAAGTCTATGGATTATTCCAGCTATAGAATGAAGCATCGACTTTAATGATTAAATCTCCCACATGGAATCTGAAAAATACTGTAAACTAATTAGGGATGAGCTGATGACTTTGGTTTTTTTTTTTTTTTTTTTTTTTTTTTAATATTATCGGTGATTTATTTGTACCAAGATCATCAGGTATTTCAAAGAAATCTTATCCAAGTACAGACTTTTTTCATTGCCGATGTTATGCTTGGAAAGGGAAAGGTTACCATGGATGGCCCACCCAGCACTGCATATCGCTATCCCCACCGGTGGATGATCAGCAAAAAGCAGTAAGATACTCTACGTCTCAACCTACCGGGACCTATTCGTGTGCTCCTGTAGCATTGAGCTCTCCATGCTTCCAGGTGCATATACACATTTTAATTTTTTTTTTTTTTTTATAAAACTGTCAATCTAAGTTTATTTAACATATATATTAATTTTTACCATTTTTAGAGTATTTAAGATATTTATTTTTAATTTTTAAAAATCAATGACATTTTAGTAATTTTAAAATTACTTAAAATGTCACTTATTTTTAAAAATAAAAATAAATATTTAAAATACTCTAAAATGGTAAAAATTTATACACATATTAAATACACTTAGAATAACATTCTTGTAAAAAAAAATTCAAAAAAAATTTCAAAAAAATAAGTGTATGTACTCGGGAGTATCGAGAACTCAATGTTCCCACGAGCATACGATCAGTTCCCCCGCCTAAAGTGCACTAACAGGTACTGTAATGTAGGCTTTAACAAAGGAGCAGCGACCAGTCAAAAAAAATATAGTGCTATGTTTAGATATGTATATATATTTATTTTGGATTTGTAGATATAGGGGTATTTAAAAATTCAAAATAAATATATATACATATCCAAAAATGGTAAAACTTGGTCTATAAATTAAATATAACTAAATTAACATGTTTATAAAAATATTTTAAAAAAAAACAAAAAAACATTTTTTTTGGCCAATCAGAAATCACCGGATTTCCGACAGGTCGTAAAGGGCCGCTAGGCTTATAAGAGTGTATTTTTGTTATGCACAAAAGCTTACATGTTGGTTAGACTTTTTGAGGGTTAAATGTTTGACCACGACATATAGGCCTAAAATATTTTAATTGGGATATTATTCTAAAAAGTCAATTATTTGCTTGGCAAGAAAGATATTTAAGGTGTGTTTGATAATGAATAAAACTTTTGATAAAAAGTTTTAGAGAGTAAAAGTTGTTAAATAATGTGATATGATAGGGGTAATGATGAGTAATAAAGAGGATAAAGTTAAAAAAGATAGGTTAGTTGTGATAGCTGTGTAGAAATGGCTGAAAAGTAAGGTAGTTGTATAGGAAAATGTGAAAAAATGATTAAAAAATATGATAATTGTGGAGAATGAAAAGTTTTAGGTTAAAAAATTTGAACTTAACATTTTTTATTAATTACCAAACACAGACTTAGCTTAGAGCAGACATGGATTCGAGTATCCATAGATATTTTATTTTATTTTTACCAAGTCAAATGTACATTCAGAATACTCAATCAGGCCAAAGCAACACGGCGGAAATATTTTTCCGAGAAATAAGCCACAACGGAAGCAACACCTATTGAGAGATGGCTTTTTAAGCCAAGACAAACAGGGAGATTGGGAAGGAAAAGTCTTCTTTAGAAAAGGAAAAGAATATTTGCTATTGGTGTTGCTGTGGAAGAGATTTCAAAGGGGGTGGTGATATTTCTTGGCCTGCATTTCGTTCGTCTAAGGTAAGTAGGAAGATTGTTAACTCGTATCTTATTTTGGGTTATTTGAGATGCACACTGGATTAATGAAAGCTTAGAGGGTGTATGACGAGTATTATCTATGATTTTCGGTTAAACCGATGTTTAGATTATAAATGGCATCCATGGAGGAAACCCATTCCGACATATTTGTGCTGCGATCTAAGTCATGGGGAGGAATTTCATGAAATAAGGTTGGACGTAGGGAAACTTGTTAACTTGGATATATTTAAAAGGAATGCTTCTATGAAACCCTTTCTCTTTGAAACCCATTCATTTTTAAAATCTTAATAGTTGATAAAAAATCTACTCAATTCATTGTATTTAATATCATTTACAGTATCTTGATAATCCTTTTATTTTTAAATTTCAATCTATGTGGATTTCATGAATGCACTTATTTTTTAGCAAATGTGGCCTATTCACATACTGGATTGGCGTGAAACTTAGTTTTGTAGCTAAACAAATGGTGCTAAATACAATGAATGAATTAAATTTTCTATCAAAAATCAACATTTCAAAAATGAAGAATTTCATGAAATTACTTCTCTGAAACCTGATTTTATAGAAGTATTCTTGGTATTTAAAAATCTTTTAATAAATCTTAGATAAAAGAAAGATTAGATCTGGGAAGTTTTGTGTGGCAGCAAAGGCTGCTGAGAGGACCGAACCCAAAGGAGGGGACAGTAAGTGTTTTTGGGTTTTGTTGGAAATTTTACAGGCAGGTCTTCTAGAAAGGTGGAAATTGAAGGAAGGCCAAGCTGAAATGCACTGTAGAAGGACCTTGGACTTGCCCCCTGTATGCTTGGGCTATAGGCTCACATCTCAGGCCGGTAGGCTGCCCAACGAGCCTGCTCCTGCGCTGGCTTGTGGGCTTAGATACTGGGCTCTGATGGAACCCAGTACATTTAGGCCAGCTGGGCCACGGGGCCCATAGAGCAACTTCCGGCGGCGATGGCGACGGCACATTGGGCTTCGCCCAGTAGACTAGCCCAAAGAGAACCAACCCCAAGACGGTAGCAAGGAGCGCCCAGGCCCATAGCGGCCCACTACCCCAGGCCCGTGTGGTAGTGGCCGGCTTCGGCGTGCCTCATGGCACGTTCAGAGCCGTCCGTGCATGGTCCTTTGTAAAAATGAATTTTGAACTTCGATTTTGGTGATCCAAGAGTCAATTTGTAGGTTTTTAAACCTTCTAAATCAAATGGAAGGTTCTTATTTTTCATTTGACCTTGAGTTATAGAGTTAGGTAAGTTAGATGTGTCATTGTGATCAAATCACAAACTAAGGCCCGCGAAGATGACAATGCACAATATTGTGTAGATTAAGCTCGGTAGATGGAGATATTGAGTTAAAAAAGGGATATATAAAAATATACTGCATTTTTGAAACTATAAAATACATAAGATTCCGTTTTTCATGCCGTTTATATGTCATTGTTATCCTACAAATACTCTAGCAGGTGAAGCTTTTTGAAGTAAAGTAAAAGCATGACTAGATTTAGTTTACTTAGTTTTTTAATTAAAATTTTTATGATGGCATTGTAATAACATGACATTGTGTGGTGACTTGGTTGAATAGATATTCTGTTGTAATTTTTATTTGATTTAATTTATTAATTGCAGATTGTCAAAGTTTCGTTTTCTTTTATGCAAGTGAGTTTTGAGCTCACGCGTGATAGATCCTAGCAAATAACTCCGAGGCCCAAGTTCAGAATGAAAGTGTTGTTTTTAGATTGAGGGTATTATAGGTACAATAAAAAAAGGTGCATTGAGAAGAAGTTTGGAAAGGCCTTACATGCTTTATATAAGCAAATGTGAGGGATGACCTTCAATGAAATGGCCCAGTGAGCACTTAATACAGGTGGGAACACAAACATGATGGATGCTCAACATGAGTGTCATCAAAATAATGAAAAACTCACTTTCCATTTAATTGAGAATAGCCTAAATTATGCTATAAAAAAAAAAGAATGATTCTATTAGCATGGACTAAACAAATGCGCCGCTTAGTTTGTCTTAAACAATTTAGTTACATATTTAAAAATCTCAAAAATGCATGTACATATATCCAAAAATGGTAAAACTTGATTTATATGTTAATTAAATTTAGATAAATAAGCGTACGAAGAAAAAACTATAAAACATTGTCATAAATAAGTTTTTTGATGTGGACTAAGGGAAACATTTGCTTAGCCCAAGGTAACAATATCACTCATCTTTAAAAAATAACCAAATCTCTCTGTCAAAAAAACAAAAAGCCAAATCAATTTGACAGTCCGATTGATTGAATGTCAAAACTCAATAACTGAGAAAATCTATTTGTCAATTGTCTAGTGATCAACGGTGTAATTTAATTGCTCTAAACAATCAACAGTTCATTCCCACCCATAGCAATTATCTCTGCTTCTTTCTCTTTCTTGAGAGTTCCTTGTTCTGCAAAGAGGCCATAAAAATGAGCATTCGTGGGACAGATCAAATCAGATTCGTAGATCTTCAAGTCGAGATCCAGATATCTGGTGTCTCTCAATATCTTGAAAATGTCTTTTTGATGCGGATGATATCATCAGTGGATTTCCATAACCAAGGGTGTAAACAAGTATCATGCAAGGCCCATAGAAAAGCATGCCAACGGCGTAATTTTTTTGCTCTAAACAATCAACAGTTCAGTTCCATCCGTAAAAAATCTCTCTGCTTCTTTCTATGTCTTGAGACTTCCTTGTTCTGCAAAGAGGCCATAAATTGAGCATTACAGGGGTCGACCAAATCAGATCTCTCTTTCTTCAGATTCCTTGTTCTCTTCAGATATGTTGAAAATGTCCTCTCTTGATGCGGATTATCATTGGATTTCCATAGCCATGGGCTGTAAACGAGTATCATGCAAGGCCCAAACACAAGCACAGATGATCATTAGCTCTTCGAAGTTCAAACAACGACTTTCTCGCCGTTTATGTTTTATGAAGAATGATTTTCAGAAGAAAAAAATGATAAAAAGTTCCATACATCCTACTACAAGCAGCAAGCTCATTTCTTTCCTTCAAAGAGGAAGCACGAGAAAGCTTCCCTCAGCAGGGCAACCAACACACACGGAAGAGAGAGAGAGCGCTAAAAATGATATTTACACAACCTTTTCATTGAAGTGGCTCTCACACCCCTTGTTCCTACTTTCATCGGTCACAGCACAGCAACAGCAGTAACAAGAATCATCGTCTATGACATCTTCCACCCCGAAAAGTGCATAAGAAGGACTGAAATGCACAAGAAACAAGGGCAGAACTATTCTTCCTCAAAGCCCAGGACCGTACAAAAGGACGACGCCACGTCGTCGCCGCCGAAGAAGGGCGTCCTCCCAACTAGATCCGCCACTCTCTTCGCCTGTCCAGAATCCCGAGGACTCATCTCCTCGCATCGGACGGTCCTGATCTTCGGCAGCGCCTCCGCCGCTCTCGTGATCGACGACGGTGAAAGCTCCCTAGAGCTGCTCTTTCCCCCGCCTTCCTTACTTGCACGTGGCGTGCGTGGGGCAGCCTGCCCACGTGTCAGCCTCCTGTTGGCTGTAGGTGTCGGCTCGGGAATGTGACCGTAACGGCTCGGTACGATGCGAGAATTCCTCGAAGGCTTCTTGGAGGGGCAGGGATCATCTCTGCCGTTGAACAGCTTCTTGGGATGGAGACACTTCAGAAAAGTGGGCTCCTCTCTCTCGCCAGGCTTCTTCGATCCAACGGTCGCGATGCCACGTCTCGGATCGGCCAACTTCTTAACGGACGGTCGAGATTTCGGGCTCAGGCTCTGACTCCTCCCCTTCTCTTTGCTTTTCTCCTCTTCGATCTCCGGGAGCTTCAAAAAACAAGATTTTCGCCGATTCGGGTGTCCGGGGGTGACGGTCTCCGCCTTCTCAGCTTGCCGGAATCGCACGCCACTGGCAATTTCAGACGGCCCAAGGCTGACACCTCTGCGGCGGAGCGTGGCGGGCGATTCTTGGATCTTCGTCCCCGAACTCTGCTTTGGCTCCATGAATTTCGCCGGAACGATCCTGCCGATGCTCTGCCTCCGATCCACCGGCTTCGGCTCGCGGCTGGTCTTCTCGATGCGGAGAGCTTCCAACCTCGACGACAGGCGGCTGATTTCCTTCTCGATCTGTTCGATCTCAGCGTCCAGCTTCGTCGGCTCAATCGGCGGAGGCGGGCTGAGAAGGCCCTTCTTGAATAGGAGCTTCAACGGCTTCCCCTGCGAAATTCGCATGCTGCCGGTGGAGGGGCAGAAGACGGGGCTACGGTTTTCTTTGCTGGAATTGGATTCGAGAACCTGGTTTGGGATTGGGATGGATTGGAGGGGGGCCCAAGATGCTTTGGTGACTTCCTCAGATGCTTCATCGAAGGTGGCGTTGTTATAGATCTTGGCATTTGGAGAAGAAATGGTATTTGGGTATTCGAGAATACTCATCGTTATTTGGAGAGGTGGGACTTCCAGAGAAGCAAGAACGGTGAGGAATCTTGATGGGCTTTCTTCGGAAGAGAAGATGGTATTGGGGACTGAAATGGGTGATGGGGGTGGGAAAGGAAGCGGAGCTTTTGTCTATTATCAGGGCTTTTTTCGACCGTTGGGTGGGGAAGTAGACGTTTGAGGCGCGTTGAATTGTGGCCGTTGGATGGTGAATGGATTCCTGCGGACGCTCCGATGTGATTTAAAGGTTGGATAATGCTGCTAGTTTGCGGCCATTGCCAAAACGCATGCTGATTACTAATTGAAAGGTTTGCCATGCATACCAGACGTCCAGACCCAAAAAATAAAACAAAATAAAAATTTGCCATATCCGTTGCAATGTACAAAGTACAAACCAGCCTTTGACTTTGATTAAGCTTCCATAGTAATGAGGTTTATTTTGATAAATTCTAAAATTTAAAGGGTCTAATATTCAAAATCCAAGCTCCAAAATACGCCCTAAACAGATGTTGGCCGCAAAATTAAAACCAAGGTAACCGTTTCATAATAAGTAAAATTTTATGCACCTGACTGTTTTATTTTTTCTAGTATTATCATTCCATCCAAATACTATTTTATCTATTTTACTCCTAATTATTACCATATCACATCCATTACTTTTTCAAAATTTTCCCTACAATCTTCCTCCTTTAAATCCATTACCAAATTGACCCCAAATTAAAATTTTAAAAGGAGTATATTTTGAATCAAATATTAGTGTCTGCTCGCAATGAAGTAAAAAATTCTCTATCCTACATCCACATTTTTTTAAAATTTTTTAGATATTAACTAGATTACTATTCTACATATTCTATTATTCCTTCTATATTTAATTATTTTGTCACATCGTTAGATGTAACTATCATGTCTATTTTATTTTTATTATTTTTATTTTAATCATTATACTTAATGAATCACATTACTATTTCACCTTTTCAAAACTATTTAAGTTATTTACTTTTTTTTCAACTTAAAAGTAAAATAATAATACTTATGCTAGCTGATTTTTATTTTAAATACACACTAATGATTTTTAAATGTACCGCATCCATACCAACGCTATTAGATTTTAAAATCTAATGATTGTTAAATATTCTTTTTTAGTTGATTCCTCACATAAGTATTTAATAACTGTTAACTCTTACTTGACTCCATTTACATAGATGCAAAATAGTTAAAATTTGTTGGCGTAGACGCAAAATTGAAAAATCAATTGGCATGAATACAATTATTTTACTCTTTCGATTAGCAGGGAAGGGGAGGAAGCGCCATGTAAAATCACCCCTCACCAAAGTGAGGGCTATGATGTTGAACCCGCGATCTTGGCGTACAGTGGTTGTGGGTTTTATGACGAAGTCAATGTATAATTCTTTTACTTTTGTGTGAACATGAATGCAAATATTCATAACTTTTTCAACAAATATCTTGCTTGCTTTCTTTACCTAGTACTAAATCGACCCATATCAAGTCATACATTATGAGTTAAAATCAAGAACTTTCTTAGAAACTTCGAAGGTTCCCGAATCACTACTAAACACTACGACCTGTCAAAAATTATTGTCTTGTTCGTATTTCTAGTTATTATTCTTTAATTCTTTGATTTTTAGATGCAGTTCAAAGGTTAACGGTGCTGGCTAAACATGTTTGATTTCCACAACATCTCACATTCCTGTAAGAAGAGAGGATCAATCAAGCAATCCTGGAGCCCATCTCTATATTTGTAAATTTCCGTTTCATGACTAGTGATGGCTATATTCTTGACTCCATTGTCAAGGGAATGTGGAGAGGAATTGGAGTGCTAGCTGCTGTGAAGTAGTTTGAATTTTCTAGATTTTAGATGTGGGTGACAACTTGGAATTTTTGAGCATGTAAACTGAGATTTATTTATATTGTTGGCTATAGTTTAAACATGTTAATTGGTGTATTCTAGTATGATCGTAATATATTGATGGTCAGGAACTATAGTAGTTATGAACAAGCTATTTGTCGGGAATTGCTTTTATTATGTCAAGGCATGCAACTAGTCCCGTATCATGTACCTAGCTTTACATTTTGTTTGGTGGATTAGATGTATCAAAGAATGCACTTAGCACTTAAAATGCAAAAGTTTTTGGATGCAAAAATTTCGATGTATAAGTTTTTGAATGGAAGAAAATAATGTGATATAAGAGAAGTAATTTTTTATCTTAATTGAACAAATAAATTAGATATGAATGAATTAAATTTAGTTAGAATACTATGACCTATGAATGATTACGGGAGTTTAAATGTACGAAGCAACTATTTTTACTAGAGTTTACCTAGTTTTATATGGCGATGGAGGTAAAATTTGTTTTCATATTGATATAATTCATAATTTTTCTATCTCAATTGAACAAATATATTAGATATGATTGAATTAAATTAAGTAAAAAATACTATGATCTATGAATGATCATGGGAGTTTGAATGTACCGAGCTACTATTTCTGCTAGAGTTTACCTAGTTTTATATGACGGTGGAGGTCAAATTTGTTTCATATTGATATAATCCATAATTTTTCTATCTCGATTGAACAAATATATTAGATATGATTGAATTAAACGTAGTAAAAATACTATGATCTATAAATGATCATGAAAGTTTAAATGTACCGAGCAACTACTTCTACTGGAGTTTTACCTAGTTTTATAGGGCGGTGGAGGTAAAATTTGTTTTCATATTAAGATATAACCCATAATTTTTCTATCTCAATTAAACAAATAAATTAGATATAACTGAATTAAATTTAGTAAAAATATTACTATCTATAACTGATTATGAGAGTTTGAACGTAAGAAGCAACTACTTTTCCTGGAGTTTACCTAGTTTTATACGGCAGTTGTCCTTGTTATCTAATTATCTAGATTGGTTATTTTCAAAAAGAAAATTATCTAGATTAGTTAACCAACACTCAAACTCATTCCCAAAACTTCCAATTTGGATGGACTAATTGACAGCTGTACATAGGTTGGACTTGGGTCTCTAATTGGCAGACATTTTCCTTATCCGAAACCCCAAATGGGTACGACTCAAATATTCATTGATGACATTCGCCCCAATTATCAAAACGAATAAGATCGTGTGTGCCTACCCCGTTAGTATTGTGGCCCACAAAAAGTTCACGATAATCTTCAACAGGTATAAATATTTATTAAACATAGACATTTTGTCTCTGATGCATGTATTATAAGTTTTCCGGTTACTAATAGAAAAAGATAGACCCATATAATGTATAATTAAATAAAATTATTTCAATACATCTAAAAGCAGATTCCGCCAATATGTGCAGATAACTTAATCACTGGTTGATGTATTATGGTGGTGGGAAGGTTACATGGGTAAATTACCTGGTTGATGGATTGAAAACTTTCAATCCTAACCCGTTAATAAACGTTTGGAGCAAGCAGGTTATCGAATCAACCCTGCTGAGGATCTGTTAACACCCCCATCTGTAGTTAGACATGCTCTAATACAACAATTTTGCACCGCATTTCCTGGCCGATTTAGAGCATTTACCATTGCTCCAATCTTATATCCTCCGTGCATATCTATGCACACCTTTAATTTTTGAGAATTAAAATAAAAATAAACAATTATCTATTTTCAAATGGAGAAAAATATAGTTAGGCACACACATTTACCATGTTATAGGCAATACGAATGGCAATATAAGGTGGGCTATTCGCTTGCCACGATGTCATTGTAAAGTACCGGTGGGGTATGTGGCAGCAGCAATGCGTATTGTGTCGACTGTCCCAATCCGCACATTAGCCTTTATGGCTGGACCTTGGGTTTTACTTGTACAGGAAAATTTGTTATTTTGGCTTATGATAACGGAGGGGGTGATCTCCTGCGTACAGCCGTGGGTTTTTCTATTATTATTTTTATGATTTTTTTTATAAATATGTAAAGTTAAGTGTATTTAATCTAAAAATCAATTATTATTATTTTTGCATATTTTAAGTATTTTTTTATTTTTAAACACAACGATATTTTGTTAATTTTTTGCCTCAAATACAACTAACTTATTATGTTTATCAAAAAATAAAAAAAATAAAAAAGATTTCATAGTTGGACACTCGACCTCATGGGATCATCTCTCCTGGACAATGTTATAGAAGTAAGTGTAATTTGCAACTTGGTAGTGGCTTTGTAAACAACGCACGCTGCTCTATGGGCAGTAGATGTGCGTTCAAAGTTTGAAGCAGACAGTAAAAAGTTTTTAATCGAAAATTTTTCTTTTGAGTAAATAAGTTAATTTTCAAATATAAGCATAAGTTTTACCCCAAATAGGACCACACATGTGAAAAATGACATATATGATGAGATGTTATTACTATGAGAAGTGACGCTATTAGCTTGGGTTAAACAAATGTGTTACTTAGATCATTTTAAAAAATTCATTTAAAATACTTTTTTTCTTTTTTTTCTATACACTTATCTATCTAAGTATATTTAACATACAAACTAAGTTTTATTATTTTTGGACATGTGTATATACCTTTTTGAGTTTTTTTAATACTACTATGTTTAAAAATCTCAAAAAATATATACTTATATAAAAAAATAGTAAAATTTGGTTTATACGTTAAATATACTTAGATAAATAAATGTACAAAGAAAAACAGAAAAATATTTTAAAAATATTTTTTGAGCTAGGCTAAGCGAAGTATTTGCTTAGCCTGGACTAATAGGATCATTCATCTTTTACTATATTTCCAAAGGCTCCTGATTATGTGGCGCCGCATATGAATCGACCACAGGGCAAGCTCCGCCTAGGTTGTATACTATGAAATTTATCAAACTTTTAAAAACTTTAGGTTTTAAAAAAATCTAAGATTTTTGAAATTATTAAAATTTCACAAGATCTGTCATTCAGATGTACCTTGTAACAGCCTAGAACTGAATCTCACATAAAAAAGGGAATAAAATTTCCAAAGACTTATAAGTGAGTCTTAGGTTAAATATAGTGTGTTATATTTATAACAATGTGGTTGAATTGCTAAGCTAAAGTGAATAATATCATATTATTGGATTAGAGTGATCTCCTCCAATGTCATTTCAAAACGGGTGTTTTATGGATAATCTTTTTCAATCCTAGTGTACCTTTTGTATACTCATATATAATTTTTCTCATTTTCAATACACTTACATCCTATATTTTTATCTTATCCTTATCTAATTTAGGTCATTAACACAAATCACTATTTGAATGAGAAAGGGGAGAAAGATATACATTTTAACCAGAAGTATTTTACTTCAAAAAAAGGCTACCTTCGAAAATGTGTTACCAATGAATGGTCGTGTTCGAAAACAGAGGTAAATTTTGTTTCCAGGTTTAGAAATAACCCATAATTTTACCGTCTCAACCAAATAAATGAATAAGATATGATTAGATCGAATTTTGTAATAGTAAAAATACGAGGATTTGTGAAAGATAATAGAAGTTTATAAGTAGGGACAACTGCTTGTACTGGAGGTTACCTAATTTTATACGGCGATGATCCTTTTTATCTAATTATCTAGATTAGTTAATTAACCAACACTCAAACTCATTCCTGAAAATTCGAATCTGGACGGATTAAATGACAGCTGTAGTCGGTTGTGGTCTCTAATTGGCAGACATTTTATTTATCCGCAACCACAAATGGGCGTCCACATATTTATATTAATGACGTTCGCCCCAATTATCAAAACGAATAAGATCACGTGGCCTACCCCATCAGACGAAAGTTCATAATAATCTTCAACAGCTATGACTATTCATTATACATAGATATTTTCTCTACGATGCATGTATTATATATCCGTTTTCCAGTTATAAATAGAGAAGATAAATCCATATAATAAATAATCAACGCAAATAGTGAAATTGTTGGATAGAGATTAACATGTTTGGATCATCCTTATAAGTCTCTGTTGTTTCCTTGGGTTAGTTTCATTATAATATCCTTGGAATGTCTTTTTTCACCTGACTTCTTGAACTCTCCCCTCGATCTTTTTTGTTCTTTGTTTCTCTGGTTTCTTTCCTCCGATCCTCCTCTTGGTCTGGAAGAAGAGCTTGTATTGAGGTTACCATAATCTGCTTTGAGGAAGGGAGGGAAAGGCTTTAATCTTCTCCAATGGCCGGAGGTGCAGTGGTTCCAGGGGATGGAAAGAAGTATGAAGGCAAGATGACATCCACAGTGGTGTGGATCTGTATTTTGGGGGCTACTGGTGGTTTGATCTTTGGCTATGACATAGGCATTTCGGGTAAGATTTATTTCTACAGTTTATTGATTGATTGGTGGGCCATTGATTGATCGTTGATTATTGATTATTTCAGGGGGTGTCACATCTATGGACCCTTTTTTGAAGAAATTCTTCCGACATGTGTATCACAAAATGAAGACCGAGGGTGGCTCTTCAAACGAGTACTGCAAGTTCAACAGCCCGGTATTGCAGCTGTTCACATCATCTCTATACATTGCTGCTCTGGTATCATCTTTTGCAGCCTCAGCAACGACAAGAAGGTGGGGTCGAAGGATATCTATGCTTACGGGCGGGACTGTCTTTCTCGTGGGAGCCGTACTCAATGCTTTAGCTGTAAATGTTGTGATGCTCATCATTGGCCGTCTTCTTTTAGGCATTGGTGTTGGGTATGCCAATCAGGTAAAACTCTATGACACAAACAATATACGTAAACAACAACGAGACCTTAATTTTCCGGGAGGGAAATATTAAACGGTTTTAGTGGAACCGATTTATACGGTGGTGGCCATTAAATTTTTTTTTAAAAGACAATTCAATTCCATTCATTTTATACTGGGACTATTACTTAGATTCATTTACTAATTTATTGAAATATTATAATATTAATCCAGGAATGTTTTAAATGGTATAAATGTTGAATTAAAGAAATATAAATAAAATAGCTTTATTATATCGATTCTACATTTCTAGCAATTTTTGTGGAATGGATTTTGAAAAAATTATTTGATTGGGATGAAACTTAAGTTTCTAACTGAAGAAATAGTGTAGAAATTAGATTTTTAGACCTCTCTAGAATTATAATCCTAAAATCTTCAATGACGTCGGTAATATCAAATTATTTTCCCTTTAGATCTATGGTACAAACATTTGTGCCATAAAGATATATAAATAGAAGTTTTGTTTATATATAAACCATAAAAATGATTAAAAATTTATGGACTTTTCTCAAATATATCTACTATTTTTGGACTTAATCCCAAATATAACCAAATATATGTTTGGGATTAAGGTGAAACATTGTGGGTATATTTAAGAAATGCCCAAATTTTAAATAGTACTTTTTAAAATTTAACAATAATTCTATTTTTTATTTGTTGAAATGAGTGTGAGATAGGATATTTTTAAGAGAGGAAATAAACTTTTTAATTTGTCTAGTATTTTGGATAACCTAACCTAGTATGAGAAGGTATATCCAAGCCCATATTTTGCATTTTTCTGTTTTTTTTATACATTGTGAATTTAAATAACATGTTTGGTTAAGTGAGATGGGTAAGTGGGGAGTAAAGTTTGAAGTGGAGAAAAGAATCTTTTAAAAAGATAGCAACTTTTCAATTTTTTTTCACTGATGTGTTTGAGCAATGATAAAATTTTTAAATTAAAAGTTGTAGAAATGTGAAAAATATAATATGATATGATAGAGATAATGATAAAAAGTAAATAAAATAAAGTTAAGATAAGTTAATTGTATGAACAGATATGTAGAAATAATTGAAAAGTAAAATATTTATATAAAAATATATGAGAAAATGATTTAAAAAAGGGTAAGTGCAGAAACTAAAAAGTTTTAAATTGAAGTTTGGGTTTTAAAAGTTTTAGTTGTTACCGAATCCACGTTAACAAACACACATGAAAGCATCACGTTGAATTGGTGGGTCGGGTTGGGAATTGAATTTTGGATGCAGGCAGTGCCGTTGTACCTGTCAGAAATGGCGCCCTCCCACAAGCGCGGACTCCTCAACATGCTCTTCCAACTGATGATTACGGTCGGAATCCTGATCGCCAACGTGGTGAACTACTTCACAGCGAAAATCAAAGGGGGCCACGGTTGGCGATGGAGCCTGGGTCTGGCCGTCGTCCCAGCGCTCATCATCACCATCGGCTCCTTCTTTCTCTCAGACACTCCCAACTCCATCATCGAGAGGCACCCAAACGAGCCGGAGAAGGCCCGCAAGGTGCTTCGCAAGATCCGCGGCACCGACGACGTCGAGGAGGAGTTCAAAGACATCATGGTCGCCAGCCAAGTGTCGCAGACCGTGAAGCACCCTTGGCGGAACATCCGGCAAAGGAAGTACAGGCCGCAGCTGTTCATGGCCATCCTCATACCCACTTTCCAGCAGCTCACCGGCATCAACGTCGTCATGTTCTATGCGCCCGTCCTCTTCAAGACCCTTGGTCTCGGCGACGAAGCCTCTCTTATGTCTTCCGTCATCACCGGCCTTTTCAACATGTTTGCCACCTTCGTTTCTATTGGAACCGTCGATAAGATTGGGAGAAGAGTACTCTTTATTGAAGGTGGAATTCAAATGTTTATATCCCAGGTAATTAATTAATTAATTCCCATTTTAATTATTTAATTTAACTTCGCCATCTGATCATCTGTGACCTGACACAACGCATATTCTTTATTATTATTATTATTTTTTATAAAAGTGCTAATCTAGTTATATTTAATTTATATATCAAAGTTTTATTATTTTTGAAGGAACATTTTTAAATGCACCCATGTGTATTGAACCTTTTTTATTTTTTAAAATTTTCTATATAACTGTAAATCTAAATATATTTAATATGTGTATTAATCTTTATCATTTTTGAAGATTTGTAATATATTTTTAAATTTTTTAAAATCAGTTGTAGTTTTATAATTCACAAATTACGAAACTGCAACAGATTTTAAAAAATTCAAAAAATATTTTCAAATTTCCAAAAACGATAAACATTAATACACATGTTAAATATACTTAAATTAATAATTGTATAATTTTTTTTTTTTAAAAAAAGATAGATTTTCGCACCTGGGTGTACCATATCGTAGTCCATTTTAAAAAACATGTATATATTTTTTAAAATTTCAAATGCAATGATATATATTTTGATAAGTAATTACGATCATCTCAACCTGTATTATAACCATTTGCTATTTTCGAACCGTTGCATCTGTGGTGTTACGCTGGGTTACCATCACGTACGCCAAATGCAATGATATTTTAGTTATCCAAAAGTTCAAAATAACTAAAATATATTTGAAATTCAAAGAAATATATGTTCACATCTCGGAAGATTAAATATATCTAGATTAATTTCTTATAAAAATAATAATAATCATCATCATCATCTTGGGGTTTTGCATCCGCAAATGGGGTCATCTGCAAATGATGACCCCCATTTAACATCACTTATAAGATCCATGTAATGAACAATGGATTGATCGGCTCTCATTGCCTTCTCAGATTCTTGTGGGTGTACTCATCGGTTTGAAGTTCGGCTCAAGTGGGGAGGGCCACGTATCAAAGGACTTTGGAATTCTTATCCTTGTGTTTATCTGCTGCTTCGTGACTGGATTTGCATGGTCATGGGGTCCGCTTGGGTGGCTCGTGCCCAGCGAGATTTTTCCACTGGAGATCCGCTCAGCCGGCCAGACCATCAATGTGTCACTGAACATGTTCTTCACCTTCCTCATCGGGCAGATCTTCTTGGACATGCTGTGCCATATGAAGTTCGGGCTCTTCTTCTTCTTCGCAGGGATGGTTTTCATCATGACTATCTACATCTACTTGTTCTTGCCGGAGACCAAGGGCAGGCTCATCGATGAGATGATCGTCGTTTGGAGGGGCCATTGGTGTTGGAGCAAGTACGTTACGGAGGCCGACATTCCACCCGGGCTTGAGATGGAAAAGCCTCCTACCGACTCCAAAGTTTGAGTGCCTTCCCTCGTTATTCCCTTCAATTAATACATTGGAAATTTGTAGGTTCTGGTAAGCATATCTTTTTTAACTTTTTCTTATTATTTTAGCTTTAATTAATGAATAACGAGGATATTATTTTCCTGTAACATCTGCGGAAGATTTCTCTTCTTATAAGTTATAATGAGGATAATAGCTTTTTATCATAGAATTTTTGTGTTTGTACCCACAATGTTTAATTGAAATGGCAAGTGCAAGACAACTTTTGCAAGATTTGCAAGCTTACCTACATGGTTGGAAGGCATGACAGACATATCACAACCCTGACAGCGTACGGACAATCCGTTTCCAGTAGCTTTAGAAATTTTCTTTTTCAAATGCCTAAATAACCCGATTAACCCTTCAGGATGCACTCGTTCGCATATGCACCTTCAATTGCAGCAGCGTCCATTTAAGGGAAAAAAAAAGACAATCCCGAACATATGATGCGGTTATTTTATAAATCATATTAATAATGCATATTATTCACCTCTCAAAAAAATAATGTATATTATTGACCACAATTTACAAATTAAAATCTACAGCAATGTTACAAGACGCATCAAAGGTCAAATCCACTCAAATAGGCTTGCATACGCATAGGCTTTGGTGTAACACTAGTACACCATAACCCAAGCGTTATCTTCCCAAAACAGAGCTCCGACGATGGGTGCCATCTCCCGGCCATCTATCAGCGATAGCCAAGCTCTGGCCACCTACTCGCTCCAGCTTTCACGCCGTCAGCATCTCTCCAACCGGCAGTCCGCTTCTGGCAATTGTCCCCTTTATATGTTGGCTTACCGATCGACGTCAACCCTGCCGTTTAAAAATCACCGTTACAGCAATCGCCGTCTTCCGGTTGCTTCCTCATTTCCAGCAGCCGCGCCCACCGCCAACACATCTTCTTCACCGGATCCAGGGACAGAGATCCCTATCCACGCCATCGCCTTCCCTCTCCGATCAGCAGCCATGAAATCACAATCCTCCACTCCGGATATTTCCCCAATCTTCCATTCTCTCTCTTTCTCTCTCTCTTCAGGACACAATTCAGTAGGATATGGTAGTAGAAATCATTATAAATAGGATAAATTAAGGTACACATGTTGAAAATCGGGAACTGACCTAGATGGGTACCCGCATCAACTATAAATATATCTATATAAAAAATATATAATTGTTTCTATCTCCATTTACCAATAAATTATCATTGATTTGATTGTATTTTTTTTTATAAATTATATAGGGTTTGTATTTATAATAACGAATAATCAAAATATGAATACAGATAATGATGTTAATATGATTATTAATATGAATAACAAGGCTCTAAAGGATGTATAAATAGATATAAATAACAACAAAATGAAATTAATTATAAATTGTAAAGTCTAAAATGTAAATAAGTATTATTTTATATTATTTAAAATAATATAAAAAATATTTTTTTACATGTCGTCATTAGTTATTGTACAAACCGAGTTGAAATTAGAACCATAATCAATCATAGGATAATGAGTAGGGTAAGGTATGGGTAAGAGGTAATGAGTAAGGTAAGGTAAACTTTTTGAAAATAAGGTACAAGTGAAGTAAACTACTATTTGAATCAAACAGATCCGAGTTGCACCCCTAAATTGACGATGGATCGAGAGGTGAGTACCGTCTGAGGTTGTAAGTCTGGTGACGTGCTTCTAATATCTGCCGAATGTTGTAAGTATACTTGCAAATTTTGCAAAACTCATGGTATATTTGCAATTTCAATTAACGTTGTAGGTACGGATGCAAAATCCCTTTATTTTGCTTTAATTTAATAATACATTTTTGGAAGAATTATTAATATATTTTGTTTTGAGGATACTATAATGTCGTTTTTTTATTAATATCTTTCAGAATATATATTTAATATAATAATATGTAGTGGGCTAGATGTCTTTCCAATATATAAAATTCTTTTCACCATTTTTATATCTTCTCGAATTTATTTAATTAAGAGATAAGTTAATAAAAATATATGATGATATACTGGGGTGCACCATATTGCATCTTAAAATATGTTAAGGTGTGACATGATTCAAATAGGATTTGCTTTGATCATGAAATTAAAATCCCATTTCACTCATTATTTACAATTATTTATTTAACAAGATTCATTAAAATTAGACAGGTTCATTTGAATAAAAAGTACAAAATTAATGTAATATAAGTATTAGATTTATATCCAATTTTAAGATTGATAAGACAACATCCAAACTATTTAAATATTATTTCTACATCGACAAATGATAACATTCTAATGCATATCTAAAAAAATATATAAGTGTTTTTAATTTCCAAACAAATGGGTCCAATTTTATCAAATGGTAGATGCAACCTAACATATCCCAAGTATATGTCATGTATATTATACATATGTATTATATGCGGCAACATTCATCAAGCATGCATGGCCTCTTTAATTATAAGAAACATTTGATCTCATGCTCGCATGCAGAAGATGTAGCAAATGGCCAACCACCTGGTCCATCTCAAAAAATTTAGTTTTATATCGCTAATTTTAGTCACATGGAACATATATATATATATTTGTCTGTAATTGATTATTTAGCAATAAATACTCTTTCGAGTGTTTTATTTGGTTAAAAAGAAGTAGCAAAATGGTCAATCATCACGATAAATTTTGTTTTATATAGCTACTCTGTAGATCGCATGTACCATTATTTACCTGTAATTGATTATTTAATATGATTATTAGTCTTTTAAGTAATGGCATATTTGCTTAAAAAGTTGTAGCAAGATGATCAATCACCGCAATAAATTTTGTTTAATGTAATTAATTTTTTGCACTTTTTAAAAAATAAAAAAATTAGAAGTGTTATATATATATAGGGATTTGTTCCGGTGCATGCTACTGCACCGTGTAGTCCATGCACCGTGGGCCCCACATGATCATGAATGGGAAATCCTCCCCACCCATTGTATTTAGAATTGTCCACTTTATTAGCGTCTCAATTTTCATCTAAATCCAACATGTGTGTGATCCCCATCTTAAAATGGTGCAAATTCAACGTAATAAAATAGTTTAATGTAAATATTAAGTTTAAAGTGGTATTTTCAACATCTAAACCGTCTAAAGTATGATTTTTATATGAATAAATAATTGTATAAAGTTTCATTGCGATCTAATATGTGTGGGACCCATTTTACAGCATATCCCATATATATATAGAGAGAGAGATGTATATTCTGGTGTAACATGCTGTAATGGGCCCCACATGATCATGAAATCATGATCTACTCCACCCATTATATTTAAAATAATGTATTAAATTACCATACCAATTTTCATCCCAATCAGGTGCTTTAATTATTTATATCAAACTATTTTATTACGTTGGATTTGTACCATTTTCAGATGGGGCCTATATACATATCTGATTGGGATGAAAATTGGTACGATAATAGAATACATTATTCTAAATACAATGGGTGGAGTAGATCATGATTTCATGATCATGTGGGGCCCATTTTGGGGCTACTGCACCGCTGTTCCGGTGCAACGTCACTGCACCGGAACAGCTCTCTCTCTCTCTCTATATATATATATATATATATATATAAGAAGCTTGGGTCCAAGTATATATTCCTTCCGCGAAATCAAAAAGATCAACAAAAGTCTAACCGAGCATAACTTGAAAGCTCCATACTTGGTGCAATCGCTCTCCAAAGGTACATGTACAAAAGTTGCCAATTTCCACAGTAAAGTTTCTAATCATTGTGATGGCATTGATTCGATGTACCATTTTCATGATATATTGTTAAATTTAAGGTGTGTTTGACAAATAATAAAAAAAATGTAAAGTTAAAACTTTTCGATTTAAAATTTTAATTTTTTTTATTGTCCGTAATTATTCTAATTTTCAATCATTGTTTCATATGTTTTTATATAACTATCCTATTTTAAATCATTTTTACACAACTATCCACAACTAACATATGTATTTTAACTTTAATCTCCTTATTCCTCATAATTACCAAACTATTTCACATCATTTTCTTTCAATTTGATAACTTTTATACATTTTTGGTTTTTGGCCCCTCTAATTGCGTATTTTTTCTAGCCCATGAGTTTCACATATTTTCTTTTTAAATCCTGCAAATTTGCCCTCTTTGCATTTTAATCTCTGCTGTTAATGCATGTTAGAAACTTTGTTGTTAATTGAATATTTGAGTTGACTCATAACCTTGTCGTTAGCTGCATATATGAGTTGACTCATAACCTCGTCGTTAACTGCATATGTAAGTCGACTCATGCTCATGAGTGAACTCTACATATACGAGTTGACTCATAACCTCGTCGTTAACTGCATATGTAAGTCGACTCATGCTCATGAGTCAATTCATATATATAATTAACAGTACATTATAAATAGTAGGAGCTAAAATGCAAACAGGGCAAATTTATATTGTTTAAAAAGCAAAAACGTGAAACTCATGTACTAGCAGACGAATACGCATAGTTAAAAGGACTAAAATGCAAAAAAAAAAACTCATTTTTATACTAAAAAATTGTCAACAAAAAGTTTTATAACTTCTCAAACTTACCCTTACATTTGTTAAGCAAGAGTTAAAAATATATATTTAGAATAATTTAAGGTGTGAGGTAAAAAATAAAAAAAGCCAATCTCCATCTTTATTAATTTATGGATGTAACCTTCTTTGAATTAATTGATGTGTTTGACAATCCTTATGGAAGATAAAAAAGAAGGGCCAAACTAACCAAAATAAAATGTCAGGTCCAGACAAATGACCGGTTTATTGGCGCCATGTGCGAATTAAAGCAAACCATATTAGTAATTGAGAGTATATTTGTTTCTAACTAAAATTTTTCGTTTTCCACAATTATTCTATTTTTAGTTATTTTTTCATGTTTTCTTATACAAGCATCCTACCTTTCAATCATTTTTACACAACTACACATATAACTAGGGTATCTATTTTAACTTTGTTTTTTACTCTTAATTTTTTTTTGATGAAAAGGAAATACTCTATCCCCTTTTCCCTTCACTATGAGGGTAGGGGGGATAGAGAGATCCAAGCAATTCATTGCCAAAAAATTGTCTGTACAAATTTTTCCCAAAATAAATGGAGGGGGATTACCCAGCCAAACCTGGCTATCCAAAAAACCTGAAGAAACAAAATCTGCTAAAGTATGAGCAACAGAATTTCCTTGTCTTAAGACATGATGGGTAGAAAAGTGTTGGGAGGAAGATAGGAGGGATTTGATCTCCTCAATGAGAACCCCAACCGGAGATAGAATATGATTCTCATTCATAAGGTAGTTGACGAGAAGCAGAGAATCAGTTTCAATCTGCACATTGCTCAGTCCCAGATGGAGAGCCCATTTGAGTCCCAATAGAAACCCAGTCGCCTCCATGCACAATGGTCCCATGTTGCCACTACGTCTCCATCCCTTTGCTGCAATGAAACACCCATTCGAATCTCGAATAACCGCTGCAAAACCCAAGGCATAGTTAACTTGATTTTTCCGCGCATCAACATTCATCTTTAGAAAGCCAATTGGTGGTTTGGACCATCTAACAGTCAGAAGGTGAGTGGCATCCTCTGTTTCTGATCCACGAAAAAGATACCAGTGATCAACTTCGATACCCCTCTTCAGTAAATTTTCTTTAGTTGGGAGAGCATCTCTGAAAAGTCTCCAGCCAAATATCGTAACTTTACTCGGCAGCTTTGTCTTCCATATTGCCTTATAAATATCCGCATTCGGAGGATTGTCCACAGCCACGCTCAAATTCCTATAGGCTGATTTCACAGAATATATGTCATTTGGTTCATGTGTCCAGAAGAGCCGGTCGTCCTCATCAGTGTGGGGAAGAGGAACTTGACAGATTTGTCGCCATCCCACCTCCCCCGCAGCCGCCACGATCCTGTCCATATCCCATGAATGCTCAGAAGAATTTATGAAATGATTGACCAACACGTCATCCTGTATCGACAATGGAAGGGGCCCCGCTTTGGTCACCCGGTCCTCCAACCATGTCTCTGTGAAAAAATGCACCCGCTTCCCATTTCCAATACGCCATTTGCACCCGTTCCAGATCATCTCCCTTGCCTTCATAATACTCTTCAAAGTGAAAGAATCAGAGGGTTTTGATTTGCAGTTCCAGAAATTATCATGAGGAAAGTATTTAGCTTTGAGAACTTTCTGGCAAAGCGAATTTGTTCCCGAAATGAGACGCCAAACCTGCTTCCCAAGGAGGGCATAGTTGAAAGCATGTATCTCCCTGAACCCCAATCCCCCTGATAACTTTGACTTGCACATATCCTTCCAGGCAACCCAACTCATTTTTCTTCTATTTTCCTGCTCCCCCACCAGAATCTACTTAGCATACCATTGATTTCATTACAGAAAGATTTTGGGAGTAAAAAGATATTCATTGTGTATGTCGGGATAGCTTGTGCAACTGCTTTGATTAAAACCTCTTTTCCCCCCAAGAAAGGAGCCTACCCTTCCATCCTTGAATTTTGTTCCAAATACGCTGTTTTAAACCATTTAACATGCCTCTTTTTGATCTGCCAAGCCATGCGAGAAGGCCCAGATAGTTGTCCAAATCGTGACCCCTAGATCCTATCAGATGGGTGAGATTGCATCTCAGACTGCTGCCGACATTTGAACTAAAAAGCACAGCTGTTTTATCAACATTTACCACCTGACCAGATGCCACAGAGTATTGTTGAAGAATCGTCATGAGGTTTTGAACATCCCGGCTCTCAGCTCGAGTAAAATGAGGGCATCATCCGCGAAGAGAAGGTGGGTGATTGGTGGGCCCCTCGGATTTATTTTGATGCCATGTATGCTTCCACAGGCAGCCGCATTTGCAATAAGGGCAGAAAGGCCTTCAGCACATAAGAGAAAAATGTAATGGGATAGTGGATCTCCTTGCCTTAACCCCATTTGTGGTTTGAAGAATCTAATTTTGAAACCATTCACATCCACCTGGAACCTCACCGTTGAGATACAACACATAACCCATCTAATCCATGTCGGACCGAAGTTCATAGCTTCCATGATCTGCTGTAAGAACGCCCATTCAACCCTGTCATACGCCTTAGACATATCTAATTTGATTGCCATCTCCTGCTTCATGCCTCCCTTCCTCCTCTTGAGTGAGTGAATAACTTCATATGCCACCAACATATTATCAGAGATAAGCCGACCAGGGACAAACACGCTTTGTTGTTCACTAATGACCTCCTGGAGGCACTGTTTGAGTCTGTTTGCAAATACTCTGGCTAAGATCTTGTAGGCGACATTGCAAAGACTAATCGGGCGGAAATTAGCCAAAGAATGGGCACCCACCATTTTTGGGATCAAGACAATAGTTGTGGAGTTCAGCTGCTCAATCTGCTTACGCTGGTGGATCAAGTTTGATTGCTCCATAAAGTTCTTGCACCACGAGAATACATCCTGCCCAACCGTTTGCCAGTGCTTTTGGAAAAACCCCGCCGACATCCCATCTGGACCCGGAGCCTTTGTTGGGCTCATCGCCTTCACTGCCAAAGTCACTTCATCAAATTCCAAGGTTTTAGTCAAAGCTTGCCTCTGCTGATCCATGATTCTTATAGGTATGAGGTTACTCACCCAATCACTGTGATTAGGGCCCAATGAAGTATATGTCGATGAAAAATGTTCCACAACCATATTCATCATTTTATCCTGATCCCTTACCCAATGAC
Organism: Annona cherimola; assembly: GCA_030490835.1. Classification (NCBI taxonomy): domain Eukaryota; kingdom Viridiplantae; phylum Streptophyta; class Magnoliopsida; order Magnoliales; family Annonaceae; genus Annona; species Annona cherimola. The sequence goes on along the minus strand of CM059975.1, from coordinate 18,759,157 downwards.
CATTAGCATCCTTTAAGGCTTCGATGGAATTTGATCTTCTGCGATTCGACGCCACTCGGTGAAAAAAACCAGTATTTCTGTCCCCTTTGTGTAACCAGTGGGTTTTAGCTCTCTGTCTCCAAAGCAGTTCCTCATCTTCCAGTAGAAAGTTTATTTGAGCTTTTGTTCTTTTCATAGTTTCATCCCTTTGGTCGGAGGGGTTCTGGCCCATTAGATTTGTAAGATCCTGTTGTTTTTTCTCAATAGCTTTCCTTAAATTCCCCCGCCTCAAGCGGTTCCACCTAGACAGTTCCACACTGCAAGCCTTGATTTTTCTTTCGAGGAGAACCGGAGAAAATGACTCCCCAAACGGTTGTGAATTCCAAGCTTGATTGACAATACGGTGGGTCTCCCTGTCTCTTGCCCAAAATAGCTCATATCTAAACTCCTTTTGCGGTTTCTTCTTACAATACATAGTGTTCAAGACCAGTAATAACGGGCAATGATCTGAGGATGCCACAGCTAAATGATAAATTTTCGCATAAGGGAAGAGTGATAACCAAGTTGGCGTCGCCACTCCCCAATCCAATCTGGCTTCCACACGATTAGAACCCCTGCGATTGTTACTCCATGTCATGGGTGGACCAACAAAACTGAGATCCAGCATTTTTTACTCTTAGTTATTTCCCCTATCGTATTACATTATTTTATCCTTATTCAAAAAATTTTCATCACCAGCTTTTTCACTTCCGTAACACACTTTGAAAAAAAAAAAAAGAAAAAAAAAACATTCTTGTGCCTTATCAAGATCTTCCGCCTTCTTTCATTAAAAAAAAGCAAGCTCAAAGCGGGAATCGTATTTAATATTTTCCTAATTCGATATCAGTGCGTGTTAATTTCAAGTGTCATGCTGTCATGGAATAAAATTAATTTGTGGACTATGGTTGGTTATCTGTCCTAATGGATGAGTTTCCTTTTAAACAGCTAGCAGTCGGGATTTTTTTTTTTTTTTTTTTTCCTGGAGGATATTCCTAGGCTAGAAAATATCCAGATCGAGGTCTAGCTACGTATATGGTTTGAAAGGAAATGAGGAAAATGCCCAAATTCAAGTGGAAAAAAGATGAAATATTGAAGGCAATTAATCTGTTCGCTTCGATTTCGGTATGCTTCCTGCCACTTGCACTTTTGCACTGGCCATTTATCATCAATTCCCCATTGGATGCATACCTTGTCTGGAGACAAGATACGTATCATATTATAATCATACGGCTTGCTATTTTTATGAACACGTTTTGACTGCCAAATCTCATTAAAAATTCAAAAAAGCTCGTTTTCACCTCTCCGTTCTTATTTATAACAAGGAACCTATTAAATAGGTTAGTCATATAAAATTCATAAAATATTCATCAAACCACATCAAATACATGACAATACACACGAGAAATACGCTAGATTAACCACAAAAGCCAAACACACCTCCGCTCAAAAGAACTCTTTCTTGTTAAATTTCACAACTAAAGCGACAGCTCTAGTGTTCAAGTAATTATTAGGCGTTAAGACACATAAATAGTCAATTCTATTCATCATCAGCACATTAAATATAAAGCCTCCAAAGGTAATCTTAATTCTTAGCACAGATATCAAACTACACAACGTGAAAAAGATTAGAATCTTAAAATAGTTTTTTTTACTGGTTATTTAGGATCTACGTAAAGATCTATTAATAAATCAAAGTTGAATGAATTTGGGTTCGTCAATATATATTACATTCAAGGTCTATCATTCTGGTCAGCCAAGGTCAAGGTCTATTAATTAATTTCAAAGCTGTGGCTGCATTGTTTTCAACAAGCCCATCGAATCATGCCATAAAATCCATGTAAAACCTCGTCAATATGCAATCAAGTTTCATCAACGTATATCAATGAGAGATATAGTTGTTTCAAGTTCGGTCAAATGGAGATGGAATCATAGGCCATCAAATGGGCAGACAAAACTCAATTCGCATGTATCAGAGCCTATCAATGACTTTTTTTTTTTTTTTTTTATGAGTATTCATACATTACAATCTTAACTGGTATTACAATTAAATTCTGAGACATTCTTACAATTTGCTAACAATTATCTACTATTTCTAAACTTTCCCACTAGTGGACGGCTCCCACAAGCTTGCTGTCAAGGACCATCAAGACTTGTTAAGGGGGCTCAAATTTTCATTGCTGACCCACAACAAAACTAGCATCTACTGGTTGTCAGGAAGATCAAACACAAAAATTGAGAATTGGCTTAACTTGAAGTGTTTAATACAATATTGTTGAAATAGGTGGTGTCGTGGATGACCCACCTTGCACAAATTCCTAATGTATGAAATGTAATCAGGTCCAATCAAACTTTGGCCCCGTCCTTTTCCTAGCTGAAGCCCCGGTGGAATATCATGGTTGGTAACATCCTTCTCCAATGCCAATACATAGATGGAAAGAATTTATTCAAAAAATGGGTCCATGGATGTGACACCCCTAAAATAATCAATAATCGATCAATGAACCGTAAATAAATTACTGAACATTGAAACTAATCTTACCCAAAATTACAATATCGTATCCGAAGATCAAACCACCAGTAGCCCCCAAAAGGCAGATCCACAGGGCTTTGAATGCCATCTTGTCTGCATACTGCTTTCCATCCCCTGACGCCATTCATTCCCTTGTGTTTCATGCGTACTGGCAATTAATTATGAATGGCTTTGATGATATTGATATTTTTTCATATAGGGTCTGGTTGGTAATAAGGGAAAAAAAGGGAAAATTATAAAGAAAACTCTAAAAAATTAATGATAGTGGAGTAACGTGACATGATAAAGATAATTATTATAAGTTAAAAGTATCTATAAAATAAAGAGAGTTGTTGTATAGAAAAATATATAGTGATGGTTGGAACTATATATAATAATAGAAAAAAGTAAAATAAATAGGTAGTTAAAATATCAAAATACATTGGAAAGATTTTTTTTTTTTTTTAAAGTATGGCAATATTTTCTCTCTTTTCACCAATGGAATCACAGGCACCTGAGAGAAACCATGTCACGGCCTATTTGGCCAAGCGTCCGTTCGCAGCAAAATTCTATCGCCAATATCTTTATATATATATATAGAAGGGTCATTTATCAGCTTCTCGCAATCCTACTAACTTTTACTAAGATTAGACTATTTTTTAAAGAGCTGTAGCACTTTTAAATAGAGTCGAATACTTCCATAAGAAAGTACTACCAACACACAAAAAGGTACGAACCAAACAGGCCCTCTTTTCTCATGCAGTGGTGGTAGAACTAAACTTTAAATTCAGATGGAGTTAAAAGAAGTCATGAAGATTATATACATGCAAATATAAAGCGAGCAGAGAGAGTGTGTTCCACTAAAATAAACCAGAATGAAGTCCATCAACGTGACCCACCCACTTTCCTATCCTATCTAACCGAAAGGCAAAAACCATCAATCTGATGTCATTATATTATATAATATCAATCAACAATCTAATGTCGCTGTAGCTAAGTTGTTGTAAGTCAGTTCCCAAAGCTAAGTTTTAGCAATAATGATCATTATTTTTATTATTAAAGTATTTTCTAATAAAAAGTATTAAGTTTACACCAAAAATAAATATATTATAAAATGTTGATTTTCTTATGTGATTGAAAATCTACATGAGACGCGTCCTCTAAAAATTGAAGTGATCATTTTAAGTAATTTCATAAATATGTGCGGTTTTCATTAATTAAATTTCTGATTTTCATATCATATTAAGTTGCTTAGAAATTAAAATGTTTCGCAATGCAGGCGATCAACTGGATAGAAAATTTTGCCTAAATGAGTTTTTTTATTGCAAGTATGTTCGTAATTTTTGGAAAATCACAAATAATCCTGTAATATTTAATTAATATTGCAGGCATAGCAACCAAAATTAAGATATGGATTATCTACATATAATATCATATGCAACGAATACTTATTTAATTTGTTTCATGTAAAAACTATATGCAAGAAATGTTTGTTACTTATATAATATATTATATGTAACAATTTCTTATTTACTGTATATAAATTATATATATTATGTTTAACAATTTCTTATTTACTGTATATAAATTACTGCAGCAAGTGTTTTAGTCCCAACTCCCAATTTTTCTTTTCTGATAAAGCATGCATGCCATTGCCATTCCCAAGGGCGGGCCAGCCGGGAGCCCAATCCTATGCACCCGGGTGCATTCAGCCTCAATGCACCCGGGTGTACTACACCTATTTTTTATTTTTATTTTTTTTTGAAAATTTTTTCATGAAGCTGTTAATATAGGTTTATTTAACATATGTATCAATTTTTACTATTTTTGGAGATTTTTAGATATTTTTTTTAGATTTTTAAAAATCAGTGGCATTTTTAGTAATTTAAAATTACCGAAAATGCCACTGATTTTTAAAAATCTAAAAAAAAATCTAAAAATCTCCAAAAATAGTAAAAATTGATACATATGTTAAATAAACCTAGATTAACCATTGCGTAAAAAATTTTTTTTTAAAAAAAAAGTGTAGTACACCCGGGTGCATTGAGGCTGAATGCACCCAATGCACCCGGGTGCATAGGATTGCGTTCCGGCCAGCGGAGCACAGTTAGCGGTTGAGCGAGCCGTCCATCCATCCTTCCTTTCCCCGTATTTCTCTCCTCTCCACCCAATCTCCAAAACAAATCTTTCTCTGTTTCTTTTTTTCGCTCGCTCGCTCGCTCGCTCTTTCGTTGGCCCTGCAAACAAAGCCCTTCTCTTCCACATGAGAGAATTAAATTAATTAATTACGGGCCCGGGGCCTGAGAATTAGAATCCTGAGGATTCCCCGCGTGCTTCCAGGCAATATGTCCTGCCGCTGCTTCTCCTGCTTCCACAGGGGCGGGTTATCGTCCTTCTCCCCCACTCATGGCCCGTCTGCCGGCCCAAGCGCCACAGCCGACGAAACCATGGAGGAGCAGAAGAGGTGTGGGCCCTTGGTGGTGGAGCTGTTCTCGTCGCAGGGGTGCGCAACGTCGCCGCAGGCGGAGCTGCTGCTGTCGAGGCTGGGGAGGGGGGACTTCGAGCTGGAGGTGCCAGTAGTTGTGCTGGCTTATCACGTGGAGTACTGGGATTACCTTGGGTGGAAAGACCGGTTTGGGGCCAGCCTCTGGACTGTTCGACAGAAGGCCTACGTGGAGTCGCTGAAGCTTGATACGCTCTACACGCCCCAGGTGGTTGTGCAGGGGAAAAATCAGTGCATGGGCACTGATGAGGACGCCATCCTCTCCGCCATCAAAGCCGCTGACCGCTTCCCGGCTCCATCCTTTCAGGTTTCTTCATTCGTTCATTCATTCCAAAATAATATAACCATTATTACCAATTAATTAATTAAAATATGAGGGAGAAAAAAATCGCGAGCAATGTTGAAGTGAATTGCTAAAATATATACGAATTTCAATGGTGGAAATGATTGCACCTTTCACAGCCATCTGGTCTTTTGAGCTCTTTAAAAAATAACCCTGATTACTTAACGTTTTATAATTAAATATATCTTCCTATTGTTATTTCTGTGATACACGGTTTCAGCAATAAAGCTATTTTTCCATGTACTGTACATTTTGGCAACTATCACATCAATTTATTTTGTGGCAATGTTCACTTAGAACCGGTTCACCATTTGCATTGCATAGGGGCGCAACTTGGTACCGGGTCAGTCCGAACCCGCCCAACCCAACCAAGTTTCAAAACCAAATTTTGATTTTATTTTTGAAATTTTTTTTCAAATTAAACCCGAAAAAATCCAAAACCAATACCGGGTTTGCATCAACCCGGTCCAAATCCGGTATTCTCCCTAATTTATTAAAATAATTATGTTTATTTATGCACTAAGTATTTCAATTATAATTGAGATAAAAGTTATTCCATATAATCATAACCTAATTAAATTATAAAATGTTTATTCTAAAACTTAAATGTTGTATACAATTGTCAATAAAAGTTGAATATATTACATCTAAATTAACTTTATTTATAAATAATTATAAATATACCAACTCTTTAAAATTATTGCATATATACTAATTAATTATGAGATATATATATCTCACTTTTATAAAATTTTATATAGTGATTTTATATAATTTTATTTATTTTTCTTATATTGATTGTTTTTTCATAACATTACCTTGATTGTTATGTATAAATTCATTTTGTTCATTGTATTTAGAATTATTTTTTAATTAAAAGACTAATTTTCATCAAAACCAAAATATCATAGGAAACATAAATATAATCACATGTAAATCATTTATGTATTAATGCAATAATATTTAAAAAATTTGTTGTTTTTATTAGTAATTTCAACTTTGATTAGTTTAAAAGTAACCCAAATTTCAGCCCGAAACCAAGACCGAAACCAAAGCCAACCTGGTTTGAACCCAGATTTTAATATTATGATTAGGGTTTGGATTCACTCAAACTCTTTACAATCCAACCCGAGTTGCACCCCTAGCATTTCCCCATTGTACGGAATTCATTTCCATCCATTAAATTTAAAATATTTGATTAATTAAGAATATACTAACTTAAATAACGGTTTATTCTTAATCAAAATATAAGTGTGCCAGACATTAAGATAAGGATTTATATATAAATATCTGATTAAGACGATTTTAACTGGTATTATTAAATAAATAATAACAAAAAAAACGAATGAAATGAATCCCCCGAGCATGGGGCAAATTGGGTCACATAGAACTGGCTCAACGGTTCTGACATTTGCTTCAGCGTGAACCGGTTATAAGTAAACGGACACATTTTGGCTTCTGCGTCTCTTTGGTGACCCTAATTCGGCTTTTTTCGATATTATTTAAATTCACAGTTAACATTATTATCTTTTATAGGTAAAAGTAAAGTAAATTTAAAAATAGATATAATTTTAAATGAAATTAATAATAATAAAAGTATGCCAAATTAGTTTGGAAAAGCTAGTCCAAATATATATCCATCTTATGAAATCTTTCCATTGAAAATTTTTCCAAATAATGAACAATTTTTATGCTGAGAGCCCACCAAAATATCAAACAGGCATCCGCATGGATCCTATATGTATGTAATTAACTTATTTTCTTTGCCTCTAATGTGTTTGTTTGAGGCCAAAGTATGTCAACTAAAACTTTTCAATTCAAAACTTTTCACTTTCCATAACTACTATATTTTTTAATTATTTTTTTACATTTTTCTATACAAACTACAATACTTTTCAATCAATTCTACACAACTACTCATACAACTAACCTATCTATTTTAACTTTATTCTCTTTACTCCTCATCATCACACCTATTATATCACATCATTTTTCATCAAGTTAACAACTTCTACCCCAAAAACTCTTCATCAAAAGTTTTACCTCCAACCAAACACATCCTAAAAAAAAAAAAAAAAAAAAAAAAAAAAAAACTTGTTCTCTAGCAATGATGATCATCAATTGATGATTTGGCGGGGGTGGGTGCAGGTGAGGTTCGAACGCCCTTCAACAGACACCCTCCATGTGTCATTAACAGGGCCAATCCGCATGAAGATTGGCAGGAAGGGAGCAGACGTGCTGGCCGTGCTTTACGACAGCGGGCTGGTGACGGCCTGCACCGCGGGCGAGAACAAGGACAAGCTTCTGGCCAACGACGCCGTGGTCCGCAGGCTCGAAAAGATCTGCACCATCAAGGACTCCTCGTCCAAAAAAACAATTGCAGGGACCATTAATTTTTCTTTGTGGGAGGGCTTCAATGCCAGCAAATGTGGGATGGTTGTCTTCCTCCAGAACAATGCTCTTCACATTCTTGGGGCCCAGCATTTCCTTCTTCCCGAACCTATCTGAATCTCACTTCATGTAAATGCTGCAACAAGCTGGCTAGCTAGGGACACTTCTCCCACCCACAAAGCTGCTTTGAGAATTTCATTTACAACTTCAATTCTGTCATGGATACGCCCGCAAGAACAATTGAAAAATACTTATTGTTCTATATACATATATATTAATTGTTTTTTCTTTTATTATACCATGGATTACAATAGATACCCATGTCCTATAAAAAAAAACGTTTGGGCGGTCATGGAAATGCGAAACTTTGTTACTTTAATTGGTCTAGATGCAATTCATGGTATTTTAGAAAAATTCGAAATCCTAAGTTAGCTGCCAGTGCTAATTATTAGCATGGAATTCAGTGTTCCGACCACTGAATTGAATTTGAATATTTGTTGTTCAACCGGCTCAACCAAAACAACGTGATTCCTGATTAAATTATGGAGTCTTGGTTATGGGGAACTGTGATGGTTGAGCAAGATACTTCAACTGCAATTCGGTGCATGTATTTCGACGTTCAAGTTCGCATAGGGAACGACTATAGGTCAAGCAGAGAAAGCGAGTCCTGTTCCAGTACCGGGAACGATCCCACCTAGGGCGTATTTGCTGATTTAAGATTTTTATTGTAGTGATACACAAGACCATTGGTATCCTAGTTTTGCTAAGAGCACATGGGGGTGCGACTTGGGCCGATTTGAGCCAAATCCAATCCGCCAAATTCGATTTTCAACCGTGTTTAAACTTGCTTTTTCCCAACCCAAGCCTAAAAAATCCAAACCCAAGAAACCTAATTTTTTAGAAATATTCTTTATATTGTTATTTTTAAAAAACTATAGTTTCACTATATATTATTATGTTTACTTACATGATTTGTTATTATTATATATTTATATGAAATTCTAAATTTATTACTTTTAAATAAAATATAAATTTATTAACATAAATTTCAACATGAAACTCAACCCAAATCCGATTTTCAAAAATAGTGTTAGAGTTTAGGTTTTACAAATAGATTTAGTATTAGGGTTAGGATTAATGTTTTATAATTAGGGCCAGTGTCAGGATTGAGGTGAACTTGAGTTTTATAAACCTAAGTTGCACCCCTAAAAGTATACCTTCATCCAACTATAAATGGGGTTCAAGATCCAGATAGGAGGTGGTCGTATTGGCCAACATTTGCTTGGGACGCCCTTAGCTTTGGGTCTCTGGAGGTCTTAGAGCATTGCCTCCTCAGTGTCACGATCACTCTGTGAAAAAAACCACATATGCCATAAATTTTATACTTTCCAAAGATGCTTCTATAAAACTTCCTTTTTATGTAACCCCTTCTATTTTTAACATCCAGATAGTTGATTAAAAATTCACTCTATTTATTGTGTTTAGCATGATTTATATTATCTTGAAAAAATTTTCATTTATCTAGGATCATTGTATATGGGTCACATCTACAAACGTATAAAATCGACATAATAAAATAATTTAATACTAAATATCAATTTTTATATAGTATTTTCAGCATCTGAACTATCTAAAATATTACTACTACATGGATAAAAGATTTATAAAGTATTACTACATTTCAATATATAAGTGAATGAATCTAAGTATTTTTCCTAATTTACACATGAATGCACCTATTTTGGAACAAATGTGGCCTATATACATATTGGATTTGGATGAAATTTGGTCTTCTAGCTAAACAAATGATGTTAAATATAATAAATTGATTATATTTTCTATCAAGTATCAAAATCTTAAAATTTGATAATTCTATGTAACCCGATTATATAGAAGTGGACCTGAATTTTATATAGCAGCAAAAATTTTGTTGGATATAGTGTCACTTTTGCAACCCACACATTTCGGTTGCATATAATCTTCATACACAAAATAGTTCATCGTAGTTATTTTCGATGTTGTCAAGAACGGATCGAACCGACTAGTTCGACCAGGAACCGGTGACCTGGTCTGATTCATATCGGTTCCAATTAGGTGCAATCAAGCCGCCATGAACTGGTTCAACCAGTGGTCTAACCAATTGCTAGAGCGGCCAATCAAACCGATTCCGGTCTAAAATATGAAAAAAATGAAAGCCGTAAACAGAGCTCCTGCCGAATGCCCAAACCCGCCTCTCTCGTCTTCATCTCTCCCTCCACATTTTCTCCTTAGCAACAACTTCGTTCTTGATTTCCAACAACATAAATCCTACCGGCGACTTCATTCTTCATATTCCATGGTTCCACCTTTGCCTCTTTGTAATCTGTATCCCCTGATTTCCCTTTTTGACAATCCCATTTACTGCCGTCGGTAGTTAAGAGTTTCAATCACCCGCTACGAGCCTTGAACCAGTTGAGCTTTCGATTAGAACAACCTTCAATCAAATGTTGCAAAATTATCTTTCAATTAGGAATGTGGCCGCTAATGACTTTATTCAAAGTCCGCCATTTTCAAGCCTTGGTGCAGAAGTATATTTCTCATGTCGTAGGAATAATTTTGTTTGAGAAAAATTAAGGAAAAATTTTCTAGTTTCTTTTGAAAGTAACAAGATTAATCATTCTGTACCTCTGGCAATGGTAGAACATCTTAAAATAGTTACCTCAAGAGAGCTAATTACAAGAACAAATGCAATCGCAGGTGGAATCGACGTGATTTTGTTACTCTAACACCTCATGCAACAAATAAATTTCACAAAAAATTGAGTAGTTTAACTAGTACGATTATATCTATAGATAATATGATCAACTGGTCTTTTAAAGCTAAGAAAATATTTTGGATGTTTGCACTTTTTGCTTGGTTAATAGATGTACGTATGATTTGGTTTGTGAATCATATTACCTGTATAATTTTGTTATTAGATTTTATAATTTTTAGTAAGCGAATGTGAATCATATAATTAAGATTGTGCCCATATTTTTCTTAGTTTCTATTTTGCAGATATATAGCATTTCAAAGATCAAATACAAATAACAATCAAACACAAAGTTGGATGTGGCTTCATATAAATTTTTGAGGTAAATACACAATTCTTTTGAAACTTCTTCAAATTATGACTCTAATTTGATTATTTTCAAACTTCCAATTCTAGGTTTTAAATTTAAGAATTTTTCATATTTTTTTGTAAAAGTTGTTAGTATACCGGTTCAATTAGGTTCTTAAAAACGTTGAACCGATTGGACTAGAATTAGTTGCTTGATCAATTCGTTAACCGGTTTGGTTCTAACAACATTGGTTATTTTTGCATTTTTTATCAATAGTTGTTGTTGCATTTAAGTGTGTGCTACAGTGTATATGCAGCCACTTTGTAGTCAACTATGTGCTGCTTATATCAATATGCAACTAATATGAGATGAATTCAGTAAGGGCGTGTTCCAACTTCCAAACTATACAAGATTCTTAAATCGAATCTGTAGCTAAGATGACAATATAATGATATATGTTGGAAATAAGTAAAGTTGTATTGAAAATGGATAAAGTTGTATTAAAAATTGAAAAAATTGTTTTGGGAATGGTGATACAAATTTAATCTAAGAATCTTATATAACTTTGAACAAGCTCGAAATCTTTTTGCTGCTTCATAAGCTGACTTTTCTTATAGGGAATCCAGCTGGAATGGTAACACGCTGTACTAATTAAAGGGGTCATACAAGAGATCATTACAATGGTTGGCCCTAACAACTTATAATTTGCATAAATTAATCAGCAGTCTCACCAATAATGAGCTGGTTGACCGATTGGTTGCACTACTTTGGGGCTCAATTTGCAATAAATAAGATTAAATTGAAGCAATAATGTAAAGTAGGACTTTTTACGGTAGATATATATACAACGTATTGGCCCACCTTAATGATACTATGAAATTCCTTTTACCCACTATATTTAGAATAATTTGATTAAGCACGCAATTAAGTATTCGTATTTTATGTTTAGATAATTGGGTTGCAAATAGTTAGTTGTTCAACTGATTACTTTGCTATTTTATTTTTACTATTTTGAATATCTAAATCCGATATTGGGCGATATAGAGGCAGCCCAAAAAGATTTTTTTTATTTTCTTGATTTTTATATATATGTGAGTCCCATGTAGACTAATTTTCATATTATATTTTTATTTTTTACTTTTTACATTTTCTTATTTTTTGATTGGTTACATTTTATTAGTTTTGATGTAAAAAGCATGGATGCTTGGGTTGTTCCGTTTTTATTTCAAAAATTAAAAGCAGATGCAAACATTAAAAATATAAAATTGGTCATGAAAACCGATCCGGCAGTACGTACAAATCTACGATGTCCGATATACGACCAGCCACAGATATCCGTACAAACACCCGTTACGTTTTCTCCCCGTTTTACTCATTCCGAAGAAAGAACAGTTGAGATTATAATATCAGTCACCATCTCTTAACATTAGGGGGTGTAACTTGCAAAGAGTACTCATGGATATACCTATTAAGTAATCTAAAATGAGTGTTGTAAATTCTTATTTTCTTACCTATAGAATATGTTGTGTTCTAAAGTGCCTAACTAAATTAAGGTTTGTAACTTGTAAAGAGTACTTATGGATATTACCTAAAATGGGTATCGTAAATTCTTATTTTCTTACCTATAGAATATGATATGTTCTAAGTACTTGGCTAAATCAAAATAGGATAAGTTCCAAGATTCCAGTGTCCCTCGGGGTCCTTCTTTTCGCGGACGACGCCCTCATCTTCCTTCGGGCTACGGATCAAGTGATTAGCAACTTTTTGGGAATGTTACGGGTGTATTCCGAATCGTCAGGCCAGCTGATAAATGTGGACAAGACGGCGACTTTCTTTAGCTCTAATATGGACTATAACTCTAGAAGGAATGTTAACCAATTGTTGGGGTCAGGGGGTAACGCTCTCCATACTACCTCGGTCTTCCTGCATGGCTGGGCAGAGCCAAGAAGGGGATGTTCAAGAGCTTAAAGGAGCGAATATGGAAACGTATTCAAGGATGGAAGGGTAGACGCTTATCATGGGGCGGTAAGGAGGTCTTAATCAAGGCGGTTGCTCAGGCTATCCCGTCTTTCACGATGAGCATTTTTCTCTTGCCCAAGACTCTCTGCCATGAGATCAATGGTATGCTTAGCAGGTTCTGGTGGGGCGAAATGGGGAATAAACGTAAAATGAGCTGGATTGCCTGGCGGGATATGTGCAAGTCTAAACTGTCTGGGGGGCTCGGCTTCAGAGATATTTTCTACTTCAACTTGGCACTTCTTGCCAAACAAGTCTAGAGGCTTACAACTTACACAGACTCGCTATGCTACAAGTTGTTGAAGGCACGCTACTTCCCAAATGCGGACATCTGGCAATGTCAGGTGAAAGAGGCCGACTCGTTCACCTGGAAGTCAATCCAACCGGGTTGTAGGTGGCGAATTGGCAATGGTAAACGGGTCCGATTTTTTGGAGACTGCTGGTTAGAATCAAGGATCTCTAAGGCTGGTCCTCTCCCGAGCTCGATCCCGGAGGACGCGTTGGTCAGTCATTTTATTGATGTGGATACAAACTCGTGGAAGAGCGACCTCATAATGGCGGCGGTGGGTGAGCCTGGCTGGCTACAGATCAACCCGATTCCTCTTCCCCACTGGGATGAGGAGGATGCCCTGTTTTGGACGCTTGAACCTTCTGGAGCTTTCACTGTCAAATCTGCATACAGGTTACTCACTTCTATAGCCGAAGCACAACCAAATGCCGCGGTTTTTCAGGCTATTTGGAGGACAAAGCTTCCTAGCAAAGTCCTCATTTTTGGATGGCGATTGTTCAGAAATGCTCTACCTACCCTGCTGAACCTCCAGCGTAGGGGTATTACTGTGGACCCTCTTTGTTTATTTTGCAGGTCCATTGTGGAGGACGACAACCACCTCTTCTTGGGGTGTTCGCGCGCAAAGGGATTATGGCCCGGGGCGGCTAGGCTAATCTCGGCGGGAGCAACCATACAGGATTTGATGATTTCAATAGCTTATAGAAACAGACTGAAGGACTTGGCAATGCTGATTTTGAGGTGCTGGAGGCTGTGGTTTATGCGCAACAGACTTAGGGAGGACGGGATTCAACCGGATTTTGACGGAATTGCAGACTGGTGCCTTGATTTCCTTGAACAACATAAGCGAGCAAAACTGCTTTACCAGGATGGTTTGATTGATCAACCCCTTGTTCCCAGGTGGACTATGCCACCTCCCGGTATGTTCAAGATAAATGTCGATGCCAGGAAACATGGAGGAAGTGCTGTCACGGGATATGCGGCGGTCATTAGGGATTCATGGGGGGCCTTTATTGCGGCAAGAGGATGGCGACAACCGGGCGAGGGCGAGCCTTTGCTCATGGAAGCCAATGCTTTCCTCAGGGGAATAAAATGGGCTCTCCAACTCCGCTTGGGCAATGTCCAGATGGAAACCGACTCTCTTCTTCTCTTCAGTTACCTGTCATCGCATTCTTCGGTTTCTGCACCAACTGGTATTATCATCAAGGAGATCATCGACATCCTCTCTGTTTCTCCCCACATTTCGGTTCATCATGTCCTTCGGGTTGGAAACATGGCGGCGCACTCTTTAGCCGACTTTGTGTCATTTTCTCTTTTGGATCATTATGTCTGGTGGGGTAATCCCCCCCCAAGCCAGCTTGGCTAACATTTGTACAAATAATTTTTTGGCAATGCATTTTTTGGACCGCCCCGTCCCAGCTTCCCTCTCAAATTGAAAGGAGGCCGGGAGGGGGGGTCTTTCACATCAAAAAAAAAAGATCCCAGTGTCCAAAATTGGCCCAAATTTGATAATATCTATTTAATATATTTACAAATAGAAAACATATTATTAATCTATACATTTTAAAATAATATTATTATCATATTGATTATAGGTATTTAAGTAAGATTTATAATAAAATTATCATGTTCAAGTATAATATAAAATATTATTTTAAAGAATTGATTTAAAATCAAAACTATAACTAACCCAATCAAAAATAAGACAAGAATTTTTTTTTTTGAAAATAAAGTATATATAAGATTCGAAGTAGGGGTGTTAACGGATCGGGTTGGAGCATAATCCTAATCCTAACTCATTTGAAATATCTTGACCCTAATCATTTTATTAACCCATTAAAAAAACCTCAACCCTAACCCATTTAATAAATGGGTTGGTGGGTTGTTAACGGGTAGTATAGTAAATAAACTAAAAGTCTAAACTCTAGTAGATAATGATCTCGCATGGAGAGACGATAGGGTATTTTCAACGTAGGAAAAATGAAAATAGAATAGTAACGAGAAAATGGAATTAGAGCAGTAGTAGAAAAATAAAAATTATATGACTTGAGAAAGACTTAGAGATGGAAAATAACCAAGAGGTTTACATATATATATATATATAAACTTTAATGAATTAAGCGAGTTAAATGGGTTGAATGAATTAAACGGGTTGAACAGGTTATATGGGTTAAATGGGACGAATTATAAAATCTCAACTCTAATCCATTTATTTAATTAAATGGTTAAACGGGTTGGCAGATCATAACTCATTTATTCAAAAATCTCAACTCAAACTCATTTATAAACGAGTTTGACAAGTGGGTTGACGGGTTAATCATGACTATTAACACTCCTAATTTGAACCAACCCGATCAAAAATTAGGATAGAATAGGCCTCGAGCCGACCCGATCAGAAATAAAATAAGGTAAACTAAAGTAGATATAGGATCCACCTGGAACAGGACACATAAGTTAAATCCCTGCTTCTTTTTCTTTCTTTCTTTCTTTTATTAGGGTGCAGCCCAGATTAACATACCCGATAGCTACGAAAGCAACGAGACACCAAAGTTTGCACCTTGTTGTTTCCCGCACGAACAAAACCACGGCCCAAACCCAGCCATTCCCGCCACCAGAATACTGGAAGCAAACCGCCGTCCCCTTAAACCACTTCCTCCCTCCTCGCCTATAAAATACGGTTCGCCCCACAGCAGAGAAATATCTCTCGTCATTCAGAAAACCGCGTTCTAAATTTGCAGGATTTTTTTTTTGATAAAAAATTTGCAGGAAATTGAATTAAAGCAGAAAGGATGATGAGCTGGCTCCCCAAGGTCTGGATGGCGGCCTGCGTCTCCACCGTTTACGGAAATTCCGATCAAGGGCACGGATGTAACTCTAGCAAAGGATCTTTGGAAAGCCGCCAACAAGACAACGCCGCCGGCTCCAGCCGGATCTCTGGCGTTTCGCCCTCCGGTTCCGGTCTCTTCTCTGGGAGAGAGGAGAGGGACGAGTCGATTCAGAGAGTGATGTATATGAGTTGCTGGGGGCCAAGTTGAGTTGCCGCAATTCACCGGAGCGCTGCGATTTTAAGTTCTGACGAAACCGGCAAATGAAGTAGAGCTGAAGACAGGAAGCCGGGATAGTCCAAATGTAAATAACATATGATCTAGAGTCTTTTCTGTAAATATAAATACATTGGTCTTTGCTTTTCTTCTCAATTTTGTGAATCTGAATTAGATTCAAGAGGTTCGATGAGATGAAGAAATGAGAATGCAATGATGTGTGCTAGTAACATGAAAGAATATATCGAAATTTGAAAAAATTATGTTGTGCACTGGATATACATTCATCCTCAGTAACACCCCTAAATTTGAACCATAAATTAAATCAAGTTGGTGTAAACATTTTTGGAATTTCTTTATTCTAGCTTTCATTTCTTAACTATCATCTTTATTTTTATTTTTTTCAAATTTATATTTTTCGAAATAATCCATCCTTTTTTACCAATCATTTCTATTTTTTCATATTGGTCGGGTTATATATTTTGGGCTCAGTTCTCTATAGCTTGGTTACATGGATTACATTGAAACGGTTCCATGTAATCTCATTTATTTTTAGAATTTTGATATTTGATAAAAAATCTAATATATTCATTGTATAATTTAATATGTGCCTAGGCCATATTTGCTTAAAAATATGTACATTTATGTGTAAATTAGTAAAAATGCTTAGATCTATTTATATGTATATATATATCAAAATTTAACCATACTTTATAAAATCATTTATCCACATATTTATGATATTTCAGATGGTTTAAATGTTGAAGATACTACTTAAAATTAATATTTAATATTAAATTATTTTATTATATTAATTTTAAATATTTGTAGATGGAGTCCATATACATTGATACTAAAGAAATGAAATGATTTCATGATAATATAAATAATACTAAATATAATAGATGAGATGAATTTTCCGTCAACAATCCAAATGTTGAAAAAAATGGGGTTACTTAGGGAGAGAGTTTCATAGAAATGCTCCTGTATATATACTAACTTCACTGTATTATTTTATTTTATACGAATTTTCGGACATTATACTATTTATCTTCTTAGCCTCTCTCTCATAATTTAACACAAACTGAATGGGAGGTTATCGGAACCCCTTCACTCACTTAACACCATTTCCTAGTATGATTAAATAATAAAATATTCTCATAGGTAGACAAAATTTTTAACTTGTGGGCTTTTAAAATTTTCGTAAGATCAAGTAGAGCATCTTCCTTTTTTTTTTTTGAAAGTAGAGCATCTTCCTTAACATATTTTATTTGAAACTTAAATATGCATCGGTTAATGAAAATATATATAAGCTACTCATTTTAATCCATTAATTTTTTTTCCGTTTTTTGTGGGACCTATAATAAATAGTTAAAACTCTGTAGTATTCGCTGATTGCAACAAAACTCTGTCATTGACAACTGATTTGTAAGTTGTAACTGAAACCGCTGCTGCTACCAGGCAATACCAATCAGCAACCGTCGTCTATAAATTGTTACTAATTTTCTTTCGGAAAGTAAAATTCGTTGCCGCGAGAACGCAACTATTATTCTAAAGAAGAAAAAAAGCTTTGCCGGCTATTTTTGTCATTGAACCAGAATGGAGTCATTTTGTGACGGGGTTTGCATTGTGACGATGTGTTTCAAACATAAGCAATTTTATGCAAGAGGAGTGATCCTGTTACTCTGTCATAAGTAAATATCCTACTTAGCTCACCTTAAAAAACTTATTTACAACAATTTTTTTTATTTTTTTCTTCGTGCACTTGTTTATCTAAGTGTATTTAATATATAGACCAAGTTTTACCATTTTTGAATATATTTATCTATTTTCTTTTAGATTTTTAAACATCTATGTGTATACATATATATAAAATACTCTTATTTTTAAAAATCTAAAAAATATATATACACGTATTCAAAAATGGTAGAACTTGATTTATATATTAAATACATTTAGATAAACAAGTGTACGAAGAAAAATGCAAAAAAAAAGTTGTTTTAAATAGGATTTTTGAGGTGGGCTAAGTGAGACATTTACTTAGCACGGGCAAACAGGATCATTCTCCTTTATACAAATCAACATGATGATGTTTTTGTTATAAGATGAGTGATCCTGTTAGCCCAGGCTAAGTAAATATCTCACTTATCTCATATTAAAAAACCTATTTACAATAACTTTTTTTACTTTTTTCTTCGTGCACTTGTTTATCTAAATGTATTTAATATATAAGGAATGATCATCTTAGCCTAGGCTAAGTAAATGTCTCACTTAGCCCACCTCAAAAATCCTATTTAAAATAAATTTTTTTGTTTTTTCTTCATACACTTATTTATCTAAGTGTATTTAATATATAAATCAAGTTTTTCCATTTTTGTATATGTACATAGATTTTTTTAGATTTTTTAAAAATAAGGATATTTTAAATACATATATACACATAGACGTTTAAAAATCTCAAAAAAAATAGATAAATATATTCAAAAATGGTAAAATTTGGTCTATATGTTAAATATACTTAGATAAACAAGTGTAGGAAGAAAAAAAATTTAAAAAATTGTTATAAATAAATTTTTTAAGATAAATTAAGTGAAATATTTACTTAGTCAGGCGAACAGAGCACTCCTCTTAATATAAAGGCCAACCATCTTATGCGGCCGGACCGAATTGCCCGTGACTTCGTTCCGCGCTTGACATCCTTTTTTGGGGCGGTTGAATTACGCTGAAATCAGAGACACCGTTGGATGGAGAGCTCGGCGACATTTTTTAAAAAACCCCTTTGACCATGCAAACGATTGCAAAATCAATTTTTCATCCCATTTTTCCTTGCCTTCTGTCGTGCACTGAGGAAATAGCGTCTCCATCGCCGTCAACGCCGCTCCAGTCACAGTAGCCCCTTCTCCTCTTTCTCCTCTTCCTTCTCTCTTCCCTCTCTTATCTTCACCTTAGCAAAGTGTGGAGTAGAAGCCTGTTGAGTCCGGCTCCCATGGCGACGTGTTGGTAGCTGTGGTTGACCTAAGAATAGCATCGCTGGTGGGTTCTTATTGGATAGTGATGATAGTGGAGGCATTGTTGCATTGATAAAGACAACACCAACATGGATGGCAGCGTCACTGGTGATTTTGGGGAAATGATCAACGGCAATGGGGTGGACAATTTCTTCTTCTGCTGAGATGAGGGATTGTTCTCGTTTTGTTCGCCGCTTTTCCGATTTTGAACACTGTCAGCATCAAATCAATTCGGATGCGATTGGAGAATTGGGGGTATGTTTTGGTTTTGTTTACAGGTATATTGGGCCTGTAATTACCCTTTGCTCTAAAGGAAGGGGAAAGCAATTGGAGCAACGTCATCTACATGGCTACCAGTTGGATACCAATGTTTGATGTTTGGGTTTGCTCATCTATACTGTCACTTAGTGCTTGCACCCAACAAAGAATTTCAACAGCAACCATTTGCAATTTACGTCAAATAAAGGAGCACATGAGTTGCATGAGCTAGTTTGAGCATAAGAAAGGAGAAAATACTTGGATGCAAATTTTTAAATGAATTCAGGTTCAAATCATTGAGCTCGAGATAGATTAGATAAAGGGCCTGCTGAGGATAATTTTTTTGTTCCTTGGTTCTAATTCCTGAAATTTGCCTCTCCACTGCCATGTCAACCTCTTTGCATAACCCGAAGGCACAGCGTGTTGATCTTGAATTTGGTGATTAGTTGAAGAAATTAACAGACAAGTATCATGCTTGTGTTAATCCTTTTTCATGCTTTAAAGAAGCAAGCTATGGTTGTTTAGTTTTGAATTCAATAATTTCTTTGCAAGTCTGTTTTTATCAGAGAGATGAGGCTGCCTGGTGTTTAGGAACAGGTAATGCAATTGTTTTTTTTTTTTTTTGGGTGTTTGGCAATTAATAAAACATGTCAAGTTAAAACTTTTCAATCTAAAACTTTTCATTCTCCACAATTATCATATTTTTTAATCATTTTTTCACATTTTCCTATACAACTATCCTACTTTTCAATCATTTCTACACAACTATCCACACAACTAACCTATCTATTTTAACTTTATCCTCTTTACTATTCATCATTACCCCTGTCATATCACATCATTTGACAACTTTTACTCACCAAAAGTTTTATTAATAAAGAGACATAAAGAGAAGACGGGTGGATGACATGGATGCGGCAACTGAAGAATTGATTTTGAAATCATCCGTAGGGTCAAAGGGTTTTTTTTTTGAAAAATGTCGCCGAACTCTCCAACGGTGCCTGTAGTTCCAGCGTAATCCAACGGCCCAAAAAGAGGACGTCAGGCGCGGACGAAGTTTTGGGGACTTCAGTCCGGCTGCATAGAATCACCGGCCGTATATATATTAAGGAAACAAAAAGGGGAATATATTCTGCTATTAATAGTTGATTGATTGCATCAAAGAAAAAAACAAAACAGCTGTGAGTTTCCATTTATTGGTTTTTAAATGGTGCGGCCCGTCTTGCTATTGAATTTCCATGGACACTATATGAAAGCCACGAAAAGTTTTCAAAAGAAAGAAATATGTACATCACGGTTCTTGATTTTAAATTTTGATTTAATGCAATCCATCTGTCGATGCACTCTTTTTTACTGGTGTATTGACATCTTGATTTTAAATTTTGATTTAATGCAATCCATCTGCTCATGCACCCTTTTTTATTGGTATATTTACATCTATTTTAGTATCTATTAAACCGAAACCTCAAGACATTCTTAAAAACTGTAGGAGATAATCTACTCTGCCTAAGAAGTCTTAGAGACGTAATTCCATCAATAAACTAGGAGACAACTGCTAAAATAAAAGATGGGGCCTTCCTACATTTGATGCTGGGTCATTAGGATGCATGACACTAGACTTACATTTGAAAATTTCTAAAAAATCTAAACCATTTAATATCTTTATTAATAAATATTTATTTTGGTGTTAAAAGTTTCTTTATCAAAAGCTTATGTATTTCAAAAGGCAAAATTCCTCTTACAACGTTTGTTCCTAATTCTTAATCGGACCTGCTTTTATGTAATTGGGTTACATAAAAGTGATTCCATTTAACCTCTTTAAATTTTAAACTTTTAATATTTAATAAAAATTGAATTCATTCCTTATATTTAATATTATTTATTTAGCTAAGAAACCATGTTTCATCAAAATCAAATGTATACGAGCCATGGTTGCTTAAAAATATATGCTTATGCATAAATTATGAAAAATGATTAAATCCATATACATATATATTAGAATGAAATAATACTTTATAGAATTATTTATCCACACAGAAATGATATTCTAAATAGTTTAAATATTAAAAATACAACTTTTAAATTGATATTTAATATTAAAATATATGTTGGTTTTATACATTTGTAGATGGGGCCCATGCACAGTAATACTAGACAAACCAAAGCATTTTCAAAATATTATAAATGATGTTAAATACAATAGATGAAATGGATTTTTCATCAAATATCAAGATATTAAAAATGGAAGAGTTATATTGAAACGGGTTTCATAAAAGCATTCCTGAATTTTTAATATACCTGTAATATTTTAAAATTTTCTCTTATACTTATAACATTTTACTCTAAATTCTTATCTATCTATGTAATTAAAACATCCATTAACTACTTTATTGAAAAATGATGTTGTCTCTTAAAATTTTTCTTAATTGAAACAATTTAGTCTTAATATGATATTTGAATCACTGAGCATCATAAATTAATGATTTACTAAAACTACTAATATGATGTTCGACTTACCAAATGTCACAAATTAATAGTTTACTAACACTAATTAGGTCATGTTAAGGTTGAATCATTATAATTAAAAAATTATGGAAAGATGAAATCATCTTTTCAATAGGATAGTTAATTGTTATTTTGACTGCATGAGTATAATAAAAATTTAGAGTTAAATGTTATGATTATAAAACAAATTTTTAAAACATTGTGAATATGATAGGAATTATGAGCAAATATTGTGCGTATTAGACTAATTTTCACTTTCGAAAAAGGCAACAATTTCAATAGAGAACATACTACAGTTAGAATTTAAATATATATATATATAATATAGTTTTTAACATATAATTTTTAGCATCATAAACAAATACACATGGATGGTTTAGATCTTTGACAAAAGTTAAAATTAAAAAACAAAAGGTACATAAACACATAAGTTGCATTGTATCGTAACCCAATTCCAAATGGGTCCATTATCTTGGGAAATTCTGAAACAGAAAATCCGATCGAGAACAGGTATCTGCACTGCAGTTGAAGCCCTGCAGTATACATGGCCTCGTGGCAGGATGCGTTGTGTGCTCTTGAACTCGTGCCCCGAGTGTTGAAACTGTGGCCTGATCCTTGAATGCACGGCCATGTCGGGCGGCCTTCTGGCGATCCACACGTGCACTAACTACTTCAATTTGGACCCCAGCAACTCAAGTACATGATCGTCCTTAGTGACTCTTCCGAATCTTTAGCCTTGACAAGCCTCGCATGACTCATGTCCTCCTCCATCATCATCATCGTCCCATCATCAAGATGGCTGGAAATCAGCTTATTACCATGCACTGATGATCCGCATGATTTTGCTGATCCATTCAACCAGATTACTGCCGCGGATTTAGACGACCCCAGCATCGCATCATCTCTAAGCCCAAGAGCTGCTCCTAATGCTGCTGCTATGCAAGCTTGGTTAATCACCTTCATTTCTTTGGCTTCGGTTAGTTCAGGTGTTGATGAATCGCTATCATTTGCTTTTATAGGATTCTCAAAAGGATATGTAACGTACGTGAGACACTGGTTTCACTAAACCGACGGCTACTCGTTTGTCGTAGTTCGATCACCATCGTTTGGATCGTCGGTAGTCACGTATGGTCCCATTCAAATTTTCATAGAAATCCAGACCGTCCAAACCGCTGCTGATCGATGTAAAATACGCCCCATTTCTTGGATTGTCCCGATTGCAACAAATCAATGCACGCTGCAAAAAAGATGAAAAATTACTCGATCGCCACCATTTTGTTACTTCTCTAGCAGGGGGCAGAAACCAGTAGCTGAAACCATGGATTCTTCGTTTACATAAGGGAAGGGCCGACAACGTGGTAGGAAAAAAGAAAAAATTTCGGCCATTGTTTCATATTGTGATTTGAGTAGGGGTTGTTTGTTTTTTCCCTGAGTTGTATTGGATCTACTCAGTTCATCTCCCCCTGCTTCCTGTCCTTTTCAGTTTCCAGTGCTTTCATTTCTTCCCCATTAAGCACTATGTCCCACCATCACATCATGATATATATCTGCGAACAAATTGCCCTTATCCAATTTCGTCAACATTGTATGACATGTGGGCATGTGTATCCCACACCTTTCTAATGAACTAGAAAGATTTTCCCCACCAGTTCTCATCAGAGAAGGCCGATCATATGCAGCCGGTAGGGGTGCAACTTGGTACCGGGTCGGTCCGAACCCGCCCGACCCGACCCGGTATCAAAACCAAAAATGGATTTTCTTTTTAAGATTTTTTTCAAAATAGACCCGGTTTCAACCCGACCCGTAGAAACCCGAAACCAAAACCGGGTTCGCACCAACCCGGTACCAAAACCCGACCCGGTCCGAACCCGATGTAGTTTATATAATTTTTTCATCAATTATACATGTTTTTTTTTTGTAATATTAATATCTATATACATGTTTTAGGCATTACCAACTCTAATTCAAACAAATTACCTCTTTCTTCATTACCAAAGCATGCTTGAGGTAACTTAATTTCTAGGATGATTTTTTATGATTATTATCTTCTTATTGTTAATAGTTGCATGCATTTTTTTCGTCTAGGTTGATGCATATTATTTTCAAATATGTAAATCGAGGAGGAAGAACTTGACATTAGAATTGCAGATGAAAATCAAGGGAGAAATTACTTGGAAGTCTTCGAATAGTTTTTTAGTTTTTTTGAAAGCTTTAGAGACATGAACTCATTTGAAATTTGAATTTGTTTAAAAGTAGATGTCAACTTATTTAAACTTGAAATTTGTTTATATTGTCATTTTAAATTTGGATTGCACTTAAATTAAATTGGAATGTTGAACCATTATGATGTATTTAGATTTAGTTACTTTGAATAACTGTTATGTGGATTATGTTTGAATTTGAGTCAACATGATAAATCTATTTCATATTATGCTTTCTATTAGTATGAGAAATCTGTTAGTTTGAATTTCAAATTATAGTATAAATTTGATTCATATTTTAAGTTTATTGGTATGACAAGTGGTTAATTTTTACTTTAGCAATTTGTATGATAAATATTCAGTTTGAATTCAATTTCAGCAATTTGTATGATAATGTTTAGTTTCAACTACAAAGTTGGTATGATATGTTCATTTTCTATTTGGTATACTTGAGTTATTTCCATTAGGTATTAAATAGAAATGACCAACTAGTCATAAAACTAACTAATTTGTCATTTATTTGTGTCTACAGGGTGCTGAAAAATTACTTGCAGAGTTCATTCAAAGAATATTGCAGAATTCAGCATGATATTACAGAATTCTTTGAAAGTATGTTGCAAAATTTAACGTGAGGCTTGACTTCATAAACACATGTGTGTATATTTCAATAATTTTCTGTTAAATTACAATTGAATTTTGAAAAAAATAGTTTATTGGTAACCCGAATTCTAACCCGAAACCAAACCAAAACCAATGCGAACCCGACCCGAACCCGGTCCGAACCCGAATTACATTCTTAGGGTTTGGGTTTGGGTTTATTCCAACCCGGTTGGCTTAGGGTTTGGGTTCACTCCAACCCGGTATAACCCGACCCGAGTTGCACCCCTAGCAGCCGGCATGAGACCAGCTAATTTAACACGTATTTTTTAAATTTTTTATACATATGTTGGCTCTCCCAAATAGTGCACTTTATGGAATTTGACAATTTTTAAAATTTGTTAGTATTTTATTTTAAATTTTAAAAATTTATATCAATTTTGAAAAATTAACTAAACAAACAATCCTAAGCTTATAGGTTATGAGTTTACAGTGTAATATTATTCACTCTTACTTGACAACTTAACCACAAGATTTTAAAACACGTCATACTATGTTTAACTTAAGACTCACTTGTAAACTTTAAGGAACTCTCCCCTCTTGATGTGTGATTCAATTCTAGGTTGTTACCAGCCCATCAGCTTTCGCCTAATTCGTCATCGAACTACAGCTCAACTTAATTCTGGACTCGCCCACTCATTTCAACTCTAAGTCTTAGCCATTTCGTCCTTAAACCGCATCTTAACTCTAGGCCTCCACCTCATATCTATTAAAGGAAAACTACTCCGATGTCATTTGTAAAGCCCATACTCAAAAAAAAAAAAAAAAAAATCCTAGGCCTGTGGGTTGCGGGCCTAGGATAGTTTAATATTACCCACTTTAGCAATAGCAATTTCACAAGATGAAATATCTAAATTGGGCTCCCATGTTTATAATTAAAAAAATAAAAAAAATGTTTTAGATATGATTGCCTCCCTTATCAAAATCTTGGTGAGAAAAGCATTGCCATATGCCTCCAAATGTTGAAACATCGATCACTACGTTGGAACTATCAACGAGAAGAGAAAAACAACATTCTTATCTTTGAAATCTAGCCATCTATGTAGATTAAGATTTTGCTAGATCCAAACCACTTCTTAAGACCATTCTAAGGACTAAATTTCATGTATCTATACTTTGATTTGAAAGAGGCGAGAAAGGGGGAAATAATATTTATAAAGAGATTAAATATATATATATAGGTGATTAGATGAAGTAACATTAATGACAAGGTGAGTAGATGGTGATGTTAACAAATAGTAGCACTACAATAAATGATGTCTACGTATGAAGTATAATGTCCATCGTGAAGGAGGGTAAGAATGATATAAATGAGGTTTTTGTAGAATTAACGTTCTAGCCACGAAGTTTGCCAAATATAGTTTTCATTCCAATTTTAAATATTTGCATAAGTTAATTAATCCTCCAAGTTTATTAGCTTTGTAAATTGACCTTTCAATCATTAATAATTTTATTTTGGACAAAATTGCTCCTACTTGCTTTTAAAAATATTTTTTATAAAATCGTCCCTGCTTTCTTTTGGATGTCCGGTAAAAATGCAATACTTTATTTTTGCAATTTTATTTTATTTGTGAAAAAAGCAAGAGTAATTTTTTCCAAAAGAAAATTATTGACAGTTTTTTTCTAATGAAGGATAATCTGCAAAACCCTTAAACTTAGAAGATTAGTTTTAAAAATTTTCAAGACTGGAGCAAACATGCTATTTCACAAACTTAGAGAGAGTCAACTATTGCAAAAATTCCTCATATAAATGGTTTCTATAAAGATGATGCATACGGATAATTAATGAAATACAAATATTCATTCATATATGTTTTACTATAATGCCAAAAATCAAATATTTAAAAAAGTTTACATCGATATTTATTTTTAAATTCTAGCAGTTTCCTATTCAGCCTTAGTGATATTAAATATAAATATAATGTATATCTTACATGCTCTGACAAAAAATTATATCTTACATGAATGTTAAAGAAGGGTTTTAAAATAGAAAAAGTGAGCATCTGCGTAAATCATTCCATGCAAAAACGTTCAGCAAGAAATCAATCATGGTTTTGTCGGCCTTTGCAAATTCTTATTCCAACAATTGTTGGAATAGGTAGCTAATTTTTTTTTGTTTTATATAACATAACGTTAGCCACCTATAAATGGATTTAGCTACATGTGAATATTTAGTTACAAATACGTGAATAGTTTAAAATTGTATCATTTGCACAAATATAGCTAAAAATAATAATACTTAACACAATAATTTAAATTTGATTGTGAATAATAAGACTGCGTTTGATATTAATGCAACCAAGTCTAATTTGTTGCAAAAAGGACATTGCACTTTTAAACTTTTGCTGTTGCCAGTAATGTTCGATAGGTCTTCTGGCTAGCAGTGTTAATGGTCACGGTCAATTCATCAACCTGCTTGTCATATTAGTTTATAAATGAGTTTGGGTTAGAATTTTTAAATAAATGGGTTATGATCTGTCAACCCATTTATTCTGTTTAACTCATTAAAGTTTTATATATATGTCGACCCCTTAATTATTTTTTCTTTCTACGTCTTTCTTTTGTTGTCTAATTTTTATTTTTCGACTACTTGATAATTCTTAAAATTTTAGTATAATTTTATAGTAAATTCACACTTTTTATTATAAAAATTGCTAATTAAATGCATGTTTTATATGAAATTTTATGAAAATGATATTTTTCATAAAATCCTTAATTTTTCTATAAAATAGATCATTTTGCAATATCTTTGAAAATATAAAATACCGAAAATAATTACACATTCTAAAAGAGATTAAATAGGTTAAAAATTATCTTTAAAATATGTACAAACCTATTAATATAATTTGGGCAAATTTATAAAATAGTTTAATTGTATAAATCATACATATATGACTACAATTATATTTTAGAATATGGTAATTTTTTTTAAACAATGAAATCATATATGTTAAATTAAATAGGCTTGAAAATAATGGATAAAATAATCTTTAATGGGGTAAATTATTCACATGCATTTTAAGATAAATAAAACAAAGTTAGTTAATATGTAATATTTTGAAATAATTTTAAAAAGTATTATAAAAAGAAATATGCTACTAAAATAATTAAATAATTAAATAAATGTTTTATTTAGCAATTTACGTAGTTAAAACCAGGGCTGCACGTGCACCGCCGGAGCACCAAATCCGGTGCTCCATAATCATCTTCCCCAATTCCAGCCATGGCTTCACGGAGCAGCAGCGAGACCGACCGTTTCAGCCAACCTCTTCTCTGGCAGCATGGATTCCAGATTCCAGCATCAATCCGACTACCGATTTTCCCCTTGTCAATCGAAGCAGCGACCAAGAAATGAGCAGCCACGATTTAAAATCAATGAGCCAGAAATCAGCTCCAAACCATGGCCGACTGGATTCCTCTTCCAGAACCAAGCAATCGACGAACTGGCAGCCATGGATGATTCAAAGCACCAATTTCCACCGAGCAGAAACTGCCCCTGCATTCCGGCGAGATTAATCTGCAGCATCTCCATTTGCCAGCTGCAAAAAGCACCGGAACCACCAGCGTCTTCATCTCCAACTTCACCAGCTGCCCACGATCGGCCCTTTCTCTACAGGCAGCATGCCCTCTGCCTTTCTTCTCTAATTCCGGCGACACTCTCCTAAATTCCGACCACCACCCATCTTCCTCCCCGCACCAGCAGCACTGTAGGCAGCCCCATTTTCCCCCAAATTTCACCAACGCTGAACCGAACCCATTTTTATGGCAGCCAATTAAAGCAGCAATGCAACCCATCTTTTCCACCATCAGCCGCCCCCAAACAACTGCTGCTATGAAAACGGCAGTTGTCTTCCATCTCCAACGAAAAACCAGCAGCCAATAGACACCGCCCTTGTTGCAGGAATCCATCACCCTAGAGAGGAGGCAGCAGCTTCACCAATCACAAGCCCCAATCGCACCGCCTGAATTACTTGGCAATTTCAGCAAATCAAGGCAGCCTTCATCCTCTGCACCTCGCAACCGATCATCGAGCCCCTTTGAACGTCACCATCTACCCATTTACCCGGCCACCGATCAAACCATCTGCCGGCAATCCAAATGCAGCAAACCGAGAATAGCCAGCAGCCCTCTTCCAAGCCAATTCCAGCGGCCAGACCCCACTCCAAATCGGAAGCAACAAGTGTCAGCCGATTCCATCAAGAAGTTGAAAATTCAAATTAATTCGCTGTCTGGATTTTGCCCAGCATCATCTTCCGTCCAACCGCCCAGATTTGCAAGTTCCACCAACGGCAATTATCACGGCGTGGATTGCAGGTACATGTATTAGCTGCATCGCTCAAACCAAAAAGGCAAATGGCAAGGCACAATTTGCAGTGCAAATATCTCACATCGGCTAGGGCATCTCCCTAGCCTCTCATTCACAGGCATAAAAGCCGGGCCCTTTACCCCACACAACAACTCTCACTCTCTTGGGTGGGATCCACTCTTTGTTGGACCCCTAATCAAGTGTGTGGGACTCAGGCAATAAAATTCTCTATGGTGGAGAATTACTTTTTGCTTTGGGTGATGTTTTTATTTTTGCTTTGTAGTTTATTTTCAATGTTTTGTAGTTTTATTAATTTTGCAGTTTAATTTCTAAATTAGATTTGCTACTCTATTTAATGCGTTATTCCTTGCTTTGTAATTTTTATATTAAATTTAATGTATTTTCCTTTCTTACTTTCATAGTTTAAATTTTATTTTTGTAATTATTAATTATTTTCTTAAAGTAGATTTAATTAAGTTGTTTTTAATTAATTACAATTTCTTATTTTCTTCCCCCCCCCCCCTCTCTCCCTCCTTTCTTCTCCTCTCTTTCTAACTCTTCTAATATCTATTTTCTTCCTTCTCTCTCCTTCTAATCTTTCTCTCCGGTTCTTTCCGGTTCTCTCCATTCCTTCTTTCTCTCTCCCCTCAACCTTTTTCTCTATTCTCTCTCTACCCTCTTTTCTATCTTCTCTCTAATTTATTTCTCCCTCCGTTCTCTTCCTTCTTTCTCTGTTTTTTTTTTCTCAAACTCTTCTCTCACATCTCTCTTAGAGCAGATTAGTCTTAAATGATTCGAAATCTTATCAACTCTCTGAGGTTTCAATCCGATTCACCATTATTATACATTATCTTCCATATAGTGTTCATTTTAATGTGTCGGTTATTTTAATTAAATTGGTGATCATAGTACTCTTAACAACAAGCACTTGGTTCACATTACTACTACTCCAATTTTATTTTTCTGTTACTACCTTATTTTCATTTCCCCGATACTGAAAACACTCTTTTGTCTCTTACTGCGAAATCATCGTTTACTAAAGTCTTAACCTTCAGGTCATCTGTAATACAACCTATTAACAACTGGCAAACCTGTTTATTACATGGGTTGTAAATGAATTAAGTTCAAGGTTTTTTAAATAGGTTAATGAACAGATTAGGACTGAGATCTTTTTAATGAGTTAAGATTAGAATTAAACTCCAACTCCTTCAACTCGATCCATTAACACTCTTACTTTCGGCAATAAGGTCTGACATTGAACTGGTAAGCTTTCTACGAATTCTCATAGAGTGTGTATGGGAATGGATAAAATTTTTAATGAAAAATTTTGTTATCAAATGATGTGATATAATAGGGGTAATGATGAGTAGTAAAGATAATAATGTTAAAATAGATAGGTTAGTTGTGTGGATAGTTGTGTAGAAATGATTGAAAAGTAGGGTAGTTGTATAGGAAAATGTGAAAAAATAATTAAAAAATATGATAATTGTGGAGAATGAAAAGTTTTAGATTGAAAAGTTTTAACTTGACAATTTTTAACTATTGTCAAACATACCCATAAGATTTAACGAAACATTTCGGTGGAGCCATTTTAATAGACTAAAGCACAAGGCTTTGATGGGTTTCTTTGATAAAAATCATCCAATAATATATACTTATAAGTTAAGCTTGATCATTTGATACGATCTGATGGAATTCATCAATTTGAGAGGATTCGATTAAAATTAGATCCCATTTGATAAACTATGATGATTTTTTGTATGCAGTAAACTATGATGAATTTGATTAGATTTCATGCCTAACGGATTCCAAGTTTCTCTGGAATTTGATAAGATCTGATCAATTCGATTTTAATTTTTAATGAATTTTAACTTGTTTCAGCATGTCCCTGCTTCTGAGGGTATTTAAACTCAAAAAAGCGTTTCTCCCTGAGAATCCCATTGAAGAAAAGGAAATGTTTTCTTTGTAACCGTACTCGCTCTGGCCAAGCGAATCCTTCTATGGAAGATTATAGTTTTGTAGTGGTGTTTTTATTATTATTATTATTATTATTATTATTATTATTATTATTATTATTATTGCTGCTGTTGTTGTTCTGACAGGACAATGTGGGCCCTCCTAATTATTGCTTTACCAAGATGATTGGAATACAGCTACATGAGGATGTACGGGCCCCTCATTGTCTATTTTGTCCTCTTTACCAAGCAATTTGTCAATGATACGGTAAAAGTTCGTTGACTACTAATGATTTCTTTGGAATTAGGATTCGTTTGGCGGCGCATGATTTTTACTGACCAGGCTGAATGTAAGTGACATCTGTGAAACGTTTGATTTACTTTGCTTATAGTAGATATAAACTTTCCTAAAAGTGCCGGGGTAGTGAAAAAGTTTTAATTAAAAATTCTTTGACGTAAAAGTTTTTTTAAAAAATAAAAATAACTTAATATGAAAAAGGTAACGATAAACAGTACAAAGAGTAAAATTAAAATTGATAGGTTAAACATTAATGTATTTGTGTTGAAAAGTATAGTAATTTTATAAGAAAAGGTGAAAAAAATTAAAAATAGGATAGTTATGAAGAGTAAAATTTTTTAGTGTAAAAAATTCTTTGCCCAAACAAACACCTCATTTAAAAAATATAAAAATTGTTAAGTAGATTTACTTAGACGGTAGAATTTACCAATCCTTAGACATGTAGCAAAATTCACAAAACAGGCGTATCGTCAGCTTATGTGTGAAAAACAAAACTTTAAAGTATGTTTGTTGGACATTGAAAAGTATGTTTGTTGGACATTGAAAACTTTTCAAACAAAATTTTTTTAATGTAAAATACTTTTACTTTCTATAATTATCTTTTTTTTAAAAAAAAATTCATTTTCCTATATAATTATCCTTTCTTTTAATTATTTTTACATAGCTACTCATAGAACTAAAATTTATTCTTCATCATGGCCTCTATTATATTACATCAAAAAAATTTTATTCAACAATTTTACCGCATTTTAAACACACCCAGGTATAGATAAGTAGATAAAGAAATACCTTGCCTGCAGTTTAAAAGAATGAAAGGAATGTTTTTTTGCTTACTTTTTGTTGGGTTATTTTTAAGTATACTACATAATTCATCTATTTTACCTTGTTCGTATATACTTTTATCCACCGTTTAAAACCGAAACAATGTTGTATTCATAAATTCATGAAATTAAATTGATATTTACAAAAATTATTGTTAAAAAGACCCCAATGGATAATCCTAACCAAGGTTGGATTTTGGGTATAAAATTAAAGGTTTTGGAAATTAGAATTATAGTTACAACTAAGAGGTGCATCCTACTGCTACTTTATTATTGTTCCGACAATCAGCTGAGTGGGGAAATAATTCCAGAGATTATTAAATGTTTCAAAGAGGATCACTCCCTGGAAAGTTCAATTTCCACATGGTTGGATGGCCAAGGAATATTGTAATGAAGCGCCCACATTTCTTCTAGATCTCAATGCTAACAGCTATTTAATTACTCCAGACACCAAACCAGATTTGGTAAAAATTTTCCACTTTTTCACTTGGAATTCAAACCCATGTTACAAAAGTTGATTGCCCAGAAAAAAAATTTCTGTTCGGAATTTAATCCTCATTCGGAATTGACTTGGTGTTATCTTCTGTTCTGCATGAGTTTGAACCAGCTGCACCTTGGATCATGCTTCGCAATGTTTGCCCAAGCGTTTCTTTTTATTTTCTCTATTTTTTCATGAATACATAAGCTAAGCAAGGTCTTTTTACTTAAAGATTTTAAAAATCAAAATTTTAAATTTTTTGAATTTCAAAAATAGCATTCAAGCATTTTTTTCATACTTAAATTAGAGTATTAATGGTCATGATCAACCAGTCAACATACTCATCCGACTCGTTTACAAATGGTTTAGATTGCGATTTTTGAATAAATGTGTTATGATCTACCAATCCGTTCATCCATTGAATTAAATAAACAGATTGAGGTTGAAATTTTATGACCCGTCAACATGTTTAGTAATCCACTTAACACATTGAACTCGTTTAACCCATTAAAATTATATGTTTTTGTATAAAGGTAAACCTCTTTGTTATTTTCCTCCATTAAGTCTTCCTTCTACCACATAACTTTCATTTTTCTATTACTGCTTTAGTTCTATTTTCTTATTATTGTTCTATTTTCATTTCCCCTGTGCCCGAATCATCTTCTCGCCTCTCCCTGCAGGATCATCGTCTACCTAAGTTGAGACCTTCAAATTATCTTCTATACAACCTATTAACAACATGTTAACCTGTTTATTAAATAGATTAGGGTTGAGATTTTTTTAATAAGTTAATAAACAGATTATAATTGAAAATTTTTAAATAAGTTAGAATTAGTATTAAGCTTCAACTTGTCTAGCCCAATCTGTTAACACCCCTACCGCAAACCCTTGTTAAAAACCCCACCATGGTAATACTCAAAATATAACTTGTATTCAAAAATTTCATGTCTTACAATTCCATAACAAGATTTATTTACAACTAAGTTTAAGAAAAATCTTTAACTACTTTTTTAATGTGGGATAATCTAAATACACTAAAAGCAAATAAAACAAAATTTTTAATTCTCTTTTCAATGCGGGACAATAAGCCAATGAGTTTCTGCATCTTCCTATGTTTTAAAAATACATATTTTAGTCAATAAAAAAAAATCTTTCTTAGACTTATACAACCATGCAAAAATATTTGAAAAAAAAATGTCGAACTTGCACAAATATTGAAGTATTGTCCCCTAAAAACTTGCCAAAAGCAAAAATGTTCATCAGAGAGAGCGTCGCAGGACACTGACAAATGACATGAAAAGATTTTCTCAACTCCAGTGTTCGGAACCATCCAATAGGATGGGTCAGATGTCATCATGGGTGGGATATTTCTACCATCAGAGAGTCACCAAACACATGCCAACTATTTCACAGAATTGTCACATAGAACAACGACATGGATGCCCGCCCTCCATTAATAACGCAATATGGGTAGAAGATTAAACCACTATTAAATCTCCTGCATGCCCGCCCCCACATTAATTACTAAACATTAATAAATTAATAGCTACAAGAAAAATTGATTGAAAAAGCATATATATCTTATTAAATACGCTTATTAATATAGCCTGACGTTGCCCATCGAAAAAAAAAAAAAAAAAATAGGCCGACGTGCTCTAATTGTCAATGTCAGGTGGGCTCTTAAGAAGTTGATTAGCTACCCGAACGACAATTAAACCACTATATTAATACTCATGGTTTCCTTCCCCACACCTACTAACAGATACAAACAAATAGATTGAAGAAACATACACATTGATCAGATAAGCTGATTAACATAGCCTTGTGTTCCTGCATTGTCAATGACAGGTGGGCTTTTAAAAACTTGATCAGCTAACCAAAATACGATTAAACCACTTAATTAATTTCTGGATTCATCTACAATTAGGACAAGGAATCCAATGATATTTTTGCCAGTTTTGAGTCTACCAACCTCCATTGGCAGAAGTTTCAATGCACACTCAATTAACAAACTGAATGTGACATCCTGTCTAATTGTTTGAGCAGATAATGAATCCATTAATATTCATATTCCTCAGCTGAGTCCAATACATGGGAAAAATGACCAATAAAATCCACCTAGTAAATGTGAATAAGGGCAAAATGCCAGAAAATTTGTAGTTGGACACATCCCTAATCGCTTTTAATGGACAAAACTCTTTTCATTTTGTGGACAACCAATATCTATTATCTACAGGGTGGGAACATAATACTCAGAATTAAGAAACTCAATCCAAGCAAGTCATGTTACAATTTCACGGCACCAAAACATGTTATTGTTTGTAAATGAACCTCTTTAGCCAAACCCCTACTGAGAGATGAAGGGTTGGTATTAAGAGATGAGGAAAATCATTCAATACAAGTGAAGAGAGGTGGGGGCTGCAGTTTTATACTGAATCAACAACTCCTTCAACCTGCTGCCTAGCAAGATATCTCTCCCTTCTTTCTTTCTGCAATGAATGATGAGACGACAACAAAACATAAGCAGTAAATTAGTCTTGGTGGCATAAATCAAGCAAACATGCGGCATGAGAGCCTTAGTATATGCTAATTGCCTGATCCAACACTCCACTGAATAGAGATGCTCGAGAAATCAAAAGATGGAATACCCTTCTGATTTCCGACCATCCAGTGACTGTCCATCAAGCAGACAGCTGAACTCAAAATTGCTACCCAAGAAGCAAATCATTCCCAACATAGACGGCCTACTGCATGGGCTTCATGGATGTAGAAAGAAATAAATTGGCATCATGAATCCACTTGTGTGTCAATAGGCTACATTCATTTTATTTGAAAAGCACGTAGAACACAGCAATGCCATGGTGGGCTCCTTACCCATTCATCAATAACGAGTCCCTCGCCAACAATCCGCGGACCAGTTTCTTCAGGAGGTTTCTTTCGGGCCTCAAGTGCAGCATCAGCCTCAGCCAACTGCCTTTTCAGTTTATCCAATGCCTTCCAAAAAAAATTTTCCAGGATGCAACAAGGATAAGCTTCATATTGATTGGAAATTAATTAATTTCAACAATAAAAAAAACCTACTTACAGGGCAAGGGCGTTCGGGCTCCAAGAAAACAACCCGCAGGATTTGCTCAACAGTTACTTGATCTCTTTGTTCCTCAAACTGTCAAAAGTAAATCGTCAGAGGTTTCTTCTAAATATGAAAAACCATCCTATCACTGAGCATGTAAGAGATGACAAATCATCAGAAAGACGCAGCATCACATTTGCATGAGGCTTACCATACATGGTTAATGGTTTTGAATGTGGATATAATGAAGATTTCCAGAGCATGATTTGCCTCAAGACTATACATCATCCCAGACACGTTTCAGTATTTCACTTCCTCATACAAGGCTATGACTAACAGTCTAACATAAACATGACAAAAGCCACAAAACTACCTCATATCAATCAATACATTAACCATTCACAGGAATCAGCGTCTCAGTCTTATTTCCCAGCAAATTTCACAACAAGCAGAATTTCATATGCACAGACCAGAAAATATAAGAACTAATAAAGCATGCATGACGATACGAAAGTGAATTACCAGTTCTGGTACATAATCCATTGCTCCTTTCACCTTCAAACTCATGATCTTAAACTTAACCTTGCTCTTTTGGTCCTGTTTCTCATTGTTCTCCGGATGTTCCACAAATTTGAACACTATATTTTAAAATGGATGAAGTGAGTAACAGAAAAAATTTTCACCAAAAAAAAGAAAAAAGAAAATGAACAAAAAACAAATGCCATATTAACATACCAGTCGCTATGAGGCTTTCTCCAGGATTGAGTATACCTCCAGGAGGACGCATAAAACAGCTCTTTGGTGCAGTTGTTTGAAACTAAAGCAAGACAAGCAAAACACGAATTCAGATCAAGCAATTAGGAATATGAAGTTCATCAATAACATCTCCGCGACATAATTGAGCAGCAGATATTATCTAATGCTAAGAACACCAATGAGTTATCATCTAAATATCCAGAATTTATGAAATTCCGAATGAAATGCCGAATGAAATTATGAAAGAAAAAGAACCAACAGCCCATTCCCATCCACTAAAAGATTGCATCTGCAAGCTAGAAATTCCCATATCACTGATTACAACAAACTGCATATTAAGACTACGACCTACAAATCAAATGGTTAACATCATCTCAGTACTCTGCACACATATTTTGACGACTTTGACTGGCAACAGGGGGCCGCAGGCAGGCAATGACAATGATCATGGACAGGAAAACATTGAAATAAGTTTTCCCATGTCATAATCCGAAGGATTCATCAAAATTCTGCAACGATTTGCAAATATTAGAACAAGAACTATATTGCATTTTAGTGTAAACACGGGCACACGCAATTAATACCTTGAATGCTACATGAGATTTGCTGACGTTCTTAATCCTGATTGCACTTTTAACCTGTTTACCCGGTTCGTCTACCACAGAAACAAAGGAAGAAAAAGAACATAAGTTACCCCAAACAGGAACTTTATTAACAGTCAGATATACGAAATTACAAAACCATAATTAGCAAAAATTAGGAAGGGGTTCAGATTAGTATTCCGCATTCATTAGAATGTTCCAATCTGAATAAAATCAGGAGGAAAGCTGCATCAACCAATTAACAAAAAGCAAATACCCAATCAAGGAGTTGACTTAAATCCAAAGTCAACAAAGTCGCTACTTTTCAAAGGATCACTGATCCCAAAAGAGAAATTTCGCGGGAAAAACCGAAATATATGTGGAGCCTCTCCACGAGGGAGTTGGAGAAGGGAAAGAAATGACAGATTTCAGAGCAAACACGTTAAATCGAAAAAAGGGTATTCCAAATGAATTAAAATAAAATAAACATAAACCCAAATGAAAAATAACCAAAAGCAATAAAACCCAAGTCATGGAATCGACACTGAACCATCCAAAATCATCAAGTCAGGAAAAAGCAAATAAAGACCACCCACATGGAAAATAAAGCTTCGTGGCCGGATCGAGACGCAATCTGTGGCGCCTGGGAAGCAAGGATCTGGCCACTAGAGAAACAGCGCTGGGAGGCGGATGCGCCCCTTCGACGTGGGTGGCCTGAATCTGCTGCTGATGCAGATGTAGGTGCGGCTGGTTCTGCGACGAAGAGGAGGAGGAAGAGGAAGCAGCATGGCTGGAGTTCCAGAAGGGCATCCGACACAGCTTCCAGACCTTGCCACCGTCGGACGCCGATGATCTCTCCTCAGCAATAGCCATTTTGCTATCCCGCGTCCTTTTTCTCCCCGGGCAATCTCCAAAGGCGTAAGGAGGGAGGCTTTTTCAGTCCATAAGGATTGAGGAGGGTGAGGAATGATGATGAAAGGGCAAGACTTTGCTTTTGGGGTTTGAGCAGGCGCGCGCAGGTAAGGCCTTTGCCTTCGCTTTATTCTGGGACAATTAACGGCAGGCAAAGGCAAACGAGTCTTCCCTTTCTCTCTTTCCTGTAGTTTAACCTTGGGTTTGGGTTTTATGGCACCGGTGATGGCGTGGGTGGGGGTGGATACGGAGTCGCTGTAGCTTGATTTGAGATGCAGAGAAAGCAACGGGCTGAGCTGCCATGTCGAATTTTTGAACCATGATTTAACGATATTGTACAGCTAAGCTCATGTCCGTGGATTGAGGCATCATCTACAGTCCACCAAAGCGGCACAACTGACAAGTACTTGTCCGGGAATACTTTTTTAAAAACAAAAATTTTGTCCTCCGTTTGTAAGTTTTTCATACAAATTTCTCCAGTTTTGGGGACTTGCGGGAAATTTTCCTCCATGAGGGCTCTGAATGTACTTAGACTGTAATATCAGTTATAACGTTCTATAAAAATCCAATAAAGAAAACGAAAATTTTAAACATGAACAAGTAGAGCTGGATTCGTTTGGTACTTTGATTTGGGCTTTAAATGATCGGTTCCACTCCGGTGAAACAATTTTTTTTCGACGTGATGTTGACAATCAATAAAACTTTTTAGAGTGTGTTTGGGAATGGATAAAATTTTTGATGAAAAGATGTAGAGAGTAGAAGTTGTCAAATGATATGATATGATAGGGGTAATGATGAAGAGTAAATAGGATAAAGTTAAAATAAATAGGTTAGTTGTGTGGGTAGTTGTGTAGAAATGATTGAAAAGTAGGATAATTGTATAGAAAAATGTGAATAAATGATTAAAAAATAGGATAGTTGTGGAGAGTGAAAAAGTTTTATATTAAAAAGTTTTAACTTGACAATCTTTACTCGTCAACAAACACACCCTTAAGATGTGTTTGGGAATGAATAAAACTTTTGATGAAAAGTTGTAGAGAGTAAAAGTTGTCAAATGATATAATATGATAAGCGTAATTATGAAGAGTAAATAGGATAAAGTTAAAATAGATCTGTGTAGAAAAGATTGAAAAGTAGGATAGTTGTATAGGAAAATGTGAAGAAACAATTAAAAATAGGGTAGTTGTGGAGAGTGAAAATTTTTAGATTGAAAATTTTTAACTTGACAATTTTTATTCATTAACAAACACACCCTTAATCTAAAACTTTGTATTCTCTGCCATTATCTAACTTTTTAATTATTTTTTCACATCTTTTTGTGCAAGCTACCCTACTTTTAAATTATTCTTATCAATTATTTATACAACTAACCCATCTATTTTAACTTTGTTATCTTTCGGTTACGCCTAAATGCACCCGAATGCACTTAGGCTCAGTGTACCTGGATACATTTAATCCATTTTTTAATATTTTTTTGAAATTTTTTTTATACAACTGTTAATTTAAGTGTATTTAGCATGTCTATCAATTTTTACCATTTTAGTAATTTAAAATTACTAAAATACCACTAATTTTAAGAAATTCAAAATAAATATTTAAAAATATTCAAAAATGGTAAAAATTAATATACATGTTAAATACACTTAGATTAACATTTGTGTAAAAAAAATTCAAAAAAAATTAAAAATGGGTTTTTGCACCCGAGTCCACCAAAGCTAAGTACACCCGGATGCATGAGATCGTAGTCCATTATCTTTACACTTCATCATTGTTCTTATCTTATCACATTATTTTCTATCAATTAAACAACTATTACACAAAAAACTTGGCATCCAAAATTTTATCACTCCCCAAGCACACCCTACACGGTCTATCACGATGATGATGTCATTTATTTGGATTCAAAATTGAAAAAACTTGGTTTACCTGCCTCAACGAAATTTTAATTGGATTTTCTTATTCTAATCCTTTATACTCACTCATATAAGTACCAAATGATAACATTTACATATTCATTTTAAAAATATTGACTTATCATCCGAACTATGTAAAATATATTTTCTCTATGGATGAATGACTCTACAAATTATTATAATATTTTAATGAATTTGTAGTCAGATGTTAATGTGTTTTTCATCATATACATAATTATATGTGAAGCCCAATCCAATGCAAATGTTTGTATTGGATCAAGCTCCATTATATTTTTTAAGAAATTAGAGTTTATTCAACACTTGAATTAAAATAATTTTTAGTATTATAATAAAATAAATAATTTTGGATAATATAAATAGCCAAATTTTAATTTTGTCATCAAAGAGGAGCCATCTAAGAATTCACACAAATTTTGGATGGA
This sequence comes from Annona cherimola, assembly GCA_030490835.1. Classification (NCBI taxonomy): domain Eukaryota; kingdom Viridiplantae; phylum Streptophyta; class Magnoliopsida; order Magnoliales; family Annonaceae; genus Annona; species Annona cherimola. The sequence goes on along the minus strand of CM059975.1, from coordinate 18,718,808 downwards.
AGCCTAAGTTCCATTGAAGTGCTACCCATTACTTAATTATTTATTGAAGTCCGATTTCATGCACCGGCTACAAATACTTATTTTTAAAATTTTTATAAAATTTTTTGCACAAATGTTAATTTAAATGTATTTAGCATGTGTATAAATTTTTTACCGTTTTTAGATATTTTTAGATTTTTTAGATTTTTTAACATTAGTGACTATTTTTAAAATAAAAAATCTAAAAATATTTAAAATTTTAAATTTTAATATATATATTAAATATACTTAGATTAATATTTATGTAAAAAACTTCAAAAAAATTAAAAAATAAGTTAAATACACCTGAGTGCACCGAGCCATACACCGGTGCATTTAGGCTTAGGCATAACCGTTATTTATTTATTCGATCCTCTCTCTTTCGAAGACTATGGACGCAATTTATTATGTAAATTTTTATTTGCAGGGTAGAATATATCAGAGGATGAGGGTGATTGATTGGTAAAATATTAAAATAAAATGATGTTTATCACAAAATAAATAAATTTCAAAATCGATGTAATAATGGTTGTTATCAGCTTTTATGATAAATAAATATAAATTATCCCTTACAAAAAGGAAACTTTGCTTTTAAAACGTAATTAACGAGATGTGGTAGATGGTTTGGTCAAAGAAAAAGAAATGATAATAAAGCAAATAAAAAGAAATAAGCGCTGAATGAAGTCGATAACGACAAAATGGATAGATTGACATAAGGATAGGTTATAATTAGAAAAATGGAAATTTTAAAATAATTTGAAATACCATATTTTTATTCCGACAGTATTTTCTCATTTTATTCATTTTATTTTTGAGTTAAAAGTCGCCAATGGCTAACAAAAGTGTATAAAAGATATTAGGGTTGGATAGTACAAGGTCGGAAGTACCTGGTAAAATTAATGATCTCATTATCCCTTTCATGGAATATACATTTGTCAGGCACTTAGTCATCCAAGATAAGTGATCGGATAAAAAAATTATGGCTAGGCCAATGTTTTTAAATTTTATGGCTTGGTCAATGTCATTTTTGGAACATATTTAATTTATTTTTTAATTAAATTTATTGCCAATCAACCCTTGATTAGAACCATCTTCCAATATTGTATTAATTTTTTAAATAAAATTTAGAGAGGTTTGCTCCTTTTCATTAAAAAAGGCATATCAAGGTGTTTCGTAAAGCTTTCAACTTGGGTAGATTAACCATGATCTAGTCGGCTTTTGGGTTGTACAAGATGTAAAAGATTGTCAATAGAGTAAGCTAGATCTAAAAAATTATTTCAAATCTCTAATTATACTAGAATAGGTTCCAAATAAGTCCCAATGGATACCTTATGTCATATTAATATAAATTTTAATGTGTTATCATTCATATGACTACATTTTTATTTAATTCTATAGCTTATATATTAATTTTTTGGTTTTCCTTCTTTTTTAGAGGAACTTATCTTTTCTTTCTTTTTTTCTCAAACTCTAATATTTTATTTATGTAAATAAAAGCTCAATTGGTTTAAGGTAGAATATTTTGTATTATATCATAAATAAATATGTTGCATTGGAGAACCAATCTGACGTTGATATTAGTAAAATAGAACTTTTCCAAATGAGTTACAGACAGACAAAGTTGACAAAGAAATAGTTTCCTACGGAGTTGCCGCCTGTACTAGACAGCATGTCAGAGGAAAAACCGACTATTATAATAAATTTGTGTTCCCATGGGACCGGTTGGTTTTCAAATGGCCAGCTTATGAGGATGTGTTTGGATACACACAAAACATGTCAATGAAAACTTTTCAATCAAAAACTTTTTACTCCCTATAACTACCTTATTTTTTAATTATTTTTTCACATTTTCCTATATAAATAATCCTACTTTTCAATCATTTCCACACAAATACCCATGCAACTACCCTATCTATTTTAACTTTATTCTCTTTACACCTCATTATTACTCTTATCATATCACATCATTTTCTATCAACTTGACAACTTATACTCAGTGTTTTGAAAACCGGACCGGACCGGACGGTCCGACCGGTCGAACCGCAAATCGGCAGCTGAGCGGTTCGGTTTGGCTCCGGTTCTTGGATTTTAAAGAAAACCGTGCGAACCGTTTGAACCGGGCGGTCGAACCGTGAAAACCGGTCGAACCGCGGTTCGGTTCATAGGTTTTAAAAATAAATAAAAATATCGCGTGGGGCCCAGACCGTCCCTGCCGTCCCGCTCTGCGCCTCTCCCTGGCCCCTGTTCTCTCTTCCCCACTCGCTTGTCTCTCCGCATTAGGGTTTCCAGAACCCATCGCCGGCGGCCTTTCCCCATCTGTCAACCGGCGAGAATCGACGTCCGGCAAGGTCCCTCTCTCCAGCGATGCAAACCCATCTCTCCCGTCCCACCCTCCCGTTTCGATTCTCGCTCGCTCGGCCCCTCTCTCACAGACTATAGGGTTTCGAGAACCCATCGCCGGCAGCTCCTTTCCCCATCGTTCCGCCGGCCAGAATCGTCGTCCGGCGAGGCAGCAACAACTACAACGGCCTCCACCGGTTCTCCCAGGCGGAGGGGTCTGTGGTGTACGTGTCGTTCGAGAGCATCGTTGCGCTGCAGGAGGAGCAGATGGAGGAGATTCTAAAGGGGTTACTGGACAGCGGGCGGCTGTTCTTGTGGGTGCTTAGGACAGGAGGCGAGGACGGCGCCAGGAAAGATGGGGAGACAAGATTCTGGGAGAAGGCGAGGGCGGCGGAGGAGAGGGAGGAAGGGATGGTGGTCGGGTGGTGCTCGCAGGTCCAGCTAGGGGTGCCGTCGCACACTTCCGTGGGCTGCTTCAATTACATTACAATTTTAAATGTTTTTTTCTTATTTTTAAGTGGTCAGTAAAGTAAAATTATATATTTTTTTATAAATATTTTATATCCTTCCATTAATATTTGAAATTTCATTGCAGATATTCTGATCAAGCATATAGGAACAAAAAAAGATGAAATAACTGCACCTATTTCAGGTCAGTGCACTCTTTTTAAATTGTTAAAATTAATCATTATTTTTAAAATTTCATCTTGATTAACATATGTGGTCTTATTTTTTTCTTGATTTGCATGATAATTTTAATATGATGAACTTGAATGTATTATTGATGGCAAGTGTAATTTTTATATTACATATAATTTGTATTTATTTATATATTTAATTTAATTTTAAAATAATTAAATATAATTATTACGTCATAATTATGTCATGTTGACGTCACGGTTCAAAACGGTTTGAACCACGGTTGGACCGGTTGAACCTGAACCGGACACAAAAACGGTTCAGTTACTGGTTCGGTTTTTAAAACATTGCTTATACTCTGAAAAGTTTTCATCAAAAAGTTTTACCTCCAAACAAACACATCCTTAATCTCTCATAGCCGACCCATGCATCCAATCACGATGTTTTTTCATATTCTAACTAAATTTGTATAATACTTCAAAATCTTAGAATTAATTAATTTAAATATGCTTTAAACGTTATAGGATATGTATATCTATCTTAGGCGGAAAAGAATGCAGTAAAACGTAGAGGGCCACCACACAAGACAAGAAATATTTCGATCTTCTCTCGCTAGATAAGCCAGGTTGAGTAAAGGACCTCCATGCGTGATTAAAAATCATCATGAGATCCACTTATCTCGTGTTCCAATTAAGAAATGAATAATTTCATCATGCGATCTCTAGCCACTTACCTTACGGATCCACCATCAACTTTCTGTAACCTGCCATCTTATATTGCAAGAAAACTCAAATTCGAAAACTCAAATTCATTTTCTTGTTATAGGGTACGGGCACGTTCATGCACCAACTTCATTTTCTTGTTTTTATTTTTTTTTCAAATTCAATAATTTATTATATTTATTTAGTGCCCAACTTCTTTGTAAACTTATTCATTTTTACATGTTGATGATTAAGGGGACGTTTCGGAATGTAAAAGTTGTGGGAAATATGGTATTTGGTGGGTGCAGAAAATGAAATATTTTAAAAATTGTATGATTGATATGAAATGATAGGGGTAAAGTTGGAATAAATAGGTTTGTTAGAAAGTAGTTGATAGGGAAAATGATTAGAATATAGGGGTAAAAGTAGAAAAATATGATGCTTGATGGATGAATGATATGTCTTGAAACCCGTGTTCCACCAATTCACTCCCACATTTCCCATATCAGATTCCCAAACGTCCCCTAATATAAAATCTACATTATCCGTTATATTTAGTATAATTAATTTGGCTAATAAGTCAAGTTTTAGCCATATCAAGATGTACAAGGGGCACATTTGCTTCAATAATATATGTATATATACAAATTATGAAAAATATTTAGATCCATTTATAGATGCATTACCAATACTTTATAGAATTATTTATCCATATAGTAATAATATTTTAAATAGTTTCAACTTTCGAGGTTTAAAATACAATTTCAAAATTTATACTTTTAATATTAAATCATTTTGTTGAAAAATTAATATTAAATTATTTTATTATGTTGATAATATACATTTCTAGATCGAGTTTTCATAACAATATAAATGATTAATAAATAGAGTAAATTTTACATTAATCATTAAAGTGGAAAAGGGTGGATAAAGTTACATAGAAGTCAGATTTTACAAAAAGCAGAACTTATTATTTACAATGCTAAAATTATTTTAATTGAAAACTTATATTGGTAAAAAATCAATTAATGAGTTCTAAATTTTGACTCCAAGAGTATAACCTCTTTATTTGACACACCAACCTAAGTCACAAATTATGTTTATTAATATTTATCTACAAATCAAAAGGGAAAATCACACTATCAATGCAAAGTGGGCCCTAATAAACCTAAACTCATGAGATTGCTTTAAAATTTACTACATCCAACGCCAAAGCGACCAAAATTCTAACCAAATTGAAATGGCTCAATGTCATTGCCAATTTGGGGGGTCATTTCATTTTGGTTCATCTAACTTGTGTATTTGCTTTTTAACCTACGAATTTTGTATTTACTTTTTAAACCCTATAAGTTTGTCTTCTTGGCATTTTAAACCTTTAAAATTTTACATCATTAAAATATCAAACTAACAACTATTATTTATAAGTGAAAAGTCTAAAATACTCTTATGGCTTAATTAAGACTTATGTTTTGTTGTGCACTATATGAGTCAACTCAACTAGGTCATATAAAATCATTTTGTCTACATATATGAGTCAAATTAAATTGTAAAGGGTATGATTGTTATTATCGCAAAATCGAGTTCACTTTTTTTTATGAGTTAACTCCTTTTAAGGATAATATTTTCAAAAAAATTGTACTATAGTTTATTGGAATACATGATTTTGATGATGACAAGGATTGCTCTTGATCTTGATTTGAACTAATTTTTTCTTAATTGGTAGGATCAAAGAGTTGATAACGGAAAATCTTGTGATTGCTCATATTTTGGTATTGAATCGTACTTGATTGTCTTTGATTGACTATATCTTGTTAAAGATAAATTTGTTTTGGAAACCTTGTATTTGTGGTTAATTTGGATGTTTAGCTTGAATAAAATTTATGTAGATTGTGTTTATTCGAATAAGTTTTAGAATCTTTGGAGAAAAATTCATTTCTATGAAAACAGAAAAATACCATATTTTTTGACAGCAAAAGGTCAACTAATAATTTGTCATGCACTCTATCTCCAAATCAGTCGACTATTTTAAACCAAAACATCAAATGTTTCAAAAGGTTGTCGGTTTTCAAGACAGAATGTCTACTATTTTCTACCAGCTAGCAAAATAGATAAGACAACTTGAACAAACTGTTATGACTATCTTTCCTACCATCAATTATCTTTTCAAGGATAGACTCGTGGCTAAAAAAGAGAGTTCAAGACCAAGGCAAAAACATACTTTTGAAAAGCAACTTGTAAGGGGATCAAAGAGAAGAAGTTGTTGCTCAAGTCTTCAATGCTTTCTCTTGAAGATTTTGTGCAAATCATGTTGCTTATGTAGAGGTGTTTAAATCATTTTTTCTTGTTCTCTTTTTTCTTGAGTTTGTTATTTTGTACCGCTTTGATTTTAATAACAATCAAACCAAGAGAAAATGAATCAAGAGTGTTGATTCCTTCACTAACCATTTGAAGTTAAGTTTTAAATACAGAAGACAGTTACTTAAACTGTACTACCATAACTCATGTTGAAAAGTTGATCAGTGGAACTCAAACCTTGTGTGCTTGAAGAATGGAGTAAGGCAGGAGGATCAAACTACTAAAAATTACATTGTCTTTATGGTTTTAAATTATATTGTAGTTGAGCTTATGGTTGATTCACAATTGATTATTTAGGTCTCTTTGTAAGCCATTACACCAGATCAACACAGTTATTGACAGATTTTTAGTTCAAAAATAACTGATTTTAGTTCATTTGGCGGTTTGCATTATTTGCAAGATTCAAAACACAAATACGACAAACTTATAAGATTTAAAAAGAAAATACGCTAAATGTACGGGTTAAAAAATTATATATACAAAGTTAAAAGACCAAATTGCTAAAAACCCTGACTTGCCAACCTGCACCCACTCAGAAATGGAGAACATGAATAATAGAAGATCCTGACCGTTCATCTGCTCCAATTCCACTACCGTAATATCACAGGATAAGTAGGGAAACTCGGTAAATGGGGAAAAAATTGCAATGGTCCCAAATTCATGGGGGCATGTTTGATCAGAGGCTTTTCTGACATTGGCTAGGGAAACTTGGTAAATGTGCAATGCACTGCCGTGATAAATGGCTTTTGCACATGTTTGTGTCTCACATCTGATCATCTTCCTTTCCATCTGCATGCACAAATCAATTTAATACCGTACAATGGGCATGCATAAATGATGCAACCGGCCAAGGGGAAGGGGAAGGGGAAGGGGACCAGTAACATTGCCCCAGTCAGTCGGTTAGAGTGCACGCCATGAATGGTGGGCTTTCCAATTAAAATTCAAAGCGGAGTTGCAGGCTCAATTTGGGAAATGTGCTGTGACTCGAATTTCAACTCGCTTGGTTGGCCACCTTCAAATACATCAAGTTTGTTGCAACTACCTTGTTTCTGACGACGCAGGTGCTTGTAATTGAAGATTTTTATTATTATATATTATTTGAAACGTTAAGAACGTGGTTTTGCAGGTGGACCCCTTAAGTTTGCAAAATTTCCACTACTTCGTTAAATTGTACCTATACAAACTACTTGAATTTTATTGTTTGCATATGTTTTAAAAATATTTGCATCTCAGCCTACATTCACCACTGCATAAATGATTACATATTACACTTTTTTCGTACCCAAATTTCATTTTTACTTGTATTTAACTATAAGCATCCAAAATTATAATATTACTTTAAAGACAAGCAACCATATTTATTTGTAGCAAAAAATAAATATCTACGAGTATAATAATATTTGTGTCATAAGCAATATGAAAATTTTTCGCAATTTTTATTCCTCAAATGCACATAGATTTTTAGGACAAATTTCAGGGTTTGTGCACTCATATATTTCCACTCCCCTTAGATTTTTAGGGACAAATTTTTGGGGTTTGCATTCATATATATGCCCACTCCTTGCAATAATATTAAGATTTAGTAACGGACTTTACGCATTATTAAAATTCACAATTTCATTGTGAAACTATTTTAACAACTATAAATGTTTATTGTTAAAATAATGTAATATAATAAGGATAATAATAATAAATAAAGAAAATAAAGTTAAAAGAGATAAGTTTTTTTTAAGGTGAAAACAGTTTGATTTGATTCAATTCAAAGAGAAGATCCTTACAAAGAAATTCAAAAATAAATACAGGAGAATCAACTCTCCACTCCAAATCAACTTTTACAAAATAAACTTGATGCACAAGCTAAATTATAAGCATCTCCCTCTCTCAGTATATGTGACTAAACTACACTATCAAAACCACTCCCTACTCCTCTAATTTCATTCACTAAAAACTTCAAACTAGTCAGCAAGAAACCAGTGCTATGGAGTTAGTTTACCACTATCAACTAACCACTTTCAATATCTATCTTGTGGAAACCCCTTTCTTTTTGCCCATGTCATTCCCAATTTAATAGTTGTTACCTTCATCCATACTGATTGATGCAAACCCCACACGAAACTACATTTGGCCCCAACAAAGTTGCCATTGGAATCCCTTGCCACAGCACCAAATCACATTTCTTTGCTCACTACCTTGCTTCTCGTGTCCGCATTTACTTCAATCCAACTAGCCAGCTTCTGGTTTCCTCCATGTAGAGCTCCTTGTTGAAAGAGAAAGTCGTATAAGTAATTATGTAGAAATGATTGAAAAATATAATAATTGCATAAGAAGATGTGAAAAATAATTAAAAAATATGATAGCCATGAATACTGAAAAGTTTTAGTTTGAAAAATCTTTAACGTAAACAAAAACACCCTTAGTAGCAAAAAATATGCTTCATTGCTAATGCGAAAGTATGAACTATTAACAATAAAATCTAAGCTTTCAACAACCTTATGAAAACCGTTGCTAAAAATAAGGATTATTACAACAAATTAGCTTCATTGCTAAATTTTGTTGCTCAGAGTTTTTCTAGTGACTCAACAATCTTTACAATCAACTGTTAACTGGTTTATGTTCAGTTATTTGCAGGTTAGGTCATGAAAATGTCCTTGTGAACTCAAAATCACCTTGTCGGATAAGGACATTTGGATAGATTAAAAAAATATGTAGTTTTTTTTTTATGTAAATGGAGACTATTGCTCCGGAACTCTAGTTACGCCCACATAATTGTCAACCCCCTTGGCTGTGCTTACGTGACATTAAAAAAGGTAGTTTTAAGTACAAGGTGATTTTATATTTAATGTTTAAAGTGGCAATGGCAATTGGTGACGAGGGCAAGGCAGTTGGTGACGCCACGAATGTATATGTCGAGTGAGGCAGGCAGAATTTCCAGCTCATATACAAATAATGGCGCAGTGGCAGTGGCTGATAGAGCAAGGAATTCCCAATGGCCGCTGATGGACTGAGAGTGTAAACATGACAAAGACAATCCAGCTAAGTGGGCATTCATTTTCAGCTGTCCAATTTTACATTTTAATATTAAAGAAAGGAGACAGATATAAAAAGGGTAGGTCGACTCAACTGCTCCTCTAATCTGTAGTAATGACACAGAGAAAAGCATATATAGATCACACGTCAAAATGGCATGACCCACATTCGTTGAAAATTAGCGTTGAACATGCAGCTAGCTAGTAGATATTGGACATCTTTGTTCGCACCCTTGCGCCGCTAAAGTGGGCTTTGTTTGTGTGAAACTCATCTTTTATGTAATATTTTTTTATTTTTAATAATTTTGATAATTGATGAAAATTTTACTTAATTTATTGTATTTAACATTATTTGTATTATTATATAAAATCTTTCATTTATTTAATATCATTGTGCATAAGTCTCTTCTACAAATATATAAAATTGGTATAATAAAATAATTTAATATTAAATATTAATTTTAAAACAATATTTTCAATATTTATACTTTTGAAAATGTCATTACTATGTAGATATATAATTATATAATTATTATTATATTCCACCATATATGTGAGTGGATTTAATCATTTTATTAATTTACATATGAATATTTATTTTTTAAATAAATTTAATCCATGCTCACATTTGATTTAGATACAAACTTGGAACTTACCGATGCAAAGGCTATACATATGGGAGGGAGAGTGAAAAGGGGAGGATAAATTAAGATGAGAATTGGATCCCACTTTGATTTCCTAGAGGTTGGCAGGCGAGGATTGTTTCGGTTTGGATTTATTCATGCTGTCAAGTGTCAACGGTGTGTGAAAATTATAGATCCATTCCTTTGTTAAACCGAGCTAGCTTTATCGTGAATAATGTGGGAAAGCGAACTTCTTGTCTATCAAGCTAAAAAGGCAGCTTTTGGTTGGCCGTATTTATATTATAGTCGTTTCTATGTCTAATCTTTGTCATAATGGTGTCTTATCCTTTTTAAATTTTCATTCTCTTTTCCTCTTTTTACACTTAACCGTGTATATGTATTCATTGGGACTTTGGTGGGGGGATGCCGCTGAGAATTGTATCCCCAAAAGCCGCTCTCACACTTAATAAGATGGGAGCTAATATTTCATCCGAAAAAAAAGAAAAGAAAAAAAAGAAAGAAAGAAATAAGAAAAAAGATGGGAGCTAATACCAACATTCGGTATTTCATGGGCATTCTCAACCCAAAAGTTCGGTTAAGAGGCGAAGTTTTCTCTCACAATTATTATCGATATGTACTAAAGGCTTTTAGCGCTTTGCACGGAAGCTAGAATTTGTTGCTTCCCTCGTCAATTAACAATCTCTATCCAAACAGAATTTGATCATATGTTCGGCTGAAAAGCATAGCCAAATAAGGCCTAACCTAACACCCATGTTGGGATCTGAATTGGAAAATTTGGACTTTTATCTACTGCATTTTATCTCTAAATGCACATAATAGTTTAAGTTAAATGCAAATTAGTATCTGTACAAAAAAAATCTTAATTGATCATATGGGCCACATTAAAAGAAAACTGTAATATAAAAATATAGGAAGCGTTTCTAGAATAATAGTTCACTAAATACGTTAATTCCTCTAGATATATTGTATTAACACCATTGAAATTTCAATAATATAACTTTGTTTTGTCCTTGTTTTGATGATTATATTACAAGTAATCCAACCATTTATCTAATACTATTTATTTAATCGAAATGCTAAAAGTTATTTCAATTAAATTAAGTCAGCATCTTTTAAAAATGTATAACATATGTCTAAAATTAGTTTTGACTCCGTTCATTCAAATATGGAAATGTGATAAAATTGTATACATTATTATTTGAATGGAAGTCTCTTAGAAAGGATTAAGGGGCACGAATGAGATGTAAAAAATTAGAGATGCAACTCAAGTCGGTTTAGTTTAAATAGTAGTCTATCTTATTCATATCCTATTTCCAAAAAATCTACCCTAAACTACCCGCTTACAGGGTCGGTTCCTACTATACCTTATCTTACCCATTACCCATAGGTATGTTCCGGTTCCAAATTAGTTCCTACAATAACTAAAAACAACACGTGAAAAAAGTATTTTTTGTATTTTTTGTATTATTTTAAATAATATAAAGCAATACTCATTTACATTTTAGACTTTACAATTTAGAATTAACTTTATTTTGTTGTTGTTTACCTCTATTTCCACATTCTTTGTAGCCTCATTATCTATATCAATAACCACATTAACATCATTATCTGCATGCATGTTATGATTATCCATCATTACAAATATAAACTTTATACAAAAATCAAACCAACAATAATTTCTTAACGAATGGGGGATAAAAACTATTATGTATCTATTTATATACACATATTTATAGTAATTTACTATTAAGATACCTATGTGGGTACTCGTTCGGGTCAATTTTAGGTACCCAGCACGTATACCCTACTCTTACCCTAGTTAAGGGGTTAGATAATGATTTCTACCTACCCGTACCCATGAGTAAAATTTTCTACCCTACTGTACCCAATTTAGGGTGAATCGGTAAATACTTGACTAAAGTTGCACCCTTAGTAAATATATGATGAAATTATAATTATGTGCATTGAGAATGAAAAAAAATTATATTGAAAATGTAGAAACTCATATTATAAATTTAAAAAGGCGAATTCCATATATAATCATAAATTCTAATTCTACTTATATCCACAATTCAAATATATTGGTGTATTTTACCCAAAATTCCATTCGTACTTATGTCCCTATGTGAAATGACGAATATGCCCGAAATTTAATTATAATTTTATAAATTAAAATTATGTGAGAGTTGAATGTACTTGATTGCAATATCAGATGTCATAATATATATACACTAATAAAAATATATAATTTATGAAATAAATTTCTCATCAACCATGAAATTGAGAGATTTTTCCTATAAATATTTCCACAATATGAAGGAAACCCGTAAATACTCATACACAGAAGGAAATTAATAAAATCTCACAACTGTGGGAACCCGGGATGCTTTTTCACCTGCGGAACATACCACCAGGCTGTTGGCCCGGTGGGATTTAATATATTATATTTAACATTATTTATTTAGCAAAGAAAATCTTGTTAAGAAAATGTGGCCCATATATATCTTTAATTCGAATGAATAAAACTTGATCTGCTAGCTGAAAGTGATGTTACATATAATAAACATAGTAGATCTCTCATTAATTATCAATTTGAAAAAAAAATAACATATTGATATCGCTTCGTTAATAACGGGATCCTCACTTAAAAACAATTTTATTTTTTAAGGAAAGAAATGAAGAACACGATTATATCATGGACCGGATAGCTTTTGAATAAATTTGGTCTCAGACACGTGCAAGGCCCAAAATTCGAACGAATCGGTTGTTCTTTCACGTGCGGCACACTTTCATCGACCAGAGTCGTGTAATTCGTGTTTGAACTTTGAACTTTGACGTCTCCCAGTTGAAGGCTGAATATAGATATGGAGCCTTTCGGTGGATATGGCAATAAAAAAGGTGTGTCCCACTAATGCGACAGCCTTGCCCCGTCACCCTGGGCCCCACTAAATGAAAACCCTAACCTAACGCCTCTCTCTCTCTCTCCATCCAACCATTCTCCATACGCGCTTTCCAGATGAGATTTTTGTCAGGACAGAAATCAATCCATTCTAACCTCGTCTCATTCTAATCCAATGTCTAGCCATCGAAACCATTCGTTTCTTGCAACGATGAGAAACATATACTCGTGGAGGGCAGTACAGGAGAATTCCCTATTTTATGTGGCCCGCCGAAGCTTAGTTGCTGTCAGTTCTTTAAGAATAAAGGGAGATGATTTTCAACGGTTTGGATGTTGCAGCAAGTGCAAGGGTCGGAAGTTCTTGGTCATCGTACCGTAATTGTCGGTCCAATCTGCTGAACCGGAGGACTTTTCTTTCAAAGCAACCTGATGACATTCGGACATAATCCCAACTTGCTCATTATTAAAATGGGCCATGTGCTATCCACTTGTGCCAGTAGATTTCACGTCACATTATTTCATGGGCCATGATCTGCTTAGTCATCTGACAATGCTCTGGAAATTGGTGCTTCTTCATACACGGCCGCTCCGCACATCTCGATCTTTTGACCATGCAGACTAACGAAATCGCATTGGTCAACAGATGATGAATTTCTGTGGTGAAAGAATTCGATGCGTATTTGGCCTAGTTCAACAGGCACATCCTGATTCATGGGTGCATGAAATCATTCAATTCAATTAGAATTATATTATTCGAATTTTATTAATATGACCTATCAGAACTAAGCGCTTGAAGTGGGCTTTTAATTGGAGTTTCTAAAGCGAGCCTATGAAAATCCGATTTTGGCGAACGAGTATCAAGACTTGCATTTGCAAGAGTAACACGACGTTATTTTGATTTTTGTAATCCTTATGCGGAAATGCGATTGATTCCCACTCCAAGTGACTGCGAATTGCAGACTTTGAACGGGACAAAGCACTTTGACCCTTAAGGTGAGAGGGGGTCAACAAAGGTTTCACACGAGAGGCCTGATCTGGTGCAATCTTGGGCAGCAGAGAGGAAGATATGTAATTCGTTTTTAAAAGAGACATAGGTTTCAAAGTCAACATAATAAAATAATTTAATGCTAAAATATCAAACTTAATATCGATCATAAAATAGTATTTTCAACATTTAAATTATTTAAAATATCATTTATATGTGAACAAATTATTATATAAAGTATTGCTATATTCTTATACATATGTAAATGGATCTTTATGTGTTTTTTATAATTTACACATAAATATATATTTTTTAGTAAATGTAGCCTATGCACATACTTAATTAGGAGTGATTCTATTAGCCCGGGCTAAGTAAATGACCCACTTAGCCCACCTCAAAAAACTTATTTAAAATAACTTTTTTTTGTTTTTTTCTTCATACACTTGTTTATCTAAGTGTATTTAATATATAGACCAAGTTTTACCATTTTTGGAAATGTGCATATATTTTTTTTAGATTTTTGAAAATAAGAGTATTTTAAATGCATATATACACATAGATGTTTGAAAATCTCAAAAAAATAGATAAACATATTCAAAAATGGTAAAACTTGGTCTATATGTTAAATACACTTAGATAAACAAGTACATGAAAAAAAAAGTAAAAAAAAATTATTGTAAATAGGTTTTTTGAGGTGGGCTAAGTGGGCCATTTACTTAGCTCGGGCTAATAGAATCACTCCTCATACTTAATTTAGATAAAACTTAATCTTTTAACTAAACGAATTATGTTAAATATAATAAATTAATTAAATTTTTCATCAAAAATAAAAATCTTAAAATTGGATTATACGGCTCTGCTTTTATGTAACCTAGTTACGTATAAGCAAAACCTACATATATAACCATAAGTTTGCATATAATATAAGCTATGATACATTTGACTCACTTAAATATATTAATATTTATATAAATATATAAATATTTATATAATTATCTATCCATGAATAAATTATATCTTAGAATGGATTTTGCAAATTTGCCTACAAAATTTAATTAATATTGCATCTATGTCCTAAGTTTGTTGAAATTATAAATATGCCTACAAGGTTTGCATAAAATTGCGAGTGCATTCCTTCCGTTATGATGCCGTTAGAATTTTCTATAAAATGATAATAATGTCTTTTAACCCAAATAATATACTTGAAATTTTTGCAAATACCATAAGCATATTTGTAAAAAAATTATAAAATAATAATATAAGTAAAAATATATAAAATAATAAAATTGCAACTATGTCTGTAACAGTTGGAAACATTACAAGTGTATTATTTGGTTTAAATGGTATTTTTATCATTTTACAAAAAATCTAATGGCATCGTATTAAAAGGGATATGGTTGTAATTTTACGCGGCATATTGCAATTCTAACAAATTTCGAGACGCGGATGCAATAGTAGTAAAAAATTGTAGACATATTTGCAAAAATTTCGTATTAGAATTTACATGTTGGAAAAACAACTTTAAAATTATCATTTATTTCAAACTATTTTATTACATTGGTTTTGTTTTATTTTCATATAGGGCTCACACACAAATCTAATTTTGACAAAATTGGTATGCCAATAAAATAAATAATTTTAAATATAATTGGTGGAGTATATTATAATTTTATAATCATGTGAGACACATTTTGAGCCAAATGTACAATAAGTTATGACATATGTAAATAGAGCCCTGATCTTTTGCGTCCGGTAATTTTTTTTTATTTTTTTCATAGGCAAGTAAATCTAGGTGTATTAAATCTATAAACCAAGTTTTACCATTTTTGGATACTTTTAAATATTTTTTTAGATTTTTAAACACAGTGGCATTTTAGTAATTTTTTATTTCTCAGAAAATTAAGGAAATGCCACTAGGTTTTAAAATCCAAAAAAATACTTAAAAGCATACAAAAATGGTAAAGCTTGGTTTATAGATTTAATACACCTAAATTTACTTGCCCATGAAAAAAATGAAAAAATGAAAAAGTATATGTTTTTGGGCAAATGATCAGCCGGCATGTAAATATGCATGATCAAAAGTCATATTTAGATAGCATCCTTAATTATATAATTAATTTAAAATTTTTAATACTATAATGTGAAATCATATATGTGATGCGAATACTTTGAAAGCTATAGAAGGCGGAGCACTTGATATAATAGATGAACTGAATGTCAAAAATAGAATAGAGTTTCTGTTAACTTAAATATAATTCTTAAGATAAAAATGTGTGATGCGTGTCAAAACCGTATGGCAACCTTAGTTAAAAGGTTTTTATTTTTGAAGTTTTTCTGTGGGTTAGCTGAACTAGTCATTCGTTTCGAGGTGATCCAATACTCTGTTCAGTTGGATTTGGATCCATTGGGCCTGCATCATTACATGAAATGGGTTGGCCAACCTCAACCGATCCCTACATATCCTACTTTGATGCTCCTCTAAAAACTCAAAATTATAGCGTCAAAAAAAAAAAAAAAAAAAATCAAAATTATGATTGACATTGCTGTGTATTCCCGTTTCCGAAAGATCAATTTCATATTTGTTTGATTGAAGTTGGTATCTAATTCTACGGTCAGATATATGTTTATTTCCATACTGCCATATATGTGATTATGGTCTTAAAGTTCAAGAGATTAGACTAAAACAGAGACCATAATGGCATTTATAACCTTTTTCACCAGTTGCTGGTAGGCAAGACTTTCAAGTCAACCTTGTAGCAAGAGAAGAATGTGCGCCCAAATGGCTAACCAAACTCAGGCATTGATCTAGCCAAATTGGGAATTGAATGCATTTCACCCAAAGCCAGCCTAAGCTCCATTTCTCACATCCTAAATGCCCAAGGTGCAGAAAAACGCAGATGTCTTATTTATTTCTTGGAGAAGTTCTTGTTGTGAGGAAAAATTAATTATAATTTCAGAGAGAAAAGAAAGTAGGAATGTCACTATTATGCTCTAAACAACATCTCAAGGATGCTAAAGCTGGAATTCAGATTCATCCCATTGCAGCACCGCAGAGTCCCGATTCTGCTCTCTCTTGAGTTTGTCCTTGACAAACCAATCACAAATCCTTCCAGCGTTGAGGTCCTCTATTGCGCAGCCTTCTTGCTCCGATATCACTCTCAGTAGATTCAAAGATGATATCTGTTAAAACATAACACAAACATCAATCACGAAAGATGCACAATGATCAGAGACTATCAATTCTCAAGTGAAAACACCCCATTTTGGGGCTGATTCATCTCTCCATATATATTTAGCCCATGAGCAACTATAGTAATTAAAATGCGGATATCCCTATAGACAGACTGCATTGGTTCTTTTGGACTAGATAGTACGTACAGTGAGTCGACATAGGAAGCGTTCATGAGTGCTTAATCCAGAAATCTCAATCAAGCCAGCTTCCTCTGAGCTTAGGAAGTTTCTCCTCCCACTCTTCTTCTCTCCTGCTTGGCATCCTCTCACCACAAGCCTCTTGCCATACCCTCTTCTATCCTTCGACTTTTCTACTGCATTAATTGTTGTTTAGATGCATAATAAGTTGAAAAGAAAAAAAAAAAAAAAAAAGGATCAAGCATGTTCTAGGTCATTTGTGTGTGCGCAAGCCTTTAATTTAAGTGGCTTGACAATCTTGGGCCAAGTTACAGAACAGACCCAATCCAAGCTAACCTCCACCAAGCAACAGAAACCCGTGATTCGATTAAACCGCACAAGGAAAACATCAGATTTTACGTGTTGCTAATCCATGGACTTGAACATTGCCATGGCTGGATGATGAAAAATCATCACAATTGGTTGTATAGTCTGCATGTTGGAACAGGACCCAAACTTCAGTCTCGTCCAATATATGTTCTGCCGGTGAAATTCACTAAGTTATCTACATTAAGCTGCACTTCAGAATAATTTAAGATTCAAAAAATTAATGGAGGGAAGAAAAAAGGAATAGTGGAACACCTTGATTGAGTGTACACGGAGCTTTTCTTTGAAGTTTTGACAAATGGAGTACAAATGGTAGATTAAGAGGTTGTTTGCAGGATTCGAGTACTTGCATCTCTCTCTATCTTACACACACCACTTGAAGAGCTTGCATGCATGCACAGAGGATATGCTTTTTCTCCCCCTCTGCCTGCTCTCTCTCTCTCTCTCTCTCTCTCTCTCTCTCTCGGGCTAATGTCCATACGGTAAGGATAAGGGTTGGGTAAGTAGAGCCGAAGGGAAACCGGGAAAAGTACTCTCGCTTCTCACCTTTTCAAGTGCGAATTAAGGTCAGTCACCTCGTGGTGAACCAGGGCATGGCGCAGTGGTTCACACCATGGCGTGCGTCGGTGATGACCTGGACTCGAATCCGGAAGGAGCTAGTCTCCATGCTTTGTAATAAAAAAAGGATAATTTTTCTTACACCTATAATATATAATAATTGCATGTAATTTATAATATATCCATAACATTTAATAAATTCATCTTATACTCATAATATTTTATCCTAAATCCTCTCATACCCACACCGTTTAAATATATCCATAACATTTAATAAATTCATCTTATACTCATAATATTTTATCATAAATCCTCTCATATCCACACTGTTAAAACCACTGTTATCTGCCTCATTGAAAAGATGATTTTGTGCTTTTAAAATTTTTCTAATTAAAATAAATCAACCTTAATATGACTTTCAAGTTATTTAATATCTTGTATTAATGATTACTACCATTAACTGAATTATGTTAAGGTTAAATTATCTCAATTAGAAAATTTTAAAAGAGCAAAATCATTTTTTCAATCAGATAGATAATGATGGTTTTAACGGCGTGTGTATGGGAGGAATTAGAATGAAATGTTATGGATATGAAAAGAATTTATAAAATATTGTAGGTATATTAGGAATTATGTGCAATTGTTATGGGTACAACAAGAATTATCCTAGAAAAAAAAAAGTCAGTCACCTAATGCAAGCATGCAATACGGAATTCCTATTCATTGCAACAAATATACTTATAGCAGATATTCTCCAATGTTGAACATACAATAAGCTTTTGTAAAAGTAAGGAGTTATAATTAATTAGAAAGATATCCATCCCTTTTCCTGGTTGGGTTAAATCAATTCGATCAGTAACATCCCAATCTCAAATTCTAGGTCTGCAGGTGACTCTTTTTTTAGAGCTTGGGTTAAGTGATAAAAATAAATAACCCGTTAAATTTTTAGTTTTTCATTTGTCCTAACAAAAGCTAATAACAATCACTAGTGTCTATGTTTTTTCAGAATTGATAAAATTTACATAAGAACATTTTTTGTAATAAAAGTCTTTAAAATAAAAAAATGATATGATATGATAAAGGTAACAATGAGGAATAGAGAGAAAAAGCTCAAATAGATAAGTTAGTTTACGATCAGAAAAATAAATATGTTAGTTGTATAAGTAGTTGTGCAGAAACGATTAAAAAATAAGGTAGTTTTATAGAAAGATATGAATAAATGATTAAAAAATAAAGTAATTATATAAAATAAAAAAGTTTTTGTGTTAAATACCCCTTATGTAAGAAATATCTTCTATAAATATAGCTAGTGTCATCCAGGAATGATTAAAAATTTGGGGAAAAATTATTTTAAAATTTTTTCAAGAAGTTAAAGAGTGATATGATATAATAAAAATTATTATTAGAAATAAAGATAATAAGAATAAAATAAATAGGTTGGTTGTATAAAAATTTGAGAATATACAATAACACTTAGAAATACACGCAAAAATTGAAAAAGGGTAAAATTATTTGATAATTCAGATGTCAAACACCATCAAAAGAGGTGGAAAAAATTAATTATTTTTGTTCTCTATGTTACCAAACCTAAGGTGGAAAAATAAAAGGCAAATTTTATATATACTCATGAATTTTACTCCTATTTCCACTTATATATATGAATTTTCAAAGATTTTTAATATACCTATATGTTTTACGTAGAATTCCACTTATACTCACGCAATTACGAATATATTAAAAAAGCCATTAGCACTTCTATAGAATAACAAAGATGCTAAATAATTTGAGGTTAGTTTGCTAAAAGCAAAAAATTTATATTTAAATATTATTTGATTTTGTAGTTGAAAAGTATTAAAAAATTGGTTTGAATGTAAATTTTTAGATATAAAATCATAACTATGGATGGACATTTTCATCATTTTATAAGTGTTAATGACCCATTTAATGGAAACCTAATATATGTGATATATGTATATATATTTGAAAATAATAAGGTTATACTTAGAATATCAAGTAAAATACGTTGCTATGTTAGAAATTTTTAAAAATTTGTACGCATAAATGAAATTAGGAATAAAATTTATAAGTATATGTAGAATTTGTTCAAAAATAAATTATTTTCTTCCTCCTTGTTACCAAACCTACCGTTATTACAATTAATCTAACCCTACACACTTCCAAAAAAAAAAAAGGACGCTAACCCGAACCGTTAATTCAAATTTAGATTTTAATTTAAGGTTGGGTTTGAGCTCTAATTCGATTTAACTCAGCCGCTTCTTTCGAGTTTAGGCAGGAGAAACTTCAGGGTAATGAAACTTTGCAGCAAAGAAAAGAAAATTTTACAAATAAAACCAACCAATTGCATATTACTTTTATTTAGACTCTAGCAGTTAATTTCCATCAAGAAACAATTATTCAGGAATCATAAGAGCTAATTTGCCAATATTTTTTTCACAAAACTCTTTCTTGTGCGAATAATGGCGTTGAACTTAATTTGGTGATAAAAATATCGTAATGACGTTGAACTACATGAATGGATGATTTTCATTCCATCCTGAAAATGAGCCCCATGTGGAAAAATTTTCGCACAACTGGACGTTCCCAACCCAAATAAAGATCAGTTTGTAAAAGACGAAAAAAAGTGCGAAAAAGTTATTGGTAAAAGATTAGAAAAAGACGAAAGTGTAATATCATATTAATATAATAAGGGTAATAATCGAAAATAAATAAAATAAGTATAAAATGGATAAGAGTAATTGTGCGAAGAAAATGTGAAAAATAATTGAGAAAAGATAATTAAGCTATTAAAATATTGTCAAATCCATAGAAGACGTCGGAAGTGTCACATGCCTTTTCCCCCACACGATTCAAAACACGTATCCGCCACTGGCTGCAGCACACAGACTCGGCCGGCCTTTTGGAGCTTGTACTCACAGAAAAGAGGAAAACCGCTGGCTTTTATCTTGGAAAACCGCCTCTGGTTTTCACGCCCCCGTGGGCCACAGCTCTATAAAGCACAAACCAAACCGTCTCCTCCTCAGTGTTCTGCAATCTGAAAATCCCACTACCGAATCCAAAATTCTCCCTTGAGAAGAAGAAGAGAAACTGAAAATGAAGTATTTGAGCAGAGCGTGGGCGATCGCGGCCAGCGTAGGAGTGGTGGAGTCGCTGAAAGATCAGATGGGACTTTGCCGGTGGAATTACGGCCTCCGAGCTCTCCATCAGCACGCCCAGAAGAGCGTCCGCTCCTACGCCCAAGCTTCTCACCAAGGAGTTTCCTCCTCTCTTAGTTCTTCGGCGTCAGCGTCGGCGTCGGCATCGATGATGACAATAATTCCAGAAGAAGAACGAAGCATTAGATTGATGGAGGCCCAGGAGAAAATGAAGCGCAGAGAGGAATCGCTGAAAAATGTTATGTATATGAGCTGCTGGGGATACAACTAAAAGTTCCCAACAACGAGATTCTTCCCTCTATTGTGTTCAGCTATGAAATTTTGATGCATTGATGGTGGTGCATTACGGGCAATAATTCATGTTTGTTTGACGATCCATCTTTGTTTTCCTTGTCATGTACGTTGATGATGATATTTTTTTCGTCTTGGCATAATGATTCGAAGGAAGAAGTATTTTAAAAAAGCCGTATTGGTGCATTAAGGGATTTTCGTTTTATTTTTCGTATATAACAAAAGCTATCGTATGCATTTGAGATGTATTTACCTTTTAAGGAAAATAAACAAAAATTTATGCAATAGTTCACGCATCCCAAGAGTCAAAATGTGGGGTAAAGAAATCATCTTAATTAAAGCTATAGCCTAATCCATTTGCGGTTATGTCATCAAGGGATTTGTGAAGAACGTAATGCTCAAATCATTAAAGTGGTTTGTGAAGAACTTAATGCTCACGTCATTAAAATGTGTGTTTCAAGTCATATAAGATTTTTGGTGGATTAATTTGTATTATTATTTCTAATATAGTTTTTTTAATTTTTAACATAGTATTTTTTATTTTCAGTACAACTTTATCCATTCTCAATATTACACATTATTATATTCTCTTTTCGGCCTGATCTCAAAATTTTATATGATTTGGAATAGATCTTAAATTTTAATGAGTCATTAAATTTTAGTGAGTCATTTTGGTAGGTTGAGAGATCTTAATATTCAAATCATTAAATTTTAATGGGTCATTTTGGTAGGGTGAGGGGGATGCAGAAAGAGAATCAAGTTCTGTTTGGCCAAGCTTTTAAAGTCAAAGTTTTTAAATTCAAGTTCTTGAATAAGTTTAAAAACGGAACTTATATAAAAATTACAAAAAGTTAAAAAGTGATTGGCTTTATAATTTAAAAAGTACTTCTAATAATATATTAATGTTTGGCTTAAAATATAAACGGAAATATTTCTATGAAACTTTCTTAAACTTTCTTTTTATGTAATTTTTTCCATTTTTAACGTCTAAATGGTTAATGAAAAATTCACTTCATCACTGTGTTTAGCATCACTTATATTATCATGAAAATTCTTTTATTTATCTAATATCACTCTATATGAGCTCTATTTACAAACATATAAAATAAACGTAATAAAATAATTTAATGCTAAATATTAATTTTTAAGTAGTATTTTTAATATCTGAACCATCTAAAATATCAATATTACATATTACATAGATAAATAATTTTATAAAATATTATTAACAAATGATTTTAATTTTATAAAATATACATTCCAATACATATGTAAAAAGATTTAAGCATTTTTAGTAATTTATACATAAATGCACCTATTTTTGAGCAAATGTAGCATATGCACATATTAGATTTGAATAAAACTTAGTTTTATAACTAAATAAATGATGTTAATTACAATGAAAGAATTAGGTTTTTAATCAAGTATCAAAATCTTAAAACTTAAGTTGTTGTATGAAACCATTTCTATGTAACTTAATTACATACAAACGGGTCCGAAATATGAAAGCGTGTAAACATGTAAAGTACTAAGAAGTATAAAAGAAGTGTTTTTTAAACTTTGAATTATTGTTTCTTACCTATCATTAAAGTAAATAAATTGTTATTCAACCCATAAAGAAATCTTTAATGAATTTTAAATTTGATTACATAGGTTTAGAATTTATTTATTTAAAAACTTATTTATTAGTATATTCGTGTGTTTGAAAATTATCCATTTTCATATTTGATTTGAGCTCTTGAATAATGAATATTATTGTCTAGAATTTCAAGACAATTCAGCCCCTTAAGTTGTATGCGGTTGCAAGGGCCTTTTATCACTTAATTTGTAGCAAATAACAATTGGCTTTTGGGATTATGAAAAGCATCGACTTTTACAATTATAAAAAACATGATTTTTCACGATTGTCAATTGCAATGGTAATTTTATTTTCTTAACTAAACACTGCAAACTTGTTTTTTTCCGCCAAAATAAGTATGATTGAACTCGGAATCGCTTGGCCAAACAGAGCATCAGTTGGCTATCTTAGAAAAAGTTATGCGTATCAAAATTTGAGAAGGCATGGAATTTAGGGAGTTAATGGTTTTTAATCTGGCATTTATTGCTAAACAAGCTGGGAGGGTGGTGCCTAAAGCAAACACACCATGCTCTCAAATTTTTAGGCTAGATATTTTCCCGAGAGTTTTTGGAACTGCAAAATCTCAGCTGGATGCTCATGTCTCGAGGAGCATAGCTTCAGCCCGTATTCTCCTTCAGATGGGGCGCAAGTGGAGGGTTGGATGTAGTAAAGAGGTGCATTTCTTTAAGGATAAATGAGCAGAGGGGACTATACAGAATTCGCCAGCTTCCAGAAGGTTTTTATGATGAAATGAAGATAGAGCACTTCATTGATAGAGAGTGTAGAGTCTAGAGTTTGGAAAGAAGAGGAAATCAAGCTGGTTGCAGGGGAGACGAGCTGGGAGCAAGTCAAATTCATTCCCCTACCTGAATTAGAAGAGGCAGATCAGATTTTCTGGGAACCTGAAAGTAGACGGTTGTTTCAGAGTTGAATCTACGTATAGACTTGCACATAAGAAGAAAATGGAGGAAGATGGGATGATTCAGATTGGAGATAGAGGGACATTAGGATATTGAGGGCCATATGGAAGATCAGGCTATCAAAAAAGTTTAAATCTTTGGATGGCGATTGTACACAAGATCCCTTCCCACGAGATCAAAACTTGTTGAGGAGAGGTATAAATGTAGATTCTAACTGTATTTTTTGCAGGTAGCATTTGAAAGATGAAGACCATCTATTTTGATGATGCGGCTGCTTCAAAGAAAGCCTAGCAGGTCATATCTAGGAGGACACATTCAAAGAAACATCAGAGGCATGGACGATCTCCTTGCAGTACTTTCTTTTGGTAAGAAGTTTTTGCCCCTGATGTTATTCATAACAATGGCGTGGATATTCTGGTTCATGATGAATAAATTGCTGGAGGGTCCTTCATCGCCCTCAAACCCCTTGGCTGCTGTGGGCGCAATATTGAGTAATGGAGTTGTTGGAATGTTCAAAATTATAATAAGTATAATATAATGTCAAAGATAAACAACAAAAGTAAAATAGCTAAAGCGGTAACACATGCATCGCTTGGTTGTTTGAAAAATTCAAACAGCAACATGTTTGAAACAACATGAATTAAATTAAACATGATCCATCCTCAGACATCTTAGTATCTTATTGAAAACATCTACTGCTCTTGTCTTAATTCAAACATTGTGTTTCCTAGTTGTTGATTTACAGAGTTGCCATATATTTTTGAAATTCTCTCTACTGAACTAAAAATTCTATCTTCATGTATTTGTGTGCTTAGAAGAGCTACTGCTTCCTATTCTAATTTAGGTTTTACTTTTTGTATCATGGAGACAACTGCAAAATTACCATAAGTAGTAAATATGGTAGCAAAATTGCTTCAAGAAAAGTGACATTATAACACTCTTGAAGTGAAACTTGATTTTATTTTCACATTTACCACTTTCTTTATTTTCTTTTTTTATAAATGGAGTATGGATTTCATATATCAGTTGTAAACATCACAGATCATTCAAAAGAGGAACTTCAATCTGATAACTAGCCCAGCTAGATGGAGACAAGCTGACTGTTTTAAAATGAATGTGGATGCTTGGTGGGCAAGATGCTAGGTGAAGCAGGGAATGGATAGTCTGTTTTGGATGGAGGCGACGGTAATCCTCTTGGGTATGGAATGGGCAAGGAAGATGGAAATTTAGAAGCTGAAAATGGAGAACGATTCCATGATTATGGTAAAGTAGCTATTAGGCAATAGTTATCCTACTACCAACCTGAAATACATTGTGCAGGAAATCAAGAAGAGGGAGAATGGGTTGGAAAGTATAAAGTACACTCGTGTTGAGAGAAGACAACATGCCTGCGCACCAAATGGCTAAAGAGGCTCCGAATGTTTTTTCGTGTTGATATACTCTGGCATTTTGAGCCACCGAATTGTATTACTGATACATTGTACAAGGATCTATCTTTATTTATGAATTGAGCTGTTAATTTAAAAACAAGTGTTTGGCACCATATTAAAAAAAAATAGGTGTTTGGAACTTTGGATGAATGCACGTGCGCTTGCCTGTTCCAAAGCATCCTGATGCTTAAACGAGACAGACATCGGGCGGAGATGCAATGATGTATATTAGAGTGGAGAGATGGAATGGTCATATAATGATATATTTTAGGAATGAAAAAAATAATATAAAAAATGCAAAAAAAAGTATCCTCAAGCTATGTTTATGTTAAAGTAATAAAACTTTTAGATGAAATTTTTTTGATATACATTTGTTTCTATCAAAAACTTTTTAAACAAAAACTTTTTCGTCTAAATTTTTTTATTTTCCATGACTACTCTATTTTTTAATTATTTCTTTATATCTTCTTTTATAATTATCTTACTTTTCAATCATTTGTACGTGATTACTCATACAATTAATATATTTATTTTAATTTCACTTTATTTACTCTTATTATTATTCTTATAATATCACATTATTTTCTTTTATTTAAAAATTTTTTAGATAAAAAGTTTTTATACTAAAATTTTTAGACGAAAATTTTTTTAAATTTGAAGAGAATGACGCAATATGGTTGGAATAATGATGATGAGTAAAGAAAATAAAGTTAAAATAAATAAATTTTGTAAAAATAATTAGAAAGTAAGATAATTATATAGAAATTTGTAAAAAACTAATTAAAAAATAAAGTAGTTACAAAAACTGAAAAAATTTAAATTGAAAAAGTTTAGTAAATTTAAATTGACAAAATTTAGTTTAACATTTTTTTCTTATTACCAAATATATCCTAAAACTTTTCTTTCTTCGTTACTATCCTATGCCTTAATTTTCAATTATGTTGTGTCAATTATTATTACAACTCTGTATAATTAACATATCTATTTGCCAAATATATCCTAAAATTTTTCTTTCTTCATTTTTACAACACTTTATATAATTAACATATTTATTTACCAAATATATCCTAAAACTTTTCTTTCTTCGTACTTTAATTTTCAATTATTTTTTATTTTTATACAACTCTCAGTATAACTAACATATCTATTTTTTTTTATAAAAAAACTAACATATTTATTTTAACTTCATTCTTTTTATATCTCATCATTACTTTTATTATATTATATTATTTTCCATTAAAAACTTTTATACTATTATACTATTAGAAATAACTTTTATACTATACTATTATACTATTAGGAAGGTTTTTGTTGCAAACAAACCTGCCTAAATTGAAAAGGTTATCTTCAAAGGGGTGCACTTTTCCGTGCACATTTTAAAAAGATGCGCTTATTTTAGATTTATTTACTTTAATTTTTCATCTTCTCAGTCCCCCATTAGATGATTTCTTTCCAGTTCAATTTTTAATTCTTCTCATTTTTGCCCTGGCATTACCGCAATTGATAAAAAAAATTTTATGTATATATTTACAACCATCGAAGTTATTTTACGTTGGAGCCCCATCAGAACATGTTTGGATAGCAAGAAATGTATCCGACTCAACAGGCTTTACTTTTTTTTTTTTTTTTTGTCCTTTTCTTTTTTAGGAATCAACAGGCTTTACTTAGAAAGCTTTTAAATAGAAGTTGCTTTTTGCAAGTTCATGTTTGAGAAGGAACTTCTTAGCGCCTGCAGAACAGAACCTTTTCTACTGAGCAATGCGAAATAATGGAACTATTCGAATTACTTATTTCTTTTTCTTAGTTCCTGTTTGGATTTTATAGTTGACATAAGGAATGTGATCTCAAATAATTGTTCCGAGTTACAGCCACCCAAATGCTACCACTCATCTTTTGACGGAAAGCAGTTCCACCCCCTGTTTTAGATCTATTTCGATTTCTTCCCTCGTTCTACTAATCAATCAGTCGATTCAATTATGTAACCTACTAGCTAGCCCTTGGATGGTTGATTGGATTTGCAAATTTCTCTCTTTTAAAGACGTGAGACATCTTCTTTCCAAAAAGAAGAGGTGAGACACCAGTCGGTACCAAGTGATCTAAAATCAACATAAAAAATTCCACCACACCCATCATCTCCACATTTTACAATCAACAACTGCTCACACCCAAATCACAGAAAATAGCAGATTATAAAACCTTATACACACAAACCCAAACCATTGCAATACCAACATCAAATAAATAGAGAATCGCAGATAGATTCCGCAATCTTCTTTGCCCCCAAAATGGAATACACAGTTACTTGATTACAATATGTACACAAAATACATCCGCATATTGACCTTATTTTAAACACTTAATCGCACCCAAAGCTCAAAACAAGAGCGATAGCAACCCAAATTCCAGAATCTTCAATTGGGTCCCCAAAAGCTCAAGTACATGACCGTGCGCAGCGACTCCTCTGCCTTCTTTCCATGGGCATCGATGGTCTTGATCGACCGAGAGGAAGGATCAGAGGCAGTAGCAGCAGAAGCAGAAGAAAAGGGGCTCACCTGCTGCGGGGAAGCTGTCGCAGGGCCGTTGAGGGATGTGTGAGGAGATTGCTCTTTCACGCCTAGCCTGCAGCGCTGCAACGAAATCCTGCTCATCTTACCACCTAAAACTCGACTTCTCGCACACCATCGAGACCTTAGAAGAAAAACTAAAGGGGGTAGCTACTCTTTATATAGAGAGCTGAGCAACGATAAGATTCTACACGCAGCTACACGTCGTCGCAACACATGCGATTAAGCGAATATGGCGGAAAAAGATAAAGTACAGCCTCCAGAATTCTGGGCTGCATTGAAAAATCATAAATTATAACATGCAATATTTTTCATATGATCACGTGGGCCACAACAATTTTTGGCGAATGAACGGGTTCCATGAGTTTTCTGAAAATTTCAATTAAATTGATAAAAAAAAATAAAATCTTACAAAGTATCTAATAAAAAGTAATTTTTGATTATTTGGAAGGATCAGATCTTGTTAACTTTACCAAGCCATATGCACGGACGGGATGAATTTATGCCTGCGTGTGAACTTGGCGAAAAATCGCCTTCTAGTGGCAACTTATCTAGATATTTCGGAATTTTCACTGACAAGTGTCATTATACTCAATAAAGGACAACATAGGTATTGGAGAATCCGCCGGCCCAGCCGGTTGTTTAGAATAAATCCGCTGGCCGGTAACGTAGATGGGATGCGAGTGAGAATATTTGTACCTTACTCGTTCGATTATCAAATTAACACCGCCCGAAAAAAAATCAAAACCGTTTATCTGATGAAAATTTTAGTAGATTGAATTTAGTGAATATTTATTATAAATATTTCTTAATTTTTCCTTAATAGAGTAATGAGATAATTGTGGGAATTTCGGTCATAAATTCCCCTAATCTTGAGCCATTCTATAGCAACTTTTGATTGGCTCATATGGATGGGTAAGATTACGAGGCCGAAGAAGGGATTATGGCATAATAGATAAGCCGGCTTAATTCGGTGCATTCCTCCTACATGCGCGCAACTCACCTAGAAACTGGATTTCCACATGGATAGTTTGTCCTCCACGAAATAATTACATCCCTAACTAATTCCCTAATTACCAAACGTCATTATTGCGGACCTTATTGTCTAAATTTTTTTCACCCCGTTGTGTTGACTTCGAAAATGGGGAAAAAGAAAGAACACAGCCAAGTAAAAATATGAAAATAATAAGGTGATTATTAAAAGTAACTTTAGATAAGTGGAAAGAGAGTGGATTAGCCACCTCCGTATACGTGAACTTTAATTTTATTTTTAATTATGATTTATTATTAATCAATTCTTGATTTTTTTTTTCAGATGCCTACTTCACATTTTTTCCAATGCCCTGTGTATATCTTTCTATTACACTAACTAAACGAGGACCGCAATCTCCTGCGCCCCTGCTCCCGGGCGCACACACCTCTTTTTTTAATTTTTTTTAAAAATGTTGATATAGGTGTATTTAACATGTGTATAAATTTTTACCATTTTTGGGGTATTTTAGATATTTATTTTTTATTTTTGAAAATCAATGGCATTTTCGTAATTTAAAATTACCTAAAATGCCACTGATTTTCAAAAATAAAAAATAAATATCTAAAATACTCAAAAAATGGTAAAAATTTATACACATGTTAACTACACCTAGATTAACAGTTCTATGAAAAAATTTTGAAAAAAAAAAAAAGTATATGCGCCCGGGAGCAGGGAGATTGCAGTCCACTAAACGACACCCATTAGGTTTAGACAACGATATCATCCACAAAGTTCTCGGCAGTGAAAACGGGCAGTTTGATGTGCCTAACAATCCCGAACTCGATCCAGTGCTCCAGGAGCCATAGAAGGTGTCTTAATTAAAATAGTAGTCTTTTGAATTTAAGCTAAAGATAACCAAACATATATAAGATACATACGCAATTCTATTCAGGTGGTATTATACTTCTACTAAGAGTAATGATGGGAAAAACTCTATTTATACAGAGGAGTCTGGGTCCCTCTTTCATATGTATACAAATACAAGTGGTTTCCATCTACTACAAGTATCACAGGGAGAAGTGCTGAGGGAAAAGATTTCGCACTCTACACGTTCTACAGTTGGAATTTATACACATAGATTCAGGTACGCTTCCGCATCACATGATTTTCTACAGGTTGCATAGACACATTTTAAAAAAAAAATTTGTAACTTTTTTATACGAAGGTTAATTTAAGTATATTTAATATGTGTATCAATTTTTAAAATTACTAAAATGCCATTGATTTTTAAATATCCGAAAAAATATTTAAAAATTTTCAAAAAGGTAAAAATTGATATACATGTTAAATACACTTAGATTAACTATTGCATAAAAATTTCAAAAAAATATAAAAAATCTATATATGCACCGAAAGTATCGAGGCTCAATGCTCCCGGGAGCAGTGGATAAGGCTCCTAACAATCCAATCATATGTTTGATGCTACTTTTAAGTTATTTTTCTAAAAAAAAAATATTTTATAGAACACTTAAGGGGCAGCAAATTTTTAAAAGATTTTGGGGTATGTATATTCATCCTCAAACAATGTAAATCATATGATTCATTCAACTCATAAAATTAAAATAATGATCACTTTATTATTCACAAATGATATGTTCATCCTCTTGTATGTTGTCCGGATTCCGATCATGTGCACCCGGGTGCACTGCACTGAAGCCATTTTAACTCATTTTTTTTATTTTTTTGAAATTTTTTTATACAAGTGTTAATCTATGTGTATTTAACATGTGTATCAATTTTTACCATTTTTAAAATGCCACTGATTTTCAAAAATTAAAAATAAATATCTAAAATACTCCAAAAATGGTAAAAATTGATACAAATGTTAAATACACTTAGATTAACACTTGTATAAAAAAAATTCAAAAAAAATAAAAAAATGGGTTAATGCGTCAGGGTGCACTAAAGCTAAGTGCACCCGAGTGCACAGGATCGGGATCCCATTTTGTATATTTGATGTCTCTCCTCCTTTTTTATTTTATTTTATTTAAAGGATATCTTCAGCTTTTTGTGAAAGATTGGAAAATAGATGATTTTATCATTTAAATTTATGAGAGATTAAAATGTAAGCGTAAAGATAGTGCGGTCTTTCAATTTGTCTAAGAACATTGAAGTTGAAAGACTGAAGACAAATAATCTCTATTATTTATGTCAATAAGAGATTAAAAGCCAAGTTTAAAATTTGAGATTTTTTTAATTGGTTGGAGAAAGATTACAAGACTGGTAATATCTTCCGTTTATGCACATGAGAGATCAAAGCTAAGTATAAAATTTTTTACCCGTGAATGGTAAGGAAAAAGAGATAAGTGACATGGAATGAGATTTATGTGTTGTTAATCTTGCAACATCAAGAAAAAAGAAATAAGAGATAGGATGTCTTTGTTTGAAAGAAGAGAGTGATTGGTCCTAATGTAAGTTAATAAAATCACA
Source organism: Annona cherimola (assembly GCA_030490835.1). Lineage (NCBI taxonomy): Eukaryota > Viridiplantae > Streptophyta > Magnoliopsida > Magnoliales > Annonaceae > Annona > Annona cherimola. The sequence goes on along the minus strand of CM059975.1, from coordinate 18,687,449 downwards.
TACTTTTTTATTTAAAACAGGTGTCTTGTTAAAAAAACTATTTTAGTTGTCTTTGGATTGCCTTTAATTCTATCTAAGAGGATGGAAGTTGTTAGAATGTATTATAATATGAAGTTATCTCATAAACTTTGTAGCATAGTCATCTTTGTGGACCCACTTATATATTAATAATATATTATTGTTTAGAGTTACATAATAGGCTCTACAATTTAGGTCTTTTGAGAGCTATAGAAGCTATGAATCATACACTTATAGTTGGAATAAATGATCCAACTCCATCTATGGGGCTTCTAACCCACTTTAGGAAGTTTGAATAACTATGTATAATTTTTTTCTTGATGTGAGAGATGTAAATTTTAAGTTTTATTTTAGTTTGATCCAGTTAACTACAAAAATTATCATTAGGCTATCAAATTGATTTAGTGGATAACTTATCGAGTTATTTAAACTCGCTCATAATGAAATTATTTGATATGGTTAATATATATATATATATATAGATAAGTTATGATAAAAAAAAATTTGGAATGAATGATAACCCATGTTGTAGATATTTTAATTCATTAGGGAATCCTTTAATGATGATGATTATTTTCAGTAATGTTGACTAGAGCAATATCGTCATATTGTGGTTGCAGCTTGGCCACTACATTATGCTATTTTCATTTTTGTTTTGTTATTGACCAATACAAAACATAAGATGACAAGTCTTTAACTATATTAAGTGGCTTTTGCAGCAACTGATAATGTATCCCTACATGTTGAATTGGCATCTTACACATAAGATAATGTATGAAAGTTCACCATTTCCCTCTTTGACATTTTTCATGCCTCAGCCATCAGCTTAGATTGCTTCTTACAAATAATTTTTTTGAATTAAAAGGTTAAATGGTTGATCTTGACCTCTTCATTATGGGTATATTCTTTGTATACTTTGTTGAATTTCTAAATACATCAATTTAACAACCCTCATTAATTTTAATAATGCAACAGTCACCTTGTCATCTATTAGTCTCTCTATGTGCTTGATTTTTAATGTTATTATCCAAGATCTAAAGTTGTAGATGCCCTATCCCAAACCCTATTTGTAAACCTAAGTCTAATAGCTTTGTGAATGCAGCGTGAAACATATTTGGTGTAATGTTATGACAATACAGCAGAAACAGTGTAAGGAAGTTTAGGCCAAACAATGTGTTAATCCTAATGTATGACAAAATGCTTAAGAGTAGGAGGTGAATTGAGCATTAAAAATTGTTGCTTCAATAAAATGTGTATGACACCAAGATTTAATATTTAGATAGGCTGTAGTGAGTGCTAAATGCATGAAAAAAATTATTCTTTAGTTAATGTACAAGGAAATGAGTCGCATGACAAATGGGTTAAATTTATTCATTAGGTTAGTTATCACATGCATCGATGTCTCATGTTAAGAATTAAGTACTAATGATCGAGCTTATAGCAATTTACCATTAATTTTCACTAAGTACAACATTGATAATTTATATGTATTTAATTGTATAAGACCAACCTAATATGCATATTAAAGTGTACTATTATGAGCATAGATGTTGCTGACTAGTCTTCTTTATCTCGTTTAATAGTAGGAGTGTAAATAGAGTTGGTCTCAACCTAAATCCAACTAACCCAACTCGATTTATGATAAGGTTAGATTAGGTATTTAAAAAAATATATATCACATAACACTTTTTAATCCAACCGAATTTTAAAAGTGTGTTAATTCAAGTTAAATGTTTGTCAACCTAACCTAATTTCGTGTGTTGATGTAAAATATAATAAATTGTTTAAAAATAGTCATACAAGATCAATCATGTTTAATTATTATTTTAAATTGACACATAGAATCATATAACACATAAGCATATGATAGACATTATTAATTTGAAGTATAATTACTTAGCAATTATGTTATATTATAAGTCATAATTAGAAGATATTTCTATAAAAAAAGATTAATTTTTATTCTTTAATATAAAGTTTGTATTTTAAAATTAATTTAATTAAGCAAAAAATTTTACATATTATATATTTATTAACGCGATTTGTATCCCAAACTGAATCGATTTATATGGATTTAGTTTAAGGTTGGGTTGAAATTTAAAAATAAAGTTGGATTAAAGTTTTACAAATAAGGTTAGGGTTGAAAATATGTCGATTGAAGTCTCCCTGACTCGATTTACACCCTTTTTTGATAGTTATATTTTAATTATGACATCCATCTTAAATCAAATAAAATAAAAATGTATAATGAAGTGCATGACTTGGGTTTCATGTTTAGATAAGCTATCAAGAGGAGGCTCAATTGGACATTTCATTAGCCCAAAATATCATAAGATTTTAATTGCAGGGAATGAAACACATAAAAAATAGATATATTGATAGCAAGAAGCCAATTGCATGAGTTTGTTCTCATGCTTAGATGGACTGGTAGGAAGTTGTAAGCTTCCATTACTAGTCTAAGATAACTATGAAGTAGACAATGGATAAGAAAGTAAATTCATTATGTAATTACAAGGAAACCAATGAGCACACAAAGTAAAGTGCATGAGCTTGATTTCATGCTTAAATGACTCATTGCTTTCATCCTTAAATGAGCCTTTAGGGAATTATAGGCTTTCAGTATCAAATCAAGGCAATCATAAGATCCGAAATTTATAAGAAAATAAATATATCAAATAATCGTAAGAAAATAAATAAAGAGCAAAGAATTACGATGAAACCAATGAGCACACAAAGTAAAGTGCATGAGCTTGATTTCATGCTTAAATGACTCATTGCTTTCATCCTTAAATGAGCCTTTAGGGAATTACAGGCTTTCAGTATCAAATCAAGGCAATCATAAGATCCAAAATTTATAAGAAAATAAATATATCAAATAATCGTAAGAAAATAAATAAAGAGCAAAGACTAAAATGCATTCAAAATTTCTTTATTTTTATCAATAAATTAATTAATATTTACTTATTTAGTTTGTGTGCTTGAGAGTTCATATGGATAACCAACAAGTTGATTGTCAGAGCTTACTATAATGTGGCAGGTTTAAATTACCCAAGCTCTATCTTTTTAGAATGAGGAATGATCTTATAAGCTCGAGTTAAGTGAGTAGCCCACATAAAAAACTAATTGAAAATACTTTTTTTATTTTTTCTTTATACACTTGTTTATTTAAGTGTATTTAACATATAAAATAAAATTTATAGATAAACAAGTATATGAAGAAAAAAAAGTAAAAAAAAATATTTTAAATGAACTTTTTGAAATGGGCTAAGCGAAATATTTTCTTTGCTCGGACTAATTGAATCACGTATCTTTTATAATTTAAGTATAAATTGACTTTGAAGCATCCATTTTAAGCAAATTGCTTGAATCTCATGTCAAATATGTCATTGGTATTTATTAGAAGTTGCTGATCAAAAATTGGATTTCCTTAATCAGGTTACCAACTTACTCGAGATGTTCTTAACCTTGAATACGTACAGTAAAAAAGAAAAAGAACATTAAGAAGTTAAAAAAAAAAGAAAGAACATTATGTATAATAAGAAAAGTAAGTAAATAAATAACCCATATCTCTTAATTAAATAGACACTCGGATGGTGGGACCAGATCATAACCAACCCATATTAATCAAGAGTTCTAGATGTTTAAAATGAATTGGATATAAAAATAAATAAAATTTAACATTTGAATCAAGTGATTACATAAAATTGGGAGCGATTCTATGACTATATGATACTTGAATGATGATGCAACCATGGTAGGATATGTGTTAAATCAGGAACATTGTCTCAATGACATAGATGATCTCTAGATGAGCCTTTGCATGAAATTTTTCAAAATAGTTGTAAAAGATCAAAGGTGAAAATTTTCTTTTTTAAAAAAAAATTGTCCTTAGAATTTTGTGGGAGGTCAATGTGCTCAAATGAGCCAAAAACGTATTTATTAAGAAAAATGGATTTGATTTAGTAGTATTTTTATTTCTCAAATTTAGGGCGGAAAATATTTAAAAATCAACATGCATTGCAACTTGCAAGTCGGCACAGCGGTTGATGCACGTCATGCGTATTGGCAGCCATCGTACGTGGTGCCCTGTAATTCGTTACCATTCACATGCAGGTGGTTGTCGACAGAGAAAGTTGGCTAGACTTAAGGATTTGATTTGTTTGGCCGAGCAATGCATTGCTGCGTAGTAAAATACAGGCTGCTTGCATTTTGTGAAAAGCATCAATGGACAGCTTCCTACAAATGTGTAAGTTTTTGCTAATGGATGTGTTTGGAACGCGATACAACTTTTGAATGGAGCCAAAGACATTCAAACTGTTAAAAAGTGTTAGTAGTTACACGATGATGGAGGTTATTAGCAACTGCAACAGGAAGCAATGGCGACCGGTGGACACTAGCCTGAAATTTTTTTTGGGCCCCTGATTTCAAAATTTTGGTTTTTACCCAATTCTGCTTGCAGATATGGCCATTTTAAGTTTTTTTCTTTTTTGTATTTTATATATTGTATAAATTTTTATCTTTTCATACGCAAACTCCCAGTTGCATAAAATTTTCTATAATAATGCCAAGATGCTGACCTAGAACATCATTATTTCTAATGATATTCAATATCTTTATTTACACCATTAGGGCATATCTCAAATTTTCTAGAGAAAAATAAATCCCTTCAATTAGTAGTGAGTAGAGGTGTACAAATTAATAAAAAAAAAAATTCTCAAGCTTTTTCACACATTCTTTTTCATAAAATTAATATATATTTTTAGACAGTTATTATATTTTCCAATAGTTTTTTTATACATTTTCGTATAATTAACCTATCTATTTTAACTTATTTTTTTTTACTTTATTTATTACTTTGTCATATTAAATCACTCCATTATTTTTTCAAAACTCGTTTACCCTGAAAATTTTCCTTTCTTTTTAAAATTTTTCATACGAAGCCACAATGTTAATAAATGTACAACCGATAGTTAAGCTGAACTTTCCTTTAAAACAAGTTTATCATAAGAATTAGTCAGCGAAACCCAACTCAATTTTTTAAAATTTAACTACTATTAGAGGAAAATTTTTTAATAGATAGAATTAGGATTGATTAACATCGGATGGAAAAGGGCTTTGGATTTGGTTGACACTCGACAGCAATCCGCATTGTCTCATTGACAGTCCAGGCCAGACCTTGGGTGTTGTTCCATTCCCACGCCCGGCTTCCCGCTCCGCAAATCTCCTCCTCGAGTCACCCCCATTTGACCCGACGCGGGTAGGCCCACGTCAGCCGCCTGTCAAAATTCTATTGGCTCATTCCTAAAATTTCAATCCATGCTTCCTGTGCCTTGCGTCTAATCCCATCTGCTTCCATCCACATGACGTCACCCTTCCATCTATCCGACCGTCCATTTTCACTTCTCATCTTGTCCATTGCATCATTTCCACTATCATGGCGTATTATCTAAGCCTTTTATAGTGACTTTCAGATCAAATAATCCAACCTATCTATTACTATTAATATCATAAACGTATTTTCCTTAAAATTTTAAGGTGTTTATTTACAATTTTGACGGTTTGGATCGTTGGATCGATTTGCATGGTTGGCCTCGCGAGGAGGACGAACTATGACCTGTCAGTCGCGCAGAACGATAACGGGTTCGCGGATAAGCCTCCTTAGTGGCGTGGAGCCTCTCGCTTCTCTTGCGTCTGCGACTCGTCTTCCTTCCCGCGATGAGAGACCGCAACTTGTAAAATTACCAGAACGCCCCTGGGATCTATTACACTGGAAAAGCCCCCCTCAGCTGCCGCCGCCGCCGCCGCCGCCGCTTCTCATGGCTGCAATTTCGTCCTTGTCTTTCGCTGCATTAGGCTTAGCTAACGAGAGGAAACTATCGGCTTCTTCCTTTCGCTCGCCTACTCCTGATTTCGAAGCTTTTCGGATCCGAATAGCATCCGTTTCCGATGCAATTTCTGTTCGAAGCTCGAATGCAAGTGCTCGTATGGTTGTTCGATGCATGACAACTGCATCTGGTCAGTTTTTTTTTTTTTTTTTTTTTAAAACCTTATTTTCTTTTTCTTTTTTAATTCTCCAAATTCTCTTTTATCTTTCTATCTAGGATTGTTTTGGTAGTTAGTCTTTTATTGAAAAGGAAGACTTTTATTTGTATTTTTCCTGCAATGATTGGAATCCCCTTTTTTGTGAAATCTACAGCAATGGAAGAGACTGTTACGGTAGCTTTTTACGCTACACGAATTGGTAGTCAGCCACATTGTAGGACTTGGGACTACTGAGATTGTTGCTCATGGCATTCTCAACAACTGGAATGGACCTTTGGGCTTTTGCATTGAAACAGGAAATCTTCATCACCCCACATCACTGGAACTACCTGTTAATTGGTGTTGCAGCGCACTTCGTAATTTTAGGACCTTCACATTTTTTAAATTTGGGAATGGATAAAACTTTTGATGAAAAGTTGTAGAGAGTAGAAGTTGTCAAATGATGTGATATGATAGGGGTAATAATGAGAAATAAATAGGATAAAGTTGAAATAGATATGTTAGTTGTGTTGGTATTTGTGTATAAATGATTAAAAAGTAGGGTAGTTGTATAGAAAAATGTGAAGAAATAATTAAAAAATAGGATAGTGTTGAGAGTGAAAAGTTTTAGATGGAAAAGTTTTAACTTGAAAACTTTTATGAATTACCAAACACCCCCTTAATCATTCGCTGTTCAAGAGAGAGAATTCTGAAGTGAAATGTGTGACTGATAACAATCAGTAAAATTTGGATTTTGCATCGAGATGCGAGCATAATGCTCTAGGGGTTATGGTGGTTCACATACATGTGCTTGGAATTCATTTTCTGCTTCAATCACTTAAAAAAAAAGTTGATTTTTGGCTACTAAAATTTTGCTTGCAGAAGGTTAAAATTTGGTTGCTAAAGAAAAACGTGATTACTAATAATTTGTGGCATATGTTATATAGCAACCGCTAGGAAGAAATTTGGTTGTCAATAGTTTGTATTTTTGTATTTAGGCTTTGGTTGTCAAAACATTATCATAAGCAAGGAAAATTTTCCTTGCTAATGAAAGCATCACCATAAGCACCAATTGACTCCCCAAGGATCTCATGCTCCGCTGTCAAGTTGTTCAAGCTTGCTGGATGTTATGGCACCAAAAAGGAAATGGTGTATTTCAAACCTTAATAAAATTGAACTGTCAAAGGATATAGTCTGTGTTGATCTAAACAAAAGTTGAAATGGCATGTGATGTTCATTTTTAGTTGGCTTCTTTCTGCAGATGTCCCGACTGTATCAGAAACAAAGTTGAGTTTTCTCAAGTCCTACAAGCGGCCCATTCCAAGCATATATAATACCGTGTTGCAGGAGTTAATGGTTCAGCAGCATCTAATGAGGTACAAGAGGACGTATAAATATGATGCTGTCTTTGCTCTCGGATTTGTCACGGTCTATGATCAACTTATGGAAGGGTACCCTAGCAATGAAGATCGGGATGAAATTTTCAGAGCATATATACAGGCTTTGAAGGAGAATCCTGAGCAATACAGGTCTGCTTAATATCCACTCTTAACTCACTTTGAATCAGTAAAAGTATTGAAACTTGTGTGGAAGCTTGGATCAAAGTATTAGAACATACCCAGTATTCCAAAGCAATGTTTGCTTTGGCTTTTGTTTTTGTCAGCAGCTCTCCAGATCTAATAGTGAATTCACCTAGAAACTCTTCTCCACACTGGCTATTACATATGAATTCATGCTGATAAATGTCCCTATGGTAGTTGAAGGACCCATATGAGAATGTTGTTCCTTGATTGCATGATCCTTCTGAATAGGTACTATTCCCGTTTTGGACCTTATTTCCTTTCTACTTTTCATTCCCATTTTCTAATCTTTTTGTCGAAGCCTTCATCGGTCTATTTATGCTTCAGAACTAGAAAACACAAGCATTCTCACCCTTTTCCTCTAACTTATGCCATTCAATCTATGTGTCATGTAAGAATGTTTGCTTAACATCTACGCATTGAGTTAGTAAAAAGGTCAACCTTTGGTAGATGCTACAGAAAGATTGCAACAAACTGAGGTTATTTTTGCTACAGGCTTTGTCAAAACTTTGAGTTTGTTTACAAATGACATATCCACAAGGTTAGTATTGGCAGACTGACATGAGGATGTTGAGATAATTTCATGGAAAGACTAGGAAGGACAAATGAGAAATAAAACAATCCGAAATAATCTAAAATAAGGTAGGTGACAAATCTTGGGAAACCAGAGTTAGTTTATTCATGTGCATTGAAGAACTGCGGTCATCAGGATGAAGTGGAAGACATTGGGATGTTAGAGGAGGCCAGAAGAACATGTATAGTGGTCAAACAAAAAAAAAAATTATGAAACCACAGACTTGTTGAGGACATGGTCTATGATTAACAGCAACTACATATGATTGATTTCAGTTGATTTTATTTAAGTGGTAAATGACTTATGATGTCGATGAATTTTGTGCAAGATCATGTTCTTAGGTGCGAGTGGATTTTTGAGAGGATTTTGCGTTGCCTGGGAGATAATTGCATGGCATGCCCTGTCATGGTCTACGATTAATGGCAACTACATATGATTCATTTCAGTTGATTTTATTTAAGCGGTAAATGGCTTATGATGTCAATGAATTTTGTGCAAGATCACTTTCTTAGCACTGGTGGATTTTTGAGTGGTTTTTGTGCTGCTTGGGAGATAATTGCATGGCATGTCCTATCACAAAATTGTCAATAAGCATGGAGAGTGTGTGTGTGTGTGTACGTGTGCACGCGTTATCCTCCCCTCATGCCGGTGGCACTGATCTGATTGCAAAACACCATATATCCTAGGAGTTCCTTATATCAATTTTTTCTTCATTTATCTTGGGTTTTAAGTCAAGAGCACTGTCATTGACATTGCTTGTATCCCATAGAAAATCAAATGTGTCTTTATTTTCTACAGAGCTGATGCACAAAAGTTGGAGGAGTGGGCCCGCTCTCAGAATGCTGTCTCATTGGTTGAGTTTCCGTCCAGAGAAGGAGAAGTTGAGAGCATTTTGAAAGACATTTCTGAAAGGGCTGGTGGTAAAGGCAGCTTTAGCTATAGCCGTTTCTTTGCAATTGGTCTATTTCGTCTTCTTGAGCTTGCAAATGCAACAGAACCCACAATTTTAGAGAAGGTTTGCTCAATGCTTATGCGCACAGGATGGTTAACTGGATTCATAAATTATCTTTTTTCTTTTTCTTGCCCCAAACTGCAAAGTCGACATCCATTTCTCCCTTTACGGTGCCAATCATTTTTTGGGGGGCTAAAGTCTGTCTTCAAGTTTACTTCTCCTTTATATGAATAAATCATTTTTTCTCCTCCAATCCATTCTTTTGTAGTTATTTGAATCATCATGTAATAAGAAGGTGGTTTAGATGAGATTGACTGGAACCAAAATATAAATTTGTGGGACTAGTGGGACGAGGATTTCGAGCTGCTATGACTTGTTTCTGTGCATTTCATGATTTCAGGACATTTCATTTTCATATAACGTTACCTCCGGATGGAAACATTAATGAACTGTACTTCTAGAGAAGCAATAAGATAAAATTGCTCCATATAATGTCTGTTGTTCCATTCAATGAAAGAGAACTTAACGTTTCATTGTTTCCTGCTATCAACAGCTTTGTGCTGCATTAAATATAAATAAAAGAAGTGTGGATAGAGATCTTGATGTGTATCGAAACCTTCTTTCCAAGTTGGTACAAGCTAAGGAGCTCCTAAAGGAGTATGTTGACAGGTATGAATTGCTTCTTTCCTCGGTATCCCTATCATTTTTCTCTAGCATGGTAAAATCCGTGTTCCTAGTATCTGTGCATTACCATTATTGCTGATGGTTGATATAGAAGCATGTATCCATATCTTAGGCTAATGCATATTAAAGTGTCACTGAGTTAAGGAATGTGGCAAAAAGCTTTGGATTTCTAAATAGATTCTCAGAGGAACAACAAAGCGCATATATTTACACGTTCATGGAATAAACTGTCTCTGAAAAGCAAATGCACATATCAAGTTTCTTTGAAGCTTGTATTCTATCGCTGAGGTTGCTGTTGAGGAACATAAGAAAACTAGACACGATGACAGAAATTACTGCAACGACATATATAAATTGTTTGGGCTATATCTTATATTTGCATAGGGCATCCTGCGGTTTACTAAATTGCCGTTGGCATTGCCGAAAATCCAATTTTCCTCTTATATTGATACCCCTAATGGTAAATTAACACTGGAAATGTCCACTTCAAAGAAAAAATGGCAGTGCATGTGAAGAAACACGTGAAAGCTCCCAGACGATGCTTGATGCTAAACTGTCAATTCATACTTAGTGCAGTCTAACAATAAAACTTCTCCTTATTGAATTGATTTGCAGAGAGAAGAAAAAACAAGAGGAAAGAGTAGAATCTCAGAAGGCGAATGAGGCCATTACAAAGTGCACAGGAGATTATCAGTATGCAGGCCTGTAACCATGAAGGCTGTGCCTCCAATTGCATAGGCTTTCTACCTCCGGGAACTACCAGGCAAACTTCCAGCTAAGTCCACCGGCAGAAAACAGTTACGCATTTCAGAATGTATCATTTCACAATATTGGAATGTGGACATATCCAGCTGAATTGATCCTTCCCCCCACCCCCTTTTTTCACCTTTTTTGTATGTTTAATTGTATTGCTAATTTTCTTGTTAAGAATGTGCAAAACGCATTTGGATCCATATCCCCAAGTGGCTATTTTTCTTGTGTTTTTACCCTCTCAAAAATTTGATCACCATTGATGGCATTGTTTTAGTTGAAAATATTTGATCACATCTGTTCCTTTAGACGTCAAAAAGTGTAACCAAGATTGTCTTATGCATATCACGCAAAAGATTGTCTTATGCATCATTTTCTAGGCGTTTTTTCCATTGCAAATAAACATTGGGTAAAAAACGCTAAACACCGTTGGAAGCGATGGATGCCTGCGTCTGGAGGTGTGCAGGATGCCGCTCATTTCACCGTGTTTGATTTTACACGAAATAATTAGTGGGGAAATTCCACATATATTTATGAATTTTACTTCTTATTCCACTTATATTTAAAAGCTTTTAAATTTTCCAAATATACTCACTTATTTTGTCTAAGATTTCATTTATACCCATACTATCAGGATTTGTTACAAGAGTAGTTACACTTTTTATAAAATAATGAATGTGCTCAAGCCCTAATATAACTTGGTGTTAATTTGCTTAAAGTTAAAAATTACATCTAAATAATATATTATTCTGAATGGGTAAAATACTAAAAATTCATTAGAACGGTAGTTTTTAGCTATATAGTTTGCTCAAAGTTAGAAATTACAATTGAATAATATGCCATTTGGTAAGGGTAAAAGTACTAAAAATTCATTAGAAGGTGAGTTTTTAGCTATATAATTGTAACTAGGCCTTAGGCATATTCATCATTTCATAAGGCTAATGGTTCCTTTAATCAATCCCTAATGGTATAGGTATGAATAGAATTTTAGGCAAAACATATAGATATATTTAAAATTTTAAGAGTTTGTGAGTATAAGTAAATTTAAAGGTAAAATTTGTAAGCATATTTAGAATTTTCCTAATTATTACCTTTAATGCTTCTTCCATTGTAATTTGTACACTCTTTGGAAACTTATATAGTTGTCCAACAAGCAATGACTAATGTAATTGGCTAGAAGGTAATATTTCAATGTAGAAAATATGAATATAGTTTTTTAAAATATTTAATCTGTGTAATAATTGATAAAAAAAAATTTATGTATCACCATCCTAGGTGACCAGGCAACTAACTGAGGACAACTTCAGAAGAGGGATAAAAAAAGTAATTTCTACCAACCTTAAATCATAGACCTCCCACCCTACACACAGTTATGTCAACTACGTGGATGACTAAGTGATGTCAGTGAATCTAAATTTTGATATGACTAGAAAGTAAAATTATAAATATTACTTACAATGTTTAAAAATAGTAAAACGGGTAACTAGAAATTGAACACGATGGCTATTTTAATAACTTTTATATTTACTATTACGTTTTATTGTTAAAATTCTAATTAAAACTACGAGTTACGTAATCGTATCATGATTCTCTCAAAATATCGTTAAACTATAAAACAAATACATGCGAATCATGATATTAATACTTACTCTGTCTGACGTTTTGGAAATTACATACGTCAAATAGTTATGAAGTCCTGACGTGAGTTTATCAGCTCGTGTGGGAAATATAATCAACTGACAGCATTTGAGAAACAGTAACAAATCAAATATTATATCGATCCAGAGATTATCACCAAATCCCAAAGTCAGATCCATCGTCCAAAAACATGAGTCATTTCTTTATAGATTCATGAATGATTTTGTTACTTGAAAAACTCGACGCTTATTTCAGATTTGTTTTTATCCAAACGTCAATTTCCATTAATCATTACTTATCCAAAATTTCATCGAGAATTTTTTTTTTTTTTTTTTCCTGATTTTACTAATAGTTTTAGCGATAACAGCTATAATATCTTGAACAAAAGAATTTATTTATCAGTGGGGTCGAACAATAAATTTATCTTGGTCAATATTATGGTATTTTGGTGAGAGATTCTCAAGAACGATGGTCTAAAGACTCCATGGCTCGCACAAGCCAAGAAAACACCTCCGCCTAAAGACCATGTATTTCGGTGAGTCAGATGCAAAAACAACATTTGAATCGACCAATCAGACTGCAGGTTGTAATTTACATTTCCAAAATAGTTATATCAAAAAATGATTTAAGACCCAAGAAGAGGGGGGGAAATTTTAAAAAGAATTCTCATTGTGACTGTGTTGGAATAATTATGATACTGATAAGAGATTCTCTTGTTTAAGGTCTCCTAAGAGGAAATGAATTCCATCAATGGGGCTTTCAAAGCATAGATAGAGACGGTCTTTTTGAATCCGTTTCCTAACAGTGTCAAGATTCTGGCAAGAGATTATCTTGTAAAAAGACATGACTATCATTAAAACTTCTCCCTGTCCAAAATGCAGAAATTAGATTTTTTTAGACACTGATTCCAAAACCTAAAAGGTACATTCAGAAAATCTTTTCAGAGGTCTCTATGACCCACGTTTTCTGTTTTGGTTCCACGCATGACAAGTTCGTGTTGGTTTGAACTTCGGAAGAAATCCATTCAAATACACAAACGATGCTAATCTTTTTTTTTTTTTTATCTATCTATCTTACATCTCATTTTCATATTACAAACAAACCTGCGAAAGACAATAAACTCATCTCTAACCAGGAAGACAACAAACTCCCTATCAATAATCGCAACACCCTGACCCACGAATGCGTGCAGACGGGGTGCTGTACATGACTACCCGGCCAAAGGCCTGTTAGACAAATGATGCTAATTTGGGTGCACGTGAGATATGCATGGGATGTGATTTGTTACACCCGGCTGCACTTGACTCGGTATACTTGGATGCATTTAAAACTTTTTCATAAGAGTATTAATCTAAATGTACTTAATATGTGTATTAATTTTTACCATTTTTGAAGATTTTTAGATTTTTTTTTGAATTTTTAAAAATTAGTGGCATTTTAGTAATTTGCCGCTAATTTTTTTAAATTTTAAAAAATTAGTAGCATTTTAGTAATTTCAAATTACTAAAAATGCCGCTAATTTTTTAAAATCAAAAAAATTTAAAAATATCCAAAAATGGTAAAAATTGATACATATGTTAAATACACTTAGATTAATAGTTGTGAAAAAAATTTTAAAATTTTAAAAAATGAATATTTACACCCAGGTGCATACAATCAAGTTACAATATGTATTGCTTGTTGGGAAACGAGATTTTTACGTTCATACGTGCAAAGTTTGCGCGAAATTACAAGGATGTTAAAATTTTTATAAAATTTGCATTTATACCTGTAAGGTTTGCTTGAAATTATAGACATACATATAAACCTTAAACTCTCTTTGCAAATGATGATAATGCCCCTTGTAAATAATAAAACGAAAAAATAGAACTGCCTTTAAAATACCAAAAAAATTAGTACTTCATAGTAAATGGATCCTTTTAATGTGAGGAACATCCATATAAACAATTTTTTTGGTATTTTAAAGGTATCTGCCTGTATTGTTAATAAATAAAAAAATACAAGAAAATGCCTTTTGAAACTCCAAAAAATTGTTTTTTTACAAATATTCCTCGCACCAAATAGATTTTATTATATGAGGAATATTTTTTAAAAAAATAAATTATTTTTGTATTTAAAAGGAATTTTATCGTATTTTTATTTCATTGTTTACAAGGGTATTTTCATTATTTCAAAAAAGGATTTAAGGTTTGTATGTACGCCTACAATTTCAAGGGAAACTTGTAGATACGGATGCAAATTTTGCAAACCTCATGACACACTTCTAATTTCACCTAAACTTTGTAGGCAAGGATGCAGAAACCCCATTAAAGGTTACACTTTAACTTGGCAGCAAAAAGAACACTTCTCTTGAAAAAAGCCATAATGAAAATTACTGAAATCAAAAGAAAGCATGCAAGAGTCAATATGAAGCTATGGCTGAGCTTTACACTTAAAATTTTGTGCTTATAAATAGAAAATGATACATTTGAATCTAGAAGCTTGCCCAGGAGATATAATTGGCTTTGATTTTATTCAGAATGGATTTACCCGCACCTATGATTTCATCAGTCACAGACGAGATACACAACCTGCCTACTATCAATGAACCTTCAGCAGATGGTGGGCCAAACATCCTTACGTGATCATGTCAGACAGGTAATGGAGCTAGATTCTAGCACAGGACACTAAAACCAAGAAGGATGACTATGGCATCAGGTGCAGTTTAACTAAGGTGACTGATTTCGACCTCATCTGATATTCTAAATGTATCTGCTGCACCAAACTTTCTCTTTTCCTCATAATCTTCGTCTGAGTTGTCTTCACTGCTGCTGTCTCCAACTACCTCATCGCCATTGCCTGTGGATGAACTTGGCCTGGGGTTTTTGTAACTTTGGGATTTGCAGTCCTCAGTTGCAAGCATTTTGACTTGACCAAGATGAGAGATCTCCACTACAACAGTTTCATCATCAACAGGGAGAGGCTGTTTCCAGGGCTCCCCATCAATTCTCATGAATGTAAATTCAGCTGCTCCTTTATGGAACTCAAACCGGATTCGATGTGCCTGCAGATAGAAAAATAAAAATTACATGGTTTATGCTATAACGCATTCCGAGGCCCTGATCACTTAAAAAGGCATTTATCAAAGATGGTTATTTGAGAGATCAAAGGTTGCAAGACTCCCAAATGCATTTTTCCATGCTTATGTTCCATGATCCATGCCCTAGAAACTGACGCAATGCAAGTTACAAGATAGCTTGATCGTTGCTCCACATACAGATATGACCCACCACATGTGAAAGGGCTCAAAACAGAGTCAGGTTGCATGAACCACCTGATGATTAGCACATTAGAGTCTTGAGGAAGAAATCCACCTTTTTTTAATTATCATAGAGAGGCTGATGTACTGCTTCCAAGGGAAAACAGTAGAACCTATTTTTTATTATTCATTTGTGATGATGATGCATATTTCTTTAATAAAAAAACAAAACCTATATTTTATTGTTCTTTTCATAGTCATGTTGACAACGAGATTTGCTTTGAAACCACTACTATGAAATACCAATGATCCAGCCTTTTTAGAATTTGAAGTGAAAATAAATGCAACTTTTAGCAATCGAAAATAAAATCCATAAACATCTTCAACTAAATTTCCTTCCAGATCATGCACATTTGACAATGTTTTCCATCGAAGGTCAGAATTTCAACTTGAGAGAAATTGAACTTAGTACCTGGGCAAGACGAGTCCCATGGCCTTTGGGAGCAAGTAAAACAAGCCCATGCCAAGCATCTCTAAAGCCCACAACCTCGAGGAGGCCATCATCTACAAATGGCTCAGTCAAATCCCTCTGAGTAACAAAATATGATGATCAGGTGGAAACAGAGCCCTTTTATTGAAATATATGGAGAACTAATACTAGAAGAGAAGATAAATTTAAAAATCACAACTGGAACTTACATCTCGTTCTTTCCTCTTGTTTGGCGAACCCCAGGGATTTAATCCTCCAGAAAAGCTAGGCAAGTTGAGACAAACTATAGATCGGATACTGCCAATTAGAGATAATATCAGATACATATACCATAAGGGATCGCGAAGCCCTTTAAAACATTTATTATATCCAACATTTTAGAGAAAACAGGGATATTCCCAACAATGGATTTCTAAGCCTTTACATTCACTCATGAGTTGTAACAGTGATCCAGGCTGTTCATCTGGTGGATTCAAGCTGACGAGTCCATGTTCTAGAAATTGGACAATTGAAGTCATCATACCAGCCTAGCCAACTCGTATGGAACCGGCATTCACATTTTGGCCCACCTGATTGTTGCCCAAGTCTGATATTCTGGTTATGCTGAAGCAAGTTTCAGTTATCATGACTCATAATTGTCGTTATATTTCATTATTAACTTGGCAGCTGGAACAGAGACAATGGGTTTGAAAAAAAAATGCATACTTTACCTGCGGGGTATGACAAGCTCTTGCCATTGACCATGTTCATGTTTTCTCATTATCTTAACCTTCGCAAGCTGCGCAATATTTCTGCATAGAAAAATGAAACCCTTAAAATTGATCCTGTCAACTTATAAGAAAATTAAGGTTGAAAACTATGCAAAAAAAGGCACAAGACTCTGTGCTTCCATTGAATTTACACAAAGCATTCCTTATAATACATTCCATTTTATTGCCCTTGATGTAGCATTGAATTTCATTGAGTAGCCTAAAGAACTAAATTCTTTCTGGCATTTTGATGTTGAATTGCTGGCATTTTCACCATATTTTGCAATTAAATTAGAACTAAGCATTTTCAGTATGTCGAAAAGCTTTCCTATACTATGGAAAGCTCATAATGCACAATCTTATATGTATCAGAGTATGAAATTTTTGGATTAATGCCTATGCCTTTGGTTGACTCTGAATCAAACAACAACCCAATGCAGAGAATCTGGCCAGAAAATAAAAAGGAAAACAGTTGGTGATATTGTCTAAAATATAAGTGAAAAAACCTTGAATCACCATGATATACCAAAGGAGGGTGTATTGCCAATCATAGGTGGACATAATCAGTATCAAAGCAGGGTGTATTGCTATAATTTTGAAACAATTAGCAGAAGATGATAGCCCTAGTTCAGGCATCAGCAGAGTCAAGGTCAGTCTAGCTTATTCCAGAATTTTTATTTTAGATTTACTTTTTACTTTTCAAGAGTTTCATGCACAGAAAAGCCAAAATACACCAGATAGCAGTTCTATTGGAAAATGAAATAAAGACTGCATGGTAACAGAATTACAGAAAGATCCTAATAAAATCATTTAGCAAACTTTTGATTGAGATACCTTGTAGAAGGATGCACGAGTGATGCAAAAAACCATCCTTGTGTGCATCCAAGCTTTGCGTATGTGGTCTGAGTCAGGAAAAAAAAAAAAAAAAGAACAAGACATAATACAAATTCCAATGACAATTTTAAGAATCATTCAGACCAAAGTGACATATACATGTATAATATTGCTTCCACCACAGAATTTTTGTTCTCAATTAATTTTGTATCATAGACTAATAATTAGTTAAATAGAATTTTGATTATTAAATTATTATACAAAGGAGTGAGAGGATATCTGCAAATGACAAGCTAGGTATGAATCATGAAAGCAGACTTTTTCAAAAACTAGAGGTTAGGCTGCAGAGTTGCTGCCCTTCCCAAATATTGCTGAGAGCCTCATGCACTGATCATACACTCTATAGAGCGCATTGCACAGCATAAAAGTAAGGCTCGCTGCCTACAACTTTGATGGAGAAAGCTTGAATTACAGAATAGCCTACAAAGAAAACAAGGGTAAGGCTGCTTAAATCTTGCCCTCCTTAGATCCCACTGGATGGTGGCCTCTGGCCTCATGCCAAAGGTATGTACCCATATGCCCTTTGGTAGAAATAACTGATTGTGCAATGCACATGAACATATCAGTGCACCTTCATGAAGTAGTGTTGTTTTTCCTTTTTCCTTTTTCTTAGAATAAGAAACAGAAAAGCACACGAAAAAATGCGTACAATGACCATCATGATAATATATTCCTTTGAGCTTTCTAGGGATCCTTGATTGGGAGTATTACCGTTAATGGCACTGGAGCCTGGAGGTATGTCAACTTAACATGATGTTCAGTATGACCTTTTCTAATTCATACTAGCATTTTAGTGAGAAATTTTGCACCAGTCTAGCTTTCCTTAATTATTCCAATCAGAAGATGCCCCTCTTCTGTTTCTCGATGGAACTAGTACGAGTTATTGTAATATTTTGTCCTGTCATTAAAGTGATAGGAATTAGGTAGGGTTTGAATACATTTTCAGGGACATGATTATTCATCTTGAACAGTCCACCAAGATTCTGAAGCTTTTTTTATTTCATGGCTGATATTGGAAGAAAAATGAAGAAAGGCTGTTATAGATGGAGAAATTCACCCCCTCCTCATCCTAGGTGATATGAGGACTTTTTTAAAAAAAAAATTCAGGATTCATGTTTCCTTGCATTTGTTTAAAAGGAATCCAAGCTATTAAAATACATGTATGTAAAGCATCTTGTTTATCCATGAACTGTGCAGCTATTTGCAACATATGGAAACCAACACACGCACGACCAAGGCAATAACCAATCCACCTAAAAGTAAAGAGTCAAGAAAGGTACTGAAGGACTATCTATCCATTGGCCTCAAGAAAATGAACCGATAAGGATTTTCTAATCCGATGGTGCATCTTATGGATCTTTGGTCCAATATGAAACAATTATACCATCAGACCATGCAATTATCTAGCATAGTGGGTTGATTAGAAAATTTGGACATTGCTTGAAGCTACTGTGATTATGACTACTTATCCTAGACATGTTTAACTGATACATAATCAGACATAAACCATGAAACGCTAAAATGGTATGTGGAATTGTTTACAGATAATTGAAAATCCCATAATATGCCCATTGAATTCAGTTGATAAAAAGTTAAGACTGCTTAAGTTGAATGACAAAGATGGGTGAAACCAATAAGCATTTCAACAGCACATTACAGCGAAGATGTAAGTTACCTGATTCATTAACTGATTTTTGAATTTTTCAGGATGTAACTTCCTCTCTGAGTGGAATGCATATGATACTTGAGCATCCATTCCTGGATAAGATGCCGGTCACCACACACCTTCATGTCATAAATATGTTGTTGCATACTCATTGCAATAATGTTTTTCTAAAAAGATTGTTTTAAGAAATAACATCAGGTAACAATCAAAAAAATAAATAAATAAAACCAATCAAAAAAATCAGGTCAATGACTAGAATAATGTGAAGATTAAGCATAATACAACCACTAAAAGCCTGATCTTAATAGTCCATATTCTGAAACTATCACTCTGGACTCTGAATACATACAGATGCAAAAGCAATTGTTCAGGGCTTTTTTTTTCTCTATACTTGACTAAAAATGACAAGCTCGTGATCTATAAAATCAAGACAACCAGCTTTTTAGATGCCTGTTAGAAGTTCATACCCATACTGAAGTAGTTCCAAAAGCCCCCACGAAATGTGTGACAACCTTCCTAAGAATAGGAGCCACAAAATGCATCAGTAACCATAACAAAAAGTAAATTTCCAATTTACTGAATTATCAAAGGCATGTCCTTTAGCAAGAGAAAAATAATTTTTGGCCCTTGAAGGGTACTTCTAGAGCATTTATAGAAGTAATCCCCTGTTGCGAAGAATATGAGTTAGCAAGAGAAGCAATCTTCTCTTGGACAAAGCCAAAAGAAACAAGATATTTGTACGAATCAATATAAATCTTATATTGCAATGCTAGGGGGCTGCAGTAAAGGAAAATATTCAGTAGAGAATCTACATCCGCAATTTACATATAAGCCTAATGAAGTGTCAATAGCATGAACTTTTTACAACCTCTTCCATGAAGGAAACTCAGGGACAAATTGATGCTCACCACATGATTGGTTCTGCTGTGCAGATGAGATCATTTGTTTAGGCATTAGTCAGGTTTTTAAATCCTCTCTGCCACACATTTTATGACCAGAGTGACTGTTAGCATATAATCATGAACAGCCACCACGAAGGCTGTGGAGAGAGCAATTGAGGGTATAAAACAAAGTTGTTGTAGAAATCTATAACAGAAAAAGAATAATTTAAATAGAAACTAAAACTCAAAATAGTATTCCACTGGAAACTTTTTTTTGAGAAAAAATTTTTGGCAGAAAGAATGAAAAAAATAAAATAAGATCATAAAACTAATGTTGAAAAGAAGATGAAGCTAGAGAACACACAAATTTCCTTAAATTCATAACAGGATAGGTGTAGCTACACCAACACTTTCAAGAGAATCTAGAAATTCTTCTATTACTATATATATAGAACCAGATCTATTAAACCGTTCAAGAGAAAAATAAAATGACTCAAAACTGCATGCTAATGAATTCAACAGATAAATATTGAAACACGGGCTTTTCATATTGACCTGATGCTGATAGCACTGTGATGACAATTCTGCAATCTCTTAAAGACACGATAGACATCATGATGTCCTTGTCACTTTTAGTATCCACTTCTCATAAATTTGTATTGGGGCAGAAATGTGCAATCATGACTCTCACTACCAACAGAAAATAGTTTATCTAATCTAGAATTCTCTTTTAGAAGATATTATACTTGTAGTCATTTTTGACCATTTTATAAACTAAAATAGGAGCCACTTGACATGAAATAAACCATATGTGAGACCATCTTCTGAAGTAAAATAGAAGACACTTGACATGAAATAAACTCTTCATGAGTCCATCACCAACACTTTGTCAACTTAATTTTAATTTCATATAATGCGCAATCCTTACCAATTAAAAAATCTTTAAAAAGGGGATACAATTGGCCCAATTATAAATAAATTTTTCTAGATTTGCTTTTTGCTAAAGGTAAGTAACAAAAACCCTAGGGATAAAATAGCATTATTTCCAGGATTTCCAACTGTCCTGGCAGTTCATAACTTGCTTGGGAGTGAAAGATATAATCAAAGACCAAAATACACAGGAATATTGCTGTGAACAGAAGGAAAAACAGATCATCTTACCTGGTTCAGTGAGTCACTAGTAGACACACGGTGAAAAGCATGCAAAGAACGTGGTAGTTCTAGAGGAGCAATTGGATCGCATGTACCTTCCTTGGGAGCTTTCATCCTCATAAGAATGTGCCAGCTGATAGGTTTTGCAACACAGACACAATTGAGGATCACAAAATATTGTATGAAAAGAAGAAGAAGAAGAAGAAAATGAGGAAAGGAGCACCAAATGCACATTGATTCTCCACTTCATGCATAACACGAGTGTTGGAATTCAATGAATGAAATTGTTGAGCTTTTATTTTTATTAAATTTTTCAGTACAATTCAATGAGTGAAACTACGATAGGCATGCAAGTGTGTAACACGTCAGAATTTCATCTACTGTGGATAGTTTCTTATCTAGTACCTGTCTATTTCCATCTCCTTTGCTTTCTTCACTTGATGCAGAAATGACATCACAGACAAACGATCTGTGCCAGGATTTTTCTTACCCTGCAGACAATACAAACATGGATAACGAATTGGTCCTAGCAAATATTTTCACTATCATGGCATAGTGAAATATGCCCTCATTAGATGAATCATTCAACAACAATTTAATCATTTAACTTGCAGAAGTGTTTTATCTTGTAAAAATCACAATGTTTTATCGTATCAAACATGAAAATTTATTAGAGTAAGCACTGGTTTGAAAAATATTGTGCAATCCAAATCTCAAGAAGTTATGCATGTAGATTAGAATTAACAGAATCTGAAGAAAAACATGTAAAATACTTGCTGACAAATAAAGATGATTAATCTTCACTTCTCGCTGAGACAAAGGGGCAAAACAAATTTTCCGAAGAATTAACTCAATCAAAAAAGGCAAA
The DNA here is from genome assembly GCA_030490835.1 of Annona cherimola. Classification (NCBI taxonomy): domain Eukaryota; kingdom Viridiplantae; phylum Streptophyta; class Magnoliopsida; order Magnoliales; family Annonaceae; genus Annona; species Annona cherimola. The sequence continues at coordinate 18,665,294 of CM059975.1, read as the reverse complement.
ATTGAGGAGAAAAAAACTCGAAAGGCGTATCATAAGGATTTAAATTGAGAAAAAGACAAAACAATTAATAATTAAAATCCTATTAGATTAGAATTAACAGAATCTGAAGAAAGAACAAATAAACTACTTTCTGACAAATAAAGATGATTAGCCTTCATTTCTCACTAAGATAAAGGGGCAAACAAATTTTCGGAAAAATTAGTTCAATCAAAGTGAATTACGAAAAAAGGCAAAATTACATCAAAAAAAGGAAAATAATTAATAATTAAAAATATTTATCATTCGCCATGTGATAAATAATTAAAAGCACATGTATTGTAGGCCCATATTCACTGTTATCTGATGATTTCTGTACTTAAAGTCTTGATAGAGAATAATTATGACCTACCCAACCAAATGAAAATGGAAGGTTGTTTCCAGTTCCTAGAGGTACAGTAGCAATCGGAGGCGGTCGGGAAAGTTTAAGGTCAGAGACTACTCCAAGCAGCCAACCTGCAGTCCCGTCTCCACCTGCAACCTAATCAATACATAAATGACAAATATAACATACCACTGCCATTTAGAAGACTGTTGAATTACCACACTGCTATATCAGATAAAGCAGATGGAATGCCTATACTGGTAAAAAGTCTACAAAATGAAGCAGAATTCTTTATTTAAAAAAAAAATGTAGCAGATTTATGAAGTGTAGCTCACGCACTATTAGTCTCAATTTCTTTTCAATTTCATCAGCTAATTTATCACCACAGGCCCTGAGTTTCTCCAAATGTCCATACAGTGTGCGCAGCACTTTATCAGGAGCATGCTCTCCTAAATCAAAAACCTGAAATTTCATGTGTTATGCAATATAAGCATTTGAAACCATGCAAGCATCAATCTTCAGGAATATGACAAGTGCAATTACTTCGGTTTAAATGTGCTGCATGGGGAGACTAGAGGCAGAACTTTGATATTATCAGCCACTTTGAAGTTTTCTTATCTCATCCTTTGTAGCTTCAGCACATTCTTGAAAGATTTAATGCTAGTTTTATCATGGGTTTTTAGATTCGATCAGCGGATTTTGCAATTACATCCTTCAATAGGCAAAAGAAACATGCCTGGGTTTTGTTGAGGAGACCACAGTACGTGGTGAGCAAATCCCCTCCCAGCTGACCGCCACTTTTGGAGTTGATGAACACTACCACAGGGCACTCGGGCGTGTGAGGGGTGGTATTAGCATCTGTTCCTGGTACAAGTATGTAGTCTGGAATAAGGAACTGCTTCACTGACTGACCATCCACAGAACCATCCATCACTCTGCTGCAGCTGCTTAAACACAAAAATCATCTCACCGTGCCTGAAGATATTGAAAAAATAACAAAGGATTTCATTAAATGTCACACATTAACAGAAAATTCCTTCCAATGTGCGCTGGTGCTTTAAATTCATTGCAGCGCAACTAGCCAACTACAACTGGTCTCGTGAATGCAATGTCTGAATTTGAAAATAAAACAAATGATATTGCAAATACCTCTATATATACACATTAAAAAAATTCAAACGTCTCTTAAGCTGCCAAGGATTTTTTACAATAACATTCGAAACCAAGTTATCATCTCAAGATCTCACAAAGCACATATAACAATACTTAGATGATCTCCACGCGCTCGTGCTGATTTTTAAACATTATGGTAGTTTACATTCATCTAACTTTTCTTTTTTCTTTTTTTTGTTACCAATTCCTCAAAATTCCATTTTTTTCACATCTCACGTGGCCCACACAAAGGGAGGATCTTTCAAGTCACTAATCTCGGCGATGAATGGATTGAAGTCACGAAGGTGGGCTCTGCACAGCCGGAAAACACATCCTCGAGAAAAGATCTATATTTTCTTCGGCAGACAGCTTCAACGAAGCATCATTCATGGTTCTAGCAGAAAATATGCTTGACGAATTGAAGGACAGAGAAGAAAAGCCGATGTTCCTGGATGATCAGCAAGTGCAGCTGTGCGATCGCAGGCTCGGATCTATGATCAGAGGCACGTGCGGAAATTCGTTTTCAGAGACTCGGAAAGCAACAGGCGCAAAATTTTTTAAAAATTTAAAAAATCCATAGGAATTATATTTTTCTAAAAAAATACAGAAAGAATCAATTTTTCAGAAAAAAAAATTCAAACATAAAAGGAAATCAGAGATCCAAAAAGCCAAAAAGAAGGAAAAGGCAAGCTTTTGGTGATGGCTTGGAGAAAATACAGACCTCCTCCTGTGGAGAGAAAGCAGATTCCAGAAGCAGAATATATCCGAGGGGAAGCAAACGCCTTTTCTCTTCGGATCTGAGATTCGGAGCTGCAATTCTTCCGAGGAAGGTTGACCTCTTCGGCTATTTGAGAGAGAAGCGAGCGTGGGCTTTTGCCGCGCTCGTGGAAAATGCAGTTGATGCTCGTGGGAGTTTTCATGGGGACACAGGCGGAAATGCATGGGCCACACCGTCTGCCACTGCAGCGCAGATGTCATTTATATTCTGTCGAAAATAATTAAATTATCCACATAAAATTATAAAAAGCGAATATTTAAACTATTAAATTGCCCGTCCACCTGTTTTTAATGGTAAAAAAAAAGCTCTTTCTTATTTATCTAGTGAAGAAATATAAAAGGGATGCATGGTAATGTTAATAGGGAAGAGTATGTTATTAGGAATCAATTGTATAAGGATAAATTTTTCAAAAAAAATTGTATGAGGATAAAATATATAATTTTTAAATGAAAATCTAATTTCTTTTATGGTTAGCCGAATAACCCTATATTCAAAGTGAAGATATTGTCTTAATTAATTTACGGTTATCTATCAATTTAGTGTTAATTCCAAATATAATTAGAATAAGTTACTAAATTTATTAACTAACAAATTATTTTAGGATTGTTTGAGAAGAAGAAAAGTAAAACTCAAACAATAATAGTTAATTTTTTAAAAAAGTAAAAAAAATAATACACTATAATAAGGACAGTAAATAAGAGTAAAGAAAATAAAATTCAAATATATAAAATAAGCGCATGAAAATATGCAAAAATAATAGAATTAAATACAATAATAATAATAATAATAATAAATTTATGTAGTTTGAGAGCTAAAACGTGAAATCGTATAAAAGATGTGATGCGGAGGAGTGAAAATTTATTTTGTTTTTATAATAGATAGAATAAATTTTCGGCAACATGGGAAAAGTAGACCAAGTTATATGAAAATTGTTAGATACACACATTAGTCGGGGGTTGTTTGGTAACATTTAAAACTTTTAATCTTAAATTTTTAATTTAAAACTTTTAAATATCCAAAATTACTTAATTTTTTATTATTTTTTATTTTTTTATTATTATCTTACTTTTTAGTCATTTCAACACAATTACTCATATAACGAACTTAGCTATTTTAACTTTATTTTTTTATTTCTTATTATTGTCCATATTATATCACATCATTTTTTCGTATTTTAAAAATTTGTACACCAATATGTTTGTTTTTCACAAAAACAATAAAATTAGAACTTTTCATTATCCATAATTATCCTATTTTTTAATTATTTTTTCACTTTCCTATACAATTATTCTATTGCTTACTTTTCAATCATTTCTATACAACTATACATATATCTAACATATTTATTTTAATTTTATTCTCTTTAATTCCTATCACTACTCATATCATTTTCTTTCATCTTAAAAAACTTTTCATTAAAAATTTTATTATTTTTCAAACACACACCAAAGGGACGTTTGGTAAATGAGCTAAGCCGGGTGAGGTGGGGGATGAAAAGATTTCATCCTCCCATCTCCTCACCTAATATTTCTTCATTTAATAAGTTTATTTTTCTAATTTCACTCCCAAATTCTAATTATTTTATCTTATAACTATCCTTTTGAAAACATATTTATTCTAACTTTATTCATGTTATTTTATATTAATCACGCAAATTTTAAAATATTCAACTTTTCATCCTCCACCGTATCTCATAGTCACAAAAAAGACTACCCTTTTTATCACTTCCACGCTCAGGCAAATGAAGCAGAAAGTTCATTCGAAACAGAAAGGAAAGAATCCGCGGACTGCTGTGACGCTGACGTGGAATCGTCGGGGATTCACTGTCCGTATTGCCTCTTGTCAACATCATCCACTTTTCGGTATTCCGGCATCGTCCGCGGTCCGCCGCAGTTCGCAGTCGCACACCTCAGAACCATCCCGGAGGAGCACTTAATAATCAACAAATGATTCGTGCCGTGATGGGAACCCGTAGGAAATGCATAACTGCGCGCTCTTACAAATAATTTAGTAACTCTACATTTGTATTTTACGCTCTTAAAAATAATTTAATAACTCTATATGTATTTTTCTAACTTTATAATCCAATGTTTTCCTCATGAGTACATTTATTCTAATTCATTTCAATCATTTCATATTAATTACGGAATTTTAAAAATATTTCTTTCCACTCCCCTCCTTATCCCACCAAAATACCAACCGTCTCCTAATTTCAGGTGGGCGAGTAATGAGTATATTAGTGATTAATAATATCAACTGGTGAGTTTGCAACGTGAGAAAACGAACATGAACTACTTAATAGATGTAATGAAGTTATAATAAGTTTATTTAGATGTAATGAGTTTACGTAGGTGATGAGACCGGAACCCGATTGTATGCCCCCAGGAGCATGCGGTGCTGCATGCTCCTAGGCACATACATCCATTTTTTTTAATTTTTTTTTGAATTTTTTTTTATAAAACTGTTAATATAAGTGTATTTAACATCTTTATAAATTTTTACCATTTTAGAGTATTTTAGATATTTATTTTTGATTTTTGAAAACCACTGATTTTGAAAAATAAAAAATAAATATCTAAAATACTCCAAAAATAGTACAAAATTATACATATATTAAATACACATAGATTAACAATATTGTAAAAAAAATTTCAAAAAAAAATAAAAAAATGGGTGTATGCGCCTGGGAGCATGCAGCGCTGCATGCTCCCAAGAGCATAAGATTGGGTTTCAATGAGACTTGAATCCCTGATTTTTTTATTAGGAATCTTTGATCCCCTTTTAAACACAAAGTATATCTGGTTGAGATATAATTATATATAATATATTGTACATATGTTTAAGTTACAATATTCATTTTTTAATTTTAATTTTATTTATTTTTTATTTTTCTTCATAAATATTTTTTAGATGTATTTAATTCATATACCAAGTTTTACTATTTTAAAGTACTTTAGTGTATTTATTTTTTAAAATTTATCAATTTTAGGGGCATAGAAGTCATTTTTACACCCTAAAAAAACTTGATTAAAATTAAAAAATAAATATGTAAAAAATATTATAAAATGGCAAAACTTGGTATATAGATTAAATATACTTAGGAAAACATATTTAAGAAGAAAAATTAAAAAATAAATATTATAAGTTAAATATATGTACTATATAATTTGGGTGTGTTTGGGAATGGATAAAACTTTTGATGAAAAGTTTTGAAGAGTAAAAGTTGTCAAATGATGTGATATGATAGGGGTAATGATGAAGAGTAAAAATGATAAAGTTAAAATAGATAGGTTAATTGTATGGGTAGTTGTGTAGAAATGATTGAAAAGTAGGGTAGTTGTATGGGAAAATGTGAAAAAATAATTAAAAAATATGATAATTATGGAGAGTGAAAAGTTTTAGATTGAAAAGTTTTATGTTGACATTTTTTTTCTTGTTGCCAAACACACCCTTTATATAATTATGCCTCTATCTAGTTTATTTGATTTTAGGTAACGTTTGGAAAGGTGAATTTTGTGGAGATTGTGGGATGAGATAGAAAATGAAATATTTTAAAAATTTTATAATTGATATGAAATGATATGAGTAAAGTTAGAAAAAATTGTCACAGGATAGTTGGTAGGAAAAATAATTAAAATGTAGGGATAATAATAGAAAAATATAAAATTTAGTTAACTAATAATTGACCTTGTACACGGAGCCCCCACACATGTTCTTAATAGACTTCCCCTTAGCTTCTTACATCTAGGTGCATGTGTATGAAGTGTTATACGTACTCACTTTGCAAAGATCTGAATAACCACATCGATTAAGAGTCTTATATGGGATTGGACGTCTTTGGAATTCAGACGATGAGTTGCACTCGTTCAAGGGGATGTTACACATGTTCTTTCGCTTGTGCATGTGGAGTGAGTCGTATGGATCGTTACAATTAATGCGAATTAAAAAGAAAGAAAATGCACCTCATACATCATCATCACAGGTTAGGTTTGATGGCCACACTCGCCCCCTAATCAATTCAGCACACTCCAGTACTTTTCTTTAGTAGAAGCATTTTTCAGCTAAGGGTACGTTTGAGGAGGGGGGATTTGAGTTGTAAACTCTAACTTTGCATATTTATATTCTTATATTTTAAACCTCTGGATTTGCGTCTTGGCATTTTAAGTCACGATAACGTTTTATTCTTTGCATTTTAGACCCTCAGCTCTAACAATATTGAAAATCACTATTAAAATCTTGTAAAATATCTAAAATGCCTTTTATATTTTAAACCAAATATCACATAGTTTAAAATGCTAATACACAAATTAAAATTTTAATAGTATTTTTTAATGTCATGAGGCCAGAGAGTTTAAATCAAACTCCACATGGTTTAAAATGTTAACATGCAAATCAAATTTTTAACAGTGTTTTTTAATGTCATGAGGGCAAAGAGTTTAAATCAAACTTCACATGGTTTAAAATACAAATGACATTTTAGATATTTAATGAGATTTTAATTGTGAGTTTTAACACTATTAGAGCTAAGAGCCTAAAATGCAAAGAACCAAACTTCATAGGATTGAAAATGCTAATATGTAAAATTTAGGATTTAAAATGCAAATATGCAAAGTTAGAATGTTAAAAACACAAATTTCCTAGTGATAAAACTTTCGGATAAAAAATTTTTGGTATAAAATTCTTTAAATGGGAAAAAATAATGTAATATAAAAAGAGTAATGATCAGAAGTAAAGAGAAAAAAGTTAAAATAAATAGATTAGCTGTATAGTTGTTATGTAGAAATAATTAAAAAGTCGAATAGTTGTATATGAAAATGTGAAAAAATAATTAAAAAATACAGTAGATATGGAAAATGAAAAATTTTTTATTAAATTTTTTTGTTATTAAACAAACACACCCTTAAAAAAGACAAACTGTCAATTAGATTCCACAATCTGCCCATCTTATTCGCATGGACATGGATGCCACTGACGAACCATTTCTGGAGACTGATTGAGAAGTGTGTTGTTCTATGCACCCGAACCATGCTGCACTATCTGTTCAATTTAATAAAGAAAAAATCCCAAGTCTATGAAAATGGAGAATGGAGGGGGAAGAGAACGGAAAGAGATGATGTAAAAAGGCATTACACATTGTCAACATCGCTGTAGATTGTAGATTTCAAAAGCGTCGCCTTATTGAGAATTAGTAAATCAAAATCCAATCCCATCATTTTGGTCATCATCAGTCGTCATTAGTTTTATCATGATATTAAAAATTATTTCAATCAAAGTCTTAAGTAAGCCGTATTTACTTCAAAATATTTTCAAGGGCATTAAAATAAGAAATGATTCAGGGTGTATTCGGTAATAAATACAATTTTTGATAAAAAATTTTGAAGAATAAAAGTTTTTAAATAATGTGATATGACAGGCATAAAAATGAGTAGTAAAGAGAATAAAGTTAAAATAGATAGGTTAGTTGTAGAGATAGTTGTGTAGAAATGATTAAAAAATAGAATAGTTTTATAGGAAAATGCGAAAAAATAATTAAAAATATGAAAATTATAAAAAATAAAAAATTTTAATTTTAAAAATTTTAACTTACATTTTCAATCAAATGACAAACACAACCACAATAATATCACCAGTTGCATGGCGTCTGCCTTATGGTTTTTATCGTGCTCCTGAGTCCTGCCGCGTCTGTTCGAAAAGACTCGGCCTATAATATTTCCCTAATCTCCAAGTACTCTGCGGCTGTCCTCAGAAAATCCCGAATTGCCCCCGCCGCCATGATTCTCTTATCACATTCGTGCTGTCTGCTCAGATGCTCTTTCCTTCCGTCCTCTTCCTCCCCCTCCCCGAAGTTCAAAACTCTCTCCATTTCGACTCGCTGCTTCCCCCCAAGGTCAGACATCCGTTCCTGCCAAACCACCATCAGTTCCGAAATCAACGCACTCATCCATCCTTGTTTTCCCACGTGTATTCATCGAAAGGTCCAACCTTCCGTTCCCACCGGAGGAAGCGAAGCACTACAGAGAGCTGGATGTGGCCGTGGATGCTGTGCAGAGAGCTTGTCGTCTCTGCATTGATGTAATGACCCCTGCTTTCTAACTTATTTATAGAAATTTGTGATTTTTCTTTTTATTTCCTCGTCTCAATTTTTTTTGATTGGTATATTTATACAATGCGACAATGAATTTTAATTTGACGCCTTCACAACCCTTACAACTTGGAGGAATTTTCCTACAAATACCTCCCCCACTTTGGGAGGACATCGGCAATTACCTCCATCTTGGGAGGACAACTAAACTGGACAACCACCGCAAGAAATCAGGGTCAAAGCAGTGACCAAGTGCACCTGAGGCGTGGTCATTGACCGCGACATCAACAGCGTCGTGGCATTTCCATGTCTCATTGAGTAATAACTAGTTGGGCTATGACGTTGGCAAAGTTGCCTAGCGACCGGTTTTCGACTCCCGCTGCATGCTGGTTTGGTGAATGCGTCCTCCTATAATGGAGGTAATCATGTAGTTGTTCTTCCTGAAAGTAGAGGTATTTATAGGAGGTCCCTCAATGACGAAGGTTATGAAATAAGCCTGATTTGTAACATATGTAATCCTAATTAATATATATATATATATATAGGGATTTATTCCGGTGCATGCGACTGCACCGTGCAGTCGCATGCACTGTGGGCCCCACCTGATCATAAATGGAAAATCCACCCCACCCATTGTATTTAGAATTGTTCACTTTAATAGCCTACCAATTTTCATCCAAATCCAACATGTATATAGTCCCCATCTTAAAATGGTGCAAAATCAACGTAATAAAATAGTTTAATGTAAATATCAAGTTTAAAGTGGTTTTTTCAACATCTAAACCGTCTAAAGTATGATTTATATATGGATAAATCAGTGTATAAAGTTTCATTACAATCTAACATGTGTGGGGTCCATTTTACAACGGACGGTGCAGTTCGACTGCACACGATCGGGTCTCATATATATATATATATATCACTTTCAGAATCTATTGTCAGATCCCATGAGTTAGGTTTTATTTTATTTTTTTTAAAAATGGATAAAATACATTATTGCTCATCTAATTGCTGTTTCTGATTCGGTTAGTCTTATTTCATGATTAGGGAGGTCTTGAAGGGCTCTCGTTCTTACCTATGTATGTATATTCTTGAATTGCATAATGTAATTAAAAGATTTTTTAATTATTTTTAAAAGAATATGTGTTTTTTCCAATTCGATGCCACACTCTGTCTATAGGAAAATTAGAAACACATCAAGGAGTGTGATCACGGGCAAATATGGTATGAGATTACATACGGCCATAGGTGCATATGCCATGAAAGGATAGTGTTCAATGTCAGTACACACTTGATTGCACACTTGATTGCCGGATATTTGGTGCAGGACAGGTCAAGAAGTCTCTGTTCTCAGGTGATGGACGGATTGTTGAAAAGAATGATCGGACACCAGTTACTATTGCCGATTTTGGTGTTCAAGCTCTCATCAGCTTGGGTAATCATAAATTCCTGTTAACTTATCTTATGGATTTTGATTGCCTAGATTGAAAGATTGAGGAAACATTTGGGAATTGGTAATATGGTGGGAATGACATAAATTTTGAAGAGCAAGAAAGTAATGTAATATGATAGGGATAACGTGGGAAATAAAATGTGAATAGAGAGAGTAGTTGTATGGAAATATATAAGAGAAGGATTGAAATATAGGGATATTTTTTTTAAAAAAAAGGTAGTTAAATAGCTGAGATGTCAAATCATAGCAAAAGGTGGGTAGAAAGGAATGGGAAAAATTCATTCCCTCCAATTATCCATTGCCAAACATTTCCTGATTGTCATTTTTTCCAATATATGATAGGAAAAAATACCGCCAATTTTGCTTTTAAGGTATTGCAGCATTTCATGTTTTAAATTTTTTTAAGCAAAAATTGTTTACTGCGTCTTTGATTTTAGATAAATGAAATTAGAAATGTAGAAATGCAATCCATCCTGCAATAATGAGGAGAGTAGACTAGTAGCTGTGCAAACAGTTAAAAGGATGGATTACTAGCAATATTTTGGGCTTTCTCTTGTGGCTCGAGACTTTTATACCCTTTAATCCCGCTTGAGAATAAGTTATACTTGGATTCTATCAAATTTTTTTGATAAAATTTTCCAAGCAAGATTCCTTGATCGTCATTGTGTTTTCCATATTCTCAGAGCTGAGCAGATTTTTTCCTTCTATTCCTCTGGTTGCTGAAGAGGATTCAGCATTCTTACGGTCACAGTCAGGAAACTACAGTGGTGATGAGGATTGTTCTAGTAATTTTCTGTTGGATTCTATTCTAAGTGCTGTAACTGATAATGTGAGTGATCAAGATGAACCGTTGAACCATGATGTTGTTTTGGAAGCTATTGATAGAGGTGGACAGGATTCATTTGCTTTTGGAGGGAAACCTGCAACATATTGGGTAAGTTAGCAATCCTCAAATCATATTCGGTCTGGTTGCAATCATGGATATCATGAAACAAATCTTATTCTATAGGCTTATGGCCATTTTTCTGAATCTTTAAAATATTCGTTGTTCTATAATAATAATAAAAAAATCATTGTTCAATGCTATAAGATATGCACATAAGATTTCATCGATTTGCCTTGAAATGTTTTTTTCAAATGAATAGTGTGAGGGATTCATTAGATTTCATTTGATCCTGGAGATAAAAGGTTTCATGGAGTTCTAACGACTTGTTTCTCTTGGATTTTGTTTCTCTTGGATTGTTACTTGTTATGGTTCATAACCATTCTAAAGCTTTGACCTATTTTAAAATCCTTATATATCATTCTATTATTTTCTCAGAAGAGAAATCTATGACGCTACACTTTACTTTATCTTAGATGTCAAAAGCCAGAATTTATAGTGGATGCGATGGCCATTGCATAAATGTAATCGGGTTGTTTGTTATAGACACTGATAACAGGAAGTGGATTAGTGCCCACGTACCCAGGAAGCCCCATTCACTCCTGCTGAAATTCATGCTTGTGGGTGATGTGGGTGCAGCAGTGCAATGGACTGCCCCCACAGGACAGTTCATGCACTTTCCTAATCCATTTCCCTGAAAGCACCACCAAAACCTTGGTTGGCCCGCCAGTATTTGTTCAGTATGTCACTACATTTGCCAATTTCTTTTAGTACTTATTCTTACCTTGGTTCCAATGAGTCAAATCTACTTACTCTTAAATGGTTTTCTTTTATCTCAGGTATAGTATACCAACTATTGTTGTTAATGAAAATTGAAAACAATGCATCTGTAACAACATGCACAAGGGGATTTCATCTTCTAAATGCCTTGTTATCGCATATGTAACAACAAAAAATGTCTCAATTAGGGTTCAAACCTAAATAGTTGATATTTCACTCGTGCCTTGTCTCATTGTGTTCATTTTTGCTATTGATCCCTTATTACATATCATCAGTAATGTAGACATGTTTGCCTACAGGTACTTGATCCAATTGATGGTACACGGGGGTTTGTGAAAGGCAGTGATGCTTTGTATGTGGTATGTTGTTATCTGTGTCATCTTTCTTTGTCTTATATCCGTTTTACTGAGGAAACCTTAGATCTTTAGTATGATGAAGTATCCAGACTGATTTTAGTATTTAGGTAGAGAGAGGGGAGAGGAATATTAATTTGTCTATGACTGCACTTCTATTGTATGACAGAGGCAGAAAGGAATATTAAATTGTCTAGGAAAGCATCTCTACTGTATATGTGCAACGTGTGTATGCTGATCAAGACTGCTCATTTGATGGCTACTGATAAGATGTTGCCTGAAAAGCAAATTGATTGGACTATGATCCTAATGAACATTGGCCTAGGATTGTTAAATCAAAATTTGAAATAGGGGAAGAGCTAAACAGAATGCCAACATACAACAGACATGTTGCACTTCATGCACTGCCAAAGCTTCTGCTAGCTTTGAATTATGGTTCGTAAACCTCTGAACAATTGCCTGGTGGATCAATTATCACTGATTCTAATTATATGTATCTGTGCTATATAAACGCTTGAGACCTTTCATCATGTTTTTTGGAACATGCACCATGGCTGAAGCTTCTGTTTTCTAATTTGCTGGGAAACTAACTTAAATTTTCAGGTGGGATTGGCTCTCGTGGTGGATGGAGAGATTGCATTGGGTGTCATGGGCTGTCCTGACTGGCAAGGAATTACTATTCCTGCCACTGAAGCTGATGCTGATGGCTTGGAATGTACTACTAACTCATCCGAGCCAGGGATTATTATGGTTGCCCATAGTGGCTGTGGAACCTGGATGAAGAGGCTCCCAAAGATGCTGAGCAGTGAAGCAGTTCACAACAATTGGTTGAGATGTTTTGTGGATGGATGTTCTTCAGTTCGTAGTGCCCGGTTTTGTATTCCTGAGAGTCAGACTTGGGAGTCTTTGCCATTATCTGTTTTTGTTCAGTTCAACAACTAATTCCGACAGCATTGCAAATGAAAAAGAAGTTTTGCTTTTGCCAACATGTTGTGGAAGGTTCTGTACTGATTCTATTTTCAGCTTGAAGAAATCTATTCTATGTTTCTTTTTATCTTCAATAATAACTTTATGCCATTAACTTTTTGATGAGTTGCTTTCCCTGGATAGGAGGCTTATTCTTTTCCTTCTAGTTTGAGGTCTTCATGTAAAGAATATCTATCAGCTACTGCCTTCCTGGTCTAATTACCTACATGGACATTGAAATATGCATATAATGAGGTCGATTTGCATTTATTGTTGAAATAAATGATCTAATGATGTGATCAGGAGCTTTTGTGCAGAAAGTCAGTTCATGTTTGTGTGGTTGTCTACCAAAGCGTAGAAATGTGGTTATTTATCAACTACTATTATCTACTATATTTTCTAATATTTTCAAAGATGGAAAATAATACAGGTAGGATATATTTTTCTGTCCTCCCATTTTTGTGACCTGGAAAAAATAAAATGTTTCAAATGCTGACGTCTTGACCCTTTTTTTTTTTAATGTTGATTTGTAAGGTTTTGGCAAGACAAGTGATGTAAAAAATAGGGCTTCGTTCTTGAATTCACTCATTTACACTGCTTCTCTTGAAAAACCAGTACATATACTCTATTTGGATCCCCATAATCATTATCATATGCTTTTCTCTAGTAATACCAGGCAATTGCATAAATCTTGTGAGGCCATTCCACTCTATTATGCACCATGTTTCTCAGCCTATTGGCCTTCTAATATTCTCTAGTAATCCACATTCTTTGTAGACATATTTCACCTGCTTTCTGCATGTGGAATTAAAACGGGGTGATCTAAATAAAGCAGAGAATTCGTTGAAGGATTGTGTTTTAATATTGGAAAGTTGTCTAGAAATTTGTCGCAGTCAGTTTATCATTTCTTTGAGTTTTCTAGTTGGTGCCATAATGGAAACAGATTGCAACAGTTCATGGACTGTTGCAAGGGAACAATCTATGGTCGTCCTCATCCCACATCGCCTCTTCCACAGCACTACCTATGCCTTGTATTTGTGTCTGCCTGTTTGGAATAATACCAGCCTTGGACTGTTCCCTTGCAACAGTTCAAGGACTGTTGTAATCCACATTCTGCCATAACAACATTGTCAATACAGCAGTGACAAGGATAACAAGGGGATATCCTAAAGTCAGAGTCTATTAAAGAAGAGGATATGGCAGTGAGTTCTTTCCTCTTAATTGTACATGTCTAGGCAAGCAGGTGGACTGAAAATCTGTTACATTTCTTCATGAACCCTGGGCCTTGAATGGGTCTCTGATTTGGAAATCATAGATTGATGTTTTTGTATACCAAATATGATGACTGGCTGCTGGCATCAGCTTAGCAATCTTCGGCAAGCGTGAATTACAGCTGTGCTTATAATTGGAGTTCCCGAATGCTTTGGTAGAATATGTCTCACATCTGCTTTCTTGCAGAAGATCTGTTCTGCTGCATGGTGTTCTGTCAGAGACCAAACAGTGGCCACGCAAGAATAGAAATTTTTTTGTCTAAAACGGACACAAAACCAGTCTCTGTATTGTTAGATTCCATTGGATTAATTCTCTATGATTTTATTCTGATTTTTTTTTATCTTAGTTAATGATCATATTATTGATACCATTACTTCTTTTGTGAATGGAGAATTACATGCATATTTCTGGTCGATATGCAGCTTGTGTAAATACTTAATGGTTGCTTCAGGCAGGGCTTCTGTTTTCATACTTCGAGCACGCAAGCAAACTATTATAAAGGTGCCTATTAAAACTTAATCAACATACAATACCAATAGCACTTCATTGTGTGCTGATATTCTGACTTTGCTAAGGTTTGGGATCATGCTGTTGGTATTATATGCGTGCACGAAGCTGGAGGACAGGTGTGCCTCGTAACTACTAGTATTTTCTTAATTTTTATGCATTGATCGCATTTTGCTTGAAATTGACTTGCAAGTCATCACTTTCCGTTCAGAATCATCTGGTCTGGATTAGTGGTCATTTTTAACATGGATAGGTATTTACATTTATATGAAATCTTATTTACTGTATAAAGTTTATTAGTAACATTAAATTGACTTTTAGAAGGTAGAGGATGCCTCTATTTTGTGAATTCAAGCATAAGGGCAGCCATCCAAAACAAACATCTGGACCACTTGCTTTATACAAATGGTTGTTTTTTATGTATATATTTTTACATCTAAACCATTTAAAATATACATATTAACATATATATATTTATGATACCAAAAATCATTTGACTGGAAACTTATATGTTATAAATATGGCTGGGGATCTTTACGGCTGCCCGTATTGTGCCCGAAATATGGGCAGCCACACAGGACACTGACCCAATAAATATTTAACTTTATTTTACAGTGAATATTAAACTTCTTAAATTTCAAAATAAAGATATAGCATGTAAAAGTTCTAAAATATTTGATTTTCCACATTATAATATATGTATAGACATTAGGGAACAAGTGAATTTTTAATGCTTTTACTCATGTATAATCATACTTTTACAATTATAGAATCATATATAATTTAAATGTGAATTTTTAACTATAAAATCATAATTAGTGCTTGGGCATATTCGTCATTTCAAAAAGGGTGTGAGTATGAATGAGATATTGAGCAAACTATGCAGGTATGTTTATAATATTGAAACATCATGGGTATATTTGGAATCAGGGGGCAAAACTTGTGGGTATATTTGGGATTTCACCTAAACATTTTTAATGGTTTGAATATTACACAGCTATATAGGAAGTGATCCAAAAAATTTTGGACGGTCCAAAAATTTGTTTTGGATTACTGCCCCACATAATAGTAATTATTTAGGCAACAATATTCGTCAGTTTTTTCTCAATGTGTGGAACCCGGTCATTGATTGAGCTGGCCTGTTTGATGGGTTTGATTTGAATCAGTTTAATCACTGATTCAAGGCTTGAAATTTATATGGTATTTTATAAGCTTGCCATTATGTGTGTGCGCGCGCGCGCGTGTGATTTCTGGACATTTGGCAGGTTCCGGATCTTGACTGAGCTACTAGAAAGACTTATCTTTCAAAAGAAAAATCTATGATATTAAAACCAAAGTTCATCTAATCAAATTAAATGGGCTGGTTCTTGTTGATCATATCTTTCATAATATTTTTGGGAATTTATTTTGCTGGCTGAGATCCAGTTAAACTGGTTCAAAATGGCTGTTTTGTCAGAATGTCTAACATTGGTTTGTACACAAATAACCATGTCAATTTTTATAGACAAGAAGTTGCAATCTATTTTGAGTGTATGTACGCGAGGGGGCTGCAAGATGCCATACTAATTTACGACTTAAGATGGTTTATCTTGTACTTGTTTTTGTACCACTTATTCTAGTGACCACTGGTCAGAGATCCGACAAATGATATCATTTGAAATTGTGCTCGGCTGGGGGATGGTCCTCACCATGTTTCTGGCTTCTTGAATGACATTGTTAAAGTAGTTATCTCCAACTGCAAAATTTGTCTACAGATATTCTGCACACATTCTCTCTTAAGATGATACTGTTGTGGGACGTGTGCAATTGCTGTAAGTATTTAGGGGGTGTTTGGATAGAGCCAAAATTTTTTAAGCCAGAACTTTTAAATCTAAAACTTTCCGTTCTCCACAACTACCCTATTTTTAAATCATTTCTTCACATTTTCCTATAGAACTACTCTGCTTTTCAATCATTTCTCCACGACTTCCTATATAACTATCCTATCTATTTTAACTTTATTCTCTTTACTCTTCATCATTACTTCTATTATATGACATCATTTTACGTCATTTCAAAAACTTTTATATAAAACACATTTACACAATATGAATGACATGCATTTTCTTCACCGTGGCCTTGTTGTCCTCTCCCTGATCTGATTGGAATTGCCTCATAGTTTTGCTGTGTCAGATGATTCAGACTAGTTGTGGGCTTGTGAAGTCCAATTATGTGGGTTCAGGGTTTTACCAGGTCGGTCACTCAATGTCTCAATCAAACATTTTTGGTGGTGTTAAAATGATTGGGATTTGACTTTACTCCAATGAAGTCAACACATTACATCTTTGTTAAAAATGACTCTGTAATTTGACTTTTCTCCTACGAAATCAACATATTACATCTTTGTTAAAAACGATTCTGTCATATTTATCAAAAAAAAAAAGAAAAAAGAAAAGGATTCCGTGATTTTGACTCTGTAATTTGACTTTTCTCCTACGAAATCAACATATTACATCTTTGTTAAAAATGATTCCGTCATATTTATCAAAAAAAAAAGAAAAAAGAAAAAGATTCCGTGATTTTGACTTTACTACCATTTGTATGTCTTTGTGTGCTTACAACTGTGGTCAATTTGTTTACAATTTAATGGAGTATAGAAAGAGCCAATGAGGTTTGTATATTAACTACATCTAATTAGGTGTTTAGTTGAGAATGAGTTTAAGAGTTTTCTGAGCTATGGTCCCTGACCAACTTGCATACTAATATCTTTTGGGGCAAGCTGGTAGTGTTTACTCTGGACTTTTTGCAGAATTTTTCAACCCACTAAGAGTCCACTGCTTTTAATTGTGTTATATATAGATTTTTATATTGTTTTCTTTCTTTCCATATGTCTTGATTCTGGAGAGCTTCATCAGGTCACTGATTGGAAAGGGAGTAAGCTTGATCTTGAAGAAGATAAGCCCAACAGGAGGGTCATTTCTCCTTCTGGTGGTGTGCTTATAACTAATGGCACCCTACACAACCTTATGTTGGATATGATTTCTTCCAGTTCATCTGTAGTTTGATAGCAGATCCGTCAATTGTAAGTGTTAAAAATTTTCCTAACTTTATCAGTGTATTCATTTGTTAAAAATTAATGCTTGTGCCCGGAGAATCGGATTCCATGATTCCAGATGTAAGATTTTTATAAATGTAACAAATCAGACAGCTGCGATAACTTGGCCACTTACGAGTGTAAACATCGAGTTAATTTTTATCTTTTATTTCCTTTCCTTGTGCAGATGTTTGCTTTATAAAATATCTAATACAGTGATTCACATTTGAATGCAAATAATAATTCTTGGCTACAATTTGCTGCAAGAACATGTTTGCTTGTAAGAAATTTTCTTGTAGTGGAATTCTACTTTTTAGATGTACACACAAAAGCGGTTGGCTTTTGTTCGTTTTCGCCCTCACTTTATTTTTTTCTACAATCCCATCCCTTTGGAGGAAACTCTTCAAAATCCTTGTTTAGGGGCCCTATACAAAACAACATCTAGAAAGCAAGAGATTACAGGAAACCTTACACCTTCAGCTCTCTTCAACCTAAAGAAATTGGCAGAGGACAGCATCTCAGATACCTAATGACATTAGAATTCAACAAGATAATTGGATAAAAAAACAAAAAAAAAAGACTGTTCGAGTTTAATACGATGGTGCTTAATACTGAAGAAGGGAAAGGGAGAAGATAATGAGGCAGGATGCTTCGTTATTTTTTCGTTATGCCAGAAGCTTTCATTTTCCTCTGATGGTGGTAATCATCAGAAATGTTACAAAGATGGAGACTGCATTATTCTGTTGTTGAATCAGGCCATAATTTCCAACAGCTGGCTAGTAGTGATCCAAGAGAAATGACAGATTTACATGAACTTCTTCCAGCTTTATCATTTCTTGACTAATGTCTAGGTCTTTTCTGCCTTCAGTGTTTGTGACCAGTTCTTGCCCCTCATTGAGCTTGAAAAGAGTACAAGCCACCATTCTCTGTTTTCGCCTTTCAGAAGTAAAGACCACAAACAAAGCTTTCAAACTAGAAGTGAAACCCAAAAAGAACAGGAACCGAAACTCAAATGCATTGTTGAGAGAGAATAATGGAGACTGGAGAGACATGAAAGAATAATACTCTGCCAACTTCTTTGCTTTCTGACCCTGGGGGTGGGCCCTATGTGCAAGCGCAAGTGGGCAACTGCAAATTGTGATGTCATGATTCCAAGGCTAAGAAAAATGGGTTCAAAATTGGGTTGGGTCACTTGCATCCCTAGCCGAAAGTGGAATCCGTCGCTAAAAATTGTAGAAGTAAGATGATAATTTTTCGTTGTCATTGAAAAGTTACTTCTGCAACCATCTTAATATTATTACTGTCACTAAAAGAAGCTTCTTATTAGATAGTGATTACGGCATTCTGTTAATTAGTACATTTCGCAAAAATAACTTGTTCTACTTTCATCCTAGAATGGTCTTTTCAAGTGTTTACTGTTAAATGAATTAGGGTTATTTCCAGTTTGCTACAAATCATCCCTATATCATATTATTGGTAATGCTAAATTGATAAAATGATATATTGAGTATTTCAGCAAGGAAAGTACTTCAAGAGTGTATGATCTGCCAAACTCAATCAATACATTTGCTACATTTGGGCTCCATCGTAATGACAACTCCCATCCATTTGACCATGGTACCGAAAATCATTTGAGTTGCAATATTATGTAGGTCACAGTGTCACACCTTCAAAAAATGTATAAAATTGAAATTCACTTAATCTATTGAATGAACACTTTTTAGAAGGTCTGTACGTTCGATATATAATTTAGGGGGAGTTTTTAACAAAAAATAGTTTTAGCAGTTTAAAATCCACTCTCAATTTTTTAGAAGGTCCGTACATTTCCACTCTCAATTTTTTTAAAGAAATTTTCAACCAGTATAAATTTTTGATTTGGAATTTTTTTTTCTTAACTGTATAATAATATTGCAATTAATAGATGAGTCTGTTTAATCAAACATCCTTACAGCATCAGCAATCAAACGAAAGGCATGCACCAGCCCTGCTTGGCACTCACTTCTCATCATGCTTTTTATCCTGTAAAAGCCAATACCACAGGAAGCTTAATCCAGTAAAAAAGCAGTTAAATGGAGCAAATGATCAACCGGTCAAACTGCTGTATAAGAGAACATTTAAAGCAGTGTAACTTCATTAAGGACTGTTAGATGTATCTTGTATTCAACGTATCTTAGTTGTGTGAGTTTGGGATTGCGTATTGGTTTTGGGTAATAACATATATCAACCTCAATCACGTTTCATGATAACGAGCAAAAGAGCAGTCTTGCAACCAGAAATTCCATCTGGCTCAATATCAGGCCATGAATTCAGAATTTTGTGCAGCACTGCAAACAGATGTCAATGTCGACAAACATTCTTGCCTCTTCCAAAGCACGAAATTTTTTTGATGGGCCAAAAGCACATTAAAATGTGACAACCAACGCAAAAACACATGTTATTAATAGTATTATCAAAACGTGCTAGTTATACAATAGATTTTGTCGTTGCGTTCAAACTAGATTGCTGAACCTGAATCAGTTAATAAAATCTTGAAACAGATGGGAAAACAAAACAGGATAACTGAGCTGATCGGCCAGCAAGATCACTACAATATTGTTGTTGATTAATTAAAGCTGATTTTTTGGTCGCATGTAACATAATTTTGATCGCATATAAACGGATTCGGCTGCAATCAATTTTTTGATTGAAAATACTTGTATTACTCATGACTGGTGGCATTTGGTTACATGTAGCCAATATAGTCATGTTTAATGAGGAGTGATTCTATTAGCCCGGGCTAAGTAAATGACCCACTTAGCCCACCTCAAAAAACCTATTTATAATAATTTTTTTTTACTTTTTTTTCATGTACTTGTTTATCTAAGTGTATTTAACATATAGACCAAGTTTTACTATTTTTGAATATGTTTATCTATTTTTTTGAGATTTTCAAACATCTATGTGTATATATGCATTTAAAATACCCTTATTTTCAAAAATCTAAAAAAAATATATGCACATTTCCAAAAATGGTAAAACTTGGTCTATATGTTAAATACACTTAGATAAACAAGTGTATGAAGAAAAAAACAAAAAAAAGTTATTTTAAATAGATTTTTTGAGGTGGGCTAAGTGGACCATTTACTTAGCCCGGGCTAATAGAATCACTCCTCATGTTTAATAGCCTATATATATAGAGAGAGAGCTGTTTCGGTCCAGCGTCGATGACCGGAAAGTAGTGCAGTTGCCTAAAAAATGGGTCCCACATATTAAAATGCAATGAAACTTTATATAATCATTTATTTATATATAAATCATACCCTAGATGGTTTAAATGTTGAAAAAACCACTTTAAAGTTGTGATTTACATCAAACTATTTTATTACGTTGAATTTGTACCATTTTCAGATGGGGCCCATATGCAAATCTGATTGGGATGAAAATTGACATGGTAATAAAATACATTATTCCAAATATAATGGGTAGAGTAGATTATGATTTGATGATCATGTGGGGCCCATTTCAGTGATGCTGCACTTGAATGCTCCTCGTATATATATATATATATATATATATATATATATATAAGAGTTGTTACAGTGTTCTAATACAGCGTCATTGCACTGGAACAGCGGTGCAGTTGCCCAAAAATGGAATGAAACTTTATACAATCGTTTATCCATATATAAATCATACTTTAGATAGTTTAGATGTTTAAAAAAACTACTTTAAAGTTGTTATTTATATGAAATTATTTTATTACGTTGAATTTGTATCATTTTCAGATGGGATCTATACACATATCGGATTGGGATGAAAATCGATATGGTAATAGAATACATGATTTTAGATACAATGGGTGAATTAGATTATAATTCGATCATTATATAGTCTTGCTTTTATGAAATTCCCTTTCTATGTTACTCCTTCCATTTTTAAAATATTGATGGTTGATGGAAAATCTATTTCATACATTGTGTTTAACATCATTTCTAATACCTTGGAAACTTTTTTTTTAAAATTTCTCTGTATAAGGGATCCATCTATAAAAGTGTAAAATTAACGTAATAAAATGGTTCAATATTAAAATATCAATTTTAAAGTAGTTTTCTTAACATCTAAACTATCTAAAATATCAATAATATGTGGATAAATAATCCTATAAAGTATTATTACATTCTAATATATGTGTGAATGAATCTCAGAATTTTTTATAATTTGCACATGAATATACATATTTTTGAACAAATGTAGCCTATGCACATACTTGATTTATATGAAACTTGATCTCTTAACAAAATGAATGGTATTAAATACAATGAATGAATTAGATTTTCCATCAAGGATCAATATCTTAAAATTTGAGGGAGTTACATTGGACTACTTCTATGTAACTAGAACCTAGTTACATAGAAGCAGAGCCTATATATATACACACATATATATATATGAGGGACGCTGTATCGGAACAGCAGTGCAATTGCACAAAAATGGGCCCCATACATATTAAAATGTAATGAAAATTTATACGATCATTTATCTATATATAAATCATACTTTAGATGATTTAGATGTTGAAAAAATCACTTTAAAGTTGTTATTTATATCAAATTATTTTATTACGTTGATTGTACCATTTTCAGATGCACATATGCGATTGGGATGAAAATTGATATGATAATAGAATACATTA
The DNA here is from genome assembly GCA_030490835.1 of Annona cherimola. Classification (NCBI taxonomy): domain Eukaryota; kingdom Viridiplantae; phylum Streptophyta; class Magnoliopsida; order Magnoliales; family Annonaceae; genus Annona; species Annona cherimola. Next base: position 18,642,962 of record CM059975.1, on the reverse strand, counting down.
TTCTAAATACAATAGGTGGAGTAGATTATAAATTAATCATCATGTAAGGCCCATTTCAGCGTTACGGTGCAATGGCGCTGCACTTGATTATTCCTATACATATATATATGGAATATGATCTAGTGCGGAATATAATAAAGTGCATGCGACTGCACCTTGTAGTGTATACACTATGGGTCCCACATGATTATAAATGAAAATCTACCCTACTTATTGTATTTAGAATTGTCCACTTATTAGCATACCAATGTTTATCTAAATCCAACATATATGTGATCCCCATCTTAAAATGGTTCAAAATTAACACAATAAAATATTTTAATATAAATATCAAGTTTAAAGTAGTATTTTCAACATCTAAACCGCCCGAAGTATGATTTTTATATAGATAAAGGATTGTATAAAGTTTCATTGTAATCTAATATGTGTGGGGCTCATTTTACAGCGAACTACATCATATTACAGTGCGGTCCGTCTGCACGGGAACGAGTCCCTATATGTGTACATATATATTAGCTGTAAAATTGATAATAGCGGCATTTTTATACCGAATGAAGGAGGTGTCTTTCATAACAAATTTTGTTGTGTTGGATGACAACACAACACCCAAAACAAAAGCGCTTTTTCTTTTGTTTTTGACATGATAATAATACATATATATCGCAGTCAACTAGGGCATACTCCAACCGTATGACACATGGGTGCTTAAGTGTTGGTTCTGACTTCGAGTGCCGGCATGGTGTGGTCTTCAACCTTCATTGTAATGCATTGTAATAATTAAAAAAAAAACACATACACACACACATATTCCAAACGGTAATTTAAGATGAAATAAGTCTTTTCTAGAGATGCCATCTGTCCTAACGTAAAAGTCTCCAATTTAAAGCAAATTGGGAACTAAACTATAAAATGCCTATTATAAGAATAATAAATTCAAAACAGTTCAATTATAAATATATAATTAGAATTTCCTAAATCTATCATGGCCATTAAAACTCTCTACATTGAATAACAAATTAAAAGAAATATTCGAACCAAAATCTTAATCTAGGATTTCCAGATTTGAATAATAAAGAATAAAGAAATAAATATGAAATTCATGATTTCTTAATTAACTAGATATATAAAATAATTCAGGACAACAAAATAAAAATATAATATAAAAACTACAGAGCTCTTTTTTTTCTCATCAACCGTTTCCTTCTTACTGCTTCTCTGTTGGCAGTCTCTCAATTAGTGTGCCAAAAAATTTTAGTGGATAAAGCATGATCATCATTTGCTAGTATGGACCGTGTAGTACTACCACCTAGCTCCTGTTTGCTCTTAATTATAAATATATTTACTACGTTTGAAAATTTTCATATACCCACCAAGTATTTTATTAATTTCAAACATATCCAATATGACCATAAGGAACGTTCAATAATTTTAAAATTTCAAAATATCTCTGATTGATCTAGCATCCATCATCATTGGTTTCATATACAAACCATTATAACTGATTTTGCTTAGCTTTTCTTTCAAGTTAGATGGGTTTCCATTATACCGTTCAACTTCTGCTAGCTAAATGACTATTACTATTAAATAATAAGAGAAATTTTGGACAATTCTTATTATGAATAATGGTAATTTTTACCCATAAAAATAAAAAATAATGGTGATTTTTAATTGTGCCTGACGAAATGTATATGAATGAAATTTTACCTATACTTAATGGATATATATATATATATATATATATATAAGGAAATAATCCAGTGCATGCGACTGCACCGTGCAGTCCATGCACTGTGGGCTCCACTTGATCATAAATAGAAAATTCACCCCACCCATTGTATTTAGAATTGTTCACTTTATTAGCATACCAATTTTCATCCAAATCCAACATGTGTGTAGCCCCCATCTTAAAATGGTGCAAAATCAACGTAATAAAATAGTTTGATGTAAATATCAAGTTTAAAGTGGTTTTTTCAACATCTAAACCGTCTAAAGTATGATTTATATATGGATAAATGAGTGTATAAAGTTTCATTATAATCTAATATGTGTGGGGTCCATTTTACAGCGGACTGCACAAGATCGGATCTCATATATATATATATATATATATGAAAGTTTTTAAACTTATTATATATATTTATAATTAATAGCAAAGGCAATTGGTATATTTGAAATTAACGCTTACAAATATATTTTCTTTTTCTTTTTTTTTTCCCCCACAATGAATGATTTAGATTTCTTGTCACAGTCTGATGCGTACATCAGGGCATGCATGTACAGTGTACTTAAAAGCTTCGTTTGGCGCATGGACGGTCCCTAGTCCCCGGTACTACACTCCGCAACAGCCCAATGCCCAGCTCCGTCGAAAGAAGCCTATATTGTTTGAGCCCAGGAAAGATCTATCACTTCTCCGCCTCCCTTTCCCACGGATATACATCCAGCCGTTTGATCATTTGATTTCAGACCGGTCAAAAACTGCATTTTTTTGTTTTATTTTTTTTATAAACATGTTAATCTAGTTATACTTAATCTATAAACTAAGTTTTACCATTTTTGGATATATGTATATATTTATTTTGGATTTTCAAATACATGAGTATTTAAGTCATTTTAAATAAATTAAAAATTAAAAAAACAAAAAAAAAATGCATTTTTGGACTGGTCTGAAATCACCATATTTCAGACTGGTATGAGAAGATCACAACTCATATATCCAGCAAATTAATTAATTATTCCACCTCTCTCATTTGTACGTGTAACGTGTCACTAATACCACACATCTGCATTGCCGATTTCTATAGAAGCACTGATCTGGCATTTTGAGCGTCCATTCTTCAATTCGAATCCTAACGAGAAAACCTGCTTATGCATGTAGCTAGATTTGCATATATTATTTCACTAATCGCGCGGAACTCAAGCTGTCATCTTATCCGAGTGCCAAGTGCAAGCTCTGCTGCTTGTTATGCAGTTGTAACTACAAGTCCAGACGTGCTTGATCAGAATTTAAGTTCACCAAACACCACCATGCAGCGCTAATTAATATTTTAATTAGCTCCATGCACCCCCAAACATGGCCGCAGCATAGGTGATAAGAATGAAGACCTTATAGACAGAGCATGACATATTGACATATGGCATCAATACAAATTATCATCTGACCCAAAAGGGAGAAAAAAAAAAAGAGAAAAAAAATTAAAGTGATAGACTTATGGATCAAGAAGGACATAATTAAATAAATTAAGTGGCGGAACTAGCACTTTCAGTACACATGGCAATCTCTCCGTCAACTTTGAGATTTGGAGATCAGTTCCAAACCCACCAAAACTTATGTAGAATTCAGATAAGAAACATACTTCAGGAAAGAGCATATTAATTAGATTAATCAAGGGTTTACTGTCACAGCCCTTGTCATTCAACTTGTGGAACAGCAAACTAGCTAGCTTGTTTAACTGTGGACAAACCATATCTCTCTCCTTCGTGCATGATATCACCAAGACACAGCAGCCATGCAGCTTATGCAAACCTAACGTCATACGCATTAAAAATTCAGCGTATTACGAACTTTCTCGACGATGAGGTGCTTTATTCTAATGAGATGATATTAGCATTTTCTTTTTGGGATTAGTATATAAATCTAAGGTCTTCTCTTTGGTCTCTTGAACCTAAATTAACTAGCACCTGTGCTTTAAAAAGGAGGTTGATGGTCTCATTACATTCAAGAAAAATACTAAACTGGGGCCAGCAATATTTGAATATGTATCTAAAAGACCCTTAAGTGAGAATGCGAATGCATGCCATTGCATAAAATAAGGATGCATAAAAAAATGAGGTTTGCGCAGTCTGTACGGGTCGGAGGATGGCTGCTGAATTGAGGTGGGTGGCTCATTATGTGGTCTCAGAAATAATATGGTGGCCGTAGAAAGCATGCATGCCAATCAAGTTTTTAGTATTATATTCTACCTCTATATCCTTTGGATACTGTCTTTTCCATGGAGGAATTTATATACACCGCAGGATGAAGATACATGAAGTGGCCCACATCATGGACGGCTTGGATCTGATGCTGCTGGGGACCATGTAGAGGTGCCTATTACATACGTGGATTATTATTAGCAGACTCGTAATAGATGACCAGAACCTAATGCTTTTTTCCACGTTTGTTGTGGCTACTTGGATTCATATGTGGACAAAGCGCGCAGTCTGATGCCATCTATGATCTACCAAAATCAGAAGGGATTTGGTCAACATAGAGACGTGGGTGACTTTTCAGGGAAGCCCATGCATGCACAAGCAAACCCCAGATTGATGCCGCCAGGTAATTACCCAAATGAGAACATGATATAAGCCATTTGTTTAAGTATAAAACCTAATAGAGGAAGGGGATTTAAACAAATGGATGTTCCCATTACACCAAACTTGAGGTATAGACACATAGATCGTGTCCTTGTTTAAATATTAATGAAACTCTTAGCTCATAGTGGAATTTTAGATCTACCCCCCATTGTTAATATTTCATAGCTTACATTCCAATACCCATTTGAAATTATATTATTCCAGTCGACTGCTACTGCACCCCAGATCCCTTTGTGGTTTGAATCTTCATAATGCCTACGTACCGGACAAATGCAACATTGTGTAGCTGTCCCCATTTTGGATGGCCGGCCCTGTCATAACCATTGAACATGGTATAATGTGGAATGATTGAGTTTTTATACTCATGACTATCAGAAAATTCATTTTATTAGCACTATTTAGTTGCCTGCAATAACTATTGGTAACCAGTCATAAAGTTTGTTACTAATGACTTTGTGAAAAGAGGAGCCCCATTCTATATACAATTATGTATTTTAGGTAAAATAAAATATTTATTTATTTTATTTTTATTTAATTTTTCTTCATAAAAATGTTTTTACAAGTGTATTTAATACATATACCAAGTTTCGCCATTTTATAATTCTTTTATATATTTATTTTTTATTTTTAAAAAATCATCAATTGCAAGGGGCATTTAAGTCATTTCTCACTTCTTAAAAATTTAATTTTTTAAAAATAAAAAATAAATATGTAGAAGTATTGTAAAATGATAAATAGTTGACATATAGTTTAGATACACATAGGAAAACATATTTACGAAGAAAATTTAAAAAATATAACTAATTATAAAAATAACTTAATTTCGTATTTTAGTTTAAAATACATCATGATGTATATAATCATGTTCCGAGAAAAGAAAGTTCAATGTTTATAATAAAGTCTAAACTCACTTAGGTGTAACAAAGCTTCTTAGGATGATGAGGTATGAAACTTGTGTCTATTGCTCAAGAAGGTATAAATTTTTTAAGTTTTGGCATTCAAAATTTTTCTTATGAAAATTAAAATTTAATTGGAAAAGAAAATTTTAGTTGTTAATAGTTAAGGGTACAATTTGAGTCAATCAATTCAAGTTAAGCTTAACACAAACTCAAACCTAAGATGCAACATACGAACCCTAATCTTAATCCAATACTATTCATGAAGCTTCAGTTGTTAGGTTAGCTGAATTCACGCGAGAATTCAGTTAAACTTTTGAGTTTAAATTTTAGTTAATCTCATTAATTCAATGTAAATCCGAAAAATATAAAGACTATATCATTAACTTCAAACTACATGTGTTAGCTATTTACAAAATAATCTATCTAAAATATTTGCTCTTTTTAAGAAAATCACCATTCATGATATAATAAAGAGACTACCAAAAATATAAACTTATACAAAAGACATGTTTGGCAAGCATAAGTTTTCTTTGGGTTCAAATTTTGAGTTAGAATTTTCATCAACCTATACTTAACCTACTTTCAAATTGAGTTGGATCGAAATTCAGTTTCTGAACTCATATTCCCAAAATACAAACCTTAAAAATATTAGGTTGGTCTAGTCTAGTTTTGGCTACCCAACAGCAATTGTACTTCACCTCCGTCACTATATAGTTGGTGGCAAATGCGATGTAGTAACCATTAAGAAAAATTTAATTGCCAGTTATTCATGGTGTTTACTTAGGCAACTAAATTAGAATTTTCTTATAACAATTTAATGTAAGAAAGAAACTTTTTTGAGCATTATTGTAAATGAGAAATGTTTTTTTTTTCTTTTGTGCTAGCGGAGCATGTCCTATTGGTCATAGATAATGGTTGCATGCCACAATGCCTGTGTTAAAATCCTCCTATTGTTGGGAGTATAAAATGGTCCCCAAATTTTGGATTATTTATAAGTGTCCCCCTAAGAGTGAAAGTATTTACAGGATATTCCTCTATGATAAGGGTTGTGAAAGAGTTTGACTTGTAATATCAAATGTCACAGTGTATATAATACTAATAAAAAAAATTTTGATAAAAAAAATAATAATTTTTTTTTATTTATAAAGCATCATCGTAATTGGAAAATTTTTTACTTATGTATTTTCCAGTCTAGTTAAAACTTTTTGAATGATAACAAGGACCAAGAAAAACCAATTCTGTTGCGGTGAACAGAAGAAATTTAATTCTGTGGGTCATCACACGGATTTATTAATTAATCGGTGGTCTAAAATGACGAGGATGTTCCTTTTTCCATGTGTCATATTGGATGGTTGAACGATTTATCAATTAGGGACGCTAATATATGCAACATTTCTTAAATTTCCTATTAATTAAGTTTTGTAATTAGGCAGTTGCTGTAATCATTTACGCGCCCAAGAACAAGCAGCCACACGTACGCGTCTGGATGCTCATCTGTCCATCTTATGGCACAATCACTGGGTTTCGTACCATAAAACTGCAGATGTTATTTATTCATGATCAGGTGGGCCAAAAAAAGAAATAATTACATTGGACGGATAGAGGGTTTTTTTTTTATTGCTTTATAAAATAAGAGCTTCGGAATGATAAAATTCCCTGAATTTTGAGGGAGAAAATGTAAGAATCCTACCCAAGCAGATGAAAGCATCTGATGGAGTTGAAGGATACCACACACCAGGCATGTTTGCATCTATACGCAACTGTGGAAACAGGAAAACATTGGCTAAGAGCATGCAGCAAGCAAAAGCATGGTCAGAATAATTTCGTTATTAAACTAAGAGCAAATCTCAGTCCGGGAATAAAATATTATTTGACCATCACGTTATTGTTAGAGGTTGATGAGACACTGACAGAAGAAGCTTCAACAAGGCTGCTTTGTCTACCTTTCTACTAACTTTCGAATATTTAAATAAGTGGCCAATAGTGCGCGCATGCATGTACTCATAAATAGTGGTGCACATACCACGTTTGTACCATGAAAATGCATCTCTGCATCATCCTACCATCCAGTGAAGTCGCAGAGGATTTTGCCCTTGTCACCTTGATCTTGTGAAAGCAGCTTACTTAAAAGGGATTCCATTTAATTGCTTCTATTTTTCAAATGTTGATAATTAATATAAAATTTGAATTATTCATTGTATTTAACATTATTTGTTTAACTAGGAAATCAAGTTTTATCAAATCAAATATGTACATGGTATAGGTACATTTATATATAATTTTTTTTAAGAAATGCTTAGATTCATTCCTATATGTAGTAGAATATAATAATATTTTATAGAATCATTTATCTAGATATAATTATATTTTAAATGATTTATTTGTTAAAAATACTATTAAAATTAATATTTAATATTAAAACATTTTATTATGTTTATTTTGCACATTTATAGATAAGGTTATATACCATAATATTAAACGAACGAAAGCATTTTTATAATAATATAAATGATGCTATTATAAAGTGGGATTTTTTTTATCAATAATCAAGATATGCAAAATAGAGGATTACATAAAAGACGAATTTCATAGAAATATTCTTGTATATATAATCATAGTCAATCTTTATGAAATTTTTTTAGCAATGTCTTTGTATTTGAGGTCTATTAGAAAGTTCTAATGCTATCTATATATATGCTAACTATCATTTTTTGTATCATCCAATTAATTTAATTTAGATGTTCAAATTTATTTTAATCAATGGCCTATACAAATAAAACTATATGCAAGGAAATTCCAAAAAATAGCTGCATTTGATTAGATGCAAATGCAATCATTTCTGATCAATCATATATATATATATATATATATGATTACCATAAAAAATATATATGATAAACTTACATAATAATACAAAATCATTTATGTAATTAATTTTGTAGAAACATATAATATATATTTTTGATGGCACATATAATATATATTTAGTTGCATTCGATGTACTTTGAAATTGATTATTTAGTTGTAAATGTATTATTGCTTTTGAGTAGTGATATTTGATTAAATATAGCCAATTTCATATCAAATGTAGTAAAAAATGTTTATATAGCTATTAAAATTTAGTTAAAATAGCAATAAAATTTTGGCTACAATTAATATAACACTTAAATGCATTTATTATCAAATTCACTTATTAAAAATTGACTATAAAAAGTAATCACATATGATAAATTTTATTGTAGTGATATCCTATGAAGAAAAACACTAGGTAAATTTAAGGACCTAAATAAATGGATTTTGAATTTATGAGATAACGAGGATAGGGTTCAAATGAAAACAGAGATTTTTTAGTGAAATTATGTGTCCTGATTTTTGTAAAATTTGTAAACATACTTACGAAGTTTGCCTGAAATTATAGGCTACCTACATAACCTAATTCTTTTTTAAAATAAAAAATATCCTCATAACCAATAAAATGAAAAATACAGGAACACACCCTTAAAATATAAAAATATTTATTTTAAAAAAATTCATCACGTTAAATGGATTCAATTAATGTCAGAAACATTCATGAAAAATAATTTTTTTTCAATATTTCAAAGGTATTTTTAAATGTTTTACTAAATTAAAGTTACAAGAAAATTTTAAAATATTTTAAAATTTTATTTTTTTACAAATATTACTTAAATTTGTCAGGAATATTTCTAAAAAATAAAATAATTCCTCGCATTTGTGAGGAATATTTGTAAAAAAATTTATGATATTTTAAAGGCATTTTTTATTGTTTTCATTTTATCGTTTCCAAGAGTATTTTTGTCATTTAAAAAAAATTAGGATTTTTGAATATGCTAGCAAATTTTAGTAATTTTTTTGGATATTGATGCAAATTTTGCAAATATCGTAACACACTTACAAGTTGGCCCATGGTATGGATGCAAAAACCCGAAAAGAAAGAGAGAGTGTTGGCAAAAAAAAGTATAAATAGCGCAACGAACTCTCTCGAAATATGCGAATAAAAGACCATCAGAAGAATAAGTAGATAACTGCGTTGCCAGGGAGGGGAAATAAATAAATAAATAAATCTACACCGGACTATCTTTGATCATGGCTGATCATTTTAAGTACTTGCGGAAAAAAGTTTGTAAGCATTTTGTCCTCGATAGGGAGGCAGATCTAGGATCTTTGGCCACTTCTAGGCAATATAACATTAAGGAATTACATTATTACGTGAGAAAAGGTAATCATGTCGAAATAAAAATAAACAGCGTTTTAAAATATATTTGAAAATTTTATCTAAAGTTATATAATTTTTAAAATTCCAGTAGAAGCGTTTTGCCGTGATAATCGTGGATCCGCCTGCGCCCCCATCCGATGGAACGTTCCAATTCACAGTGTATTCCCGCCCACAACATACAAACGGACTGCGGAAGACAAGTCTATAAAATTAATTTTTAAAAAAAGAAATGCAAAATGCATGGCATGTGTATCATGTCCTAAGCGTTAAGATACGTGGGCGTCAGTCGTCAATGAAGGCCGGAGGATCGGGTGTCGGAAGGTAGAGAGCTAGTTCACCCGGTGACGTGGCTACATGATTGACCCTGCCTTTTCTTCCAAGTGGGACCCACCTCAGGGAAAGCTGGGGAATGGTGGCCAAACATCTGTCTTGGACATGTCCCACGTCAGCGGTTGAAGACCTGATCATGAACGAACGAACGAACGAACGAACGGGTGCAAGGTCGTCCGTCGTTGATGACATAATAGTCGGCTCCTGCGGTAGGATAATGGTAAAATATGAATGGCATGGCTACATCTGCTTGTAGCCAGTCCTGAGTGAGCTGAGCCGAGCCGAGCCGGGTGGGTGAAGCTCTCGTCTTGGCTTGGATGGACGAGTGACTGGTACGTGTTTCCTGGGTTCACACGAATCGGAGCTGGCGTGATCTGTACCGTCCGTAGTGGACAAACTTTTTCATACAACCCTTAATCCAAATGTATTTAACACATGTACCAATTATTATTATTTTTGAATATTTATTGATATTTTTTTGGATTTTTGATATTTTTAATTTTTTCAAACTTTTTCATCTGATAATTTAAATATATTTAACATGTTTATCAATTTTCACTGTTTTTAGAGATTTTTAGATATTTTTTAAATTTTAAAAATCAGTAACATTTTTAAAAATGTCACTGCTTTTTAAAAATCTAAAAAAAATATTCACAATTCTCTAAAATTAGTAAAAATTGATATACATATTAAACGTACTAAAATTAATAATTATATAAAATTTAAAAAAATTAAAAATTAATTAAATGCACTTGAGTGCACCGAGCCTAAGTGCATCCAGTGCACCGGAGTGCATACAACTATGACATTTTTTTTTCCCCTTCAAAATATTCCTTTGATATTTGTATTAGAATCATTACAGCGCCACGTGGAGAATAGCCGAGTTAACAACTTTAAATCAATCGACACCAAAATTTTCCATTTGCCCAGTTATGTAATCGCAATGGATTGAAGTGTACCATAAGGTATAGTCGACGCAAGAAATTAATTTCAATGAATGATTTTATACAAGTACCTCTGATCTTGACCGAAAAATGCGTTATTTTTTCTCTTAGTAATTAATAGCCTAAATAAGATGTTTAGAGCAAAAGAGAGAGATGTTCGACGTGGACTCGATGTTGGCATGTGACCGTCCACGGTCCTACACGATGATTAGAAAATTTTGATATTAAATGCAGCACTCATCACAGATTCACATATCTATCATTGAATGCTCCCAAATTTCTTGTCACTGCAGGACTCCATACCTAATTATCAGGAAATAAATGCTCCCAAAAAATTTTGGACAGCTGCTCAATAAATATCCTAAAGTGTTCCGAAGCTGCCTTTCTCCGCATGACCTGAATCCATTAAGATGGTGGTCAAAATCCACCCTACACGTGGCAAACACTTCTGCCGATTCTCGCCATCTGTCCCATAAAAAGGTGGAAAAAAGAAAATCGTCTTCCTAAAAATCGGAAGATTTACTTTAACATGAAAATGAAAGAAATCCAACGGGCACCTGTGCAACCTAGAAAGCTCATGCAATCCACCTGCAGAACTCAGAGGTGGCATGGATAAGCGCTGATCTCGCGTCAACTTGGGCTCATCAAACCTGATTTTTCCTCTAATATTAACACTATTTTCAAATTTTAAACTCTAATTTTAATCCTAATTTTATTAATAAAGCCTGAAATCTAATCTTATTTATGCATATTTCGGCTTGCTTAAAATAGAGTCCGCTCGTATACAACATGATGCATTTTAGATTAAAATACAACATTTATTTATTTATTTTATTCAATAAACATATTTAATATATATACCAAATTTTATCATTTTATAATATTTTATGTATTTATTTTTTATTTTAAAAGATACCAATTTCAAGTGGCATTTAAGTCATTTCTCATCCTTTAAAAAACTTAATTTTCAAAAATAAAAAATAAATATGTAGAAGTATTATAAAATGTCAAAAATTAATATATAGATTAAATATACATAGGAAAACGTGTTTATGAAGAAAAAATATAACTAATTTTAAAAATAAATGAATATTGTATTTTAACTTAAAATAAATCATGATTTATATAATGATATTCTGTTTAGAATTTGGGTTCGAAATTTGAATTGACAAATTTTCGTTTAAGTTAAAAGTAATAAATTCAAAATTGTATGTCAATATAAATTAGTAGGAAAAATAAAAAATAAAACTAATTATAAAAATAAATCATGATGTATATATTGATATTCTGTTTAGAATTTGGGTTTGAAATTTGAATTGACAAATTTTTGTTTAAGTTAAAAGTAATAAATTCAAAATTGTATGTGGATATAAATTAGTAAGTTATCTTAATAAAAATAATAATACATAACTTTGTATATTTTTTAAAATTATCTTCTCCAAAAAAGGTAAAAAAAAATGCAAAGAAAATAATATAAATATAAATGAAGATAATATAATTTACCTATAATATAATTTGAACATGACAAACATCTTTTAAAACATAAACATAAATAGCGTCAAATACATAAACACGGAGAAATACTATTTAAAATTTATGTATTAAATATAAATAAAAATTGAGTTAAAATTCGAAGGGTTCGAAATTGTTTAAACCTTAACCCTAATTTTAATTATAAATCAATTAGAGCATTGCAACAGCCAGATAGCACCCGTTGCGTTATTTTTCAGATTATCTGACGGTTGGATTTGCAATGAAGAACTGTACATTCGATCAGACAATAACCTCCATGGTTCAAAACGAAAACGGTTGATCGTCCATATCCGATGGAGCAGATCGGATGCTGGCGTCTGTTTTCGTCAGGATCCCATCGCACGTGTCATGAGTGGGATTGGTTCACTTCGTGAAACCTGGACGGTGGAGATATTGACAAAGCTTCACTGAAATGCAGCCGATCGACGGGAGCCTGAAAGGGACCAGTCGATCACGATATGAGCCCAACCGAGCTGAGTTATGAGCCGTTGACTGCCACGCGGCGACAGTGTCCAGATAACAGGTGGTACTCCGTGCCAGTTTGCCGCGTACTAGTGTCCACTCCCAAGGGTTTCAAGTACCACTTTCAGCCAATGTACGAAACCAAACCTCCAATGATACCGATTGAATGGGATTCGATTTCTTTCGCCTGAGGTGTATGATCGGAGTATGAGATCATGCAATGCATTCAGAAGTTTGATTAGACAGCATAAATTAATTAAATTGATTCAAATTTTTAACTTTTAAAAACAAAAGTACGTATAAAAGATATTTTGAAAAAATTATTGCTGCCATGTGGGAATATCACGAAAAAAATTTTAATTTCTTGCAAAAAATTTTAATTTATTTTTTAAAGAAAATTTGGCTGCTAATAATTTTTGGGTATTTCTTCTAGTAACTACTAAGCAAATTTAACTGTCAATAATTTATGTACTTTGCGTTTAGGCAACCAAGTTCTAATTTAATTATCAAAATATTAAGCAAGAAAAATTTCTCTTTCGGACAAAAGCATTATTATAAGTAACAAAATTTTTCCAGCACTTTTTCTAAGATTTTTTGGTAAGTAATAAAAGTAGTCAAAAATGTATTTTCTTGTAATGTATTATGATTAATTTGAATCAATCGACTGGCTTGTAATTGAGTGGACCCCATTATATGATTTAATGAAGTCTATATATATTTTATCTATATGCTTGAAATTATCCGTTTGATAATGATTCTTATTGAAATAATTTTAATTTGAAATTTGTATGTATCGTGCATAAGATCAGATTTTTGACAGGTTCATTCACTAAAAATAACTTTTATGTTGACACCTACTCGTTTTAAAATTTCTGTAAAGTTGATTTGTTCCTTATAAATAAATACAAACTTATTATAAGAGGAACTATTTAGAAAATTCCATCGTATTATACAAGTGGGACCCATTCAAAGCCCTTTATGGAGCCGGTTATTGTCATTTAATCACAGATAAGCAAGCTTTAAGGGCCCTACAAGTGTTTAAGATAAGCATTTTGACGGAGAGATTTGAGATTACTTGTGTGATTGGAAGATGGACGGTACCGAATCCTTTTGACTTGCAAATCGTCATGCAGCAAACCTCTTTCTGCCTCTATATATACGCCACGGACTCCACCCATTCGCAGCAAACCAAGCGGAGAAAGACGACTTTTGTTGCGACAGCTTAGTCTACAAAAAGCTTACCCCAGCCAACATTTTCAAAAGAGCAAGCCAACGCTTTCTAATCTGCCTTTGAAAAGATGGGGAGAGCACCGTGCTGTGAGAAGAATGGCCTGAAGAAGGGGCCGTGGACTCCGGAGGAGGATCAGAAGCTTTTGGATTACATCCAAAAGCATGGCTATGGGAACTGGCGGACCCTGCCCAAGAATGCCGGTATGTATACATCTCTGCATGGCCTTGTACTAGGTGTTTGATCATTGATGCAGTTCTTCCTTCGTTATATGGTTTTTAATGGGTTGCCTTGGATCGTGTAGGCCTTTCACGGTGCGGCAAGAGCTGCCGGCTGAGGTGGACTAACTACCTGAGGCCTGACATCAAGCGAGGCCGTTTCTCGTTTGAAGAGGAGGAGACCATCATTCAATTGCATAGTGTTCTGGGGAACAAGTAAGCATTAGAATTCTATAGGTTTGGATTAATTTCTTGGCATTCTAGCTGGTGTTCGGTTACTGAATGCTAGTATTTTTTCTGGGTTATCGATTCAGGTGGTCTGCTATAGCCGCCCGCTTACCAGGACGAACGGATAACGAAATCAAGAACTATTGGAATACCCACATCAGGAAAAGGCTCCTACGCATGGGAATTGATCCAGTGACTCATAGCCCTCGCCTTGATCTCCTTGATCTTTCTTCCATCCTCGGATCTTCGCTCTACAACTCAACTCAGCTCCATCTCTCTAGACTGCTTGGTATCGAACCCCTTGTCAATTCGGAGCTTTTACGGCTTGCTTCTAGTCTCTTGTCTGCTCAAAGAGAAAACCAAAATCTACTTCTGCAAAATCTTCAAGAAAACCAACTCCCGCATTCCCAGGTTCAAATACAAAAGCAATGTTCATCCTTCCAAAATACCCCACTTAACCCAAATCCAATTCAAGAAACACCAGGTTGCACCCCATCAAACACCCAGCAGGCTTCACGTGGAAGCCAGTTCATCCAAAACAATGTGGATCCAACTTTTTTGAATTTTGAAAGTGCACCATCGAATCTTGATCAGGACTTTGTGCCAACCACCGACTATGGCTTCTGCAATTCGGATCAATCTTTTATGGATGCGGTGTTTGAAAGCTCGAATCTTCAGCCAAACGCTACGCAGAATTTTGATTTCTCGATCCCAAACCCATTGAATTCCTCATCTACGTACGTCAACAGCAGCACAACGTCGACTCCCATGAATTCTTGTGGCAACGGCGGTGCAAGCCCAACTCCTTTGAATTCATCATCAACGCATGTCAACAGCGGAAATGAAGATGAGAGGGACAGCTATTGTAGCAACTTGTTGAAGTTTGATATTCCTGAGCTCTTGGATGTTTCTGATTTCATGTAAGAAAAAGCTTGATAGATTGATGGTTAATAGTTAATGGTTAATGTGGTTTGAATCTTTGGGTTTTGAATCTTTGTAATGATACTGCTATATATAGGAATCTTTGTAATGATACTGTATCATTCAATATATATGAACTGTGTTGAAAGGTTCGAGTTCTTGTAGGACCAAGACATTCTCTTTTCCTTTTTCCTTTTGCCCTCCCATATCTTTTCGTGTTCTCTCTTTCAGTTGAATCGATCATTCAATAATATTCTGCTGAATGCGAGTTTTGTTGAACCCACGCGTGTGAAAAGATCCAAATCTACTTTCCAGCTAGCTTCATGGACTGCTTGGTTAGTGAGGAAGAGTAACAACTACCATGTGGGTCCTGACACCCCCATGAAAAGAGGAAGAAAACTTGAAACGAAAATGCGTAGTTGTCAGTCACAAGAAGTGTTACTGTTCAATAAATGGATGGCTCTTCTTTTTTCTGGCGTTTTTTTAAAGGTTTCCTTTCCTTCGGGGTAGTGTGTAAATTAAAGAGCAGTGATTAGTAGCAAAGCTGCACCAAAATTATGTTATTCACAAATTTTCAAACATTTTCATAAAAAAAAAAGTGTATATAGCTTATGCTGGTCCTAATTGTCCTCACGAAATCTTCTCCCGAAGGCATCATGTCCGCTGCATGCTAATCTCATATAAACGAGACTTCAAGCTGGAAAAATGACATCTCCTTTTCAATTCTCAAGTCAATTTTTTAAATTTTCAATATAATTTTTACATTTATAATATAATTATTTTCATTCTTAATACACGTTATTATATTATATTCTTCTTTTTTCATTTTGTTTAAGTTTCTTGAATTCTTTCAAAAAAGACTACTCACGACTTGACCTAATTTTCCGTAAATAATTACTTCTAATAATTCTATTTTGGGAAGCAATAAATTTTTTTACTAGAAATTTTTGGTATAAAAATTTTTAAAATGAAAAAAAATGATGTGATAGAATAAGAGTAATAATGATGAATAAAGAGACTAAAGTTAAAATAGATAGATTAGTTATATGAATAATTTTATTAAAAAAATGACTGAAAATATAGTAATTTATATAGAAAAACATAAAAAAATAATAAAAAATAAAATAAGTGTAAAAAATGAAAAGTTTTAGTCAACTAGTTTTTTTTTTTGAAAAACAAACACACTTTTAAAAAGTATTTGTAATTTGCAAGTGGAATAGACCAATGTATGGATAAAAAAATAAAGACATCAATTACTTAATTACTTTTTAATTTTTAATTTTATATTTCAGTCATATTTTTATACAATTGCTCTATCTATTCTCATTTTATTTCTACAATTTTTATTATATTTTTTATACGACTTTCCTATTTAATCTCATTTTATTTTCACTTTGCTTCCATTTTATTCCAATCAATTTCCACCATCTATATTTTCCCAGTTGCTTTATAGAAGTGATTTCTATAAAACCTATGTTTAATTGGCAAAATTGACAATGATATAAAAGACAAAAACTGACTAAATTAACGGCCAGTAAAAAGGATAAAAATATATGAATTGATGTTCCGAATGCACCCATGTTCTGGTTCTCATCCAAACCCAAGCAGGGCATGAGTCGATCGGCCAGGCACCCATGCGTAAACGGACTCAAAGTCGAATGGGGCACCGCCACTATTCCGCCGCACGACACGTGCCGAGCAGCTGTCATGTCACGTGCCAATAAGCTGCGGCCCGAGTCCATGGGCACGTGTCCAGAAACTAGGGGTAGAAAGTTGGGCCCACATCGCTTTTTGACAAAACGGAGGCGAGGCGCTTGTGCTTCTTTATCCGCCATGAAAGCGTTCCAAGAGTCAACGGCCACGCCCGGCTTACGTCAGCGCTGCGCGGGACGTGGAACTCCAGCCACAAAGGCCCAGGTGTCGCTCACCAGTTCGGCGGCCGTAGATGTCATCCAGAGGGGGAGGGGTGAGGCCTTTGACTTTCAGTACGGACGGCTCACCTTAATCACGTGCTATTAGATATGATTGATGATCACCAAAGCCACAACGTCAGTGCAGCGTTAGCTGCTGGCTATGGTGTTGGAAATCTATGCGGTTGAACTTTCATTCTTCCAATCAACGGCCCGATCATCCAACTTGCATGGATGTCAGACGGGAAGAATTCACGCGGAACGATATGTTGAATCAATGCGGAGTGGTGTGGTGGTTATAACTTGAAAATGGGTTTCGCGATTAAACCAAGGGATATAAATGCAACTAATGGTTATTTTTATTTTGAATATCGAATGGACAATATATGCACCTGATTCGAGATAAAAGGAGACATAAAACAGGTAAATAGCTAATTTGTTTAAGCCTATTCTTATCAATTTTATACATATACAACGTCATATATGAAATCTCTCTCAATTTTTTTTTTTTAATGAAAAAAATCTCTCTCAATTGAGTTGCAAACATGCATGGCAATGCATGGCAAGAAGGAAATCTTGCTGGTGAAGTGAGCTAGCTAGCGTAGGTTGACCATCGTCGTAGGAGTTTTTGTAGAAAGTCAAATTACTTGGTGTCTGAATCTGAGGAAGGTAGCTAGGGATGTTGGAACCAAATCTTATGCGTGGTCAAATGACAAACTTACATTTGGGGCATCCTCTTATAACAAACCATGCCTATGTGTCAACTTTTTTCTATTTTTTAAGATAATTTACAAATTAAATATAGCCACTTACTTTGATTATGACTGCAAATCTATCTATTTAGTTTTAAAAATTATAAATAACTTCTATATAATTTGACCATAATCGTAAATATATCTACATGGTCACGACGCTATTACGCCTTCATTACTACGCCACTACAACGTTAATATATTTGCACATATATAAATGATATGAGTATATTTGTAAATATGATATAAAAATAATTTATAAAGATGCTTATATAGTTTGCATATATTTGTAAATATCAATACCATAATGTCATGAATATATTTGCAAGTATAGCAAACTATGCGGATTTTTTTATAATTTTTAAAATAAATAGATATATTTATAATTATGGTAAAATCACATCTATAAATTTGGAAATTACCTTTTTAAATCCACCACTCAGTGCAATTTTCTAGTTGGGAATCTAGGCAGACTAGGGATTGGTGGGCCATCATCAGATTATCTTGGCTCCTAAATCATAATCATCTGATTAAGCGCTTATCTTCAAAAGCTTGTGGTTCGATCATTTACATATATTAATCATATGCTTAGTTAATTCCCAACTATGGATTTTAACATGACATTTCGCTTATCAAGTTAATCCAAATCATGCAACTTGCTATTTGAAGATTTTGGTTTAACTCATTTTATGTTGCACGACCAATTGGCTGCTAGCTTGTGATTGTTTCTTAATATATGAACACGTGCGAGGTCCAGAATAACTTGGTGTGGGACATTAGAAATTGTTAGACCTTGTAAAGAAATAGCACTATAACATAAATCAATTTATGCAACAATCTGTGTATGGTAAAATTACAATTTCGTAGCATATTATTGTATATAATATTGTGGTAATAATTTAATACTTATGCAATCAAGAAAGCCATCATGTTTGCCCTTAGTTCCTTTAAAAATATTTTTTAAAATCTAGATAATTTATTATGCTTATCAATATGTATTATTTATAATTTCAAATTTTATATTTATTGCCAACTTTGATATATTATATTTTTATTAAGGGCCTAATCAAGTCTACCCAGGGCATTATTCCATTTTTTATTTTTCATTTTTTTGCACCATTATGTGAACACAAGCATGTACTTCATTTATATATAATTTTATAATTTATTGATTTTTTTAATAATTTTTTAATTTTAAAAATAAAAATCCACTTTTATTATGCCCACGCATATGTAAAGTGTATTTTAAATTTTTTAAGTTCGAAAAATATTGAATAAAATTCATAAATTATAAAATTACATATAGGAAATATTCATATTTAGGCTTACGTATTAATGAATTGATAGGGCTTCCATGTGGTGGGTCGTGCCTTTTATATTATAAAATTTTCAAAATTTTTAGTGGTAATGTACTAACTTTCAAAAGATATATATTTTTTTATAAGATATAAGTTTTGAACAAAATTTATTTTTGGCAGCATGATAATTAAAACAAGAGTATTGAACATGATAAATGTTATAGATTTAAAAATATAAATAAGGGTAAGTATGGAGGCTCCCATGGTTATAATCATTACCCGTAGTCCTGATTTAAATACGGTGAATGATTATTTGCTGGAAAAGGTAATTTACACAACAAAACAGAAGCGTAAATTAATCTAGTTGTATGTCCAGTGTTTATTGCATTTGGTAATCAGCCATAACACCGATGCAGAGAAATGCAGCCAAATATATGTGTATACTAAATCTTTCATGTACTTCATATATTCGTTTTTTTAACTGTTACGATGTATTTATTCTGAACTTGACAGGTCTTCACAAAAATAATTTATTCAATAAAATGCATGGAGATGATTGATCTTTTGCCACACAAGAAAAATCTGTTTATGCAACAAGCTTATTTGTTGCATAAGACGGAAAGTTTGATAATTATTTATGTATATAGGCAAGTAGGCAACTAGCGATTAGCTGACACATGGCTGCATACGTGGCGGTATATAAATAAATGAAGCAATCAGCAACCAAAATTGCACTTGAATTTGTTGCATGTATTTTTCATATGCGGCAAATAATATTTGCTACCTAAAATATCATTTGCCACAAGTAATTGCTTTTCTTTAATATTATGTATGCATTATAATTTTGTTTTAGTGCATAAAAGTTGTTGCAGAAACTGCTTTTCTTTGTCGTGCTAACGGGTTAACAAGGCAGCTGATGATGTTGATTAATTGCCAATGCATTAACTAAAAAGGTGGAAAATAGATCCCAAAAACTTTTCTACCAAGTTTCTGTAAAGATGGCAATCCATCTGGAAGAGCAGTAACGGTCTCACCAATGCTCCAGATGTCCAAGATTTTCGATCATAACATCCTGCGTGCGACTGAATATATACTTCTTGGACAGTTGACTAGCTTTATACGTTGTTTATCTGCCTACAGCTGATGGGTCAGGTCTAATCCAACAGCGGCATGCCACGACGTGATTCTAGAATGAGGCTTTTTTTTTTTTTTTTTTTGAGCACAACGAGGCTATTAATCTGCAGCTCAAATTGAAGGGTCCAGATCACGCAAATCTTGTGGTGCTGGTAAGCATCCAATTAAATTGTCAGATCCCCACTAAGGGCATGTTTAGTAACGTGACCTCATGGTTTTCGATGATTTTTTCTCCCTTTTACACATTTTCTTATAAATGATTTAGCTATTCAACAACTCTATTTTTTTCAACTTTATTTTTATATTCGAATCGTTTTTTCTTATAACTACCCTATTTATTCTAATTTTATTCTTATCATTTATATAATTCACACAATTTTTTAAATATTCTTTTTCTTACTTTCCACACTATCCCAAAATCTCACTATTGTCAAATTTGCTATAGAAAAGCTTTGCATGAGATGGACATTCCATGCCAGATCTAACTCCAGTGATGATTTGGTCTCACTATCACAGACTTCTAGCGTCGAATCACATTTTTTTTCTTTTTTCTATTTGATATTAGGGTTATAAATCGAGTTGAGTTAGTGTGTTTACAGTCTTAATTTTATTTATAAAAATTTAATTCAAATCTATTTTTAAACTCTAACCCAGTCATAAATTAAACCTATAGAAATCGGTTCGATTCTGATTATAAACTAGGTTAAGAAATATGTAATATTTAAAAGATCTTTTACTTCATTAAATTAATAGTAATTATAAAATTTATACTAAAAATAAAAAATAATTATTTTTATAGAATACCTTGTAATTTATAAGTTATTAACATAATTGCTAAGTAATTTATTTTAAAGTAATGATATTTAATTAATGAATATATATTATCTAATTACATATATCAGTTTCAGAGTAATAGCCAATACGGTTGATCTTATATGATTAATTTTAATAATTATTATATTTTAGATTAAAATATAAATCAGGTCAGGTTGGGTCAAGCTAAAAACCTTCTAACTCAAATTGATCCATTCCACTTTTAAAATCAGGGACTATGTAATTTATTTTTCCAAATGGATAACTCAATCATAATATAAATCAAGTTAGGTTGGTTAGGTCTTGGTTGGGTTGAACTTTGACTCTATCCCTATTTATAGAATTTAAACTTTAATTTTACTTATAACACTATTCGTAAAACTTAAATTCTAACTCTATTTATAAAATTTAAGGTTGGATTGGGTTTTACATTAGAATTTACGTTAAATTTTTTTTATTTAATTTAAGACTGACAAATTTAAAAGTTTATATGAATACACACTAAAAATAAATCACGTATCTAATAATAATAATAATACATATTTTAACTATATTTTAATAATACATAATATGTTTCTATAAGAAATTTTAGCTTTTAAAACAAAATAAAAAAGAAAATTAGTAAATTTAAAATTAAATAATATAAATATAAAATAGATAAAAAATAATATAATTCATCTATAATATAATTGCAACATGAAACATATGTATTCAAATATGAATACAAATAATATAAAATGAGGAACGATCCTATTAGCCCAGACTAAACAAATGTCTCCCTTAACCCACGTTAAAAAATCTATTTAAAATACTTTTTTCCTTCATGCACTTATTTATCTAAGTATATTTAACCTATAAACCGAGTTTTACCATTTTTGGATATATATATATATATTTGAAATTTTATAACATCAATGTATATATATATATGTATTTAAAATACACATATGTTTAAAAAGCTTAAAAAATATATATACACATATCTAAAATAGTATCACTTGGTTCATATCTCAAATACACTTTAATAAACAAGTGTAGGAAAAAAAAAGTCAAATAAGCTTTTTAAATGAGTAGTTAAGGTAGACTAAACAAGACATTTATTTAGCTTAAGCTAATATGATCATTTCTCAAAATAAGAAATGAACCATGATCCTTAACCTTAGTTATGATCGGGTTTTCGAGCTTGAATTTTTTAAAAAGTAAACCCTTAACGAAAATTTTTGGGTTCTACAGACTAGGTCTGGGCTCATATGTACCCTCAATGGTCAACCATTCTAGCCTATTTATGTGAAAATTACTTTCAAACTTTATATGTTCAGGGAAATAAAAACATAAATTGAGAACTATTATATCACTTTTCGATTTCTCAAAATTGTTCTATGAAAAGTCCACTAGTGTTTTTTTAATTAACGAAGCAATTATCAAATATCTAATTATTATATTTTAAAAAATCCTTTAAATTATTTATTTTGAATATATTTTAAAATTATGCTGATTACGTAGTGGAATGAATTAGAGCAGGAACTCTCCAAAAGTCAGGAAAGAGAGAAATAATGGACTTCTCCATTTTCTGAAAAGCTGCTGGCTGTATAATATATAGAGCCCGCCAGCAAGACTTTCAATCGAGTAAATTGGCTGACTTTGTTAGTATTAGAGGTCCATGTGCATGCAGCTATAGCTAGTTTATAAACTGAGTTGACCCACCGACTATATGCGTGCCTGTCTATCTTCTCACATCTCATTTCCATTTTCAGATGAAAAAGCGTTTTTTTGTCTTTCTCCGGTTCCTTTTTTCCGGCCGTCGGCCAACCATTGTAGGCTGCACATATATACAATACATATACAGGCGTTCCCACAGATCTGCTTGTGGTATTTTAGTTCATAAGTCAAGAAGCATATTACCATTCATGTGGCGGGATCCAACAGAAGAAAAATTATGAAAATTAGGGTAATTTTCAAATATACTTATGCATTTTGTTCATAATTCCTATTGTACTTATGAATTTTCAAATATTTTTCTCATACCTAGGAATTATAACTACGATTCTTCCTATACTCAAGCCATTAAGATGAACTGCAACAAACAACAAGTGTTAATTGCAATGACCTTTATGCCTCTATAAAAATGATGTCTGCCCCAACATCCACCTTCATCGGCCGCCTTTGACATATGCAACGTTCGATGAACTTTTCCTAGGTAGGTGAGATGAATGGTTGGTGTAGTATGACTGCTGGGTGAGAATGGCAAAGGAAATGGACTGCCATTGTTGATTTTGCAGCTGGACATGCGGCCATGGCTAATTTCTGTTGGTGCCTTGATGTATTTTGATTTATAGCAAAAAAAGAAAAAAAATTGGCACTCGATTTTGACAATAAAGATGAAATGTTGCAGGTTAAAAATCAATAGGTGGATTTTGCATCTTTAGCTTGAATGGAGGTTGTCGATTTTAGGGATGATTGAAGAATAGAATTGTTGCTACTTGGATAACCAAGTTGTCGCAGATGTGGTTGTTAATGAAAACGATAGGCAGATTAATGCTGATGAAGATGATGGGTTAGATTAAATTTAGTTGACTTAATTTTAACTTGTCGCCGGAACAAGAGTGGCTATCAGCATGGGTTGATAGTTAGGTCTCACACAGGTTGACAATGATGAAGACGAAGAGTACGGTAGAATACATAGCTGGTTTAGTTATTTACTTAATATAAAAATAAATTAAAAATAAAATTTCAAATGTAGCAAATGACATGTAAGAGCTTGAGTAAGAGGGGAATTGT
Source organism: Annona cherimola (assembly GCA_030490835.1). Lineage (NCBI taxonomy): Eukaryota > Viridiplantae > Streptophyta > Magnoliopsida > Magnoliales > Annonaceae > Annona > Annona cherimola. The sequence continues at coordinate 18,618,927 of CM059975.1, read as the reverse complement.
GAGTAAAATTTGTGGGTATAAGAGGAATATTTGGAAATCTATTGTTATAAGAAAAATTATGGGCAAAATATGTGGGTTACATGAGAATTATCCTGAAAATTATATTGTCATTTTCAACTATCTTTATTTTACGTGGAAATCCAAACATCCTTACGTATTATGTGTGCGCTTTAGAAAACTCGCGTGCAATGTGCATGAGGGAGGGGGGAGGGGGAAGGGGATGGGATGGGGACAACAGGTGTGAGTTGTAGCTGGGCTTTCGCAGTCCATATATGTTGGCGGACCATGCCCTAGCTGGTAGCTTGGCGGCATGACCTTCCCATATTGCCCAACCTGCAAACGAAAAATTGCACCTTTGGATTAAGAATCACAGTCAACAAATTGTTCTTTTTGGGAATCTAGTAAGTCTCGAGTTTGTTGCTATTTAAGTAGTTTTTATCCATAAAAAATATTGGTGTTTTTAAAAAATATATAAATATCTAAAGTTGTAAAACTTAATACGTGAGTTAAAACACTTACAAAAATTTTCATAAAAAGCTAAAAAAAACATACCTTTTAATTAGGGGTGGGAATTGGGGAGTGTTGACCGTGACTTGGCTTTGACCTGACCCGTTTTGGCTGGATAAAACCAATATATTTTTGACCTGGTATGGGGATGGGTCAAAAATTTTAACCCGAATTCAAAAATAGAGTCGGGTTGGGTTGACTATGTCCCGACCCGAAGAGTCCAACCCTCCCCACATATATTAATTTATTAAAAGTTATAAGCCTATGTTTAAATATTATTATAATTTTCTTTCAAAATTCTCACTTTTTTATAATCAACTCTATCAACAATAGAACAATCAATTATTCAGAAAACAATATAAGAATCAATAAAAAGAATTTGTACATATATAATCCTTATGTTTAATTGTATATTAACCTATTTTAGTAAATTTATACTATATTTTCAAATGTTTTGTTTTCTTAATTTTATTTTTTAATAATTAGTGAAATATTGAAGCATATAATATTTAAATTTAGTATAGATGTATACTTATGTTTCACAGGTATATAAATACTTAAAATTATCTTAATTTTACTAGTATTTTGACCCGACTCACTATTCCAAAACCGGTTCGATATTAACCCAAAGTTTGTCTGGAAACCTATTTAAAAAAAAATGAGGTTCAAACCAATCTAGTCCCGACCCAGTATAAAAAGAGAGTCAAACTCAGTTTTTAAAAAGTAGAGTCAGGGTTGAGCAAATCTTGACCTGGTATGACTCGCCCTGATTCCCATCCCAACTTTTAATCCAGCTAACATGAAGCCCGGTTATATACATAATGATGTATTTTAGGCTAAAATATAATATTCATTTATTTTCACAAATAGTTAATTTTTTATTTTCTTCATAAATATATTTTTTATGTGTATTCAATCTAATATAAAGTTTTGTTATTTTACAGTGCTTTTATATATTTATTTTTAATTTTCTAAAAATAAGTTTTTTGATGGATGAAAAATGACTTAAATGCCCTTGAAATTAATGATTTAAAAAAAATCAAATATAAGTACATAAAAGTATTATAAAACGGAAAAATTTGTATATAGATTAAATACACTTACAAAAATATGTTTATGAAGAAAAAGTCAAAAAATATAACTAATTGTGAAAATAAATAAATATTGTATTTTAGCCTAGAATACATTATGATGTATGTAATCATGCTCCAATTAACATAAGCTTATATATTATCTTGAGTTGACAACATTATAACCCATTACTAAAATGGTATATTTTTTGAAATTTTATTATTTTTTTTATAAAAGGGGTATTTGTTTATATTAAAAAATTTTCAATATAAGGGGAATATGGCATTTAGTAAAAGTGGGGTGGGAAACATGACATCCTCCCTATTTCCCCACAAATCATTTATTCATTGAATAACTCTATTTTTTTTAATTTTATCTCTATATTCTAATCATTTTTCCTTACAACTATCCTCTAACAATCTTATTTATTCAAAATTTACTTCTATTATTTCATATCAATAGCAAATTTTCAAAATATTCTATTTCCCACTATCACCCCATCCGACAATTTCTCCCCCATTTTACATTCCCAAACATATTTTAAAATTTTCACTCTTCACAACTATTTTATTTTTAGTTAATTTTTTATTTTATTTTATACAACTACTATACTTTTCAATTACTTCTACCCAATTATCCATATATCTAATTTATTTATTTTAACTTTATTTTTTTGACTCTTCATTATTACCCTTATCATATTACATCATTTTCTCTTATTTCAAAAATTTTTACAAAAAAAATCTTTAATAAATTTTTTTATCACTAGTCGAACACACTAAAAAATAATTTTCATAGTATATTTAACTTATATACCAAAATTTTTATATTTTAATTTTAAAAACAATATTCGAAGGGAATTGGGAATTTAGCCATTTTCAAGCCTTAAAAATATTGATTTTGAACATTAAATATATATTGTAAAACTTAATATACAATATAAATATATTTGAAAATATTTTCGTGAACGAACTAAAAAAAGTTAAAAACATCTTTTAGCGAGGACTAACGTAATCTTATTTTAGCCAAAGCTAACAACATCATAACCATTACTTATTGGGGATATATACAAGAGCACCATCTTGCAAAGTGGCTATGATACTCATTTTGAAGATGAAATTGGAATTCATACCACCCGTTGTGAAATTTCGCATAGGCTCATCTAAAAAAGTGTGAAATCAACGCTGTTTGATTTGCATATCTCACTTTCAAAGATTTTAATACAATATCTAAACCCTCTAAACCATCAGCTCCATCTGGGTAAATGACTGTCAAAAGTATTAAAATAAATAATTGTATAAAGTATCAAAATATTCTCATACATCTATGATTGGGGCTATGTGTTTTTAATAATTTACACATAATTATGTGTATTTTTAAGCAAATATGGACCGACCCTAGCCAGCCTGAAAAGTTGAAATATCTAAATAGTAATGTTTTTTGTGCTGTTTTATATGGTTAATTTTTTTTTATGACAACATATGGCTTAATTTTTATTAATTTTTTTTTACAGAAAATATATGATTTAAATTAATGTTAAAAACTTCGTACCGCAGCCAGCCCTGCAGGCCTTCCGCCAGATAGGCCCAGAGTAGGCCCAGAGCCTATCCAACCCAGTCCAGGCCTTGTTACTTATGGTTTGGCTAGGGCTACGACAATTTGCACGGTCGCAAGGACAACCTGGTCCTTCCACGACCCTTGCTATGACACGCAGACCAGTCGCAATACATCCCAGCATGTGTTAATTCCTGTTCTGATCTTCTTCTTTTTTTTTTTTTTTTTTTTCCCTTTAAATGTGAATGGAAATTATTGTTCTAATTTGGAATTGAAACTGAGACCTCACTTACACTGAAATCACTTGCGGACTGGTATTAAACTACTAGCTTTGCACGTGTTAATTCCTGTTCTGTTTCCTGTCTATTTATTTATTTTATGGAAAGAGTGTGCTTTATCTATCCCCACGTCCTGTGTGATGAGAGGAGAGAACAATCCTCGGATATCATTAATAAAAAATTATTTATTCAAAGTTCTAAAAATTCTTTAATACCACAATTCAAGATTCTAAGTTTTCCGATCTAAGTTTTAATTCAAGATTATTTCTTCTACTAATACCAACATTCAAAAGCTAAACAAAAATATTAACAAAAAAAATGAAAATCCAACAACAGAAATTAAAGGACGATTTTTAGAAAACAGTACAAAATTGACCATTCTACCGGTAAATCAAAAGTTCAATTGATATCCCAATAAAAAAGTAAAACTTAATATCATGGAAAACAAATAAACCTTCAACAAAGATACGAATACTTTTTGAATTTTTGATATTTTTAGAAACAGCGATGCAGTCCGAGGCCATCGCGGCAATCGACGTGTACCACATATTTCTAAGAATTCTTTTATAAAATATTTGTAAGAATAATTTAAAATTTTTGATATATCAATATGTATCGTACTCGCAACGCATGGCATAAGATATATCCTAGTGGGCCACATATAAGCGAAATCAACCCAATATGGCCATCATAATTACAGTCCTGCCTATCTTGCATTTCCTAAACGAGTCATGTATGTATCATTTCCCAACTACGAGTTTTGCCCTTTTGTGGCCTGCCACGATACGGTATTGATCTCCTAAGCCCAGGTGCGCCGTTAAAAACCAGACGAAGGTGAGGAGCTCCCCACCTTTGCTCAGCCTCTGCGCGTGGTGGATGCCATTGCATTTCCCAGCTGCATGCCCCAGCATCTCCACCCACACCTCCGCCATTATCATCCACCTAGTGCCCACCTGCAGCTCCTTCTTGAGGTTCTTCGCCAGGATGCACCCATCGAACAGCACCGATTTGCTGCGGTCTCCCTTCACGTCGATGGGCTTGGCTTCCGTGTTCACGGACAGCAACAAGTGGCATGCCTTCTTCATCAACTCTTCTATTCGCTCCTCCACCGCTTCTCCGCACTCTAACAGAGCTCTGATCCAATTCGAAGTAGCTCTGTCCTCATCGCTCATCCTTCGCAGGAGGAAGAGCTTGGCCTCTGCGCAGGTGTCCCGGAACCTGATTCTCCCCACCACCGCCGTCGAAGACATCATAGCCGATTGCATGATCAGGAGATAGATAATGTAGTCGGAGATTTGCTTGCTCAGCCGGCGATGCACCGATGCTGTGATGGGGACAACATCTTCAATTTCATCATCGTAGTAGCACAAGGTGGTGGCGATGTGCCAGACGAGAAGGCTCTCGTCAAAGTCGGCCTCTATGGCGTCTCGGAACAACTCCAAATAGCCCCGCTGCTCCAGCACCCAGCTGCCCCGGAAGGCGGAGACGCCTCGAGCAGCCTTGAGATCGGTCAGCACCGTGCTTTTCTTCTTCAGCTGCTGGAAGATGAACTTCTTCATTTCGGCGGAGACGGGCACATAGGACGTGTACTGAAACTCGTTGCAAGTATCCTCTGTCATGCCCATCGTCACCCTGTTCAAGGCCTTCTGCAGGCCGAGCGCCTGCGATGTCTTCCCGCAGCATGTAGGACGGTCGGCGATCCGGCCCACGTAGGATTGGTGGGGCGGGAGGCAGAAGCGGATGAGGTTGTACTGGGCGGTGGACTCGGACCAGCGCTGGCGGGGGTGCCACTCGATGATCCAAGAAGCGACTGGTTCGATGCGGGGCGCAGCGTGGGAGAGATCGACAAGGGTCATGTCGGAGGTGGCAAGCATGAAGAGGGCGAGTGAGTCGAGGGCGATGGCGCCTCCAAGGAGCGTGTAGGAGATGGCGACGTCCAGAGGGTCGTGCTCGTGCTTGCTGGAGAAGAAGAAGACGACAAAGGCAGAGGCAATACAGCAGGAGCAGAGGAGGCGGCGCAGGTAGGCCCTCTTCTTATGGACGAAGGCGAAGGCGCCTTTGGTGAAGAGAATCTCGTAGACGAACTCCAGCTCGAACTCGATGACGCGGAAGGCGTCGTCGGCGCCCCAGCAGAGGAATTCACTGCGGCTCTGCGTTCGGTCATGGAAGCTGAACATGAGCTCGACGATGAGGCCCTTGAATGTGGAGAACAGCTTGGAGGCCTTTTTAGCTGCTTCCACCTTCGTCAGTATCTCGACCACCGGGCTCTTTTCTGTCTCCTCCGGTTCCGGGCCTATGTCGATGACGGCGGGGATTCCGACGTCCTGTTTCGACTGGTATTCCTCCATGAGCTTGGCGTAGTTGGGGCCGGGGTCCGACTCGCCTAGCATTGAGTCCCGGAAACCGTCCATACTACCCAGGTAGAGCGCGTAAGTGCGCTCGCCGTACTTGACGATGCCGGGTATGAAAATGAGGATGGTGGGGTGATGGGATTTTAGCCTATCCCCTTCTTGTGTAGATTAAATAGGAATGATTAATCACAGACAATAAATATTGCAAATAATAAGCAATCAAACCACGGGAAAAACACACCACAATTTTTACGTGGAAAACCCCTCTTTACCAAAGGGGAAAAACCACGGGACCCAGTCCAGGTAAATCTTCCACTATAGAATAATGGGATTACAACACAATGTCTTCTCTAGTCAAAACTAGAGGATTTCATCATCACAATAATGATGGATTTCAATACAGAAATTAATCAAGGGTAGATCTCACCAAATCTGAGATGACGGCAGAATTTTCTCTCTTGATGGCTGGAAGAGATAACTGCCGTAGAAGCCTTGAGCATATGACGAAAAATCCGGAGCTGCTGCTGCTGCTTCTCTGAAATCTGAGAGGGGAAGAGAGACTCTCTCTCTGACGAAAAAATTCGTCGCTGCCGAGAGAAGAAACGCTGCCTGGAGAGAAGACGCTGAGAGGAGAAGAGAGAGATGTGATATCTCTCTCTCTCACACGCCGAAAGCAAAAAGGAGGGGGCAGGTGGGTGAGGCATTATCAATAATGCCAAATGGGTGGGGCCCCCCCACTTTTGACTTCACGTGGGAGGAACCCACCCAACAAATCTCCCCCTTCCGACTACGTGGAGGGATTTGCCATCCCAACGATAGAACGACAAACTTCAAGCTTCTCCCTTGGTAGAGCCTTCGTCAACATATCAGAGCCATTATAATCGGTATGGATTTTCTCAAGTTCAAACAACTTGTCATTAATAGCTTCTCTTATCCAATGATACCTCACATCAATATGCTTTGATCTTGCATGAAAAGAAGAATTCTTACCAAGGTGAATTGCGCTTTGACTATCGCAAAATACGATATATCTTTGTTGCTTGAAACCGAGCTCATGTAGAAACCTCTTCATCCACAACAACTCTTTACATGCTTCAGTTGCTGCAATGAATTCCGCTTCGGTTGTAGAAAGTGCAACGCATTTCTGTAGCCTTGATTGCCAAGCTACAGCTCCCCCTGCAAAAGTAATCAAGGAACCAGAGGTAGACTTACGAGTGTCCACATCTCCTGCCATATCTGCATCCGTGTAGCCAACTAGTAATGGTTTCTCATTGCCAAAGCAAAGTCTCAAACTGGAAGTACCTCGTAGATATCTCATAATCCACTTAACTGCATTCCAATGCTCTCTCCCAGGATTGGACAAAAACCGGCTAACAATACCAACTGCATAAGCTATGTCTGGCCTTGTACATACCATTGCATACATCAAACTTCCCACAGCTGAAGCATATGGAACCCTTTCCATGTCTTTCTTCTCTATGTCTGTAGAGGGACACTGCTCGATGTTTAGCTTAAAGTGGGTGGCAAGAGGAGAGTTAACCACTTTAGCTCTGTCCATGTTGAACCTCTGAAGTACTTTCTCAATGTACTTCTCTTGTGACAGATATAACTTCTTGGCATTCCTCTCACGATGAATGCTTATGCCAAGAATTTGCTTTGCCGGCCCTAAATCCTTCATAGCAAAAATTTGACTTAGTTGCGTCTTCAACCTGTCAATCCTCAAAGAATTTCTGCCAATAATCAACATATCATCGACATAAAGCAATAGTATAATAAAATCATCATCAGAGAATTTCTGCACAAAGACACAATGATCAGAAGTTGTTTTTCGATAGCCATGTTTCTCCATAACTGACTCAAACTTCTTATACCATTGTCTTGGTGCTTGCTTCAAGCCATAAAGGCTTTTTCTCAGCTTGCACACATGATCCTCTTTTCCTTTTACCACGAAACCCTCTGGCTGCTCCATATAAATTTCCTTGTCTAGTTCACCATGAAGAAAAGCAGTCTTTACATCCATTTGTTCAATCTCCAAATCAAGACTAGCTGCTAGACCCAAAACCACACGAATAGATGACATTTTAACAACTGGAGAAAAAATCTCATCAAAATCAATACCTTTCTTTTGATTGAATCCCTTGACGACCAATCTAGCTTTGTATCGAGGTTGTGTGGTAACTTGTTCTTGCTTCACTCTGTATACCCACTTGTTCTTCAAAGCTCTTTTGCCCATAGGCAACTTTACCAACTCAAATGTATGATTTTCATGCAGTGACTTCATCTCATCTTGCATGGCTTCAACCCACTCCTTCTTATGTTCATCTTCTATGGCTTCTGAATAACATTCGGGCTCTCCCCCGTCAGTCAATAACACATATTCATCAACAGAATATCGTGTAGAAGGATGACGATCTCTAGTAGTCCTCCTGAGTGGAACATCTGGTGGAACTTCTGGTACTGGTGACTGCTCAACAATGCCATCATTAATCTCAACCTGTGTATGAGTATCAACATCAACTGTACCATCCTGGTCATCTTGAACTTCATCTCTAACCTGTACTGGCACATGTGTCAAAGGAACTGGATCCAAGTCTGTTAAATTATCATAATATTGAGAAACTGTTTTAACTGTTTTCTCAATATCTTGTATGGTTTGGTCTTCCATAAACACAACATCTCGGCTTCTTACAAGCTTTTTCTGTACCGGATCATAAAACCTGTAACCAAAATCATCTTGGCCATAGCCAATAAATACACACTGCCTTGTCTTGACATCAAGCTTAGACCTCTCATCTTTGGGAATATGCACAAAGGCCTTACATCCAAAGACACGCAAGTGACTATAGGATACATCTTTTCCCAACCAAACTCTGTTTGGAACATCAAAATTTAAAGGAACACAAGGCGTGAGATTTAACACATGTACAACGGTACTCAAAGCCTCACCCCAAAAGGATCCTGGCAACTGTGCATGTGAAAGCAAACATCTCACCCTTTCAACTAGTGTTCTGTTCATCCTCTCAGCTAGCCCATTTAACTGAGGAGTCTTCGGAGGTGTCCTTTGATGCCTAATGCCCAGCTGTTTGCAATATTCATCAAAAGGACCACAATACTCACCTCCATTATCAGTTCTGATACACTTTAACTTCTTCCCAGTCTGTCTCTCAACTGAGGTCTGAAACTGTTTAAACACATCTAACACTTGGTCTTTTGTCTTCAAGGTATAGACCCACAACTTCCTTGAATGATCATCTATAAAAGTCACAAAATAGAGAGCACCACCAAGTGTTTTTACTTTCATGGGACCACAAACATCAGAATATACTAAGTCAAGTATACCCGGCTGTCTTGAAGGAGGGGATGTTTTAAAGGCAACTCTGTTTTGCTTCCCTGCCAAGCAATGAGCACATTTCTTCAATGCTGTATTCTTCAATCCAGAAAGAAGATTTTTCTTTGCCAAAACCATCAAACCCTTCTCACTCATGTGACATAGTCTATTATGCCATAGCTCTGTTGTACTTTCATTCTCCATTGCATTGATAATACAAGAAGAAATCTTTGCCTGCATGAAGTACAATGAGGAGCACTTCTTGCCTCTAGCCATAACCATAGAACCTTTAGTAAGCTTCCATTGACCATTACTGAAGGTGTTGCAAAACCCCTCATCATCAAGTTTACTTGCTGAAATCAAATTCAAGCGAATATCAGGGATATGTTTAACATTTTTCAAAAGCAACATCGTACCATTGTTGGTTTCCAAGCACACATCTCCCATGCCGACAGCTTTAGCTACACCATTGTTACCCATCTTAACATCCCCAAAGTCTCCGGATGTATAAGATGTAAAGAAGTCTCGTCGCGATGTAGCATGAACGGAGGCACCGCTATCAATCACCCAACTGGTGTCATGGCATGCAAGGTTGACAACATCATCATCATACACAATAAGGAAGTCATCTGTGACGGCAGAAACTCTATCAACATCATTACTATCATCAGTTTCCTTTACTGTCCCTTTTTCATTTTTGTAGTCTCTTTTGAGTTGTCGACAATACTTCTTTATATGCCCCTTTTTACCACAGTGATAACACTCAACATTGGCAAACCTGTTTGACTTGCTTTTGCTTCTGTCTCTGTTCATCGGACCTTTACTCTTGCTCCTCCCCCTCTTTTCCATGACTAAGACATCTGACTGTGACGGACCCTGTGACTTTCTTCTCATCTCTTCATTTAAAACACTACTCTTAGCCAAGTCCATAGTGATTACACCATTTGGAGCTGAGTTAGATACCGACATTCTAAACGTCTCCCACGAGTCCGGCAATGTGCCTAGAAGCCATAACCCCTGCACCTCATCTTCAAACTTGATATTCATCCCAGCCAACTGATTAAGAATTCCCTGGTAAGCGTTCAAGTGATCTGATAAAGGAGTTCCATCCCTGTATTTCAAGCCCATCAACTTCTTTATTAGAAACAACTTGTTGTTCCCGGTTTTTCGAGCATACAGCTGTTCAAGCCTGTCCCATAAAGAGCGTGCATTTGTTTCTTCACTGACATGGTTTAAAACATTATCATCCACCCACTGCCTGATATACCCACATACTTGACGATGAAGTAAAGTCCATTCAGCATCAGTTTTTTCTACGGGTTTTTGTTCCGCAAACACAGGCAAATAAAAATCTTTGACATATAGCAGGTCTTCCATTTTTCCCTTCCACACATGATAATTTGAACCATTCAAATTAATCATTCTACTTGTATTAACCTCCATCGTTCAACACAAGGCACAAGATTACTAAAACCTCGCTCTGATACCACTTGATGGGATTTTAGCCTATCCCCTTCTTGTGTAGATTAAATAGGAATGATTAATCACAGACAATAAATATTGCAAATAATAAGCAATCAAACCACGGGAAAAACACACCACAATTTTTACGTGGAAAACCCCTCTTTACCAAAGGGGAAAAACCACGGGACCCAGTCCAGGTAAATCTTCCACTATAGAATAATGGGATTACAACACAATGTCTTCTCTAGTCAAAACTAGAGGATTTCATCATCACAATAATGATGGATTTCAATACAGAAATTAATCAAGGGTAGATCTCACCAAATCTGAGATGACGGCAGAATTTTCTCTCTTGATGGCTGGAAGAGATAACTGCCGTAGAAGCCTTGAGCATATGACGAAAAATCCGGAGCTGCTGCTGCTGCTTCTCTGAAATCTGAGAGGGGAAGAGAGACTCTCTCTCTGACGAAAAAATTCGTCGCTGCCGAGAGAAGAAACACTGCCTGGAGAGAAGACGCTGAGAGGAGAAGAGAGAGATGTGATATCTCTCTCTCTCACACGCCGAAAGCAAAAAGGAGGGGGCAGGTGGGTGAGGCATTATCAATAATGCCAAATGGGTGGGGCCCCCCCACTTTTGACTTCACGTGGGAGGAACCCACCCAACATGGGGATCCACAGGTGGTTGTGGGGAAGGGAGAGAAGGAAGACGTAAATTGCGGCACCCACCTCGAACACGAGCCCAAGCAGGTGGCGGAGCCAGAGCTCGTTGTCTTCCATGGCGAAGGCGGTGATGGTGTCGGGCCCGCCGAGATGGAGGAGGAGAAAGGGGGCCCAGAAGGCCCTTAAGCTTGCGTTGGCACCAGCTTCACCGCTGCGCTTGGAGCCGGCGGAGGAGGAGGCCATGATCTTGACGCCGGCGGGGCCGCAGTCGGATTCCTCGTTGCCTTGGCTGTTGGCGAGGAGGCCCAAGGCGAAGTCGGCGACCCAGTCGGCGAGGAGATAGAGAGACCAGGTGAAGAGGATGAGGAGCTTGTTGGAGGTTCTTTTGCGTATGACGGCGAAGAAGATGAGGAGGATTTGGACGGCGAGGCTGGAGAGGACGAAGACTCGAATGTCCCAGTTGTTCCACAGGTTCTTTATGTGCTTGTTAAGCACCTCGAATTTCACCTGTTCCTCCTGTTCTTGCAGAGCAACAAACAACTATTTCAAATCTGTTTTCCTATGGCTGCTTGCTAGCTTTTGGCCATCGTGATGGATGGTTTAGACATTCGGCGCAAATTGCAGACGATGGGAAGTGATCAATGTGGGAGGAGAGCTTTAAATGCAGTTACAGATACTTTGAAATAAACAATTTCTATAAGAAGATTCGGTTTTAGGAAAAATAGATTACTAAGATTATACACAATTCAATATTTTGTTGCATTTAATAATAAGGAACCAACTATTCATAATCAATTTTCTTGGAGCGAATGCAGAGTGACGGTGCCCATGCATGGTGAGCGAACGACATGAACAAATTCAAGTAAACGTCAAAATTAAACCCAGCTTCTGAAATCAAAAGCAGTTGAAAGAAGTGGAGAATGCATGCAGAGTTGCACACCGAACTAGAGAAAAACGTGGGGTGGATTGGTCGATTGAGCATTACTGCAAAACAAACTAAATTTAAGGAGAAGAGCTGAGAGTGTTTCGCTTACTAGTTTCATGCTGCCAGGATGCTGTGGCCACGTATCCATTTGCAGTAGCAAGCTGGTGTTGATTGTCTCCTATCAAGCAAGACAGCCGATTTCTTGTGTTATTTATTGCAGCAGTTAGCAGTTGGCACTCAGCAGACGCCGGATCGGGAAAAAGCGAAAGGTGAAAGCGCAAACGTAGGCCACGTGGCTTCTTTTTTTAAAAAACGTATTCTTGTGCATCCGGCGGTCTGGCCGGGTAATTAAATGGAATTTGTATATTGAAAGGAATTTGTCAATCCCTCGCTTCCAACGGCCAGGTCTCTCACTTTTTTCTATTTTTATTTTTCTCACTAGGCGTTAACAAGGTGCCTCGTTAAAAAAACCATTCACCATGTTACCAGAACTAATGGGTAATACATGCATGGTTAAAGAAAAAAAAGTGCACCATGATTATCAGTCCATTAATAAATCATTGTCCTTAGGGCAAATTCCTTATATAACTACAAATTTTACTCTTAATGCTACTTAAACCTATGAATTTTTTTAAAAAAATTTCATACTGACCAATTTTTATCATAATTTCATTTATACTAATGTTATTAGAGATGTGTTAAATAAGCCATTAACCCTTTCATAAAATGATGAATATGTCTAAGCTCTAATGTAATTTAAGGTTATTTTTCTTAAAGTAAAAGATTTATTTTCAAATAATATATAATTTTATAACTATTGAATTACTAAAAATGTATTATAATATAAATTTTTAGCTATAAAATTATAATTAAGTATGGGCGTATTTGTTGCTTTCCAAAGAGTTAACAACTTTTTTAACAGATCCCTAAAGGAGTGGTTATAAGTGGAATTAGTATGAAAATTCTTGGGTATAAAAAGAACTTTTAAAAATTTATTGATATAAGTGAAATTAAGGGTAAAATTCATAAGTATATAAGAAACTCTCCCTTCTCCTTACGTAAATATCCATAACTGAAATTTGGTTTATCCAAAATGATGGGAGGCTTCATTAAAAATCAGATTTTTGAGGGCTTATACGTAAATGCACAAAAGCAATTCCATATAAGCTTTTCTATTTTTAAGATGTGATGATTAATGCTAAATTTAATTTGTTTATTGTATTCAACATTTTTGTTTAGCTAGTGGACTAACTTTCATCCAAATCATATATATGCGTGGTCCATATTTTCTCAAAATGGATATATTCATGTATAGATTAGAAAAATACTTAGATCAATTTACATATGTATTAAAATATAATAGTATTTTATAGAATCATTTATTTACATAGTATTGATATTTAAATGATTTAGGTGTTGAAAATACTACTTAAAAATTGATATTTAGTATTGAATTATTTTATAACATTAATTTTACACATTTAGAGATGAAACCTATATATGATGACACTAAATAAATAAAAAATTTTCTATGATAATATAAATAATAGTAAATATAATAGATAGAATAAGTTTTTATTAACTATCAAAATATTAAAATTTAGGAGTTTACATAGAATGAGAGTTTCATAAAAGTATTCTTGTATAAAACATCTCCTTTATATAATTCTATTTATTTTTAATATCTTGATGATTGATAAAAATTTAGTTCATTTATTTTGATTAGTATCATTTATGAAAAATTTATTTCATATATTATATTTAGTATTATTTATAGTATTATGAAAATTTTCTCATTTGTTTAGTATCAATGCATATTGACTCTATTTATAAATATATAAAATCAATTTAATAAAATAACTTGATATTAAAAAATAAATTTTCAGTAGTATTTTTAACATCTAAACATAAAAATATTACTACTATGTCGATAAATAATTTTATAAAGTATTATTACGTTTTAATATGTATGCGAATGGATCTCAAATATTTTATGTGATTTACATATAAATATATTTATTTTTGAGCAAATTGGGCTATGTATATATTTAATTTAAATAAAATTTAGTCATCTAGATAAATGAATGATGCTCAATATAATAAACAGATTAGATTTAGCATCAATTATTAATATCATAAAACTGGAGGGAATTAAAAGAAATGGCAGAGCCTATTATATTATTATTTGGACTTAATTCCTATCAATTTGTTGCCTTTGTTTATCTTAATGCCACATGACTTGGTACCTGTTGCAAGCGAGGAAGGACACATTGTCCTTTCTCTTTTGTCCACGAATTTTTCTTTGGCCCAATTGTTCTTTCTCTTCCGTTCCACGTCAAGCGTGGGTATTGTCAATGTCCAATGTTTCTTTTGCTCTTTTCTGTTTTTCCTTTTTAGGGGGCACAAGCAAAGAATTGGGCCACCCTCTGGGGAAGGAATGGGGATGATTGAGGCGGATAGCGGTTGGAAATTTTCAACCGGCCAATCTGTTTAACTATCCATTTAGCCCACTTAAAGATTTAAGTGGATTAGTCATGGATTAAGTTTGCTAATCGGTTAGCTAGCCTAATTGTCCAACTTGTTTTTTTTGCGTTGTATAAAGTAAAAGAGTCAACATTTTTTTATTGTTTCTTTTAGAAGTTATTCATAATTATTGATAATAGATTCAATATTCCAATTAAAAATAAATATGGAAATTATTTTTCTAATTTCAAGTAAATCATTAGCATCATATGTCTTTATTTATTGTTTGTGATTATATTTTAAATAATTTATTATTCTAATTTTTATTATTCGACTTTTCAGCCTATTAGCAATCTATTTTACCAACTTCTTAACAACATGCAACTTGATCCCTTTACGTTAAAGGGATTAGTATCTAGAGTCTAGGTTTTGATAAATAGATTATGACGAATTAGAGCTGAAGTTTTAACTAAATTAATTAGAGTTAGAGTTAGTCTCCAGCCCGTATAATTACATCCCTAGTAAGGAATTATCCGTTAAGAAAATTTTCTTCACAAGCACCTCCAATCCAACCTGATTGGCGTCATTGAATTGATTATTCCGGATGAAATTTGCTTCATTATAGGTTCACGTTTTAAAACTTATTTAGACTTAACATATCCTTTCCATTATTATCTTACCTTTTTATCATTATTTATATTTTTAATTATGGCAGAATATGCCAAAAATGTCACCTAATAATAACGATCAAACCGTCATTAAACGAAAAATGTCATTGTATGCCTTTTATATAATTTGATATCCTAACTACCTCACTAAAATCCTTTTGTTATTAATTTTACATTTTAAATTATTTTTCGCATCTTTCCATACAATTATTTTATTTGTTTTATTTTTATTTTCTTTACTCCTAATTATTACCTAGTTCATATAAAAAATTTGCAAATTAGTCTCTTAAGTTTGCCAAATTGCTGCTTTCTGATACTTTTAACTTTGCTATTTGTAGCAGATTGGTGTGAGTTTGAAAAACGGTTGCCTTAATGCTATTTTCAAGTTTCAACCATCCTAAAATGATTAAGATGATTTGCTAGTTGCCAATTTACACGAGCCCATTGGTGACCGTCTGTATGTCAATCTAATTTGTCCATTGGCCTCCTCTCACTGTTCCAATGCCGGAAAATACAATATCATAACTGATCCCTATTGTTTGGAAACTCAAAAATGTAAAATGTACCCAACCTTGTTCTTCCCAAATCTAACCATGGACACCCTTAGCGGTTGATCAAAAAATTGTGGTCGTCCAATCAGGAAATGGCTGCTGTCGATTACAATCCAAACCATGAGCAAAATGAAGGTTGTTGAACATAGATATCAAGCCAATAATAAAATCGACCTAGCTTTGACGATAATTTACGGAGATAGCGCACACTAATCATTTCATGTGACTGGAGGCCAAATGATAAAGCAAAGGGACTAAAATTTTATAATTTCCAAGTTTACAATCATTTGTTACAAACAGCAAAATTAAGGGTCGAAAGTGCCAATTTAGCAAATCTGAGGGACTAATCTGCATATTTTCATACAATATCAAATTACTCTGTTACACCTAAGGAGTATGCTCATTTATGAGCTGCTTTATTTTCAGTCAGTTTTGGTGGATTAAATCCTTTTTAATTAACGAAGAAAAGAACAACAAAACTAAGAGTAAAGTAAAAATTTTGTATTTAACATTTCTTCACTCAATTTGTTGATAACATTGTATTAATATCGTCATCTTGATTCTTGCACGTTTACTTTATTTTTTTCTTGCATAGCTTTTATCCAGAAACAAGCACACATGAAAATTAAGAAAATTTGAGTTGAAATATATATATACATATTACACACGTCTCATAGTATAATAAGAGGGACAACTCAGCCCTCACACTAAAATTATGGAAATGCAGCCCCTTCCGATCTTAAACCGGTGACCAGTGGCTATAGGGACAATTAGAAATTATAGTTTCACTCTTTTGATATTGCACCTAGGCAAATATGGAAGCAAGGTAGCAATCTAATATTGGTGCGACTAAAGTGAAAGGAACAAATGAGGTAACACGTGATTGGTACTTTTTAAGATAAGGTGTTCTTGAAAAGAGAACATGCAATTAAAGGAAAAAGCATGGGGTCTTCTTTCGAAGAAGAAAAGACGATTCCTACTTCACTTTTGGTGGGTCGTTAGTGTTCAGTAATAGGTAAATTTGGTTAATGCCCATATACGCAATAATAATTTTATAGTTCATTTTGACAAATGATACGAACAATTGTGTCAACTGTATTTTCCATTTTACATATACCACGTCTTTTTAAAAAGTAGGATGTAAAATTGGGAATATAATAATCCAAAAATGAATGAATAATGCAACTACTTTACTCTTTACCTCTGTGTCTGTCTACGTGCATGGCTACTGACAGTTGAATCTGATTCGATCTATTTATGGATGTTCTTCTGGGGGGCAATAACAAGAAATAAAGAATGGCTACTGACAGTTGAATTAATTGTTTCCAGCACCAATGTGATGCTAATTGCAACCTACACTTACGTACAAAAAGATAAGAAGAAAACAACTCCATCTCTACATTACACAGATTTATTCCTATTCTACGGAAGCAGCACTAAGCAAGGCATAGACAAAATTTCTGCACGTAACACATGGCAATGGCAGAACGTAGAGGAACCTTGGGCACCAGAAAAGAATTGATCTCCAATAATAAAAAGGAATCAAGACATATTTGAGTTAAAGAGAGGGCAGTAGCCCTCATATAACCTTTCTTTTCACATCTTCTCCTTCATCCTGAATGTCACCCCTGGATAAATTTAGAGGAAGAAATAGCATGCATTGTGAAACTCGTATGATTATAATAAGATATGGCTACGGAAATCCAGAGAGCCGATTTTAGCTGAAACTGACAGCGGCATATTCAATACAATAACTTCAATAACAGAGTACTTGGCATGTTGATGCGTAAATGGAGTTTTACAGCAATAAATTAGTAATAAAAAAGTCAATACTTATGCTCCCATTAGTAAATTAGTCAATACATGCATGAATATGAACTAAGTGCAAAATTGGTTGCAAGTACACGGCTTGGTTGACACCAATATCTGCTAGCGTTTGCGTTTGCGTGTGGAACCCATCCCTCCACCAAATCCTCTGACCCTAAAATCAGTTCTCCTCTTAATATTCTTATAACATTTTCCTTTTTTATGTTTCTCATCCTTAAAGTGGAAATCACTAGTTCAACATAAAAAAGAATCCGTTACATTTTCTCTTAGTTGCAGATGATCCTTAAAGTCGAAACCTTAAGACACTTCATAAAAAATGTATATATATGGCTTGTCCTAGTCCAAATTGGCTTGATGAACTCTGGAAAGCATCATGTTCAATGCATGCTAATCTCATATGAATGAGACTTCAAAGCTGGAGAAATGCTGTTTGATTTACATATCTCACTTTCAAAGATTTTAATACAATATCTAAACCCTATAAACCATCAGCTTTATCTGGTTAAATGATTCTATAAAGTATTAAAATAAATAATAAAGTATTAAAATAGTCTCATACATCTATGATTGGAGCTATGTTTTTTTAATAATTTACATATGATTATGTGTATTTTTAAGCAAATACGGACCAACCCTAGCCAGCTTGAAAAGTTGAAATCTTTAAATAGTAATGTTTTTTGTGCTGTTTTATTTATAAAAAGTTTTCTTTGATGATAACATATGGCTTAAATTATTATTATTATTTTTTACAGAAAATATATGGTTTAAATTAATGTTAAAAACTTCATACCTCAGCCAACCCTGCAGGCCTTCCTCCAGTAGGCCCAGGGTAGGCCCAGAGCCTATCCAACCCAGTCCAGGCCTTGGTACTAATGGTTTGGCTGGGGCTACGACAATTGGCACGGTCGCAAGGACAACTCCACGACTCTTGCTATGACACACGGCCCAGTCGCAATACATCCCAGCGTGTGGGGGTTCTATCAGAACTCGAGAGCGTAGAGTGTGAAACCCCATCTCTTTGAATCCCGAAATTCATATATTCGTTAAATGGCCAGAAATTTTTGCATGAACATTAATCGAAATGAACTCGACAATGATTTGGATTGAATCAAAAGGTAAGGTTGGTGCCATGGACGTGGTCTTAAAATTACTCCATTGATTGCAACAGATATTTTAATTAGCCGATAATTAATAGCAGATTAAGCCGATTGTTGGTGGCTTGCTGGGGCTTGCTTCATCAGGATTGAAAAACCAACTCTCTCCTCTGATTTTTTTTTATTTAAATGTGAATGGAAATTATCGTTCTAAAACTGAGACCTCACTTACACTGAGTTAAATCACTTGCGGACTGGTATTAAACTACTAGCTATGCACGTGTTAATTCCTGTTCTGTTCCCTATTTATTTATTTTTATGGAAAGAATGGGCGTTATCTATCCCCACGTCCTGTGTGATGAGAGGCAGGAAGAGGATGAGAGGAGAGAACAATCCTCGGATATCATTAATAAAAAATTATCTATACAAAGTTCTAAAAATTCTTTAATACCACAATTCAAGATTCTAAGTTTTCCGATCTAAGTTTTAATTCAATATTATTTCTCCTACTAATATCAAAAATGAAAATCTAACAACAGAAATAAAAGGACGATTTTTAGAAAACAGTATAAATTCGACCATTCTACTGAAATTTTAACTTCCAAACGGTAAATCGAAAGTTCAATTAATATCCCAATAAAAAAGTAAAAATTAATATGATGGAAAACAAATAAACCTTCAACGAAGATACGAATACTTTTTGAATTTTTGATATTTTTAGAAACAGCGATGCAGTCCGAGGCCATCGCGGCAATCGACGGGTACCACATATTTCTAAGAATTCTTTTATAAAATATTTGTAAGAATAATTTAAATTTTTTGATATATCAATATGTATCGTACTCGCAACGCATGGCATAAGATATATCCTAATGGGCCACATATAAGAGAAATCAACCCAATATGGCCATCATAATTACAGTCCTGCCTAGATTGCATTTCCTAAACGAGTCATGCAGGTATCATTTCCCAACTACGAGTCTGGCCCTTTTGTGGCCTGCCACGATACGGTATTGATCTCCTAAGCCCAGGTGCGCCGTTAAAAACCAGACGAAGGTGAGGAGCTCCCCACCTTTGCTCAGCCTCTGCGCGTGGTGGATGCCACTACATTTCCCAGCTGCATGCCCCAGCATCTCCACCCACACCTCCGCCATTATCATCCACCTAGTCCCCACCTCCAGCTCCTTCTTGAGGTTCTTCGCCAGGATGCACCCATCGAACAGCACCGATTTGCTGCGGTCTCCCTTCACGTCGATGGGCTTGGCTTCCGTGTTCACGGACAGCAACCGTTGGCATGCCTTCTTCATCAACTCTTCTATTCGCTCCTCCACCGCTTCTCCGCACTCTAACAGAGCGCCGTTCCAATTCGAAGTAGCTGTGTCCTCATCGCTCATCCTTCGCAGGAGGAATTCCTTGGCCTCTGCGCAGGTGTCCCGGAACCTGACTCTCCCCACCACCGCCGTCGAAGACATCATAGCCGATTGCATGATCAGGACATAGATCATGTAGTCGGAGATTTGCTTGCTCAGCCGGCGATGCACCGATGCTGAGATGGGGACAACTTCATCTTCAATTTCATCATCGTAGTAGCACAAGGTGGTGGCGATGTGCCAGACGAGAAGGCTCTCGTCAAAGTCGGCCTCTATGGCGTCTCGGAACAACTCCAAATAGCCCCGCTGCTCCAGCACCCAGCTGCCTCGGAAGGCGGAGACGCCCCGAGCAGCCTTGAGATCGGTCAGCACCGTGCTCTTCTTCTTCAGCTGCTGGAAGATGAACTTCTTCATTTCGGCGGAGACGGGCACATAGGACGTGTACTGAAACTCGTTGCAAGTATCCTCTGTCATGCCCATCGTCACCCTGTTCAAGGCCTTCTGCAGGCCGAGCGCCTGCGATGTCTTCCCGCAGCATGTAGGACGGTCGGCGATCCGGCCCACGTAGGATTGGTGGGGCGGGAGGCAGAAGCGGATGAGGTTGTACTGGGCGGTGGACTCGGACCAGCGCTGGCGGGGGGTCCACTCGATGATCCAAGAAGCGACTGGTTCGATGCGGGGCGCAAAGTGGGAGAGATCGACGAGGGTCATGTCGGAGGTGGCAAGCATGAAGAGAGCGAGTGAGTCGAGGGCGATGGCGCCTCCAAGGAGCGTGTAGGAGATGGCGACGTCCAGAGGGTCGTGCTCGTGCTTGCTGGAGAAGAAGAAGACGACAAAGGCAGAGGCAATACAGCAGGAGCAGAGGAGGCGGAGCAGGTAGGCCCTCTTCTTATGGACGAAGGCGCCCTTGGTGAAGAGAACCTCGTAGACGAACTCCAGCTCGAACTCGATGACGCGGAAGGCGTCCTCGGCGCCCCAGCGGAGGAATTCGCTGCGGCTCTGCGTTCGGTCATGGAAGCTGAACATGAGCTCGACGATGAGGCCCTTGAATGTGGAGAACTGCTTGGAGGCCTTTTTAGCTGCTTCCAGCTTCGTCAGGTTCTCATCCACCGGGCTCTTTTCTGGCTCCTCCGGCTCCGGGGCTATGTCGATGACGGCGGGGATTCCGGCATCCTGTTTCGACTGGTATTCCTCCATGAGCATGGCGTAGTTGGGGCCGGGGTCCGGCACGCCTAGCATTGAGTGCCGGAAGCCGTCCATACTACCCAGGTAGAGCGCGTAGGTGCGCTCGACGCACTTGACGATGCCGGGTATGAAAATGAGGATGGTGGGGATCCAGAGGTGGTTGTGGGGAAGGGAGAGACGGAAGACGTAGATTGCGGCACCCACCTGGAACGTGACCCCAAGCAGGTGGCGGAGCCAGAGCTGGTTGTCTTCCATGGCGAAGGCGGTGATGGTGTCGGGCCCGCCGAGATGGAGGAGGAGAAAGGGGCCCCAGAAGGCCTTTAAACTTGCGTTGGTGCTCGCTTTACCTCTGAGCTTGGAGCCGGCGGAGGTGGAGGCCATGATCTTGAAGCCGGCGGGGCCGCAGTGGGATTCCTCGTTGCGTTGGCTGTTGGAGAGGAGGCCCAAGGCGAAGGCGGCGACCCAGTCGGCGAGGAGATAGAGAGACCAGGTGAAGAGGATGAGGAGCTTGTTGGAGGTTCTTTTGCGTATGACGGCGAAGAAGATGAGGAGGATTTGGACGGCGAGGCTGGAGAGGACGAAGACTCGAATGTCCCATTCGTTCCACAGGTTCTTTATTTTCTTGTTAAGCACCTCGAAGTTCACCTGTTCCTCCTGCTCTTGCAGAGCAATAAACAACTATTTCAAATCTGTTTTCCTATGGCTGCTTGCTAGCTTTTTTGGCCACCGTGATGAATGGTTTGAACATTCGGTGGAAATTGCATATGATGGGAAGTGATCAATGTGGGAGGAGAGCTTTAAATGCAGTTAAAGATGCTTTGAGATAAACAATTTCTATAAGAAAATTCGGTTTTAGGAAAAATATATTACTCGGATTATACACAATTCAATATTTTGTTGCATTTAATAATAAGGGACCAACTGTTCATAATCAATTTTCTTGGAGCGAATGCAGAGTGACGGTGCCCATGCATGGTGAGCGAACAAATTCAAGTAAATGTCAAAATTAAACCCAGCTTCTGAAATCAAAAGCAGTTGAAAGAAGTGGAGAATGCATGCAGAGTTGCACATCGAAGTAGAGAAAAACGTGGGGTGGATTGGTCGATTGAGCATTACTGCCAACAAACTAAATTTAAGGAGAAGAGCTGAGAGTGTTTCTCTTACTAGTTTTATGCTGCCAGGATGCTGCGGCCACGTATCCATTTGCAGTAGCAAGCTGGTGTTGATTGTCTCCTATCAAGCAAGACAGCCAATTTCTTGTGTTATGTATTGCAGCAGTGATCGGTAAAAAAGCGAAAGGTGAAAGCGCAAACGCAGGCCATGTGGCTTCTTTTTTAAAAGAGGCGGGTTCAAATGCAAACGTTTGCACTTTTGCATAAAATGCAAATGGGGGCAAAAAGGTAATTTCATAGCATGAGAGTAGAAATGTGGAAAAACCGTGAGTAGGGGTAGGTGAATTAAAGTATAACACTTTGAGGTGCATACATTTTTATGATTATTCACATGATTTTAATAAATTACTATAGATGATGAGTGATCCCCAACGTTAAATTGAATGATATTCGTTCCAAATTATAATCTGTAATGTAGGACTGAAATTATAAAATTAAGAATAGTTTTATTTAAAGAAATAAATTTGAACGACTGATATAATTTAGCTTGTTTGACCGTTGATATAGATTTTACAGATTTTACGGCTTTTACAGTTTTTATGAAATTTATGGGAATGATGTGTTCCACTGATAATCTTGTATTCATTTTTCCAATGAAATAAATTTTACAGGTTATTCGAGTTTCACGGATATAGCGCATATGAAATTTATAAATTTTATAAATTTTACGAGTTTTATAGACTAAATTATTTTGATACATATTCGTTTGATACGATAAACCAGTTGTACAGTTTTAACAGCTAAAATAGAATTCATGACATTTCATTTTCACCAATTAGATGGACAACACAGATTTTACAAGAATTATGCAAAATCGTAAACTAATATTTACATGATTTATGAATTTTATAGAGTAATCGTAAACAGATGTACTGATATGATGGATTTGATGGATTTTATAGATTGTTCATAAAATTTATATGAAATATATTATCTGTAAATGTAATACGAAAATATACTAAAATATAAATATAGATTCTTATTAAAATATAAACAAATCCAATAATTGGATATTTTACGTAATTAATATATATTAATAAGTCACTAATAAATATTTATGCTTTTATTTATTGGAAAGGTAGTAATTATACGTATACTTTTATATGTTTATTTATGCGTAATTAATATACTTTTATTTATCCGTAAATGTATAAATTATATGTTTATATAATAAACAAGTATATTAATCATGGTCAACATAAAACTTATCCCCTTACTCATTATGCACCTTTTTTTAACCTCATATTTTGACCAAAAAATGAACAAATCCTGTAATGCTTGTGCGTATTTTTATTATTTCTCATAAAGAGAAATTTAATTTATAATAGGTGGTATCAGAAAGTAAATAAATGACCGTTGCCACCTTTATTATGTCTCATACCATTAAACATATAATTTGAAATGATACATTAATTTGTCATCTCATACCATTAAACTTAGAATAAAATGACACAAATTTGAAATGATTTATTTTTTGTGTAAATCATATAAAATTTACAACTGCATAAAAGTAAATAAAAATGTTGTTAAATGCTAAATTAATTTTTTAGACCCAAAAATAATGTATGCAATTATTTCGTAGTTCAATCTAGATTGAAACATATATTGTCATAATTATTTTGGAGTTTATGCTATGAAAATCTACTAACATACATTAGTATTTAGATAATAGATTTTATCTAATTCATCATAACTATTACTGATAAATTTATTGTAATAATTCAAAAAAAATTTATAGCATCATTCTCCACATAATTAGTTTGAGATTTATAATTTAAATACATTATATAAATGTTCTTATTGTATTTAATGTAAAATTTACGGTTTTAATTTTGCTATAAAAATGTTCTTCTTCAAATTAATTTAATATTTAGACTTAGAAATTTTGTAGAATAATTTTTCATCTAAAAATTTTAAAATTTAAATTCTAAATATATTATACAAGCGTTCTCCATATAATGATTTTAAAAATCATATCTTCAAATGAATGGTGTGAACTTTTCTATGTACTTATTTCAAATATTAAGTTTTAAATTTCTTTTATAATTGTGCTTCATTGTCCACAAACTATCTAAAGTCTACTTGATTGTATGGAAATGAATTTAACACAAAGTGTCTTCTTGCAGAACTACATCGAACAGCAATGGTGCTCTGTGGCTGTGACTCCAAAAAACTTTGGAGGAGACCCGTGCCCTAATGTCATAAAGAAGCTCTCGGTTGTGGCCATCTGTCATTAATTTGTGTTTGAAGATAATCAATAAAAATGAAACAAAGAAGGAAATGCTCATTTTCTAGGCACACGTATGAAATCCAATTCACTCTTTTGGATTCATTGTTCAATATATATAAGTATACAAGTTCTAGGCAATTAATTTTTGTGCACAGGTGAAGTTGTAGAAACTACAACACACCAATTATGCTTAAAAGTATTGATAAATTGGGAAAATATTTGTAAGGATCTTTAATGTACATAAGCTGCTTGTTATACACGGCTTGTAAGTGGCAGAAAGGGTTGTCAGCTGAAAGGAGCAAGCCTTGGGCTTCGGCGTATTGGTTTTCTCATGTAATCAATCCCTTTTCAGCAAGCAAGTGCGTTTTAGCTTTTCTTGGTTGTGAGAATTCAAATGGTGCTCGTAGACATGCATATGACATATTGGAGAGTTTCAAGTCTCCCACTCCAGGGAACTTCCCTATTACTGCCTCATGTTTCTGAAATGGGTAGTAATATGCAAATCCCCCATCTCCTAAACTGTTGTCGCCCAAGTGATATACAATTTAACCATTATCTTAGGAAGAATCAATTAATTCTATGGGTGTCTACCATTTCAACATCTGATCATTAGAAATCTATATTCATTAAGTACATCGCATTGCACATGGTAAGGGTACCTCACAATTTCTATGCTAATATCAAATCCTGTTCATTTGTCATACCTGGAACACCGTCAAATTTCAAAACAAGCCTTTACGTTATAAATTTACGACAGCAACAACATCATTTCCGCTGGAACACCATATATACATGCAACCCTGTAAATCATGTCCTTTCTAGGTAATTCTCATTAAGTCTTAAATTCAAACTTGTTTCCAGCTTTCCGTATGACAACGGACCTTAGGATAAACATTACGAATTAATTGAATGGATATTTCCACAACATTATTAACATGAGATCATTCTCTTACAACAAGATAATTAAAAAGTATATAAGTTGTTCATTGAAATGGTAGTTAAAAGTTTACAGCTGAAACCATACGATCAATATGTGCATGCCTCTTAAACAACTATATAAAAATTTCATCGTCCTTATCATCTTCATCCTCCTCATCCCCTTCTTCCTCATCATCGTTATCGTCATCGTCGTCCCCCTCTACCTCATCAAAGTCCTCACCCTATACATCTTCACTTGTGAACCATGAAACAATTCTTGGAATCACTTGTACTTCATTTGAGCAAACAATTCTTGGAATCACTGAACAACCTGCATTACCAATGATTCCAGATTAACTTCCATGTATTCAACAAACAAATGGACATTTATACTTTAGAAGTAGGCGATAGACCCATTTTTTGTGTTGAACAAGAAATCAGACTTCTGCAACAAATATTCGAAATGCCATCCAACAAGCAAGAAGCATAAAACCCAGCATGCATCCTTATCTCACCAAATTCTCAACTCCTGGAAGACTTCCCCTCTTTGCAAGGCTAACAGCCAGTTCCAAATTGTTTAACTGTAAAATAGCAGAATGTAAGAGTTTTTGTATACGATCATCAAGTTCAACATAAGAATATCACACATGCTCCATACCCGACTATGAACAAAAGGCACAATCGTTGCTTCATTGACAGTGGCAAGCAAAACCTGTCCCCTTCTGTTTATGGCATAGAAACCGCTCACAGATGATGCTTCTGCAGTCAAAAATATGGGATATGGACTAATTTGATTTCTGTAAATTGCAGAAGCCGTCTCAAGATCATAGATTAATAAACAACACGATTCAAAGATACATCGATTAGCTCCATCAAATTCCATGCTCATTTTCATTGCCAACAGGTTGAGGCATGTTCAAACACTTCAGTAAATCTCATGATTTCAACATATTCAGCTTAAGTAAATCTGAAATGCAACTTGCATGTTTGAAAATACATGCAGCGAAAGAGTATCACTACAAGCATGCAGAAACAAGGCTGACAAGTTCTGTTTTCCTTTAAAACAACACATTTTCAAACAGGTTCGGACTCATTATCTTCACAACTTGATCCAAGACAGTTATTCAAGGTTTAAAAATTACCAAGTTCACGTGCCATTCAAACAAAAACATCCTTCACAAGTTCTAAAAACCATCATTTAAATCACATGTTCTGCATCATCAAGCATTTACACATGCAAAAATCATATCTCCATCAAAAAATAATTTCCCTGCAGAGCTTTATGCAAAAACAAGCTCAAAAATTGGATTGCTAGACAACAAACTAGAAACTAGACAAATTTGAAATTCTGCATCTCAAGTTCTATTATGTTAAATGCATCTAAAAAATGAAGCCAAATGGATGCACTCAAAATAGAGGATAAAATGGGCTAATAACAACTAAACTGATCCAGACAATCATAAACAATTAAGCAGATGTAACGGAATTTTAGTCCATCTATAAATTCAAATCAATAAAAAACAACTTCATTGGAATCTAACAATTGGACAAGACTAACAAAGACAGAAATATGGTTTGCGCACTTCTATTAGAAAAATAGAAATGACAAGAATGAAATGGTAAAGCTAAGAACTGCATGACTTACAAGTGTTGAAACAAGGACCCAATGGATGTAAAATAAGGCCAGTAAAATGGAATTGAAACAGGGACCCAAAATGAAAATAAAAAAGCCAGTAAAATGGAAAAACCGATCAAAATAGCTATTACATTAATCAGATATAGTCAGCCATTTTTATTCCATGCAAGCGTTTGTATAAATGAAATAAAAAAAACTAGATTTGGCTAATGAAAATCAAAATATGATCTAAAGGGGATTAAATCAAGTCATTCAAGAATGGCAAAAATTAGACATGGAAAAATTAGAAGCATTGACAATCTATTCTGAAATTAATTTTTATACTTTTCATGATCTTTACCCAACTGAAACAATCCTCCTGAAATAAGATTTACAATCCTATGAAGTGATGATCTCACGTGAAATGGCAATCATACCTTGTGAAGTGAGAAGCTTACTTCTCATACTTCGACAGAAAGATCATTAGGAACGTCTAAAAGTGACCTGAGAAAAGAAATTTTAACTAAGAATTAGAGATAGGCAAAAAAAAAAAAAATACACCAAGAAAAATTAGCAATGTAAAATTATTCTCATCCATGTGTTGAATTGGTTCTAATGCAGTGAACCGTATCAACTACTCTAAAATTATTCTCTTCCTGAGAAGATTGATGGTCTAAAACAACGACCAAGACGTAAAGACTACAAAAACTGATATTTCTGGACTAGAAGTAGAAAGCTCATATCTGATGGTATGGGCAGGAAATGACAGGGCCATATGGATTGCTATGTTCATATTCAGATGTTAACCCAGAGGTGCAGAGGCAAAAAGCAGTAACTACATCAAAACAAAGAATAGTCTAACAAAATGCAAAACAGAGGAAAAATTGCCAATATATTAGAGGTCCCATTGCAAATCCATTTCTCAGAGTAGACCCTATCAAAGTACATTTATGCTTTTAGCGAATTTCATTACACGAGTGGTGATCTGGGAAGAGAAAAGTAAGTACTCTGAAATTTGAAATACTTGATGAGCAATTCGTACTCATATTGATATTTTACAAATAGAAAATTTAGATGGAAGGGCTTGGTAACCTTTGAGACTTAAAAGCACCCCACGGTGGTCGTGTAAATAGACGGTAAACAGCAAGCACCATTTACAAACATAAATTTTTATTGAGCTATTTTTTTTTTTTACAAACATAAATAAACAACAAGGAAATACTAAGTATGTAATCTTGAGCAATTTACATAATCTCATGCACAAGTAGAAAATAAGCATACAAACCTAACGGAAAACAGTTCTATTGAATACTTGTTGACATTGCTTCAGCAACTAAAATAGCAAATAGATGTCATTCCTAATCGAATACAACCTGGCTGCTCTAGCAAAATTCCGAATACCAATCAAATCCAGCTCTACACAATCAGAGTAGGGATGTCGCCATTAGATCCGCCTTCTTCATACCAATCAAACTAAAATATACACGCTGAAATGAAAAAATCCTATTATACCATTTGCTGCAGAAGAACTGTAGATTCAGACTGAATTTTAACCAGATTCTCTTACTGAAATCACAATCGAACATAATAATTCTCAAAATAACAAACTAGAAGAAACTGATATTTCTATACTAGGAAGTAAAAAAGCTCACGTCTAGACTATGAAGATGATAAATGAAGATTAATAGTAGATCTACTAAATTTTTTATTCCTTCAGAAATATAAAGGGGAGAAGGAGATGGCTCCTACCTGGACTGCGGCCAGATCTCAGGCACGGTGGACGATCGCGTGTGATGAAACGCGGGAGGGAGCAGCAGTAGCAGCAGGGACCTAAGTTCACGGGCAATGGGACGCGAGAGGGAGCAGCAACAGCAGCAAGGTGAAGAGCTCACGGGCAATGGAATGTGGGAGGGATCCATCTTTAGGATTCAGACCTTCGGTCCTAATATGCTTGATGACTAATGGTGAGTCAAGACTGCTTACCATAGAATGACAACTCAATGAAAGGAAGAAAATATAGATGCACATAGAACTCACATATGCTAAATCCTTCAGTCTTTGTGTTGGATCGAAGATACTTCGAACAAATGCTGCAATGTCCACTTGTATATCACTATATTTCCTTATAAATGGATGCGATAACAGCTGCACTACATTCAGAAAAATCATTATTAAAAGATACTGCACGACTCAAAAAAAAAATCACCTTAAGCAGAAGAGCTATACTTCAAATAGCCAGAATCAACAAACAAAGACCCTAAAAAAAGTTAGTAGTTTCCACAAACAAGCCTAAATCACTCGGCATTGAATTTCTCAGGGATAATTCACCAACAATTGTTGCTGAATTGAAGGTAACAATCAAAATCTTTTGTTGCAGATGATAACATTTAGTTTCCCATTTACCATGCGCATGTTTGAAACTAGCCATTACTGATCGTATTGGAGCAGTACCAGAATATTGACTAGATGAAAGAAACACAACAATGGTTTGGATCAGCATTTTTTATCATCCCTAGGCAACAACGTAAGATTGCAAAATTGACATCAGCCTCTGAAATAGACAGAGATAAGCAGGAGTAAGGGGAAGTAAAAGCAATGTATAGTTTGCAAGTGGACAGGATCTTGATTTAATTGATCGATATTGGATTTTTTACAAAGCATCCAAGTATGAGTCATTTCAACTTTGCCTTGTAAATTATATATTTAGTTTTTATAAAGTTTTGTTCCATCTTAAACTAGAAATCAATATGCTTTTCTTAAACTTTTTGCTAGTATTATTTTATTGAAAGTTGACATTTGATTACAAAAATCTATAATTGTACAATATAACATAAACTTGGGACAATACACTCAAGTCGACCCAAGGCACACCTTTAGCGGGATGTGCACTATCATATCAAGATACTCGTCTGTCGCTTGAATATATATATAGAAAACTAAAGAGCCATCATGTGTTGACAACAACAACAGCAGAAAAAAAGAAAAGAAAAAAAGTTAAATACTGACACAAAAGTGAGATGGGAATAGTATTGATCAGTGGAATAGATAATTGAAAGGTCGTATGTAAGATGTTGACAAGAAAAGAACTGCCTTACCTTCTCAGCCGAAGACCTTGCATCTGGATCCTTCTGTAAGCAGGCATCTATGAAGGAGCAGAATTCAGGGGAAAATAAATTCTTTGGAGGTGAAGGAGATGGATCATACAAATTCTGTTGATTAACAAAGATTTCATTGCAACTTGGAGTAATGTGATGCACAAGGGGATAGAATGGGATTAGAAAAAAGAAAAAAGAAAAAAAAGTTCTGACTTGCTGAACACATTGAATTGGACCGAACGGGGCGCTTCTGGGCGATGTTGTGCGCTTTCACATAATGCCGCGTCGAGGTCCATCTCAGGAGGACTTGCTTCTGAGTGCTGTAGACTTGTTGGGCTTTTCCATGAAGTCCGGATATTCCTTGACATAAAGATGGGGCGGTATTTCAGCTGGGACACCTATTTTGGGGAAGTCCACAGCAATAGAGAAGAGCCGAGCGAGCTCTATGCAGGCATCGCTATTGGCCATTAATGGCTCCTTGTCCACAAAGGCAGTGTGAGCATTGGCAATGACGCCTAAGCTGTCATTCACCATGTAATTTGTGAAGTATTCCTCCACGTCCTACATTGCAACCAAAAATAGCATCAACATCAACAAGAAAATGTAAGCCATTTTGACCAGTTAGTGCAAGACCGTAAGTGGAGAAAACTAAATCCAAGCTATGGAAGGACTAGGCATCTACTGGAAGGAGAAAAGATCGGGCATCTATTGGATAGAGCAAAAAGGGTCTAACTTCAATGAACAAATTTTCATGCTATCAAAAGCACAGGAGTTTTTTCCTCATGTAACCTGATTTGAAGTATATTGCTAATCAAACATACAATAGAAGATAACCGCAACTATAGATTTGGCATATACCACTTCAGATGCGGAAAATTGTATTATTATAGCTTAATCGAAGGACAAAAACTAATAATCACGGTTCACTTTCATTGTATATTTATTGGCATTTCTCTAGGGCCCCGAACCAAACATGAGGCTTCTTTCATAAGACCTACCTCAATTTCAACATCACGATCCAACAAGACAGGCGGTGGAGCACTGTAATCCATGGGTTGAACTGCACGAGGTGGAATTAGCTCAGGATCCCAGCTAACAAAGTATATATCACCATCCAAATCGCTCCCCGAGCACTCATTTGGGTGGGGCATGCCAAATAGAATCATATATATTAGCATTTTGAGAAAATATATGGCCTAACAAAGAACAGTAATAGCACTAAGCCTTATGCACCTACAGCCAGGCCAGAAAAAAATCCCGTATCTATATATTACTAGACCACATGGATCTTCTGAATTAACATTAGGATAATTGTTTGTTGTACTCAGAAGATTGTAAATTTTTCATACTTAAATATTCGACAAACACTAAAGAAAACACCATAATCGAAATAAACATTGTGTCCCACTGTAAAACAGCATGGATAAACACACCATCAAAATAAATGAACATTATACTATAATTTGTAAAGAAATTTATATACCCACAATATCAACATTGTATATAACGGACAGGAAAAATATAAATTAATCAATAAATGAATATATCTGCCAGTATTTGAGGGTACGTCAGCCAAGAAGGGAACTATAAGATTGGAAATGGAACCTTAAAAATCTCCCTACAACAGAGACAAAATACAATTTCCATTCTAATGAGGAAAGCGAAGTCCTGATGATAATTTCATGAAAGCTTGTGCAAATGTATCACTATTTACAACTTCAAAACATTTATATACACTGGGGTTAAGAGTTTTAATCAGTATTTGTAGAATTCAGATAAAAGACTTAAATGAGCACAGAGGAGAGAAAACCCATCTGTATCCATATAAGGGACATATTGGCACAAAAAACATGTAGGTTTAGTTATTCAACTGGTTAACTGTTAACATAAATTAGTTTGCTTCTGCCATTATTGACCATGTATATAACAACTAATAATAGGACATAATCAAACACCTATGGATATGGATCCAATTAAATTCTCTTTCACACTCATGTCTCTCGCAAAAGAATGGGCACGAGATAGACAAATGGGGCTGAAAATATTGAAATTCATAGTTTAAGAGTAAATAAATGCATACAAATTCTGATATTCTAAAAAGCAAAAAGTTATTAGCAAAGACGAGCAAACAACCAACATCCACTCCTATTCAGCAAAAGCGCCAACTTTGTTAAATACTTTGAGAACTAAAATAGAGTTTTTGTAATCAACTATGTAATCAGATAATACATTAAAGAGCATCCAAAAAAGAATCATCAAGAAAAAGAGTATACAGGAGACTAAGACAAGATGAGTTGGAGGAACACTGACCTTCTTCCTTTTTGTGGAAACACAACACAATCAACCATATGCTGTAGAGCTGGGACATCGACAGCCTGTAGGACACGCATGTCGCCTGGATGGAGACATGGGTTTTTGGCAACTACAACCCTGCCCTTAATCACAAATGATTCCTCATCAGAGCTGCATCCAGTGACCATTAATGGATGATTGCCATAAAATTGTTGATTCCCAATACGAGAAACCTTCACAAATACTTGCCCATATTCAAGAGTTCTAGTCTCATATAGAACTCCCATCATTGCCCTTCCATTGGGAATAAAAATCCTTGTCTTGGTCCTGAGATCCAGCAATTTTGTTGCCCGAAAAGTTTCCAGAATCATCGAAAGGAATGGCTCCTCATCGGGCTTATAACCGCACAGTAGCAGCTCTCTAAGAACTCGGTTAGTCTCCCCAGGGGGGAGAGAGAGAGAGAGACGTAAAAGGGAGAAGAAGATGACTCCTACCTGGACTGCGGCCGGATCTCAGGCACGGTGGACGATCGCGGACGCGGGCGGAAGCGGCAGCAGTAGGCACCGAAGATCACCGGCAATGAGATGCAAGAGAGAGAGAGGAGAGAGGGAGAGGAAAGGGAGGGATGAGGCTCGAAGGACAGGAGGGAGAGAACAGAGGGAGAGGGAAGAGGGAAAAATGGGAGGGAGAGCAGAGCGAGAGGTAAGAAGGAAAAATCGGAGGAAAACGGGAGGGAGAGAAGACAGAGGGAAAAACGGGAGGGAAATCGGGAGGGAGAGAAGAGAGGGAGCGGGAAGAGGGAAAAGTGGGAGGGAAAACAGGGGGGAGAGGAGAGGGAGAGGGAAGAAGGACGGAGAGGGACTTCTCTACACGCGGGTAAAAAAATTTCTATTCCACTTATGCCCTTGTAAATCTCAACCGCATATCTCAAATGGACGGCAGATTGACCATTTTCACGGTCAACAAATGTGCAAACATTTTTACCGAAACCGGACTCTTTTTAAAAAACGTATTCTTGTGCATCCGGCGGTCTGGCCGGGTAATTAAATGGAATTTGTATACTTCAAAAAAAAAAAAAAAAAAAGAACTGAATTTATCAATCCTCGCTTCCAACGGCCAGGTCTCTGACCTTTCTCTATTTTTATTTTTCTCACTAGGCGTTAACGAGGTGCCCCGTTAAAAAAACCTTTCACCATGTTACCAGAACTAATGGCTAATACATGCATAGTTAAAGAAAAAAAGTGCACCATGATTATTAGTCCATTAATAAATCATTGTCCTTAGGGCAAATTCCGTATACAACTACAAGTTTTAGCCTTAATTCTACCTATCCAATTTTCATCATAATTTCACTTATACTAATACTATTGAAGTGTGTTAAATGAGCCATTAACCCTCTAGTAAAATGACAAACCTTCTTATAAAATGATGAATTTGCCTAAGTTCTAATGTAATTTAAGGTTATTTTGCTTAAAGTAAAAGATTCATTTTCGAATAATATATAATTTTATAATTGTAGAATTACTAAAAATTTATTATAATATGATTTTTTAGCTATAAAATTATATTTAAGGACGAGCATATTTGTCATTGCCAAAGAGTCAACAGCTTTTTTAACAGGTCCCTAATGGAGTAGGTACAAGTGAAATTAGGATAAAAATTCATGGGTATTAAAAGAACTTCTAAAAATTCATTGGTATAAGTGAAATTATTGGTAAAATTCATGATTATATAAGGAATTCTCCCTTCTCCTTACGTAAATATCCATAATTGAAATTTAGTTTATCCAAAATGATGGGAGGCTTCATTAAAAATCAGATTTTTGAGAGCTTACATGCAAGCTGCACAGAAGCGATTCCGTGTAATCCTTTCTATTTTCAAGATGTGATGATTAATGATAAATTTAATTCATTATTGTATTCAACTTTTTTGTTTAGCTAGGGGACTGATTGTCATCCAAATCATATATATGAATGGTCCATATTCGCTCAAAATAGATATATTCATGCGTAGATTAGAAAAAATACTTAGATCCATTTACGTATGTATTAAAATATATTAGTATTTTATAGAATCATTTATTTACATAGTATTGATATTTTAAACGATTTAGGTGTTAAAAATACTACTTAAAAATTGATATTTCATATTGAATTATTTTATAACATTAATTTTACACAATTAGAGATGTAACCTATATATGATGACTCTAAATAAATGAAAAATTTTCTATAAAAATATAAATAATACTAAATACAATAGATAAAAGAAGTTTTTATTAACTACCACAATATTAAAAATGAGGGGTTTATATAGATAAAATTATTCTTGTATAAAACATCTCCTTTATATAATTTTATTTATTTTTAATATCTTGATGATTGATAAAAATTTACTTCATTTGTTTTGTTTACTATCATTTATGAAAAATTTATTTCATTTATTATATTTAGTATCATTTATATTATTACGAAAATTCTCTCATTTGTTTAGTATCAATGTATATCAACTCTATTTATAAATATATAAAATCAATTTAATAAAATAATTTAATATTAAAAAATAAATTTTCAGTAGCATTTTTAACATCTAGACCATAAAAAATATTACTGTTATGCAGATAAATAATTTATCAATTATTATTACATTTTAATACATAAGCGAATGGATTTGAAATATTTTATGTGATTTTCATATGAATATATTTATTTTTGAATAAATTTGGCTATGCACATATTTGATTTAAATGAAATTTGGTCTTCGAACAAAATGATGATGTTCAGTATAATAAACAGATTAGATTTAGCATCAATTATTAACGTCGTAAAATTGGAGAGAGTTAAAAGAAATGGCAGAGCCTATTATATTATTATTTGGACTCAATTCCTATCCAGTTTGTTGCCTTTGTTTATCACTTTATCTTAATGCCACGTGACTTGGTACCTGCTTAAAGCGAGGAAGGACACATTGTCTTTTCTCTTTCTTTCCACGCCAAGCGTGGGCATTGTCCACGAATTGTGCTTTGGCCCAGTTGTTCTTTCTCTTCCGTTCCACGTCAGGCGTGGGTATTGTCAATGTCCAATGTTTCTTTTGCTCTTTTCTGTTTTTCTTTTTAGGAGGCACCAGCAAAGAATTGGGCTACCCTCTGACGAAGGAATGGGGGTGCCTGACGCGGATAGCGGTTGGAAATTTTCAACCGGCCAATCTGTTTAACTATCCATTTAGCCCACTTAAAGATTTAAGTGGATTAGTCATGGATTAAGTTTGCTAATCAGTTAGCTAGCCTAGTTGTCCAACCTGTTTTTTTTTTTTTTCTTTTTCTTTTTGCGTTGTATAAAGTAAAAGAGTTAACATTTTTTTATTGTTTCTTTTAGAAGTTATTCATAATTATTGATAATAGATTCAATATTCCAATTAAAAATAAATATGGAAATTATTTTTCGAATTTCAAGTAAATCATTAGCATCATATGTCTTTATTTATTGTTTGTGATTATATTTTAAATAATTTATTATTCTAATTTTTATTATTCAACTTTTCAGCCTATTAGCAATCTATTTTACCAACTTATTAACAATATGCAACTTGATCCTTTACGTTAAAGGGGTTAGTATCTAGAGTCTAGGTTTTCATAAATAGATTATAACGAATTAGAGCTGAAGTTTTAACTAAATTAATTAGAGTTAGAGTTAGTCTCCAGCCCGTATAATTACACCCCTAGCAAGGAATTATCCATTAAGAAAATTTTCTTCACAAGCACCTCCAATCCAACCTGTTTGGCGTCATTGAATTAATTATTCCGGATGAAATTTGCTTCATTATAGGTTCACGTTTTAAAACTTAGGTAGACTTAACATATCCTTTCCATTATTATCTTACCTTTTTATCATTATTTATATTTTTAATTATGGCAGAATATGCCAAAAATGTCACCTAATAATAACAATCCAACCGTCATTAAACGAAAAATGTCATTGTATGCCTTTTATATAATTTGATATCCTAACTACCTCACTAAAATCCTTTTATTATTAATTTTACATTTTAAATTATTTTTCGCATCTTTCCATAGAATTATTTTATTTGTTTTATTTTTATTTTCTTTACTCCTAATTATTACCTAGTTCATATAAAAAATTTGCAAATTAGTCTCTTAAGTTTGCCAAATTGCTGCTTTCTGATACTTTTAACTTTGCTATTTGTAGCAGATTGGTGTGAGTTTGAAAAACGGTTGTCTTAATGCTATTTTCAAGTTTCAAGCATCCTAAAATGATTAAGATGATTTGCTAGTTGTCGATTTACACGAGCCCATTGGTGACCGTCTGTATGTCAATCTAATTTGTCGATGACAATCCAAACCATGATCAAAATGAAGGTTGTTGAACATAGATATCAAGCCAATAATAAAATCGACCTAGCTTTGATAATAATTTATGGAGATAGGGCATACTAATCATTTCATGTGACTGGAGGCCAAATTATAAAGCAAAGGGACTAAAATTTTATAATTTTCGAGTTTACAATCATCTATTACAAACAGAAAAATTAAGGGTCGAAAGCGCCAATTTAGCAAATCTGAGGGACTAATCTGCATATTTTCATACAATATCACATTACTCTGTTACACCTAAGGAGTATGTTCATTTATGAGCTACTTTATTTCCAGTCAGTTTTGGTGGATTAAATCCTTTTTAATTAACGAAAAAAAGAACAACAAAACTAAGAGTAAAGTAAAAATTTTGTATTTAACATTTCTTCACTCAATTTGTTGATAACATTGTATTAATATTGTCATCTTGATTCTTACACGTTTACTTTATTTTTTTCTAGCATATCTTTTATCCAGAAACAAGCAAACATGAAAATTAAGAAAATTTGAGTTGAATAATAAATATATATATATATACATATTACACAAGTTTCATACTATAATAAGAGGGACAACTCAGCCCTCACACTAAAATTTTGGAAATGCAGCCCCTTCCGATCTTAAACCGGTGACCAGTGGCTATAGGGACAATAAAAAATTATAGTTTCACTCTTTTGATATTGCACCTAGGCAAATATAGAAGTAAGGTAGAAATCTAATATTGGTGCGACTAAAGTGAAAGGAACAAATGAGGTAACACGTGATTGGTACTTTTTAAGATAAGGTGTTCTTGATAAGAGAACATGCAATTAAAGGAAAAAGCATGGGGTCTTCTTTCGAAGAAGAAAAGACGATTCCTACTTCACTTTTGGTGGGTTGTTAGTGTTAAGTAGTAGGTAAATTTGGTTAATGCCCATATACGCAATAATAATTTTATAGTTCATTTTAAAAAATGATATGAATAATTGTGTCAACTGTATTTTCCATTTTACATATACCACGTCTTTTTAAAAAGTAGGATGTAAAATTGGGAATATAATAATCCAAAAATGAATGAATAATGCAACTACTTTACTCTTTACCTCTGTGTCTGTCTGCGTGCATGTGAGAGAGAGAGAGAGGTGCAGTCAATCTGATTAGATCTATTTATGGATGTTCTTCTGGGGGGCAATAACAAGAAATAAAGAATGGCTACTGACAGTGGAATTAATTGTTTCCAGTACCAATGTGATGCTAATTGCAACCTACACTTACGTACAAAAAGATAATAAGAAGAAAGCAACTCCATCTCTACATTACACGGATTTATTCCTATTCTACGGAGGCAGCACGAAGCAAGGCATAGACAAAATTTCTGCACGTAACACATGGCAATGGCAGAACGTAGAGGAACCTTGGGCGCCAGAAAAGAATTGATCTCCAATAATAAAAAGGAATTAAGATATATTTGAGTTAAAGAGAGGGCAGTAGCCCTCATATAACCTTTCTTTTCACATCTTCTCCTTCATCCTCCTGAATGCCAGCCCTGGATAAATTTAGAGGAAGAAATAGCATGCATTGTGAAACTTCTATGATTATAATAAGATATGACTACAGAAATCCGGAGAGCCAATTTTAGCTGAAACTGACAGCAACATATTCAATAAAGTAACTTTAACAACAGAGTACTTGGCATGTTGATGCGTAAATGGAGTTTTAGAACAATAAATTAATAGGTATCAGTAGTAATAAACAGTCAATACTTATGCTCCCATTAGTAAATTAGTCAATACATGAATATTAACTAAGTGCAAAATTGGTTGCAAGGACACGGCTTGGTTGACACCAATATTTTATTATATTTTTCTATACAATTATCTTATTTAATCTCACTTTATTTTTACTTTACTTTCACCTGATACCCACCATTTCTAGCCTCCCAAACGCTTTGTGGAAATGATATACGGAACACCTAAATTTAATTCACACAACTTAGAAATGATATTAAAAAAAAAATTGACTGAGATAACGTCAAGTAAAAACGATAAAAATATCTTCATTAAAAAAAACGATAAAAAAAAAAATGATTTGATGTTCCCGGTGCATCCATCTCCTGATCGGCCAGATGCCCATGCGCAAACCGACTCGAAGTGGAACGGAGCAGCTGTCATTTCACGTGCCAATAAGTTACAAGCGCTGCGGCCCGAACCCGGAGGCACGTGTCAGAAACTGGGGAAATAAAGTTGGGCCTGCACTAGCTTTTTGACGAGATGGAAGCGTGTTGCGGTAAGCAGTGTAATTTGGTGGGTGAGTCTAGTTGGGAGTTTGTTCTTATCTAATTTATAAATATGTTTACTTTCTTTTACTTTAGATTGGGTCAATTTGAAGCATATTTTATCTTTTTTTTTAAGATAAAGTAGGTTTCGGTTTTGATTTCAAATCAATTTTTTAAAATAATCTTTATACTATATTTTAAAATTGTAATTTTGTCACAAGTATTACTTAAAAACCTAAAATTAAGATGACAACAATATAATTTTTTAAATATATTTATTAAATTGACTAAACAATTGATAAATTATATAAATTTCTATATATTTAAAGAATATATCTATATCTTTTGCTATTAAAAATATTTTATAAAATTTATATTAAGCATGTATTAATAATTCGGAATAGTTCCGAGTATCTCGACCTTGAACCCTAACTTCCCTACCCTACCCTACCCTACCCTACCCTAGCCTACCCTACCCAAGTTGCACCCCGAGGGCTTGTTCTTCTTTATCCTCGACGAAACACATCAATGGTCAGCGGAATGTAGAACTACAGCCACAGTGGCTCGTCACTCACCAGTCGGCAACGTTAGATCTCATCTTGAGAGAGAGAGAGAGAGAGGCCTTTGACTTTCTATAAGAACAACTAACCTTAATCACGTGCTTTTAAATATGATTAATGATCACCAACGCCACAATGTGAGTTGGGGGTGTTAATGGTAGTGGTCAACCTACCAATCCGTCCGTCCAACCTGTTTATAAATGAGTTTGGGTTGAGATTTTTGAATAAAATGGTTTATGATCCGTCAATTCATTCAACAATTTAATTAAATAAACGGATTAAGGTTAAGGTTTTACAACCCGTCAACCCGTTTATATAACCCATTTAATCCGTTCAACTCGTATAAACTCGTTTACGTGATATAATAGGCGTCCGATCTCCTGCTCCCTGGAGAATACAACTATTTTTTTATTTTTTTGAAAATTTTTTCATCAACTTGTTAGTCCAAGTGTATTTAACTTATGTATCAATTTTTTTCATTAACTTGTTAGTCCACTGATTTTCAAAAATCAAAAATAAATATTTAAAATACTCCAAAAATGGTAAAAATTTATACACATGTTAAATACGGATCCCAATCCTATGCACCCGGGTGCATTCAGCCTCAATGCACCCGGGTGTACTACACCCATTTATTATTTTATTTTTTTTAAATTTTTTTTTCATGAATATGTTAATATATGTTTGTTTAACATATGTGTCAATTTTTACTATTTTTTAAGATTTTTAGATATTTTTTTAAGATTTTTAAAAATCAGTGGCATTTTCCGTAATTTTAAATTACCGAAAATGCCACTGATTTATAAAAATCTTAAAAAAATATCTAAAAGTCTCCAAAAATAGTAAAAATTGATACATATGTTAAATAAACCTAGATTAACCATTGTGTAAAAAATTTTAAAAAAAAAAATTAAAAAAAATGGGTGTAGTACACCCGGGTGCATAGGATTGGGATCCGTTAAATACACCTATATTAACATTTTTATAAAAAAATTTCAAAAAAAATTAAAAAATAGGTGTGTGCATCTGGGAGCAGGCAGTGGGTGCAGGAGATCGAACCCCGATATAATATATATATATATATATATAAATATCTGAAAAATTTTCATCTCTTAATTCTTATTCTTGCTCCCTAGTCTTGCCCGTGCACCTTGTTCCCGCCCAAGGTGAAAGTCCCTCTCTTGCTCCTTCGTGCCCTAATATTCGCGATAAGCTTCTTCTCCCCCCATCCTGCCATCGTGCCCCGGGTCTCCTAAAATTGTCGCAGCCTTCTTCTTCCCTCAGCTGCCTTCTTCTCAATCGTGTCCCTCTCCTTCCCCTTTGTGCCCTAATCGCGACAACCTTCTTCTCCCCCCCAACATCCTGTCGTGATGCCCTAAGTCCCTTAAAATTGCCGCAACCTTCTTCTTCTCCCCAACTGTCTTCGTCTCAATCATGGCCTGTCTCACCTACTCGCTGCCCCTTGAATTCGTTTGCATGAAAATTTTCTCTTGGCATGCCTCAATCACATCCACCTCCCCTTCTCTCCATTTCTTGTTGTCTTTGCCTTAAGATTCTCACCGCCTACTCCGGTTGCGGCTCCATCTTCTTTCCCACACCCTCTGTCATTCCTCCGTATCTTCCACCTGCTCTTCAGCCTTTTGCCCTTTCTCTCTCTTGCTGTCTGCTGTTAGCAACGAGTTGATGAACCCTTTGCCTTTCGGTTGCTCTCTCTTCTTGTGCCCTTTGCTAGTATTGTTTAGTCACTACAGTCGATCTCCTCTTTAGGCAGGTGAGTAAGGTCTCTCTCTCTCTCTCTCCTTCCCCCCTCTCTATATCTAATTTCTCTCCTAATTAAGGCTCTTGCTCTCCTTAGATCTGTCTTTGGTCGTTCTCTCACCATTGCTGCCATTGTCGTCAAACTCGCCATTAACATGTATTGATATTTTGCTTATTTTGAAGTTCTCCTTTCATGACCTTGTATTTGTTATTCTTGACACATTGGTTCAAATGACTGTGAATACTAAATGTTGTGGCAATTTCATAATTATTAAAAATTGTCTGACTCTACCTTATAAAGAAATATCACTACTAGGTAAATCAATTTATGCAACAATCTTTACATGTTAACTTAAATTACAATTGCACGACAGATAACATTTGATGCACAACGTATTGTCACTTAATTATTATATACATTTAATACTTATGTAAGCATGAAAGCTATCATGTTTGCCCTTAGTTTTTTAATCTAGAAGTATTCTTAAAAAATCTAACCAAATTATTATGTTTATCTATGTATATTTATTTATGATTTCAAAAATTTTGTTTACTATAAACTTTTATATATTGAGTTTGCTTGAAAAGTAATAAAACTTTTAATGAAATTTTATTATGTAAAATTATTTAAAATGAAAGAAGATGATGTAATATAATAGGTATAATGATCAAGAATAAAGAGAATGTATTAAAATAGATTGGCAAGTTATAAGAGTAATTGTGTAAAAATGATTAAAAAATATGATAGTTGTATAAAAAAAATGAAGAAATCATTAAAAAAATAAAATAGTTATAGAGTATGAACAGTTATAGTTTGAAAAGTTCTTGGTATATACTATAGACCTAATCCATTGCATCGGTGCATAACCCTATTTTTAAAAAAAAATTTACACCATTATGAGAACACAAGCGTTTACTTCGTCTATATATATAATTTTACACTTTATTGATTTTTTTTATTTTTCGAATTTTAAAAATAAAAAATCCACTTCTCTAATGCTCGCATAAATGAAAGTGTATTTTAAAATTAAACAAAATCAATAAATTATAAAATTACCTATATGGAATATTCATATTTGGGTTTGCATAATATTGAAATTTTTTTAAAAAAATAAAGGATAGG
The DNA here is from genome assembly GCA_030490835.1 of Annona cherimola. NCBI lineage: Eukaryota > Viridiplantae > Streptophyta > Magnoliopsida > Magnoliales > Annonaceae > Annona > Annona cherimola. The sequence goes on along the minus strand of CM059975.1, from coordinate 18,576,245 downwards.
GGGAATGCGGTGGATCGAGGCCTTTTATATTATGCATTTTTTAAAAAATTTGTAGCGGTGATATCTAACTTTCAAGATTCAAGTTTTTAATGAAATTTATTTTTAGTAGTACTATAAAACAAGATCATTAAACATGATAGATGATTTAGATTTAAATAAATATATTTTAAAATATAAAAACAAGAGTAATTAAGGAGTCTTCCACGCTTACAATCATTATCCATAGTCCCGATTTAAATTCGTTGAATGATTGCTTAGAATCATTATCCATAGTCCCGATTTAAATATATGCACGAAAAGGTAATTTATGTGACAAAACAGAAGCATAAATTAATCTAGTTGCATACCCGGTGTTTAGTGCATTTTTTGAACCCATGTTCATTTCATTTGGTCATCGGCCATGACACAGATGCAGAGAAATGCAACCAAATAATTGCTGCATATATGTTGCATATTTCATGCAAGGCATACATTCTATAAAACCTCTTTTCTATGTAATTTCTTTTATATTTAAAATCTTGATGGTCCTTTTATTTTTAAAATCGATGGTCGATAGAAAATTCACTTCATCTATTGTATTTAATATCATTTATAATATCTTGAAAATCTTTTTATTTCTCTTATATCACTACTTTTATATTTAAAATTTTGATAGTCAATGGAAAATCTACTTCATCTATTGTATTTAACATTATTTATAGTATATTGAAAATTCTTTTATTTCTCTTATATCATTGTGCATGGGCCCTCTTGAAAATCAACGTCATAAAATAGTTTAATGCTAAATATCAATTTTAAAGTTCTGTTTTTAACATCTAAACCATCTAAAATATCATTTCTATATGGATAAATGATTATATAAAGTATTATTACATTCTAATATATGTGTAGATGAATCTAAGTGTTTTTCATAATTTACATATGATATATATCTTTCAACAAATGTGGTTCATAAACATACTTTTTTGAGTAAGGCTCATAAACATACTTGATCAAGATAAAACTTGGTCTCCTAGAAAAATAAAAGATGTTAAATACAATAAATGAATTAAATTTTTCATCGAATATCAAAATCTTAAATATTAAGTGAGTCATATGGTTTTGCTTCTAGAAACATAGCCTTTTATTCTTAAAACTTGACCAGTTTTAACAAAAATGATTTATTCAATAATGCATGGAGATGATTGATCCTTTGCCAACAAGAAAAATCTGTTTATACGACAAGCTTATTTGTTGCATAAGATGGAGAATCTGCTACGTATGTACATAGGCAGCAAGTGAAAAGCTGATACATGGCTGCGTATGTGGTGGTATATAAATAAATGCAGCAATTAGCTAGCAACCACAACTTCACTTGAATTTGCTGCACATATTTTTCATATTCGATAAATAAGTATTTGCTGCCGAAAATATCATATGCAACAAGTAATTGCTGTTTTTAATATTATATATGCAATAAAATTTTATTTCAGTGCATAAAAATTGTTGCAGAAACTGCTTTTCTTTGCAGTGCTAACGGGTGAAAAAGGTAGGTTATGATGGTGAGTGCCAATGCATTAACTAATAAGGTGGAAAATAGATCCCAAAAACTTTGTCTACCAAGTGTCTGTAAAGATGGCCATCCATTTGGAAGAGCAGTAACAGTCTGACCAATGCTCCATATCCAAGATTTTCTGTCATACATCATCTGAATACTATTCGAACAGTTGACTAGCTTTACAACATAAAACGCGTCTGAATGCTATTGGAACAGTTTGAGTTTTACGTAATTAGCATATTAGATTTTGCTAACATACAAATTTGGCAGAGCCTAATACGCTAATACACAATTTTAGAATTCGAAATGCTAATACATAGAATTAGAAGATTTATGGTGCAAATTCCTCTCCTTGAGCTGATAAGTCAGGTCCAATCTAATAGCAGTATGCCAGGATGTAATTCTAGAACTAGGCTATTAATCTGTACCTCAAATTGAAGGGTCCAGATCTCGCAAATCTTCTCGTGCTGGTGAGCATCCAATTAAATCGTCAGCAACGTGTCATGCAGACGCAGCATCAGTAAATGGGATGGAAAATCTTTGCGTGGGATGAAACCTAAACACTATCTCTTGTTATAAAAATGAAATTCGGATTGGACTTTAGCTTGAAATTCAAGTTCATAAATTTTCATTTAATTTAAGAGTGAAAAATTTAAAATATTATATGAAGATACAATACCAACAAATCAGGCAAGCAATGATGATGACGATCTTAATAATAATGATGATAATAATAATAATACGTACTCTAACTAAATTTTCTAAAACCATATAATAATAATAATACACAGAAAATTTTATCTTTCAAAGCGACATAAAAAAAACTTAAAAGCAAAATAATATAAATATAAAAATAGATATAGCTGAAAATAATATAATTTGTCTATAACTCAATTGCAACATAACAAATATATATTCAAATATAAATATAAATAACATAAAATATATAAATATAAAGAATATTGTTTAGGTCTTATGTATATACTATGTTTTTATATTACAAGAATGCTTATTTTTAATAATTTAATAAAGATTGATGAAAATTTTACTCTATATGTATTTAACATCACTTTTATTATTATGAAATTTTTTTCAATTATCTAATATCAATGTGCATGATCCCTATTTTCAAATATTTAAAATCAATTATAAAATAATTTAACACTAAATTTCTACTTTAAATAGTATTTTCAATATATAAATTATCATTATTATGTGGATAAATGATTGTATAAAGTATTATTACATTCTAATGTATTTATGAATGCATCTAAGTATTTGTTTAACTTACACTTAAATATATTTATTTTTAAGCAAATGTGGCTCACATACATGTTTGATTTGAAGAAAACTTGATTTTCTAGCAAAACAAATAATATTAGATATAATGAATTAGTTAAATTTTATATTAATAATTAGTGTATTAGAATTAGAAGAGGTTACAAAGAATGGCTTCTAGGTGACACGAAATGGACCCATTTATATTAAATATATAAATGCGAATTGGGCTGTCGTTCAAATTTTTTGAACCGTAATCCTTAAATCTTATTTACAACTAGGTTTTCGGGGCTTGGATTCTTTTTTTTTTTTTATGTATAAAAAAACAACCAAAATTTTTTGCGTTCGTTGTTTAGGTTCAAGTTCAAATATGTCCGATTGCACTCTTTCTCACGACTTAATGGTCAACGAATCTAGCTTAATTTATGTGAAAATTATCTTCGAACTTTTATATGGTCAGTGAAATAAAAAATATAAATTAAGAACTATTATATCACTATTCGATTTTTCAAAAAATTTCAAAATTTTTTTTCTTCAAAGTTTTTCAAAAGTTTCGTTGGTCTTATGTAATGATTTATAAAAAACTTAGATAATAATCCTGAATTAACTACAAACACAACCATAATATAAAGTTAATTAAACAACCAATACAATTATAGTGGTTGGTTCCTCCGGCCTATTCTACTCCCCAAGCATATGAAGCTTGGGTTCTACTAATTAATTTAAATTATACAAGTTGTAGTGGTATAGTTCAAGCAATTACTTTTTAAATTTAGAATCTAGTTCTAAGTAGCTAGTGAAGCAATCAACACCCTTGATTCACTTTCTCTTAGTTTGATTGTTATCAACATTAAGATAATACAAGAAAAGAAACTCATAAAAAAAGGAGAAACCAAATAAGCATATATGCATGAGCAACATCAATTGCATAAGATCTTAAAGAGAGAGCTCCAAAAACTTTAGCAACAACTCTTCCAATTTCTCCCCTTTAAACTTCAAATTTTTTTTAAAAAGTTGCCCTCCAAAAAAGTGTCTTTTTGCCTTGACATTGAGTTTCTAGTTATACTTACAAGTCCTTCCTTGAGAAGCAACTTCAAAGAGACAGAAAATAACCCTGACATAGCTAGTAGAAAACATTTGACGTTGTGCCTAAAAATAGTTGACCTTTTTGAAAAATGTCTGACATTTTACCCGGAAACAGTCAACATTTTTGAAAAGGTATAATGTTTTGCCTAAAAATAATCAACCTATTTGAAGTTAGAGATTCCTATGTACATCTATTTAACTATTAGTTAACCTTTTTATCTAGAAACATTAGATGTTTTCTTCTTTTCATAGAAAACAAATTTTACACTGAAAAATCCAATGCTTGTCTATATCACCACATCCCATAGCGAACTATCCCAAATGACTACAAATATAAAGTTTTCCAAAACAATTGATTTTTATCAATAATACAACCAATTTCCAAGCGAGATATAACTAATCACAACTAAACATAATCACACCAAATTATAATATTAGAATTAATCGCAAGATGTGAGCTTATCTACCTATAGAACCTATAAATTAAGATAGAATCAATTTAAATCAAGATCAAGTATATCTTTTATTATCATCAAAATCACATAATCTAACAAATTTCCCTACTGTTTTTAAGTAATGAAGCAATTATGAAATATCTATAGATTTAAAATACAAGTTATTATATAATTTTTAAAAAACTTACTTTAAATTATTTATTTTGAATATGTTTTAAAAATTATGCTGATTACACAGTGGAATGAATTAGACCACAAACTCTTTTAAAACCTCCACATAAGGGAGGAGAAGGAGTCGAGGCCAAAACCTGTTAGCTAAGATGCAAGAGCCTCTGCCACCTGCGCTAGTTATAGGTGATCTACTTATGTCATTTTAGAAGAAACATATTATCATCCGTGTGGCGAGGCCCAATAATAGAAAAAATTACAATCTATACATTTGCAACCAACCAAAATTATGTTAAATATTAAGTTATGAGGCTTGTCTACTAATCTCTTAAAAATGAAATAATTAAGGTTAGAAGATGATCAACTTAGGCTGATTTAAAAAAATATTTTTTGAGGTATTTTTTTTACAAACAAGTTACGCGAAAAAATATCTAAAAATATGTTTTCTTAGGTTGACCTTACTTAGGTCGGCCTAAGAGGATTAGCCTCTATTAAGGACGTGATCAAGATATTATTTTCTATTAGTATTATGCCTAAGAGGATTAGCCTCTGTTAAGGACGTGATCAATATATTATTTTCTATTAGTATTATATTCATTGTGACATCTAATATTACAAATCAGATATTTTCATAACCCTCACCCTAGAAAAATAACTTACAAATAATTCCACACTCGAGAGTACGACTGTAAATACTCTTAAACTGATGGACAACTATTCCACTCCCAATGCTGTTGAGAAGACTCCAACACGGACATAGCAAGATGTTATCATTTTTAAGTATCTTCATTTTACATGGAAAATCCAAAATCCCCACTTATTATATATGCGCTTTAGAAAACTGAGGTGCAATGTACCATGTGGTCGTGGGACAAAGGGCCTTAGCAGTCCACATATGTTGGCGGTACATGCTCTAGCTGCTAGCTAGTTGGCGGCATAACCATCCCATATTGCCCAGCCTGTCAACCAAAAATTTCCCTTTTGGATTAGGAATTGCAGTCAACACTTACATTGTTTTTTTTTTTTCCTAAAAGATCTAATTAGCCTCAATTTTGTTGGGTATTTAAGTCATTTTCATCATTCAAAATTACTTGTTTAAAAAATATATACATATCCAAAGTTGTAAAACTTAATATGTGAGTTAAAAGACTTATAAATATGTTTCGATGTTTTCATAAAAACAAAAAAACATACCTTCTAACTTGGACTAACATAAACTTATATAAAAGCCTGAGCTTACGAGATTATAATCTATTACTTAAATGGTATTTTTTTGAATTTTTTATTTTTTATAAAAATATTTTTCTAAGTACAGTATACCAAAATTTAAAATTTTAGATATATGAATATGTTTTAATTTTAAAATTAATTTTTAAGGGTGTTTAGTCATTTTAACCCCTTAAAAATGTTGGTTCATAGTTAAATATATGTTGTAGAACTTAATATATGGTTTAGATATGTTTGAAAAATATTTTCATGAAAAACCTAAAAAAATAAAAAAAACCTTTTACCCAGGACTAATAGAAGCTTATGTTAGCATAAGCCAACAACATCATGATCCTTATAAGGGATATACTAGAGTACCAGAGTGCATCATCTAGCACATTCGCAATGAGGTTCATTTTAAAGATAAAATTCGAATTCACTCCACCCATTGCGAAATTTGGCATAGGCCCTTCTAATCAACGCTGTTTGATTTATATCTCACTTTTAGGTATGCTAATACAATATCTAAATCCTCTAAACAATTAGTTTTATGTGGACAAATAATTCTATAAAGTATTAAAATATTCTCATATATCTATGAGTGGAGCTATGTGTTTTTAATAATTCACATATGATTATAGATGTACTTTTAAGCAAATATGGACGAGCCCTAGCCAGCTTGACATGTTGAAATTTCTAAATAGTAATTTTTTTTTTGTCTTGTTTTATACGGTTTTAAAATTTGTTGATAATAGTATATGATTTTAATTAATGTTAAAAACTTCATATACCTCAGTCAAGGCCTTGCTGTCGAAATAGCCAAAACACACAGATGATCATGAATGCCTGCTGGTGGCCGAGGACCCATGTACGGCACCGCTTTAGTTTCAAAATTCTCGCGAAACTACGTACTTCATTAAATGGCTAGCTAGAATCTCAAAATTTTAATAAAAAGTAAATCACGTTAACCATGAGCAGACTATAAAAGTCCAAGCCTACCAATCCTATCGATAAAAATTTCAGCTCCATCTTACTCCTTAGCTAGACATGGATTTGAGAACTAAACAACACAAAACCCATAATAAAAAAAATTTCTCGGCAATAAAATTGGTTGCTAAAAATAAAATTTGCATTGAAAACAATTACCAAACTATGCTATGACAGAGAGCACGGTCACAATACATTAGGGGTGGGAATCGGGGCGGGCCATACCAGGTCGAGGTTTGCCCAACCCTATCCTACTTTTTAAAAATTGAGTTTGATTCTCTTTTTATACTGGATTGGGACAAGGTCGGTTTAACCCTCATTGTTTTTTTAATAAGTTTCGGGACAAACTTTAGGTTGGTATTGGACTGGTTTCGAGATAGCTAGTCAAGTCGAAAATACGAGTTAAATAGGATAATTTTAAAAATTTATATACTTATCAAACATAAGTATACATCTATACTAAATTTAAATATTATATGCTTCAATATTTCACTAATTATTAAAAATACATAATTAAGAAAACAAAACATTTGAAAATATAGTATAATTTTATTAAAATAGGTTAATATATAATTACACATAAGGGTTATTTATGTAAAAATTATTTTTTTGATTCTTATATTGTTTTCTGAATAAATTGATTCTTCTATTGTTGATAGAGTTAAATATAAAAAAAATGAGAATTTTGAAAGAAAATAATAATAATAATATTTAAACATAGGCTTATAATTTTTAACAAATTAGTATATGTGGGGCGGGTCGGACTCTTCGGGTTAGGACATGGTCGACCCACCCCGACTCTATTTTTGAATTCGGGTCAAAATTTCTGACCTATCCCTATACCGGGTCAAAAATATATTGATTTTACCCAGTCAAAAACAAGGTCGGGTCAAAGTTGGGTCACGAGTCAACCCGCCCGAATTCCCACCCCTACACTACATCCAACATGTTGGATCCAACATTGAAACCCGACGTTCATCCATTCGTTAAATGGTATGAAAATTGATCATACATGCAACATATGACAATTAATGCATATCTCATGCGTCTAAGATTTCTTTTATATTTTCTTAAAAAAGAATTCTTTTATAAAATATAATATTTGTAAGAGTATTAAAAGACTTTGATATATCGATATGTATCTGACTTGAAAAATGTTGACGGATGACTTTCTAATGTAGACAGTTGATTTTTTCTTAGCTGACATGATTGATATTTTGGCTAATGAGCATACAACTTGTCAACTCGACTATCTAATGCGTCAGTTAGAGTGACTGCCCTCGACTATTGAATTGTTAACTTTCACTTGTTGACCAAATTATGTTAAAAGGTTAATTATTTATAATTAAACTAGAAGTGTATTTAATCTAAATTAATGAATTTGAAATTAAATAAATGAGATGTTGAGGAGGTAAGATGGTTAAGACTTCTGCTTGTGATTGAGAGGTTGTGGGTTTAAGTTATGACTTGCAAGAAATTAAACTGTCTAGTTTTATTTTGTCATTTAAGTGCATGTGGGACCCATAATGAGATAAAGATGAATTTAAATTTTAGAATTCATTTTGAGGTGGAATTCACATAATGAGCGGAGGAAGTTATGGGAGCTCAATACATCAGAGAATAATATTGGAGTGTGATATACAAATGGATGGAAATGCAAAGAGAGATAACCATGGAAAAGTGAAGTGCACCACATTTATTAGGCAAGTAAACTTATTTTTGTTATGTGGATTAACTTGTTGGATAAATAATTTAATAATTATTTGTTATAAAATTTATTGGATGAAATTATTCTCAAGTAGAATATTTTTTTAGGTGTTCAACTTGTTGGATAAATAATTTAATAATTAATTTTTATCATGGTATTTATTGGAAGTAGTTATCTTAAATGGAGTTTGTGGTTTAATTTGTGGTGCCAATTATTAGATTGTTTAGAAAAAAAATTTATTTGGCGGAATATTTATTGGCACAAATTATATTGTAGAATTTTTTGATTGGTTATTGTGGAATTTATTTGATAGATTATTTATTGTAGAATTTATTTAGTGGGTTATTTACCATGAAATATACTTAATTAAATTTAGAGAGAAAGGCTAGAATGAAAATCATGATTTAATTATGCAGATGAGATTATTAATTTTTATTAGAAATATTTTATTATCTGAGATCATGAAAAATATATGTATTAGATTATCAAATAGGAGTAGATATAAGTAGTTTAATATTAAGTATTTTAATATTTAATGATGCATACAGTAAAAATTTCAAATTAAATGCTTTAGTTAAGTTAATTGAATAATTTATTAATACTATAATGTCCAACGGCCTGAGTATTGATAAAATGAGCATATATATATATACATATACAGGGTCGTTATCTTTTGCGGCAGGACGCATGGGGCAGCCATGTGTTCGGCCTAAAAATATATATTTTTTATTTTTTCGCTTTTTCATAGACAAGTAAATTTAACTGTATTAAATCTCAGATAATTACAGAAATGCCACGTGTTTAAAAATCCAAAACAAATGCTTAAAAAATTCAAAAATTATAAAACTTGGTTTATAGATTTAATACATCTAGATTTACTTGTCCATGAAAAATATATGTTTTTGGGCAGGGCGCATGGCTGCCCCCATGCATTCGGCCGCAAATGATCTGCCGTCATATATAATATACATAAAATATATATTATATATATATAATATATGCTCAAATATAGTCGAGCGATATCAGACAAATCTTAAATCTAGTAGGTCAAAAAATATATTTTTTGTTTTTTTTTAAAAAAATTTTGTAAACGTATTAATCCAGTTATATTTAATTTATAAACTAAGTTTTACAAATTTTAGATATATATTTATTTTGAGTTTTAAAAATCAGTAGTGATCATATCCGCCCAGGCACTAGTAGATCCTGGGTGCTTAGCCCGCTCAACGAGAGCCATCTAATGGCGCCACATAAATTTGGATCGTCGGATCCTTTTATGCAGAAATCACATGCACTAGTCGCTGCGCAGGGACTAATTTGAAAACTTTCTTTCTCAAGTCTCTTCGTCACTTCTCTCTCCAGTGATATCACTACTGTCTCGCATCATATCTCTCTTCCTTACATCTCTCCCACAAATTTGAGTCTCTCGTTTTCCCCAAATCCCCCATCTCATGAACCCTAGCCATTCCTATGCCTCTTTATTCTTCCCTTTCTCTCTCCATTTGATTTTGCCAATCGCTGGTTACCATCGCTATCGTGCGTCATTTCTCTCTCCGTCCCAGTTTCTAGATCGCCATAAAAGATCATCCTTCAGAAAAAACAAACCAGAATTTGCAACTGAACAATTCTAACTTAAAAAATTAGCATTGATTAATTACAATGAGTACATGATCGAAATGCAGCAAAATATATCACAAAATTAGCAAATATACTGCGTAAATCCTTGTAATTTGCTACACCTAGGCATTAGTTTCGATCACAGCAAAGCCAGGATGCAGTTTCTCTTTCAAATTTGATTCAGCCCCATGAAAACTGTCAGAAATCACTTCCGGCAAGAGTCTTCTTCATTGGCAAGTAAGGAATTCGTCGGCCAAGCAAAAAAGCCCCATAGCAACAAGGCTATCGTCGTCTCCTTTTAATCTGTCGATCCATCCCCATCAAACTGCTGCCCTGTCAATTGACCATCAACATCCCTCTTCTAACTGAATGATCGATTGATTGCGTCCAACATTTGCCTCTGGCAATTTTGGAAGCAGCTCCTTACAAAAATCACAGCAGTCGTAACCTCAATCACGACTGGCAGTTGACATTCAATAGTAGCCCTTCTCAAAATTGCTACTATTCACCTTGCCTAACTCCACTAATGGCCAGCCCTTGCCAACACCTTCAGTAGACAACAACTGCTGCTTCTTCAGTGGTGGTCGCATCATCTTTCACTTTCATTGTCTATTTCAGCAACTACTAGATGGAAAATTCAATTTGATAATCAAGCCTGGCATCCAACATCTTCAAACGCCATTGATCGAAGTCCACCAAAGTTGTTGAGACAATAATTTAAAGCTACGATCGACAAGAACTCTCCTCTAAAATCCAACAAAATACACACAAGTGGGTGAACTTGGCAACCATAGCAGGCAAAATCCCCGACTACACGAATTCTTTGATCGGATTTTGCATAGAGGATAGAAGGGAGCCGGGAGAGGAGGATTTGTGGTAAGATGATGGGCCCTTTTTCATACATGTGGATCTGCAACAAGGAAAAGAGATGAAGAGAGAGTGCGCGATTTTAGTCCTCGCGGAGCTCCCGTGAAGAATAGAGAGGAGGGCAACGCAACTACCTCCCACAGGGACTGCAGATATAGGGTGTGTTTGGGAATGAATAAAATTTTTTGTGAAAATTTTTGAAGAATAAAAGTTGTCAAATAATGTGATATGATAGGGGTAATGATAAGGAGTAAAGTGGATAAAGTTAAAATAGATAGGTTAGTTGTATAGGTAATTGTGTAAAAATGATTGAAAAGTAGGGTGGTTTGTGTTGGAAGATGTAAAAAAATAATTAAACAATAGAAAAGTTGTAGAGAAAGAAAAGTTTTAGATTGAAAAGTTTTAGGTGAAAAAGTTTTTGTCATTGCCAAACACCCCCATAATTTTGAAAAATTCCATCAAACCGCAGAAATAACCCCTGGAGATCTAACGATGGAAGATAGGCGGGCTAGCCTGGGCGCATTGATCAATACTTTTTAAAAGTAGGGTAACTTGCTTAGTCTACTTTAAAAAACTCATTTACAACAACTTTTTTTTGTTATTTTTTTTTCATACATTTGTTTATCTAAGTGTATATAATATATAAACTAATTTTTTTTTACCATTTTTGGATATGTTTATATATTTTTTTTGAGATTTTTAAACATTATGTGTATATATGTATTCGAAATATCCTTATTTTTTAAAAATCTAAAAAATATATACGTATATCTAAAAATGGTAAAAACTTGGCTTATATGTTAAATACACTTAGATAAACAACTATATCAAGAAAAAAGTGAAAAAATTTGTTGTAAATAAGTTTTTCGATGTGGGCTAAGTGGGGCATCTGCTTAACCCGGGCTAAGAGGATCATTCATCTTTAAGTTATTTTAAAATTATTTGAAATGACTTAAATATCTATGTTTTTAAAAATTCAAAATAAATAAATATATATTCAAAAATAGTAAAACTTGATTTATAGATTAAATATAATTAAATTAATACGTGTTACAAAAAAATTTTAAAAAATAAAAAATATTTTTTGATAGGTTTGAAATTACCAAATTTCATACCAGTCTGAAATGATCACTGCTATGTATATTTAATATAAGTGGTACAAGATTTGACACCAGCGCTATTGGCGCCGTGGTAGTCACGCGGGCTTTTCATGCCCATGAACCAGTATCAAATCCCGGGTGGAGCAAGTGCTCCATAGTCTACGTGTAATCAAATAAAAAGAAAAAAAGTGGTATAAGATTCAAATGATGGTTTGATATTTCATTTACCATATCATATTATACTTAGAGCTCTTGGGGAAAATGAAAATTTATAGAATAGCATTCATTAGCTATTAATGTCAAATGGTACTCTTGGACTTACACTCCACATGAAATTCTACAATAAAATACAATGATGGATAAATATGTTTGCAACTGAAATAGAGTTCTTAGATGATGCTTATGTTTATTTAAAGTTTTATAGCTATAGCTAAGATATTATGGACTGGATGATTAAGATGGATATTATTGATTCTCGGAGGAGATTGTACTTGTGAATAACGAGCGTGTAATTATTTTGAGTGTAATATAATTCACATAATTATATGTCATAGAAGATAATGCGTGTTTTGAAATTATAAATTTATGTGTGCATTTGTTTACATACGAAGCTTTTCAAATTAAAACTTTTCAATCTAAAATTGGTACATCATGATGTATTTTAGCCTAAATTATAACATTCATTTATTTTATTTTATTTTTATTTGACTTTTCTTCATAAACATATTTTTCTAAGTGTATTTAATCTTATGTAAAAATTTGTCTTTTTAGAATATTTTTACATATTTATTTTTCATTTTTTAAAAATTAAGTTTTTTGAGGGGTGAAAAATGACTTAAACGCCACTAAAATTGTTGATTTTTTCAAAAATAAATATGTAAAATTATTCTAAAACAGCAAAACTTGAGACATAAATTAAAGACATTTAGAAAAATATATTTATGAATGAAAAATAAAATAAAATCAATGAATATTATATTTTAACATAAAATATATCATAATGTATATAATCATGCTTATATAAAAAATTTTACTCTTCATAACTACTCTATTTTTAATTATTTTTTTACATTTTTTCAAACAGCTACCTTAATTTCGAATCATTTTTACACAACTACTTCTACAAGTAACATATTTACTTTAATTGTATTATTTTTACTCATCATTACTCTTATCATATCATATTATTTTTTTCCATTTCAAACAATTTTATACCAAAAACTTTTTTATCTAAAAATTTTATCACTTTTCAAACACAACCTATATTTATTTGCTAATCATGTTGGGATTTCCTAGTCTATCATTTGAAATTATATAATAAATAATATTTATTTGATATTTAAAAATTATATAGATAAATGAATATGTAATATTTATGTTAATGTTGGAGGCACATCCTTGTGTAAATGTAAAAATCATGGACATGTTTTAGACCAAATGTGACCTACATGTAGATGTATAAAATATAATATAATTATATATTTGTGTAAGAATAGTATAATTAATTTTTATGGTATAAATTAATTATTGAATGTTATCTAAAATCTCAATTTATGAAATTGATAATAATAGATATTATGTGGATGAATATTTTAGGTCCAGTCATCATGACATGAGATATTGAAGTTAATAAATAATTTATTGACAAAGGGTTGTATATATGAATGTAACTTAATGTTGGATAAATATTTGTATATATGTGAATATTAAAACTTATAGATTCATGTTAGCAATTGTATAATTAATTTATAAATTATTTAAATTAATACCATTGATTATGGAATTAATATTTATTAATTATATATTTGTGTAAGTGGTTTTACAATTAATTTAAATGAAATATAAATTAATAATTTGGTGTTATAAGATTTCCTATGATTAAAGTTAATATAAATTATATGTTTATATTAGTAGGTATTTTGAGTCTAGTGCCGGTGACATTGGATATTAAAGTTAATAAATAATTTATTACTAGAAGGTTGGATTTATGAATGGAATCTAGTGCCTAGTTATATATTTATTGATGTATAAAAATATTAAAATTTTATATTCATGTTGGAAGCTATGTAATTAATTTATATAATAGAAATTAATTATTTGATCTTATATAATACCCTATGTTTGGAATTATTTTTATAATTATTATTATTTATAAGTGGACATTTTGATCTAATGGTCATGGTATAGAGTACTAAGGAGAATAAATTGTTATAATTTATCAATAGAGGATAGATTTGCGAATGCTTATTAAATCTTAATATTTCAACTCCCTAGTATACTGGGTATTTAGATGACATTAATGAATTGAAATTTGAAATAAATTATTATAAGAGCATGAAGCACAATTTCAATTATATTTGAAGTTATTTTGGATTAGAATGAAAAGTTAGTTCAAGCTTAGTGTGTGACTTAAATTATTGTTCAACTTGACCATTTATACTAATTATGGATAACGTATGAGTTGTAATATAATACAACAGGACATGCAATATAAATTATTATTTTAAATATTGTTTAAGTACTTAAATCATATTTGCGGACATTTAGTGATTTAGATGGAAATATTTTATTTATGAATATATGTAAGCAATAATGTATTTAGTAGAAGATGCAGTGTGAATTATTTTTACATGGCTTATTAATGATGCAAATTATATTATTTGTAGATATCTTGTTAGCGTGATGTAATATATTATTTGTGGATATTTGGAGATGCAATTATATTATTTTTAGATATCTGGTTAGCATAATACAATTATCTATGGATATATGGTGGACATGATAGAAGTATTTTGTTTATTACTTTATTAAGATAAATTTATTGACATGGTAGAATAATGCAATTAAGTATGTGATATATGGTCATTTAATTATGAGATCCAATGGGATCATTTATTGGATTATCGTAGATGATTTATGATGGTTGATTGTATTTTGTGTGATCCATCGTGATCTCTTATCACGTGGATATGATTTGCACATGTGAGACAACGAGTATATGTATGTTGATTTTCATTTAGATTTCTCTATAGGTCCTATACATGTTAGAAGGCTAATTTAGAATGTTCTTTCGTGGAGAGTGCATCATTTGTGGAATATATGTTATTTCCTTGAAGGGCCATGATTTTGCTTTGTTATGTGCTGTATTGAGAAACGTACGCACTGGGTTATCTGATTGTGCATTTCCTTGTACAAAGTTATATATCTATGTGGTTGCGCTTGTTAAGTTCTTTAGAACTTACTTCAATCAAAATTTTCTGGTGTTATAAGTGGGCTGATATTGCATTTCATCCGACATGGTTGATGTTGGGGCAAACGGTTCTACCTAGAATGGTGTGTACCAATATCATAAAAACCTGATCAAACTGAACAGTTCAACCGGTAACCGGTGTTAATTTCGATTCAATTAAGCCGGTTCAGATCCAGGGTAATCTAATAGGTGTGAACCGGTTTGACGGCCGGTTTAAACGGTTTTCACTACAGTCGGTCAAACTGGCTAAGTATGGCATTTTGAAAAGGAAAAAAACCTACGTCATATGTGCCCCTCCCGCTCCGATCCGCAGCTACCGCCCAAAAGTTTCTCATTTTTATGCTTTCCGCCCTTCTCCTCTCAGTTCGTTTCAGCTCCTGCTGATCCTCTCCATCACCACCAATTTTCTTGCCGCTATTTTCGATTATTGCATCAGGCATCTCTTACTGCGCCTGTGCATTTTTGCCAATTTTTCTGGCCACCATTTTTCAATCGTCGCAGCCCGCAGTTCCTCTCCGATCATCACTGCTCCTGCTGCTCCTCTGCATTTCCTCAAATTTTCTGGCTGCAATTTTCGGTTGTCGCAACCGGCCATTTTTTCTGCTTCTCTCCGATCATGCTGCCGCTATTGCTGGCTCACCCCATCTGCTGTAGCTGACAACTTTATTTAATTTTTTGATAACGAACAAATTGTTGTTATGTTAATTGCATCGTTAGTATTTTTATTTTCATTTTTCACTCTACAAAAGGGGCGAGATTTTCATGGAACATCATGACTAAGGCATAATCTAAGATGTACGACTCTGATACTATAAATGGAAGGTGATGTCGAACGGTGGTCTAGAGTCTAAGCTTGGCTGTTTCATTAAAATTCATTATCAATAACACCTCCAATTCATCAGCAATAACACAACCATTAAATCTGTCCATGTTTTATTGGATGACCAAAAGTGTATACTTATTTAAATGTTCTTTATTGTGACTTTGTTAATAGTTTTCATATTATTTATTTTCAGATTTGTGATTGAGTTTTATAATTTATATTACTTAAAAAAAATTTTAGTCAATCATCTAACTAAGATATTCTAATGTTTTTTGTTTTTTCCTTTTCTTTTGTGGGTATATTGATTTTTAAAAATCAAAGTCATAGTTTTAAATAACTAGAATATTCAACATTGTTACAAATATAATTTACAGCACAAAAGTAAGTATCACATTTCATAATTTCTAAATTGAATCTATGAATACAATCTCAGTTAATACAAATTCGTTTCTACCAGAATGGGACACTTAACCGGTTCAGATTCAGTTCTGAAAACATTGTTTCGGGTCATTTCACATCTTTCCTTTCCTAAATGAATTGTGTAAATATTATTTCCCAACTACGAGCTTGGTCCTGTCATGGCCTGCCACGACACGGTATTGGTCTCCTAAGCCCAGGTGCGCCATTAAGAATAAGACGAAGGTGAGGAGCTCCCCACCTTTGCTCAGACTCTGCGCGTGGTGGATGCCACTGCATTTCCCAGCTGCATGCCCCAGCATCTCCACCCACACCTCCGCCATTATCCTCCACCGATTCCCCACCTTCAGCTCCTTCTTGAGGTTCTTCGCCAGAATGCAACCGTCGAACAGCGCTGAATTGCTCTGGCCTACCTTCACGTCGCTGGGCTTGGCTGCGATGTTCACGGACAGCAGCTCGCAGCATGCCTTCTTCCGCAACGTCTCCATTCGCTCCTCCACAACTTCTCCGAACTTCAACAGTGCGCCGATCGAATTTGGAGTAGTGTTGTCCCTTATCGCTCGCAGGAAGAAGTGCTTGGCCTCTTCGCAGGTGTCGCGGAACCTAATTCTCCCCCCCACAGCCGCCGAAGACATCAAGGTCGGTTGCATGATGAGGAGATAGATAATGTAGTCGGATATTTGCTTGCTCAGCCGGCGATGCACGGATGCTGAGATGGGGACAGCGTCGTCTTCAGCTTCGTCGTCGTAGTAGCACAAGGTGGTGGCGACGTGCCAAATGAGAAAGCTTTCGTCGAAGTCGGCCTCTACGGTGTCTCGGAACAATTCCAAATAGCCCCGCTGCTCTAGGACCCAGCTACCCCGGAAGGTGGAGACGGCCCGAGCGGCTCTGTGATCGCTCAACACCGAACTCTTCTCCTTTAGCTGCCGGAAGATGAACTCCTTCATTTCGGTGGACACGGCCACATAAGACGTGTACTGAAACTGATTGAAAATGTCCTCCATCATGTCCCTCGTCACCCAGTTCAAGGCCTTTTGCAGGCCGAGCGCTTGGGACATCTTCCCACAGAATGTGGGGCGGTTGGCTATCTCACCCAGGTAGGATTGGTGAAGCGGGAGGCAGAAGTGGACGAGGTTGTACTGGGCGGTGGACTCGGACCAGCGCTTGCGGGGCGGGCAGTACTCGATGATCCAAGAAGCGAATTTTTTGGTGAGGGGTGAAAAGTGGAAAAGATTGACGAGGGTCATGTCAGAGGTGACGAACATGAAGAAGGCAAGAGCGTCGAGGGCGATGGCGCCCCCGAGGAGCATGTACGAGATGGCGACGTCTAGGGGTCGTTCTCCGTGCTTGCTGGCGAATAAGAAGACAATGAAGGAGCGGGCGATGCAGCAGGAACAGAAGAAGCGGAGTAAGTAGAACTTCGTCTTGTGGACGACGGCGCCCTTGGTGAAGAGAACCTCGTAGAGGAACTCCAGCTCGAACTCGATGATGAGGAAGGCGTCCTCAGCCCCCCTGCAGAGAATTCGTTGCGGCTTTGGATTCGATCGCGGAAGGTGAACATGAGGTCGACGATGAGACCCTTGAAGATGGGGAACCACTTTGAGGCCTTTTCAGCTGCTCCCGGCTTTGTCAGGCGGATGCATCAGGCGGCTTTCTGGTTCCTCTGGATACAGGGCAATGTCCTCTGGCTCCGGGGCGATGTCGATCACGGCGGGGATTCCCGAGTCCTTCCTCAATTGGTATTCCTTCATAAGCTTGCTGTAGGGGCCGGGGGCAGGCACGACCAACATCGAGTTTCGAAAGCCGTCCATGCTGCCGAGATAGAGCGCGTAGGTGCGCTCGCCGTACTTGACGATGCCGGGGATGAAGATGAGGACGGTGGGGACCCAGAGGTGGTTGTAGGGGAGGGAGAGGAGGAAGACGTAGACACAGGCGCCCCACCTCGAAGGTGATCCCGAGGAGGTGACGGAGCCAGAGCTCGTTGTCTTCCATGGCGAAGGCGGTGATGGTGTCGGGCCCGCCGAGATGGAGGAGGAGAATATTAGGTGGGTTCCTCCCACATGAAGTCAAAGTGGGGGCCCCACCACTTTTGGCTTATGTGGAATTTCCTCACCTGCCATTTCGTCTCATCCTCTTGCTTTCGGCGTGGGAGGAGAAAAGGGGTGAGAGAGAGAGAGATTATAAAAATCTCTTCTCCTCTCAGCAGTGACATTCGTTCGTCGTCAGAGAGAGTTTTTTTTCTCTCCGTTCTCGGTTTTCAGAGCAGCAGCAGCTCCGACGGACGGAGGAGGATTTTATCCTCAAATGCTCAAGGTTTCTACGGAGTTATCTCTTCGGCCATTAAGAGAGAAAATTCTGCCGTCATCTCAGATTTGGTGAGATCTATCCTGGTTATTTCCTGTATTGAAATCCATCCTTATTGTGATGATGAAATCCTCTAGTTTTGACTAGAGAAGACATTGCGTTGTAATCCCATTATTCTATAGTGGAAGATTTACCTGGACTGGGTCCCGTGGTTTTTCCCCCTTTGGTAAAGAGGGGTTTTCCACGTAAAATTGTGGTGTGTTTTTCCGTGGTTTGATTGTTTATCATTTGCAATATTTATTGTCTGTGATTAATTATTCCTGTTTAATCCACACAAAAAGGGGATAGCCTAAAATCCCAACAAGTGGTATCAGAGCGAGGTTTTAGTAATCTTGTGCCTTGTGTTGAACGATGGAGGTTAATACAAGTAGAATGATTAATTTGAATGGTTCAAATTATCATGTGTGGAAGGGAAAAATGGAAGACCTGCTATATGTCAAAGATTTTTATTTGCCTGTGTTTGCAGAACAAAAACCCGTAGAAAAAACTGATGCTGAATGGACTTTACTTCATCGTCAAGTATGTGGGTATATCAGGCAGTGGGTGGATGATAATGTTTTAAACCATGTCAGTGAAGAAACAAATGCACGTTCTTTATGGGACAGGCTTGAACAGCTGTATGCTCGAAAAACCGGGAACAACAAGTTGTTTCTAATAAAGAAGTTGATGGGCTTGAAATACAGGGATGGAACTCCTTTATCAGATCACTTGAATGCTTACCAGGGAATTCTTAATCAGTTGGCTGGGATGAATATCAAATTTGAAGATGAGGTGCAGGGGTTATGGCTTCTAGGCACATTGCCGGACTCGTGGGAGACGTTTAGAATGTCGGTATCTAACTCAGCTCCAAATGGTGTAATCACTATGGATTTGGCTAAGAGTAGTGTTTTAAATGAAGAGATGAGAAGAAAGTCACAGGGTCCGTCACAGTCAGATGTCTTAGTCATGGAAAAGAGGGGGAGGAGCAAGAGTAAAGGTCCGAAGAACAGAGACAGAAGCAAAAGCAAGTCAAACAGGTTTGCCAATGTTGAGTGTTATCACTGTGGTAAAAAGGGGCATATAAAGAAGTATTGTCGACAACTCAAAAGAGACTACAAAAATGAAAAAGGGATAGAAAAAGAAACTGATGATAGTAATGATGTTGATAGAGTTTCTGCCGTCACAGATGACTTCCTTATTGTGTATGATGATGATGTTGTCAACCTTGCATTTCATGAGACTAGTTGGGTGATTGACAGTGGTGCCTCCGTTCATGCTACATCGCGACGAGACTTCTTTACATCTTATACATCCGGAGACTTTGGGGATGTTAAGATGGGTAACAATGGTGTAGCTAAAGCTGTCGGCATGGGAGATGTGTGCTTAGAAACCAACAATGGTACGATGTTGCTTTTGAAAAATGTTAAACATATCCCTGATATTCGCTTGAATTTGATTTCAGCAAGTAAGCTTGATGATGAGGGGTTTTGCAACACCTTCAGTAATGGTCAATGGAAGCTTACTAAAGGTTCTATGGTTATGGCTAGAGGCAAGAAGTGCTCCTCATTGTACTTCATGCAGGCAAAGGTTTCTGATTGTATTATCAATACAATGGAGAATGAAAGTACAACAGAGCTATGGCATAGAAGACTAGGTCACATGAGTGAGAAGGGTTTGATGGTTTTGGCTAAGAAGAATCTTCTTTCTGGATTGAAGAATTCAACACTAAAGAAATGTGTTCATTGCTTGGCAGGGAAGCAAAACAGAGTTGCCTTTAAAACATCCCCTCCTTCAAGGAAGCCAGAAATACTTGACTTAGTATATTCTGATGTTTGTGGTCCCATGAAAGTAAAAACACTTGGTGGTGCTCTCTATTTTGTGACTTTTATAGATGATCATTCAAGGAAGTTGTGGGTCTATACCTTGAAGACAAAAGACCAAGTGTTAGATGTTTTTAAACAGTTTCAGACCTCAGTTGAGAGACAGACTGGGAAGAAGTTAAAGTGTATCAGAACTGATAATGAAGGTGAGTATTGTGGTCCTTTTGATGAATATTGCAAACAGCTGGGTATTAGGCATCAAAGGACACCTCCGAAGACTCCTCAGTTAAATGGGCTAGCTGAGAGAATGAACAGGACACTAGTTGAAAGGGTGAGATGTTTGCTTTCACATGCACAGTTGCCAGGATCCTTTTGGGGTGAGGCTTTGAGTACTGTTGTACATGTGTTAAATCTCACACCCTGTGTTCCTTTAAATTTTGATGTTCCAGACAGAGTTTGGTTGGGAAAAGATGTATCCTATAGTCACTTGCGTGTCTTTGGATGTAAGGCCTTTGTGCATATTCCCAAAGATGAGAGGTCTAAGCTTGATGTCAAGACAAGGCAGTGTGTATTTATTGGCTATGGCCAAGATGATTTTGGTTACAGGTTTTATGATCCGGTACAGAAAAAGCTTGTAAGAAGCCGAGATGTTGTGTTTATGGAAGACCAAACCATACAAGATATTGAGAAAACAGTTAAAACAGTTTCTCAATATTATGATAATTTAACAGACTTGGATCCAGTTCCTTTGACACATGTGCCAGTACAGGTTAGAGATGAAGTTCAAGATGACCAGGATGGTACAGTTGATGTTGATACTCATACACAGGTTGAGATTAATGATGACATTGTTGAGCAGTCACCAGTACCAGAAGTTCCACCAGATGTTCCACTCAGGAGGTCTACTAGAGATCGTCATCCTTCTACACGATATTCTGTTGATGAATATGTGTTACTGACTGACGGGGGAGAGCCCGAATGTTATGCAGAAGTCATGGAAGATGAACACAAGAAGGAGTGGGTTGAAGCCATGCAAGATGAGATGAAGTCACTGCATGAAAATCATACATTTGAGTTGGTAAAGTTACCTATGGGCAAAAGAGCTTTGAAGAACAAGTGGGTATAGAGAGTGAAGCTAGAACAACATACCACACAACCTCGATACAAAGCAAGATTGGTCGTCAAGGGATTCAATCAAAAGAAAGGTATTGATTTTGATGAGATTTTTTCTCCGGTTGTTAAAATGTCTTCTATTCGTGTGGTTTTGGGTCTAGCTGCTAGTCTTGATTTGGAGATTGAACAGATGGATGTAAAGACAGCTTTTCTCCATGGTGAATTAGACAAGGAAATTTATATGGAGCAGCCAGAGGGTTTCGTGGAAAAAGGAAAAGAGGATTATGTGTGCAAGCTGAGGAAAAGCCTCTATGGCTTGAAGCAAGCACCAAGACAATGGTATAAGAAGTTTGAGTCAGTTATGGAGAAACATGGCTATCGAAAAACAACTTCTGATCATTGTGTCTTTGTGCAGAAATTCTCTGATGATGATTTTATTATACTATTGCTTTATGTCGATGATATGTTGATTATTGGCAGAAATTCTTTGAGGATTGACAGGTTGAAGATGCAGCTAAGTAAAGTTTTTGCTATGAAGGATTTAGGGCCAGCAAAACAAATTCTTGGCATAAGCATTCATCGTGAGAGGAATGCCAAGAAGTTATATTTGTCACAAGAGAAGTACATTGAGAAAGTACTTCAGAGGTTCAACATGGACAGAGCTAAAGTGGTTAACTCTCCTCTTGCCACTTACTTTAAGCTAAACATCGAGCAGTGTCCCTCTACAGACATAGAGAAGAAGGACATGGAAAGGGTTCCATATGCTTCAGCTGTGGGAAGTTTGATGTATGCAATGGTATGTACAAGGCCAGACATAGCTTATGCAGTTGGTATTGTTAGCCGGTTTTTGTCCAATCCTGGGAGAGAGCATTGGAATGCAGTTAAGTGGATTATGAGATATCTACGAGGTACTTCCAGTTTGAGACTTTGTTTTGGCAATGAGAAACCATTACTAGTTGGCTACACGGATGCAGATATGGCAGGAGATGTGGACACACGTAAGTCTACCTCTGGTTCCTTGATTACTTTTGCAGGGGGAGCTGTAGCTTGGCAATCAAGGCTACAGAAATGCGTTGCACTTTCTACAACCGAAGCGGAATTCATTGCAGCAACTGAAGCATGTAAAGAGTTGTTGTGGATGAAGAGGTTTCTACATGAGCTCGGTTTCAAGCAACAAAGATATATCGTATTTTGCGATAGTCAAAGCGCAATTCACCTTGGTAAGAATTCTTCTTTTCATGCGAGATCAAAGCATATTGATGTGAGGTATCATTGGATAAGAGAAGCTATTAATGACAAGTTGTTTGAACTTGAGAAAATCCATACCGATTATAATGGCTCTGATATGTTGACGAAGGCTCTACCAAGGGAGAAGCTTGAAGTTTGTCGTTTAATTGTTGGGATGGCGAATCCCTTCATGTAGTCGGAAGGGGGAGATTTATTAGGTGGGTTCCTCCCACGTGAAGTCAAAGTGGGGGCCCCACCACTTTTGGCTTATGTGGAATTTCCTCACCTGCCATTTCGTCTCATCCTCTTGCTTTCGGCGCGGGAGGAGAAAAGGGGTGAGAGAGAGAGAGATTATAAAAATCTCTTCTCCTCTCAGCAGTGACATTCGTTCGTCGTCAGAGAGAGTTTTTTTTCTCTCCGTTCTCGGTTTTCAGAGCAGCAGCAGCAGCTCCGACGGACGGAGGAGGATTTTATCCTCAAATGCTCAAGGTTTCTACGGCAGTTATCTCTTCCGGCCATTAAGAGAGAAAATTCTGCCGTCATCTCAGATTTGGTGAGATCTATCCTGGTTATTTCCTGTATTGAAATCCATCCTTATTGTGATGATGAAATCCTCTAGTTTTGACTAGAGAAGACATTGCGTTGTAATCCCATTATTCTATAGTGGAAGATTTACCTGGACTGGGTCCCGTGGTTTTTCCCCTTTGGTAAAGAGGGGTTTTCCACGTAAAATTGTGGTGTGTTTTTCCGTGGTTTGATTGTTTATCATTTGCAATATTTATTGTCTGTGATTAATTATTCCTGTTTAATCCACACAAAAAGGGGATAGCCTAAAATCCCAACAGAGAAAGGGGGCCCAGAAGGCCCTTAAGCTTGCGTTGGTGCCGGCTTCACCGCTGCGCTTGGAGCCGGCGGAGGAGGATGCCATGATCTTGACGCCGGCGGGGCCGCAGTCGGATTCCTCGTTGCCTTGGCTGTTGGCGAGGAGGCCCAAGGCGAAGGCGGCGACCCAGTCGGCAAGGAGATAGAGAGACCAGGTGAAGAGGATGAGGAGCTTGTTGGAGGTTCTTTTGCGGATGACGGCAAAGAAGATGAGGAGGATTTGGACGGCGAGGCTGGAGAGGACGAAGACCCGAATGTCCCATTTGTTCCACAGGTTCTTTATGTGCTCGTTAAACACCTCGTATTTCACCTGTTCCTCCTGTTCCTGCAGAGCAATAAACAACTATTTCAAATCTGTTTTCCCATGGCTGCTTGCTAGCTTTTGGCCATCATATAAATAGTTGAAATACTCGGTGCAAATTCCATGGGATGGGAAGTGATCAATGTGGGATGAGAGCTTTAAATGCAGGTAAGGATGCTTTGAGATAAACAATTTCTATAAGAAAATTCGGTTTTAGGAAAAATATATTAATTGGATTATACGCAATTCAATATTTCAATATTTTGTTGTATTTAATAATAAATTATAAGCAACCAACTATATAATTTACATAAAAAGTATTCATAATCAATTTTCTTAGAGTGCATGGAGAGCCATAGTGCCTATGCATGATGGGAGAATGACGGTTTCATGCACCCGAGAGCACTAAATTTCAATACACTCATATGTAAAATCTTAATTTTTTTTTAATTTTTGAATTTTTTTTTATAAAACTCTAAATTTAAGTATATTTAATATATATATATATATATTAAGTTTTACCATTTTTGAAGATTTATAGATTTTTTTTGTAATTTTTTGAAAAAATTTGGGTATTTAGTTATCTACTTGGGTACTTTAGTCATTTACTAGAAGAGGAGTAATCCTATTAGCCCAGCTAAGTAAATGTCTCACTTAGTCAACCTTAAAAAATTTATTTACAACAACTTTTTTTTACTTTTTTTCATGCACTTGTTTCTCTAAGTGTATTTAACATATAAACCAAGTTTTACCATTTTTGAATATGTTTATTTTTTTTTTTAGTTTTTTAAACATCCATGTGTGTGTATATATATATTTTAAAATATCCTTATTTTTAAAAATCTAAAAAAAATATATACACATATCCGAAAATGGTAAAAATTGATTTATATATTAAATACACTTAGATAAATAAGTATATAAAGAAAAAAACAAAATAAAGTTATTTTAAATAGAATTTTTAAGGTGGGCTAAATAAGACATTTACTTAGCCCGGGCTAACAGTATCATCCATTTACTAAAATGCTCTTGCTTTTAAAAATTGAAAAAATATCAATAAATTTTCAAAAATGCTAAAACTTAATACATATATTAGATGCAATTAGATTAATAATTTTATAAAAAAAAAATTAATTTAATTTTTTCACCAGAGCACACCGAAGCTTAGTACACCCAGTACACCAGTTAAAGATCGGAGAATGACATGAACAAATTTATGTGAGCCTCTAAATTAAGCCCGGCTTCTGAAAACAAAACCAGTTGAAAGAAGTGGAGAATCCATGCAGAGTTGGACCAACTTGAGAAAGACGTGGGTGGATTGGTTGATTGAGCATTATTGCCAACAAACTAAATTAAGGAGAAGAGCTGACAGTTTTTCGCTTACCAGTTTCATGCTGCGTTGATACTATGGCCACATATCCATTTGCAGTAGCAAGCCGGCTTTGATTGTCTCCGACATAGCAAGATAGAAATTGCGAAGGCTTTTATATTGTGTTGATGTACTGCAGAAGTTAGCACGCGGCCGTTTGGGAAAAGCAAAAAGTGTAAGCGCAAGAGCAGGCTATGTCGCTTCTGTTTTTAAAAAACATATTCTTGGGCCTTTGGGACGACAAGTAAATGGACGTTGCCAATCCCTTGCGTGTTCGTTTGGCTGACATTGTAGGCGAAACGGCCCAATCTCTGACCTTTTTTTTTTTTTTTTTTTTTTTTAAATAAGCACGTTAACAAGGTGCCTCGTTATTTTCCCCAAATATACCCACAGAACTTAATTCCAGAAATACTAGCTACATTTTAAAATTCTCAAATATAAACGGTACGTTTGCTTCTAATCCAAAAATGCCCATTCAGTTAACCTGTATGTGAAATTATCGGTATACCCATTAAATTAAGGATTGGACTGAAAGATCCAAATGTCCTAATACCCTAATTGTGCAAGAATTCTAAATTTGTAGACCAACATTTAAATAGAGATTTGTTAAAGGGCTTGTTCCAAACTATATAAGATTTTTGGATCGAATTTATATATGTGATAAGAATCTAATGATATGTATTGAGAATGAGTAAAACTATATTGGAAATTAGTAATCTTGTGTTGAAAATTTAAAAAGTTGTCTTGGGAATTAAAAAATTATTTGGAAATGGCGATATAAATTCAATTAAAGAATTTTTTGTGGTTTCGAAAAGGCCCTAACTTACTTAGCGGGCTTTAATGGAATGAACACTTTTGGGATTAGATGTAACCATAATAGTTATATTTGAGGCTTTTGAAACGCAATGGGTAATTTTAAAGTTAAGATCAAATGTAATAGGTATATTTTAAAAAAAATTAAAAAAATCTTTAATCATGTCACTAATCATAATACATTATTAAAAGAAAAAGTGCACTATGACTATTATTCTAATAATAAATCATCGTACTTGCATAAAAATTCATAAATGAAATTTGGTTTATCCGAAACTATGGGAGGCTTCATTAGAAATAAGATTCTTATATATGGAAGTCAAACTCCTTTTGTTTTTAAGATGTTAACGATTTATGTGAAATTCAATTCTTCCATTATATTTTAAATCATTTGTTTATCTAAGAGTCCAACTTTCATCCAAAACATATATGTGCCTGTGTCACATTGACTCAAAATAGATATATTCATGTATAAATTAGAGAAAATGCTTGAATACATCATACATGTTTTAAAATATAATAATACTTTATAAAATTATTTATCCACATAGTAATGATATTTCAAATGATTTACATATTGAAAAGACTACTTAAAATTTTATATTTAATATTAAATTATTTTATTTTATTGATTTTACACATTTATATATGGTGCTCCATATAATACTAAACAAATAAAAAAAAATTTCAATAATATTAAATATAATAAATAAAGTGAATTTTTCATCAACCATCTTCATATTAAAAATGAAAAGGTTACCGTGGTGACTTAATAACTACGGTTTGTTGCTTTTGTTTGTCTTGTGTGACTTGTTACATGCTTAAAGCGAGGAAGGAACAAAAGGAACTTGGAGATCGACGCATTGCAAGGAATCCCTCTGCTTTATAGTTTTTCAAGGGAAGTATTTCCCTCATGGTGACATCTGGAACTGTAACGAAAGGGCATCGGATTCTTTCACGTTGGACACTAGGAAATGGGAAAAAAAATAAACTTTTTTGGTGACAGATGGGAAGAAAAAAAAAATCTGGAAGGCTAGCCCTCTCCTAAGGGATGTGAATTAGGATGTAAAGGTTGAATATTTCATTGATAAATCCAGGAACTGTTGGAATAGGGAAAAGATTCTTAAGGTAGCTGGGGAACAAGCTTGGAGTGCTATATGTTTGCTTCCTATTCCACACCCGGATGAGGAGGATGTTTGTTTCTGGACAAAAGAAGCAAATGAGAGTTTTTCTGTTAAATCAGCCTACAGAATGTTGATTTCAAAGAAGGATGAGAAGGTAGACGTGGGGGACAGAAAGCAGAGTAGATTTTCAAACAGGGAAAGAAGGACAATGAATATGATTTGGAAGGCAAAGCTCCCTAGCAAAGTTAAAATTTTCGGGTGAAGACTGAGGAACAATGCACTACCTACAACGAACAATCTAATCTCAACGTATATGTCTGTGAATCCTATGTGTTGTGTCTGAATCGCAGGGGAAGCAAAAACCACTTGTTTGTTGATTGTGAGAAAATACGACTAGAAAGGGGTTCCATTGTACTTGATTGGAACATATGGACTCTGAGAACAACTGTAAATTGTATACTGCACCAGCTGTCCTTACAATTTGGGAACAAAAAGTTGGAAGAATTCCTCTCCTTGTGCTGGTTTATATGGAACCAAAGAAATAAGATTAGATATACGGGAGCTGCTTTGGAGTTGCAGGGAGTAATGGATGGGTGGTTGGAGGCTTGGGAAACAATTGAACATGCGGGTCTAATGGACAAACTATTACTCAGTGAGGAGCCACAGACCTGTCCGGGTGTTACTAAATGATGGGTCCTTGAAAATTATTGTGGATGGTAGGAGGAGGCTGAATGGAAGATGTGTGGACTTTGGGGCTGTTTTGAGAAGTGCAGAAGGGAGATTTATGGCTGTACAAGGATGGAAGAGGATGGGTATGGTGGATGCAGTAAATATGGAAGCTACGGGGGGGGTGTTGGAAGCATTGAATTGGGCAGCTGAACTTCGGATAAAAAGAGTGGAAGTCGAATGTAATTCGCTCATTGCGGTAAACATGGTAAATAATGATGAGTAGATCCTACCAATACTCGGACAACGTATTAAGCAGATTAAAAGAAAACTTGAGGAGTTCGATTTGGCTATGGTAAAGCATGTCATACGTACGGGAAATTGGTGTCCTCATATTCTGGCGGATTTTATGATTAGGCAGGAAAATGATAAGGTGTTTTGGTGAGGAAATCACTAGATTTTCTTATAAATCCATTTTATATGGAGTTTTTGTACTTGGTGAAGTTCTGTTTTGAATACAAACAAACTTTCTGGAAAAAAAAAAAAAAAAAAAGAAAGCTAGGAAGGACACATCGCTTTGTTCTCCGTGAATTTTTCTTTCGCGCCACTTGTCCCTTCTCTTCTTTGGCAAGCCCATTTTTCTTTTTTGTTTACAGGGGACACAAACAAAGAATTAGGCCAACCTTGGAGAAAGAAATGGGGGTATACGAACCCGGCTTGAGGCAGAATACTGTAGAAAATTTCAACTGGCCAATCTGTATACTACCCATTTAGGCCACACAAATATTTAAGTGGATAAATCATGGGTTAAGGTTATCAAATCAGTTCTCCTAATTATCCAACCTGTTTACTATCGATCTATAAGGTAAAAGAGTTGAAATTCTTATTTTTTTAATTGATAGTATACATCATAACAACTGATATTACAATAAAATACATTCATAACCCCTTATATTATGGAGTGAGTTTTTCTATAAGTACCACCATATGAGGGGAAAAATTGAAAAACTACCTACACATAATGGTGAGAATCTACCGTTGGTCTGTAGCAAGCAAGCCACACAGCATTACCGCCAGAGCAACCCACTTGTAGCAGGTTGATGTTTTTATTAATATTTGTTTTAGAAGTTATTCATAATCATTGACAATAGAATCAATAGTCCAATTTGAAATAAATACGGAAATTATTCTTCTATATTCAAGTAAATTATTAGCACTGTAAGCCTTTATTTCATGTTATGATTATATTTTAAATAATTTATAGTTTTTATTTTTATTATTCAACGTCTTTTAACCTGCTAGCAACCCATTAATTATATGCAACTTGCTTCCTTCACGTTAAATGGATTAGTGTTAGACTAGACTTTTGTAAATGGATTATGACGAAGTAGAGTTGAAATTTTAACTAGATTAGGGCTAGAGATAGTCTCTAGACTCTAAACGGTATAATTACATCCCTTGGAAACAAGTATCTAAGATCAAGAAAATGTTCTTCATAAGCACCTCCACTCCAACCTGATCGGCATCATTGAATTGACCTATTGCAGATGAATTTGCTTTAATATAAGTTTACGTTTCAAGACTTAGATTTAACATGTACTTCCCTCTTTTCTTTTTTATCATTATTTATATTTTTAATTATGGTTCACTATGCCAAAAAATGTCATCTAATAATAACAAACAAACTATCACTAAACATAAAAATATCATTATATACATTTGGGTTTTGTTCTATGTAACGAGATTATATAGAATTAGTCTCATGTAACACCTTTAATTTTTAAGATATTAATGATTAATTTAAAATTCATTAAATGAATTAGTGTTAGTCTAGATTTTTGTAAATGGATTATGACGAAGTAGAGTGTAAATTTTAACTAGATTAGGGCTAGAGATAGTCTCTAGACTCTAAACCGTATAATTACATCCCTTGGAAACAAGGGGACGTTTTCGCCTGCACCCGGGAGTAGGCAGCGTTCCTTGCTCCCGGGAGCTTATACCCACTTTTTTTATTTTTTTTTGAAATTTTTTTAATAAAAATGTTAATCCAGGTGTATTTAACATGTGTATAAGTTTTTACCATTTTTGGAGTATTTTAGATATTTATTTTTTATTTTTGAAAATCAGTGGCATTTTAAGTAATTTTAACTCCAAAAATGGTAAAAACTTATACACACGTTAAATACACATAGATTAACACTGTTTAGGAGAAATTTTTTTAAAAAAAATAAAAAAATGGATATAAGCTCCCAAGAGCAGGGAACGCTGCCTGCTCCCGGGAGCAAGCGATAACGTCTCAGAAACAAGTATCTAAGATCAAGAAAATGTTCTTCGTAAGCACCTCCACTCCAACCTGATCGGCATCATTGAATTGACCTATTGCAGATGAATTTGCTTTAATATAAGTTTACGTTTCAAGACTTAGATTTAACATGTACTTCCCTCTTTTCTTTTTTATCATCATTTATAATTTTAATTATGGATCACTATGCCAAAAAATGTCATCTAATAATAACAAACAAACTATCACTAAACATAAAAAATATCATTATATACATTTGGGCTTTG
This sequence comes from Annona cherimola, assembly GCA_030490835.1. Taxonomy (NCBI): domain Eukaryota; kingdom Viridiplantae; phylum Streptophyta; class Magnoliopsida; order Magnoliales; family Annonaceae; genus Annona; species Annona cherimola. The sequence continues at coordinate 18,545,520 of CM059975.1, read as the reverse complement.
CTTCTATGTAAGGAGATTATATAAAATTAATCTCATGTAACGCCCTTAATTTTTAAGATATTAATGATTAATTTAAAATTCAATCCATTCAATGTATTTAACATCACTTGTTTATCTAGTAGACCAAGTTTCATCCAAATCAAAATGCATGGTCCATATTTTCTCAAAAACATATATTCAGCTTAGATCCATTCATACGTATATTAGAATATAATAATATTTTGTAGAATTATTTGTCCATATAGATTAATTTTAATATTTAAATAGTTTAGATGTTGAAAAAACTACTTTAAAATTAATCTTTTAGCATTGAACCATTTTATTACATTAATTTTACACATTTATAAATGAAATCCATATACAGTAAAATTTTAAAAAAAGTTTTCAAAATACTATAAATGATGTTAAATACAATAGATAAAATAGATTTTCTATTAACTATCAAGATTTTAAAAATGAAAGAAATTACGTAGAAAAAAGGTTTTATAGAAGTGGGACTGCATATATTTTATATAATTTGATATCTTAATTACCTCATTAAAATATCCTTTATTATTAATTCTACATTTTAAATTATTTTTGATATTTTTCTGAACAACTATTTTATTTGTTTTATCTTTATTTTCTTTACATTCGACCATTACCTCTATTGTACCAAAAATTTACTGGGTAATCCCTTAAGTTTCCCGAATTGGAGCTCTGTGGTCCTTTTAACATTGTTATTTGTAGTAGATTGACGGAAGTTTGACAAACAATTGCCCTAATGCTATTTTCAACCATTCTAAATTGACTAAAATGCTCTCATAGTTGCTGATTCACTTGCGCCCATTAGCTGTCGTCTGTAAATTAATTCGAATTTTCTATTGGCCTCCTCTCACCATTCCAACACCCATTGTTTGGCAAAACATGATTATATACATCATGATGAATTTTAAGTTAAAATACAACATTTATTTATTTTATTTTTCTTCATAAATATGTTTTCTTAAGTGCATTTAATTTATATACTAAGTTTTGTCATTTAGAATACTTTTACATATATTTTTTATTTTTCAAAAAATCATCAATTTTAGGAGCATTTAAGTTATTTTTCACATCTTAAAACTCGAATTTTAAAAATAAAAATATATAAAAATATTTTAAAATGGAAAATTTTGGTATATAAATTAAATACACTTTGAAAAACATATTTATAAAGAAAAATATAACTAATTATAAAAATAAATAAATGTTGTATTGTAGCCTAAAATACATCATGATGTATATAATCGGGTTACTTGTTTGACAACTCAAAAATGTAAAATGAACACCACTAGCGGTTGATAAAAAAATTACGGTGCTCTAATCGGGAAATGGCTGCTGTCGACGACGATCCAGACCATGAGCAAAATGAAGGTTGTTGGACACAGAAATTAAGCCAGGAATTAAATCGGCCAAGCTTTGATGATAATTTATGGAGATAGGGCATTCTAATCATTTTGTGTGATTGGAGGGCAAACCTAAAACAAAGGGACTAAAATTTATAATTTTCAAACTTAAGTCATCTATTACAAACAGCAAAGTTAAGGGTCAAAGGCGCCAATTAAGCAAATCTGAGGGACTAATCTGCATATTTTCTTGTAATATTATATTACTTTTTTACTTTTCAAAAATCTCCCTACTTTTTTACCTCAGACTATATGGATCTTCAATCAATACCTAAGGAGTATGTCTACTTGTGAGGTACTTTATTTACAGTCTGTTTTGATAGATTAAATCCTTTTTAGTTAACAAAGAAAAAACAGCAAAACTAAGAGGAAAGTAACAATGGTTGTATTTAATATATCTTCGTTCATTTTGCAGATAGCATGGTACTAATAGTATCACCTCCATTCTCATACGTTTACTTCAGTTTTTTCTTGCATATATTTCACCTGAAACAAATACACGTGAAAATTAAGCGAATTTGAGTTAAATAATATTATATTGAATAGTGTGAAAAGCTATATGCCTCCATGTTTAGAAATGATAGTTCCACTCTTTTAGGATTGCACCTAGGAAAATATAGAAGCAAGGCAGCAATCTAATATTAGTGCGACCAAAGCGAAAGGAACGAATGAGATAAGATGTGATTGGTATTCTTTAAGATAAGCGTTCTTGATAAGAGAGCATGCAATCAAGGGGGGAAAAAAAAAAGCATGGGGTCTTCTATCGAAGAGGAAAAAAATGATTCCTACTTCACTTTTGGTGAGTCGTTAGTGTCTAGTAATAGGTAAATTTAGTTGATGTCCATATTGGAAATTGTGGAAAATATTATTAGGGACATATACTGTGCTCGTTTCAAAATTCAAGAGTCAACACAGCTTTGTGCTCATCAAAGGGAAAACACAAAAGAAAACCTGTATTCTCCTTTATGCAAATTAAACCCTGTGATTTGGGTATCTGCAATGACCTTCGAAGTTTGAAAGTGTTGCAGAACAAACCCTTATGTCGATGTTTGTCAAAATGGCTGAATGCAGTTTATTAATATCTTGGGACAAATTCAAATCTACATACACTTTATTTCCTATCTTTTTTTATAATCACCTGATTTCCTATTTAAATTTCTTTTAACATTGCGAAACTTGAAAAGTTCAAAAAAAAAAAAAAAATTGTGAAACTTACAGCATCTGTTTTGCAAATACTCAAACCGTAGTGTCTAATTTATCGTCAGCAATTTTTTTTTTTTTTTTTTTTGATAAATGGATACACTCTATCCCTGACCCCTTTCTATGTGAAAGGGGTAATGGATGGAGTAATCCAAGCAAATCATTGTCAAAAAATTATCTGTACAGATTTTCTTAAAAATGGCTTAGGGGGGGTTACCCCACCAAAGCTGGTAGTCCAAAGCAGAGACAGAGGCCAAATCGGCTAAGCAGTGAGCAACAACATTTCCTTGCCGTAATACACGGTGAACCGAAAAAAAATCATTTTCAATGATAATCGATCTGGCTTCATCGATAATAAAACCCACAAGGGAGAAAATGTGCTCCGGATTGGCCAGAAAGTTGCAAAGGGTGAGGGAGTCGGTCTCGAACAGAGCCTGTCTGATATTGATTTGGAGTGCCCACTTAAGTCCCAATAGGAAAGCAGATCGTCAGCAATTTTTTGTAGCAAGGAAATATTGCAGCAAACTAAAGTTTTTTTTTATGAGTATTCATATCTTAATTATCTCAACTGATGTTACATGCAGACTCTTGAGACATTATTATATTACATTTTTTGTTTTACTAACTCTTACAATATTTACTAACATATTCTATAATCACTTTACCAATAATTCTATTTTATTTTTCCTTTTATTCCAACTGGTCGACGTTGCCTTCCCACTTCTTTCTGCTGCCGTTTTCTTCGACATTGCAATTGGCATAATGAAATGACAACCTAACTCTGCTAAGCTACACTATCTAATTTCAAAAGAGCAACAGGTATCATATTGCTGCCAAAGCATTAATTAATAGTTAATCGGTTCTTTATGCTTCTTTCTCCATTTTTTCTGTAATGTTGTAATTGTGGATTTTTTGCATTTTAAACCTTTTGACTTGACCTGTTTACATTCTAAACTTCTAAGTTTAACCGTTTGTATTTCAAATCCAAAAAACTCCGGCTCCTTTGAATTTTAAACCCTGAATCATAACACCGTTTAAAATCACTGTTAATACTTGTGAATTGTCGTAAATGCCCTCGACTCTTAAAAAATCCAGATAACTAGAAATCCGATACCGTAGCCCACGCCCAGTCGTCGTTTACAGCAATCGGGTTTTAAAAAAGGCATTTTATAGACAACGAGAGATCTTACTCAGAATGCACATTGACGCTGCAACAATATTTTTTGTTTTAGAAGAAAAGAAGGCATCGAATGCTTATAATTTGTTCCTTCTCGTCATCTTCATCAATCCCTTACCTGCAGCCAGCCAGGGTTAAAACTTATCATCAGATCTACATCAAAGCAAGCTGCAAAATGCCTCTTCGGAAAGTTTAGTATCATCTGCTATTCAGTGGAAAAAGAAAACCACCAAATAATTTAAGCCCGAAAGAGTCACTTCGTGCAACATCTTTTCAACTTCTCAACACCTATTTAATTACCCATTCACGACACAATAAATATATTCAGTTCTCATTCCTGAAGACTCTTCTTCATGTTGGATTGAGCTTGGATTGAGCTCGTCCATGGCCACGAAGTTCTCCTCCAGCACCGACCTTATCTTCATCAAGGTGATGTCCCAGATTGTCTCCACCTGTTTCAACGACGTCAGCCCGGCAGCGGTCCACAGCATGCTATCCTTCACGATGAAGAGCCACGTGCATAAGATCCGACGGCAGAGGTTGAGCTGCATGAGCCTGTTCTTGAAGTAGGAATTCAGAACTGCTCTTCAATGCCAAGGTTGGTGTGATGTGATGGGCACAGTAGATGAGGATTCTTTTGCCTTTTGCCACAAACTGGGTGAGTTTTTTCTAACCGCAAAGGGCATTCACGACAATTCACAGCCGTTAAGAGTGATTTGAAACTGCCTCATGCTCAGGGTTTAAAAAGAAAAAAAACTAAAATTTCCAGGATTTAAAATGCAAATGGCCAGGCTTCAGTTTAAAATAATTTTATTAACATGAGAAACTTTTACAATACCTACAGATGTATAACTCTTTTACATCTCAAAATGTCAAATAACAAGAACAATAATGGAAAAGAACATTATTACATGTATAAGCATGATGTATTACTTATTTACACCTTGACACATAGATTGAAGTCAGATTTTTTGCACAACAATCTGAATTCGAGGTGAGAAAAGAACTCATCAAGCCACTCAAACAGAAGCAAGAAGCAGAGCTCGCCGAGAGAATGCCACTGATGTCACTGCTTTTGAAGTAACCTGCCGACAGTAGTTGAAGAATTTTTCATGGATTATGTAGACACCTTGTTGTGCCCATTTTATTTTTATTTTTAATTTGTCAATTGTGTGGTGCATTTTGGACATTTTTGAAAACATAAGGCTGATTTGGTAATTTGAAAATAGGAGTCGTTTTGCAATTTTCAGAGAACCGAGCCATTGTTTTGCACTATAAAATTATTAATGTGCGTAAATTTGCTCTTATATGGGGGAAAAATACTACTTTGAACTACATGGGCCCTCTGAATTTGATATAAACATGTAATTCTATCAATGATCACACTGAATTATAGCAGAGCCGGGATACCATTTGATGATGGCAATTATAAGGTTTTTTACATTTTAAACTCTCTAATTTTGCTTATCTGCATTTTAAACTGAAGTTTGGCCACTTGTATTTTAAATTCTAAAAACTTTAATTATATGATATTTTTTAAAAAGTGCATGATCCAAACCTATTTTAAATTGAGTTGGCTTGTTTGTGTCTAGATTAATACCAACCATATTTACACCTCTAGGTCTAACTTGACCACATTAAACTTGAGAACCACCAACCGTATTTAAACTTCCATCACATTAAACTTTTTTTTTTTTTTATAAAACTATCACATTAAACTTAAGTGTGGTTCTTTTGAACCTTGACTCTATCCCTATTTATAAAATTTAAATTCTAATAATCTCTCTTACCCTATTGATAAAATTTACACTCTAATTCTAACTTTAATTGTATTTATAAAATTTAAACTATAATTCTAACTTTAGCACCATTTGTAAAAGTTAAATCCTAATTATATTCTGAACTGGCTTAGGCTGCTTGTTATACATAGTGGCTTGCATGCCATAGGTGAGGGTTCAACCCTCCTCTCAATGTAACCAAAAAAAATCCTAACGCTATTTATAAAAATTTAGTTTGAGTTAAATTTCAGGTTCGAATTTAAGTAATTAAGAGTAACAAGTTTAAAATGTTATATTAATACACAACACCAACAAATGAAGTAACAATAATAATAATATATAGTTTAGCTAAAAATTTTAAAATAATGTAATAATACATAATATATTTCTAGAAGAAAATTTTGCCTTTCAAAAAATAAAGAAAGAAAATTAATAAATGTAATAGTAAATAATATAATATAATTCGTCCATAACATAATTGTAATATGACAAATATGTATTCAAATATAAATAATATAAATATAGAAATATTGTTTAGGTATTATGTATATGCTATATTTTATATTAAATATGTAAATGCAAATTGGGCCTAGTTTCAAGTTTCTTTGAACCATAATCCTTAACTAACTTACAATTGGGTTTTCAGACTTGGATTTTAAAAAGGCAAATCCTCAACCTTAAAAATTTTTGAGTTCATCGTGCTAGGTTCGACTTAAAATGTGCCCTCAATGGTCAACAAATCTTTCCTGATTTATGTGAAAACTACTTTCAAACTTTTATATGTTTAGTGAAAAAATTAATAAATTAAGAACTATTATGTCACTTTTCCATTTCTCAAAATTTTTCTATAAAAATTACCCCATTGTTTTTTTAAACAACTAAGCAATTGTGAAATATCTAATTATTATATTTTGTAAAAATTCCTTTAAATTTAAATTTATTTTTAATATGTTTTAAAAATTGAATTAGTTGAGTTAGCTTTGGGCTCAAATGCGCCTTCAATGGTCAACAGATCTGGCCTGATTTACGTGAAACTTAGTTTTCAGACTTTATATGTTCAATGAAATAAAAAGGAAAAATTTCCGGCATACCCATAACATATGATCATTATTTCTTTCACACCCACGACCATTTAAAAAATTCCCCAACACCCACAGCATTTTATCATTAATTCTTCTCCGTATGCCCACGTCGTCACGCTTAACCCAAACGGACGTCACCTTTCGGCTGAAAAGTCAATTTTGCCTAATGTAAACAAAGATGCAAGATGAACTCCTATTCGTTGCTCCTCTATCTTTCCCAAGTCAAGACAGCCACATCTTTCCCAAATCAAGGCAGCTGACAGACACTTATTGTTTCCAGATTTAATGGTAGATTTTCCAATCTAGCCATGAAATTATAGTAGCGTGATTCGTCAACCCTTCCCTATTTCCAACAGCCTGATGTTTGCCATCAGAGATTTTGACTAGCAACACAGCTCATCTTCCAATTCCTAGCAACAAGCTATAAATCCACAGCCGCAGCAAATCACCCCTGCTTCAAATCTCCTCGACCCTGTTAGCTCTGGTAGCAGATGCACCATCAATCGGCCCTTTCTATACCCCTCTCTGCTTTTGGCGATAATCCCAACTTGAGTGGCAGTGAAATCAAATACTGCAGCAGTAATCTCCTAGCCATGGAATCTAACTAGCCGATTGGACAGCGAACACCAATAATGTCCAGGTAACCATAAAATTTAGTAGGATTTGGATGCATTGCTCGTGTTTCAACAACCAAAAGAAACCCACTTCAACAACTTGTAGAAACTCACTCTTATTGTCATTGAAAAAATAATTGATAGCATGTCCAATATGATGCAGCAGCTTTCCAAATCGGCACCAAGGTCGCCAACGCTGGCTGATTTACTTCAACAGCCAACTTCTTACTAATTCAGAGTATGTCCTCCGTTACTAAGCTCCCGTCACCACATCCAGCACCTCTAGATAATGGGCCACTTCAACTTTGAGGGCCAACTGAATTTTGATTAGTACGTAGTTTTCAAGCTCTAAGAAATGATTTGCAGCGACTCGCCTGTCATCTATTGCGGCAACAATACTGCCTCCGACACCTCCAACATGCATCGGATTAATTTGTCAGACTACTTTCACTTCCACCTGAGGAATGCATGGAAGGAACCTGACACCCATGAGGTCCTCGTCATCGACTCTTGCATTACGCCCCTAGGCTCCATCTTCAACAAGAGTAATGAGTGACTGAGGAGAGTTTTCTCCGAAATCCATGTAAATCTGAAGACCGGCAAGCATGCACTCAATCGGAAAAAAGAATGATGCCCACCATATCAATCTCACTGAAGACCGGCAAGCATGCAATCGACCAATCCAAAGCCTCAGTAGCATTCTCTTGGAAATCCAACCAGAGCCTCAGTGGCAAAAACGAGCATGCATTTAGCTATTTGGACATTTTCGGAATTTGGAAAATAAAGGCATGCGTCTGCACAGGATATGACGGTAGGTGCACGAGGAATTTATGCTGTGAGTATAATAGAAATAATAGTCAAAAGTTGTGGGTACACAGAAATTTTTTCTAAATAAAACATATAAATTAAAGACTGTTACATCACTTTTCCATTTCTCAAATTTTTCTCAAAAAATTCTCAACTGTTTTCTAAATAATGAAGCAATTATGAAATATCTAATTACTATATTTTGTAAAAATATACCTTTAAATTATTTATTTTTAATATGTTTTAAATATTATGGCGATTACACAGTAGAACGAATTAGACCATGAACTCTCCAGAAGTCAGGGAAGAGAGAAACAATGGAGTTTTTCATTTTCTGAAAAGCTGCTGGCTGTATATATAGACTCCACCGGAAAGACTTTCAATCGAGTAATTAAATTGACCGACTTTGCTATGATTAGCGGTCCATGTGCATGGTGCTAGCTAGTTTATAAACTGAGGCTTGACCCACCGACTACATGCATGCATTCGTATCTTCTTTCCTTCCATTTCCATTTTTAGATGAAAAAGCAATTTTTTTCGTCTTCCTCCTTAGCTCTTTTTTTCAGGCAATCGACCAACGATTATCGGCTGTACATATAGACGTAGGCGTTCCCACTGATCTGCTTGTGACATTTAGTTCATCAGTCAGTCCAGAAGCATATTGCCATCCATGCGGCGGGACCCAACAGCAGAAAAATTAAAATCTATATGTTTGCAGCTGCTCAAAATTACGTTGAATATTAAAAGTCATGGGGCTTGTCTGGTGATCTTTTGAAAATGAAATAATTTAGGACTTAATCAAGATGTCATTTTTAAGTATCTTTGTTTTACATGGAAATCCAAACATCCCCGGCTATTGTATGTGTGCTTTAGATAACTCACGTGCAGTGTAATGAATTTCAATTTTGTCGCATATTTAATTCATTTTCATTTCTCAAAAATATTAGTTTTTTAAATATATATATACACACACACATATCCAAAGTTTTAAAAATAAATAAGTGAGTTAAAACATTTATAAGAATATTTTCATAAAAACTTAAAAACACACCGTTTGACCCGTACCAACATAAGCTTGTATATTAACCTGATCCCACAAGATTATAACACACTAAATGGTATATTTTTTGAAAAATTTTAGTTTTTTATAAAAATATTTTTCTGATATATGTAACTCATATGCCAAAATTTAAAATTGCGGATATATGTATTTATTTTGAAAGATATGTTCATGAAAAACTAAAAAATTTAAAAACAATTTAAACCCCGATTAAAATAAGCTTATGTTTAAGCAAGCCCACTTCTATAAAACCCCTCTTCTCTATAACCTCTTCTATTTTTAATATTGATAATTAATGAAAAATACAATCTATTTATTGTATTTAGCATTATTTATATTAGCATGAAAACTCTCTCATATATTTAATATTACTATATATTGACAACATCTATAAATGTATAAAATCAACCTAATAAAATAATTTAATACTAAAAAATAATTTTTAATTAGTGTTTCTAACATGTAAACTATCTAAATTATCACTATATGGATAAATGATTTTATACAATACTATACGTTTTAATACATATGTAAATAGATTTAAGTTTTTTTCTTAATTTTCATATGAATACATCTATTTTGAGCAAATGTGGCTCATACACATATTTAATTTGGATGAAACTTGGTCTCTAGTTAAACAAATAATATTAAATATAATGAATAGAATCACTTCTATCTTGAACATTAGTTATGAGATTCATTTTAATGACGAAATTGGAATTCACTCCACCCGTTGTGAAATTTTGCGTTGGCCCATCTAGAGAAGTGTGGAATCAAAGCTGTTTGATTTGTTTCTCACTTTTAAAGGTGTTAATACAATATCTAAACTCACTGAGTCATCAGTTTTATGTAGATAAATAATTCTATAAAGTGTCATAAGATTCTCACATATCTTTGATTGTAGCTGCGTTTTAATAATTTATATATGATTATATATATATATATGTATTTTTAAGCAAATATGGCTCTACCCTTGCCAGCTTGAAATGGTGAAAACTACAAATATTAATGTTTTTTGTCCTGTTTTATATGGTTTAAAACTTTTTTGATAATAATATATTGTTTTAATTAATGTTAAAAACTTTATACTTCAGCCAACCCTTACAAGCCTTGCTCCAGTCGGCCCAGAACCAGGATCCAGGCCTTGGAACCTACGGTTTGGCCTGGTGCTACGCCAATTGGCACGGTCTCATGGACAATCCGGTCACTCATGAATAGCCCCTCCCACGGCCCTTGCTCCGAAGCACACAGGGATGAATGCCTTTTGGGGGCCGAGAACCAGGTACCCATTTTAGTTTTAAAATTCTCGAGTAAATTAATTTACCTACGTACTTCATTAGGTTGCTAGCCAGAATCTCAATTTTTTTTTTTATCAAAAGTAAATCACGACAACCATAGACAGACTATAAAAGTTCAACCCAGTCTTATTCCCTGGTAGCTGGATTTGAGGACTTAACAACACAAAACCCATAATATAAAATAAAAAAAAGTCGTTGCAATAAAATTGGTTGCTAAAAATAACATTTGCATTGAAAACGCCTTGGGACCCAATCCTATAGTGCATTTACTTCACCCATTTTTTATTTTTTTGAAAAATTTTTAGACAACTGTTAATCTAAGTTTATTTAACATATGTATCAATTTTTAAAATCTGAAAAAATTTAAAAATCTCTAAAAATGGTAAAAAAATGATACACATGTTAAATATACTTAGATTAATAGTTTTATAAAAAAAATTTAAAAAAGTATGCATCTAAGTGCATTGAGGGTGCATATAATTACATCTGGAACTGCATTGAACCTTAATGCACCTAGGTGCATACAATTGCATCCAAAACACTTCCAAAATTAATAAGGAAACAACTCTCAAACCGCCGAAACCCGGACTTGAAACTGGGATAGAGGGACCTAAATCCAAAACACTTCCAATGGCAGGCGGCATTGCTTTGTATCCTTTTAACTTTTGTAGCAGATTAGTGTAACTTTGAAAATCACTTGCCCTAATGCTATTTTCAACCATCCTAAAATGACTAAAATGCTCTCATAGTTGCCCATGTACACGAGCCCATTGGCAGCCATCCTAAAATGACTAAAACGCTCTCATAGTTGCCCATTCACACGAGCCCTGTTGTTTGGCAACTCAAAACTGTAAAACGTACGCAACCGTCTTTTTCACAGATCCAACCATGGACACCCCTAACGGTTGATCAAAAAATTGCAGTTGTCTAACCAGTAAATGGCTGCTGTCGATGACGATCCAAACCATGAGCAAAATGAAGGTTGTTCGACACAGAGATCAACCTAGTTATAAATTCGACCAAGCTTTGATGGCAATTTATCGAGATAGGGCGTTCTAATTATTTCGTGTGACTGGAGAGAAAACGTTAAGCGAAGGGACTAAGATTTTGTGATTTTGAAACTTACAGTCATCTATTACAAACATTAAAGTTAAGGGTCAAAAGCACTAATTTATTAGCAAAAGCTAAATCCCTTGTATACTCTTGAATTTTATTCTTAATTCCACTTGTACCTATGAATTTTCAAAAATTTCTTTCGTACCCACGAATTTTCATCCTAATTTCAATTATACCCACGTCGTTAGAGATCTTTTAAATGGGCGGTTAGCCCCCCTATTAAATGATGAATAAGACCAAGCTCTAATGTAATTTGAGGTTATTTTGCTTAAAGTTAAAGATTCATATTCAAATAATATATGATTTTATAGTTGTAGAATTATTAAAAATTCATTATAATATGATTTTTTTGCTATAAAATCATAATTAGGGACAGGCATATTCGTCATTTTTCAAAAAGTTAACGGCCTCTCTGATGGATCCCTAACAGCGTTGATAGAAGTAGAATTATGATAATAATTTATTGTATGAGAGGAATGTTTGAAAATTCATTGGTATAAATGGAATTATGAGTAAAATTCTTTGGTATATAAGGAATTTACCCTTTAGCAAATCTAAGGGACTAATCTGCATATTTTCTTATAATATCATATTGCTCACTTACTTTTCAAAAATTTCCCCACTTTTTTTCCTTGTAATACCACATGGACGCTCAATTAAGACCGAAGGAGTATTGTTTTCACTTATGAGCTACTTTATTTTTAGTCAGTTTTGGTGGATTAAATCAGTTTTATTAACAAAGTAAAAAACAGCAAAACTAAGAGGAAAGTAACATTGGTTGCATTCAACGTATCTCTTTCGCGGTTTCGCCTGGAAACAAGCACACGTGAAAATTAAGAAAATTTGATTTAAATCAATATAGTCATATTGAATAGTGGGAAAAACTAGGTATCTCCATGGTTCGACATGATAGTTCCACTCTTTTAGGATTGTACCTACGTAAATATAGAAGCACGGCAGCAATCTAATATGGAGCATGATTATATATATATATATATACACACTATGACGTATTTTAAACTAAAATATAACATTTATTCGTTTTATCTTATTTTTATTTTTATTTGGTTTTTCTTCATAAATATGTTTTTTTTTAATTGTATTTAATTCATATATCAAGTTTTTTCATTTTACAATACTTTTACATTTTTATTTTTTTAAAATACCAATTTCAAGGGCATTTAAGTTATTTTCAACCCCTTAAAAAACTTGATTTAAAAAATCAAAAATAAATATATAAAAGTATTGTAAAATGGCAAAACTTTGTATATAGATTGAACACACTTAGAAAACATGTTTATAAAAAAAAATGAACCATATATTTTAGTCTAAAATACATCATGATTATATAAAGTTCTATTTAATATTAGTGCGACTAAGGTGAAAGGAACAAATGAGATAACGTGTGGTAGGTTTTTTTTAAAAAAAGATTCTTGATAAGAGAGCATGCAATCAAAGGAAAAAAGCATGTGATCTTCTATCAAAGAAGAAAAGACGATTCCTACTTCATTCTTGGTGGGTCGTTAGCGTCTAGAAATAGTAAATTTGGCTAATGTCCATATTGGAAATTGCGAAAAATATCATTGGAACATGACAGTATGACCGTTTCAAAATACAAGATTTAACATAGTTTTGTGCTTTTATCAAAAGGGAAAACACAAAAACAGACCCATACTCTCCTTTATGCAGATTAAATCCTGTGATTTGGGCATCAGCAATGACCTTCTAGGTGTAAAAGTGTTGCAAAACAAACCCTTATGTCGATGTTTATCAAATGGACTGAATGCCGTTTATTTTTATTTTGCAATAAATTCAAATCTACACACACCTTATTTCCCATCTAACTTGCTTTTAACATTGTGAAACTTATTCTTTCCAAAAAAAACAAAAAATTGTGAAACTTATAGCATCTGTCTTGCAAATACTCAAACCGTAGCGTCTAATTTATAGTTGGCAAATTTTTTTGAGCGAGGAATGACTGCAGCAAATTAAGAGATGTTTATTTCACACACTTTTTTCAAACCAAAACTTTACAATCTTTATAATTATCTTATTTTTAATCATTTTCACATCTTCATATACAACTACCTTATTTTCAATCATTTCTATATAACTAACATATTTATTTTAACTTTATTCTCTTTATTCTTCATCATTATCTTTATCATAACGTTTGGATCAAAGTAGTAACTTTTTCCCAATATAAGAACAAATTTACATGCAATAATAATTTTATAGTTCATTTTAACAAAAGATATAACTAATTGTGTCAACTGTATTTTTCATTTTATATATACCTCGGCTTTTTGAAAAGGAGGATGTAAAATTGGGAATGGAAGTATCCAAAAATGAATGAATAATACAACTATTTCAATCTATCTCTGTCTGTCTGAGCGCGTGAGAGAGGTGGGGAGGGAGGTCCAGTCAATCTGATATGGATGTTCTTCTCAAGGGCAATAACAAGAAATAAAGAATGGCTGCCGATGGGTGAATTAATTATTTCCAACACCAATGTGATGCTAATTACAGCCTCTACACTTATGTACAAAGAGATAAGAAGAAAACAACTCCATCTCTACACTGCACAGATTTATTCCAATTCTACGGAGGCAGCACCAAGCAAGGCATGGACAAAATTTCTGCACGTAACACATGGCAATGGCAGAACGTAGAAGAGCCTTGGGCACCAGAAAAGAATTGATCTCCAATAATAAAAAGGAATCAAGATATATCTGAGTTAAAGAGAGGGCAGTAGCCCTCAGATAAGCTTTCTTTTAACATCTTCTCCTCCATCGTGAATGCCAGCCCTGGATAAATTTAGAGAAAGAAATAGTATGGATAGAGAAATTTCTACGATTATAACAAGATGTGGCTAAAGAAATCCGGAGAGCTGATGTTGGCTGAAACTGGTAGCGACATATTCAATACGGTAAAACTTAATAACAGAGTACTCGGCATGTTGATGCGTAAATGGATTTTTACAGCAATAAATTAACAGGTATCAGCAGTAATAAACAACCAATACTTTTGTTACCGTTAGTAAATTTGTCAATATATGAACATGAACTAAGTGCAAAATTGATTACAAAGACATGGCTTGGTTGACACCAATGTCTGCTGGTGTTTTTATTATTATTATTATTATTTTTTGGGATAACGTCTGCTGGTGTTTGTGTGTGCGTGTCTGTGGAATCCATCCCTCCACCAAATCCTCTGGTCCTAAAATCAGTTCTCCTCTAAATATTCTTCTAACATTTTCTTTGTTGTGTTTACAATACTTGAAGCGGAAATGACAAGTTCAAGATAAGAGAGCTATCTTTCATCCCCTTCTAGTACTATACTGGATAAGGTGGCGATGCAATATTTTAAAACCTCAGGGCATGCCTATAAATTACTCTATTGACCAATCAGTTAACTGTGTGCTTAAAAGCATTAAAGTCAAGTGAACCATTCACCATGTGCCAAATCTCTCAAGGAATCCATTACATTTTCTCGTAGTTGCAGGTAATCTAGGATTCTGAACCCCAATGATGGTCTAATCGTATTGAGATTCTTAAGCTTTTCTTCTTCTTCTAAGCACAAAATATCGCTGAGGAAGCTCCTAGTACTAGAAACAATTTAGGCAATTGTAACAGTAAAGAAATGACTCTCAGAAGTTTCAGTTCACTTTCCTAATAATAATAATATTATTATTATTGAAGTTCACATGACGTTTACTAGCATAACTTTTTACGTGTGCTTTTTTGAGTTCTGGATGATCCATAGTTTGTTCTACTAAAATACGCTATTTGTTCAAAAAGAACTTTAAAAAAGGACCAATTCCAATGCCTTAACATTGAGTATACAACTTTGCACAGAGGATATTTCTATCGCAAATGAAAAAACATGTTAAGCATCACTTTAAACCATTCTGAGTGCATTCCAGTAGATCATCAAACTTTCACGAGAAACCCACAATTCATATTGAGATAGCAGCTTACATTCCATTTTGCGTCAATTCTTGAACTTCCTTAATGGCAAAGCTAATACCATAGAGGCTCATTTTCTTCACCTGCTTTCAATGAAAAAATCAACAATATACAGGAGTTTGCCGTTGATATCAGTAAGAAAGAGATCAATTGATTTTGTTAAAATTATAAAGCTACTAAAATAAAAATAAGACTCGCCTCCAACTTATCTTCCTTCGCTTTATGATTATTAGGTAGAAAATGCAGTTCATCGATCAACCTGATGCACTCGCTGACATTTTCAGGTGACACAAAATCCAATGAAATGTTCGTACAGGACTGCAGAGAATAGCAAACCAAAATGAAGGCACTACTAGCAACAAGAAGATCTCAGCACAGTGCAGGATCACAGACCTCAGAACGGTTTCTAAATTCAAAATTTCGAAGCAAACACAATAATGATAATCAAGTAAATGCATGTCCCATGGCATCTCACATAACATAACCTTGCGTCATTCTTCGACAGTAGAGAAATAGACTTATGAGTAAAAATTTTTATTTTAATATAAATAGTTGGGAATCAGGATCATGGGTGCAAGTTAGAAACAAAATCGCCAAATGAAATCCACAACTATACTGTGAAGGCAGAAAAACAGAGTGAAATATTAAAATTTAACTGTAGATCAAATCTTCAACAATGTCTTTTTAATAACCCATCAGAGAAATGTCAACTCAAAGGAAACAGCCACCCACCCACCAATGCAGTGCTTGGATACATTTGTTATCCAAGATGATAGCAGCCAAGACATCATCTTATGAATTAACTAACGGAGCCTGATTATATACATCATGATGTATTTTAGGCTAGAACACATCATTCATTTATTTTTACAATTAATTATATATTTTTATTTTTTTTTCTTCATAAACAGGTTTTCCTAAGTGTATTTAATTCATATACCAAGTTTTTCTATTTTACAATATTTTTACTTTTTTATTTTTTTATTTTTTTTTAGAAAATAAAGTTTTTAAGGGGTGAAAAATGAGTTAAATCCCTTGAAATTGATGATTTTTAAAAAATCAAAAATAAATATGTAAAAGTATTGTAAAATGGCAAAACTTGATATATGAATTAAATACACTTAGTAAAACATTTTTATGAAGAAAAAATAAAAAAAATATAATTAATTGTAAAAATAAATAAATGATGTATTTTAGATGTATATCATCAGGCTCCCTAGCAGAATGCCATTTGAAAATGCAATTAATAGTTGCGCGAATTGATTATGCACAGAACAACATAGTAAAATTGCATGTTCTCTGGCCCACATTGAACCAAAAGCAACATCACCATAAACTCTAACAATGCAAACTTGAACAACCTTCAGGGGAAAACAAAAGAGTTTAAAATACGAACTGATAGAACAAAAAAGGACAATTCGGTAACGTTGAGATTACCTTTAGAATCCTAGTTTGATAGGGACATCCAGCAGGAATGAGAACTGCTTCTCCAACATGCTGATCAAAAGTCCATGGTTCAATATCTAGATGCGAAATCATAAGAACTAAAATTAATTTCCCCCTTTTGCAGTAAATTAGAACTAAAGAAGTTTGTTTGATAAAACAATTACTTACTATATTCCTCCTTAAGCTTCCTTTTGTGAGCGGAGTCAAGAAAAAAACTCTGGTCATGAATTGGATGAATGTACTGTAACACGAAATACAACAGAAAATGGTTACGATTGAACATATCTTAAACAAGTTACGACCAAAATATTTTAGTGTCTTATCTAACAACTTTTACATGTTCAACTGGAGAACAATATGTGTGCCTGAACTCATTGGAATGTTTTCTGAGGTATGCCTGCAGCTTTGGAACATCTTCTCTTCGAAAAATATCCCATTGAATACCAGATGGTCTATCAATTGAATTCTCACCACAACAGAAACCACTCTCTCCACTTCCCTCCTTTTCAGCCTTCGATGCATCATCAGAGATTTCGGAGCTTTGGGTACTACAGCACTCCTTTCGTGATTCAGTATCTGTGCCACACTCTCCAGCATCAAACATCTTTTCCTGTTTGACAATGTCACATCCCTCAGGATTTTGAATGATTGAAGAAATGCAAGAGACTTGATTAGCTCCTCTGAATACTGCAGGTTCTCTTCCTGTGATATCATCGACACATATGACATCTCTTCCCATTAAATCAAGTGAAGATAACTCTGGTTTTACACTGGTTAATACTTTCTGAAGCAGTAAAGTCTGCCCAAGTAACTCCCTTTCATCCTGAGCCCTATGTCTTCTCTTCAGTTTTTCAATTTTGGTACGGTTTCCTGGGGGAATTCTCACTTCTGCAGTATGCATCAGGACATTCACCTGCAATAAATGGAGTGTCATACAACACGCAAATTGTGAAATGAAATTATATTATTACCTAAGGGAAACCATAAGTTTCAGCAATATAACATGAAGAAACTACAAATAATTAACAAGAACATAAGAAGAGAAGTAGTTCACTCCTAGTGAGTAACGAATATTGTTAAAAAGGAAAATTTAAATTAAACTAAATAAAATCAGAAACCTGACATTAGGTTGCACTTTTTATACCCACCACATCAGATAAGTCATAGTGCAGCTTCGTTACAGAATCCCCCCGTCCAAGTTCTTCAGCAACCCCATAAGAGAGATGCATCCAGGGACCAAGGTCAGGTTTCATGAATTCCTTTGGCAACTTAACAGCAAGGTTGAAAAGGCCAGAACTGGGATTGGTATATTCTTGGAATGGGAGACAATTAATAAATTCAGCATTGTGCACAGGCAACTGTTCCTCAAACCAATGAGGAGGATGCCAATCCTTCAATTTCAGCATTTCTGGCCAAAAATTAGTATGTGATCTTCCGTCTAAATATCCATTAAGGAAGTGTTGAATACTGATATCAACCTGTGCCATAAAAGATCAACTAGTTTCAGCACAATTTCTAAGTGGAAAAAAATCATCATTGCCATGGAAATCCTCATCTGAGTTGGTTGCTTGCTACTATAGTATATATAATGAATTAAAGGGACAACAGACATGCAATGAAAAGACAATGATGATTGATCAGAAATTGCAACATAATAAAAAGATGGCATAGATGTGAAAATGAAAATGATAAACCAATCTACCACTGTACTAAAAAATCGGGGAAGGAAAAACATTAGAAAAGTAGCATAATCTTAATGACAGCAACTACTACTAATTCCATAATAGTCCAAGGCACGCCTAGGCTCACTCCTTGGCCCAAGACACACTTGAGCATACCCCATGCGCCTAGGAGACACTTAAGGCACACCCATTTGATAAGGCTCACCCAAGGTGAGAGCCTATGGGTCATGCCCAAGGCACACACCTAGGGGCTCTATCAAAAAAACCCAAAAAAAAAAAAAAAGTTTAATAATAAATTTTGAATTTCCTTTTCATTGTGGATCTAATGATACTTTTAGATCATATTAATTTGTTGACTTGGAATTTATGATTGTTATGTGGTAGATTTGAATTATGCTTATACTCTTGAATCTTGATAATTGTAATTTAACATATATTTGCCTTTTGAATGATAATCCTATTTTTTACTCACTAGTTTTAGGCACTATTAGTTCTATTGATAAATTTTATATAAGGTACACATTCCTTTAATCAAGCTTGTGCCTTGAGAGTGTGCCTTCCGCCACACTCTCAAGGCCCCAGGACCCCTTACATTTTACTTGAGCCTATAACAACTATAACTAATCCAATTGTTCAAGTATAACAATTCAAATGTAAAATAGAAATGCATGAGATAAACACAACAGCTGCTACAGGTTTGTGCATTACCATTAGATGACAGAAACCAATCTAGTGGTTGGGTTCCTACAATGCAAGTCAATTGAACTAAAGGTGCATTTGGTAATGTGGGAATGGTGGAAAAGCAGGAAAAGGAAAAATTTTGAAAAATGTGGAAGTGGTGTGATATGATGGGGTAAACTGAGAATAAATAAAATAGTTGTATTAAAAAGGATTGAAATATAGGGGTAAAATGAAAAAATAGGGTAATTAAGTAGTTAAAATGTCTAATCGTTGATTGGAGAACATCTGGGAGAGAGGTGGGAAACTACACGTAAATGGATTACCAAATGGACCTAAACATCGTAGACAACTTAAAGATCAAGTCTTGGTTTAATCTTTTCTTCTTTTTTCATTTTGAGGAAAATAAAAGGACTATCAGTAGAACTTACCTCACACCAATCCAAGCAATCTGTAGCTTTGACTGTCTTTATATCATTCCGGTGATCTGTACTATTCTGTTCAAGCAAAGGATGGAAAAATATCGAAGGATCCCAAGTCACTTCAGATTGATCTGGAATTACATTACGAACTACTACTGGCTGGCCCTTAATCCAGTGCTTCTGAAAATGCTCAAGATCTTCATCCTGAAGATCATTCGCAGATGGGCAGTATAAGTGATTATCACAAGACTCCAGTCTAGCAGCAGCTTCTCGCAATTTTTCATCAGATCTATTTACTCTATCATGCAGAGCAACACAAAAGGGGCAGCACGAAGAAGCATCAAGGACCTCAGGAAAGTCATAAGTACAAACAATTTCTTCTGCACTTACTTCCAGCTGTTGGATCCAACCTACTGGGAAAATGCATCTCAAATCAAGATCGCAAGCACCACAACCTCCAAGCTCCTTGGGAGGACAAGGAATGCCGTCTTTGCCATCATTAGCTTTCCATTCGGGCAATGGAACAGGAGTTAACAGAGAATTACCATGTCTTGACACAGAGAGGCTTGCATCCAAATCAGGCTTTCCACCATGAATGTAAGCCTTCCCTTTGTTTATATGGCTGAATGAAATTGCCCCAATTCCTCCAGGTAGTCTTCCTTCACGGATATCCCGACAACAACTTAGGCAAAGGTCGAAAGAACATTTTGAGCAACTTCTGTGGAAATCCACAATTGAAGCTTTGCAGTTGTCACTGCTCAAATGAAGAAAATGTATCAGTCAAAACTAAAGGTCAATTAAACATCTATCATATCCAGAAAGCCTCATGTGTGCATACTAAACATACCAGTAGACTTTCTCATCATACCCGCATTCTACCCGAAAAGGCTGATGAAAGGACGGAATTTTTCCACCTAGAACATATACCAATAAGGAATGAGATGACTGGCGAGTAACTAAGGAGCTTCGTGAACCTACCTATAGTTGTTAAAGGCACAAAGTGCACTCAAGGCCAAGGATTCTTTGGGCCTAGGCATGAGGCATACAAGCAAGCCACAGGCCTAAGTAAAGCAAGGCACATATTATATCAAATTAAATAAATCTAATAATATATGCAACTTATCAGGAAATATTCAATATATTCCTAAACCATAGCCATTATGAATAAAGACAACCTCGAATTTCAGTAATGTAATATTTACTTGAAAAGAAAGGCAAATTTAGAAAAGTAAACACTATTTGAATATTAGAAGTTTTTATATTTCCAAGCAAGTTAAATCAGGCACACTAGTCACACCTCAAGGCTCAAGAAGTGTGCCTGAGTAAGCCTCGAGCCTAGGCATGCCTTTAATGACTATGAACCTACCATGTCTTTTTGCCTCTATTTGAAGCTCGATTTTCTGATCCTGGTTGATTTGTTTCAATATAGGAAGAAGGAGACAAATCAAGTAATGGGCATGAAGAATTTTGTTAATGTTCTCAGAACGCCTTGCAAGACCCTGAAAAAGATGAAACATCATTTGGAAATTCAGTAATTCATGAACTGTGACGGAGAGTGAGAGAGGGGACTAATAAAAACAAAATGAGAACATAAAACAAAGGTCATTGGCACATGAAGTAGCCACATTCTAAACAAAATGGGAACATGAAATAAAGGTCATTGGCAATCAGAGGAACCACATTATAAGGACCCTAGATTTACCTGTATCTGCATGGATTCAGTGTCCTTACTGAGAAATGGGAACTGTCCTATATACACTTGGGAATGTGGAAAAGTAATTTGGTCCCATTTTTATGCTTCCAGCTCAAAATAAATAGTAAGATAATAGCTGGTAAAGGGTAATATGTTGTCTCATCTCAGAATGATTTTGACCAAGATCACAAAATCTGCCATTGAATTAGAAACCGCCAAAACAATCCTAAACCTTGAAGAAAAGAGAGGAAGGTAAGCCAGACCTTAAATCCACCATCTACTGGTTCACTGGGCAAGCATGTTTCGCAATTACAGTTGCCACGACAAACAGCACATGCCATCATAAATTCTTTTTCAGATATTGCAGAGTAGCTACATAAACACAAAGTTAGAAGTTACATTGTGATCAAAAAGAAAGCACTTGAAAACAAGAATTTTACTGATATTATTACATCAATTTCCCTGGCATCAGAACCACAACAACAAATAATAAGAAACATTATAGTATAGATTAGCTACCACGAAAAACAACAGCAAAAAGGGTTTTTCTGTGAAGCTTTAGGAGTTACTAAAACCTGTAACACCTTTACAGTATAGCTAGATTAATCAAAGTGGCAAAGAAAGGGGAAGTGGGAAACATCAGTGAGCATTAAAGTTTTTCTGCCAAAATTTAGGACTCCTAAAGCCCAAAATACATTTGACAAACAAGATGTTCCTTCTTCAACATTGGGAAGCATTGGATTTTTTCTATCAAAATTAAGGAGTTAATGACGCACCTCACAGTATAGCTACATTAACCAATATGACAAACAACATGGAATATTGAGAGGCATTGGAATATTGCTTCCAAGATTTAGTAATAATCTATTGAAATTTATGAGTTAATTGAAAACTATAGACATCTGACTGTCAAAATATTTCAAAATTTGGGTCTTCTTTTTCTTTCTAAACTAAGAATTAAATTTTTTTATACATTGCAGCAATAAGATGAAGTGGGGAAAAGCATTAAAATGCCTTCATGGTAGCTATACTATGTGGGCAACTTTTGAGATAGCCAAGGTAGCCCTTGGTGGGTTACTTTCTTTCTTGTACTTGGCTCCTTTCCTGCTGGAAATACAGAATAAGTCCTTTCGGATATATTGCAGTGAAAAGAACAAGAAGAAGACAACCAGGTGACAAAGAGGAAATTGTTAGTGCACAAGAATACACTATTCACAGGCAAGGTGACAAAGAGGAATTTGTTAGTGCACAAGAGTACACTATTCACAGGTGAGAGAGAGAGAGAGAGAGAACTGATTAAAGAGGAAAAATTTATGGTTCCAAGCCCAAAAATGGAAAAAGAATGGCATGCAATAGCTCATACTACTCTCCCTCTGCATTCAAAATTAAGGAACTCACCATTCCTTTATGCATCCTATGCAGTAGTACTTCTTTTGACAGCTCAAACAACGAACTAGTCTCACTGTTTCTCTCTTCTGGCACTGATGACAAGTTTTCTTTCGCACTCTCTTCAAGCCCATTACACCACGAACAGGAGGAACAATCTAGAGGATAAGTAATCCAATTAAGGAAGAGGAGGAAGAAGAATAAGTCTTACACATCAACAAAGCTCAAGGCTGCTTGGAGATGTAATACATTGAATATCATGGTTTACACCAACAAGATTGCATATTACTATTTGAACATCCTTCTCTCAGAGTAAATGAGAAAATTGCAATGGATTATAACATAAAAGTTCCATGTGCACATCCCAATCATCATAGCTTCATTCCTTTTGTTTCTAACACCAAAGAAATGCATTTAAAATTTTCTGAATTGCATGAGAATAAAGTCCCAATACAATTTCCTTCAATAGTGCATGACTAGCGGCAGCTGGCAATGGAGATAAGAAAACAAGTTGATCATTTGGTCATAAATGAGCGTGAAGCAAAGGGCGCACAATTCAAGATAAGTTGCGACTTCCCAAGGAGAAGCTAAGCTTGTCATCACCTTGAACGCTCCAACATAACAATCTGTAATACCAAAATCCCTTATACAACCAAAGAGGTGAGTTTTCACATTACTCCATTTGTATGTATCTATCATTTCCTCTTTTCAAGATGCATTTTTTCTCCTTAATTCAGGTCATTATTCATACTAAAAAGTCTATCAGGAAAACCAACAATGTTGCCACCTTATCATTTCCGTTTTACAATTAGCCTAGGGATATACAAATTCCCATTTAGCTGCCTTATCATTTAGTTAGGCATCCACAGACCTCAACATCCTTTCCTCATTCACAGCATACACTTCAGAAATCACTACAGCTAAATTTATAGGATTTCTCCAATGAAACAAACAGAATGTTTTTCAGTAGTTGCAACTGAATGAAGCTGAAAACACATACCAAACAATCAGAAATATTTTCCTCTTTTGGTCCATTGCAGTTCAATCATCAAACATTAATAAGTCAAGGTAAATTCATGTAAGAGTAACTTAAAGCATGCCTGCGAATATATGGATAGTTTGGAGGCCATTGTACTAAGGTCTTGGATTGTGCACAATGACGAGAAATAAGTGAATTTAAGTGGAAATGGGAACAGAGGAAATACAGGGAGAGAAGGGAAGTGATGTGAAAGGGAAATAAAATTGATTTATCCAAGGAAAGGATCATCATCATCATCATCGTAAGCCATTTCTCACCAAGGTGGGGTCGGCTTATCCAAGGAAAGGATATAAAAAGAAAATTTGACCATTGACTGTATAGGATAGGATGTTAATACCCTGTTTTGATAACTGAGTAGAGGTCACGTAAAAGTGATCCTTTTTCCAAAAAGCGAGGTCCAAAAAATATTTAATCAATCCAGACATCAAAACATGTTAAATACTGTTTACTCATATGTGATCCAAAAAAGAGTCAAAGAAAGCTTTCGAATGGCCACAAGAAATGTCCATGTCAAGTGATAAATTTGTCCTATGGCAAAATATAATGCAAGTATAAATTAATATTTTGCATGTCTAAGCATAGAACATGTATTTTTTCCTGACAAGTTAGATAACATATAATAACATACATTCTTGAGTGACAAGATAGCTGGAGGAAAAATTTGCCAGCACAACAATGTTGTTTAGCTTGAGCTACCTGAGGTTCTTTCTTAGTTAAATTTTTGGCAGAATAAACACACACACACACACACACGAGATAATTTAACTATCCTGGATGGTTAAATTAAACCAAAAAATAGATGAGCCCCACTTTCGAAGGTTTTATCTTAATGTGAGTTGTTTGCCTCTCCTATCCCACATGCTTTCACACTCTAGTTACCCTTATCTGTCTCCTCCCAAAGGAACATGGGAAGTGGGTTCTGTCATGTCAGTAAGGAGGGAAGACTTTTTCACCTATCCAAACAGGCCTTAATTATCAAGGAACTTAATACAATGCAGACAATCACGGACGGGGCATATAAAAAGATCTCTGCTTTCCAAAAGATGTGAGAAATCCAGCACAAAAATCCCTTTTCTCAGGCAATGATAGCCATCGTAAACAGAATCTCAACTATGAGGAACTACAATCCATCTGATAAGCATGGCAGCTAAAAGAAGAAGCGAACTAATTAAGATGAACCAATCCTTGAGATTTTTGGAAGCGTCATCAACCTCAATTTATCGTTAGAACCAATCAACCATTGAAGGAAAAGGGGACAGAGAGAGGGACAGAGAGAGAGAGAGAGAGAGAGGGAGGGAGAAGGAAGAGTACCTGAAAGGAGCTCAACGGCAGTGACTCCACATTCTTGGACCGAAAGCAACTCCTCATAAACAGACTTGAATCAAACCGAATCATTCTTTCGCAAGGCTTGAACAAGCTACTCGAGCACCGAGCCGGAGCCAACGATATCGCCATCACTCCATTCGGAAGATCCTTCATCAAATCCCCACCGTTTCTCTTCGACTTCCTCCACACATTCTTCATCTCAGCAACCCGCCTGCTCTTCTTCCTCTCATCCAGCCACTTCAACACCATCTGCATCAGCTCCCCCTGCAATTCCCTCCTCCTCAGAGCCCTCAACGGCTTGAACGGCCGCGCCTCGACCCGCATTCCCCGATCCCGACAGCGACCTCCCTCGGATTTCTTCTTGCCCCGGAGCTTCAGGGAATCAGGAACAGCGAGCTTGCTCTGCCGGCGGCGGGCCTGGAGATGGTGGAGTTCGCAGAAGCTGAGGTTATCCAAGGCGCGGCGGGCGCAGCGCCATTGCCGTCCATCCGTTCTCCGGCAACGGAGATTGTCCGGCACGGCTCCGTCGTCCTCCATTGTGCTGGGGTCGGAGAAGCAGTTCCGGCGCCGAGAGAACCGGCGGGGCCAGTTCGGGGTTGCAAAGGGGGGGAAGGCGAGCGGGCGGAGGTGGGGTTTTGAAACCTAAAAGCTGACGTCTTTCTCTTCCTGGGGTTTTAGGTGAAGTGCTGGGGATGAGCGCGTTTGAATCTTCCTTCCATATACGCTGGCTGCACAGCCATGTCTCCCAAATACACGTGGCGGCCCGGGAATAATGGTGGACGAGCAACGCTGCCAAGTTCGGGAGCAGATGATGAACTCAACTCGAGGTGGATTTGTGCATGCCGATTCTGTTCTCTGTACTATTAGTCCGTGTTTGGTTTTTTTCCCCTTTTTATTTCATTTTTTTAAAGGACTTGTTTAGCTACATTTTAATCAAAATTTTCACTCTCTCTAATAATCTTTTTCTTAATTAATTATTTATATTTTTCAATACAATTATTCTACTTTCAGAGTATGTTTAGTTGTACTTTTGAATGAAAAAATTTCACATGAAAAGTCAATAATGTCATATGATAAAGATAATAATGAAATGTAAAGAGAATAAAGTTAAAATAGATAAGTTAATTGCACAGGTAATTGCATGATCGAAAAATAAAACTATTTGTATAAGAAAATACGAAAAAATAATTAAAAAATAAGTAGTTATAGAAAGTGAAAAATTTTAGATTAAAAAATTTTGGTTAATATTTTTTGCACCCAACCAAACACACCCTTAAATTATTTCTACAATGTTACGCAAAAAACTATTAAATCTATTTATTATATTCTTTTAACTCTTTATAGCTATCTTTATCCTATCACATAATTTTTTATTTTAAAAATTCTTATGCAAAATTCTTTATAACTATTTTTGTCATATTACATCATTTTTTATTTTAAAAATTCCTATGCAAAAATTTTTTTTTTCAAAAATTTTATTACTTCTTAAACATACCTTAAAAAACCAGCAATGTTAAGCGGTAGTAATAGTCTATGCAAGTGCCCAAAGAAAATAATCAAAATGTTTCGCATAATGTTTTCCAAATTATTCAATAGTAAAAATATTTCTCAAATTATTAACTAGTGGAAATATATTAGAGGAATTAATGAGATGTTTAACGAAAATTACAAAAGTGAACATTTTATTTGAAGCACCCCCGAAACTTGTTTGATCGTTCTGTCAGTCGTTGCTCATAAAAAAAAACAACATGTTTTCAACATCTATACCTGCCTCAAAAATTTTAAAAATTTATACACATGTTAACTACAGCTAGATTAATAATGTTATAAAAAAAATTTCAAAAAAATAAAAAAAATAAGTATATGCACCTGGGAGTAGGGAGCGCTGCCAGAGCCCATAAAATGCTATAATATGATAGAGATAATAACAATGAGCAAAGAGAATAAAATTAAAATAGATAGATTAATTATATAGATAGTTATATAGAAATGATTGAAAAGTAGGGTAGTTATACAGCAAGATGTGATAAAATGATTTAAAAATATAATAATTGTGAAGAATAAAAAAAATTTAATCGAAAATTTTTAATTCCAACCAAACGCATCCCAAAGAAAAAATTTCAGGCACATAACAGGTACAAAACATGAATATTAACTTTAGAAATATTTGAATGGTGCATAAAATACACTATTATACTCGGCTGTAGAGTGAATTGGTACATTTTTTATGTCTTTGGTAAATTAGGTATTGCACCAAATCTAATTTGATGGTTACATTCAAAACTAGGCTTCAAGAATGGAACAGGATGAGAATCACGAGAAAAAAAAAATTGTCGTGATGATGGAAAATGAAAAAAAAAATGTTTATTATTTTTTAGGAATGAAAAAATTTATTTTTTGACAATGAAAATTTTTATTCCATCTTGATCCAATCCATTCATAAACTGACCCTAACCCAAATTTAAAAAAATTGAAATATGTATATATATTTGTATTTCACATCCTATATGGGCTAATTAAACTAGGAACCAGATACTGGGCACCTAGGTGTACTTAACTTTACTTATTTTTTTGAATTTTTTTTATACACCTATTAATCTAAGTGTATTTAACATGAATATCAAGTTTTATTATTTTTAAAAATCTATAAATATTTTTTTGAATTTTTTAAAATAATCGCATTTTAATTTATGATGATGCCACTGATTTTAAAATTTTCAAAAAAAATCTACGAATCTCCAAAAATGATAAAACCTGATACATGTGTTAAACACACTTAGATTAATATGTGTATAAAAATTAAAAAAATGAGTTGAATACACTCAAGTGTACCGAAGTTAAGTGCACTCATGTGCATTTAGCCCCTCCCAATTAAACCTTGCCAATGCTTGCTTGCATAGAATCTTACCATCAAGGTTAAATATTAGATGCAATCATTGTGCACTATTTGACCCCCTGATTGCTCTTTATACAGATTTTGGAATCATTTTAAGCTAAAGGGGTATATTCTTATTTGATAGAGGACAATTGTCATTTATAAACTTCAAAAATTAATCGCGTTTTAAAATTCTCAAAATTTTCAAAGAGTTAAAATATTTTTAAATCTAAAATGGGCGGGCGATTGTCCACAATGTAGACTGACGTATGGTATTGCCACTGTTTGTTGTATTTTCGTGTATATTGTTCATAAGTCGAATGATGAATGGTTTTATTTTAATTATCATACAATTAATAAGCGAAAACACCCATGGATTTAAATGTCTTAACATTGTGGCATACAGACAAGAGGTGAAATTTTTTTCGTTATGATTTTAAAGGAGCTTGGTGTGCGAGGCAAACTAAGTGCTTGTCTTTAAGAGCACTCTAATCACTAATTTAATTAAATTAGTCGCAACACGTGAAAGCTAATACTATGCGGAAGATAGCGCAGAATAATGGTGACTCCAATTGAATCCGCAAAGAGGTGATAAGATTTTAAATTGTTTAAAATTTACTTGCAATAAAAAAACGAGAGAGAAAAAAGAAAGTACAATTAATTAACAACATATTAAATTAAATCTAAATTAAGAAAGCAATTAAATGATTGCAGAAATAAAATTTAATCTACAAAAGTGATAAATGAAAATACATTAAATTTAATCTAAAATTACAAAGCAGAAAATAAATTATTAAATAAAACAGTAAATCTAATATAAAAATTAAAATTACAAATTTAACAATTACAAAATATTGAAAACAAACTACAAAATAAAAATAAATAAAAATTACATCATCCTAAGTGAAGAGCAGATCTCCACCTAGGAGCTTGTATTGTATGACCCACTTGAAGAAAAGTGTCCCACTTCACTTCAAGGGAGAGAGTTGTGTTGTCCCCCAAGGCAGGAGGGTCCCTCATTTTATAATAAGGCATGAGGGACTGTCTAATCTCACCTAGGGGTGTTAACGGATCAGGTTAGAAGGGTTGGAGTTTAATCCTAATCCTAACCCATTTAAAATATCTCAACCCTAATCCGTTTATTAACCCATTTAAAAACCTCAATCCTAACTCATTTACAACTCATTTAATAAACGGGTTGTATAGTAAATAACCTGAAAGCCTAAACTCTAGTAGATGATGATCTCGCAAGGAGAAACAAGATGGTGTTTTCGGCATAGGGGAAATGGAAATAGGGCAGTAGCGAGAAAATGGAATAAGGGAGCAGTGAAAAAATGAAAAATTAGGTGACTTATGGAAGACTTAGAGAAAAAATAACCAAGGGGTTTACATGTATATATATATATATATAAAACTTTAATGAGTTAAATGGGTTGAACGAATTAAACGGGTTGAACAGGTTATATGGGTTACATGGGTTACTAAACGGGTTGACGAGTTATAAAATTTCAACCTTAATCCATTTATTTAATTAAATGGTTAAACGGGTTGACGGATCATAACCCATTTATTCAAAAATCTCAACCCAAATGCACTTATAAATGTATTGGACAAGTGGGTTGATTGCTTGACGATAACCATTAACACTCCTAATCTTACCCATGTGGGATTCGGGATCCCCGAACTGCCTGCCTTAGCTTCCTTCTATCTTTTGCTTTACCTTCTGCGATGTACACTGCCTTTTGCTCTCGTTGCTTTCCGCCCTTGGTATGGCACTTGTGTTTTGCAAGCTGCCAAGTTCTGCTGTAATTTGATGGGTTGAAGCTGAAGGATTGAAATTTGCAGGTGCATGCTGTCTTTCGGCTTAGACGGTGCTGCCAACGGGATTTGCAATCGGGCTGGATGACAAGCTGCTGAATGACAAGCTCCTGATTTTTGTTGGTTGTTCCAATTGCTGATTTGCAATTGAAGCTTGTTTTTTTTAGAAGGGAAGTAGTCGGTGTACTTTCCTCGGATACTCAGTTGGAATGTTGCCGATTGCTACTACCGGATTTGGACGGGCCCGAACAAGGTTGTTAGGCTGCTTTGGATGCTTTGGATTTTCTGCTGATGTGCTTGGAGCCGGGTTAAAGGACAGCGGCTAACATTTTCATTGCTATCGGAAATAGGGAAGGGCTATGAACATTTTAGAAGATGCATATGAAATTTCTTAGCCGGATTTCTTACTGCTGTTGATTAGTTGCTATAGGTGAGATTTGTCCGGAACTGTAATTGCATTTGATGGATTCAATTTGGAGCTCCTATTTGGACGATTGAATTTTTGCCGCCAGAAATTGATTCAGATTTTGGATTGAATGGCTACCATTCTTAAGATGGGATGTTGATGCTTGGCCGGTTGCTAAATTTGGTGCCGCTGTGTTGTCGCTGGTGAGAAGCTTGGAGAGCTGCCATAGGTTTTTGAGAGAACGGTTGTTGGATGGTGTGCAGTCATGATTTGGAGGGGCCGGTTCAAGCGCCGGTGGCTGCTAAATGGCTTGTGTTGTTGGGATTGCGGTGATAGGCTGCCTCCATGTCTTTGTCTTCTTCTATGCTCGGGCAGAAAATAATAACAGAGTTGGCAGCGGATGATGAACTAGGATTTTGATGATCATTCTGGTGAATTTCTGCTTGCAGAGACAGGTAAGCAGTGTGTAGTCATTTTTATATTATATATTTTGAATATTAATAAAGAAGAATTTAAGTATTTAAAATGATATGAATTATATTTTGATTAATTTAGCTTTATTTACCATAAAACATTCATGATTGCGTCGCATGTGTAAAATCAGGTAAAATTGGTGTAAAACACGCATGATTCTCGAAGAGTCTGAAGCATGAGAACCAAGACCCACTCTATTTGATGATTTAGAAAAATCAAGATAAGGCAAAACAGTAATCAACAAAGGTTAAAACGTGTTTCACATATGACCAGAATTCTTCTTAAGTTTGGTCGTAAAATTTACGTAATTTATAATGTGGAAATTTATTTGTTGGCACATTGAACTTTTGATATTAGCATAGGCGAGTATTAGATGAATAATATTTATTCTGTTATACATTTTGTGATTTGCAATAAGTGGCCAGATATGTGCTGGATGTTTAGTATTAGCATGTTATATATATTAGGTGGATGTTCATAAAATTAATTTGTCTTATATAAATTAACGATTTAGATGTTATCTAACATTCCATGATTGAAATAAATACAATATATATTATATAAATGGACATTTCGAGTCCAGTGGGCATGATATGGAATATTAAAGTTAATAAATTAACAAATATTTATTAACAAAAGATTGAATATGCGAATGTAATTTGATGTTGGATAAATATTTATGATATATATTCATATTAGCAGTGGTATAATTAATTTATAGAATATAAATTAATTATTTGATGTAATACCATTGGTTATGAAATTAATATATATTAATTATATATTTATGTTAGTGGTTGTATAATTATTTTATATAAAATATAAATTAATTATTTCGTGCTATGATGGAAGTTAATATAAATTTTATATTTATATTAGTGGACAATTACAGTCTAGTGGGCATGGCACCAGATAGTGAGGTTAATAAGTAATTTATTACTACAAGGTTAAATTTATAAATGTGATTTGATGTTGGATAAATGTTTATAGATACATAAATATTAAAATTTATATATTCATGTTAGCAGTGGTATAATTAATTTATAGAATATAATTAATTATTTGATGTAATACAATTGGTTATGAAATTAATATATATTAATTATAATATATTAGTGGTTGTATAATTAATTTATATAAAATATAAATTAATTATTTTGTATTGTAAGATTTTCCTATAATGGGAGTTAATATAAATTTTATATTTATATTAGTGGACAATTACAGTCCAATGGGCATGACACTAGGTATGAAGGTTAATAAATAACTTTATTAATAAAAGATTGGATGTACGAATGAGATCAGGTGCTAAGTTGAATATCTGAAGATATTTAGAAATACTAAAATTTTTATATTCTTGATAGTTTTTACATAATTAATTAATTTTATATAAATAAATTATTTAATGTTATGCAATATTTTAGGGATAATTCCTCTTATACCCATAACAAATGCACATAATTCCTCTTATACCCACAATATTTTGTAAATTCCTTTTATACTCATAACATTTCACCCTAAATTCCTCTCATCTCGTACCGTTAAAACCACCGTTATCTACCCCATTGAAAGGACAATTTTGCCCATTTAAAATTTTTTAATTGAGATAATTTAACCTTAACATGACTCAATTGATGATAGTAATTATTAATACAAGATATTAAATAACTTAAAAGTCATATTAAGGTTGATTTATTTTAATTAGAAAAAAATTTAAAAGGGCAAAATCGTCTTTTCAATGGGATAGATAACGGTGGTTTTGACAGCATGGGTATGAGAGAAATTTAGGGTGAAATGTTATGGGTATAAAAGAAATTTACGAAATATTATGAGTATAAGAGGAATTAAGTATATTTGTTATGGGTATAAAAAGAATTATCCCAATATCTTATGTTGGAATTAATATAAAATAATCCCTGTGATTTATAAGTGTACATTTTGACCGAGTGGTCATGGTATAGAATACCAAGGAAGATATATTAAGTTGTAATTTATTGATGGAGGATGCACTTGTGCTTAATTAGATTTTTAATATTTTATTTCCTTGGTATGTTTAGTATTAAGATAAATTAATTATGTGAGACTTTTCATCAAATTATTATAAGAACAATGAGGTATAATTTTGATTAGATCTGGATTTATTTTGGATTAGTATGAGAACTGGTTAAGCTAGATATGTTACTTAAATTATTATGTGGCTTGACCGATTATATTCATTGTGGGAAATATATGAGTTGTCATAAATTCAGCATGATACACAACATGGATTATTATTTTAAATATTGTTTAACTGCTCAAATTATATTTGCAAATATTTAGTGATTTAGATGGACATATTTTATTTATGAATACATGTGAGGTAATGTATTCAATAGGAAGTGTAAGTAGAAATTATTTTCGTGTGGATTAACAATGTAAATTATATCATTTGCAGATTTATAATTAGAGTGATAAAATTATATTAATTATGGATATATAGTGGGTATAATGCAATATATATTATTTGTGAATATCTAGTAGGCATTATGCAATTATTTATGGATATCTATTGGGGCATTTTATTATGAATTTATTAAATTAAATTAAGTAAGTTGGCTCCATAACCAATTAAGTCTGAGTGGTGTGGTTAATTTTTATTTATCAGATCTTATGATCATTAAGTGAGTTATCATACGTATGGTGATGATAAATTATGGATTTATTCAAGATTGAGCTTGGTGAATTAATTAACTTGTTGAATTAAAGATGCGACATTTGGATGTCTTAATTGGTTGGTTTTAGTAAGTTATTTTCATGTTGTAGCAACCAAGTAAATGTGATATTTGTCATTTTTTTCATAGTTTACTTATGTGTGAGTTAGCTTGATCGGGTTGCTAGAGATGGTCTGTGACACTTCAAATCAGTGAGATGGCTGAATAACTCAATTATGTGTGTGGTATGTGGTTATTTGATTATCAGATCTAGTGGGATCATTTATTGGGTTATTATGGATGATTTGTTTTGTTTGATTATGTGTTTTGTGTAGTGCATCATGATTTTTATCATGTGAACAGAATTTGCACATGTGGGATCTCAAGGATATGTGTTAGTTAATTTAATTCCTTAGTAGATCCTATGTATGTTGGAAGGCTACTTTGAAATATTCATTTGCGGACAGTGGGTTATTTCACGGGTTTTCATTTATTTCCTCAGTAAGTACTATGCATGCTGAAAGGTTACTCTGGAGTGTCCATTTGTGGACAGTGTGTTATTCCCTGATGAGCCGTGAGTTGTCCCTTATGGACTGTGCGCTATTTTTTCCAAAGAACTGTCAGTTTGCTCCATGGTGGGCTATGTGGGGAACCATATACATTGAGTCAAGTTGTTGTGCATTTCCTTTATCAGAGTTACTTATGTATGTAGTTGCTCTCTACTTGCTAAGTTATGTAGAACTTACTCCAATTTTAAATTTTTAGGTATTGTAGGTTGGCTGACGTTAATTTCATCCGACATGGCAGAATGTCTCCAACTAGGGCGACATGTGTCACTAACCCTATGTAGGGGTCGTTACAAAAGGTGTTTGTGTTGGAGGAGGAGAAATGGAAGGTATAGCAAGTGCTTATGCCTCGCGAGTAGTGGTCATAGGAACGGAAGGTGCAGGTGTTGGATCGTCGAGGTCGAACGGACAGTTCACTGTAATCTTGGGGCATTCATGCATCCCCAAATAGTCCAATTTTTTTTTCTCAAATCCTCAACATCAAGTTTCTTCATCTCCAGAAGATACTTCAATCAAAGCATCTTTATCCGTCCATACTCTTCGAGGCCAAGACGCTGTAGTTTCTCTCCTCCCCGGATGTACAGCTTTGTCAACTTCTTTTGATTTTTTGGCTGAAGCCATCCACCTAGTTACTCTCCTGGGAAACACCGGAGGTCTAGCTTCTCCAAATTGGGAGGCGAAGCCAGGTTGAGCTCGTTGCCGCTCCACGTGATGGCAAGGGTTTCCAGACTCTCCATATTCTTTAGATTTTTCAAATCATCGCTCTTCTTCTCCAGATTGTTAATGCTGATGCTCAACTTCATCATCTTGATAAGCTTCGCCAAGTCGGATATCTTACAGCCATAAGAAGAGCTAGGGGAGCCTCCGAAAACGAACCCCTTCAACACCGTTAGCTGGGAAATGTAGCTGAGAGCTTGGGCATGCGGTCGAGCATGTAACACTCGGAAATGTCCTGGTGGGTGAGCCTCCCCAATGACTTGATGTCTTCCGTCAGTTCGCTCAAGTTCTGGCACCCCTTGAGATCCAAGATCTGCAAAAGGCGGCATCCCCTGATCCATTTCGGCAGCCGCGTGTCTAAGATTTCTGGCTCTTCCATCTCGCTGTGCTGCTGAAGATTGTCGTTCTTTTGGGGATCCTTCTCTCCCACGCCCCGGTGATCGTTGTGAGCTCCCACCCACCTCTCCAGTTGGAAAACAACTAGGTCTTCGAACTTGGGCAACGAAGCCTTGTCTAGTTTCACGCACTTGACATTGACATTGAACAACGGTGGGTTCTTTGGTTGGTTGTCGTTTGGATGACGTTCGGGCGAGAGATTGTGGGTGTCTGGAGTCAGGGTTTTCTAGCAGCCCCTGTTTATCTTTGCTGAAGAGGCACGAACACCCCAACCTAGACAAAGATTACAGCGATGGGGGTTCTTTGGTTGGTTGTGGGGATCGTTTGGATGATGTTCGGGCGGGAGATTTTAGGTGTGTGGAGTAAGATTTTTATAGCAGACCCTGTTTATCTTTGGTGAAGAGGCATGCACGGTCCAACGGAGAGGTTTCCAGAGAAGGCGTGCATGTTGATCCAAGCTAAAGAAGCCTTCATCTCTGGCCAGTTTGATGATGAACCAACGGACGCGAGGATGCATCTTGCATTTGAGGATGTTGCCCCGGCGCTTTTTGTACACGGGCAAAACGAATCCCAGATCGATCAGCTGCTGGAAGTACTCTTCTCCGACTTGTTCCGCAGACTTGTCCCCTGTTTCCGCGGCAAACCCCTCCCCTATCCACCAATAGATCAATACCTTCTTCTCGATCATCTTATACACGGGGAATATGGAGAAACACAGCAAGCACGACTTCAAATCCGGAAGCAGTGCTTCGTATTTCTCCTTCATCTTTTTTTCGGCATCCTGCTCTAGAATCTCCTCCACCTTTTTGTCCTGATCGGTTCTATCGTCTGATGGTTTCCCGTCGGCACCTACCGTTGTCCCCTCCGATGGGGTTCGATGATTTTTGGGATTGATGGATGGTAATTTTTCAAGGTTCTCGGACACTTCTGTTTTGAGTTTTTTCAGTTTTGGAACCGTTTCCTCGATTCTCTTGATGTTTTCTTCCATTCTCTTTCTTTCTTCGTCGGTGGGAGTAGTCCTGACTGTGTCGGGGTTCTCCACCTCCATGCTTTCCTGCAGCTCGATGGGACGCAGCACATCCCTAATCATCTCTTCCAGCTTTTTCTTCACCAGCCGTTGGTAGTTCGCAAAGTCCTTGCTAATCTGACCCGTTCCCGTGCAGACATATTGCACTGTAATATAATACGGTCCGCTGTAAAATAAGCTCTACACATATTAGATTGTATTGAAACTTTGTATAATCATTTATTCATAAAAAAATCATACTTTAAACGGGTTAGATGTTAAAAATATCACTTTAAACTTGATATTTATATTAAATTTTTTATTAAGTTGATTTTGTACAATTTAAGATGGGGATCACAAATATGTTAGATATAGATGAAAATTCATATGCTAATAAAGTTAACAATTCTAAGTACAATGGGTGGGGTGGATATTCTATTCATGATCATATGTTGTGCATAGATTGCACGGTGCACTTGCATACACCGGATCATATTCCTATATAAATACACAGGAATATTCAGGTGTAGCGTCGCTGAAATGGGCTTCACATGATTATAAAATATGATCTACTCCACCCATTGTATTTAGAATAATGTATTTTATTATCATATCAATTTTCATCACAATCTCATATGTATATGGGCCCCATCTGAAAATGTTACAAATTTAACGTAATAAAATAGTTTGATATAAATAACAACTTTAAAGTAGTTTTTTCAACATGTAAACTATTTCAATAAAATTTATATATGGATAAATGATTGTATAAAGTTTCATTGCATTCTAATATGTGTGAGACCATTTTTAATCAAATGTACCGCTATTCCAGTGAACGTCGCTGAAATGGGATCCACATGATCATCGAATCATAATCTACTCCACCCATTGTATTTAGAATAATATATTTTATTATAATACTTATTTTCATTCAAATTAGATATGTATATGGGCCCCATCTGAAAATGGTATAAATTCAATGTAATAAAATAGTTTGATGTAAATAACAACTTTAAAGTGATTTTTTCAATATGTAAACCATTTGCTATAAAATTTATATATGAATAAATGATTGTATAAAGTTTCATTGCATTCTAATGCGTGTAGGGTTCGTTTTTGATCAAATGTGTATGTATATATATGGGATATATTCAGGTGCAGCAATGCTGCACCCGAATTCCCATGCAGGCGCGCCCACCGTGCAATCCAGGCCGTCCGTTCCAGCGTGCACCATCCAGGTCGTTGACGATTGTCACGAGTAGGCTGCAGATG
Organism: Annona cherimola; assembly: GCA_030490835.1. Lineage (NCBI taxonomy): Eukaryota > Viridiplantae > Streptophyta > Magnoliopsida > Magnoliales > Annonaceae > Annona > Annona cherimola. The sequence continues at coordinate 18,508,101 of CM059975.1, read as the reverse complement.
TGAGCAGGTGAGGGCGTGCGCGCTCTGCGTGTATGGGAGAGAAGTGTCAGGTGACGACTGCAAAAAGCTGTTGCGCATTCAATGTTGGCAGCAAGCTTGCACTGTAAAAAGCTGTTGCGCATTCAATGCTCATACAACAGTTAGTATGCTGATATGGATGAACAGAAACCTTTAATTCTAAAATAAATACTTAGCATGCTGATGCAACACTTAGCATTCTGATAACCAGAGGTGAAACAGATGTCCTACAATTTCACTTTACACAATGAATGTATAACATGCTCATTCAACACAATGAACCATCCACATGATTCAGAGCACCTTAAAATGTAGAAAACAACTCTCGAATCACCCAAATCGGACATCAAGATCACTAGATCTGAGCAAAACAAAATCTGCCTGAAATAGACCAAAATTTCTGTCCGTCGCGACGAATGACGATCCATTCGTCACCTTCCATAGCAGTAACCCTAGTCGCCGCCGCTAACTGCCTTAGTACCCACCGCCGTTCGTTTGCCGGATGATGGATCACCGCCAGTAGATGGAATCTCCGCCGGATTCTGACTCTAACCACGCTGTTGCCGTCGGACAACTCGCTGACGTGGCCGGAGATCGCCGCTGCCCGCTTCCTCTTCCCCTTTGCTGGCCGCCGCCGGCGCTGCTACCCGTCCGTGCCACGCACACGCCTGCTGCTCTCGGAACTGACCGGCCGTTCGCCTGGTACTGTCCAGAAACCCGCCGGTACTGCTGCTCGTCTGCTTCTTCTTCTGCGCGCCTGCCCGGATCAGAAGGCCTACCCCGAACCGAAAACCGTGTGTCGCTGCCTCACCGCCGTGGCTCCCACCACCGAATCTGCCCGTCTGCTTGCAAGAACTCAACGCCTCAAATTTTTCAACTAAAAATCTTTCTCTTGAACCTCGCTCTAATACCAGTTTGTTAGAGTTGAGATCAAATACAAGCATAGAAGAACACAGGAAGATAACGTGGATCGACTTCAAGCCTACTCCACCAGAGGAAAAAGTAATTAATTAATCACCCAATCAATTATAACTTTCCTCCCACAGGCAACAGACTACCTCTCTCAGAAAATCTCTCACATCGGGACTCTCTAAATTCTCTTTGTGATCTCTCTAAACCCTATAAACCACTTGTCTATTTATAACTCTCACAGATAACTTTGCTTAACCCATACGCAAACCTAGACCCACTCAACTAAGATACGCAGACTACGCAATCCTAGTCTAAGCGGAATACAAGACACATCTAACAGACGGTCTGAATGGATGGGTGCACAACTGCCTGCTGGAATTAATTTCCATGGCTGTCAGTTTGCTGGTGGTTTTTTTTGTCGAATAGCTGTAATCCATGACCAAGTTTGAGCGGAAGATGTCGAGCGAAAATCGTTGCCGGTTGACCATGGGTGGCTGCAATCTTGTGTTGTTGGCTAGTGCTGCAAAATGGTTGTTGTTTTTGGATGGATCTGGGGAAGATGAAGCACCAAAATAGGGACGGGTGGATCTCTTGCGTGGGATAAGGGTATTTTCAGAAATCAAAGAATTTATTGACGTCTTATAGCCTTACATTTGATGGAAACTGTTAATGTGAGGGTTATCTGCAATTTCTATGAAATTATGTGGGGGAGGTTAATATGTAATTTGTGAAACTACATGAATATATCTGTAATTTTGGTCAAACTATGTGGGTTTATTTGTAATTACTCTCTTAATTATCATACAATTATAATAAAAAATATTATAATAATAAATTTAATTATTATAATAATAAATTAAGTTTGTGGAATGGAGACGAGGTGAAATTTCAATTCTTGCGATTTTAAATTTAATTATTATAATAATAAATTAAGAAAACTAATTAGAACTGTTACGACAAGCTTAAACTGGTCGTTAAGAGCACCGGAAATCCTTTTGACATGATTTTTTTGGTCATGGTTAATATCGCTACGCTCCTCTTTGAGGGCCATCATCCACGACAATCACTTTAGCAACACTAGTTTAATGGTAGCTCATTCATCTAATAGTAATTTTAATCCGGGCTTTAAGTCGATCCCTCCACTTTTAATAGAATAATTTCACTCACCTATCAGTAATTTTAATCTAACCTCTATGCTGCCCCTTTCAAAAGTCCAGCTCATAATCTCTAGGTATATTTGTCGGGCTCTGATATCATTGTTATGAAAGGCTCGTGTCAATAAATCCGAATCATTTTGTGTTTAGCACAAATGGATTTCTATGGATTAGAAAACTTTATATATGTGTAAAACCAGATGTGCATGAAAAACGTCGGAAAGATGCCTCGTATGCGACAGTCTATATGACAGTTTTTGTTCGTCAGAAAAAAAAAACGACAGTTTTTTTGCTGCAGTAGTAGCGAACAGGACATGCAAATGAATATACAACATTCATACACAAGAACAAATTAAATGGTATCTTATGCCTTCTTATTGATACATGATTGCACCCTCTTCCGTATTATTCGGTATTTCTGCTGTTGTGAGACAGATACAAGAAGGTCCGAAGAGTCGAGAGCAATCCAAGGCATTTTAGTAACTCGAGATGTAGGAATTAGGAAATAGTAATTGACGCAGCAGAAGAGTTTATTTGTGACGCCCGATATCAATATTATGATAAATTGTCTAGTGGGAATTAAGAATTTGCTGTTGCAGGAGGAGAAATGGAAGTAGCAGAATTCGTTTGTGTTGCGGGAGGAGGAGAAATGGAAGGAGCAGAAGTCGTCTGTGTTGCGGGAGGAGGAGAAATGGAAGCAGCAGGTGTTTGTGCTGTGGGAGGAGGAGAAATGGAAGGAGCAGAAGTCGTCTGTGTTGCGGGAGGAGGAGAAATGGAAGGAGCAGAAGTCGTCTGTGTTGCGGGAGGAGGAGAAGTGGAAGGTGCAGAAGGTGTTTGTGCAGTGGGAGGAGGAGAAATGGAGGGAGCAGAAGGTGTTTGTGCTGTCGTAAGAGGAGAAGTGGAAGGTGCAGAAGGTGTTTGTGCAGTGGGAGGAGGAGAAATGGAGGGAGCAGAAGGTGTTTGTGCTGTCGTAAGAGGAGAAGTGGAAGGTGCAGAAGGTGTTTGTGCAGTGGGAGGAGGAGAAATGGAAGGAGCAGAAGGTGTTTGTGCTGTCGTAAGAGGGAAGTGGAAGGTGCAGAAGGTGTTTGTGCAGTGGGAGGAGGAGAAATGGAAGGGTCAGAAGGTGTTTGTGTTGCAGGAGGAGAAATGGAAGGAGCAGAAGGTGTTTGTGTTGGAGAAGGAGGAGAAACGGAAGGTATAGTAGGTGTTTGTGCCTCGGGAGTAGTGGTCATAGGAACAGACGTGGATGTTGGATCGTCATCGTCGTTCACCCACACACCGTCGAGGTCGAACGGATAGCTCACTGTAATCTTGGGGCATTCATAGATCTCCAAATAGTCCAATTCTTGTCTCAAATGCTCAACATCGAGCTCCAGCAATTCAAGATACTTCAATCGTAGCATCTTTATCTGTCCATAGCATTCGAGGCGTAGATTCTGTAGTTTCTTTCCTCCCCGGATGTACAGCTTCTTCAACTTCTCCAGATTACTTGGCTGAAGCCATCCACCCAGTTTCTCTCCTGGGAAGCACCGGAGGTCTAGCTTCACAAGATTGGGAGGCAAAGCCAGGTCGAGCTCGTTGCCGCTCCATGTGATGGCAAGCGTTTCCAGACTTACAATATTCTTTAGTTGTTTCAAACCATCGCTCTTCTTCTCCAGATAGTTAATGCTGATGCTCAACTTCCTCAGCTTGGGAAGCTTCGCTAAGTCGGATATCTTACAGGCATCAGAAAAGCTAGGCGATCCTCCGAAAACGAAACCCTTCAACACCGTTAGCTGGGAAAGGTCGCTTAGAGCCGCGGGCATCCGTTCGAGCCTGTAACAGTCGGAAACGTCCAGGTGGGTGAGCCTCCCCAATGACCTGATGTCTGCCGTCAATTCGCTTAAGTGTTGACACCCCTTGAGATCTAAGATCTGCAGAACGTGGCATCCCCCGATCCATTTTGGCAGCCGCGTGATCCTAGACATCCCTCGCAAACTCAGGTACCGCAGTTTCGCGAACCCATCCAGCTTGTCTAAGATTTCTGGGTCTTCCATTTCGATGTGCTGCCGAAGGCAGTCGTTCTTTTGGGGATCCTTCTCTCCCACGCCCCGGTGATCGTTGTGAACTCCCACCCACTTTCCCAGTTGGAGAACAACCAGGTCTTTTAACTTGGGCAACGAAGCCTTGTCTAGTTTCACGCACTTGACATTGACATTGAACAAAGATTGCAGCGGTGGGGGTTCTTCTTCTTCTTTTTTTCCCATCAGATCAAAAGATTGCATCAGTGAGGGTTCTTTGGTTGGTTGTGAGGATCGTTTGGATGATGTTCGGGCGGGAGATTTTAGGTGTGTGGAGTAAGGTTTTTCTAGCAGCCCTTGTTTACCTTTGGTGAAGAGGCATGCACGCCCCAACGGAGAGGTTTCCAGAGTAGGCGTACCTGTTTGATCCAAGCTGAAAAAGCCTTCATCTCTGGCCAGTTTGATGATGAACCAACGGACGCGAGGATGCATCTTGCATTTGAGGATGCTGTCCCGGCGCTTGTTGTACACGGGCAAAACGAATTCCAGATCGATCAGCTTCCCGAAGTGCTCTTCTGCAACTTGTTCCGCAGGCTTGTCCCCTGTTTCAGCGGCGAACCCCTCCCCTATCCACCAATAGATCAATACCTTCTTCTCGATCATCTTATCCACGGGGAATATGGAGAAACATAGCAAGCACATCTTCAAATCCGGAGGCAGCCCTTCGTATTTCTCCTTCATCTTCTTTTCGGCATCTTGCTCTAGAATCTCCTCCACCTTTTTGTCCTGCTCGGTTCTGTCGGCACCTACCATTTTTTCCACTGGGGTTGGAAGATCTTTGGGATGGGTGGATTGTAATTCTTCCAGACGATTAAGGCGCTTGGACACTTGCGCTTTCAGGTCTTCAACTGTTTTCTCCATTTTCTCGATGTCTTCTTTCATGAGGATCCCCTCTATACTTTCGTGCGACTCGATACGATGCAGCACCTTGCGAGTCATCTCTTCCAGCGCTTTCTTCAACAGCCCTAGGCAGTTCGCAAACTCGTCGCTAATCTCTTGACGGACTTTCGTAATTTCTCTACGGGCTTTCTCCATATTTCTTCGTTGCTCCTTTTCATCAGCAGCCATGATTGGGAATACTGGTTTGTGATAGCTGCAGAGATATATGTGTATATATTGCTAGCTATCCTACGATCAAATTATTCATGTTTTGATGTTGAATATATAGCAATGGCCACCAGAAGGACCACTTGAGTAGCAACGGTAAGAAATGGAATTTCTCTCTCTTTTCCCTTTGTCATAGCAAAGAAAAGAATCATGGGTAGGGAAGAGTTTCTTTTGTTTCACAGAAAAACAAGGAATCATACCCGACTTATAACTAGCACGATCCCTTTCTTTCTTATATATATTGGACAGTAAGGGAACAGTTGGGATTGTTCCACAAATCTAATTATTTCTATCCAAATAGAGAGAAGAAATGTGCAAATTGTACCCACGAAACCCATCAACCATGAAACCGGTTACCCGGCCCAATGTTATAAAAAGACAAAGGAGTCTGCATCAGGACCCAAGAAATTAGAAGACAAGGAGTTTTACTCAAAAAAAAAAGGAAAGAAAAGAAAATAAAAAAAGAAAAGGAGTTTGTACATCAAACGTTTCAATGGTTGAGGCTTCTGAACTACAACAGAGAATTTGATAAATATCAGCAGGCGTGTAATAATAGTATTGTTGAAATATAAGGTAATTTTTTTGTAAAAATGTATAGTATAAATATAATATATAAAAATTCGGATAATATATGTAATTTTGGAATTATAAATAAATATGTATAGATGAACAGGATAAATAGTTCAAATTAAAAATATTTTAAAATTTAAAATCCAAGAGTAGACATGGATCTTCCATGCTTAGGCTTACGATAAGTACTTGAATTATTACTCAAAAATTAATATATAATGCTAGATTGCTGCGGGTGCATGGACGCTGGAGATGGGACAAGTTATAGAGATATTCACATATGGGTTGTTGTACTATACACCCCCGTCAATTTGGGTTTTAATCTCTCTAACTTTGTGTATTTGCATTTTAATGAGGTTTATTTATTAGCATTTTAAATCTTGTGAAGTTTAGTTTTTTGTATTTTAGACCCTTGGCACTAACAACATTAAAAATCACTATTAAAATCTTATAAAATACCTAAAATGCGCTTTGTATTTTAAATTATATAAAGTTTGAATTAAACTCTTTGCCCTTACCGTGTTCACGACATTAAAAAATACTTTTAAAATCTCAATTTATGTACTAGCATTTTAAACCATACCAAATTTGATTTAAAATGCAAAGGGTATTTTAGATATTTTATAATATTTTAATGGTATTTTTTAATGCCATTAGGATTGAGGATCTAAAATGCAAAGAACCAAATTTTACAGAATTTAAAATGCTAATATGTAAACTTTAAAAGTTTAAAATGCAAATAGACAAAGTTAAAAATTTCCTGTGGACTATGATGATGATGATATGGTTATCGCCCACCCCACAGCGAAGCACTGTGGGTATAAAAGCAGTTTCTATTTGCTTATATCATTTATATCAATAGTGCTTTTCAAGGCAAGTTGTTACCTAGAATTCTGTGCAAGTCCCTTTTTTATTTATATTACCATCGTCTGAAATTTTATACTACAATCAAGCTTCTTGGCATGTAACTACTTTTTCTATTTTTAACTAACTTTTTCATCAGTGGACGCTCATACAAATATGGTGAGCAATACGCCACTACTGCCATTCGAACTCGCCAGAGCACGGGGCTGAGCGGCAGAGTTACCACGATGCTATGAGCGTTGTGGCAGAATTCTGTGCGAGTCCTGATTCAATGCAACGTGTGCAGTGAGACTTATTGCACACGTTTGCATCAACTATGATGATTATTATTATTATTATTTTTATACATATGTGTGGCTAAGCATTTTTTTCATATATAATTTTTTTTTGCTTTTTTGATATTTGTAAATCTTGGTTTGAATTATCAAAATAAGAAATCCTCCTTTTCCCTGTGCCAACGCATGAAAAAGAGCATTTTTATTTTGAAAATTCAAAAGAAATATTTACGAATATAAAAAAAAACCGTTTCTATATGACACATGCTTGAGGCACATATTTGTATTAAAAAAACAAAAACAAAAAAAAAAAACAAAGAATGATGATTCATGCTAGTGCGCATTGAGGTTCAATCGACACGTCTGCATTGAATATATAATAACTCATTTTGTGCGCAACACTAATACATTTAAACAATGACATTTTTTTTTTTTTATAAAACATCTAAACAATGATTCTTAAAGCACTTAAAAATATTGCTTACAGGCCATCAAACATGGGGCCAAACGAAGCCTTAGTTCATCTTGACGATGATGTAAAACTCACTGCACATTACATTTAGCATAATTTTTTAGCCAAGGGAACGAAAAATATTATCCAAGCTATAGATGTGCGTGGGTAGTATTTGCTTAAAAATATGTATTCCTATTTACATCATGAAAATAATAGATTCATTCACATACATTACAATGTAATAGTATTTTATAGAATAATTTATTCACATATAATGATATTTTATATGATTTGGATATTAAAAATATAGCTTCAAGATTGATATTTAAATTAATCCATTTTATTGCATTCATTTTGTATACTGTTTGTATAAGGTACCTCACAACTTTGATTTGAATGCAAATTAGTTTCCTTGCTAAAAAATAATTTTAAATGCAATGAATAGACGAGATTTCACATTATCTTCAAGGCGACACAAAATGGAAAGAGTTAATCAAAAAAACATGGGTGGAGGACTTTTCATGTACGTGGAGTTAGATGTATTTTGGGATTTATACTTATGGCATCTAATGCATCCCATTCAATGAAACTTACGAGGATGGTGATGTAGGCTTACTCTTGTGATAGAAACTAAATCCTACTCACTTTAGCTGCTATCTTCTCTAACTCAACGTAGAAAACTCATTCCGACAATCGAAGAAAACAGAAACGATCAATTTCCTCTGATTTATAGGCAGCGAAAGTCACCGCACCTACTTCAGATTTGATGCCTTAGATTTCCATATTTAGGACGGATCCTATCATCCGGTTGCGACTAGCCACGAAGGCATGCTTCTCCATACGGAAGTCAGGTCTATTTGCTCTCGATTAGGCCGCCGCTATCTCATCACAGCAATGGCAAATTTAGTTAGTTGAACAGGAAAAGGGTGTGTGTGTATTGTGTCAAAAGTATAAAGCAATACGTGTGTTGGGGCATAATACGAAAAAGATAAAATTAAGGAAAGTAAGAAAAATGAAATTAAAATCAAGTTTCACTTTAGATGTGTTACGATGTAATTTTGCTACCCTCTTTACTGCGGCGGATAATTTTGTAGTTGTCCCTAGGATACAGAAAATGAAACCTAAACTAGAATATGGTGCAGCACATTTTCTAGGTAGACGAACACTTGAAAATAAAATTCTTGGTTGAATAGAGAGAATTTCAAAATAATATGGTAAAATTGTAAAAACTTGATTAAGACAACAATGTCTAAATTAAGACAAGCTATGAGATGTGGGACAACATAATGTCTTGAATGAGGCAAGATGTGTTTGAATGAGACAGGAATGCGTCCTTTGGTTGAAACTGAAAATTCAAAAAAAGAACCCAAGACCTATTAATCAATTAGCAAAGCTCTTACCACTTCAGCTACTTTGTTTTTATTGTTAATCTATTAAACTATATTACTTATTATAAATTTAAAAATTCCAACAATATGATCAAACTCCTTATGCAGGTATGCATCCAGGAAAGTTTTCAAACCCCATGAAATAAAGGCGACTAACAGCACGCAAGATGAATGCGACCAAAATGAATCAAATAATAGGAATAGATTTGAATCGGTTCACGAAGGTGGACGAGTGGACAATAATCAATAACACTGCCCACGCCAACATTTAAGGAATCACCATCTCTGAAAAACAGTGGAGTAAGCAACAAACAAATACTTTATTACCTGAATCTCTAACAAGAGCAAAAACAATATTAACAGGGAAAAAGATGAGTGCTACCTCCAATTTGGGTCATCATTACAACTTATAAATTCGATGTTCATATGACTATTCTTTTGATACAAAGCCATATGCATTGGAGAAAGGGACAAGAAGATTGGCCCTTCAAGATCTTATACTAACATAAGCGGGTGAGCCACTCCACCTGAATGTAGGAAGAATGGTTTTGAGAGGAGTTTATGCTCACCATGGATCTTCACCTGTTCTGAAATCAGTTTTCACCCATGGAACAATCACCACTTTCACGTCATCAATGTCAGCAAGTGCCAATGCCAAGGACACTTACAAGCAAAAGCATGTTAATTACTATGTAAACAGTATTATTTATTGGGTTGCAGAAGTAAGAAAGATTGACAGAGAACAAATGTTGATAAGAAGATCATTGCCAAGTCCAACAAAGAACGAAATATCACAAAGAGTGTTGTAAAAAAATCAAGCAGACAATGCTTGTATGAACCAGATCACATTTTTTTGTGGAGATGGAGAAGCAGGCAACTTTTTAACAACCAGAGCATCACCAAGATAGTCTACAGCTATAGGAGATAATTTTTATTTAAGAACTACATTTCGACTCAAACTTCGAGTGAGATTTTTCGTCATCAGTGGATGTTGTTACCCACATAAATGGTCTGAGATGAATAATTCTAGCATACCATTTTGGATGGTCATGGCCAACGTCCCCATTAAGCCCAAGTACTATGATACTTTTCCTAGTTGCCTCTACCAAGTAGCAATATTATTATTTTGGTTCCATTTGCTTGGTTTCTTGTGGCTTTCTAATTATCTATCTATTAGGTGGGTTCCTCCCACATGAAGTCAAAGTGGGGGCCCCACCACTTTTGGCTTATGTGGAATTTCCTCACCTGCCATTTCGTCTCATCCTCTTGCTTTCGGCGCGGGAGGAGAAAAGGGGTGAGAGAGAGAGAGATTATAAAAATCTCTTCTCCTCTCAGCAGCGACATTCGTTCGTCGTCAGAGAGAGTTTTTTCTCTCCGTTTTCGGTTTTCAGAGAAGCAGCAGCAGCAGCTCCGACGGACGGAGGAGGATTTTATCCTCAAATGCTCAAGGTTTCTACGGCAGTTATCTCTTCCGGCCATTAAGAGAGAAAATTCTGCCGTCATCTCAGATTTGGTGAGATCTATCCTGGTTATTTCCTGTATTGAAATCCATCCTCATTGTGATGATGAAATCCTCTAGTTTTGACTAGAGAAGACATTGCGTTGTAATCCCATTATTCTATAGTGGAAGATTTACCTGGACTGGGTCCCGTGGTTTTTCCCCTTTGGTAAAGAGGGGTTTTCCACGTAAAATTGTGGTGTGTTTTTCCGTGGTTTGATTGTTTATCATTTGCAATATTTATTGTCTGTGATTAATTATTCCTGTTTAATCCACACAAGAAGGGGATAGCCTAAAATCCGAACAAGTGGTATCAGAGCGAGGTTTTAGTAATCTTGTGCCTTGTGTTGAACGATGGAGGTTAATACAAGTAGAATGATTAATTTGAATGGTTCAAATTATCATGTGTGGAAGGGAAAAATGGAAGACCTGCTATATGTCAAAGATTTTTATTTGCCTGTGTTTGCGGAACAGAAACCGGTAGATAAAACTGATGCTGAATGGACTTTACTTCATCGTCAAGTATGTGGGTATATCAGGCAGTGGGTGGATGATAATGTTTTAAACCATGTCAGTGAAGAAACAAATGCACGTTCTTTATGGGACAGGCTTGAACAGCTGTATGCTCGAAAAACCGGGAACAACAAGTTGTTTCTAATAAAGAAGTTGATGAGCTTGAAATACAGGGATGGAACTCCTTTATCAGATCACTTGAATGCTTACCAGGGAATTCTTAATCAGTTGGCTGGGATGAATATCAAATTTGAAGATGAGGTGCAGGGGTTATGGCTTCTAGGCACATTGCCGGACTCGTGGGAGACGTTTAGAATGTCGGTATCTAACTCAGCTCCAAATGGTGTAATCACTATGGATTTGGCTAAGAGTAGTGTTTTAAATGAAGAGATGAGAAGAAAGTCACAGGGTCCGTCACAGTCAGATGTCTTAGTCATGAAAAAGAGGGGGAGGAGCAAGAGTAAAGGTCCGAAGAACAGAGACAGAAGCAAAAGCAAGTCAAACAGGTTTGCCAATGTTGAGTGTTATCACTGTGGTAAAAGGGGGCATATAAAGAAGTATTGTCGACAACTCAAAAGAGACTACAAAAATGAAAAAGGGATAGAAAAAGAAACTGATGATAGTAATGATGTTGATAGAGTTTCTGCAGTCACAGATGACTTCCTTATTGTGTATGATGATGATGTTGTCAACCTTGCATTTCATGAGACTAGTTGGGTGATTGACAGTGGTGCCTCCGTTCATGCTACATCGCGACGAGACTTCTTTACATCTTATACATCCGGAGACTTTGGGGATGTTAAGATGGGTAACAATGGTGTAGCTAAAGCTGTCGGCATGGGAGATGTGTGCTTGGAAACCAACAATGGTACGATGTTGCTTTTGAAAATTGTTAAACATATCCCTGATATTCGCTTGAATTTGATTTCAGCAAGTAAGCTTGATGATGAGGGGTTTTGCAACACCTTCAGTAATGGTCAATGGAAGCTTACTAAAGGTTCTATGGTTATGGCTAGAGGCAAGAAGTGCTCCTCATTGTACTTCATGCAGGCAAAGGTTTCTGATTGTATTATCAATACAATGGAGAATGAAAGTACAACAGAGCTATGACATAGAAGACTAGGTCACATGAGTGAGAAGGGTTTGATGGTTTTGGCTAAGAAGAATCTTCTTTCTGGATTGAAGAATTCAACACTAAAGAAATGTGTTCATTGCTTGGCAGGGAAGCAAAACAGAGTTGCCTTTAAAACATCCCCTCCTTCAAGGAAGCCAGAAATACTTGACTTAGTATATTCTGATGTTTGTGGTCCCATGAAAGTAAAAACACTTGGTGGTGCTCTCTATTTTGTGACTTTTATAGATGATCATTCAAGGAAGTTGTGGGTCTATACCTTGAAGACAAAAGACCAAGTGTTAGATGTTTTTAAACAGTTTCAGACCTCAGTTGAGAGACAGACTGGGAAGAAGTTAAAGTGTATCAGAACTGATAATGGAGGTGAGTATTGTGGTCCTTTTGATGAATATTGCAAACAGCTGGGTATTAGGCATCAAAGGACACCTCCGAAGACTCCTCAGTTAAATGGGCTAGCTGAGAGAATGAACAGGACACTAGTTGAAAGGGTGAGATATTTGCTTTCACATGCACAGTTGCCAGGATCCTTTTGGGGTGAGGCTTTGAGTACTGTTGTACATGTGTTAAATCTCACACCCTGTGTTCCTTTAAATTTTGATGTTCCAGACAGAGTTTGGTTGGGAAAAGATGTATCCTATAGTCACTTGCGTGTCTTTGGATGTAAGGCCTTTGTGCATATTCCCAAAGATGAGAGGTCTAAGCTTGATATCAAGACAAGGCAGTGTGTATTTATTGGCTATGGCCAAGATGATTTTGGTTACAGGTTTTATGATCCGGTACAGAAAAAGCTTGTAAGAAGCCGAGATGTTGTGTTTATGGAAGACCAAACCATACAAGATATTGAGAAAACAGTTAAAACAGTTTCTCAATATTATGATAATTTAACAGACTTGAATCCAGTTCCTTTGATACATGTGCCAGTACAGGTTAGAGATGAAGTTCAAGATGACCAGGATGGTACAGTTGATGTTGATACTCATACACAGGTTGAGATTAATGATGACATTGTTGAGCAGTCACCAGTACCAGAAGTTCCACCAGATGTTCTACTCAGGAGGTCTACTAGAGATCGTCATCCTTCTACACGATATTCTGTTGATGAATATGTGTTACTGACTGACGGGGGAGAGCCCGAATGTTAGGCAGAAGTCATGGAAGATGAACACAAGAAGGAGTGGGTTGAAGCCATGCAAGATGAGATGAAGTCACTGCATGAAAATCATACATTTGAGTTGGTAAAGTTACCTATGGGCAAAAGAGCTTTGAAGAACAAGTGGGTATACAGAGTGAAGCTAGAACAACATACCACACAACCTCGATACAAAGCAAGATTGGTCGTCAAGGGATTCAATCAAAAGAAAGGTATTGATTTTGATGAGATTTTTTCTCTGGTTGTTAAAATGTCTTCTATTCGTGTGGTTTTGGGTCTAGCTGCTAGTCTTGATTTGGAGATTGAACAGATGGATGTAAAGACAGCTTTTCTTCATGGTGAACTAGACAAGGAAATTTATATGGAGCAGCCAGAGGGTTTCATGGTAAAAGGAAAAGAGGACTATGTGTGCAAGCTGAGAAAAAGCCTCTATGGCTTGAAGCAAGCACCAAGACAATGGTATAAGAAGTTTGAGTCAGTTATGGAGAAACATGGCTATCGAAAAACAACTTCTGATCATTGTGTCTTTGTGCAGAAATTCTCTGATGATGATTTTATTATACTATTGCTTTATGTCGATGATATGTTGATTATTGACAGAAATTCTTTGAGGATTGACAGGTTGAAGACGCAACTAAGTCAAATTTTTGCTATGAAGGATTTAGGGCCGGCAAAGCAAATTCTTGGCATAAGCATTCATCGTGAGAGGAATGCCAAGAAGTTATATCTGTCACAGGAGAACTACATTGAGAAGGTACTTCAGAGGTTCAACATGGACAAAGCTAAAGCGGTTAACTCTCCTCTTGCTACTCATTTTAAGCTAAACATTGAGCAGTGTCCCTCTACAGATGCAGAGAAGAAAGACATGGAAAGGGTTCCATATGCTTCAGCTGTGGGAAGTTTGATGTATGCAATGGTATGTACAAGACCAGACATAGCTTATGCAGTTGGTGTTGTTAGCCGGTTTTTGTCCAATCCTGGGAGAGAGCATTGGAATGCAGTTAAGTGGATTATGAGATATCTACGAGGTACTTCCATTTTGAGACTTTGTTTTGGCAATGAGAAACCATTACTAGTTGGCTACACGGATGCAGATATGGCAGGAGATGTGGACACTCGTAAGTCTACCTCTGGTTCCTTGATTACTTTTGCAGGGGGAGCTGTAGCTTGGCAATCAAGGCTACAGAAATGCGTTGCACTTTCTACAACCGAAGCGGAATTCATTGCAGCAACTGAAGCATGTAAAGAGTTGTTGTGGATGAAGAGGTTTCTACATGAGCTCGGTTTCAAGCAACAAAGATATATCGTATTTTGCGATAGTCAAAGCGCAATTCACCTTGGTAAGAATTCTTCTTTTCATGCAAGATCAAAGCATATTGATGTGAGGTATCATTGGATAAGAGAAGCTATTAATGACAAGTTGTTTGAACTTGAGAAAATCCATACCGATTATAATGGCTCTGATATGTTGACGAAGGCTCTACCAAGGGAGAAGCTTGAAGTTTGTCGTTTAATTGTTGGGATGGCGAATCCCTTCATGTAGTCGGAAGGGGGAGATTTATTAGGTGGGTTCCTCCCACATGAAGTCAAAGTGGGGCCCCCACCACTTTTGGCTTATGTGGAATTTCCTCACCTGCCATTTCGTCTCATCCTCTTGCTTTCGGCGCGGGAGGAGAAAAGGGGTGAGAGAGAGAGAGATTATAAAAATCTCTTCTCCTCTCAGCAGCGACATTCGTTCGTCGTCAGAGAGAGTTTTTTCTCTCCATTTTCGGTTTTCAGAGAAGCAGCAGCTCCGACGGACGGAGGAGGATTTTATCCTCAAATGCTCAAGGTTTCTACGGCAGTTATCTCTTCCGGCCATTAAGAGAGAAAATTCTGCCGTCATCTCAGATTTGGTGAGATCTATCCTGGTTATTTCCTGTATTGAAATCCATCCTTATTGTGATGATGAAATCCTCTAGTTTTGACTAGAGAAGACATTGCGTTGTAATCCCATTATTCTATAGTGGAAGATTTACCTGGACTGGGTCCCGTGGTTTTTCCCCTTTGGTAAAGAGGGGTTTTCCACGTAAAATTGTGGTGTGTTTTTCCGTGGTTTGATTGTTTATCATTTGCAATATTTATTGTCTGTGATTAATTATTCCTGTTTAATCCACACAAGAAGGGGATAGCCTAAAATCCGAACACTATCTGCCTCCAACAATACTACAAGGAAATATTATCTACCTATCAAACTGTCTATTCATTCATCCGCTTATTTATGAGGAAATACCACTAATAATTGTATGAGGAAATACCACTAATAATCACAATTACATAAGAGATCAGGATTAATTGTTACTCACCAGCATTTCTTTTAAAGAATTATCGAAAAGAAAGATGATCTGATGTGAGATCAATTCAATGTTAGTGAGCATCAAACCAAAAATTTTTCTATAAAGATATGGCCTATTTGGGTGCTTTCCCATCTGGAAGTAGTAGGTGCAAGCAACCAAAACAAAAGCTGGCAATTTCCTCATGCTTCCAATTATGTCCACAACAAGGGAGAACGTCATCATTTAGTCTATTTAGTCGGTTCAAATGGAAAAGTCATTTATTTCATCAAATTAATAATCTTAAATTCCAAAAGAATTTATAGACTTTCTATGATTTATGAAGGACTGGGAGAAGGAAATAGGAAGAAGAAAAAAATATAATATTAGCAAAGAAATCAAATACAAGGAAACATGAGTACAATCAAAGTATTTAACTCAAATTTTCCCTTACAAGAGGTGAAATCTTGCCCATTTAGTTTTACTGTGAACCATGACAAGGGCAGATAAACTTGTTTTTAGGTGTATTCCATGGCACAAGATACCGAAGATAGGTGCAGACTGCATTGATTCCATAGGCTGCAAGGCTTCTGTCATTCTCCGTGACAATATAAGTTGGGTCACCCTGGAATATGTTAACACCCTCAATTATATCCACCAATCGTTTCATGACATTCTTGTAACAAAAATGTTTATCTAGCTAGTATAAAAATCTAACATCACAACTTCTGTCCCCCATTAAGTTCTCAGCATGAATTTAACACACTCAGCATCCAACCTAGCTGCTGCGTGCTCAATTATAAGATAAGAATTGGCCAAAATAGGCATATTCACTTGGTTCTCAATCCTCGGTCCTAGTCCAAAAAGATCTGATCTGGCACAAGCTCAGTATAAGAGGATTAAGTAGGCTATCATTTGACCAAGTAAGTTACCATGCTGCGGAGCAACTGCTTATGATACCTTCCATCAACGAAATACAACGAACCTGTGCATCAGGAAGCTAGAAGCATGATCAACTCCAAATTTGGGCCAAAACTTGGCAAGTGCCCACCATAGTAAATAGTAACATAGTAAGGGTAAGAAAAAATGGCAGTGGCTCATGGTGAGCAGATAAAGACATGCCCATGACGAGGATTAACATGATCTTCTCTCAAAAGTTAATACAAGATTGATTGCGCCTGATGCAGGATTTGAAAGTTCCTCAGATGCATATGTTTATCAAAGACTTCAGCTCAGCAAAGCTCATAGGATTGGCAATCTTCCATCTCATTACATATAGGTTGCGTACCAAACTGAACTACACATAGTTCTTAAACAAAAGGCATATCTCCTATTTCACACTTCAGGGAAACACAAACAAGGAGAAAAAAAAGAGAGAGAATAGAAAATACATAGAATCAACACTCCAACAATTCCCTCCTCGGCTTGTTTTTACTCTCTCTTAAGTTCTCAGTTCTTACTTACAATCATTCCAAATTTCACCTCCTTGTTTCAGCCCAATAGGAGCATAAGTATTGAAGAAATATATTTTTTAATGCTTTTTCCTCATTTTAATGCACAGAAATCTCAGTTGACCAATTCACATGTGTTTTGTAAATTTCTACAGCTTTCATCCTCTAAAATGCTTAAATTGACTTTTCGAAGAGAAAGTCTGGCCCTTAGTCATCGTGTTAGAATTCTATCAATAGGACCATAAGTCTTTAGCCATTCAGAAGCAAGGATATTATTTTCCATGGCATCCTTTGCGACAGTTCCACCACCTGCACCTCCTGGTCTGAAAAATTATTTTGAAGCAGAAGAGATAAAATGCTCATAATAATTAGGAATCATGGATGAAGGGTGAAAGAATTGAGAACTTCTGACATTAGATTTTCATGAAATCCCTGAAAATGGCTGACTTGAGTCAGGGAATCTTTCAATCTGCCGACACGAAAAATGATGAAAAAGGTGAAATAATCATGACCCTTGACTAATATCACAGATCCTAAGGCCATTAGAATGAGCTGAGACACCAAAACATCCATGCCTATGAGTAGTAAAAATCATGAGATTTCATTAATTTCACGAACTTTTCAACAATTGAGGCAACTGATGCACCCTGAAACATCTGAAGCATAATAAAGAGTAAGAACTGACCATGAGTGACTTAGGAAATCTCCGCTAAGAAGAATTCTTTAAAGATTTCTCCTAATGACATTAAGTCCATATTGGCTCAAGATGTTCACAAATGTCTCTTTATTGGAGGGTGTTCTTTTTATTTTTTCCGACAGATATACTGAGGCAATCAAAAGAAAGATTTGGCATGAAGCATAAGCGGGAAGATCCATATCTCAGAATAAGTGCCTTTGGAAATATTGTAGTGAAAAGAATAAGAAGAAGAGAATTGGGTGACAAAGATGAATTTGTTAGCGCAATAGCATACACTATTCAGAGGGAGAGAACTGATTAAAGAGGACAAATTTATGGTTCCAAGGACAAAAATGGGAAAGGAATGGCGTGCAATAGTTCACACTACCCTCCCTCTGCATTCAAAGTTAACTCATCGTTCCTTTATGCATCGTATGCAGTAGTACTTTTGACAACCCAAATAACGAATTAGTCTCAATGTAAGAGAAACTTAAAGCGTGCCTGCAAACATATGGACAGTTTAGAGGTCATTGTACTGGGGTATTGGATGGTACACAACGACGAGAAATAAGTGAATTCAAGTGGAAATGGGAACAGAGGTAAATCGGTAATGCAGAGAGAAATGGGAAGCAATGTAAAGGGAAATAAAATTGATTTATCCGAGGTAAGGATATCAAAAAAATTGATCATTGACTGCAAAAGATGAGGCGTTTAATTTTGATAACTGAGTAGGGGTCATGTAAAAGTGGTCCTTTTCTGGAAAGCGAGTCCAAACAATATTTGGTCAATCAAACATCAAAATACATTAAATACTCTTTATTTATAATTCATATGTGGGAATGTGATTATGTGCACCTAGGTGAATTTAACTTTTTTTAATTTTTTTTATAGAACTGTTAATCTAAATATATTTCACGTAAATCAATTTTTACATTTTTTGAAGATTTTAAGATATTTTTTCGAATTTTTTAAAATCAGTGTCATTTTTAATGATTTAAAATTACTAAAATACCATTAATTTTAGCAAATTCAAAAAATCAAAAAATCACCAAAAATGGTAAAAATTGATACACATGTTAAATACATTTAGATTAACAATTTTACAAAAAAATTAAAAATAAATATTTGCACTTGAGTGTAACGATACTAAGTGCATCCGGCGAACAGGATCACGTTCCTTATATGTGACCCAAAAATCATCGAAGAAAGCTTTTTTGTGGGTTATAGGAAATGTAAATGTCAAGTGATAAATTTTCCATACAGACAAATATGATGCAAGTGCGAGCTAATGTTTTGCTTGTTTAAGCATAGAACATTCATTTTTTGACAAGTTAGATAACATATAATATGATACATTATTAAGCGACGTGATAGTTTTAGAGGGAAAATTTTTCAGCATAACATTGTTTTTTAGCTTGGGCTACCAGAGGCTCTCTCTTAACATTGTTGCTTAGCTTGGCAAAAAATATACACATGATAATTTAACTACCCCGGATGGTTAAATTAAATCAAAAAATACATGAGCCCCACTTTCAGTTGTTTGCCTCTCCTATCCCTCCTGCTTTCACACTCCATTTACCCTTTTGCTGGCTTCTCCCAAACAAATATGGAAAGTGAATCTTGTCATCTGAGTAAGGAGGGAAAACTTTTCCACCTATCCAACCAGGCCTTAATTATCACAGAACTTAATACAGTGGAGACAATCAGGGGACGAGGCATACACAAAGATCATCACATTTCAAGAGATGTGAGAAATGCAGGACAAAAATCCCTTTTCTCAGTCAATGATAGTCACCATAAATAGAATCTCAACTATGAGGAAAGACAATCGATCTCACAAGCATCGGCAGCTAAAAGAAGAAGCGAACTAATTAAGATGAACCAATCCTTGAGATTTTTAGAAGCGTCTTCAACCTCAATTTCGAGACTTAGTAACCAACCAACCACTGAATTTTACCCAATTCTATACTACAAGACAGCCCAACATAGCTGTGTATGCATTAGCACCTGCATATGTTGTTAGATGAACAAATCCCTGTATGTATCTCAGAAGCTATGTGTAAAGACTTACAGTTTATCCACTTTAATTCAATATGTAGGCTTTCTAGTCAACCTTACTAGTTTCTGTGGCTGACGAGGGTAGGTTGGAAACTTATCTCTTCTTCATATATATATATATATATATATATATATATATTATATATATATATATATATATATATATATATATATATATATATAGAGGGCTGTTCCGGTGCAGCATCACTGCACCGGAACAGCGGTGCAGTGGGCCCAAAATGGGCCCCACATGATCTACTCTACCCATTGTATTTAGAATAATGTATTCTATTATCATACCAATTTTCATCCAAATCAGATACTTTAAAGTTGTTATTTACATCAAACTATTTTATTACGTTGGATTTGTACCATTTTCAGATGGGACCCATATACATATCTGATTGGGATGAAAATTGGTGTGGTAATAGAATACATTATTCTAAATACAATGGGTGGAATATATATGTATATATATGGAATATATTCTGGTGCAGCATCGCTGAAATGGGCCCCACATGATCATGAAATCATGATCTACTCCACCCATTGTATTTAGAATAATGTATTCTATTACCACACCAATTTTCATCCCAATCAGATATGTATATGGCCCCCATCTGAAAATGGTATAAATCCAACGTAATAAAATAGTTTGATGTAAATAACAACTTTAAAGTATCTGATTTGGATGAAAATTGGTATGATAATAGAATACATTATTCTAAATACAATGGGTAGAGTAGATCATGATTTCATGATCATGTGGGGCCCATTTTTGGGCTACTGCACTGGAACAGCTCTCTCTCTCTCTCTCTCTATATATATATATATATATATATATATATAGGGAAATAATCCAGTGCATGTGACTGCACCGTGCAGTCCATGCACTATGGGCCCTACCTGATCATAAATAGAAAATCCACCCCACCCATTGTATTTATAATTGTTCACTTTATTAGCATACCAATTTTCATCCAAATCCAACATGTGTGTAGTCCCCATCTTAAAATGGTGCAAAATCAACGTAATAAAATAATTTAATGTAAATATCAAGTTTAAAGTAGTTTTTTCAACATTTAAACCATCTAAAGTATGATTTATATACGGATAAATGAGTGTATAAAGTTTCATTACAATCTAATATGTGTGAGGTCCATTTTACAGCAGACTGCATCGTAATTACGGTCTCGTATATATATATATATATATAGATGCTTGATCATTTCAGGATGGACGCACGACTTGCTCCGTGTGTTCGGCTTGAAAACTTATTTTTTTTTATTATTTTTTTATTTTTTCATGGGTAAGTAAATCTTGGTGTATTAAATCTATAAACCAAGTTTTACCATTTTCGGATGTTTTTAAGTATTTTTTTTGAATTTTTAAACACAGTGGCATTTTTGTAATTTTCTAAGATCCAAAAATGGTGTTAAATATAATGAATGAATTAAAATTTCTATCCATGATCAATATTTTAAAAATGAAAAGGGATATATGGAAAATGATCCGGTACATACGACTGCACTGTGCAGTCGCATGCACCGTGGGCTCCACTTAATCATAAATGAAAAATTCCACCCCATCCATTGTATTTAGAATTGTTCATTTTATTAGCATACCAATTTTCTTTCAAATGCAACATGTGTAGGGTTTCCATCTTAAAATCGTGCGAAATCAACATAATAAAATATTTTAACGTAAATATTAAATTTAAAGTGGTATTTTCAACATCTAAACTGTTTAAAGTATGATTTTTATATGGATAAATGATTATATAAAGTTTCATTGCAATCTAATATGTGTAGGGCCCAGTTTACAACCATCTACATGTGATTAGATCCCTATATATATAAAACAAAAGAGAAGGAAAATAGAAGGAAAGCGCACGTGCGGGAACGGTAGTGACCCCACATTCTTGGATTGAAAGCACCTCCTCGTAAACAGGCTCAATTCAAAGCGAATCGTTCTTTTACAAGGCTTGAACAAGCTACTCAAGCACTGATAAGCCGAGCCACTGATTTTTAAAAAAATTTAAATTTTTTTAAAAATAGTAAAAATTGATATGCATGTTAAATACACTTAGATTAGCAGTCGTGTAACTTTTTTTAAAAAAAATAGGTTAAGTACACCCGAGTGCACTAAGTGCACATGAGTGCACAAAATGTACAGAGATTCCGATTGTATGCACCCGGATGCTAATACCCATTTTTTTATTATAAATTTTTTTTTACACGATTATTAATCTCAATGTATTTAACATGTGTATCAATTTTTACCATTTTAGAAATTTATAGATATTTGCTTTGGATTTTTAAAAATCAGTAACATTTTAGTAGTATGAAAAAAGTTTGAAAAAATTTAAACAATAGATTAAATGCACCTTAGGCATGTCCCACTGGCACAACTATGTCTCCCAGTTACACACTGCTAAGTTCAGCAACATAAGGAACTCAAGGGCCAGTTTCAAATCATATAAAGTTTTTGAATTGAATCTACGTTATCATTCTTAAGCAAAATTTCAATTCTTAAGATAGCTTTTTTGATTTTCAACTCAATTTTATCTATTTTCAATAAAACTTTATTCATTCTTAATATACATCATTATATTTTCATCCCAAATACAGATTTAATATAAGATTCTTGTATTGTTTGAAGAGGTCCTAAACTTCTAGGTAGATCTGTTCATGCATATTGTTTGTTTTCTGCGGGGGTGTTTGTTTTTCAATAAAAATCTTTAACAAAAACCTTTCAATTTAATTAATTATTAGTCCATATTTGGCTTTTTTACTTTTTACTTTTTACTTTTTTATTTTATTATTTTTTCGAAAAAAAGGCTGTGTTGAGTTGGTAGTGAAATTCTAAGTACCGGAAGCCTAACTTTTGGTTAAAATATTTATTAGACAATAATTAGAATGTTTCGCACAATATTTCCCAAATTATTAACTAGTGGAAATATAATAAAGGAATTAATGAGATGTTTAGCAAATTACAAAAGTAAATATTTCATTTAAAGCACATCTGAAACTTGTTTGATCGTTCTCTTCGTCGTTGCTCATAAAAAAGTAATACATTTTTAGCATCTAAACGCATCCCAAATACATAAAATTCATCATAATTATAGAAAAATAACCCTAGAGTAGATTGGTTATGGAATTTTGTCTTTTCTTATTTAGGGTGATATATATTTTCACAAGCTAGCTTAAGCTTTTATCTATACATTTATTTTTTAAAGTAATTTGCATATATACCCACGTAGTTGATCAAAATTGCAGATATACCTATATACGAATTGCATATTACCCTCATATAGTTTAGCTAAAATTGCATATAACTCTCATATTAATAATCGCTGTCAAATGGAAAGTAGTAGGACGTCAATGAATTATTTCATTTCCTAAAACACCATTAAAAACTACCGCTGCCCGCTACTACGATTCTTCTTCATCGTGACCAGACATAACCCATCAGCCACTTGCTACCTTGCGGGGCTGATCAAATCGGTACCACCATTGTTATCGCAAAATTTAGCTATTACGACAGCTGCTTCTTTGTAGCATTGACGAAAGAACACACAACCATCACCAACTCCAGAACCCACTACCCATTGTCGTCTTTTCCGAATCAAGTAAGAACACGGTAAAATCCAGGCAAGCGAGATCTTGCCTAGCTCTGCTTACTTGCTCTTGTTGTCTTACTTTATTTGCAGGTCCCAATCACTTGATGTTGGAGGTTTGCTCTGTGCCAATGTCCATTTACTAGGTTAATGAATTCCAGAACCTCCAACAAAAAAAAAGAAAAAGAAATCCAGAACCAATGTGTAGTTGTATCTAAAAATATACTGACCATAATTTGCATTGTATTGGTGTAATACAGGTTTGGAACCTCCATGGAGATGCAGGCGTAATTACAACTTTCAACTTCCCATGTGCGATTCTTGGTATGTTTCCGTATCTAGAAAATCAACAATTTTAGAATATTAATGATATATTTCATGGAACTCAGGGTTATGAAAATCTCATGTCAGAAGGAAAATTTATTAACTCTATCTCGATTTTATTCGTAACATGTTTTGCAATATCTGAGTAAAAGACCAAGATGGCTCAGGCCATACCTTATGCTGATCCTTCTTTTCATATTATTTTGGCTCGATCTCAACTGGATATCAAGATAAAATCTAGCCTCTGATTCCAGTTCTAATATGGACAACCATTCTCATAGCCCCTCGACTTGTTTGATTCAGGCTACAAAATTTGATTCTTGCAAATGATGGCATATACTGCTCTACTATATTATGCACATCTAAATCTGAAAATTTACTTTGAAGTCGTAAATTTCCTTAAGAGTCACTTGTTCTGAGACCACGTGTGATCATCCAGGATTAGTACATTGACAAAATCGAATGTGTGATATTTAAAAAAAAAAAAAAAAAAAACTTACTTTGAATTTGTTTTGAGTGGTTATTGTGTAGTGTGTGACATATAATCTATTTCCGTCTTGTTCATTTCAGTTTTCAGGGAAAATAATAATTGTTATCTGGAGCGATATCTCTACCATTTTACTAAATTGCTTATCCATCACTACATATCTTCAATTTAACTCTCCGAAATCTTATTCTGTACTCATGTACCATCTGGCTACTCAAGATGGAATGCCTGCATTGCTTCAGTCTGTGGCAATTGTGTTGTTTGGTGTTTATAGATCATCTTTAGCCTGCAACTCTTTTGTGCTTGATAGTAAGAGGATGAAACCACTCATTTGTGAGATCAAATTGCCTTAGTGCATAATTTCGTAAAATCACCTGTGCAATTCCCCTCAAGGGAAAGGGTAGAAGGAATAACCTCCACTATATGGGAATCATAATCAAATTGTTTCCAATTAGTATTGGGTGTGGGGCTGATCTCAACAATAACATGCATGCAATGAAACACAGTTTGTTTATTAGTGGGTTAAATGCGGTTTGGTTGTAGAATTTAACTGTAAAATTTTCATTTTTTGTAGTATTTAACTGCAAATTTTTCATTTTACATAATAGTGGTAGTAACGAGTGTTGCAGATCTATGATTGGCACAGAGCAAACCTTGAACATCATGTGATTTGTAATTTCACCATCGGTAGTAACGAGTCTTCGTCAGAGTTGGAGACGATGTAGATCTGGCCAAATTTGATGAGAATGGCAGCGGGAGATCTTGCTTGCCTGCCTGTGACGGGTTCTTGCCTGATTCGAAAAAGACGGCAGTTAGAAGTGGGGTTCGGAGTTAGTGATAGCCGTGAATTCTTTTGCCAGTGCTGCAGAGGAGTGGCTGCTATAAACATCGAATTTTGCGGTGACAATGGTGGTACTGATTTGATCTGCCTCACAAGGCAGCAAGTGGCTGATGGGTTATGGCTGGTCATGATTAAGAAGAATCGTAGCAGCATGCAGCAGTGGTTTTCAAGGGTGTTTTAGGAAATGAAATAATTCATTGTCTTCCATTTGACGACAAATGTTAACATGAAGTTTATATGCAATTATGATAAAACTATGTGTGGTGAGTGATATGCAAATTACCCTTTCTTAATGAAGTTATGGGGGTTAGCCATTTTTAAACCAAAGGAGAAAAATTTTAATAGATCACAGGTACAAAGCATGAATATTAACTTTGCAAATACTTGGAAGGTGCATAAAATAGAATGGGCAGTAGAGTGAATTGGTAATTTTTTTTGTTTTAGGTATATTAGGTATTGGACAAAATCTAATTTGATGGTTAGGTTCAAAACTAGGTTTCGCGAATGGGATGGGATGAGAATCATGAGATAATAAATAAATGTTGTTTTGATGGAAAAAAATTACATAGAAAAATAAAAAAGTTGTATACAAAATGGAAAAGTAGTTTATTTTTTTAGAATGAAAAATTGTTTTTAGAATTAAATTTTTTTATTTCATCGTGATCCCGTCCATTCATGAACATGCCCTTACCCAAATTAAAAAAATTATTTGTATCCAAACTCTATGGGAGCTAATTAAAACCTGCCAATTCGTGCTTCTATAAAACCCTACCACCAAGGTTAAATATTAAATGCAAGCGTTGTACTCTATTTGCTCTCTGATTGCCGTGTATACAAGTGGACTTGGGATTTTGAAATAATTTTAAGCGAAGTGGTATATTCTTATTTGATAGAGGACAATTGTCATTTGTGAACTTGAAAAATTAATTGTATTTTAAAATTCATAAAAGTTTAGAAGGGTTAAAATATTTTTTAAATCTAAAAGCCGTTTGATCTCGTCCGGCCCAAAAAATATATTTTTTTAATTTTTTTTATGACAAGTAAATTTATGTATATTAAAATTATAAACTAAGTTTTATCATTTTTGGATATTTTTAAGTATTTATTTTAGATTTTTAAACACAGTAACATTCTGTAATTTTCTGAGTTTATAGATTTAATACACATAGATTTACTTGCCTATGAAAAATAATAAAAAATATATTTTTGCGCCAGACACACGGCTGCCTCCGTGTGTACGCCCTGAAAAGATCACGGCTCAATCTAAAATGAACAGGGCCATTCTCCACAGTGTGAACCGACCCATGGTATTATCATTATCTGCGGGTATGTCCTTTTTTTGCCATATGTAACGAACTTCCCACCTGCTGTATATTGCTCATAACTGTAATGATGAGTGGATTTAAAAATTTAATTATCATAAAATTACAACAAAAATACCCGTGGATTTAGACGTCTTGACTTTGTGGCACGGAGACAAGAGGTTCAATTTCAATTATTATGATTTTGAATTTAATTATTATAATAATAAATTAAGAATACCAATTAGAACTGTTACGAAAAGCTTAAACTGGTGGTAAAGCGCACTAGAAATCCTTTTAATATGATTTTTTTTTTTCTGTCATGGATCATATCACTACACTCCTCTTTGAGGGCCAACATCCATGACAATCACTCTAGCAACACTAGTTTAATGGTAGCTCATTCATCTAACAGTAATTTTAATCCAGGCTTTGAGTCGATCCCTCCACCTTTAACGGAATAACTTCACTCACTTATCAGTAACACACTTATCAGTAATTTTAATCTGACCTTTAGATTGCCCCTTTTGAAAGTCAAGCCCATAACCTCTAAGTCCATTTGTCAGGCCCTAATATCATTGTTATGAAAGGCTCGTGTCAATAACTCAGAATCCTTTTGTGTTTAGCACAAACAGATTTCTATGGATTAGAAAACTGTATATATGTGTAAAACCAGATGTATAAGCACTAGTCTTGCACAGAGAAAGGGGTTTAAACCTAAACTTATTCGGCATGACATGGGCTGGGCCCTTGCGTGGGTCTGGTGCATGTAAAACGTCGGAAAGATGCCTCGTATACGACAGTCTGTATGACAGTTTTTGTTCGTCAGGAAAAAAAGAAAAGAAAAAAGATGACAGTTTTTGTGCTGTAGTAGAAACATACAGGACATGCAAAAGAATATACAACATTCATACACAAGAACAAATTAAATGGTATCTTATGCCTTCTTCTTGATACATGATTGCACCCTCTTCCGTATTATTCGGTATTTCTGCTATGGTGAGACAGATACAAGAAGGTCCGAAGAGCCGAGAGCAATCCAAGGCATTTTAGTAACTCGAGATGTAGGAATTAGGAAGTGGTAATTGACGCAGCAGAAGAGGTTTATTTATGGTGCCCGATATCATTATTATGATAAATTGTCTAGTGGGAATTAAGAATTTGCTGTTGCAGGAGGAGAAATGGAAGTAGCAGAATTCGTTTGTGTTGCGGGAGGAGGAGAAATGGAAGGAGCAGAAGTCGTCTGTGTTGCGGGAGGAGGAGAAATGGAAGTAGCAGGTGTTTGTTCTGTGGGAGGAGGAGAAATGGAAGGAGCAGAAGTCGTCTGTGTTGCGGGAGGAGGAGAAATGGAAGCAGCAGGTGTTTGTGCTGTGGGGGGAGGAGAAATGGAAGGAGCAGAAGGTGTTTGTGCAGCCGGAGGAGGAGAAATGGAAGGAGCAGAAGGTGTTTGTGCTGTCGTAAGAGGAGAAGTGGAAGGTGCAGAAGTTGTTTGTGCAGTGGGAAGAGGAGAAATGGAGGGAGCAGAAGGTGTTTGTGCTGTTGTAAGAGGAGAAGTGGAAGGTGCAGAAGGTGTTTGTGCAGTGGGAGGAGGAGAAATGGAGGGAGCAGAAGGTGTTTGTGCTGTCGTAAGAGGAGAAGTGGAAGGTGCAGAAGGTGTTTGTGCAGTGGGAGGAGGAGAAATGGAGGGAGCAGAAGGTGTTTGTGCTGTCGTACGAGGAGAAGTGGAAGGTGCAGAAGGTGTTTGTGCAGTGGGAGGAGGAGAAATGGAAGGGTCAGAAGTTGTTTGTGTTGCAGGAGGAGAAATGGAAGGAGCAGAAGGTGTTTGTGTTGGAGAAGGAGGAGAAACGGAAGGTATAGTAGGTGTTTGTGCCTCGGGAGTAGTGGTCATAGGAACAGACGTGGATGTTGGATCGTCGTTCACCCACACACCGTCGAGGTCGAACGGATAGCTCACTGTAATCTTGGGGCATTCATAGATCTCCAAATAGTCCAATTCTTGTCTCAAAAGCTCAACGTCGAGCTCCAGCAATTCAAGATACTTCAATCGTAGCATCTTTATCTGTCCATAGCATTCGAGGCCTAGATTCTGTAGTTTCTTTCCTCCCCGGATGTACAGCTTCTTCAACTTCTCCAGATTACTTGGCTGAAGCCATTCACCCAGTTTCTCTCCTGGGAAGCACCGGAGGTCTAGCTTCACAAGATTGGGAGGCAAAGCCAGGTCGAGCTCGTTGCCGCTCCATGTGATGGCAAGCGTTTCCAGACTTACAATATTCTTTAGTTGTTTCAAACCATCGCTCTTCTTCTCCAGATTGTTAATACTGATGCTCAACTTTCTCAGCTTACGAAGCTTCGCTAAATCGGATATCTTACAGGCATGAGAAGAGCTAGAGGAGCCTCCGAAAACGAACCCCTTCAACACCGTTAGCTGGGAAAGAGAACTGAGAGCCTTGGGCATGTGGTCGAGCATGTAGCACTCGGAAACGTCCAGATAGGTAAGCCTCTCTAATGACTTGATGTCTTCCGTCAATTCGCTCAAGTTCTGGCAGCCCTTGAGATCCAAGATCTGCAGAAGGTGGCAGGCCCCGATCCATTTCGGCAGCCGCGTGATCCTAGACATCCCTCGTAAACTCAGGTACCGCAGTTTCGCGAACCCATCCAGCTTGTCTAAGATTTCTGGGTCTTCCATTTCGATGTGCTGCCCAAGGTTGTCGTTCTTTTGGGGATCCTTCTCTCCCACGCCTCGGTGATCGTTGTGAACTCCCACCCACTTCCCCAGTTGGAGAACAACCAGGTCTTCGAACTTGGGCAACGAAGCCTTGTCTAGTTTCACGCACTTGACATTGACATTGAACAAAGATTGCAGCGGTGGGGGTTCTTTTTCTTTTTCTTTGGTTAGGGGTTCTTCTTTTTCTTTGGTCAGGGGTTCTTCTTCTTTTTTTTTTCCCATCAGACAAAAAGATTGCAGCGGTGAGGGTTCTTTGGTTGGTTGTGGGGTTCGTTTGGATGATGTTCGGGCGGGAGATTTTAGGTGTGTGGAGTAAGGTTTTTCTAGCAGCCCTTGTTTATCTTTGGTGAAGAGGCATGCACGCCCCAACGGAGAGGTTTCCGGAGTAGGCGTACCTGTTTGATCCAAGCTGAAGAATCCTTCATCTCTGGCCAGTTTGATGATGAACCAACGGACGCGAGGATGCATCTTGCATTTGAGGATGCTGCCCCGGCGCTTGTTGTACACGGGCAAAACGAATCCCAGATCGATCAGCTTCCTGAAGTGCTCTTGTGCAACTTGTTCAGCAGACTTGTCCCCTGTTTCAGCGGCGAACCCCTCCCCTATCCACCAATAGATCAATACCTTCTTCTCGATCATCTTATCCACGGGGAATATGGAGAAACATAGCAAGCACATCTTCAAATCCGGAGGCAGCCCTTCGTATTTCTCCTTCATCTTCTTTTCGGCATCTTGCTCTAGAATCTCCTCCACCTTTTTGTCCTGCTCGGTTCTGACTTCTGATGGTTCCCCGTCGGCACCTACCGTTGTCCCCTCCGATGGGGTTCGAAGATCTTTGGGGTCGATGCATGGTAATTTTTGAAGGTGCTCGGACACTTCCGCTTTGAGTTTTTTCACTTCTGCAACCGTTTCCTTCATTTTCTTGATGTTTTCTTCGTCGGTGGGAGTAGTCCTGCCTGTGTCGTGGTACTCGCGGATCACCTCCATGCTTTCCTGCAGCTCGATAGGACGCAGCGCAGCCCGAGTTATCTCTTCCAGCTTTTTCCTCACCAGCCCTTGGTAGCCCGCAAAGTCTTTGCTAATCTCTCCACGGACTTTCGCAATTTCTAGAGAGGCTTTCTCCATTTCGCTTGGTTTCTTCTTTTCATCAGCAGCCATGATTGCGAATTCCGGTTTGTGACAGCTGCAGATATATATGTGTGTATATATTGCTAGCTATCCCACGATCAAATTAGTCATGCTTTTGGTGTTGAATATATAGCAATGGCCACCAGAAGGATCACTTGATTAGCAACATTAAGGAATGGAATTTCTGTCTTATCTTTGCCATAGCAAAGAAAAGAGTCGTGGGCAGGGGAGAGCTTCCTTTGTTTCACAGAAAACCAAAGAATAATACTCGACTTGTACCTAGCAGGATTCCTTTCTTTCTGATATATATTGGACAGTTCGGGAACAGTTGGTAGTGTTCTACAAATCTAATTATTTCTATTCAAGTAGAGAGAAGAAATGTGTAAATTCAACCCACGAAACCCATCAACCATGAAACAGGTTAACCCAATGTTATAGGTGGAGCCCTACATAATTTTATCTTGTTGGGTGCCTTACCTCATTTAATGAAGAAGTTAGTCGAATATATCTTTCTTTGTTATTAGACTAAGTTATTGTAGATAATTAATTTTACTAATTTAAAAACAATATTTTAAAACCTAACCTACTAATGTTCTTCATTCAAATGTATATTTTTACAATTTAGCAGTTTTTTGTGTAACTCGGCCTATTTTTTGACTCACGTCGCTGATGACGTGAAATTAATTTCGCTTATTGCATTTAAAACCATCTTAAGTTTAACCCAAACAAAAAGACGCATGGGACTCATTTAAAACATTATTCCTAAATAGATAAATGATTGAATATAATTTTATACTTAATGCTGTTGTGAATAGATTTAAACAAATTTGCACAGGAACACATATTTTTAAACCAATTGGTTCACCTGTAGCTCTAGATAAAGATGATTTTCAGTCTCATGATTGCAAAAATGGTGTTCATATGCTAAGGTGAATTTAAACATTTTTCATAGTTTACACAGGTTTACTGTTAAGAATATGTATGATCTACTTAAAACTCTAATTGAAATGATTTTTAATTACATACTAAAATAAATGATACTAAGTAATACATTCAGTTGGATTTTGATTTCAACATCAAGATGAGGGTTATTTGATAATTGATACACACAAGGAAAAGCTAAGTTGGAATGTTACGCGATGACGATTTCAAAAGCCAACCGATCATTTAGTCCAACGTCATTGGTTCTAACACGACATAAAAATCATTTCCAGTACATTCGGATGTAACTATTTTTATGAAATCATTTATCCACGTAAAAATGACATTTTAAACTGTCTAGGTGTTGAAAAATACAAGTTTCATATTAATGTGTAAATTAAACAATTTTATTATTTCAATTTATATTTTACTGCAAACTATGTACATCTTTGATTCAAATGAAATTTGGTCTCTAATTAAAAAAAATACAATTTTGGTGATTTGCGAATACACCAACTTAGTTTAAGTAATTACAAATATATTCATATAATTTTAGAAATTGAAAATAACTCATCTATAGTTTAATAATTGCAAACATGCCCACACTATTATGGCATCGTCATAGCAATGTCACGGCGTAAGTATATTTGTAAAGATATGCAAACTACGTTGATATATTAATAATTTCAAAATTAAGCGAGCATATTTAATTTTTGCAAATACACCCAACTAATTTACTTATCTTTTAGAATATACTTATACAGTGATGGTGCAGCAATAGTGTCATAATAGAGCGAGTATATTTGCAATTGTGGTTAAACTATGTGGGTATATTTTTAAAAACCATGTGAATATATTTATAATTTTTGAAACTATGTGGATATATTTGCAATTATAACCAAACTAGGTGAATATATTTACAAATCACCCATATAATTTTGAATACATTGATTCATTATAAAGGCGGGGCCACATCCATCCACACCCGGGCATATACCAAATACGGGCATATACCAAATACATACCATCATATTGATTGTATTTATCTTATTTTATTCTTTTGACTAAGCATGATCACAGAATAAAGATTTTTTAACGTAAAACCTTCATCATTTACATAAACATATATTTTTTAGGCTCTTCAAAAATATATGTGCAACCTAAGTAGGGTATCCGTGAGTCACCCATTAGAAAAAATGGGTAGGTAGATTCTTATTTTTCTAGAAATAAGGTACGGTAAGTTTTAAGTAAAAAAAATACCCGGTTCAATTAAAATATTATAGGTTCTAAAGTTGCCATACCCAAAATCAACCTAAAAAGTTACGAATATAAGTTCAATATATCTTTTATAAAATATATTATGCATTGAAATACATAGAATATATTCTTTAAACATATAGAAACTTATTTAATTTATCTTTTATTTAGTAGATTTAATAAAAATTTCAAAAATTATATTATTATGGTCTTAATTGAAGATTTTTAAGTAAGATTTATAATGAAATATAGTTAAGTCAGATCTACAATGAAATATAGTTTTTAAATATTAAGTAAGATTTATAATGAAATATAGTTTTTAAATATTATATAAAAACTATTTTCAAAAACTGATTTAGAATAATCCACTATAATTAGAATTGACATGATCTAAAATAGAGTATAATTAGAATTGACATGATCTAAAATAGAGTATAATTAGAATTGACATGATCTAAAATAGAGTATGATATGAATTTTTGAAAATAAAATATGGACAAGGTCGACATCGAACCGAACCCATCTGACCAAAGTTGAACCCTTGTCCAAAACTCCATTCACAGCGTAGTACTTGTTCGTGAATGAAGTGGGAGCCAAAAATCAACTTGGGGCTATGGCCCACCATGTCCTTCCGCTCCTCTTGAATTCCACCACAATCTTTGCAAGTAAATGGGCAACCTCATTCCCATTTCTTAGAAAGTGCCTGATTATTTTAAATCATTTTGAAATTCAGATTGGTCTAAAAATATATTTTTTATTTTTTATAAAATTATTGACTTAGGTATATTTAATTTATAAATCAAGTTTTACCATTTGTTTTGAATTTTTAAATATATAGAAATTTTAATCATTTTAAATTGTTAAAACATGACCAAAATACTCCTGTGTTAAAAATTCAAAATAAATATATACATATTTTCAAAAAAGTAAAACTTAGCTTATAAATTAATTAAAAGAGTGATATTATTAGCCAAGGCTAAGCAAATGTCTTGCTTAGCCTACTTTAAAAAATTCGTTTACAACAATTTTTTTTGTTTTTTCTTTATACATTTGTTTATCTAAGTGTATTTAACATATAAATTAAGTTTTACCATTTTTGGATATGCATATATATATTTTTGAGATTTTTAATTACACATATTCAAAAATAGTAAAACTTAGTTTATATGTTAAATATACTTGTTTAAATAAGCGCATAAATAAAAAACTAAAAAAGTTATTGTAAATGAGTTTTTTGAAGTGGGTTAAGGGATACACTTGCTTAGCCTGAACTAATAGGATCATCCCTCAATTAAATGCACCTAGATTAATAATTTTACAAAAAAAAGTTTTGAAAAAAAGATTAGTTTTTGGATCGGTCTGAAATCGGTCCAAAAATGATAATTTCCCTTTCTTAGAACATAGAGAAAATAGGACCTGCTCGAAACAGCTTCTCATATTTCTCATATCATCAATTAACACTGTTTATTGGATAAAATCTATTCATTGCTTAACACCTAGTTCACTAAAACCATAGAATTACTTTCGATCTCCACATGTAGAGATTTATGTATATATATTGCTAGCTATCCTACAATCAAATTATACAAGCTTTTGACGTTGGATATATAGCAATCGCCGCCACCAGAAGGATCGCTTGATCGCAACATTAAGAAATGGAATTTATTTCTCTTTTGCCTTTGCATAGCAAAGAAAAGAATCATGGGTTGGGGGGAGCTTCTTTTGTTTCACAGAAAACCAAGGAATAATACTCGACTTGTACCTAGCAGGATCCCTTTCTTTCTGATATGTATTGGACAGTTAGGGAACAATTGGGAGTGTTCCACAAATCTAATTATTTCTATCCAAAAGACAGAAGAAATGTGTAAATTCAACCCACGAAACCCATCAACCATTTCTTTGTTCAAATGGGACAGTTTTTAGTGTGAATCCGCCTATTTTTAACTTACCTCATTGATGACGTGAAATTAATTCCACCCATTGCATCTAGAACCATCTTAAGTTTAATGCAAATAAGTCCTCCATGGAGCCTTGTTTCCGTGCATAAAAAAAAAAAAAAAAAGTTTAATGCAAAGAAAAACGGTCTATGGGCCTCATTTTAAAAAAGTGCAAAATAAATATATAAAATAGCTTGATTATATATCAATTTTGAAATTGTATTTTCAACGTCTAATCATCTAAAACATTATTCCTATATAGATAAATGACTGCATAGAATAATTATTACATATTTTATGAAAATAATTATTATATATTTAATACTGTTAGGAATAGCGCGGGTTTCATTCATCAGTTCAGAAGTGCGCAATTGTTGATATGACAGCCTTCTATCAGTTTGACTAGATCGGTTCGATGGCAACCCCCACAACTTGGAGCTCTAAAATTGAATGTCGACGCTGGGTACAGAGGACTGAGAGGGGTAATTGGGTTTGGCGTTGTAATGGGAGACTGCATCAAGAATCTTCTTGCTGCCAGGTGGATGACAAGGACAGAAAAAAAAAGATCCATTACCGATGGAAGCAAAATGATTGAGGCTCGGAATCAGATGGTTGCAGAGTTGGAATGGACGTTCCGTGGTGCGTGAATCTGATTCTCTACTTCTGGTAAAGATGATCAACCAGCCAGGTAATATTCGATCTCACATCGGCCATGTTATTGCAAGCACCAAGGAGGGCAGTAGAGTTTTTTATTTTTGTACTTTCTCCCATGTAAATAGATTAGGGAACTCAGTGCCGCATTCCATTGCAAATTTTGCTTTCGAGGGGGGGACCGCGCTATGTGAGTGGAAAGGAGACTTTCCTCCGTGGAAGGCTGAGGCTACGTGTAAAGACCTATGTGTTTGAATGTTTGATGCTGTCTTGGGGGCTGTGCGTCCCTGGTCTCTCTTGTGGGCTGGGGAGCCAAATCTCACCCACTTCCCATAAAATAAATAAAAAAAATGCACATGAATACATATTTTTAAGCCAATTGGTCCACCTATAGCTCTAGATCAAGATGATCTCATGATTACACAAATGATGTTCATATGATATGG
The DNA here is from genome assembly GCA_030490835.1 of Annona cherimola. Classification (NCBI taxonomy): domain Eukaryota; kingdom Viridiplantae; phylum Streptophyta; class Magnoliopsida; order Magnoliales; family Annonaceae; genus Annona; species Annona cherimola. Next base: position 18,472,872 of record CM059975.1, on the reverse strand, counting down.
TGAATTTAAATATTTTTCTTAATTTACATAGGTTTACTTCTAAAAATTGCATGACTTACTTAAAACTTTGATTGAAATGATTTTTAATCACACGATAAAATAAATGATACTAAGTAATATATTCAGTTGGAATTTCTTTTTGGAGGAAATTCAGTTGGATTTTGATTTCAACACAAAGAAGCCGACCATTTGATAATTGACATATGTACACAAGGAAATGCTAAGGTGCAACGTAGTGTAATGCAGTGGGCTGAAAAATGGAACACGCGTGATGATGATTTCAAACGCCAACCGGCGATTTAGTTTAACATCATTGGTTCTAGACATAAAAATCGTTTAGACAAGGATTGCGTCCTTACAGCTACTTTGTTAGTAATATTGTTAGATTTACACTTCCAGAGCTAGAATTAGAATATGTAGTTGTGTCAAGTTGTAAATATAAATGGGGTGTTTGGCGAATATAAAAACTTTTCTAACAAAAACTTTTCAATCTTTTTGACTACCCTATTTTTAAATTATTTTTTTTATATTTTTATATACCATACTTTCAATCATTTCTATGCAGTTACTCATATAACTTACCTATCTATTTTAATATTATTCTCTTTACTTTTCATCATTACACTATTATATTATATTATTTTCTGCAAATTCAAAAATTTTTACATCAAAAATTTTACCACTTCCCAAACACACTCAAAGAATAAAAAAATATTGACCCATTAATATCTTAAAATGGGTAGGATATGAGTAGGCTAAGTTTCTATTTTTTTGTACATAAGGTATGGTAGGTGTCAAGTAAAAAAAATACTCTATTTAATTAGGATATTCTAGGTTCCAAGGTCCGGGTATCCGAAATTGACTCGAATTACTATATGAATTCAATATATCTTTTACGAAATATATTGTACATTGAAATACATAAAACATATATTTTAAATATGTAAAAACTTGTTTAATTTATCTATTATTGAGAAAATTTAATAGGTTTATTTCAAAAATTATATTATTGTGGTCTTAATTATAGTTTTTAAGTAAAACTTATAATGAATTATAGTTTTTGAATATAATAATAAAAATTATTTTAAAGAATCGATTCGGAATTGAAGTCGAAACTATCACAATCTTAAAAACTGGGATAAGGTAGGGTTAAAATTAACTCAATCTAAATTAAGATAGGGTGAGAGTTTTTTAAAAATAGGATATAGGCAAGGTGGACACTAAACTAAACCTATTTAATTCAAGTTGCACTCATACCCCAAACCCCATTTACAGCACAACACTTATTTAGCCAAGCAACTAGATCAATGAGGATTGAAATGATAGTCCTTATAAAAAGGATCACCAATAGAACTTGGGGCCATGCCCCACCATGTCCTTTCACTCCTCTTGAATCCCACTACAATCTTTGTAAGTAAATGGGTAATCTGATTCCCATTTCTCATAAGAGGCCTAATAATTTCAGGTTAGTCTGAAATGAAGTCATTTCAAATTAGTTCAAAAATTTTTTTTAATAAAACTATTATTCTCGGTATATTTAATCTAGAAACTAAGTTTTTACTATTTTTGGTGATTGCATATATTAATTTTGGATTTTTAAATGCATGGATATTTTAGTCATTTTAAATTATGGAAACATGATTAAAATATTCTATGTTTAAAATACATATTAAGAACTTGATTTATAGATTAAATATATTTATATCAAAAAAATTTTAAAAATAAAAATATATTTTTTAAACTGATCTAAAATGATCATTCTCCTTTGTTAGAACATGGAGAAAAAGGACTAGCTCGAAAAAACTTCTCATATTTCTGATAGCATCAAGTCACACACCTCTACTGGATGCAATCTATTCATTGTTTAACATCTAGTCCACCAAAACCATAGAATCACTATTGATATCCACATGCCTGAATCCAAATCCACCATCCATCTCAGTCCCAACATCATGGCTTTCACCTCCATCCAAATAGGTTTTAAAGTGCCCCTTTCAGACCACATTTGGTAGCCAAAATGTCCCACTCCAATCATGGAGAGCCGCCCCCAAAATCCAAAAAATTGTCCTTTAGATAGACTCCAACATCAACATTCAGTTTTAAGAAACCATACCTTGGTTTGATCCCATTTATTGAGCTTCTTGCCAGGTTTAGCTCCCCATCTCCAAACCATGGTCGAAAATTGGTAATGATGTGAATATGCTATGCACCATTTAACTATGTCCAAGAAATAGTCGAATTGCCATCGACCAGCCATCCATCCTTACTTGCTAATGGCTCTAACAGATGGTGATGTAAAGCTTAAAAGGATAACAACTCCTCTCGTTTGCTAGCTTAGCAAGAATTTCCTTCAAATCATTAAAAAATTAAGTTGACAAATTACCAAAAACCAAAGTATTATATAGATTTTTTACCTTACAACAGTCCTAGGAAATGTGGAAAGTGTTCTCAATATCAGTCTGGTGGGAGTAAAGAGGACAAGTCAACACTATTTGGACTCCCCCTTTTTGCAAGTTGGATCTTGGGGGAAGAGCTTTTTAAAAAAGCCTCCATCAAAAATCTGTAGTTTGTTTGGGATCTTCGAATGAAGATTTGAATCCCTTTCTTGTCCACATCCTGAATTGGAGGTGTACTACCTAAGCAAACAAGTTAATCGATTGTTTTGAGGTTAAGTTTAGTCCATGAGATGTGTTACGTGTGTATTGTATTTTGCATAGTTTAGTTAAGTGAGTTTAAAATTACATATCCTATATAGTTTGGTTGTGTGAGACTGAGATTACATATTGGTATTGCATAAGAGTTATAGGAGTTTTATTTATAAGCAGATCAATTAAAGATTTAGTAGAACTTTGAGAAGTGTCCTGTTGGGGAGTGAGAGAGGTTATCAGAATATTTTTGTTTAAGGTGTATGAGGCATCCAGAGAATATGTGTGAGGTATTCTTTTGCGTATCTCTATAACCTGTTTATTATAATAGACTGTTATCTTTTTTCTGTGGTTTTTTCCTTCTTAGTTTGAAGAATTTTTCATATAAATCTTAGTGTATCGTTGTGTTTGATCTTGCTACTAGTTTCTTTGATCTTATTTTATTTTGTGTGTGCTTCCATTGTGATCAATGTCAATCCAAATTATGTTTCCTAACAAGTGATATCAGAGCGAGGTTCGTGATTGGAGAAAGGATTCCAATTGGGAAAATTTGGAAGTAGTTAGGAGAGATTGCAGGCCGATCGTGTTGATCGACAGATCTGTGATCGTGTGGACGGGCAGTGAGAGCAAATGACAACGATTTTTCTGGCTTCGGTTTTTCAGTGACGAACCGAAGAAGGAGAAGAAGCAGCGGCGCAGAAGGTGCTGAGCGAAGAGGTCACCTTGACGGCGGCAGACAATAAATTCCAACGTCGCGTCGAGCAAAGGCAGTTCGTAGCAGAAAATCGGCGGCCAGATTTTTTTGTGCAAAATTGACCGTGCGCAGCAGTTTTTGGCAAATCATTTTTTCGGTGACTTGAAAAGTTTTCAGGTGCAGTGAAGTTTTTTTTGGTTCCTGTGATTTCCGGACAACAAAAGTAAGGACGGTTGTGGCGTACAACATCGGCAACAGAAGAACCAGCGGCGAACCGGCAACGCCGCAGCATCTAGACAAGTGGGTTCCTCATTGAAAATGGAGAAGAGAAAGAAGATGGCGGCTTTTCTAGCAAATCTGGCCACCAGAGGGCAGTCCGATGAGGTGGGATCGGAATCCGGCAAGGGCTCTGATCAGCAGACCAAGGACGGACGACCAGTGGTGGTTCATGTGGTGGCTGGGGCTCTTGTGGTGGGCTTGGTAAAGGAAGGAGACGAATGGATTGTCATCAATCACGACGGACAGAAGCTATTTATTATAAATAATAGATTTTGTTTTGCTTGGATATTATGATCCCATGTCCGATTTTGGGTGATCCGGGTATTGATTTCTATATTTTTGGGTATTGTAAGTGCAATTGTTTCGAATATGCAAATCTGATAGGTGGTTTAGATTAATGTGGAGCAAGAGGACTTAATGGAGCTACGAATATTCAACATTGATGGGGAGATCTGGCGAAGATGTGTGCCTTTTGTGAATGATGTAGATCAAAAGAAAGCTACATCATTGGATGTGGTTAGATTAGATTACATAGATCGAAGGTTGACCAAGAGAAATCAAGTTTGATTTGTTTTGAAGCAACAACTGATAAGCAGATCTAGTGTTCTAATAATCTATGATTGTGTTAATGCTGAGGATGTATGGAGAGCACATGGGGCTAAATTAGTTTTCCTAAGCTCTATGTCGGACAGTGGTTGTGAGATCTTGATAATACATGGGCATTGAATCATAGAGAGCCTGAGGAGTCATGTGAATGCAATTGTGTTGGAAAATAAATGCAATTCGTGTTGTTTGTTGTTTGTAACTGATGTATGATCAAGTACAAGATTGATGCCCTGATGCAGATTGAAGCGTAATGTATGTAGAATTCAAGCCAAAGTGAAGATTTGTTATGTGTGTCTTATATTCTGCGTAGTTTAGTTAAGTGGGTTTGGAATTATGTATCTTCCATAATTTAGTTGTGTCGGACCGAGACTGTGTATTGGTATTGTATAAGATCTATAGAATTTTTATTTATAAGTGGATCAATTAGAGATTCGGTGAAACCTTGAAAGATGTTCTATTGAGATGTAAGAGAGTGAGTTATTAGAGCATTTTTATTCAGGGTATGTGTGAGACATCTAGAGAATATGTATGTTTCTCGATAACCCATTTATCTTAATAGATTGTTATTTCTCTTCTATAATTTTTTCCTTCTTAGTTTGAATGATTTTTCATATAAATTTTAGTGTTTCTTATGTGTGATCTTGTTACTGGTTTCTTTGATCTTATTTTATTTTGTGTGTCCTTCAGCGGTGATCAGTATAAACCTGAATCACGTTTCCTAACAAGATGCATCCATTTCGAGCTCCCATTAGTTTGGGGTAGTTAACGCACAATTGTCAGCTATGGCCATTGATTGGACGAAATAAGATGTGAATTAAATGAATATTGTAAATGAGGAGGGGTTTTCGATATTCGACGTTGATCATATATGGCCGGACCGAAGTTGTAGGGACTTTGGCTGCCCGTTGCACGATTAAAGTCGACTGTCCGATTGAGAGGAGAGATGCTGTGCCGTTGAATGAGATTCTACGGATGTTTTTCACAAAAGTCGCTGAGGTAAGATCATACAACAGAAATGAAAAAGAAAATCACCAAATCTATTTCGTCCGCCCTCTCCTCTCTCATAAAATCCCGATGTTGCCATCGGCCCGCCTGCCGGAGCTCTTCATAGCTGTCGTTGCCACTCCTCTCACGATAGTCCCGTCTTCCTTCTCTCTCTTTCCCATTTCTCATCTTCCCTCCATGAGAGATTGCCGTGTAGCCGCGTGAGAACCCGGGAGCCTACCATGTATGTCCCCGTATTTCCCATTGATAATCTCTTTTTGGAAAAGTATTCTGAATTCAGGAGGAACGAGATCGAAGCGATGAAGAAGAAGAATAAAGAGCGTAGTGGAGACTATGGAATTGGATTGAGAGAAGGACGAGCCACGGTGAAATACAACATAGACGATGAGGAGCTGAGGTGAGCTTGCCAGGCGGCCACTGAAGGCGATGGGAGGAAGATTCAATAGAATTTAATAACGTAATAAACATACAATAATTACAAAAAAAAAAAAGAAACAAGCTAATTTCCAAAAATAAAATCACTATAGATAAACGGATATCTTGCATAGACGAAGCAAACGCAACTTTTTCTTTTTTTAAAAAAAAAAATTAATATGAAGAAACAAAAGGAAAACATAGAATGCAAAATCCAATTCCTTTTTATCCTTCTTCTCTAGTTCCCAGAAAAAAAAAACCTGATTGCTTTCTTACTAATCTTCAATCGGCCAAGTGTCCTTGCAATTTCTCATGCGTGGATTTTGGACACTGGCCAATTGAGATTTTTTTATGGTAAAAATTGTTGAGTGCTTGTAGATGAGCTAGAGTGGTGTTGAATACGCTGCCACATTGAGCAGATAGCCATCGTCGTTGATGCTGTCGGTTTGGGGTCACTCTTTTCAATTGCAGTTGTTGTTGTCGTTTGGCAGATGATGGATGTTATTAGAGGAGCTGCAGACGACTTTAGAAGATGGGAGATGATGGAGATTTTTCAGAGGAGCAAGGAAGATAGGGCTGGTGAATTTCGGTACAATGGCAGTCGGCATTTTGACTTTCCTACATCATCCGGCAGATTGGAGAAGCAGAGTTGCTGGCTTGCATCCAACTGCCTGGATTAATGGAGGCCCACTGCCGGGGGTGCCAACTTCAATGAAGCCAGAAATGGTGAAGACGAGCATGACAATTACAACTAGGTTTCCATGGGAGAAGTGTTGCTAGCAAATGAGATCTGATCGGTGGTGGTCGATGATTCCTATTTTAGAAGAAAAAGTTGTAGGTCGGTGATTGCATTGCTTGGTAGCTTGCCGCAACTTGGAGAGTATGCTATTTGCTGAAATCGATTTGTGGGGGAGTGGGGAGCAAATGCTTGAAATGTTAGAACCTGACAGCATTAGGCCTTAATGCTCCCGGTTGTATATACTTATTTTTTAATATTTTTAATATTTTTTTAGACAAATGTTAATCTAAACATATTTAACATATATATATATATACATATATCAATATATATATATATACATATATCAATTTTTACTATTTTTGGAGATTTTTAGATATTTTTTCAGATTTTTTAAAAATCAGTGATATTTTAGTAATTTTAAATTACTAAAATGCTGCTTTTTTTTAAAATCCAAAAAAATCTTAAAAATTTCCAAAATTAATAAAAATTGATACAAATATTAAATACATTTACTAACAGTTTCATGAAAAAATTTCAAAAAAATTTCAAAAATGAATATATGCACCCGAAAATATTGAGCCTCAATGCTCCCTTAAGCACTAGATTATATTTTAAAATGTTAGGCTGCTACTTGGATAGCTATTAGAATTAATTTGTTGATTAGCGGAAGAAGGATGAGGAGAAAGGAGAGAGACGAGACTACGATAAAAGGAGCACCATCAATGACGATGAAGGGTGAAACTTGGGCTGAATCGAGCCCGATTCAGCTCGCCAAACCTTGATTCGGAATTGTGTTCAAACTTACTTTTTTCCAACTCGAGTCGGATTTTCTATTTGTGTTTTTTATAAAATGTGTTATATATAATATTTAAATAATATTTATTTGTATTTTACATATTTATATAATTTATATTTATATTTGAATACATGTTTGACATATTATAATTATATTATAAATAAAATCTATTATTTTTATTTTTATCATTTATTTTTACATCCATTAATTTTATTCTTTTATCTTATTTTTTATGTTAATTTTTTTAAAAATATTCTTTATATTGCTATTTTTAAAAAAATTTATAACTGCACTATATATTATTATGTTTATTTACCTGACTAGTTATTATTATATATTTATATAAAATTCTAAACTTATTAATCTTAAATAAAATATAAATTTATAAATATAAATTTCAAACCGAACTTGTCTTTCAAAAGTATAGTAAGGATTTAAGTTTTACCAATAAAATTAAAATTAGAGTTAATATTTTATAAATATGAATAGGTCAACATGAACCCGCGTTTTATACCACCGGTGGTGCCGTACGACATGGATAAGGCATGAAGAACTCGAGAACTGTACCATAAGTTGTTGTGCCAGTACAACGTTGCGGTACAACCCACGGCAGTACACAGTAGTATTCACAGCTCACAAGTTGACTCGATCCGCCCGCAACACATGTTGCACAGTTCCGGAGACATTGCTTCTGAAATGATTCAGGAGGGACCAAACTCCCCCGTATCGCGATTGAATAACGGCAAGTCAATTTACATTTTGGATTTTTACAGAATATTGTATATAGAATTTACATGGTTTAATTTGGATTTAATCTAGTATTGATTGTAGACTGCAATATTCAATCTACGATTCCACTTTCCAAATTCAAGTGAAAGGGTTTATTTTGTAATATCTGGTAATTTAAAAGATCTATTATCTAAATAGTTAAACTATACGTGAGGACTAGTTTATTTTGCAAATACAACTGGGATATCAGACTCATTTGTAAATAGAGTTACACAGTTTATTTATCATTATTGTTAATGTACTTAAAATTTTGAAATAGTAGCAAATGTGTTTACGAATATATTATTTAAAATTTTGAAATAATAGCCAATGTATTTACGAGTATATTACTTAAAATTTTGAAATAATAGCAAATATATTAAATTTAATTTTGTCACCATGATCTAAAATAAACGCTATAATGTAAAATCCCTAATTTTTAAATGATTTTCTAAATCGATGTAATATGATAGGTGACTCGGGATTTGATAATTATGTAAATTTAGATGTTTTTATATTTGCCAGTTCGTTAGTAGTGGGTTGATTCTGATATGTGAAAAAATAGGGGTAATTTTGTAATTTACATAAAGGTAAAAATTTCGACGTAAATGCTGTGGAGATCTCATATTAATGGTAGAAGGGATATTGGTTATATTATTTACTTATGGACTTAAAACACCCAAGTTTGATATTAAACGGGCTTTAAAGGGGGTTTAATATAAGGAGGGCTTAAGCGTTATATTAAGGGGGTTTAAGAGGAACTGAAACTAGAAATGGGCGTACAACGTTCATAACGGCAGGATTCTTGAAAAATCTTTTAGAAAGAGAAATTAGCAAGGGCATTAGTTAGAAAGAGAAAGAAGAAGTATGTGGACCAAGATAGCAACAAAGAAGAAAAGAATGGCTAATGAATTAAAGAGGCATGTAAAAATAAGGAGAGAATTGAATAGAGTTGCTAAATAGGGAGAGATGAATTTTTAATTTACAGTTCTATATGTGAAAAATATAATATACTTATTTTGTGCTAATATTTACATCAAAAATATATATTTGGCAAAGTAGAATTATTAATTGAGATGTATATATTCAATATATTGTTGGCTCATGTGAAATAATAAATGAGGCCCGCAAGAAGATAATGATACTAAGAGATACATTTAATTTAATATGAAAAGGCAACCCAGTGGTGAAATAATTCTCTAGCAATGCTAAGGCGCAATTTCGAAACACGATAGGTTGAGTTTTGTTGTCATCTATTTGGGAGCTGCGTCTTCTTGATTCTTAAATGGACCTTTCTTTTCAAGTTTAATAAGTGGAGTTGTATCTTTAGAAATTTCTTAAATGGGAGTAGATTGTCTTCTTCCATTGATAAGAATATCTCAATGCCTCATTGTAAGAAATTTTAAGATGAATGTAAATATACTAATAAAATATTTAATATGAAAAGAAAATGCATTTAATGTGAAATTTCTAAATATTTGCGTTAAGGAGGATGGATGAATGGGTGTGCATTAATTTTGGAATTATAAATAAAGTGTGAAGACAAAGGAAGGAATTGAAATCCATTTCCAATTTGGAAAAATAGTAGTGGCGGCTAATGGGTTGAGTGTCCAAACAAGGAAAGGTCAACGGAATTAGAGGTAAGAAATTTTTTTCTAAATTTTATATTATTAAAAATATGGTAGATGGAAGAAAAAGTGATATTGATATTTTATTGAGTTATTTAGATCTAAATTATGGAATTATAATTATATATAAATTAAACTTTGTTGTGATATTAAATATATCATTTAAGTTTTCTATCAGGGCTGTTAGACATTGTATTCAGGTTGAGCACATTATAATTTTCGAGTTTTACAATATTATAATGATGGGATCCAAGAGTTTTATGTGAATTTATAATATTAATAAGAAGTGAAGTTGGATGATTTTATGCAGTTATATCCATATATATATATATAACACCATTATATATATATATGGAGATTCTTTGGTATTTAAAATTGTTATGTGTTATATATATATATATATATAGGGAACCGTATATATATATATATATATATTTAATACAAATGGCTAGATAGTTGCATGGATAAAAGAACCATACAATGGACCATCCTATTATTCCATATACATGTATGATTTTAATGAAAATAGACGAACATGTTAATATGGCATAGATGGTGGAACAGATGGTCACATTATTAAAATAATTTTTATTAAATAATATTAGTATGTGTGTACATGTATGTTGATTAATATAATGAGTGCATGGACATGAAATAAATTGAATGTATATTAATGATATAAGCTATATTGATGAAATTTTATTTGCATTATCATGATAAAGGACTGAAAAGTTGAACTTTGAAAGCTAGATTTAATGAAGAGAAAGGTTTAAATTAGGTTTTAAGAATTTCTACATTTTCCTGTGTATGTGACGGATTGTGTTTTGTATTTTCGTGTGAATGTAATAGATTTTAGTTTCAACAGATTTCATGCGATTTGTTTGATTTTGAGCATGTTTGGATGATTTACTCAGCAATTTCAATTTATACAGTTCATTTGTGTCGGAGAAAGAATGATTTAGCATGTCATAAGCATAATATTTGAGTGTATGACCACAACATGAGAAAAACAGTTTAAAGTTATGGTTAAGGGCTTGCACATATGGGATGAGAGTGATTCCTGCCTGTAGACGATTGAGTTAAAGAGAGCATTGGCATGTTAAATGTATATGAAAATTTTAATATTTCAATTTATTGTTGAGTTGATTTTTAGTGTTTAGCAATTTTTATCCACTATCCTACTTATTGAGTTTGCTTGGATTCATTCCAATATTTTATTTTTTTAGTTAATAGGAAAAGTAAACGATGCAAGATATTGCAGGTTTCAGCAAAATCATAAAAATTGGGTTAAATATTTATTTAGATTTAAGTTCTTTTGAAGTTAAATATTTATAGTTTGGTCGTTTGAATTTATAATATTTATATAGTGAGATTAGAAAATAATTTTGATGGACATTCAGGAATTTAATATAAATTTTAGTTATTATAAAAAAATGTAATTATTGATTTAATATTTTCACCGCAGCTTTACCGATCATGCCAGTTTTTAGGCAGCAATGTTCGGTCACGGGAGATACTGGCGGGTGGTGCATTACGTTATAATTACTAGATAGATTATAATTCTGTATAATCATTTCTGTCCATAACAACCAGTGATGAAATTTGTCAGATCCAAAATTTAATATACTTATAGTTAGTCCATTTATTAATATTTTAAATATATAAAAAAAATTGCAGGATAAAGATACAGATACCCAGAGATTTCCAACAAGGTAATTAATTAGGTAGGTGGTTGCCTACGACGAATCAAAATTCCTGCTTCCTTCATTTATGAAAACATATCCGTTATTTTCAGAATAAATTCGGTCATTCCAATTGCACCAAGCCTAGATCTTCATTTTCAACAGTGCACAAGTCTCTGATATGAATATGTGATACGACAGTTAAGCGCACATCACAAGAGCATTTTTCCTTTCAATATCCTAATTAAGAGTTTGCTAAGTGGCATCTGCCAAAGCAAAAAGAAATATTGTGGCTGGTGAAGAAATTAACTAGAATGCGCGCAGTACAAGTACAGCACTATATAAGTCCTTGGCACCCTGTACTTCCCTCAAATTCTCATTCTGTTATAAGAAGTCCAGCTGCGAAGGAGGAATAGAGCTGAAATCCCAGATCAAAATCATCATTGAGTGCAGCGTTGATGAACTACTCAAGGCTCAAGCACTGCTAGTGCAAGCCAGCTAGCTAGCAGTGAATACTTCTTGCATGGCTTTCAATTCATCAGCGCTGCACCCAATAATGCTTTGGAAATTTTGGGCAGACTTTTACTCGATCAGGTGGGCCAGAAATTCCCAAAGATTAGAGGCAGACATGGGAATTTCGATTCCGCTGGAAAAATCAGGTTAGTAGGTTCCCCCGGTTTTCGGTTTCTGAATCTTGATCTCTCTTGACGGTGGTATATACAGCTATTTTCTTGGCCCTAAAGCAATTAATCTTTGAGAAGATTTTAAAGAAATCTTAAGCTGAGATGCATGGTTTGCCTAGCCCGCACGTGTTGGGCACACGTGCTAACATAAACATTGGATCAATAATGGGAGTTCTCCCCTAACCTTTCCCCTGCTTTTTTTTTTTTTTTTTTCCCCCCTCATGTTGCTCCACCATGTGGGTGAACAAAACCTGGAGAAGGGGAAGAAGAACCAGGTAAAAATACTGTTTCAAAGATGGAAACAAGTCACTTAGTCAACGATATTTGCGTGCGATCTACGTTGCTCCTTGCTAGAAAATTTTATTTACTTCTTAGGTAATTATTAGAGCCAACATATTGAGAAGAAATGGAAAATAATAATTGAAATCATTTTCTAAAAGGGTAGACATCTTTTACATTTTTTAGAATAATAAGATACCTTAATTATTCTAAACAACCTTGCTTCTCTTATCAATATCATTTATGTTTTATTGATGTCAGCCAACGTTCCAACTATTACCTTTTCTTTTTCCCTTTATATGCCTTATTCAAAATTGAGGCCACAGTGAAAATTGCAACAAATGATTGAAGCTGTTTTTTTTCTTTTTTTCCCCCCGAGGATATTGAAGCTGTTCTTAATTTTGCAGGTGAAGGGAAATATTGCAGTGTTTTGCAAGCGAGCCAAAATTCCGGGATGCGCAAGACTCCATTCCACATATTTGTCATTTGCATTCACACAGAGGCATGATTATATAAGGCGGGCCGCATGGTTTTATTTACCTATTTGTTTTTAAAACCATTATTTTAAGTGTATTTAATATTTCGAGTTTTTTCTTTTTTAATATATATATGTATATATTTAATTTCCAGTATTGGGATATTTTAGTAGGGGTTAAAATGATTAAAATACATGTATGTTTAAAATTAAAAATATATACACGTCACTGAAAACGGTAAAATTTGGTATACAAATTAAAAAATTTTAGAATGACAATTTTAATTAAAAATAAAAAATAAAAAGGTGAATGGGCATGGTTGCCACCATTATTCGGTCTGCCGCATGGTATCGAATCACGTTTGTAAATTAGGGGTGTGTTTGGTAATGAGTAAAAAATGTCAACTTAAAACTTTTCAATATAAAACCTTTCACTCTCTACAATTATAATATTTTTTAATTATTTTTTCACATTTTCCCATACAACTGCCTTACTATTCAATCATTTCTACACAATTAACCTATCTATTTTAACTTTATCATCTTTACTCCTTGTCATTATCCATATCATATCACATCATTTGACAACTTTTACTCCCTAAAACTTTTTATCAAAAGTTTTATCCATTCCCAAACACACCCTAGGTATACATATTGAAGCCTGGTCTTTTCATGAAGCCGTCCGTCCGGCTCAAAAATAGGTTTTTATACCGCGCGCACGGAGTGATGCGGCCTAAAAAGATCAAACCACATACATATTTGCATCCACCTTAAGTAGACGGCTGGAAACACGATATAGACTATGGCTATAGAGTAGGGGCATCTTTGTTTTTTTCAATACGCATAGCTAATAGCTTTGCTATTTTCGAGTGTGTTTGATAATTTATAAAATTTTTGATAAAAAGTTTTAGAAAATAAAAATTATCAAATGATGTGATATGATAGGAGTAATAATGAGTAGTAAAGAAGATAAAGTTAAAATGGATAAGTTAGTTGTGTAAATAGTTGTGTAGAAATGATTGAAAAACAGGGTATTTGTATAGGAAAATGTGAAAAAATGATTAAAAAATATAATAATTGTAGAGAGTGAAAAATTTTAGATTAAAAAGTTTTAACTTGACATTTTTTGTCAATTGCGAAACACACGCTCCATATGCTTAGCTGCACATAGATCTTGCAGCGATGTCTCACTATCCTCCCACTTCACCAGCGTCGAAACAGTCGCACACGCCTCGATGCAAGAAAACCTCCGCATCGGCGTCCTAACAGCTAGCTCCGGTAAGATCCCCCCGGAATCTATCGCCCCCCTTTTCTCAGCAGCTAGTTTCTTGGATAGCTTTCCTGACAGGCCTTGCGGATCTAGTCGCAATGGGAAAATGTTTGAGTTACCTTTTCACGTCTAGCTCCCAGTCATGGAGGTTCCTCAAATGCACGGTGACAATGAACCACACCGGGAATGGAAAACCCAAACCCTAGCATTGATCAGGCAGCGAAATCATGAGCAGAGTCCCCATTCTTGCATTAGATGGAGGGGCTGGGCCCCTCCATCTTATCAGAGTAACACGCTTTATAAGAAAGCAAGCTACACCTTTGTAGAACATGTTGGGCCCCTATAGTTAGCTCTTCTGATTAATTGACTCGTTGAGTTTATCAGAGATCTTTGCATGGGTTAGATAGCCAGCTATGGTGTATAACATGCTACCAGTTACTTGGGATTTATATCGAGATCCTTCAACAAATTAACAATATTGCATGCATTTGGGTTCAATGTCCATTATATTTAGTCAAGGTTTTTCATGAGGGTCAGCCCAGGTCAAGAGCTATTGATTCTTTGAAGCTATGGGTCATATCGTTTCCAACAGGCCCACTCAATATTTCATAAAATATTGGTAAAAATCGCATCAGCGTGTAATCAATTCTCGTCAACATATATTAACAGTCTAGTTCTCTCAAGCTTAGTCAAATGAGGAAAGAACTATGGGCATTTGCATCAGCACATAAAATCAATTGAGGTAGAGGCCTGTCAATACTTGTCAAATAAGCTCAAAGTTTCGTTGGCCCACAACAGGAGTAACCCAGAACTAGCAGTAATTGCTAACAGCTTACCAACCTATATTCATGACACAAACTAACTGCGTGTTTTTTAATACAGAAACTTTTTAAACTAAAATTTTCAACTCTTCTAAAATAAAAAAAATCAATATAAAAAACTTTCAACTCTTCATAACTATCCAAATTTTTTTTTTTTCACTTCTTCCTATATAATTATTTTTCGTTTCAATCATTTCTACTCAACTACCTATAAAACTAACTCGTCTATTTTATATATTTTTTATTTTTACCAGTCATCATTACCTCTATTATATTATATCATTTTTTTTCATTTCAAAAATTTTTTTCACCAAAAATTATTTATTAAAAAATTTGTTAGTTCCCCAACACAACCTAAATCACACTTAAAAGGTCAAAATGATCAAAATACACAGCATTTGTAAATTTCTTATTGCACAACGTAGTGAGGTTCATTCCAAGAATAACCAATATATTCAATCTCTTCCTAAACTACTTAGCATCCAACAATTTACACAATAGAACTTGTAATCTTGCATGATTATAAGAGCTTAGATTAAGGGGGGTTGTAGTTGTATGCACCCGGGTGCATTGAGCCTTAATGCACCTGGGTGCATACAACCATTTTTTAAAATTACTTTTTGAAAATTTTTTTATACAATAGTTAATAGAAGTATATTTAACATATGTATCAATTTTTACCAATTTTGGATATTTTGAGATTTTTTTTAAATTTTTAAAAATCAGTGGCATTTTAGTAATTTTAAATTACTAAAAATGCCACTAATTTTTAAAAATATAAAAAATATCTAAAAGTCTCCAAAATGGTAAAAATTGATACATATATTAAATACACTTAGATTAACAGCTTCATAAAAAAATTTTCAAAAAAAAAAAAAAAAGTTAGGTGCAGTACACCCGGATGCATACGATTACAGCCTGATTAAGGGTGCGTTTGAGAGAAAAAAAAAGTTTGAAAAAGTTTTTGAAATGAAGAAAGCCATGTATCATGACATCACATGGTTATTGATGAGAAATAAAGAAAATAAAGTTAAAATAATAAATTAATTGTATAGAAAAATATCAAAAAATAATTGAAAATAATATAATTATGAAGAAAGAAGTTCTAGATAAAAAAGTTTTTTTGGTAAATACCAAATACACCTTTAAAACTTTTTTGCATTTCAAAATTAAAAAATAAACATTGATCTCATAAAAATAATTATATATGCAAACTAGCTTAAATGTGGTTTCTAATTTATTTCCAAATATTAAAAAGTTACATTTAGCTCATTCCCCATTTAGAACTATTCATAAACGTTAAACAATTAATGTTATAAATTAGTGTGAAATTGCTTCATCTTCAATCTAAAATATTTTAATTGCTATAATTATTTTATTTTTAATTATTTTGCAGATCTTCCTTTACAACTATCGTAAATTTCAATCGTTTTTATGCAAGTATTTATACAATTATCATAAGGCTCCGCTTCTATGTAACTGGGATATATAAAAGTGGACCCATGTAACTTCTTCAAAAGCTAAGATTTTAATCTTTGATAGAAAATCTAATTCGTTCATTATATTTAACATCATTTGTTTATATAGGGGATCAAGTTTTATCCTAATCAAGTATGTTTATGGGCCGCATTTATTAGAAAATGTATATATTCATGTGTAAATTATGAAAAATGCTAAAATATCAATTTTAAAGTAGTATTTTCAATATCTAAACCATGCAAAAAATCATTTCTACGTAAATAAATGATTCTATAAAGTATTATTACATTCTAATACATGTGTAAATATATAAGCATTTTTTATAGTTTACACATGAAAAAATATATTTTTGAACAAATGTGACTCATAAACATACTTGATCGGGATAAAACTAGGTTTTGTAAATAAACAAATAATGTTAAATACATGAATGAATTGTATTTTTTATTAAGGGTCAAAATTTTAGATTTTGAAGGGGTTACATGGGTGCACTTTCCGATTAACGAATTTATTTTAATTTTATTCTATTTGCTTTTCATTATTACCTCTACCATATTATATATTTTCTCTCATTTAAAAATTTTTTACACTAAAAATTCTTTTGCCAAAAATTGTATCACTTCACAAACACATTCAAATAAAGTAAAATGAACCCTACACTAAATGTCCAATGCATGTAAGGCGCCTAAGTTCTACTTTGTATGTTTTACCAAAAATAATAAAATGCGTAGTTTATTATAAATAGTAAATAAAATTATGCGAAGCTTCAATGGCTCAAAATCACGTGAAAATGGTGAATTTTGATATAAAAATGTGCTCAACCAAATTACACCCCAGTTGCCACATCAACAGGCTCAAAAAATACTTTAGCTATCATAAAAGTGCATGCTCCATCAACTCCTCTTGAATCAAAAGTTATGATTATTTAAAGTTCACATTGCTTTTATCACTTTTGAACCTTTTTCACAATGATCAGCACAATATAGAAAATCTTCTGAAGTGACATCTATTTAAAGTTATTAACCTCATGAACAATCGTTCTAGTAATATTTTTTTGATTGGTATATATTTTACAAACATCAAGATATTCTTACAATTTTTATATAACATTCTACCAAACATCTAACAATATACATCCTTACACCAAGGGAAATTCTAAAAACCTCATCATGGGGACTACATTATAAAACACTCACGGGGACTAAATTAAAAATACTCCTCACGCAAAGATGGAGAACCGAGCCAGGCCTCGTTACCACTCCGCACAAGGCCAGTGGCTTAATATTTGTCGTAATAGCAGATTCTTCACGAAAATTTCCCGAGGCAATAAACTTTTGTAGGAGATAGAGTATGATTATTAATGGGTATTTATGTTATAACAACTTCATATCATTTTACGATTTATTAATGATATTGGTAAAGATTATTTTGACTTTTATTTATTTTTAATTTATATTATGCATTAATTAAAATCTTAAAAGAGAATTTATACACTAGTGTTGTTCTTAGCTAGGATGATATAGGGATACAATGAGAATTTAGAACGGAATGTATTAAGAATGGTAAAAGATGTATTAGAATTGGTAAAAATTATATTGGGAATAAAAAGTACCTGCGATAGGATAAATTATTAAGAGTAAATAAAATTTTAATTTGTATAAAAACACAAAAACGGTTTGATATAAAGTAATAATTAAAAATCAAGTTAATCAGGTAATTAAAATATCGACTTATATAGAAAGGATTATAGCAAGGAGTGAATTTTGGTTGAAAAAGTCAAAAATATCATAAAACAAATTTTCAAAATGTGAGGAAGCAGAGGTACGAACGGGTTCGATTATATGGTCTTTCTAACTCATTAAGCCAATAATTCAAACTGTTTAACTCATTAATCGTATAACTTACAACCCGCAAGGTGAGCCAATATTTCTACTGATATTTATTTTAGAAGTTATGCATAATTATTAATTAGCATTTTTATTTTTAAAAATTCAAGTAAATTACTAATGTTTTATGTATTTGTTGATTATTTATGATTACATTTTAAATATAGTTTATGGCTTTATTGTTGTTATTCAGCTCATTTTTAATTCGTTTTACCAACCCTTTAGCGACCTACAACCTGTCTATTTATGCTAAATTGATGGCGCGGGAAAAGGATGAAAATTTTTACAAATAAACTATAAATCAATTGGAGTTGAAAATTTTAAATAAGTTAAGATTAAAATTTGCCTCGAACCTACCCCACTCTTTTATTTTTCGAAATTTTTTAAAGAAAAAATTTCCCACTTGTTTTCGTTTTCATCAAATGCCAAATGGATTCTCGCACGGTTCATCATAATTAAAAGAAGGGAAAAAATTTCTTCCCGCTCCTACATCCTTTTCTATTTTATAGGATCTCCTAACTATCTAATTACCTTATTTTTTAATTATAATTTTTTAATTTTTCCATAAAATATCTTGTTTACATTAATTTTATTCTTTTTATTCTTAACCATTATTCCTATTATATTACATCATTTCCAAGATTTTTTCTCTTCCTAAATAACAAACTGTGTCTGCACAAATTTATACCAATACCCATTTAACATTGCAACCAACAGAAGATACAAATAATACTTCAAAATAATTGTCATTAATATCATTACTAAATCATGAAATAAAATGCAGTTATTATAAACATAAAAATATCTGTTAATAATCATACTCGTTTTATGGTTAACGTCTCAAGCAACTAGTTGTCATGTGCAAAAAAGATATTAACACGACCGGGTTACCATGTTACATCTGCCACGCGCCACTTCTACCTTGAGGTAAATGCACCCCCTCCCAGAAGCTTCTCATCTTCTACGAAGAACGATTTTACCCTCAGCATCTTCCCGTAGATATCTCTCTATTTCCGGGGGGAGGAACAAGCCGCCATATCCGAGGCTCATCAAGCTTCCGCCCCATGCATGCTAACTTATCGGCGGCTCTGTTTCCTTCTCTGTAGATATGCGTGACGGTGTATTTATTCAACTTCCTCATCCTCTCGTTTATATCTCCCACCAACGACCACATTTCTTTTGATGAACCCATTTTCTTTCTTTTTCCAAGAATTTCCACCAATGTCTTGGCGTCCCCCTCAACCCAAACATCACGCCCCCAGCCATTCTCCAATAAGATTTCAAGGCCTCGCTGCATAGCTCTGCACTCGGCGACCAGAACATCGCATCTGCCGATGGACTCTGCGTAGCCGACCAAGAACTCGGCTTTGTGATTTCGAACAAGCCCACCAATGCTTGCTTTCCCGTTCTGGCCTTTGGAAGACCCGTCGAAGTTCAACTTGAGGCAGCCTCTTTTGGGTCTTGCCCATGTCACCGCAATCTCGCGCCGGTGGTGAAATCTTTTTAGTAGTTTCAACCCGAGTGGAACTTGATTAATCCCTAGGCTGCCTTTCAGGATCGGTGAAATGATATTTAAAACCATTTTTGAATTGGGTGTCCCAAGAAAATAACAAGACACAAATGCAGTAACTCGTTGGCTATATATTCTGCAAGAAGGAAAGGCATAGATCCGTTCTTGTTGAGACGGATTACTACATAAACACTCAAAAAATGTGGAAAAGATGCATTCAGCATCAGGTTGGATTTTGGATGTTCTATGGTCTCAATCCATGTCGAGCAGTTATTAAATGCAAGAAATTGATTCATTTCAGTGGCCACTGTCCTTTTAAACTCAAATTGCCGCCAGAGAGCCATCAATGGAGTAGAAACCGTTCTTTTCTAAACGTGGGAGTAACTACCTTATCCGTAGAGCAGTAACTGCCGTGGTCAACAGATGTCGAAAATACATGGGCTAGTCCAAAACAATGTATTAGAATGCAAACACCAAGCTGGTGAATCCACGGTCGTGCTGCTTCCTATTGTATCAATAAGAAATAAAGAGAAATTGGTACGATAACGAGCTTGTGAAGACGTTGAATAGATGATATATTTGGTTGGGTAAATCCCAATTAAAAGTCACTAAAATCATATTGGAAATACTTTGGCTATTCCTACAGTCAATTCCTCGCTAAATCATAGATAGATAGAACAGCTAAAATGTTACTTTTGGAAAAGAAAAAAATAAAATTCAGTAACTTCTGGTGAAGTGAACCTTCATGCATGTTACATTTTTTATTCAACAACAACTGTGTAAATTGAAAATTAATATAGCCAGTAAAGTTTCCAATATATGTAATTTTAGTTCTTAAATGTGTATATATTGATGAATTTTTATTATTGGTTTGGATTTTGAGTGTGTTTGGAAAGTGACAAAGAAAAGTTTTTAATGTAAATTTTTTTTGAAATGGTGTAAAAAGATGTAATATGGTATAAATAATAATGAGGAATAAAGAGAATAAAGTTAAAATAAATAAGTTAGTTGTAGGGGTATTTGTAAATAAACGATTGAAAAGTAGGGTAATTGTATAAGAAAATGTGAAGAAATAATTAAAAAATAAGATAGTTTAGGAAAATGAAAAGTTTTAACTTTATTAAATACAATCATAAAAAATATTTTTGAATAACAACCGTTTGCATGCATGTTATCAGAAGACAAGGAGTCTGCATCAGAAACCAACAAATAAAAAGACGGGGAGTTTGTCGTCAAATGGTGCAATAGTTGAGGCGTCTAAGCTATAAATCATCCAAATTTTAGTATGAATGAAATTTAATTAATTATACATATACATATCCCAGCAAAAATTCGGCAAATATCAGCTGGTGTGTAATAATGGTATTGTTGGAATATAAAGTAAATTCAGGGTGTTATTTCAATACTTACCATGAAGGCTCCGCCCTTACTCTTCATTTTATAATAATAAAACATATTTTTTAAATTTAAATCATTTATCATGTTTAACGTATTTTATTTTATCATGCTACCAAAAAATTTTGTTGGAAACTTATATCTTGTTAAAAAAGCATCTTTTGAGAGTAAATAAAGAATTATTAAATTTTTGGAAAAAATATATAGTATAGATATAATATATAGAAGTTTGGCACTATATATAATTTTGGAATTACATATACATGGATAAACATGATAAATAATTTGAATTTAAAAAATGAAAACTTCTACATGTGATACATGCTTGAGTCCACATACGTGTTTTAAAAAGGATAAAAAAAAAATGTCCATCCATGCATGTATTGACACTCAATGCAAACGTTTATATTGAATCATAACTCGTTTTGTGGCATCCACGCAATGATTCATAGTGCTTCAGGGCCTTTAAACATGGGGCCAAATGAATTTCTTAGCTCAACCTGATGATAATGTAAAATCCATTTTCCCTATTATATTTAGCACATTCTTTTAGCCAAGGGATAAAAAAATTTATCAATAGATGCGCATGGGTTAGTTTGCTTTAAAATATGTATTTCATAATTAAATCATGAAAATGCTTGGATCCATTGAAATATATTATAGTTTATAATGTAATATTGTTTTATAGAATAATTTATCCCACGTAAAGATGTTTTATATGATTTAGATGTTGAAAATACAATTCTGAGATTGATATTTAAATAAAACCATTTATTATATTTATTTTATATACTTTTTGTATAGGGTATTTACACATCTTTGATTTGAATGAAACTTAGTATTTACCTAAAAAATAATTTTAAATGCAGTGACTAGGACGGATTTGACCTCATCTTCAAAGTGATCTAAAACAGATGGTGATTGATATTTAAGTAAAACCATTTCATTATATTTATTTCATATATTTTTGTATAGAGTATTTGCACATCTTTGATTTGAATAAACTTGGTCTCTATCTAAAAAATAATTTTAAATGCAATGAATAGAATGGATTTGACCTCATCTTCAAGTGACTCAAAATGGATGGAGCTATACCACAAAACTTGGGTGGAGGAGGACCTTTCATATATCTGGAGTTAGGGAGATGTAATTTTGTGTGAATACCTTATAGCATCTACCGCATCCCAGTAAATGAAGCTTATGAGGACGAGTGATTTAGGCTTAACCCTGTGATAGATCATAGATCCGACCGGATCGATGGAATCAAATGCTTGACTTATATTGAATCGGATCGGCACTATTGAGAGATTACAATCACTCAAATACCACTCGCTCTAACTCACCATGGAAAACTCGAGAGTGGCTTCAGTAGCAACCGGTCGGAACTCTTTCCAAAAACTAATTTTTAATTTTTTTTAAAAAAAAGTCTAACCACATGTATTATCTAAAAATATAATTTTAACCGTTCATAATGATATGAACGAAAATTCAAAAAAATCAGACGTTAGTGTAATCTTAAATAAGTAAAAATCATAAAATTTATATATTTAGCAAATAAAAATTAGCATATAATACCTTTTCAAAATAAAAAAGACTTCTTTAGACTCATCTGAACCAAATACATGTATATAACGTTTCAGATCATACAAATCTTACCTTAAACATTATTTATAATGTAAAAATATATATCGTTAATATCTGTATATCGTAATCTTTTAATTATTATCTTTATGTTTGTATTATTTTAGTATGAACGGTTAAAATTATATTTTAAATAATACGGCGGTTAGAATTTTTTTAAAAAAATTAAGATTTCCAAAGAGTTCCCATTGAGATGGTGAGAATCCCGTTCCTGGAGAACTCATTCCGACAATGGACGGAAAAACAGAAATGACCGACTTGTGGTTTGTAAATGGCATCAAATATTAGTAAAAATCAATTCCAGTGTATCAAAAGATCAAGCAATGTGGCCATCATGCCAGAGTAGTGGTAACCGGGCACGCCTCCCCTATGATAGGCGTCCGGTTGGATTCGTGATGGCTGCGAATTTTCAGCAGCTTTTGGTGACTCCAAAAAAGCGTGTCTGTGGCATTAGTTTCCCCAAGTGTGTAGGAGTGCTCGCCGTTCAATTAAATTTTGAAGTATCGATAGCTGTGTGTTAGTTAGTATATTATAAGAAATTTGTTAGAATGTTTTGAAGCTTAAGTGAAAAATCTGTTGAGATGATTGTAAAATATCCATTAAAAAAAAAGAAAAAAGATCAAGCAATATGGTCAAACTCATTAAGCAGGTATACACCCCGGAAAGATTTCAAACCCATGAAATAAAGGCGATTAACAGCACGTAAGATGAATGTGACCAAAATGAATCAAACAACAGGAATAGATTTGAGTCGGCCCACGAAGTTGGACAAGTGAAAAGTATACAATGACACTGCTCACGCCAACATGTAAGGAATCACTCTCTCTGAAAAAAATAGAGTGGGCAACAAACAAATACCTTATTACTTGAATCTCCAACAGGAGCAACCACAAGATTAACAGGTAAAAAGAGGGATACTACCTCCAATTTGGGTTATCATTACGATTTATAAATTCAATGTTCGAATGACTATTCTTCTGATACACAGCTATATGCATTGGAAAAAGGAACAAGCAGATTGGCCCTTCAAGATCATGTACTAACATAAGCGGGTGAGCCACTCCATCTGAACCCAGGAAGAAGGGTTTTGAGAGGAGTTTATGCCCACCATGGATCTTCACCTGTTCTGAAATCTGTTTCCACCCATGGAACGAATAACACTTTCCCATCATCAATGTCAGCATGTGCCAACGCCAATGACTGTTCCAAGCCAAAGCATGTCAATTACTATGTAGACAGTATTATCATTAATTGGGCTGTGGAAGTAAGAAGGATTGACAGAGAACAAATGTTGATAAGAAGATTAATGCTAAATCCAACAAAAAACGAAATATTACAAAAGTGTGTTGTGAAAAGAATCAAGCAGACAGTGTTAGTGAATAAGATAAACCAGATAACATTTTTTGTGGAGATGGAGCAGCAGGTGACTTTTTAACAACCAGATCATCACCTAAATAGTCTATGGCTGCAGGAGAATTTTTCTTTTTCTTTTCTTTTTTTTTTTTCCCCCCTTCAAGAACTACATTTCCACTCAAACTTCAAGGGAGACTTATCATCATCAGTGTATGTTGTCATCCACATAAACGGTATGAGCCGAACAAATTCTAGTATGCCATTCTGGTTGGTCATGGCCTACATCCCCATTAAGGTTAAGTACTATGATAATTTTCCTAGTTGCCTCTACCAAGTAGCAATATTATTATTTTGAACCATTCTCTTGGTTTCTTGTGACTTTCTAATTGCCTATCTCCCTCCAACAATACTACAAGGAATATTATCTACCTATCCTACTATCTATCCACAAGGAAATACCACAAATAATCACCGTTACATGATTAATTGTTACTCACCAGCATTTCTTTTAAAGAATTACCAAAAAGAAATACAATTTGATGTGAGATCAATTCAAAGGGCATTTTTGGCAAATACAAAAACTTTTCAATCTCCAAAGCTACCTTATTTTTTCATATCTTCCGATACAACTACCCTTTCAATCATTTCTATACAACTACTTATACGACTAGCTTATTTATTTTAACTTTATTCTCTTCATACTTCATTATTACCTCTATTATATCACATCATTTTCTACCAATTCAAAAACTTGTCATACAAAAGTTTTATCACTTCTCAAACACGCCCTAAACCAAAAAATTTTCTATAAAGATATGGCCTATTTGAATCCTTTGTCATTTGGATGTAGTAAGTGCAAGCAACAGAAACAAAAGCTGGCAATTTCCTCATGCTTCCAATTATACCCACAACAAGGGAAAACATGATCATTCAGTCTATTCAGTCCATTCAAATGCAGAACTCATTTATTTCACTGAATTAACAATCTTAAATTCCAAAAGAATTTAATGGATTTTCTATGATTCATGAAGGAGTGGGAGAAGGAAAAAGGAAGGAGGAAAAAGATAATATTGCCAAAGAAATCAGATGCAAGGAAACATGAGTACAATCAACGTATTTAACTCAATCTTTCCCTTACCAGAGGTGCAGGCCCTCTCACAACCTTGCCTTGGTAGTTGTACTGCGAACCATGGCAAGGGCAGATAAACTTGTTTTCAGCTGCATTCCATGGCACAACACACCCAAGATGGGTGCAGACTGCATTGATTCCATAGGTTGCAAGGCTTCTGTCATTCTCCACGACAAGGTAAGTTGGGTCACCCTGGAATATGTTAACATCCTCAATTATATCCATCAGTCATTTGATGACATTCTTGTACAAAAATGTTTATCTAATTAGTATAAAAATCTAATATCACAACTTTTATCCCAGATTAAGTTCTCAGGCATGAATTTAACACACTGATCGTCCAACTGAGTTGATAGGTCCTTAATTATAAGATAAGAGGTGGCCGTAATAGGCATATTCACATTGTTCTCAATCTTCAGTCCTAGTCCAACAAGATCTGATCCGGCACAAGCTCAGTATAAGAGGTTAAAGCAGGCTATTATCTGAACAGGTAAGTTACCATGCTGTGGAGCAACTGCTTATGATACCTTGCATCAATGAAATAAAACCTGTGCATACAGGAAGCTAGCAGCATGATCAAGGCAAGAAAAAACGGTAGTGGTTCATGATGAGCAGATGAAGACATGCCCATGAAAAGGATTAATATGATGTTCTCTCGAAAGTCAATACAAGATTAATTGCACCTCATGCAAGATTTGAAAGTTTCTCAGATGCATATGTTTATCAAAGACTTCAGCTCAGCAAAGCTCATAGGATTAGTAATCTTCCATCTCATTACATACAGGCTGCATACCAAATTGAACTACACATAATTCTTAAACAAAAGGGATATCTCCTATTTCACACTTTGTGGAAAAAGAAAAAAGGAAAGAAAAAGACAGAGAACAGAAAATACAAAGAATCAACACTCCGACAGTTCCCTCCTCGGCTTATTTTACTCTTTCTTAAGTTCTCAGTTCTTACTTTTAGAATCATTCCAAATTTCACCTATTATTTTCAGTCCAATAGAAGTATAAGTATTGAACAATATTTTTTTTCCTTCTCCCCTCCTTTTAATACACAGAAATCTCAGTTGACTGATTCACTCGTGTTTTTGTAAACTTCTACAGCTTTCATCCTCTACAATGCTTAAGTAGGTTTTTGGAAAAGTCTGACCCTCAGTCCTTGTGTCAGAGTTCTATCACCAGGACCATGAGTCTTCAGCCATTCAGAAGCAATGACATCATTTCCAATGGCATCCTTTGCAATAGTTCCACCACCTGCACCGCCTGATCTGAAAAATTGTTTTGAACACATGGATAAGCATCTGCTAACCCTTCAGAATCATAACAATAAAAATTCTAAGTAACAGATCAAAATGTCATTTCCAATTTATTGCAAGACAGTATAAAGTAGATACCAAGAGATCTGGATCTATAGATTGACAGAAGAGATAGAAAGTTCATAATAATTAACAAGCATTGATGAAGGATGAAAGAACTCAGAACTTCTGACAACAGATTTTCATGAAATCCCTGAAAATTGCTGACTTCAGGCAGGGAATTGTTCAATCTGCTGACATGAAAAAGGTGAAATAATCATGATCCTTGACCGATATCACAGCATCCTAAGGCAATTAGAATAAGCTGAGACCACCAAAAAATCCATGCCTATGAGCAGTAAAAATAATGAGATTTCATGATTAATCAAAATTTCATGAAATTTCCTACAATTGAGCCAACTGATACACCCTGAAACAACTGAAGCACAATAGACGAGTAAGAACTGACCATGAGTGACTTAGGAAATCTCTGCAAAGAAAAATTCTTCAAAAGATTTCTCCCAGTGACACAAAGTCCATATTAGCTCAAGATGTTCACAAATGCTTCTTTATTGGAGGGTATTTTTTTCCCCCAACGGATATACTAAGGCATCAAAATAAAGACTTGGCATGAGGCATGAGTGGGAAGACTCATATCTCACAAGCAGCCAAAAGGAAGGAAGTAAGCACAGGACCTCTTCTTCTCTCTACATGAATATTGCACACAATACATGTTGAACAAAGGAGCTCTAGTATTACATAACTTTTAAAATATTACCCTTACAAGGATACTATCACCTAAAACACTTTGACAATTTTACAACTTGGCTTACAACTCTAAACTCACCACAGTCATATTCACTTTATACAACACTTCCCAGTTCCCATACTCAACTGACCACTCACACTTTACTAGACACTAATGCTCACAGGTTTCACATCACTCGACTTTGTACTTCTCACCAACTCACAATCTGACACACTCATCTCATTTCGCTTTACATGACTTGCCCACAATGGGATATACATGCTCCTTATATAACTAGCCTTAGTCACTTCTCCACTACCACGACAATTAATGCATTTATGATCATTTATTATTATTATTTTCATGAGGCTAGTATGGAAGTTAGTGGAGATATTTGCAAATTATTTAATGTGGAGGGTGAGAGAAACTTCAAGAGAGTTGGTGGCGACTCTCAATGCTCCCTCTCATCACTGATTCTAAGGTTGCTAAAATACTCTGCAACCAACTCTTGAACTTTCTCTAACATTCCTCATTTAATAACTAGAAAATATCTTATGCCACTCTCCGTCGCCTCTCCCATACAAGCCTTACAAAAATATCTAAAAAATACTATCATACATGCTAGGTTGTGTGAAGAAGTTATTGAGTCAGTTTTTGCAAGAGACATAGGGGGCAACTGTAAAAGGCGGCTTGCTCCTTGAGGGTGTATAATGAAGTGCAAGCAAATATGGTGCATGAGAATCTATAGTTTGTAGTGAAAGAAGTGAGTGTATTGAGTGGTTCAAGTTGTGAGAGAAGAGTGAACTGTAAGCTATGTTGTAAGTAAGAGGGTCAAACTGTCTTGAGTGCAAAATCCTCGTAAGAGTTATATTCCACCAATATTGTAATATTAAAGCTTTCTTTGTTCAACAATACAAACATGACAGGCGCATGTAACATCATATAGAGTTACCCCGTATAGATGCATTGATGCTAATCTTAAAACCTTCACACCTACAAAGGTTGTTGAACATTCATAATTCCATATCCGATTTCACACCATATCCGATTTCACACGAAGAATGCTACAGAAAACACTGAAAGACAAACATCAACGTATCATCATCAAGCATTGCTATTCTTATGCTGGATTGCTCAGATGGTCACCTATGCATCTATCACCATTGTCATCATCATCATACTAACAGCCTTGTCCCAGCTGTCTGAACTTTCTTGTAATTTTCAATTCAGAGAAAATCTCAATTTTCATCATTTTCATTTCTTTATTGAGCATGGGAATTATACTTCTTTTTCTCACCATCTTTTCTATAAGAAATTCCTTTTGTTATAAACTAAGCACCAAATAAATAGTCATGCTGCACTAGAGAACAAAAATATGCATGCTGATCTGACACGGCAACACCTCCAGGTGCACATATGCGTGATAAAAAAATATGCTTCTGTAATCAGAAGGAAACAGAGAAAAAATTCAACAACGATGATAAACAGAGCTCAAATGTCTTATCAGAAAATTACATAGGATCACTAATTTTTAGTAATTGCAATTTAAAATTTAATTTCATAAATAAAAAAAAAAAGAAATTACAAAGACTACCTGAAATTCTAATAATCAGTTATCACAATGAAAGTGCAGTAGAAATCCATAAAGAATGATAAAAAAGGGCTCACCCAGGAGGAACAAAGAAACTGGCATATGGGACTAGCATCGTAGCAGTGGGAAGAGAGATGGCACCCAAGAGCAGAAGATTCATGAGCTGCCTCTTCCCCATATCCGGCACCCGATCATCCGCTGGAATGCTCGTCGCCTGGCATGTAATTCTCAGACCTCTCTCCTTCCCCTTGCCAATGATGCAGTTCTTACTGGCATGCTGGAACAGAAGAGCTTGGGAAGGAGACAAGAGTCCATGCTTGGTTGAACATAGCTGACCCAAAACAGAAGTCTAAATCAATTGCAATCTAACAAGCATAAAAATGAATGAAAACCTTTGTTTGCAAACTCCATCCACTCAGACTGACAGAGACACCTTGTACTGAACACAGTTTTGCCACAAATAACTACTACAAGCAGAATTAGAGTGGATTCCTTCTCAATATCTTCACCCTTTCCGTCACCTCTTTTGTAACAATAGTTCGTCCAAATTGGTTCCATTCTGTTGGCAAAGGATATAAGGGTGAAGATATCAGCGGCATAACAGAAATTGACAAGATGGGGTGCTTGGAATTTTAGTACATGAGAAGGGGTTGCAGTGGAAAGAGTGGCGGTAGCCATGGTCGTGGATTAGAGGCTTGGGATGGGGACAATTCAGAAAGAGGAACACCTCTTCCCTTTGAAGAAGACGCAATAGAAGAAAGGCAAAAAGCTTAGATATGGGTATTTTGAGTGGAGCAGATAAGGCATGGAAGTGTTTGATGGAGGAAGGCTGGATATATTCAGCCACACGTTTGAGATTATAACCACGATGATGAATTTCCCGCGAAGAGATGGGAATACGTGTCCCACACCTTTGCATGGTGCACAAATGCGTTGGTAACGAATATCAGGCCATTTTCTGAGTAATCTAAACAGTTGTTCTGTCTTAGCCTGCTAAAAATGAGTTCTGCCCTGGGAAATATCTGAATTATAAGACACTTTCTAGGGAAATAATCATTTATTTATTTATTTCGATCTAAACTATACTCTAGCACCATCTAGGCACCATTTTTTTATTATTAATTTTAGGGCAGGACAACCTATGCGGAAACTATTAAAACAAAAAAATTTATTTTGTTGCTAATCACACCAATTTCTTTTACATTCTTTTCCCATTTATTTTTTTTGGTGATTATATTTCCACAATTACCTACAAAACATGGAATGATTTCAAAAATCGAGTGTGGCTAATAGCCAAGTCTTGAAGTCTTCAGAAAACTCAAAAAAAGGAATGGTCGGGATTTTCAGTAGAGCCCACGTAATTCGGGTACAGAAATTGAACCTGTTCGGAGCAGGCCCAGTTAGAAACTGGAGAATTTCTTTCCAAGATGACAACTGAGCCCATGATTTCATCTAGGGATCAGGGAGATTTTCAGAACTCCAAACTCAACCTTGCCCTGCCAGCCTTAGAAATGTTGATATTGTTTTAAATATATCTCGAAAATTTTACACTTTTATAATTTAATGTGATATCTAATTAAACTACTATTAAAAACCTCATCTATTTTTACATTAATTAGTTGCACCTCCAATTATTTTTCTTTGTTAATTCCAAATATGATCGTAATTTATGTTCATATTTACAGACATGGCCACGCATTCATAAGAATAGCATAGACCACATATTTATCTTTAAGTCCAAATATGATAATGTTTGGAGGCGCTATTAGTAATGTGGTAAAAGTATTTTAAAATGATAAAATTATTCTTGCCATTTCTTTTAAAAGGAGCAGTGTATGTGTAAAAGCGTAATTAAGCCTGCTTTTGTTTTACGTTTTTGGTACCATTTCATTGAGTTTACTTTGTAAATAAACAAAAAAGTAATTATATTTACTTTTACCAAAGGTAATATTGTAACTTCACATTACTTTTTTTTTTTTTTTGGATAAGCCATATTACTTTTAAATGTGTTACAATTTACGCCATTTTTTAATTGCATAGTCGTAGTTGTAAATAGCGATATACGCTGCAATCATATTGGAATTAACCCTTATTTATCCAATCCAAGTGTCCTCTAAATAAATTAATAAAAATAAAACAGACAGATTTATGGAAGAAATGTTAATAAAATGAAAATGTAGATTAATTAATCATATTAATACTAAAAAAATAAAAATGAAAAACAAAACTTTGGATGTTTAATTGGAAAATTCTCTGTGCTTACTACCTATACAGTGTATCCGTCACAGTCTACTTGAGTATCAAATTTTCGGTCTACCTAAAAAATCCTTTGTTCCTTTAAAACAAAAAAAAAAAAAAAAAACCTCAGTTCTATGACCGGTCTCTGATGGTCCCAAATACATCATCATTACAGTCAAAATAATAATCAATTTCCAATATGGTCCTGGAGTGTACATGGTTTTCGTATGATGGAGTGGAAATGATGGCGTTATCTGCCTTGGGGGGGAAAGCGTGCATCCTCTCTCTCTCTCCGAGGGCGAAAGTGGCAGCAGCATTCCTGCAATCACAGCGATTGGCCAAATGAAAAAGTTCATGCCCGGAAACCACCAAAGGTTTGTAATTAGGACGAGCGGCTCTCCCTCTCAAATTTCATGTTGCCATATCACTATGACTAAATTTCTTACACACGTTGTTACCTTTTTTTCAGCTAAATTTTAATTCGGTTGCTTTTTTTTTTTTTTTTTTTTTTTTTTTTTTTGATGGTTTATATTTACATACATCTCAACACATATTACATTGTAGTTCTGAGACATTCTTACAAACAAGGAGATACATAACTCTTCCAAAGAAATCTGGAGACACAGCTCCACTAAAGAATTAGGAAGAACAGCTTCCACCCAGTCCAAGGGAGACAATAGCTCCCACTCTACCTCAAAGGGAGACCACAGCTCCCACACCATTTTTTTCCGGGGCCGAAATTCCCATGTGGGATTCGAACCCACGTAATGGCAGCTCCTGTTACGTGCATGAGATAAGAATGATGTAGATTTAGAATAAGAAAAATTATATTAATAATTAAAAAAACTACCTTAGTAATGGAAAAAGTCATCCCATAAACATCCTGTTTGAGATATTAGGATCTTTTGATGTAAAAAAATGGCTACATTGCAATCAAATATTTGTAGTTATGCCAGGAATGCGTCAATAAAATCCCTCTTTTATATAATTCTCTTCATTTTTAATATTTTAATAATTGATGAAAAATCCACTCCATGTATTATATTTAGCATTATTTATATTACAATGAAGATTCTTTCATTTGTTTAGTATTATTATATTAAAGTCTCATCTATAATGTGTAAAATCAATATAATAAAATAGTTTAATATTAAATATTAATTTTAAGTAGTATTTTTAACATCTAAATCATCTAAAATATCACTGCTATGTAGATAAATGATTCTATAAAGTATTATTATATTCTAATACATATGTGAATGGATCTAAGTATTTTTCATAATTATATCTATTTTGAGAAAATATGGCTCACATGCATATTTGATTTGGATGAAAATTAGTTTTCTAACTAAGAAAATAATGTTAGATATAATGAATGGATTAAATTTTACATCAGTCATCAATATCTAAAAAATAAAATAGGTTACATGAAATTACTTCTACGTAATCCAATGACACCGAAGTGGAGCCGTATTTAGATAATTAATTATATAGGTTAAAATAAATTTAATGCAGTTAATTATACGTTATTTGCAGCGAAAAAGTTAACTACATTCAACGAAGTTGGCTACAAATACATCTTGCACTAAAACCACCTTTTAGTTTGTGTTGCTTCTAGTGTACAATTTTCATTCCAGTATCTTCTTCTTCTTCTTCTTTTTTGGTATAGCTATTTGTTCCTGGAGGGTTAATGATAGCTTTCTTAAAGTCATAAGCAATTAGGACTCTAAAAAATTCATGCCTGGAAGCCATAAAACAAAAGTTTGGGATGGCTATTCATTTCAGTATTCGGAGGACGAATGATAGCATTTTTTATAAGTATTCATATATTACAATCATCTCAATTAATATTACAATAACGTCTTGAGATATTCTTATAAATTGCTAACAAAAATGCCACTACACAATAATACTAAGTCATGCACTACTGATTGATAGATGTAGTTACTGTGGATTGAAACAACTACGCCCAGCGTGAGGGGCAGTCATTGCTACCAAAGACACAATGGCGAATGATAGCATTCTTATAGCAATAAGCAATTGGAACTCTAAAAATTACATGCCTGGAAACCATAAAACAAAAGTTTGTAATCAGAGTAAGGGGATAAGCTAAACTTCTGGCTAAATATCCCGTAAACTTCAATACTAGGCCACTAGCCGTCCCTAATTTAGCCTTCAATGAATGTTACTACATAGTATAACTCATTGCTTAAGTATTGTCCTTTAACTTCACACTTTAATATTAGCACATCTATGTTTTAACTTCACACTTTAACACTAGCACATCTATGCTCGTCTTCATTCAAATTTAGAATCTAGAGTTAATTTATTGGTTATATAAAATTGGTGAAGACATGATTTATAAAGCTAATAAAACTCTTAGTTTTAAGTTCAAGTAGACGCGATTGCAGATGCATTAACATTGAAATATTGAACTAAAGGACAATATCTAAATAGTTAACTAGGTTCATTAGTATAGTCTATGGAGGGTTAGGCTAAGAAGCTACTCCAATGTTAATGTCCTCAAGTGAATAAGGCTCAAGTATAACCATAGAGGTAATACATCAGCTTAGCCGAATAGAAAGTGCTCTCATATCTCCCGAGGTATGACAATCACTAAATGTCACATACAATAGAGATTGGTGAAATTTTAATTGCCAAAAATAAAATTTACCGCACCGATCTCTAAAAATTATATGTTAAAAGTTTTGATTTACTAACTTGTAACATTTTAATCAACGCTTATACATGGTCTTTTTCCTTACAAATAAACGATTTTGTGGAATTGGATTGCATTTGTTGTTTGAGTTGATAGATCTAATTTATACTTAAAGAAGGATTCAATAAGAAGGTTTTGGTGTTCCAGTTAGATTTATACGTATGTAATAGATTTTTAGCAAATATGCTTATAATATTTTCAAAAATTACAAGTATATTTCTTGGTTTAAAGGACATTGTTTTCATTTTACGAAAAATTCTAATTGCATCTTTACAGAAAAAATATGCTTATAATTTATGCAAATTTTATAGATATATTCGTAATTTCAACAAATTTAGAAGCACAAATGCACTATTTTTTGATACAGGAGATGTTTGTTAGCAACTAAAACTTTTGTCTCCACAACTATCCTTTTTATAATCATTTCTTTACTTTTACTTATTTATTTTAACTTTATTTTCTTTATTTCTTCTCATTATCCTCTATCATATCACATTATTTTCTCATATTTCAAAAACTTTTACATTAAAAATATTAGAAAACGTGATTTAGGTTGATATAGATTACGGCAGAAGCACACACAATAAAATATGATCAAATAAACAACAGCAAGATCAAACACAAGAAGACACTAAGATTTACATGAAAAACCCATCAAACTAAGAATGGAAAAACCACTGGAAAGAAACGACGATCCATTATGATAAATAGGTTACAAAGATACACTAAAAATACTTCACACATATTCTTTGGATATCTCACATATATCCCAAATAAGAACACTCTGATAACCTCTTCTTTCACATCCCAATGGGACATCTCACAAGGTTTCACTGAATTTCTAACTGATACACCTATAAATAGAACTCCTTCAAACTCTTATGCAAAAACTTACACAATCCTAGTCTCACACAACTATAATATGTAAGATATGCATTCTCAATCTCAGCAGAATACAAAATACACTTAACTAAAAACTTTTCATCAAAAGTTTCATCACTACCCAAACACACCCACAAGAAATATGAATGCAATATTGATCAAACCTTCTAAGCATATTTGCAATCTCATTCCACTATTTTTTTCTTATTCTACTATTTTGAAGATTTTATATTAATTATAAGATGAATCTAAAAGGTAATGTGAGCCGTTTGCTTAATTTTTTAAGGAAATAGATAAGTCAGGAGAAGAAACTGTCAAGGGTGCAAATGCTTGATCAGTGGTGCGGTGCACAAGTTGAAGTGTGGCAGACTGGCATGGGCGCACTTGTGATTAATTATGTAAAGAAAATAAAAGGAGGGAACGAAGAAAAGCAAAAGGCTCATATTCATCTTCCAATGAATGGAGGATATGAATTTTCTGCAATTGGCTTTTAAGACAATTCAGAGAGCATTAGCTTTAGGCTTTCTCTTGAATCAATGCACTACAGAGAATCAATATATCCATCGTATCACCAGCAGAACCAGCAGCAGGACAAAAAAGAACTCAAATAACTAAATGAATACATCTAAATGAATACATCTATTCATTCCAAAAGGAGTATGAATGGCTCCTCCCGAAATGCTATTCATAGGAAAGACAGATAATCGCTCCTTCCGAAATGCCATTCGTGAGAGGGAAAAACAGATCACTGGGCAAGCATGTCAGGGCAGGGTTTCTTGACTGACATATATGCAGTTAACATATAAATAAATAAATAGATAATCACTGACTTAGCTTGGCATCTAGGAAGGCATCTTATATAGATCAAAAAAAAAAAAAAAAGGAAGGCATCTTATACAACCATTATTGCATGAGCCATTTGGATGCATGCTAGAAAATGAAATGGGTTAATCTTTAATAAAATTGCTTTTCTGAGTTTGAGTGAAATGGGAATATGCAGGCAGCCATCATATCCTAATTGATTGTGTATCATCTGCCGTTCGTTTTTGAGTTCATTTACTTGGAATGGATTACGGATTCATTTGGCGCTGACCAGAGTTTCCAAGGATAAGCAGTTTCAGGTGGCTTCCCCCCAAAATTATGTACACGGTGATTAGTTATTTAAACACTAATTTCTAACATACTTTTGTTATAGTATTTTCAAGCCACCACACGTGGGGGCAAACAATTAATGCTAAATTAAACAATTGAAGATGTCTGTTTATAAGCCTAATTAAGGGGATAGCCCTCCATTTTTTTTTAACATGACTGATATATCACACTGATAATGTAACAGAAAAAGATAATGCAATAAAAAAATGATGTTAACATAAATAAGCATTTTAAATGAAATATGTAGGTGTAAAAAAGTGTACAAATGATTATAATTTGTAACACTCCGTTTCTCTGTCACATGCCTTATCCGAACAAACCCATAAGTCTCTAGTATTTTTTTTTTAACCTAACTACTTCCCCCAATATCCCTCTTTTTTTAAAAAAAAAAATTACCGATATCCCTTTTTTACCTATGAATGTCTTTCCAATTTTTTTCTTCTTTCTAATTAAAAATCTACACGTTTTCAAATATAGATCTATTTTACCCTATGATATATATCCCTTTGGGTAATGATTCAATATAGCGAGGGCACAACATGGAGCTTTTTAAATTTAAAATTATCTTCCCAAATCTAACTACCTATTACATTTATCTATATGCATTTATTGATAATTTTAAAAATTACATGTATTAAAACTTTTTATGCTATATTTACACCATACATTTTTAAAAAAAAATTAATAAATTTTTACGAAAAATATATAAGTGCCCCATGAAAGATATTTTTAATAGCATGACCAAACACTAGGGGTGTTAATGGTCATGGTCAACCCGTTAACCTGCTCGTTCAACCCGTTAATAAATGGGTTTGGGTTAGGATTTTTGAATAAATGGGTTATGATCCGCCAACCCGTTCAACCATTTAATTAAATAAACGGATTAGGATTGAGGTTTCGCAACCCGTCCAACCCGTTTATTTAACCCGTTCAACCCGTATAACTCATTTAATATAATATATTATAATATATATATGTAATCTTTATAACAGGAATTGACATTAAAGAGATGACTTGAGATTGGAGCTGATGTTTTCAAGCGAAAATAAATTAAATTCAGGTATGTTAGCTTCGAATTATTTAATTTATTTAAATTTACAGACTTTATTAAAGATTTTTAGCATGAAAATTAGTAACAAACACAACCCGTTAACAACCCGTTAACCCGTTTATTAAATGGGTTGTAAATGAGTTAGGGTTGAAGTTTTTTAAATTGGTTAATAAACGGATTAGGGTTGAGATATATTAAATGGGTTAGGTTTAGGATTAGGCTCCAACCCGTTCAACCCGATCCGTTAACACCCCTACCAAACACGTAATGTTAAACAAAATAAAAAGTTAGATTTGGAAAAAAATATATTAAATGAAAAATAAGGAATTGCATAAAGGCCAGTGTATTGAATCATTACCAAATAGTATTTTAGATTTCCAAGTTAAAAATATTAGACAATTATTAACTGTAAACTTCCCAAAAATAATTTTATTGCTATGGCATTTCTCTTGCATTAAAATATGCATAATTAGCGTCCATGGCCGTAGGCTAGATGGTTACGCATGTGGGCATCACCACTGTTCGTCGAGGTTTCAAGTCCCCTTAAAACACAAATTCTCTTAAGCTGTGAGCAGTAGGATCCGGATAATCATAATATGTATATATATATATATATATATATAATCAACTAATTGAACGGTACTCGGTCTCCCCTTTGGTTCAATCTCCACTTTGCCCCTCGTGGGAGTTATGTGCTCTATAAGTGTATGTGAGTTGTAAGTCTCGCATGTGGGGAACTTTAGCGTCTTCTTTAATGATGTAAATTAATGTAAAAGGATTTATAAGGTTTCATGGGCTTAATATGCAATATTAGATAGAAAAAACGTGTAAGATTGTAAGTAAAAATTCCAACTGGGACAATAAAAAATATATGTATAATCAAAAGGACTTGAATAGATTCCCTGTGTTCCATATGAATAGATTTCCTATCAAAAGGAAAAACAAGGATACAAAGCTTTTTTTTTTTTTTTTTCACCGAAGGTAACAATGATACAAAATTTGATATTCCTGCCATTACCAGCCTCTTAGAATTGTCCTGCACATTCACGTATCTTAATTATCACAACACCTCTTGAGTAATGACACCGAACGCAATCACAGAAATATCGTGGAAAGCAAGTAGCTTATGCGCCCAACTCGTTTTTTATAAGATTCATGCTCCCGAATAATTTTAAAGTAACCCAAATTTTCTGCGTTTATTCATACTTGTGGAACGCATCTTCCTAAAATTGATGGTATGTACCTGCGATGTGGGAGAAATTAGCATAGAATTTTTCTGCTTGTAGCACTGGAGGACCATTTGCTATGCATGTAAGTAATTAGTTATTTTTTGATTTCCCTGATTTGTTGGATCCAAATCACATTAAACTGATAAATTCAAGACGAAGGACTAAAAATTCACGCAGATATCATGTGACATTGCCCACTACAAGAATAGCTTTTATGGCAGTAAAAAAGTCCAGATAATCATCAAAATCCAACTATCCAAGGTGCAAAAGCCATCTAGGAAGTGGAAGCAGCTGGGTTAATAGTCTGAAAAGGTGTGAATTTTTGGGCCATGGCCCACCCCCAACCACGAGATCGATGGAGCTAGTGTCGACCAAAGGATTCCACGTACGTGGGGGGAAATGAGTGCTTGACAACCACCTTGACTGTATTCGATAAAGCTATCTTTATTTGTCTACTTGTCTTGGACTTCAATGGGTTTCACATGTGAGAGCTAGGCATGTGCTGGTGTCCTCAATCATCAGTAACGAAAAGACAAAATCAGTTTAACCATAGGTAGATAGATATTGGCCGTGGTCCTAAAATCTAAAATCTGATGCAGGAGTCTCAGACCAACGTACTATTAATTATTGTTAAATCTTCTTTCAAAAAAATTTGTTAAATCCAAACTCATTTTAGATTTCTCCTTTTACGATGTGGGGACACTTATTAATGTAAGTTTGTGAAGTGTCAAAGTAAAACCGAGAAAGTAGAAAATGGAAAAATTTTCAAAAAATGAGTGAGTGATATAGGGTGTGCTAGTAAGTGAGTGATATAATAGTGATACAATAATATGATACGTGTCAGATTAGACACATACGAAATAAAGCTAAAGTAGAAAATGGAAAAATTTTCAAAAAATGAGTGAGTGATATAGGGTGTGCTAGTAAGTGAGTGATATAATAGTGATACAATAATATGATACGTGTCAGATTAGACACATACGAAATAAAGCTAAAGTAGAAAATGGAAATATTTTCAAAAAATAAGTGAGTGATATAGGGTGTGCTAGTAAGTGAGTGATATAATAGTGATACAATGATATGATACGTGTAAGATTAGATACATATGAAATAAAGCTAAAATAAATAGAATAATCATATGAAAAGAAGTAAAAAAATTTTGAAATATAAATATAATAATAGAAAAATGCATGTAGTAAAGTAGTTAAAATATTTCCTCATAATTATAAAATTTTATCTTACTTTTACATGTTAGTGAAAACATAACACACAAGTAGCGGTGGATAGTTGCAATTATGGTGAGAATATCAAATGTCGTTAGAGCAGGGAAGCAACTATTCCTACTGTGTCGCTTCTTCACACCCGCCTTATTTTGAGTATGTTTGTAAAGTGATAAAACTTATGAATGAAAAATTTTAGTGTAAAAATTGTTGAAATAAGAGAAAATGATGAGATATGATAATGATAATGATAATGGTAGTGAGTAAAAGAGGAAAAAGTTAGAATATCTAAGTTAGTTATATAAATAGTTGTGTAGAAATGATTAAAAGATAATGTAGTAATTATATAGAAAGATTTGAAAAATAATTAAAAATAGGATGACAACAGAGCATGAAAACTTTTAAATCGAAAAGTTTTTGTCTGACAACTTTTATATGAAACCAAACACACTTTTCATATATTGGTTGGTACCCGAACATAGCATTATATATAAGGGGCACCAGCCGTGCCAATGCGACAAGGAACAGTGGCACTACTGTCTTAATCAGTTTCCGGGAATGTCAATGGCAATTGAAAGACAAGAGTATAGTGTGCGCATCACGTGGAAACATAGCTTCGGCAATTAGTCGTAACTAATTGAATGATCTTTGCCTTTTTCTTGTCACATCTCCTTTTCCCTGTAGCATTGTTAGCATGGAAGACAATTCATGGAAAGACGATTTCGAGGCGATTAAGGGACACAAGAAGATGTGCCTTTTAGAACGTTCTTGACTACAGCTGATTCTGCACTAACCGGCATTAATTTAAAATGAAAACGCTTGCCCAAAGCCTCTCAAAAAGTAGCATAACGTGTATATCGTACGTTCCACACGTACGAGTGCATGAACTAATATATGTCTGATTGCACTTGTTTATATTAAAAAAAGTACTCGTGTGAGCACAAAATTATCCGTGTACCCCAGGGAACATCGCCTACGTCATCAGATCCAATTAAATACATATATTCCGGAGTTAAAATGATCATTGGCAGATATCTTTGCGTACTTTTGTGGGTTGAAGAAATAACATTCGTAATTTAGTATTGGACAAGGAATTCATGCTTGAGGGAACTTTGTACCTAGAATAATAGGAGTTTTTGCATATATGTTTGGTCAGGGCCTTACGACTAAGTGAACTCGGGTATGTTCAGGACATGGGATGAAATCTCTAACTTTAAAAAAAAAAAAAAAAATTATTCTAAAAAAAATAGCAACTTACTTGTTTTATTTCCTATCCAGCTTTTCAATTACCATACAATTGTTCTATTCCTAACACACAACAAAATTTTTTTATCCCACCTAGCCATGCCATCCATGCGTGCGGCCATCCAAGAAATTAGCTGTCGGTAACCGTAGATTGTAAAAGGTTAACGTTTGCTGAAAAGCCTTTGCAATTTTAGCATTTTATTGCAAATAACCTGTGACATATTCTCAAATGCAATGAAAAAACTTAAATACAGTACACAAAATCAATTTAGTTGCAAATAACTTGGGTACTATCTGTTTCGTTGCAAAAGTTATATTTGGTTACAAAAAGCTCTTTATATAAAATAAATTTCGCTGCAACTAGTCATTATATAACAACAAATCAGCTGCTAATACTTATTACAGGCAATAGAATAATGACAAATAAAAATGAATTTTCTTGTATTCTTATGACATGAAATAACCAAAATGCCCTTTTAGTTACTAAATAAATATATGAAAATTAAACATTAAAAATATCTCCAATTTTTAAAATGGCTTATAAAGACATCCAACCAAATCTTCTATTAGGGTTTAGATAGGATAACTGAATGAGTATCTTGGTAAGCGTATCAAAAGTAACACCTTATAACTTCACATTTTGCCGTAGAAATCATGGCTGTAAATTTCTGAAAACTGAAGCTCTCTACTCCGAATATGACAAATTAATAGTTAAAAAATATAAATTTTATGAACTCAAGAAATTTATTTAAAAACCCGTGTATAAGTTCCGATTCAATCTATGCATGT
Organism: Annona cherimola; assembly: GCA_030490835.1. Classification (NCBI taxonomy): domain Eukaryota; kingdom Viridiplantae; phylum Streptophyta; class Magnoliopsida; order Magnoliales; family Annonaceae; genus Annona; species Annona cherimola. The sequence goes on along the minus strand of CM059975.1, from coordinate 18,431,528 downwards.
GTACCAAGTATAAGTACATAGTGATGTTTTGAGGATCTCTTCTCAGTTTTTTTTATCTTGGTCTACGCACCTCAATATGCTTGAACATAAATTTTTATTTTGCTAGAAACTACAAACGCAGGAAATTAAATTCACTACGCATAGAACATCAACTAATTGCTGAATGCAAAAAATGAATATTTTCATCATAACATGGATCTCGCAGCATGAAATGCACCCGAAACTTGGACAATGCTTGCGTTTAGAGTGGAACTGTGAACAAGTTGTTGGAAATCCAACTAGATCGATTCTGAGAGCTTGGAGTCAAATCCCCTGATTTTAAATCTCATCAGTTTTGGCTGGAAATGTAGACACCAACATTTGTTTTTGATTGGTCCAAAAATCGAAATTCTTTTTCAAATCGCTAGCTAGGTACCTTGTACTAGGTGACAAAGAAGGGCTTCACACGCCTCTAGGCAAACAACTGCCTGTTTGCCATCCATTCCCCAAGCCTTCTCTTGGATGACCATGTGTAAAATCATCCAATTGACCTTTGCTAATAAAGGTAATGGCTTGGGAGAGAATCTCGATAGAAGAATATCAAAATTTTCTATTGAAATCAACATGCATGGAAGAATATATGTTATATATCCATGAAAGGTCTTGAATAGAAGAGCATCTTCCTCTAAGAAAATTGGTGGTATTCTGATAATGGTAAAAATGATTATTTGCACACCATCACCTCTTGGCTCCATGCACTCCTTGAAATTCCTGCCTTAAGGTGATATAGAAAATTTTGGGCTATGTATTTTGCCCATAGTACGACCCTACATTGTTATAATCCACTTCCTTTAATGAATGACCCTAGATTGTTATAATCCACTTCCTTTAATGAATGATTCACTTGATTGGTTGTAAGCACTCAATAAAGATTGAACTATTATTTATTATTCTAATTTTTTTTGAAGGGGTCTTGATTCGACACTCGGGACAAACTTGTTGTTCCTAGGGACCTGGGACGTGGGCAAAGGTGCGCCCAAGATGCATGCCACCTGCGCTAAAGCGTGGATGCTATTATTCCAATTTTTAATAGGCCTTTTTAAGTTACTTTTTCTGTTATTTTGAGGAAGGGGAATGGTTTTCATTCACAATTAATGAGCTAGGATTCAGATAGAAAAAAAGAGCTGAGATTTTAAATTTCAGGAAACATTTAGGAATTAATAATTAATGATAAAAGAATGGATACATTTGAAAAATGAGAAGGTGATGTGAGGCATGATCCTCTTAGCACAGCTAACCCACGCTAAGAAACCTATTTATAAACTTTTTTTCATAAACTTGTTAATTCAGATTTACTTATTATATAAATCAAGTTCTTCCATTTTTTAAGATGTATATATTTTTATTTTTAACATATAGTTATTTTAGTAATTTTCAACAGTTAAACATCTAAAGTCAAACTTAATTTATATAATAAATACATCTAGATTAACATGTTTATAGAAAAGTGAAAATTTTTAAAAATAAGTTTATTGATGTGAATTACTTAACCTAGGCTCACAAGATCATCTCTCTTGATAATATAAGAGTAAAGTATGAATATATAGGATAATTGTATAAAAAATATGAAAATTTGAAATATAGAAGAAAAACTATAAAATAGTAGAAAAGTTAGATAAATAAAATGTTAAATCATAGCAAAAGGAGATAAAAAAAAATTAAAAAAACCTTTCCCACCACCAATTACATCTTCCCAAATGCTTCCTCAGTGTCATTGAATTAATTTTGTTATTTTAGTTATAAGATGCTCCTACTCAATTAATTTATCAATTTTATAGTGGAATTGAATGATGATGATATGAGGAGATTGAATGAAAAAGTATAATTGCATGTTAGTATTTGAAAAAGTATATTAGGAGTAAATAGGAAATGAGAAAAGTAGATTGTTTTGTATTAAAAATGAGAAAAATATTTTGAAAATAAAAATTTTCATCTTATTCTCATTCTATCCTCATCCCGTCCCAATCCTTGAAGATAGATGAATAAGGTGCTAGCTCCAAATCAAAATATATGGGGGTGTAACTTTGGTATGGAACATACTTATGGCAACTCATCAAATCAACCATAATCTAAAGAGTGGTGATCTTCTCATATTAGTCTGAAATCCAGTGATTTCAAATCTGTCCAAAAATGTTTTTTTTATTTTTTGAAAATTTTTATAAATATATTTTAAATAACTTAAATACCTTTGTATTTAAAAATTCAAAATAAATACATACACATATCCAAAAATAGTAAAACTTGGTTTATATTAAATACAACTAAGGTAACAAGTTTTAAAAAATTCAAAAAAATAAAAAATATTTTTAAAACCTGACAGAAATCACTGGACTTCAGGTCGGTCTAAAATGATCAAACGGCTAATTTAAATAGAATAAAGTAAGAAAAATATTCACCATTTGGAAAAAGAATAGAAATTTCTTTAAAATAGATAAGATAGTATAAGTAATGATTAAAAGTGAAGAAAAAGTTTAAATAAATAAAGTAATTGTACAAGAATATGTAAAAAAATGTAGGAGTAATAAAAAAAATTTCTTTTCTCCTTTCCAAAACCAAACCCAAGTGAAGGTATAAAAAATACTCATCACCTCAAATAAGATAAGGTAGATTCCATACGATGGATCCCCAAAGTTAATCTAGATATTTCTAAACCATTAAAAATATCTTAACCCTGATTCTTTTATTAACTTATTTAAAAAAGCTCAATGTTAATACATTTACAACCCATTTAATAAATGAATTGTATGTTGTTTATGGATTGTATACAAACAAGTCAAAACTAAGCTAACCTAAAGTCTTGATAAATGAAATGTTATATTAATAACTCAAAAAAAAATACCTAATTAGGAAGGAATAGGGAGCAGCATAGTGATTGGTGAGGTTATGTGATAAAGAAGGGAGCAAGGGGAGAGGGAGAGAAATGAAAGAAATAGAAGGATCCAAGGAGTATGGGCGATAAGGATAGGAAAAAAAGAGAAAGAGAAAGTAGGAAAGCAGGGACAAACAACAAGAGGAAGGGACAGTCAAGACGAAAATAGGAGAGAGAGTGTTTAGGAAAATAGGGAAGACTAGTGAAAAAGAGAGAAGATAATAAATAGAGAGGGGGAAATGGAGAGAGTCGAAGAGGGACAAGTATCGCCAATTAGGGATAGGAAGAGAGAAAGAGAGACAAAAAGAACGAGTGAAAAAGTAACGGAGCAACTCAATTCCACATAAGCAAGGTAAGAGGTGTTAAAAACCGATAAGTATGATAGGATAGTGCAAGGTGAAACTTTATAAATAAGACATAGTAAATTAAATCAAAACAACACAAAACCAAACTAAACTAAAACAACAAGAGTTGCACTCCTTGGGAAGTATAGCTATCATTGTTATGCATATAACATGAATTTTTTTATTTCATGCATACAGCTTTGTATAGCACATATACATTTATCTTCAGCGGTGTGTATACTTGTACAAGAAGGGCCTCATTTTTTTCTTAGGCTCGCTTCTATAAAACATATTTCTATGCAACCTCTTTTTATTTTAATATCTAGATGGTTGATGAAAAGTATGTTTCATGTATTATATTTATAATTGTTTATATTATTATGAAAATTCTATAATTTGTTTAATATCATTGTATATGAGTTCTATCTATAAATGTATCAAATCAATATAATCAAATAATTTAATATTAAAATATCAATTTTCTAAAATATCGTTACTATGTGGATAAATGATTCTATAAAGCATTATTATATTTCAATACATGTGTGACCATATGAATATATATTTTTAAGCACATGTGGCCAATGCACTTATTTGATTTAGATGAAATTTGATTTTCTAACTATACAAGTGATGTTGAATATAATGAATGGATTGAATATTTTAAATCAATCATCATCTTAAGAATTAAGAATTGAAGAGGTTAGAGGATACCGCTAGAAGCCCTTTTAATCCGATGATAAGACGAAACAAACGACAAAGAAGCCAAAGGTTCTTGCTCCCCTTTAGGGTGTGTTTGGTTGGAGGTAAAACTTTTGATGAAAAGTTTTAGAAGTAGAAGTTGTCAAATTGATAGAAAATGATGTGATATAATAGGGGTAATGATGAGGAGTAAATAGAATAAAGTTAAAATAGATAGGTTAGTTGTATGGGTAGTTGTGTAGAAATGATTGAAAAGTAGGGTAGTTTGTATAGAAAAATGTGAAAAAATAATTAAAAAATAGAGTAGTTATGAAGAGTGAAAAGTTTTGTGTTGAAAAGTTTTAATTGACAAGTTTTGGCCCCAAACAAACACACCCTTAGTTTTGAACCTTTCTTTTGAATTCAAGGACATTGCTCCAAGCTGGCACCTGTCATGACTCATGACAATGGAAGGTATAAATAACTTGTCGAGCTTTTCCTATCAGCTTACTCCCTTACAAAAAGGATTGAGCTAGCCGGATGTGATATCTTCGTCAAATGATCTGGGCCTGTATATTCTTCATGATTAGGGCAGTGTCGTGGAGTTTTATTTTTTTATTTTTAAATTTTTGCGTCACATGCTTGCAATGCTTCATGTGTGGTACCATCTACTGTATATATTCTCGGACTGGTGCACTCCCCACGTGTAGGACCTATACAGTATATCCCAGCAATTCATACATGTGTTCTCGTTCTTAACAATACAAGCATGCCTGAATTCATATTTGTAAACCCACCAATACATCAAAATTTATTTTTACGACAAATTTTCTCTAAAAGAATTTGACAGATAATAGCAACGGAGCCCGATCGCCTGCTCCCAGGAGCTTATACCCATTTTTTTTAAATTATTTTTTGAAATTTTTTTTATAAAAATGTTAATCTAGGTGTTATAAAAATTACTTAAAATGTCACTGATTTTCAAAAATAAAAAATAAATATCTAAAATACTCCAAAAATAGTAAAAACTTATACACATGTTAAATACACTTACATTAACACTTTTTAGGAGAAATTTTCAAAAAAAAATTAAAAAAATGGGTATAAGCTCCCGGGAGCAGGGAACGCTATTGACCCAATAGCAACGATATTAATAATGAAATTTATTGCAAGAAATTATATTTATTATAAACACATCATTCATGCGACATGCTGAGATTTCGCAAGTCTGCAATTTTTTTCTTTTCGAGGTGAAATCTACATGTTGATGTACTAAACAATCAAAAAAATGTCGATGTGCAAGGAAAATTACCAAATATTTACCTTATCATTAACGTTATATAGTAGAGACAGATTACTATTACACTCTCTTTTGTAATGTTCCATTATTACTATTACCCACCCTTCGTAATGCCAACTGCCAAATAGATAAGGGTCTCTACTTCTGTGTACCGACTCTCGTAGTTATTTTAGCTAACCTTGACGATGACATAAAATATAGAGTTATTATTTTCTGCACCTAAGTGCACTAAGTTTTAGTACACTTACGTGCATAATTCTTTTTTTTATTTTTTATTTTTCGAAATTCATATTTGAGCCCAAAGATGAATGTCCAATATATATTGCTTCTTACATTTTTCTCAGTGCTTGAGAAATGTAAAATACTTCGTATCAAAAAAAAAAGAGAAATGTAAAATACATTTTTTTTATTGTTTTAAATATTTTATATTGAATTTAAAAAATAAGAAAATAAGTCATTTCTCATGTGCTTGAGGAATGTAAAAGCCTATATAGATGGGACATTCGTGTCTGGGCCCACATAAATATATAAAAAATTAAAAAATAAAAATAAAATGAATAATGTATCAAGTGTACTAAAGCTAATAGCACCTAGGAGCATTAAATCTGGTTTCTAAAATTTATTCCACTTATTACATATTTGTACATGAGTTCTGTCTTTAAAATGTGTAAAACGGTAATATTGTTTGATTAGTAGTAAGATTTTTTTATTTATATTTCAATTCCAAAATAGTATTTTCATTACATAAATTATCTAAGATATCATCTCTACGTAGATAATTAATATTTTATAAATTATTATTGAGCAATGAGCCAATGATCGCCTTGGCCGGCAGCATGCAACTTGCTTTGCATATGTCTCGTCAGAATTTTTTTTGAAAAATCTTTATATTCGTAGACCTTAATATATCTTTTTCATGTGAAATTTTGCAATTTTGGGATTTATTTAGTGTTTTATTTTAAATTTTAAAATAAATCCCTATTTTATCTTTTTCAAAATTCAAAAAAAAATTTCAAAAAAAAATTCATAAGTAGAAATATATATATAAGTGGAGCCTATATATGTATAAAAAAATTTCAAAAAATAAAAAGAAATTTTTTTTGGTTGAACACGTGTAGCTGGCTACAGGGGATCAATTCCTAGTATTATTATTATACATTGACACATCTGTAAATTTATTTAATTATTTTTTAAAGAAATTTTCCACGAATATTCATATTTAAGTAAAAGTCACCCACTCATACCTCTGATAGAGATAACTTTTAGATTTTGAACAGTATGTAGCAATGACTTTTTTTTTTTTTTAATCATAAAAAGGGCTCTATTGACACGATTACAAGAAAATTTTTTGTACATGACAATAATGTATATTTACTTTGCTATAATCACATGCTCTTAGATATATATTTTATAATAATATATAATTAAATAGCTCTGGTATATATAGCCAACATCAGCATAGCCCAATTGGTAAAGTCTGCCTTTGTATTTAAGTAGTCAGGATTTTGATCTTTGCTGGGAGACTTTTGTAGCTCTCATTTGATGAGCGTTAATTTCCGATCCCCTGCTAACACTTGTAAGGTGAATCGAATATAAATCGTAATAAAAATATTGTAAAAAAATAACTTTGGCATGTGTGTAATAGAATTAAATACTTGATTCCCAATAAGAAAAATGCTTGATTGAAGAACTTCTAATGTGCGTGTCATCATCTGATAGAATTAAACGTTTGATCGAAAATTTATAATTATGAAAAAAACCTTATATTATAAAAAAAATAGCTCCAGCATCTGCGTGTCACATCTAATAGAATTAAATGCTTGATTGAATCACTTCTAATTATCAAAAAACCTTATACGACTATATATAACAGAAGTCATCTTGATTAATTATGAAAGAGTTAGAAGTCATCTTAACTAATTATGAAAGAGTTATTCAATTAGGTGCAACGTTTCTTTACATTAATTCTTGGGAACTTGGAAACTAATTAATTGGCTATTATGTACCAGTCAACACATCGAAAATGGCTCCAATGCAGGCCAACATTAAAAATTAATGGCAAGATCTTAACCTTGACAAATTATAAATATACATGACCATAACAGAAGTCATCTTAATTAAGTATATATGCTTAACAGAAAGTGAATCGAGCGCAAACATTTGCGCAATTTGTATTTAACAGTAATGTGATTGACAGTTTCAATCAGAAGTGGCACAAGAATTAATACTGAGCATCGTGACGTTAAACGGAGAACTGCTGACTCAGTGATACACAACATGGAAAGATATAAACATTTAACAGTTAATTTCTTCTTATTAAAAATCGAATACTTTTAGTGAAAAATTGATCTATTTCATGCCATCTTAATTTTTTTTTATCAAAAAGCCCATATATTTTCTTTTTACTTTATGTTGTTGTCATTATTATTATATAGCCTACAGCTCTCATTAACCCTTTTTTGCTGATATATATGTGTGTGTTTGTCTGTCTTGTTTTGCTTTTCTCCTCACTCTCAATTTTTTTTTACGGTTTCGAACCTAACTAGTTACAAAAAGGCCTGGGAAATTAAATTTTTATATATTTGTATAAGTGTGGCTTCTTTATAACTAGGTACACAAAAGCCATTCCACTTAATTCATTCATCTTTCCTACTTAGATTATTGAAAAAAATTTATTTTATTTATTATATTTTGTATTATTTTTACTCATAAGATTAAATTTCATCCTAATCAATTATATAAATGGGCCATACTTTCCTAAAACTATATATTCATATTTGAATTATAAAAAATACTTAGATCTATTTACATTTGCATTAGAATGTAATAATACTTTATCTAATTATTTATTCATATATAGTAATGATATTCTAGACGATTTTGATGTTGCAAATACGATCTTAAAATTAATATTTAACATAAAATAATTTTATTAGGTTGATTTACACATTTGTAGATGAGACTTATGCACAATGATGCTAGGCAAATAATGAGATTTTGATACTATTATAAATAATGCTAAATGCAGTGGATGGTTAGAATTTTCCATTAGTGATAAAAGGTGAAAAAAATGAAGTTAAATAGAAATAGGGTTTCAATAAAACATTACTCTCTCTCTCTCTGTATTCAGGCATCCTCATCTAATTAGTAAGAAGATCGAACAAGGACGACAACTATGATAATCAAGCTCTTCCACACCCGATTTGAGCATTAGAACCGATCACTGCATTTACCACAGCTGTCCACATTGCTTAACGAAATCGAGGGTGTATAGATGATCAATACATATTCACTCCATAATAAAAATGCCTTACGATAGGCATATATATATATGCATCCAGTTGGTGCTTTACCGACAGTAGACAATTGTAGATATATATCGAGTGGTACGTGGTGAGAAATTGGTCATCATTGTCCACTTGACCACGTGGGACAATCCACATTTTTGAGTTATTGGGATGATAAGTATTTGATTAGTGATTACCAATAGCGTCTAAAAAATTATTTAGTTGCAGTCTTATAGCTCTCTACCATTTCGATCCTTCCGACTTCAAATTCTCATTGACTTTTAAGTTTTGCCTCTCACTAAGCTCTCTGCTTCATGGAAGACAAGGGGAATTTAGAAAGAATGATCTGGAATATGAAAGTTTGGAATACTTGAGTTGGTGGGGAGCTTTGTTCTCTGCATGCTTAGGGAGAAGTATGCTGCATTGGAAGATTAATTCACTAAGAGGAGCATGCCTTCTAAGAGGAGCATGCCTTCTGTGCAGTGAGACATTGTTATCTTGGTGGATCATGATACTATACATTGTACAAGGGGTTCTCATATATTTTATAATTTTTTATTTACTTTTAGTTTTTTTCACTTTCATGTGAGCTCAAGTGTATTTAGCTAAAATACTAAAAATTTTCTCTTTTGCAAGGGAGTGTGAAATATAGTGATAATCTTTATTTTTAAAATTTTGTAAAAATTTATGCTAATTCAAAATTGCTCAAATTCAATATATAAACTAAATTATCTTAGGTTCACATGAAAGTAAGAAAAACAAAAAAAATATATGCATCAAAAATATAAAAAGAGATGATCGAGAGTAGGCAGACTATATTGTAATTATGGTGCAATCTGCTATAAATTGAAACTTATGTACATTTAAATATTTTCTATAATTATTTATTCTCTTAAGAATTATGTTTTAAATGATTTAGATGTTGAAAATACAACATTAAATTATTAAAATTAAACTATTTTATTATGTTGATGTATGACTTTTGGATGGGGAGCATACGCATATTGAAATTCAAGGGAAATTGATATGTCACTTAAAAATAAATAATTTTAAATACAATGCATGCGATAGAATATGAATCTATGGTCAGGTGGGGCCCATTTACAATGAAGTGCACCTAAATATAAAATACATGAGAGTATTACTTAGCTAAATAATAACTCGTTGCATAATATCATAATCCAATTTTAGCATGCATGTGTATATGGGAGATGGCCAGGACACGATGCTCAATGACATCTATACGGCTACATAAATCGAAATTCACGGGCTTGGTGGTGGATGAGGAAAGTGATGGTGGAGAAAAACTCTATTGTCTGTTATGACTTTGGACACGGCCTAGATGTATACAAGACAGCCTTTCTTGGTGGGATCCATTTGGATGGACGATATGGCCGGACATCAAAATGGAACATGTGTGGAGGTGGGGCCGCGGGGGGAGGGACCCACAGGTTAGAGCTGGCTGTCAGGTGGGCCACACAACATAATTGAATGAAAATGATTCGGCCTTGACTTCGACAATGGATTCGTGCAATGGTTAATCATTTTCACTGAACTTTGGGTGAAAGTCATGTGTGGTGTAGCTATGCAGACCTTAATGGCCTCTCTAATTTTTCTTGTCGGAAAATATTTCAGTCGGACCTGTCTCAGCAACATTTTTTCGTGTAACCCATGAGTTTCAAATATTATTATTCGTTTCTATATGTTAAACTATGTAGGCAAAAATTATCTTAATTTGAATCTTTAGGTGGGCAAAACAATGATAACATTGTTTTTTTAAAAGGCAATCGCAACATTATATTGTTTTAAAGCTTCTTTAAGATCATATAATTCAATACTTCTGTGCACGATTTAAAATATATTCATTTTTAGATGTTGAACTATGTATGTAAAAATTATCTTAATTGAGAATTCATGTGGGCGTAAAATAATAACATTAAGAAGCATTTTTTATCACAATTAATTGTATGAACACTATTTTGTATAGCTAACTTGAATATTTAATAAAGTATGATTATATACAATATATTGTATATATACTTAAGTTACAATATTCATTTTTATTTTATTTTTATTTCGTTTTTTGATTTTTTTCTTCATAAATATGTCTTCCTAAATGTATTTAATCTACTTTTGTTATTTTAAAATACTTTTATATATATTTTTTTGAAAATAATCAATTTTAGGGGTATGTAGGTCATTTTCAACCCTTACAAAACTTGATTTTTAAAATCTAAAATAAATATGTAAAAGTATTTTAAAATAACAAAACTTGGCATATAAATTAAATACATTTAGAAAAATATATTTGTGAAAAATCAAAAAATAAAATAAAAAATGAATATTGTAACTTAAGCATACATACAATATATTGTGTATAATCATGTCTCATATCTAATTGAGGTGATTCTTAAAAATATAGTTAAGCATTGCGTTTGATAGTTGATAAAACTTTTTAAAACGGAAGAAGTAATGTGATATAATAAGGATAATGATAAAGAATAAAAAGAATAAAGTTAAAATAGATATGATAGTTGTACGAGTAGTTGTGGAGAATTAATTAAAAATAAGGTAATTATGTAATAAGATGTGAAAAAATAGTTAAAAATAAAATAGTTATGAAGAGTAAAAAAAATTATATTGAAAAATTTTAATTGTTATATTTTCATCATTGCCCAACACATCAAGGAAATAATATGTAGCTGGTTTTAACTAAATAAAACCTCGAGATTGAGAAAAGGTCAAATTATAATAACAAATTTTGGTGAAAAAAGGTCAATATGAATATAGATAATTTAACCAAATGAGCGGCGCTCGTTTGGTCACTAGCCAGTCTTTCAGAAATTCTGTGTCTGATATTTCAACGCCAGTATAAGTGCATTTGATATGTATTTCTTTCTTCCAATCGCTCCAATCAGCGGACCATTCGGGAGTTCGACAGAATAACATACGGACGAGATTTTTCGCTATTACTATTGAAGGCAATAGGATGTATTTTCTAAAATTCGACTAGGGCGAGACCTCTTGATCCTTGCAGCGCTAGGACAAGCTCTCAAGATCCTTTTTTTAGCAGTTCTTCAAACTGCGCTTGTACACGTTCTATGGTTGTTTCTGATGCTTCAATTTCCTCTTCCTCCGAAAGATATCGCGTTTCTGTTTCGTTCCCAGCTGGTGCGTGTTCAAATCCACAGCTGGGAATTTTAAACTAAATTTTCAGTGGAGGCATGTGGTCCTCCTTATATCGGTTGAGAGCTGGTGGTTTCCCCCATTGATATTTACGAGCTTGTTGTCTTCCTTTGGAAACATTGTTAGAATTCTATTAGAGTTTTGAATGTGATATGAATTGAGATATGTTGTAAATATACTCCAATAAAAAAAATATATATAGATAATTTATTCTTTTTTATTTTTGGGAAGCACTACAATAGCGTTGATAAACCTATGTGAATCGGTACGTTTGCCAATTTAGGCGACATTTTGATGGTTATACGTTCATTACAAGAAGCCAGTCACGCCTGCCCGAATTCAAAGCTGAGACCCCTCACGCACACACCCAACGCGATACAAATAGGTTGTGCCTTGGTTCACTTCATTTGTATCAATATTATGGATGAATCTAGGAACCAAAAAATATTTTAAATCAAAATTTAAGTTAGTCAAAAAAAATAAAAATAAGTTGAGAGTTAATCTCGACCTATTAAAATTATTTATCTGTTAAAAAGCTTCACAAACTACAAATTAGACATAAACACTTTTAAGGTGTTCATTGCACCTAAAATAATTATATTGCATATAATTTTAAACCGTTCTAGTATTCCATTCAATGGATTCGAGTGAATTTTAATATTTATGGGTGTGTTTGGTTAGAGGTAAAACTTTTGATGAAAAGTTTTTAGAGTAGAAGTTGTCAAATCAATAGAAAGTGATGTGATATAATAGAAGTAATAATGAGGAGTAAAGAGAATAAAGTTAAAATAGATAGGTTAGTTGTATGGGTAGTTGTGTAGAAATGATTGAAAAGTAGGGTAGTTTGTATAGAAAAATGTGAAAAAATAATTAAAAAATAGAATAATTATGGAGAGTGAAAAGTTTTAGATTGAAAAGTTTTAGTTGACACTTTTTTGCCCTAAACAAACACACCCTATATAAATTCTACCCACTACTATAAGAAATACATTTTTGTAATCCTTATTAGCAAGGAAAATTAGTAAAAAAAATGCAGGAACAAATTTTCTTGCTTAATTATGATGATACTTTTACCAACCACAAAAATTTCTTTGCTTATGGCAATGTTTTTATTGGCAAAGAAAATTTTTCTTGTTTATAATAATGTTTTACAATCAAATCAAAACTTCGCCACTTAAGAACAAAAATCATTAACTATTCATAATTAAATTTCTTTTTAATAATTATTATACAGAATATGCTATAAATTATTAACAACTGAGATTTTCTTTAATAATCAAATTTTAACCTTTTGCAAGAAAATTATTTTGCCAAAAATAAAAAAAAATTTAGTGCACATAGGATTATGATTGAAATAATTTTTGGTACCTTGGTTAAGTAAATAATAAGGAATATAATAAGTGAATTGAATTTTATACAATCACTTATATAAAATGCAAACATTACAAATGTATCAATTTATTCGGAGGCCTAATCATTTTCACCCAATCCCGAATGAGGCAAAAATCGTTTTTTGTTTTACCGACTTTTTTTTATATAAGTGTTAAAATAGGTGCATTTAATCTATAAACTAATTTTTTTCATCTTTAGAAATATATATTTATCTTATATTTTTAAATCCAGGAATATTTTTAATTATAATTGATTATTTAGCTATAAATACATGGCCACTTTAGGGGATGTTATTTAATTAAATATAGTTATTTTTTATCATAGTTAAAAATAATTTTTAATGTAGCAGTTAAACTGTGATTGTAATTTATAAATAGGAATAGAAATTTAGCTGCAATTAATGAAATTAAAATTTAGCTGGAAATTTTTTGTCCCAAAAAAAAAAAAACACACTTAGCTGGAAACGAACGACAGCATATATTAAATTGTTTTGCAGTGTCTCATTATCAAGATTGTCTGCGGAGGCAGGTGGAGAACTAAAACCCGGTCATATAGGCAACAAACACCGCAAATAATATAAATTGGACGACTGAACCTGCCCAAATGGTCCAAACTCCACATACCACGCCAAGATTCATGCTAATCGAGTTGAAGAAAAATTATAGAAAAAAAGGAGCATTTTCTTAAAGTATTTTTTTTTTTCTCTCGAGATGACCATCACCCCCAATAACATGCCCAAAAAATCCTTTCTTGTGTTTTCTCTGACCTGAGCTTGGACGAGGACGCTACCCAAAAACGACGCGTCTGGCCATTCCCCCCACGCCATCTGCCCCGAAAACGACCTCCCTGTCTCCCTACAACATCCATAACCATTGATTTGGCACACACCTATCCTTTATCATTGATCCAGACCGTCCAAACTGTGGGACGTGATATGTTAACGGTCCGATCAACGACTGGAACAATCCGGGTCCCGATGTTGTGATCTTTCAGAATGCGAATTTAGAGCCTCCATGCATGAGTGAGAGTCCGTTTTGCAGGCGTTCAGTGCTTTCTCACCTTTCAATAAATGAGCCGCGATGCATTTATCTTGTCCCATGCACATGTACGTGAATCAGAAAAATGGTCCCCAAGCTGTGCCTGAGAACGAACGTTGCAGGAAAAATACCGGTGGCGGATGATCTCGACCGTCTGATTGTTGTCTTCCATCAACACTGGAGGGCCAGGTTTGTTGACATCAACGGATTCGACCATCAAAATTTGCGGCATTCGATGACCCTGATTGTCCATGGATGTCACCTCTTTCCATGATCACAGCCGCTGATCCATTGATTATTTCGGTATAATGTGATTCTGATGATTCAGATCTTTCCATCTAGAGGGATTTTAGAGGAACGGCCTGGATCCTTCTCAAATCGGACGGATGGCTGTTGGTTTCTATATTCTAATCGAATGTCAAGATGAATCCAACCACGTGTGAGTGACGAACAAGCGCCTTATAAAAGTTATGAAGAAGAGATTAAAATAATAACCATGATAACAAAATAAATAAAATACTAAGGTGTAGGATCTATACGTTCTGTAAATTCACTCATCAAGATCTGAAATCTTGAATTTATAGATCAAATCATCTAAAAAATTTATATGTGGATATCTGATTAGCAAATTAAACATGCCGTGTACTAAAAAAAATTTAGAACTTCAACTAGCCGGGCTTGTCTTGTTTAATCTTGTAAATTAAATTTCGATTTTTTTTTATTGTCAATTCAATTGAAACAAAACAACTGGTTGATTAAAAAATTTATCTTTTCAAATCAACACCTACTTTCATGAACAAAATATATTAAGTTGAGTTAATTCAATTGGACCATACGGTGGAATTATGAACCCGAACACTTGATGGGTTCAAACTTGGGTCCAATTTTAATATTAACTTGGTATTAATGACATTATTCTGGTAGAGCCGTAGAGATATGTCAGAGCCTACGGAAGGTAAGAGCTTGAATTGGCGACCGCGCGTCTACGTTTTTGGCGAGTCTCCAATCGGGAAAAAGCCCGCCCTATAGATAGAGCGCATGGTAGGCTGGAAGAGCGAAGTGAGCTAAGCTGCTGCTCAAATCCTCAAACTGAAGTCGCCGTCGTCTTTTTCTCTCTTCTAAAGAACGAGAAGAAGGGAACAAACAGGGCTATGGAAGAAGACTTCGATCTGGAAAACCCTGTCGTCCAAACACAGCCGTCCAATTCCATCCCGTCTCTACTCTTTTCCTCCGAATCCCAACACACTCCCTCCCATCTATACTGCCTCGCCTTCAAAGCCAGCCCCACCAGCGCCTCCCTCCGCCGCGACGTACTCACCTCCATCTTCCTCCTCCCTCGTCCTCGCCTCTCCTGCAACCCGCTTGTCTCCTACCTCGCTGTAAATTACCTCGACCGCTTCCTCTCCGTTCATGGCCTCCCCACGGTATAACTTTTTCCCCCCCTTTTCTTGTCGGCTCTGTTTATCGCCATTGACGGCGGCCGTGAGATGATAGCTGATTTTATTTTTTTTTTTCACAGAAAGGGAAGCCATGGATTGTAAAGCTGCTCTCTGTTTCCTGCGTCTCTCTGGCGCTTAAGATGAAGAAAGTCATCTTCTCTCTCAACGATATTCAGGTGAAAGAGCGGGAAAAAAATGCATTTTTGTAGCAAAAAATCTATTTGGGCATTGATGGGAATGTTTTGGACAGGGAGAGGAAGGTTTCATCTTCGATAGTGAGACCATCCGTCGGATGGAGCTTCTGATTCTCAGCGCTCTCAAATGGAGGATGAGATCGATAACTCCGTTCGCTTTTTTGGGATATTTCCTGTCTTTCTTCGAGCGTAATGATCCGCCGTTGAAGGAAGCTATCAAAGCTCGAGCGATGGAGACCGTTTTCAAAGCTCAGAATGGTAGGAATAGGATATGCGGCGGAGAAAACCTCCATTTTTCATCTCTTTTTCATTCGGTTTGACATTTTATTCAGAAATTCGTGATGAGTTTTTACGTGTCTTGGCCTTGATGTTCATGCAGAGATCAAACTACTAGAATACAAGCCATCGATAATCGCGGCGTCGGCGCTTCTGTCTGCCGCTCATGAGCTTTCTCCTATGCAATTTCCATGTTTTCGGCTGGCGATCTTTTCTTCTCTGTTAATAAATAAAGTAAGAATTACAATAAAATTTTGATATTTTGATCATTCGATCGAATTGCTAGCTGGTTCAATTAATGTATTGAACGATATTACACTTGAAATCAGAGCGATTGTCAAAGGTCTTGATCGTCCCAATCTATTGGTGAACGGAAGTTTCTACTGTTGTTTGTTTTGTTTTTATTTTCTAATCAGTTCACTTTTAATCTTTTATGCGTCTCTTCAGGAGCAGCTGTTAGATTGCTGCAATCTCATCAGTGACTTGCTGATGGACGGCTACGGACCGATTTGCCTGGACGATGAGGCTTCCAGCAGAGACACGCCAGTCAATGTCCTGGACTGCCATTGCTTGAGCTCGGAAAGCGAGAAGACTGGCGACAGCAATAGCACCAGCTCCAAGAGACGAAAAATCGGAGATTTCCAATCTTTCTATCGCATCTCCCAGATCCAGCACTGTTGAGAGATAAATCCCAACTAAAACCCAAGAGTCCGAAAAGTTAAAACCCAAAAGAAAAGAGTGTTTTTTTTTTTTTCCAGCAGTTTTTGTTTTTAATGGAGAGAAGGAATGGGGAAGGGAAGGGAAGGGAAGGGCGGGGAAGGGAGAGGGGAGAGAGACAAAAGCTAGCTTTGAAGACGGCAGCAGCCGAATTTTTCTATTCCTGTTTTGGGCGAGTTTGGGTTGTGTCAGATAATCCAATAAAAACAAAAAAAATATATTTTTTTTTTTTAAAAAAAAGCTTCACCTGAAAAGGAGTCAAAGGTCTCCTGTTTTTTTTTTTCTTTTCCGAGTATTGTAAACTGCAATGCGCATGGACTGAACCAGCACTCAGTAACCGATGCAGCGGCTGAGCAGGGATGAATCTGGATCTCCAACGATCCGGATCGTTGATTTAGTGGGTCCTATCTATTCGCTTTACATCTGGGCCGTATTTTCGCACAGGGCAAAAAGAGAAAGATGGACATTATTTATAACAAAGTTCAAGGCCATGCTTCTTACTTATGATCTGCGTCGTTCATCATTTGTCGCCAGCTGTGGATGGGGCGCCCCAAATTTACTTTTGAATATTAACTAATTAGAGCACTGGAAATGGAATGAATGGAAATTTTTTTATTTTTTTAATTTTTATGGCAAAGCGGTTGGATGCGTGCGGCAGCAGGGCACAGGGTCGGCCACACGCAACACAAGGCAATTAGGCAATTACTGTGCATGTTGGTGTGCGAAGGGTAGCTGTCACAGAGATTGTATTTATCTTTATCGATCCGATACTCGGATTAGTTGCCGCTGTTCGCGTCGTTCATCAGTTCATGGGATTGAATTGGCGGGGCCCGATAGGGGATATAGGGCTAGTTGTCGGTAGGATGATCAACGGATGGGATTGAATGATGCGTCATGCATGGAATCTGTCACACTTCAATTGAGAGGCATTTACAAAATTTAGCTAACGGCCGTTGATGGAACGGACATTTTTGAGAATAAGGGCAAGTTTGGTTATTATTTTTCAAATAAAATTTTTAAATTTTATTTATTTATTTATTTATTTATTTGCATCTTATTATACAACTTTTTAATTTTTTTATCAACCATGAACCTGCCTTAAGGCAGCTGGTATCATAAGTGGGCATTGATGCTCGACATCTGGGATTCAATTCTCGTCATCTGTGGAGGTAGGTTTGATTCACTCAAGAGGGGTTCGTGGCGTCTTTTCTCCCCTAAACTTGTGGGAGTGTCCACATTGGATATTGTAGGAATTAGTTAGTTGAAAGACAAACATCGTTAAGATGACTGTAAGATTGTATAAGGGAAATTGTTAAAATTTCTCATAAACTTGATTGTAAAGACAATGTTTGTTTGAGATAATTGTAATATATATATAAATAAATAAAATACCTGAAAACCTCATTTGGGCACCTTCGGAAGCATCTCCATGGATTGAATGAACTTTGAGTATTGGGCGCGTCTGGTATTAACATATATAGAAGTTGGAGAAAATTTTATGGGGAAAAAATGATAGAGATGTGATAACAAAGATTAAAAAAATAAGAAATTGTATAAAAAAGAAAATTTCTTCTCGTATCTATAACATTTGGTCATTATTTCTTTCTCTTCTCGTATCTATAACATTTGACATTATTTCTTTCATATTTTTAATATTTTCAAAAAACATTTCCTCGTGTTCACAATATTTCACTCATAATTCCCAAAATGCCTATGTTGTTAATTTTAGCTCAACAGATGTTAAACACATATAAAAATATAGATTTTTCCCCTATACCCTTTGTAAAAAAGATTCCAAATGGAACCCCTATCATATTTTTTGCAAAACAAATTTGATATACTTTCCGTTCAAATTATAATGAGAATAGAACAACAATTTGTTTCATCTTTATTTACATAATGGTGTGGGGTAAAATCAATATTTCTGTATGCACTCTACATCTATTTAGGCTAAGATTGACGACACGAGCTTCTAGAGAATTAAAGATAAAATATTGTGAATGTCGAGAGGACTTTTAAAATATTATGGATGCAAAAGAAATAATGAAAAAAATATTATGAGTACAAGAGAAATTTTCTCGTATCAAAATATAAAGATATCATTGTAAGATAGAAGTAATTATTGAAAATTAGGATAGTTAAATAGTTGCAATCTTAAATCAAGAAAGAGTGAATAAATTTTTAGGCAATTTGCATATATATCACATCATTTGACCATAATTGCAAATATACCTATATAATTTTAGAAATAGCAAATAAACCTTACATGGTTTGATTGTTTTTGTAAATATATCAATGTCAACACCATGTTGTAATTACATGGGTGTATTTACAAATATATACAAACTATATAAGTATATTCCAAAAAACTTACAAAAAAGGGTAAATTCATAGTCTATATATATTTGCAAATATATCAACTATATTTCTAAAGATATCAACTCCATGATAGCACTATTATAGTATGAGTATATTTTCAATTATAATAAAAATATGTAGGAATTATTTAAAATTTTTAAAACTAAATGAGTATATTTGCAATTATAGTTAAACTATACAAATATATTTAGAAACTATCCAAAATTTTGCGGCTTTCCCACGCGTCTTTATTTACTTCTCTATTTCTAATATTGTATTTTCGGCCTTTATACAACCTTTTCTTAATACCTGACATATATACTTTTTTCTTATTTTTCAAGACCAAACAATTCTTACTCAACCAATCTTTTCATACAAATTTAATTACGGTGCATACTTCCAAACGGGCCTTATCGGACTCAGACATAAAATTTGTTAAAAGCCCGCAAACGATGTCAAAGCTGGTTAAAGGTGCATGAACCCAGTCAAATAAAAATAAGAAAATGAATTTCGGCGACTTTAGAAGTTTAAAAATGATCAATATTAATTATGTCATGTTTTAAAAAGTAAACCTGTATAGATGATTGAGATCATAAAACCTAGTTCGCACGTACTTTTTTCAATTGTTATCATTACCAAAATGCCCATAGAAGACCATAATTTAAAAAAGAATAGATTCTTTTAATTCATTCTCCAAAGCATACGTCATGAAATGAATTTCCAGCACAATTAAAAATTCAACGCAACTGGTCCATTGAACTAATCAGGAATTTAATACATGGAATTAAATTACCAGAATGAATGCCCATATGGTTGTTCGTAATTATGCAAACAATCTACACAGTTGATTCCTTTTGATAGCTTAAGAAATTAATTTCTTAAATCCAACCTTTGATTAGGATAAAAAAAATACATGGTTAATTCAGAGTGCATTTAGCACATAAAATATTTTTGCTGACCCGGCACAACTGAATCATTACAAGTGAATATTTTAAACCCCAAAATGAAAGGAGAACTTTCATGATTGTGATAAATACGTTGTTAGTTAGCCATGCATGTTTAAACATGTTAGTTTTTTAAGTGTCTGATTATATAACTCGTTAAAAATTTTATCAGTGTAATAATTATATTCCAAGTGGATAGCAGTACGACCTTCGGTGGGGGGTCAACGGGATGTTTTAATTTTTTTTAAAAAATCAGGGCCCAGCTGTTCGTGGTCATCCTATGTCCCAAGTCAAATTAATCCTTTCAAAGATAATGAACCGTTTAGATCTAAGAAATAAATCTAGAGGCCAATGAGTATTCTATTTCCTTTGGATATGGGATGGACGAGGATGAGGCTGTGATGTAATCTTCTATCTCAGGAAAAAAAAAAAAAAAATCCTCATATTTAAAAATAATAATGTACTTTTTTATTTTTCACGCAACTTTTTTTAATTGTTGTACGACTTCTCTCGCGCGCGCGCGCGCGGGAAATGATAAAAATTTTTAGATGAAATGTTTTGAAATTAAAAAAACAAGATAATATAATAAAGATAATGATGTAAAGTAAAAAGAATAAAAATTAGTAGACGGTTGGTAATGAACATATACGGGATGACATGAGATTTCATGGTAAATGTCCTTTTTTTACATTTTTCTACAAATTATTTAATAACTCAACAACCCTATTTTTCTACTTTTACCCGTCACACTTTCAATCATTTTTCCTTCTAACAATTCTAATTATTCTAACGTACCCTTATCGTTTTCTTATGAACAACACAATTATTCAAATATTTCATTTTCCACTAATACTCTATCCCACAATCTCACAAAATATCAATTACAGTCCCTTAAAATAGATATGTTAATTATATAAATAGTTTTGCAGAAATAATTAAAAATAAAGTAGTTATATAAGAAGACGTGAAAAAATAATTAAATAAATAAAATAATTATGAAGAATATAAAATTTTAATTGAAAATTTTTTATTCCAAAAGTGCTAATTGGAGCAAAAAATACCCACGTGCACATTCAAATTTCAGAACTTAAACTTGGTAACATTGAATTAACGTTGGGAGCTGTCTAGCAACCAACCTATGTCCTTCTCTCTAGCTAATTTAAAAAAAAATGTCTAGAATTGCATATCACCGGCAATTTATTAGGCTGGCGCCCGGGGCAATGAGGAGAACTGGAGAGCAGCCATCAGCAGCAGCCAGCTGCAGATGAAGAAATAAGAATAGAAACTAGAAAGTAGCGAGGCGAGCTATCAAGCTTCTAATCATGCAGTAAAGAGCCATAAAAACATGTCAGCGTCCCTCGGCCTCCCCTGCAATCACGCATCTACCATTTCTCAACTGCTCGACACGTATACGGCTCTGGACGCCCTCACAGCCCCGCCGTTGGCCACTCTCGCAATGCACGTGATTCCGACCCTCAATTCTCT
This sequence comes from Annona cherimola, assembly GCA_030490835.1. Classification (NCBI taxonomy): domain Eukaryota; kingdom Viridiplantae; phylum Streptophyta; class Magnoliopsida; order Magnoliales; family Annonaceae; genus Annona; species Annona cherimola. The sequence goes on along the minus strand of CM059975.1, from coordinate 18,409,980 downwards.
GTCCTTTCCATTCCCTCCCCCTTTTATTGCACTGACCAGACATATATCTTTTATTAAATTCCATGCATCTATACTTTTTACCCCACTGGTATGTGCAGTTGTGGGCTCATTATTACAATCCTCGACATTGAATCCATGTCTTGGATTTTCGGTCGTGCGTACCGGCCCCACCTCTAATTTACCACCCACCTGGTTCTTTCCTATTTGTGAGAGTAGACCCTTCCTTTTCGTTCACTAGTAGTCGTAGTTGTGCTGCAAAATGCGACCCTCTCCATGATCATATGATTGGGGATTGGGACTTGGGAGAGAGGAATTAAAAGCAAAAAAGGTAAATCTCCAGATTGTCCACAAGTTTAGCCTCCCATTTCAAATATACTAATGTAGTTTTAACAATTTCAAATATATTTACATTAATAATTTACCCAAAATTTCATTAATATCTGCATCCCTTATTGAAATGATAAATATGCTGTCCTAATTACGATCCTAAGCTAAAAATTCATATTAAATTTCTAGTACTTTCACAGCTTTACAATTTTTTTTTTTTTTTTTTTTTTTGGTTCTGACTGGAAACATATTTTATAAGATCTTTTTTTTTTTTTTTAACAATTGAATCAGTCATACCCAATTAATTTTTTTTCAAATTTTGCTTAATATATAATTAGTGCTTGAACTTGCTGAAGACATCGTTTCTAGCAAACGGAAGATGAAATACACTCAGTCAAACCCCAAACTATTGGCATTGAGGCCAGAATTGTGCACCAACTACGCTATTTGCTCAGACACTTTACAATCATATTTTTATAGATACGGAATGATTTATTATTCTTTTGATCGTACCCCTCCCTTAGATGACCATAAACCTGATGGAAGAGTAAAGTAATGAGCTACTGCCTTTACCCGACATTTGAACTATAAACTTTTCACTGACACTACTCTATATATACTTACATCAGCCAATCGGGCATCTAAGCGGCGACTATAATATATCATTTGAATGTGAAATTTTAGTAGAATTATAATTAGAGTTTAGGCATATTTATCATTTCATAAGGGTGAATATAAAGAAAATTTCAAACAAACTATGTAGGTATATTTAAAATTAGTAAAAAAAAAAAACTCAAATAAAAATAACCTGATACGTGGTCAGTGGTCCACATCCGTTTCTAGACAAGCGCAAGATAAGTTTACTGATGCATGTGGCCCGCAGGATTAAAGCCTCTGTGGATTTCGGTTCACATCGTGTGGGGTGACTGTCCCAAGGACTTGTCTCTTCTTCTTCCATCCATTTATTGGAAAACAAAAAAAATATCTTTTAATGATGTTCAGGTAATGGAATTTATGCACTCGGCACTTTCGAATTTTAAAAAAGCGGTCGCTGTTTATTGGACAATATGGACGTGGGGTCTTGACTGTTCAGTACCAACTGGTCGGGCAACGTCATGGAACTGAGTCATTTTCTGCTTTTAATTGAGGACTCCCATTAGTTGCACCTACACCTAGGTGCAAATTCTTATTTTTTATTTTATTTACAACTTTTTTACAAATTGTTAATATAAGTATACTTCACGTATGTATCGTTATTTTTATTTTTGGAGACTTTTAGATTTTTTTGAATTTCTAATTACTAAAATGCCACATATGTTTAGAAATCCCAAAAATATCTAAAAATCTCTCAAAAAGGTAAAAATTGATGTACATATTTAATACACTTAGTTAATTATTTTATGAAAGAAGTTTCAAAAAAATAAAAAAATTAAATACACCCGGGTGCATTAAAGCTTATTGGACCTCGCTTTAGTGCACCTAGTTGCATTTAATAATATCCCTTTAATCAATGGGTGCAGATCATTCAATGCTATTAGGACAATGCAACAATTTATATGATTGCATGTAACATTATAAGTAATAAATATTTCTTAGATATAAGTTTTCATATGCATTAGATATAAGTTTTTATATGCAATAAATCAGTATTTGATGCATATAATACCATATATATTTAATACATAACCTAATTTTAGTGAGAACTAATTCAATGCACCCATCAGGGTCCAAAATTTCATTTTTTAGTTTTTATAAGATTTTTAATACATTTATATTTAATTTATGACACAAAATTTATCATTTTTGGATCTGTGTATATATATATTTGATTTTTTAAAAAACAAGAGTACTTTAGCCATTTTTAAGTGACTAAAATACCCATTTTTAAAAAATAAAAAAAATATATTTATATATCTCCAAAAATTGTCAAACTTAATACATAAGTTAAATACAACTAGGTTAACAATTTTATAAAAAAATTTCAAAAAAATATTAAAAAATGCTTGGTGCATTGAATTAGTTCTCAATTTTTAGTAGCATATGTTCTTAGTTGCGGCATTTAATTATATGCCACCACCTATATATAGTTACATAATAGCAAAATATTTATCGTTTATAATCAGAAGCAATAATTTTTTATTATATGCAATAAATTTTATTGTTGTATACATTAATTTTTACTATTGTGTATATGGAAAAGTTCCGTTGCAAATACCACTTAGCGTTGTTACCCATTTTTTGGCCAGCTTGGAATACACTCGTCATTTAGTAAAAGCATTTATTTTGTTATGATATGAATATTAATTTCCATGGAAGTTTTGGGATGTAGTTCATAATTGCACAACAACAAAAATCAATGTATGCAATTTATTGCATATAATAAAAATCGAGGTCACATCTATATAACCTCATTCATTTTTTATTCCTTAATAGTATATGGAAAATTTACTCCATTTATTATATTTAATTTTATTACTATTATCATGAAAATCCCTTTATTTACTTCGTATCACTATATATAGGTTCTATCTATAGATGAGCAAAATCAATATAATAAAATAATTTAACACTAAAGATAAAATTTTAAATAATATTTTTAACATCTAAATTATCTAAAATATCATTACTAAATGGATAAATGATCCTAAAAAGTATTACTACATTCTAATATATATGAGAATGAATTTAAATATTTTTCTTAATTTACACATAAATGTATCTATTTTTTAGTAAACATGACCTATACGCATATTGAATTTAGATGAAACTTGATCTCTTAAGTAAAAAGATGATTTCAAATAGATTAAAATTTGTATCAATCGTTAAAATTTAAAAAATTGAGGGGATCAAATGAAATCACTTATATGCAACTTGGTTACATAAAAGCGCACTTCAATAAACATTATTACTTACCGTTATAAAAGACGAATATTTTGTTGCATGGGACTACACCTAGTTGATAACATAAATGTAAATGCAACAAATGAGAGCTTATGTAATTAAAATTAGGTTGCGGATTTGTATATATAATATTATATGAAGCAAATGCTTGTTTGTTGCATATAAAGAATCATGCGACAAATGTTTATTACTTTATATGCAATATTCTTTTTATTTATTCTATATAAATTGTTGCATAAAGTGTTTTTTATAATATTAAATTTCTTTAAAATATCTATAATCATAAATAAACTATGAAAATCACTTAATATATTTATAAATTTATTTGAATGTTATAATAAATTCTAGAATTATTTCTGTATATAGGAAAAATATTTTAGATTATGTGAATGTTGAATTAACGACTTTAGAACAGGTATACAAATGAAACAATTTTATTTGATTGATTTTAGACTTTATTAAGTGGAACCCAGGTGAATATTTTAATTTTGTTAAAACTTGATTTTCTAGTTAAACAAGTAGTTATAGTTGCAATGGACAGTTTGGATCGGGACCAAAATGGGATGACGGAGCTTATTCCAAAGCATTTAATATGTTTGAATGGGATATAAATAGGTTAGGAGTCACAGTTTCAAAGACATCTTTTTCATTTTCAATATTATTTCTTATTTTCTAATATGATTTTTTATATTTGAAATACCACTTTTTTCCATTATCAATATACATCATTATATTCTCATCGCATTTATACATCCATTCAAGTCCCTTAAATCTTTCCCATTCAAACTCCAAGTGGAAGTATTTCCTTTTTTTTTTAATCACATATTAGAATTATGCATAGATTAAAAAAATTGAGGGGAAAAAACTATATGAGATAAGTAAGATTGCCCTTAGATCTGATATCATATCATATCATATAAGAAAACTTAATTTATCCTAAAATATACCAAGCCAATTCATCATCATCATCATCGTAAGTCATTTCCCACTTTGGTGGGGTCGGCTGCATGGATTCTGTTGCGTCATTCTTGGAGATTTAATACTAAATTTTTTGTAATTTGTAATATTTTTAAATCTTGTTTAATTAATTCCATCCATATTTTTTTGGGTCTTCCTTTCATTTTCCTATCACCTTCTACTTGGATAGACTATGTTCTCCTAATCGGTGCTACTTTAGACCTCCTTTTAATATGACCAAACCATCTTAATCTATTTTCTCTCATTTTATCACAAATTGGTCTTCCTTTTAAGTTTTCTTAAATTATTTCATTCATAATTTTATCTTTTCTTATTTTACTACTCATCTACCTTAACATTCTGATTTCCGCTACGCTCATTTTTTATATATATTGTTCTTTAACTGCCCAACATTCTACCCCATAAAGCATAGCAGGTCTAATCACAGTCTTATAAAATTTTTCTTTTAGTTTGATTGGAACTTGACGGTCATATAAAATTCCTAATGCACTTCTCCATTTCTTCCATCCTGCTTGAATTCTATGTATTATATCTTTCTCAATTTTTCTCGTTCTCTTGAACTAGTGATCCTAGGTACTGGAAGTGATTAGTTCTTATTATTATTTGATCTAAAATCTTAATTAATTCCTCATCTGGGCTCTCATTATTATTAAAATTACATTTCATATATTCATTTTTTGTGCGACTAATTCTAAAACCATTAGATTCTAAAGCATCTACCTACCTATTCAATTTTAGATTTAGTCATTCTTTAGTTTCATCTATTAGAACAATGTCATTTGTAAATAACATACATCAAGGTACTTCTTCTTGGAGATGTTTGGTAATTTCATCTATTACTAAAGTAAAAGGTAATGACTCAAGGCTGAGCCTTAATGTAGACCTATTTTAACCGGGAAGATATTAATATCTTCACTAATGGTCCTTACATTCGTAACAGCCCCCTCGTACATATCTTTAATAATATCAATGTATATGTTATTAATTCTTTTCTTTTTCATCACTTATTATATTAACTTTCTTGGTACTCGATCACATGCTTTTTCTAAATTAATAAAAATCATGTACAAGTTCTTTTTCTTCTCCTGATACTTTTCAAATACTTGTCTAAGTAAGAAAATAGCTTCAATGGTTGATCTACCTGGCATAAAACCAAATTGATTTTCAGATACATTAGTTTCCCGTCTTAGTCTATATTGAATTATTCTTTTCCATAATTTCATAGTATGACTCATTAATTTTATTCCACGATAATTTGCACAATTTTGAATATCTTCCTTATTTTTATATATTAGAACTATAATATTTTTTCTCCATTTACTTGGCATTAATTTTGTTTTTATAATCTTATTAAAAAAATTTGTTAACCATGTTGCGCTTACATCTCCCATGCACTTTCATGTCTCAATTAGTATATTATCTGGGCCTAAGACTTTTTCTGTTTTCATTTTCCTTAGAGCTTCCTTTACTTCAGATATTCAAACTTTTGGAAAATAACTGATATTCATATTTTTCTTCTCTATTTAAACTAATATCTAATGTTAAATGTTCGTGTGGAGTATCATTTAATAAATTATAAAAATAAAATTTTCATCTTTCTATAATATCATCATCTTTGACTAGAACTCTTTGGTTCTCACTCTTAATACATCTAACATGTGTTAAATCTTTACCTTTATTTTCTCTTAATTTAACAAACTTAAAAATGTCCTTTTTACCTTGTCTAGTTACTAATCTGTCATATAAGTTGTCAAAAGCTTTGTGTTCAGCATCGCTAATAATCTTTTTAGTAGCTTTTTTTGATAGTTTGTATTGTTGTAAATTCGTATCATTTTTATTTCTCTGCCATGTTTTAAACTTTTCTTATTTAGCATTTATAGCTTTTTGAACATCCTCATTCCACCACCAAGTTTTCCTATGTGAGAATCTACAATTTTTATATATACCTACAATACTTTGTTCTACTTTTTTTATGTTAGTTGTCATTTTATCCTAAATTGATTCTACTTTATTTTCTTGTGTGTCTCATTTTCCTTCTTTTATCATTCTTTTACTAAAAAAATTTATGTTGTTTCCCTTTAAATTCCACCATTTAATTTTTGGAATTATATTGTCTTTAGTTTTTGTAGACTCTTTTTGTATATATATATATCCATTACTAATAATCTATGCTGCATAGTCAAGTTCTCACCTGAGATAACCTTAAAATTAATACAAAAGGATCTATCCAATTTTTTTATAAGGAAGAAATCTATTTGGCTAGAATTGGTCCCACTCTTGAAAGTTATCAAGTGTTCATCTCGTTATTGAAATAAGGTATTTACTATAACCAAATTATATGCTATAGCAAAGTCTAAAATGACATTTCTCATTTCATTCCTTATTTCAAAGCTGAAACCTCCATAACTTCTCGCATATCCTATATTCTCCTTTCCTGTATGTCCATTTAAATCTTCATCCATCACAACCTTTTCTTAGTTAGGTATCCTTTGCATAACACTATCTAAGTCATCCCAAAATTATTTCTTGATTCTATCATCTAATCCTACTTTGGTGCATAAGCACTAATCACATTTATGACTTCTATACCTAATACAAGTTTTATTTAAATAATTCTATCATTTACTCTATTGACATCTATAACTTTATTTATGAATTTGTTATCTACTATTATCCCTACACCATTTTTATTACCATCCTTTCCTATATACCATAATTTGAATCTATTAATCTCTTTAGTCTTCTCTCCTTTCCACCTAGTCTCTTGAAAATATGTTATATTAATTCTTTTCTTTCTCATAACACTACTACTTCCATACTTTTCCTTGAAAGAATCCCAACATTCTATGAGGCAAAATGGACCTTGTGTTTTGGTATTACCTTCTTCCCTAAACCACGTCCATAAAGGCATGGTAACCTTTGCCGACTTCTCGCCACAACCAGATGTTATTGGGGTATGTCGCTTCCGGGGAGACGCCCTAGCAACCCTTACCCATTTCTAACTACATTAGGGCTCCGATGTAGCGCATCACTTCTGAAGAAATGTCCTAGCAATCCTTACTCATTTCTCACTACGGCCGGGCTCCACTGCAGCGCGTCGCTTACAGGGAGACACTCTAGCATTAACAATTTTTAGTATATTTTCAGAATCCGTAAGAGATGCGGTGATGATTTTTAATAGCACTGGCTGCCAGCCTGACATGCTGTAATAGCCCAGAACCGAATCTCATATCGAAAAGGGGAGAAAGTTCCTGGTAGTTTGTAAGTGGGTCTTAAGTTCAATATGGTATGACGTGTTTTAAAGTCATGAGGCTAAGCTGCCAGGCCAGAGCGGACAATATCACACTGTGAGGCCCATAGCCCACAGGCCTAATGGACATTTTCTGGGTCTATGTGCTCTGCGCGTCAGGCCCAATGATCACTTTTCTGGGTCTGTGCGTGACAAGTGACAAGTGGTATCAGAGCGGCTCCCCCTCCAGTAGATGTGGTTCGGAGAGTTGAACCAGTAAAAGTCAAGACTGCAGGCAGAAGTCCAGAGTTGGGTTGTGGTTCGAGGACGAACCAGGCGAAAGCTGGCGGGCTTGTAATAGCCCAGAACCGAATCTCATATCGAAAAGGGGAGAAAGTTCCTAGTAGTTTATAAGTGGGTCTCGAGTTCAATATGGTGTGACGCGTTTTAAAGCCGTGCGTCTAAGCTGCCAGGCCAGAGCGGACAATATCACACTGTGAAGCCCATAGCCCACAGGCCCAATGGACATTTTTTGGGTCTGTGTGCTGTGCGTCAAGCCCAACAGTTGCTTTTTTGGGTCTGTACGTGACAAGTGGTATCAGAGCGGCTTCCCCTCCAGTAGATGTGGTTCGGAGAGTTGAACCAGTGAAAGTCGGGGCTGCAGGCAGAAGCCTAGAGTTGGGTTGTGGTTCGGGAACGAACCAGGCAAAAGCTGGTGGGCTTGTAATAGCCCAGAATCGAATCTCACATCGAAAAGGGGAGGAAGTTCCTGGTAGTTTATAAGTGGGTCTCAAGTTTAATATGGTGTGATGCGTTTTAAAGCCGTGCGGCTAGGCTGCCAGGTCAAAGCGGACAATATCATACTGTGAGGTTCATAGCCCACAGGCCCAATGGACATTTTCTAGGTCTATGTGCTCTGTGCGTCAAGCCCAATGGTCGCTTTTCTGGGTCTATGTGTGACACATGCCAACCCTCGCTTTTTTCCAGGCTTAGGGCCAGCAATAAGATGAAACTCTTACTGGCAAGGTTAAAATATACCAAGTTGATTAACTAGTTAAAATTAAATATGTGGATAGAAAATCGAGAGGGTGATGCAAAAATAGGGTTTTTTGGGTCCTGCTTTAAAGTTGACTCAAAAAGCAGTCAAACCTATTGCCCATTTAACTATCATTGTTCAAGAGCAAGTTGTTAATTAGATAAAGGCGGACGATCATTTGCACCCATTTGTGACAGGCTAAAAATATTTATTTCAAAATATTTTTAATTTTTTATAAAACTATTAATTTAGTTCTATTTAATCTACAAACTAAGTCTTATTATTTTTAGAGATGTATATACATTTCTTCTAGATTTTTAAACATAAGAGTACTTTATTTATTTTCAATAATTTAAAATGACTAAAATATCTTTGTTTAAAAATCTAAAAATTATATATTTTCGAAAATAATAAACACACATAGATTAATAGTTGTATAAAAAACCTAAAAAAATATACACTTTTGGACAGGTCTGAAATTTCTTTGGTATGAAATGATCATGACCCTTACATAAATCCAATCAATTATGAGTTGAAAGGAAAGGAGGAAACAAAGAATAAGATGATTTCAGTGGTAACGTAAAAAGTCCAAATAAACAGTTAAATATAATTACTGAAAACATAAATAATAATAATAATAATACTAATAAGAAGAAGAAGAAGAAGAAGAAGAAGAAATAATATATTAGAGAATATATTGGACTACCTCTAAAGTGAACACTGCCCTATAACTTTTTATTATTTCAAATAAGATAGTGCAACTATTACGAGTGATCCATCAGAGTTTGTCAGATGCAGTGCACGGACAACCAGCGGAAATTGACAGGCAGCAGTAGAAATAATAAGGCTGATGATATTTTGAATACCCACAGCTCAAAGCATCCAAGGTTCCAACCCAGTACCCAAGATAAAGCATGGCTCATTTCTGCACAGCAAATTGACATTTGCATGTGCTGCATTAATATCACTCCTAAGGAATTCCAACGACAACCAAAATTTTAGATAAGGCATAATCTGGATTTAGGGTGTGTTTGTTTAGGGTAAAAAAGTGTCAACTAAAACTTTTCAATCTAAAACTTTTTACTCTCCATAATTACTCTATTTTTTAATTATTTTTTCATATTTTTCTATACAAACTACCCATACAACTAACATATCTCTTTTAACTTTATTCTCTTTACTCCTTATCATTACTCCTATTATATTACATCACTTTCTATTGATTTGACAACTTTTACTTCAAAAACTTTTCATCAAAAGTTTTATCTCCAACCAAACACTCCCTTAGTCCGCATCAAAAAGTGCAACAGGAGGCCACCGAGGCTTTGCGTCAGTGGTCCGATGGCCTGCCTCATTGGCTGGGTCTCGGTTCAAGCTTTGCCAGCAGCAATGTAGCAGCATTGTAAAGCATTAATGGTGGCATTTGTCTTTCCAGAAATTCGGTGGAAGTGTTCACCAATGGAATATTGTTAAAAACACGGATAGGAAAATAGGACATTGGTCGGTTGATTGCAGGTGATTGTCAGAAAATTATAAAAACATCCCAGCAAGCTTAATTGTAATATCAGTTGAAATGACGTAGGTGATTGTAGATAATTGTTAAAAAATTGTAAGGATGCCGCAGCAAACTTAATTGTGATATCAGTTGAGATGATATAATATATATGTAAAGAGTACAACAGGAGCTGATTGCAGTGAAATAAACATACAAACGGCTTTAAAAGTTCAGCTAAGACGCTCTTTCTATAGGATGATTAATGTGAATATCATCGATCAATTAAGATTACTTTAAGCAGCAACCAACTTCCTATTCTTTCTTCTTTTGATTTCTTATCTTACAACTCAAGTCATGTGTAAATTTAATAATATAACCAACAGCGTATTTACAAGGAACATTGCTCCAGAAAAGCCCTCGGACCTGAGGCAGGAACTCACCAGCCATGCTATATGCATGCTGTTGGTCCGTGCTCAGTATTGTGCATGTAACTTAAAACTTATCACCTGGAATGTATGCGGTTTCAGTGTCTCAACTCCCAAGGATTACCGAGAAGTGGGTAACCTGGTCACTCACCAGTCACCAACGGCCACGACGAAAAATGCGGCCTTGTTAGAGGAGGGTTCAGTCTCTCCACCTAATGACATTCACTTTCTCTTAAATTTTGCCCCAAGACATCTGTGGTCTTTGACACGGCTTATCATTTTCCAGGGGTGAGTTGTATTGTCAGGGAAGAACCTGGAACCAATTTTGCTTATGGTTAAGATGGCATTCCTTCAAGATTTTTCGGTATAGAAAGTTAAGAACTCAGTCTTCTCCCAATTTATCTAGGAATAGGTTTGGATTGGCATGACGGTACAACCTGAATTTCAATCGGGATTTGTTTGTACGTGTTAACATTAATATAATGTAAAACAAATGTAGGTGGGCAATCTTAACTTGGATTAAAAAAAAAATTTCCTTAGCCATCAAAATTTTCAAAAGGTAATGTGCTAAAAAATTCACACGTATGGATGCAATGGAAAAAAATAGTAATCAGATTACCTCAGCACAAGTGCACTAATTCATGCACGCGACCACACATTTATAATGTTGGCATCGTATAAATCAACAAAATTTCCTTGTTCAATGAAATACGCCTACTGCCAACTTTCTTGTGGCTAGAAACAATTTGAGTGGTCATCGTTTTCCGGCATTAAATGCGCTGTTGATTAGCCCATTCATGAAGCATAGTCGAGATTTCCACAAATGACAAGGCAGCGGCGCAGTGCTTGAATTGATCTGTAAATAGCTTTAACCTTTCAATTTGTAAGCGACAACTGGAAAAATCTTCGATAGCAATGCACCCACCGCGCGCGTCCTCATAAGTGAACATGAACATGAACGCACGCACAAACTCATCTGGGCACCCATTAACCCACAAGCACCATCCCAACCTCAGTTCAAGTTGCATGCAGATTGGGTCCAAAAAAGCTAGCAGGCAAGTTCGGTTGGTGGGATTGGATTCAAATTGGGGCGTGTAAAAAATAATTAAAATTGCATTAAGCAAGAATTAACCCTTTTCAGAATAGGACAAACCATTAAGTATATAATAATAATAATAATAATAAAACCCATTAGTGCAACCCATCTAGTATGCCTGCAACGAAAGGAACAATTGAATTTCAACAGAAGCTAGTTGACGGGGGTAACGTGGAGACGAATTTTGTTCGGGTTTTGGTGAGAGCTTCTCAAGTGATGACAACACCCACCTGTCCTGGTTTCCAACTTTTCAACTCTAAGCTATTCTGCATGTTCAAACTTCAAATATTTAGCCGTAAAAGCGGCTGCTACACCTTTGGATTCAGCAGGGTATGGAGTAAACAAGGTAAGTTGGGTTGGTGGAGATCCATAAGGACCTGGAGGAGCCCTACTTTAAATCAGGATAAAGATCATGACACGGCTGAAGAACAGTGTGCTGGGATGAGACTGAGATGATGATGATGTCCTGGTGCCAAAGACTATAGTTAATTAATTAATAACAAAACAGCTGGAACACAGGATAGCATTGTTTCAGTGTGACTATTGCAAGCTTAAAATTGAAGGGGAAATACAGAAATAAGCACACAGTATCTAAGATCTGGATTGTGTTTTTCCAATTATTGGCAGGCAGGGTAGGCTGCACCTTACCCCAACTCGAAAATGAGTCGAGGAAGATATGCATCCAACAGCAGGAAACAAATCCATCTTGGAACATAGTGATGGAAAAAATAACTTCCACATTTCGGCTTAGGGTGAAGTGAAAATTTTCCTGGATGGATGACAATGGATTACCCAATTAAGTTATAGTAATTAAGAAATACATCTTCATTAAAAAGAAATCCTTAATGCAGATTGACGAGTCATTAGTACAATTGATAAATGAGACTAACAATTTCGGATGGATGAGAATTTAGAGTGAATCATGTAATTAATTAAGAAACCCTACTACTTATGGATTAGATAAAACATGGGATGTGAAATTGATGATGAGATGGACCACCCAGCAATGGACAATGATGTGCCAAAACAAACATAAATAATCAATCAACATTGATTTAATTCTTACACATGCAACACATTAGAACCATGTTAATTTGTAATCAGAGTCAACATTGTATTATTGAAAAGCAGTTTATTTGGAATTGTGACGAAAGGTAAATGGTCATCACATTCCCAGTAAATTTTCTAAGTACATGTGACTGATGATATTGCAATTTAGGATTTGAGGTTCATTTCACTATTTTTGAGACTCAAGCATTTTGTTGATCTTCTTTGAGACATGGTGGACTATAATATTATACTTGAATAGCAGTGTAACCCAACCATGGAAGTGAAGGTGATGCGTCTGTTAGTCAGTATGGTGATATGTATATTTTTGACCTAACATCAGGATAACATTTGATAAATAGTCACAGCGATGAGTGGTGACATAAACCCAATCACAAGTATGAATTGTGACAAACAAACCACAACGATGAATCATGATGAGCTCAGCCACAGGGATGAGCTGTAGTACAGATACTGGCTCTTTGCTATGTGATATGAATCCTGCGAAAGGGAAGGAGAGTATATCATATATGGTTTTCTTTGATTTGAGATTTATTGTGAATTGCAGTGATATGGCATGCTTATAGCAATAGATGGATCATCGTTTATTTTGAATCATTTGAGTTTTGAAAATTGCGTGTTTTGAATAATTGTTTGAATATCATGTTGGAAGTCTATACTTTGTTTAGCAATCTCTTGTCATATTATTGAGAGCGAGTGTAAATCATGACTCACTATTTTTTATGATTTTAGTTGGGTGAAGAAAAGTTGTTATCAGTAGAGGCTAGAAAGTGATAGAAAGCAATTAAAGATTACTGATTAGAATCAAATTATTAATCGATAGTTTGAACATTCATTGATTTATCTACAATACATCATTGTAGATCAATTTGAGGAATTGATGTTGTCAGATTGAGGGGAACCAATTCATTGAAGCTGATCCCTTGGAATTGATTTCCGGAAACCTTAATTCAGATGTTTGGTCCACCTTGATGTTTTGTTAGAGTCTAATTCATTCATTATAATAAAAATATTTTGCATAGTCACAAATCCAAATTTGATGTAAATTAAATGTTTTCACAGTTCACTATCATTTAAAGGCTAATATTGACATATTAAAAATATTTTATTATTCTATAAATGCTAACGATTTTAATTAGACATGTATACCTTCAAAAATATGCATATTAATATTAATTAAACATTTATACCTTCTCAAATATTTATATTAACATAAGGATTTTAATTAAACATCTATACTTTCTAAAATATTCATATTTAGATAAATGATTATATAAATTATAAGTCTGATTGCAAGCATGGAGCCTCCATACATGCACGCACTTGACCCCTTTATTATTATTATTTTTTTTCATGGATGTTTTCCACAGATGTATGCTCCTCACTCACGGCCCTCACCTAAATTCGTTCCCGTGTCACCAACCGAGGCTAGCTCGGTTGGTGGCCGACTGCGGCGCAGAAACGCGTGCGCGCAGTCGGTCGAGAGTTCGAATCCGCGGGCGTGCGGATTTCGATAAATATATGCGTGGGAGCAAGTAGGTCTCCCGGATGGATGTAGTGTGGGAGCGGGTGGTCTCCCAAGTGGTTGTTTGGAAGCTGTGTCTTCCTTATTCTTTCGTGGAGCTGTGTCTCCAGACTTCTTTGGGAAAGATGTATCCCTTATATTTGTAAGAATGTCTCAGATCTTCAAGTATGATATGTGTTGAGATATGTACTTGTACCAATCAAAAAAAAATTCGTTCCCGTGTCAATGCATAGATCCATGCCCTTTTATTTGCAACAATAAAAAATATAAAAAAAAAATTTTAAATGTAAATTTGATATAGGAACCGATCTAAGTAGGGCTTATACATCAATGAAATTTTTTTAAAAAAAAGGGTCCAAAGGTTAGACACATTATATTGAGTTAGAACTCTAAATTATTATGACATTCAGACACTTCTATGAATGGATCTAGGGATTTTTTATATTTTACACATAAATGTATGTATTTTTAGAAGTTATAATCTGTAGAAAATTTTCATTAACTGATTTTTGATATCATAATTAAATAAAAAATGACGAATTAGTTTTTGATTAACCATTAAGTGGGCCAAATCTTGAGGTTCGATGAAATCAATTCAATGGAATCATCTTCACTGAATTGGTTCTCTAGATCAAAATTATTGACTTTTTGAATATCTAGTGGGTGATTCCATGGATTAAAAACAATTACAATTAGTGGGGAGTTGTATACTTGCAAGGTGTAGCTCTACAACCATGCAGTATCTCATGTGCTACCTAGGAGGTTTGGGACTTGACAATTATCCGAGCATTTTGTTCAGAATATAAGCATATTGAATTGGAAATAATATATAAAATACCTCATATAATTTTAGCAAGTAGCAACCCCAATGACCTGAAATGAGAAAAAAATGCTATTAAATACTGCCTGTTCATTTGTGGATAAGTGTTAATAATCTTCGCATTGGCTGTTGCGTAATAGAGTGAGAACTTCTTTTAACTATGTGTAGTTTGTTACAAAATGTTTTTCATTCTGATAAGCAACAGCATCTGCAGAGCAAAGTCATTATTTACACAGCTAAATGTTTTATATTCTTCTAATGGGATCTAAATATTTCATTTATTTTTGGCATCCCTCTTGCTCTCTTATAAGCTTTTACTTGGATAAACTTAATCCTAGTCAGTGTGTTTCTAAATCTCCATGGCACATGAACACACAAACTACATTTACTATCTCTCGCATTTATTACGGATGAATCCTAACTTGAAAATATCTCAAGTTATTTCATTTCTAAGTTTTCTATTAAAGTACCGCATTTCAACTATAGTCATCTTACCATGCTGTAATACCTCTCCCAGTAATGTGTTTTGCTTAGATATGCATTTATATTTATCCTAATTTACCATTGAGTATATAAATCTATTCTATTTCAAATTTTTATTTTTCCAATAAATTTCCAAAATAAAAACAAGCAAGATGTCCTAATTACCAGTAAAGTGAACAATGGTCTTAACATTTGCTTAATCACTCCTCCAACCTTTATGGTCCAGGTTCATCAGTTCTATCCCAGGGAAACTAACAAATTTGATACATTTGTTTTATTGTCATAGATCAGTAAACCAGCCCTTTTCCTACATACTTTCTCATCCTGAACAAAGTCAGTAAATTTATTTTTGTTCTTATAGAACAGTGCAATAGCTCTTTTCCTCATTCTTTGACATCATTTTCAATCTCATAGCTTTGTTAAACATATTCCTCAAATATATCTATCACCCGTGCACTACGACCTCAATTGACATATATTATTCAGCCTAGACCACATCAAGAAGGCTCCACAGGTTATCTTTCATTTGGGAAGCAGTTGAAGTACAATGTCATAAAGAAACAAAACTCTTGAGCAGAAATAGTATCAGATGTGGCCATCTGGAAGAGGGAAGCATTTATGTCAGAATGTTATCAAACATACACAAACAGGCATCCATAACAATAGTACCAAACTTTTCATCAAAAAAAAAAAAACCAATAGTACCAAACCATCAGAAGCATTGCAAAAATTAAGGATTTTTAAGGATACTCACTAGATTTCTATTCATTTACACTGATTTGGCAAATTGCTTAGGATCAAAATTCCCAGTAAAATTCTCTACATCATACTGATTGAGAAGTCTCCCACGATCACATTCATATAGATTTGCGTTTCCCTTCAAACAAATGCTGCAGTAGCGTTTTTATATTTCCGAGAAAGTATTTCCATATCCACAATTCTCCCCAGCATCCACAAATACAATCGTAAGAGAAAATTCCAATAACCAATGGCCCGTTGAAAATATCCAAGAGATCATAGAAGCAACGGATCCACATAATCAGCAAACAGAACCAAACAGAGGAAAAACCAAGAGAAAAATGAAGGAAGAAGGAAAGGAGAAAGGTAAATAAAAAATAAAAAAAACATCCATAAGCAAAAGCATACACCAGCGCAGAGAAGAAGATCACACACCCCGAATTTCACAAATTGATCCAGCAGCAACATTGGCCACCAAACGAACACTATCGACTCCAAAACGAAAGCAACAGATAGAATTTCAAGCAACACCGCAAAAAGTTCTAACCTTTCTACTTCTCTGGCTCCTCAGGCAGCGGATGCAGCAGCTCCTTCACTGTTAGCGCTGCATCAGCAACCCCTGGTCCACTGCCATCTTTCTCATCGGGACACCTCACGACGATCACGGGGCAAACGCAATGGTGCACACAGTAATCGCTGACGCTCCCCAGCCTCCCTTTGCTCCTCCGCCTCGACGCGCCGAAGCCGTGACTGCCCGTGATCACGGCGCTGAATCCTAGCCGCTCCACTTCCAGACAGAGCCTTTCCTTCATGTCGTGGTCCTTGACGATGTGAATCTTGAAGGGGACACGGGCGGCAACAAGGGGCTGGGCGAGGTCGGCGACCTTGGCTGCGGTGAAGGCGTCGAAGTCGTCTTCCCGCTTCTTCTGGGACTCCTCTGAGGAGTCCTGCAGCTCGAGGTCGACGGAGCCCCAGTCAGCGCCGTAGAGGACGGAGGTGGGCTGGACGTGGAGGAGGACGACGGAGTCGCCGGGGCGGAGGTAGTGTTGGACGGCCCAGTGGACGGCGAAGGCGGACTCGTCGCTGAGGTCGACGGCGATGGCGATCTTCCGATGGCCCCCGGCGGAGGGGGCTGGGTGGCAGGGGGGAACGCGAGGGGAGGAGGGTTGGACCGAGGGCGGCGAAGGGGGGGAGGCGGAGGAGGGGTTTGGTGGGGGCTGTTGGGGAAGCATCACGGTTGGGGAGGATCGGGTGGACGGTAGGAATTGATCTGATGAGCTGAGTAGAGTAGACGGTGGGGATTGATTTGAAAAGCCGGCTGTTGGGTTTTGAGAGAGAGGGAGAGAGGGCATCGGAGGCTGCCGCACGCGGAGAAAGGCGGGAGAAAGCAGCAGATGTCTGAAAGAAGACAATCCAGATACAGACCGGGAACGACTCCAGTAAACAAGGGAGCGAGAGCGACAGCAAGTCAGCAATTATCCCGATTCGATTAGTAACTTATTATCCGCTTTTTGTCATAATGGATTTGCTCCCGCGTACCCGAATGAAATTAATTTATATAACAAGCATTTGCATTTTTTTATGTTTCTATTTAGGTAAACAATTTTTTCATTGATATTTTTATAATATGAAAATCATTTTAATTAAATTATATATTATTCATAACAAATACAAATGCCTGAAGGTTACTAAAAATAATAATTAT
Source organism: Annona cherimola (assembly GCA_030490835.1). NCBI lineage: Eukaryota > Viridiplantae > Streptophyta > Magnoliopsida > Magnoliales > Annonaceae > Annona > Annona cherimola. The sequence continues at coordinate 18,392,154 of CM059975.1, read as the reverse complement.
AGATCATGAAAACTTTAAATTAAGTTGATTTTTATTTCAATTAATAAATAGATTAGAATACATTCCACGACTTATAAAATACACAATGTCAAAGGAAGGACAAATTGCATATATGGTTTCATGTGAGAAAGCTTTAAAAAAAAAAATATTGTCATATGAAGGAGTACACCCTTATTGGTTCCAACCCATTTTAAAAGACTTACCCTAAACTTAATATATTTAACATAGGTTGTGTCTTAGTAAAATGGATTGCTGACATATTGAAAGAGATTTTAGATCGTAAATGTTACGAAACATGTAACAACGGAAGCACGCCTAAGCACGCCTAATAAATCGCGGAATGATCTTTTCAGACCGGTCGGAAATCCGGTGATTTCCGACCGGTCAAAAAATATATTTCTTGAATTGTTTTTTGAAAAATAATTTTATAAACATGTTAATCTAGTTATATTTAATCTATAAATCAATTTTTAACATTTTTGGATATATCTATATATTTATTTTGGATTTTTAAATACAGGGGTATTTAAGTCATTTTAAGAATATTTAAAATGACTTAAATATCCCTGTATTTAAAAATCCAAAATAAATATATATACATATCTAAAAATGATAAAACTTGGTTTATAGATTAAATATAATTAGATTAATATGTTTATAAAAAAAATTTTAAAAAAAAAAAGCAAAAAAATATATTTTTTGACCGGTCGATCGGTACTCTAATAAATCTGAATCAACTGCCTAAAATGGAAAAAAAAAACAATTCAATATAATAAATAGGTTATAGAAATATACAAAGAAGGATTCCTTCTTATTTTCTCAATGTTTCATACATATCCCAAACAAAAATAGTCTTTCAATCCTTCTGTCACACCATCTTGGGACACTTCTAAGGCATCACCAAATCAATACCTGATACACATGAATAAGATTTATGTATACTTACACAAAATAAATACATACTTTTTCTTATTCACTATATGCTCTCATATGTAAATCATTACACAAATAACCCATACACAAAATATAAACATAACCCTAATACTAATGATTTGCTTCAACTTAAAAGATCATTTCTATATTTATTTTTAATTATGATATTGATAACGCAAAACTTGTAAACTTTTTTATTTTACAAATTGTAAACGAGTTACAGTGGTTGAGGGGTTACAGAGGTTAAAATATGGTTTGGTTGGTTGATCTCAACTCATGAGTCATGATAGCTTGATCTAAACAAATTACACGGATTATTAAAAAAAAAAAAGAAAGAAAGAAATTGATGGTTAAGAATTCAAACGCGTTTACCCAAGCCATGGGTGGTAAACTTGGTTACTCCCCCACTCATATCTCACCGATATTCCGATTTTATATTCAAAATCTAATTTATGGATTAGCTCGTAAATTCAACATTAAAAGGTCAACAGTAACTATCAACAAATTTAAAAGTAGTTTTCAGCTATATGATCTAATAAGATTACTAGCTAGGCTTCACATTTTTATAGGAGAAATGTTGGTAATATATTTTTTGTAATTTTTATAGAAATGCACATTAAAATATAATTCAAATCATGATTCGTAATAGGTAAAAAAGTGGAGAAAGTTTTTAAAATGCCAGAAAAGCAATGTGATGTAATAGAGGTAATAATTAAGAGTAATGGGAATAAAAATAAAATAGATAAAATAGTTCTATAAAAATATAAAAATGATTAAAATATAAATGTAATAATAGAAAAATAACATAGATAGTTAAGATGTTTTGACTCAAAAAAAAGTTAAGATGGTAAATTGTATCAATAGATGTACAAGATTGTCTTGTTTAGCAAAGGTCAAATCTATCCTCAAGCCCTTCATTTTTTTTTTATAATTAGGGCATATTTGGAAAATGATAAAAATTTTGGATAAATTGTTTTTATTGTGAAAATTTTTGAAGTTGAAGAAAATGATTTGATATGATAAGATTAATAATGAGGATAAAAGAAAATACAGTTAAAATAGATAGGTAGTTACATTAGCAGTTGTGTAAAAAAATTGAAAAGTAAGATAACTATGTAGGAAAATATGAAAAAAATTAAAAAAATAAGATAATTATAGAGATTGAAAAGTTTTGCTTTTAGAAGTTTTATATTGTGCATTTATTTATATCCAAAAATTTTTAAACTAAAACTTTTCAATATAAAAATTTTCACTATCCATAATTATTTTTTTAATTATTTCTTCATATCTTAATATATAACTACTTCATTTGTACAAAACTATTACATAACTAATATAGATATTTTAACTTTATTCTCTTTACTCGTCATCATTATCTCCATCATGTCATTTTCTTCTATTTCATAAACTCTTGTATTGAAAACTTATGATTAAAAAAATTTTATACATGCGTGGTATCTTTAAAGAACCATCTTACCCTTACTTGGGTACAAACTCTACTCATTTTGTACAGGGTTGAGCAGCTAGTTGGTTGGCCCGAGACCGGATTGAAATCTTTGATCCCATTTAAAAATGAGGAGTGATTCTGTTAGCCTGGGCTAAATAAATGTTCCACTTAGCCCACCTTAAAAAACCTATTTACAACAACTTTTTTTTACTTTTTTCTTCATGCACTTGTTTATCTAAGTGTATTTAACATATAGACCAAGTTTTACCAATCGAATATGTTTATCTATTTTTTTGATATTTTTAAACATCTATGTGTATATATGTATTTAAAATACCTTTATTTTTAAAAATCTAAAAAATATATATACATATATCTAAAAATGGTAAAACTTGATTTATATATGAAATAAACTTAGATAAATAAGTGTATGAAGAAAAAAGTAAAAAAAGTTGTTGTAAATAGGTTTTTTAAAGTGGGCTAAGTGAGACATTTACTTAGTCCGAGCTAACAGAATCACTCCTCTTTAAAAATAGAGTCAATTTTGGTTGATTAATATCACGCCATGTCTGATATAGCTCTATTCATGCATATTGTTTTTATTAAAAAAATTCTAAATTAAATACCTTATTTTTAATTCTAATAATGAAAATTTATATTTTAATTCAATATATTAAACAGATATTTTAGTGATCAATTAATATTTAAGTTTAATGTTTGCGTGACTTTAGTTAGCAAAATGTATAGAAAATATTAAATATTATATGTATGATCCGCATTCCGATGTCCATCATTATGTGTATGATATGAAAATAATCTAACTGAAAATGCATAAGATTCTTTATGAATATATATTTTAATATTTAGGACATTAGCATTTAGTATAAACAAAAAACCAAATTGATTCGTCTATTCTAATACTAACTGATATAGTTAGATTTTTAAGTTAAATCAATTGCAAAGAGACAAAAATAACACCATTGGCATAAGCATGGTCAAGCTTCACAGTTTGGGAGTATTTTGCCAATTCATAAGTAATTTAACTTTGAAATCCAACCTGAATGTTCGTATAGTCGAAATTCATTTGGAAAAGCGGTGACAAAGATAAAAAAATTTCAATTAAAATCATTGGCACTGACAAAAAATAATTTAACTTTTTACTTGCATGGATGTTGATGCAACTTAAAATTATATATTATAAAATCTTTTAATCAAGTTAAGTTTTTAAATTAGGCTAACCAAATAGTTTTAAAAATTGAGCATGGCTTGAATTAAAAAAAATAAAATAAAAAGGGAAATCCAATGGTGGTACAAGTTCACCCATTTCATTGGTGCGAAGCCGTTCTGGTAATTTTTCGCTGGACAATCGTGGTCCATACGCTCTCGCAAGCGAAATAAATTTTATGACCTGGTGAAGTATCCGATTAATGAGCAGTGCGTAAAACTGGCCACGAATTTTATTTTATTTTATATAAATATGTTAATCTAGGTTTATTTAATTAAACCAAAAAGTTAAGATTTTTGAAAATATGTATATATATTTTTTGGATTTTAAACACATGGCTATTGTCAATGTTTTAAAATGATCACAATACCCTGTATTTAATTTTAAAAATTATATATATATATATCTTCAAAAATAGTAAAACTTAAATTATTGATTAAATATTCATAAATTAACAAGTTAGGGCACTGCGGCCAATTGCATATAATCGCCTTTCCCAATTAATACGGTTTATTGAATATCAGGTAAACAGTTGATATCAAGAGTAATGAATTTCCTTTAAAAAATAGCAAACTATTTTTTAAAATTATTAATCATATTTTCATTTATTTTATATCGGACAGTAGTATGGATGCACTTACATGTAGGCGGTAGGCCATTCCAAAGATCCTAGTCTGTCACTGGACATCACTATTCTAATCTATGATGAAATATATATATATATATTGATGAAAAGGAATAACTCTACCCCGACCCCCCCCCCCCCCCCGCGCATATTGAAAGGGGTTCGGGATAGAGTAATCCACAGAGTTCATAGCTAAGAAATTATCTGCACATAGTTTCTCTACAATATCTTGTGGGGGGTTTCCCCACCATGACATATAATCCAAAGTAGAGACAGAGAGCAAGTCCGCTAAAGCATGAGCCACCGAATTCCCCTGTCTTAGTACATGATGAACCGAGATGTGAGCATTGGCTTTGAGAGCCGATCTGATGTCGTCAATGATATGACCCACGGGTGAGAGGATAACACTGTCATTGGACAAGTATGTACAAAGGAGGAGCGAGTCAGACTCGATCTGGACGTTCCGAAGTTTTAGGTGGAGAGCCCACCGAATCCCAAAGAGAAAAGCGTTTGCTTCCAACACCAGAGGAGTTTCCCCCCCTCCTTCCCACCTCTGACTGCGGGCCGCAATAAAATAGCCACGGTAATCCCTGATAATTGCAGCAACGCAGGATACACCCCTCCCCGCGGGGCATCTGGAATCAACATTAATCTTGAAAACTCCCACAGGTGGCATAGTCCATCTGGGCGTGAGCGGAATGTCCAAAGCGGACTCCCGATCGAGAAGCTGAACCCGCCGCAGATGCTCAATGTATTCCTTGCACCACGGAAGTAAGTCCGCGAACACAGGCTTGACCCCTTCAGCTTGTAGCTTGTTTCTCAAAAACCAGACACGCCAACAAAAGACAATGAAAAGTGCCAACTCATCACGTCTGTTTTTTGAAGCAAGGATGCACATGATTTCCTGCACCGAGAACATCCGATGACTAGTCGGAGCAAAACCTCTAGCAATACTTGCAATGCTGGCACAACACAGGAATAAGTGGTGAGCGTCCTCAGAAGCCGCCGAGCAAAAGAGACATTGAAGATTCACGTCCAAACCCCGCCTCGCAAGGTTGCACATAGTAAGGAGAGAATCCCTGAATAGTCGCCATCCAAAGATCAGAATCTTGCTCGGTAGCCTAGTATTCCAAATAGCCCTGTAGCAGGTAGAGGTAGACGGGTTTTCATACCTCGCCATTAACCATCTATGTGCCGACTTGACGGAGAACAGTCAATTTGCCTCATGTTTCCAAAATATGCCATCCGCTACAGGTTGGCGGGGAAGTGGAACACGGCAGACCGACCGCCACCCCACCTCGCCAACTGCCGTCATGACCCTGTCCCTGTTCCAGCCATAAGTCCCTCCATCAATAAAGAAACTAACCGAGACATCCTCAGGGATGGATAGAGGAAGCGGCCCCGCCTTGCATACCCCCACATCCAACCAATCATCCTTGAAGAATCGGATCCTCTTCCCATCCCCAATCCTCCACCTGCACCCCGCCTGAATCATATCACGAGCCTTAAGAATACCTCGCCAGGTGAACGAGTCAGTCTGCTTTGGCACACAATCCCAAATGTCAGAGTTAGGAAAATATTTAGCTTTGAAAACCTTAAAGCAAAAGGAATCCGGTCTCGTTGATAATCTCCAGACTTGTTTGGCGAGGAGGGCATAATTGAATGCGTGGAGGTCTTTGAACCCCATCCACCCCGCACATTTGGACATACACATATCCCTCCAGGCGACCCAACACATCTTCTGCTTGTCCCCATTTTCTCCCCACCAAAACTTTCTGAGCATACCTTTGATAGCCTGACAAAACGACTTTGGAAGCAAGAATATACTCATTGCATAAGAAGGGATAGCTTGAGCCACTGCCTTGATGAGCACCTCTTTCCCTCCCCATGACAGAAGTCGCCCCTTCCAGCCTTGGATTTTGTGTCAGATACGATCCGTAATACCCTTGAAGATCCTGCTCTTTCATCTCCCGAGCCACGCCGGAAGGCCAAGATAGTTTTGGACTTCGTGCCCCGAAGACCCCAATCTGCTCGCCCACGCCTCCCGTTCCCATCCCTTCATGTTTGAGCTGAAAAATAGCGATGTTTTGTCTACATTCACCAGCTGGCCAGAGGAAGCAGAGTAGATTCTGAGAATTTTCAGGAACTTCATGATCTCCATATCATCAGCCCGAAGGAAAATAAGTGCGTCATCTGCAAATAATAGGTGAGTAAGTTGAGGCCCCCGAAAGTTGATTCTGATCCCATGCAAAGAGCCCTGGGCCACCACGGAAGAGATGAACGCGGACAGACCCTCCGCACATAGAAGGAATAGGTACGGAGACAGCGGGTCCCCCTGTCGCAGCCCCCTCTGCGGGTAGAATAGCCTGGATTTGAACCCGTTGACCTTTACTCTGAAACTAACAGTAGTGATGCAGCATAACAACCAGTTAATCCAAACCGGGCAGAAATTCATAGCCTCCATGACCCGTCTTAAAAAGCTTCACTCTACCCGATCATAGGCCTTTGACATGTCTAACTTAACGGCTAACTCACGTCTTCTTCCCCCCCTGCGCCTCCTAAGAGAATGAATTGCCTCATATGCAATCAACATGTTGTCGGTGATTAGTCGCCCGGGAACAAAAGCGCTCTGTTCCGCCCCGATGACCTCGTGAAGAACCACCTTTAGCCTGTTCGCCAGAATCTTTGCCAAGATTTTATACAGCACATTACAAAGACTAATAGGCCTAAACTGCGACAATTCATGGGCGCCCGTCTTCTTTGGAATCAACACTAATATGGTAGTGTTTGCCTCCTGAATATGCCTTGCCAAGTGATTGTGGTCTCTCCCCTCCATGAACGTTTTGCACCATAGGAAAATATCCTGGCCGACAATATTCCAATATTGCTGAAAAAACGCCGGTGACATTCCGTCTGGCCCCGGAGCCTTATTGGATCCCATGCTTTTAACGGTTCCTTCAACCTCAGCCATACACAAAGGTTTAATCAACCCCTTCCGTTGATCATCTGAAATTTTCCTTGAGATAAGGCTGGAGACCCAATTCGAATCCTGAGGGTTTGAGGATGTATATATTTCAGAAAAGTGAGAGACAGTCATGTTTAGCATGTCATCTTGGTCCCTAACCCGGTTCCCGTCCTTGTCCATTAGTGACTCGATGAAATTTGTTCATCTCCGGTTTGAAGCCACCCGATGGAAGAAACATGTGTTTCTATCCCCCTTCCTTAAGCCAGTGAGCTTTTGCCCGAATGCTCCATAGCTTCTTTTCATCTTCCAATAAGAGATTAATCTGGAATTTGGTTTTCCGAATTTGGTCTTCCCGCACGTCGGTATATGGTTGATCAAGCAATGCAGATAGTTCCCCCTGCTTCTTAACAAGTGCCTTCCTGAGATTTCCTCTTTTCAGTCTATTCCATTTGGTTAACTCCGATCCACATCTCCTGATTTTCCAGCACAATAAGTCCTGAACCGCAGCTTCCCTGTAGCAGGAGGACTTCCACACATTATCAACGATTTTTGTTGCCTCAGAATCACGGGCCCAGAAAATCTCATATCTGAATTCTTTCGGGGGCCTCCTCCTACCCTGTGCGGAGTCAAGCTGTAGCAAAAGCGGACAATGATCGGACGTGGCTGCCGAGAGGTGGACAATCCTGGCAAAGGGAAAAAGGTCGATCCATGAAGAGGTTGAGAGCCCCCTATCAAGCCTGGCTTCCACCCTCTGAGAGCCCCTCCGATTATTGCACCATGTCATAGGTTTTCCAACAAATCTGAGGTCCTGCAGATTGCACATGTCGATAGTGTTGCAAAATAAGTCCATCTGGGATTGAATGCGAGTCCTCAAACTTAGATATTCGTTTGGCCCGATCACTTCGTTGAAATCACCCATTACGAGCCATGGGGAGTTGCCACTGTTAGCCAACTGATTGAGGATATGCCAGGAAATATGGCAACAATGAGTTTCGGGGTGACCATAAAACCCCGTGAAGCGCCAACTCAAAAAATCGACGTCGATATGATGTGCTGAGAAGCTCCGAACAGACGCCGGGAGGTCGTCATTCCAAAACAAAGCCAAACCGCCGCTCCTAGCAGTGGTTTCCACCACAAAACAGGAATCGAAATGAATCTTTCGCCTAATCCGATCCATTTCCCTCTTATTGGATTTAGTTTCACTCAAAAAGACTAATTTGGGTGCTTGTTTCCTAACAAGGTCAAAAAGATTACGAATTGCGCGTGGGTTCCCAAGCCCACGGCAATTCCACACCAAAATGACCATTTTACTGGAGGTGGGCTTGGGGAACCCCCAAAGCCACCACCTCCCCGTTTAGCTCGTTCTCCAATTCCTTGGCCTTCTTCCTCACAGTGAACAATTCCTCCAACACCCCGTCACGCCCTCTTTTCGCCCCACCAAGGCCTACCACAGAGTCCACCCCGACCAATTCCATACCTTCCACTTGTCTTTTCCTCCGCTTCCAACAACCCTTACCCCCCGGTGAATAACCTTGTTCGAGTTCAGATATCCCCCCACAAAATCCCCCGGGCAACCATTGATATGTGAGAGAACCCCTTTAAGACCATCCCCCTCATCGAGCACCTTCACTTCCACCAGCCCCTTGTCTCCCACCCCCCTCTGAAACACCTCAGCCCCTTTCCCACGCTTGAGGTGACGCCCCACTGGATGATCGGGACGTCCCCTGGTTTGGACCGGCTCCCCCTTACTTGACTCACTCACCAACAGGCTTGTCTCACCAATTGCAGCAGCTGCCCCTCCCCTACTTAGGCTTGATTCATCAAACTTCCTCCTCCCACTGACCTCCCCTACTGCTCCCACCTCATCCCACTCGTGGTTCGGCTCCTGTTGGGAGGTCATTCCCATATTAGACCCCGAGGCAGTATGTTGAAGAGTGAAGCCTTCAGATTGTCCCTCATTCGCCCCCCTTCCAGCCCCCACAGCTACGACTGCCCCCTGTTCAACTTCCTTTTGAACATCGCAACAAAGATAGCCTCCCCCTCCCGTGCTTCCCAACTGAACCTCGGCCTTCCCAGTCTCGGCAACCAAACGCCACGTCCCCTCCTTTGCCTCCTCCCGCTGCCGGAGCATGCCTAGATATTTGATTGGCGCATATATGAGATCTGACCCCGTCACCCCCTTCAGCCTCAATGGCTTTGAACCCGCCCGCAGCCAGCTACCGTAAGGCATATCTGCCTCCACCGTGCACCTCTTCTCTCTCGATGTAGACTTGAAATCCTTATGAGCATGTCCAATGGAGCCACACAAGTAGCAAAATAATGGAAGCCTCTCGTACTGGAAGCTAATCCAGCACCTCTGTTGGTCCCCTACTCGAATAAACATCCCTCGCCGAAGGGGTTGCCTGCAGTCCAGCACCACCCTGAGCTTGACTTCAGCCTCCGAGCTTCTAATCTCAAGGACTTCGTCGAAAGTGTTTGCAACCAACTCGCCCAGGCAACTTTTATCGACAATGAAAGGAATGCCATGAATTTGCACCCATATCGGCGTTTTAACGAGCAGGAGCTGTGCAACATCCATCTCCTCCCACAATTTTTCCATGATGATCAAGTTTCTATCAAACATCCAAGGCCGGCCCTCCATTACCCGTCGACGATCTTCTGGATCAGAGAAGGAGGCCTTCAGCAGGTTCTCGCCGACCTCTGTGAAATGGAGGTTGCTTTTCGTCCTCCAAAGCCTGCGCAGCATTCCCTTGAAATACTCTTTATTGTAGGACCTCGACGACCACAGCGTGCATAGCAGAGCCGGCTCCGCTCCTGGGTTCACCTTCCTGATCGCGTTGCTCTCAATTGACAGCATCTGAAGTTCAGTCTCCAGCAGCTCCTCAGTGCTGAGATTCATCTTCCTAATACTGCACTACCGGCTTCTGCGCAGGGAGTACTTACAGCCGACGTTAGCAGGCCTATACCCTTGTCTTCGCCGACCGCGACCTGGCTTCTGGCAAGTCCGCCGGCGAGTCCCACTGATTACCCCGACTCCAACACCCTCACCCAGACTTGTGCACGACTAAAATCGCCTACCGGGTCAAACAGGGGAGAGACTTGTGTAACTATTATGATGAAATATATTATTTTGTTGAGTTATGATATTATATAATAGGTTATTACTTAGTTAAGCAATAATTTCGTGTATTTTATTTTTCTTATATATATTATTTCTTTCTTTCTTCACTTTTACGTGGGTCCAATGTATTTAAATCATTTAACAAATTTTATTAATTTTGAATTCTTCTATATAATTTTTATAAAATTCTAAAAATAAAAAAATTTCATACTTTGGTTTGTGATGAAAAATGTGAAAAAAATTTATTGTTAAAATGTTATAAAATATAGAGGAAAATACAAAATAATAAAATTTGATATATGATTTAAACATATTCGGTCCCACATAAAAATGAATCATCATTATCACCATAAGTTATTTCCCACCTAGGTGGGGTTAGCCAAATAAAAATGAATAAAAAACAAAAAATATATAAGAAATATAGCATACTTGAAGTTGTTACTTAACTAAATACCAACCAATTGTATTGTATCATTACTCTATTTTCTATCAGATTTCAAATGTATGTGGATGACCAAGCCCTATAAGGATCAACTATTGTAGGTAAACTGGAGATTGAAGAGATGGGTTGAATGGATACGGACGAAGATATCCAAGAAATTTCTCCAGCTCGTCCTGTCACGGAAGATGATGGTAGGCCAAAATGAGATACAGCTAATCGATTAAAATTCATTGTCACTTTATTTTTAGTCAATGGGAAATTAGGTTCATCCGTGCATACGTCTTTTCTTTTACATATTTTATTTTTAACTTTTTTTGTTTTGTTTTTTTTTTTTTTTGTGGTTTTCCGTTGGATTCTTCCTCGCTGTTGTTTGTGGAAAGATACACTAGCTAGAACAATCGCCTTTGGGTTTGAGGGCATGCACTTGAGACGATCATTAGCTCTGAAGATTTCGTCTATGCTTGACTGAAAGCAGAACAAGACCGACTTTAGCCCGTGACTTTGAATAATTTGCCACCAATGTTTCTATGCCTTCATTCGAATTGATTTTCAGGCTTCTAGATTCCGTGAACACTGTATAAAATTTTTCATATGCAGCTACCTTCTTGCAACCAAAGTTAAGTTGTGGGGAGTTCATATGCGATTAATCGCATGGCACCCCCAATATAATTTTTATTTTTTATAAACATATTTTTCTGAGTGTATTTAATCCATATACTAAGTTTTATCATATTACGATATTTTTATATATCTATTTTTATTTTTAAAACCATCAATTTGAGGATTATTTTAGCCAATTTCACTCCTTAAAAACTTGACTTTTAAAAATCCAAATAAATATGAAAAAATATTATAAAAAAGTAAGACTTAGTATATGAGTTAATTACAAAAAACAAGTTTACGAGGAAAAAATAGAAAATAAATATTATATGGGATCAGCCATGCGATTAATCGCATGAAAACAGCCTTGATTAAACTTAACTGCATCAGGTATAAACTTGCAGTCAATTTTTGTTATTATTTGCAGCTTAATTTAAACAATTGCATGCATTTGATGTAAAAAGTAGTTGCATTTAACAGAATATCACCACTTAAAGGCAAACAAGTATTTGTGGCTAAAAATCAAATTTAGCCCAATTGTCCCTTTTCATTCATGTGCAATCAAATTTATGTTACATGATGCAAAAAATTAGTTGCATTTAACCACATTTGTTCAGTGGTTGACTTTGTTTTCCATGCTTCAAGATTTCGAGTCTGAGGGCATGCACTCGAGATGACCAGGAACTCTAGTGATTTATCCAGGCTTGATTGACGGCAGACCAAGAACAACTCCCGTCTGAACAATTTTCCACCAATCTCTCTGTTCCTTCATTGAAATGGAGTTCCAACCTCAAGATTTCGTTGCGCCTTTAGTGATGGTAAAAACTAGCATGATTACATATATCGTCATGTATTTTAGGTTAAAATACATCGTTTATTTTATTTTATTTTATTTTTACTTTATTTGATTTTTACTTTATTTGATTTTTTCTTCATAATATGTTTTCCTATTATATTTAATTTATATATCGAGTTTTGCCATTTTACAATACTCTTACATATTTATTTTTAATTTTTTAAAAGTTATCAATTTCAGGGGCATTTAAGTCATTTTCCACCCCTTAAAAACTTGATTTTTGAAAAATAAAAAATAAAAATGTAAAAGTATTATAAAATAGCAAAACTTGATATATAGATTAAATATAATTAGGAAAACATATTATGAAGAAAAAAACGAACAAAAGTAAGAGTAAAATAAGATAAATAAATATTGTATTTCAGCTAAAAATATATTATGGTGTATATAATCATACTCATAGTAAAAATAGGCCATTTTGTGCACTTCATCGGCATACACTAGTTGAAAATTATTTTTTAGGTTGAAAAATTAATTAAAATATAAGTTAAGAAGCCTCACGCATTAGCATATTCCATGAATTATACGCAAATAAATTTTGACATTTTAAATGAAATTTATGGAAAAAATTTCATGCATAGGTTGGATTTTTCAAAAAAATCAAAAAGCAATACAATGTGTTGCTTCCATGTAGCCTCTTTCATTTTTAATATTTTAATGTTGGATAAAAAATGCACTTTATTTATTCTATTAACATCCTTTTTTTTAGGAATTTAACATCCTTTTTTAGTTAAGCGAGCAAGGTTTTTTATTCGAATTAAATATGTACATGAGATACATTTACTAAAAAAAAATTAATATGTAAATTATAAAAAATGCTTAGATTTATTTACATATGTACCCTTACCTAATAATACTATATAAAATCATTTATCCATATTGTAACAGTATTTTAGTTTGTTTAAATATTAAAAATACAACTTTAAATTGATATTTACTATTAAATTATTTTATTATGTTGATTTTATACATTTGTCAAAAGAACCCATTACTATTTATTCGGACAACCATAATAGCTTTGTTAATTATTTTCAAATGTGAATGAATTAATCTTGTTAATTATCGATAATTAACAACAGAAAATATTTATGCCAAAAGTCTTAAAAGCATCCACTAATTCATTAACAGAAAGAAAATAAAGATTAAATTCGTTTCAAGAAAGATACAAATAGTATACTTCTGTATGCATACACATATTTACAAATTTTTTTATAATGATTTGTTTTTACATTCCAATTTTTAGATTAAAATTTCAATATAATCGTCAACTGGGGCTAGTCTAGTTGGATGTAGCAGCAATTTTAAAGGTGTCTGTCGAGGGGTTTGAAACCCACAAGCTCATGATTGGCGTGGGATTTTCGTAACCCTTTGTTTGCGTATCTTAATAATAATGGTATTTATAGTTGATCTTTTTTAGAATGGAGGTATATAATAAAAGTAAAAAAATCTTCAATATAATCATGAGTTTTACCCTTACTTTTAAATATACTCATGATATTTCAATAATGCCAAATATATCTACATAGTTTGCTTAAAATTCCATCCATACCTATGTCCTTATTTGAAATAACGATTATATCCCAACCTTAATTATGATTCTAAACTAAAAAATTATATTCAAATAAATTGTTTAATACCCTCATCACTATAGAATCACACTGTTGGATCTATAAAATCATATATCATGTTAATGTGAATTTTTAGCAATATAATTATAATTAGAGCTTAGGCATATTTGTCTTGACAATGGGGCATGATTATGAATGAGATTTTGAGCAATTACGTGGGTATTTTTGAAATTATCATAAAATAATGGGTATATTTGGAATTTCTCCTATTTCTATTTACAAAAATACCCTCCTAGCTGATAGTTGGAGGAGTTTCAGATACATTATTGGTCAAACATTTAATTAATCAGTTAACAAGATTTGGTTAGATTTTCTATCTTACTTTGATATATATATATATATATATATATATATATTCAAATTTATATAGTGGAACTCTTAAATGGTACCCTATTTGATCACGCCAACGGCCTGATCAAATCTTACAGAGCGGGCATAACTCGACCAGTTTTCATACAATATACAAGCATGCAGCCGGCTGTCACGGGTCCTATTTATAAATTTTAAAAGGTTTTTTCTTCATTTCATGTGGGGCTAAATGTATGTAGTTTATATCTTTAATTTCACAATTTTTGAATTTTTTTATATATTTTTTTAAAATTTTAAAAAAATCTGCCATCTCTGTCCCCATACATGAAAAATGATAAAAATTTTGACTTTCGAAATTTTGTAGAAAGTATATTAAAAATTTAAAAATGATAAGATTAATTATATAAGCTATATACATTTTTTTTTTGTGAAGTTTACATACACTTGCCGACTCGTAAATGAAAAACCTTCAGAATTTTAAAATAATACCCATAACAGCCAGCTACAACATAAGTAATGCAAGGTTTGACAATGTGGGCTAGGGGAGGTTGTAAGAAAAGATTGTTGATAATGGTAAGAGTAATGTGATATGATAGCGTAAAATGAGATTAAACGGAGAAGCTTTGTTAGAAAATAATTAAAATAGAAGAGTAAAAATGGTGAAGTAGGGTTATTAAGTAGTTAAGATGTTAAATTATATTCTGAAAAGTGGATGAGAAGAGATGCAAGAGTTGGCTTCCCACTTAGATGTGTTGGCAAAAGAACCCTTAAGTTGCTGCATGTAATACGTTAATACCTTTTGTCAATCGGCATCTTTCTGAATGAAAAGCATGGGTACCTAAGTCAGTTAAAATAAGAAACCGCATCAAGTATCTCAACTAATAATTTTATATTATTTTAGGCCTCGGCGAATATATGATTTCTATCCACCTTATCTCCAACAACGTTGACGTGTTCAGGAAAATCACCGTGAAACCACCACAATAAAATTCGTTTTTGGCAACCATTTCAGGAATGGGAAAGCTTTGGTTGCTTTGCGCTCAAACGCTACCATGTTCCGAACCCCATCAACATCAAGAACTTTTACGCGGTTTTAGCAGGTGAGGTTCATGGAACTTTCAGATGGTCATTTTTCCTGTTTGAGACCGTCAAATTCGAACTCTGCGTAACGGACGGTCCGAATTTTTACAGGATAGTCAGGGAAATTACTTGATTTTTGACCATGGTTGGAAGCAATCCTGTCTTGCTCCAACGCCACATGTCTACGTCGTCGGCCCAGTTCAACTCTTATACCACAAGCATCGCGAAAATTGGCGTGTGGACTTGGAGCCTATATAAAAGAAGCCTAAATGCGAGTAAAGACCCGATAAGTAGGGAAGTGATTTGTTTTTGTTTTAATTAGGATCTAAGAAGAGCCATGCCGCCATCGTTTTTCCTTCTCTCCCTATTCTTCTTCTTCTTCCTTTATTTCAACACCCATCTCTGCAATGGCTCAAATTCCATCACCCCAACTCAACCTCTTGTTGGGACCCAGACCATAACATCAAAAGATGGTACTTTTGAGCTGGGTTTCTTCACACCCAGCAACTCCTCCCGAAAGGCCTACATAGGCATCTGGTACAAAATTTCGACAGAAACAGTAGTCTGGGTAGCCAACAGAGAAGCACCCCTCCCCAACACCACCAATTCCATCCTAAAAATATCAGAAGACGGAAATCTCGTCCTTCTCGGCCCCTCCGACTTCCCCATCTGGTCCACCAACCTCACATCTCTGCCCTCCAATTCAACTGCCGCCGTGCTTCTAGATACCGGGAATCTTCTTCTGACGGATGCAGCCGATCCGTCCATCATCCACTGGCAAAGCTTCGACCACCCAACCAATACATGGCTGCCTGGAGGCAGGCTCGGCCTCAACAAGATCACGGGAGAGAACCAACGGTTGACGTCGTGGAAGACCCGGGAAGATCCGGCGCCTGGGATATTCTCCATCGAGATCGACCCCGATGAGACCTCGCAGTACTACCTCGTCTGGAATGGGAGCGAGAGGTACTGGACTAGCGGAGTCTGGGACAGAGAGACACAGATCTTCAGCCGCGTACCGGAAATGCGACAGAACTACATCTACAATTTCAGCTTCGTCGACAACACAACACACAAGTACTTCACTTACTCCTTGCACAATTTCTCGACGCTGACCCGCTTCTTCATGGATGTTCAAGGCCAAATCAAGCAGAACTACTGGATGACGGGATCCAACGGGTGGATGCAGTTCTGGATGCAGCCCAGAGCGTATTGCGAGGTATACGCACTCTGCGGGGCTTTCGGTCTTTGTACTGACACGAGCGCGTTCTCCTGCGGCTGCTTGCCTGGTTTTACACCGAGAGTTCCGCCGAACTGGGATCTGGGGAGCTGGTCGGATGGGTGCAAGAGAAGAACCCCTCTGCAGCAAGGTGATCAGAATGAGAACGGCACATCAACTGGTGAGACGGACAGGTTCCGGGCTGTGCCTGCCGTGAAGATTACTATCAATGGTTCGCAGCCTTCGTCTTTGTCTGTTGGAAGTGCCGAAGACTGCAAGCTTGCTTGCTTGAGCAATGAGTCCTGCACTGCCTACGCGTTTCAGGGCGGGTGTTCGATCTGGCATGGGGATTTGGTGAATTTGCAGCAATTGTCGGATGGAAGTGCCGAAGGCATGACTCTGTTTCTCCGTCTTGCTGCGTCAGAGGTGTCCATTTCCAGTGGCAGGAGGGCGACCATGATAAAGCCTGTTGCTGGTTCTGTTGCAGGAGTAGTTCTCGCATTGGGTGTGGTTCTGTTTTTGATATGGAGGCGCCAGAGGCAGCGAAATATGGTGTCCATTGCTACGCTGGCTGAAGGCTCTTTAGTTGCATTCAGTTACCAAAATTTGCAGTTCGTAACAAAGAATTTCTCGGAAATACTAGGCAGAGGAGGCTTCGGTTCTGTTTTCAGAGGTTATCTGCCGGATTCAACGACGGTGGCGGTGAAAAAGCTCGAAGGGCTTCAGCAAGGGGAGAAGCAATTTCGGACTGAGGTTAGCACGATCGGGACGATTCAGCACGTTAATCTCATCCGTCTTCGTGGGTTTTGCTCAGACGGCAACAGGAAGCTGCTGGTCTACGAGTACATGCCAAACGGATCTCTGGATTCCCGTCTCTTCGGCACATCCTCGGACAGCTTGGATTGGTCGATAAGGTATCAGATTGCTGTTGGAACGGCGAGAGGTTTGGCTTATCTCCACGAAAACTGCAGAGATTGCATCATACACTGCGACATAAAACCGGAAAACATTCTTCTAGACAGCCAATTCTGCCCAAAGATTGCTGATTTCGGCCTTGCAAAGCTCGTTGGGAGGGAATTCAGTCGGGTTCTGACGACTATAAGAGGCACGAAAGGCTACCTCGCTCCTGAATGGATTTCGGGCCTGCCCATCACGCCTAAAGCCGATGTGTACAGCTATGGAATGCTGGTCTTGGAGATCATATCGGGGAGGAGAAACGCGGAACAGTCAGCGGCAGGCGAAGCCTCGTTCTTCCCTTATTGGGCAACGAAGCAAATGGCAGAGGGAGAAGTCCAGAGCCTGTTGGATGATAGATTGGAGGGCAATGCAAACATGGAAGAGTTGTGGCGAGCTTGTAGAGTGGCTGTCTGGTGCATTCAGGACGATGAGGACGACAGGCCAAGCATGGGGCAGGTTGTTCAGATTTTGGAGGGGGTCGTGGAGGTCAGTCCGCCTCCAACGCCCAGATCACTACAGATTCTTGCTCAAAATCACAAATTGGTTTTCTTCGAAGTGCCATCTCTAACTCCAAGCAATGCTTCAAGCAATGCTTCATCTTCATCATCCGGTCTATAGGATCATGACCAAGAAGAGAGTGATCATAAAGTGACCCAAATAGTCATGGATGGATTCATATACCCACGTACAAATTTCAGCATCCTATGTTCTTTTCAGCTTTTTTCAGTCTTGTAGTATGTTGCAATGGCCTTGCTAATTGCTAATTAACCAGGAGGTTTGTACGAAATCCTAAAGATGATATTCGTGTTTCTAGGCACGCAACTATTGATGGAATGAAATTGGAACAGCCATCGTCCATCCGTTTCTGATACGGATGGAAACGTATGGGATTATAGGCCATGCACGTTCGTTTCAAATTGATGACATTTAATCTCAGCCGTTTAGCAAATAGATTAGTATAAAAGGGGCAAACGTGAGATGGGTTTGAAGAAGAAGAGAAATTACGCAGGAAGAAGAAAGAATTTTTGAACGAACCATTTTATCTGTTAATCTCATTCATTATATATTATAAGCAAGTTATTTCATAGATCTAAACCATGCACAACATTTCTAGCATAAATAATTAATTATAGGAGTACTATTGAAATGTTTGATATCGAAATTTTACTTATTTAAATGAGAAGTACCAAATTAAGGGTATGAAATGATATATGATGAAATAAACGTACTTCTGAACATAACTAAAGAATTGTAACCGTAAAATAACAATATAATTATATGATTAGCTTGCTTGAAAAATTTTAGATTGATCAGACTTATAGATTTTTAGATATAGCGATTTTTATACATAATATAGAGTGGTAAATATGTATTTTAAGAGAAAAATACAAAAAAAATAATTATAGGAAAATATAGATGCAAAAAGAATAATCTGAATCATTACAAAGATTATTTGAGATATTTTACAGTATATGTGATAAATTAATTCTGTTAAAAAATTAGTTTATATGGCTATTTGAAGTGATATTTAATATTAACCCTTTATATTAAATCTAATTATATAGATATTATTTTAAAAAATGGACCGTCCAGATTATAAAACATAATTTTATAAGCTTGCTTCTAAAATTTCAAATATAAAAAAGATATGTATATTGAGAGATATAAGCTATTTTTAATTGGAAAATATGGACCGTTGAAAATAACCGAATAAATAAATAAACTTCTGGACTAGTGGGCTAAGCCCATCTGAACAGGCCCAGTGAGTCAGAAGCCCAAGCTTAAGCCGTCAGAAATAAAAACCCATAGCTTAGCCCACGTAAACAGATTCAGCCCACTATCCAGTCTGGCCCAACTTCTAATAAAGGATCCAACCCACTAGCTTTGCCCACTATTCCGGCCCGCCAGCAGCAATCCACCGGCGGCCAACTCGCCGTTGCCGGCAACCTGCCGGCCGGCGGCAAAAAAATCAAATAAATATTGAAAAATCTGAAAAAAATACAGAAAATTATGAAAAATACCAAGAAAATTAAATTCAATATTTAGAAGCTTAAATGAGTTTAAAATTATAAATTTATGAGGAATGAAAATTTTTAAAGGTGTGATAAATGGAAAAAAATTTATAAAAAAATTCTAAAAATATGAGAAAAATTAAAGGAAAATATGTAAAGAAGCATAAGTCCAAATTTATTTTTATATATAAAAATAAAATTGTTTAAAAGTGAATTAATATAAGAATAAATAGAAGAAAATAGGATTTTGACCGATTAAAATTATGAGAAAATTTGGGAAAGTTGTAAATGAAATTTTAAATAATATTTGTAAAAATCAAAATGAAATAATGAACATATTGCGATGAAAATTAGGAAAAGAGACTTGAGGCTACTACAAAAAAATTGGAAAAAGAGGAGTTTTAAAGTCTACTCAGATGTAAGTAAACTTTTACCAAAGCATGTCTTTGAAAATATTATGTGAATATTATGATTTGCTATGAAATGTGATTATTTATTTTCTTTCAAATTTGTTTATTCAAAAATGAGCATTATTATTTCAAATTCATGTTTAGTAGTGTATTTAAGTGGTGCATTAATTAAAATTCATGAGCATGATGCATAATTGCATATTGGGTTTGCCGTCAAGGAGTAAACTAGTATGGTAGTACCTGGGTAGTGACCTCAGGACTACTAAAGGAGATGATTTAGCTCACAAATGTGTATCACGGCTGCACACGAGTACAAGTAGATGACAATACCCATAGTATTAATGCATGATTTAAAATTGACAGATGTGTGCACGTGTATCAAGATATTTTTATTACAGTTTGTTGTGCATAAAAGACAATATAGATATTGTATTTGTTTAAAAAAAATCAAAATGATTGAAAATGAATTTTTTTTAAAAAAATATATTTTTACTTACTGAGCTTTCAGCTCACATAGTTTTTGTTTTCAGTGGAAAAACATGGATACAATGCTATACTAGAGTCGTTATCAACACGGAAAAAAGGCGAACCTAGTAGAGGAAAAGACAAAAAAGTTTAGAACTTTATTGAAATTATCTTATAATGCTTGCTTATTTTGATTTTAAACACTAAAAATTGTATAATAATTTCATAAGGAGCAAACTTGAGATGTAATAGTTAAAAGTTTTATGATTTTGCACCTTGGTATCTATTTCCATCTTGGGAATCTTATTCTCAGCTTTGACATAGTAGACCTCATTTACAACGCCTTAAGGGTGGGGTGTTACAGAAACATTTAGTAAGAATAAAGATTTTTGCTGTTGTGATCTCACCATATACAATTTCTTTCAATTAAAGCATATTGTCAGTCATTAATGTAAATTAGCCTTGGTGTAATGAAAAGGTAGAAACAATAGCTAATAAATGAGACCATAAACTTAAAGACAGGAAATAGTCAGGAAATAGTACCAACTGAGAAGATGGAAACCCATAAAGAAAAATATAAAAAAGGTCAGAGCTTGGAGTGATCCAGAATATATATTAGGCTTGCTTAAAGATATAAGAACCATTTACGATAATGATGATGATATTTTGCGCACCAGTGCTCCTTCCAAAGGGCAAAAGCCTATCTTTATCAGACTCTCATCTGAAAGACTGAAACAGCCTCGTCATCATGTGGGGCAGTTTGAATTCAGAAATGCCCGTATGGTCCTCGCCTACATTGTAAAAGCGTAAGCGTCCCGGGATTAGGAACAGTTTTTGGAACGTGCAAATTAGCTTTTCGACCAGGAATTAAAGGAAATTAGACCTCCACCAGGCGAAGTGTTAGGTAAAAGTAACTTTGCTTTTCGTGGATTTTGTCAATAAAGTGGGAGACCCTCCGCCAGCCTTTGAAGTGTGAAATTTCTGAGTTGCGACGTTGCCTTCGTTTTGAAAAGCGAATGCATTGCGCATCACGGTACTTCTTCTCACAGGAATTGACGCCAAGAGAAAGATGCCATTTCCTTCAAGACTTCCCTCTCTTTTCCTCGTCGTCTGCCTCCTCTCCATCAACATTACGCATCTCTCCGATGGCTCAGATTCCATCACTCCAGCTCAACCTCTTCGCGGCACGCAGACCATAACCTCCGAAGGTGGCAGGTTTGAGTGGGTTTCTTCTCACCAAGTGATTCCTCCAAAAATTGCTACATAGGCATCTGGTACAAGCAAATTCCAGAACAAACAATTGCGTGGGGTAGCCAACGGAGAAACATCCCTCCCCAACGCAAACAATTCAGTCCTAAAAATCTCAGAACATGGCAATCTAGTCCTCATGCACCCATCCGACCAGCTCCCCAAATCCCAATCCTTCTCAAATGGATCTTTGAATTTCCATCTGTTTCGCACCGCAAAATGCTTGGATTGGTCGAGGAGGTACAAGATTGCGATAGAAACAGCAAGGGGATTAGCTTATCTTCACGAAAAATGCCGAGAATGCATCATGCACTGTGATATCAAACCAGAAAACATACTTCTGGATGGTGCTTTTTCGGTAAGGATCGCAGATTTTGGGCTTGCAAAGCTGTTTGGAAGAGCACACAGTCATGTTCTAACGACCACGAGGGGTACTATAGGCTATCTTGCACCCGAATGGATTTCAGGCCTAACGATCACACCCAAAGCTGATGTATACAGCTATGGAATGATGCTATTTGAGATCATCTCTGGAAAGAGGAACAGGAAAAAATTAGTGAGAGGGCCAATAAGGTTCTTCGCCACATGGGCAATGACGAAAATATCAGAGGGGTAGAGAGTGCGCTGGATGATAGATTGGAGGGAAATGCAGACACTGGAGAGGTGCATCGAGCTTGTAGAGTGGAGGGGTGGTGTATTCAGGACAATGAGAAAGATAGGCCATCCATGGGACAGATTGTCCAAATCTTAGAAGCTGTGCTGGAGGCGAGTGTCCTGCCAATGCCAATATTATTACAAAGTCTTGATGAAAATTTTGCAACATCAGTTTTATTATTTTATCTTGTATAGTAACCTAACTATTAGGTTATGATCTGATGCAAACTAAGTCGAATGGACACTTTTTTAAAATTTTAACAAGTTTTTTTTAATGAGATCTAAACCATTTGTTATTTTTGTTAAAATGGGTTTTTAGTTACGACGCCAAAAATTACATTGATTAGAACCTTGTACGTTTTAAAAAGTTCACACGAATGTGTAACTATTCATTTAATAAAGAGATCGATGGATTGTATACATATATATATATATATATCTATCACAATAGCACTGTCCAAATTACACAATTCATAATAACAAAATAGTGCATAAATTAATAACACAATGCATGAGAGAGATGGAGGGAGGGACGGTCGAAGATAAGGGGATGGAGGAGGGGGAGGGGGGATAGAGAGTTTGATTAAGGACAACAAGGGATGGAGAGGGCAGGAGAGAGGCTGATTGAAGTTTAGGTTATAACCCTCATTTTTTTTAGATAAGCTCCGGGACAAATTTCAGGTTTGTATCAAATCAGTTTTGGAACAGCGGATTGGGTAAAAAATGCTAGTCGAATGAGATAATTTTAAGAATTTTTATGCCTATCAAATATAATACTAAATTTAAATGTTATATGCTTCAATACTTTACTAATTATTAAAAAATACATCATTAATAAAATAAAAAATAAGAAAGTATAGTATAAATTTATTAAAATAGGTTAATATACAATTATACGTAATAGTTATATATGTGCAGATTCTTCTTATTGATTGTTACATTATTTTCTGGATAAATTGATTTTTCTACTGTTAATATAGTTAATTATAAAAACGTGAGAATCTTCAAAGAAAATAATAATAATATTTAAATATAGGTTTATTTTTTTAATAAATTAATGTATTAACTATTTTTGAATTCAGGTTAAAATTTCTGACTCATCCCTACATCGGATAAAAAACACATTGATTTTACCAAGTCAAAACAGGTCAGGTCAATACTGGGTCATTCGTCGACCCACTTCAATTCTCACATCTAATTTATATACCTCATCTTAATGGTTGTAAATGAGTTACTAAGCAAGCTAAGGGGTTACAAAAGCTCAAATCTAATTTATTTATTTATTAAATTATTAAACAAGTTAGTGAATCATAAGCCATTTATTTCAAAATCTCAACACAAACTTATTTATGAATAGGTTAAATGGGCAGACTAATAGGTTGATCATAGCCATTAACATCCCTAATAAGAGCATGCAAATATGCTGACTAATATCCCTTTGTGAACGATGCAGATGACATTTTAATTTTAATTTTTTTTACAAAATTGTAAATTTAATTGTATTTAATTTATATAGATAAATTTGACCATTTCTAAAAATATGTATTTTTTTGTTTGGAATTTGAGGAAGGTAGAGAAAGGGTAACAAGACAACCACCTTTATCTAACTTCAAACTCTTGAAAGTTTAACAAAGGAAGGGTGATAATATTTTTTAAGGCAGGTGGTAATATTTTTGAAGAAGGGGGAAGGGGATATTCACAATCATTTCAAATTTTTAACTTGATTTGGTGGATCTGTATTATAAAAATTAAAGAAGTGCATCGAAATGTCCTAATGAATTTTTATTGATTCTGTTTTTGCAAATTTTTTTCTTTTGGGAAATTGTTTTGATTCTCTTTGGAGACATGATAAAATCGTTTTTGCAAATTTCAGTATGTGATTAATAAGTGCAGAGTACGTATCGTGGCCTGGACCTGATTAAAATTAGATTACGTAAAAAAAGAAAACGGAAATGTTTTGCCATGAAACTAATGTGGTAATTCCATCACGCCATGAAATCTTGCGGCTATGCAATCCTTCATATATGTAAATCAAAACATTTTATTATATTTATCTTATTTACTATTTGACAGGAGGAATGGATCATTAACTTAACCCAAATGTAACCCATGTGTTTTAAGTGATGCTCTGATCCTATTAGTCGGGCTAATAAACCTTGTGTTATTATTCTTTTTTATGAAAAATATTTTCCCAATTATATTTAAATTTTTTTGATTAACAATTATATTTAACTTATGTATATAAAATTTTACAATTTTTGTACATGTGGACATATTTTCACCCCCAAATGTTGCTTTTTTAAAATACAAATATATAAATATAAAATCTGATATATGAATTAAATATTATTGATAAATATTTTCTTCAAAAATTTAAAAAATAAGTGTAGCTCTAACAGCCCGCGCTAATAAGATCATAACCCTTATATGAGGAGGTTTTAGTTCAACCCTACATGACATGATGAACAGGGGAACTTTTGATAATTGCACCCGATGGGGTGGGATGAGAAACAATTACTGGTGTAGTTTTCTAGGCTAATAATTCTTCCAATTAATAATTTTGTAATTTAATTATTTTTCTATCAACTACGCTTTGACTAACTTATCGATTATATAATTTTCAAAATACTTCATTTCCTACTCTTCATTCCATTCCAAAATTCCACAAAATTAAAATTGTTTGAATTAGAATTTTTACAAGGCTAGCTAGGTTTAGGCCCGCCTTAACCTAACGTATCTTGACCCAATTTGGACCGTTAAATTCCCGACAACCATTATTAAAGTTTGTTGGGTTCATTGTCCGGACCCCAACACCGGCACCAGCACCACTCAAAATTCTAAAGTCTTATATCCAGGACAACATGCACAAGAAAGATCTATGAGAGATTTTTTTTACGATAGTTATCTAGTCAGCGATCAGCATCACACGTGTCCGTCGGACTTGACTCCCACAGATCATCGTCGGCTAATTCGCTCGTTCTGGTTTCCAAGCTTGGTCTTAATTTCCTCCAGTCGGAGACTTCGAGGGCTAATTTAATTTTCCACGAACAAGCCTGCAACTTTGACAGCTTTACCGTATCCTGCAGATCATATATCATTATTTATATGCCTATTTATTAAATTTTACCAGCAGGTAAAGCCTTGTATAATTTCACATTTCTGGATAAGTACTTTAACTCGGAAGGTGCTTTATAAAAACTAGTCTAAATTTTACTTGAACTTTTTACTATCAGTTAAATTTATCTTTTTTTAATTCTTGCGTTTACGATTCAATCTAAGTATATAGTTTTTAACTTTTTTAATACAGGAGTGCAAATTTAATAATATTGTTAACAAAATAGCTACATAGATATTGCTCAAAAAAGGGAAGACAAACTTTTCAAACATGTGTCTAGCAATTAATAAAATATGTCAAATTAAAATTTTTCCATTTTTCATAACTATTCTATTTGTTTACTCATTTCTTTATATCTTCCTATATAATTACCCTATTTTTCAATCATTTTTATACAATTATCAACGTAACTAATCTATTTATTTTAACTTTATTCTCTTTAGTTCTCATCAAATACTCATATCATATCACATCATTTTCTTTTAATTCAAAAATTTTTATACCAAAAACTTTTTACTTAAGGGTGTGTTTGAAAATGTATAAAACTTTTGATGAAAAATTTTGGAGGGTAAAAGTTGTCAAATGATGTGATATGATAGAAGTAATGATGAGGAGAAAAGATGATAAAGTTAAAATAGATAGATTAACTGTATGGGTAGTTGTATAGAAATGATTGAAAAGTAGGGTATTGTATGGGAAAATGTCAAAAAATAATTAAAAAATATGATAATTATAAAGAGTAAAAAGTTTTAGATTGAAAAGTTTTAAGTTGACATTTTTTCCTCATTGTCAAACACACCCTAAAAGTTTTATTACTTCCTAAACATATCAGGAGACTACAAGTTAAGAGTCACATAAAAATTGGGACTTTTGTATAAATTTACCTTGACCTAGGATCATTTGATGAGTTAAATTTGTCTTTTAAGTTAGTGGGCTATGGAAATCAAAAGTAATTAAGCTGTAATTCACAACATATTGAGGGTCTATTAGGCCCTGCGTTTCAAAAATAGAAAGTGTTGAAGGTATCAGCTTTCAACGGGAGTTTCATGTTTGGCTTCGTTTTTAAGTTTCCACCAAATATTTTCACCGCGTAAGTGTCAAAAACCTTGAAAACCACCGTAATACAACGCTTAGCCGCTTAGGATTGTAGCTTTCTCAAAAAATGTATGCGGGACTAAAGCTAAAGTGAACATGTATTTTTGTAGTGTTGCTTTTATGAAATAGGTTTTACAGAAGTAAATTTATAGTCTTTTCATTTCCATTACACCTTGATTATTATACTAAATCTACTTCACTCGTTCCATTATTAGATTATTTATTTATTTGGAAAACTAAGTTCCATTTAAATAAGGTATTTGCACGGCCCTATCTAATCAAAATGTAAAATCAATATAATAAAACTGTTTAATTTATATATTAATGCCAAAAATATTAACTTTTATATCCTTTGATACATTTTTACAATATATGAAAATAATTCTATACAAAAATCGGCCTCACATGTACTTAAATATATTGATATTTTATATAATCATTTATGTATATATTAATTTTATAACAAATGATTTTTATGTTGAAAAATAATTTTAAAGTTGTTATTTATATCAAACTATTTTATTACATTGAATTTGTGTCATTTTCATATGGATGGAGTCCATACATATATCAAATTGGTATGATAATAGAATATATAATTCTAAATATAATAGGTAGAGTAGATTATAATTTTATGATCATATGAGACCCATTTTGAGGTAATTGTACTGTACTTGTGGTGCAATGAAGCTGCACTGAAATATTTTTTTCACTCTCTCTAGATATATAGAGAAATATTCAAGTGCGGCTTCATTACACCACAACTATAGTGCAGTTCTTTCTCTCTCTATTTGTTAATTATTTTTCATTTTTTCTTTCATAAACTTGTTAATTTAGATGTAATTAATGTATAACTCGAGTATTACGTAAGGAGTATTTTAGCCATTTTAATTATTAAAATTACTAAAAAATCATTTGGTTAAAATTTTTAAAAAATTATACACATATCTAAAAATGATAAAACTTGGTTTATACAATATTAAATATATCTAGATTTATAAGTAAAGAAAAAATTTTAATAAGTTTTTGGAGTAAGCCAAGTGAGCTAACAATATCATGCATTTTTTAAAGGCCAAAATATCATTACAAAAAACAGATGGCCAGCCCAGGATCAAACAAAAAATTTCTTTTATCGTGCCTTCACGACACTTGACGGAGGGTGTACTTCAAACATGACTAATGAGGCTTTTGCTTTTATCTAACATTTAGATCCTAAATTTTCACTCATGCTACTCTATACCTTTACATACGCTACTTTTGGCATGCAAGGGGTGAGGATCGACCTTATCTACAAATAGGGTAAATCCAAGCCTACAATTGAAAAATGGAGCCTTAAACTTGATCGGGCCATCAGATCTGATGTGTGTATGAACTCGAGAAGGCAGTATTTGACGTATACCTATTTTAATAATATTTCTATTTATTTATTAGTTATTCGTTGGGGCAGATTTAATGAACAAATCAAACTTCCACGTATATTCGTTTATCATAGTACCAACAATATTCATTTCAATCCAGTCCCTGATGGTCTAAACTAGCTTTAAAATATACATATAACTGTGTCCGTATTATTAGATTTTTTTTAAAAAAAAATGCATTAAAATCTATATGTTAAGATAATTAATAAGAAATTAAATGGATAATGCATATAATACTTGCGAAAAAAGGAACGCTGAATGTGGCTATATTATTTTGTTTGGACAAAATTAACTAGGTGAAAGTTGCTGGGTTAACCTTAAACCCATCTCTATGTCACACAAGTTCAACATGGTTGGTTTCACATTTTGACTTTGATAGGGGTAGGTTGAAAATGTGGCCGGAATTTCAAATTTGGTTTGGGTAAGATTAAACAGAATTTCAAATTTGGATTGGGTTGGTTTAATTATGCTTTAGCGTAATTTGACCTGACCTTAGCATTTACTTAGGGCTTGTTTGGTAATGTAAACTTTTGTGGGATTTTGGGATAAGGTGGGAAAAAGGAAATGAAATATATTGAAAGTTGTATGATTGATGGGAAATGATAGAAAATGATAGGAGTAAAGTTGAAATAATTAAGGTTGTTGAAAGGAAAAATGATTGGGATATAGGGATAAAAGTGAAAAAACATGACGATTGGTAAAGTAATTATTGACATTGGGAAATGTGCTCCCATACATTCCCATGATTTCCCATGATCATATATTACCAAAAGAGCCCTTACATTATGAATTTTTGTACATTTGTATGATATTATATAATAATTACCATTGTTTTAAGAACTCAATTGAACCGCGCAATTGAACTAGTTGAACCATGAACTACCCATGTCACAATTCATTTTTTTTTCCGGTTTAATCATAATTCAACCATTAACTGTCAGTTCACATTGGCTGAACTAGGAACCGGTCATGACAATAGTTCATAGGCCGGTTTAGTTTGTAGCACATTGATAATTATACATGAGTCCTACTTTTATAAAACCTTTCTTCTGCATAATCTTACGTATTTTTTCTGCTTCGATAATTGATAATAAATTAACTATATCAATTATATTTAGCATTATTTATATTGTCATAAAAATTATATAATTTGCTTAGTATGATTGAGCAAGAGCCCATCTACAAATGTGTGTACATTTTATTGTATACGAAGTCTCTTGAAAAATTATTGGAGAAGAATGTATCACTATAGAAGAGAAAAAGGAGCTAACATCAGATTCTCCAAGAAAAGGAGAAGATATCAATAGAAAATGAAAATATTAATGACACAGTGGAACTCTCGAACTCCCTCTTCATCTTTTCCATTGCCTTTTACAGCTAGCTCCCTGTGGACTTCCCTACTAACGCTACCATCGCTGTAGTATCATATTCGATGAGGCTTCTAAGCTGTTTCGTCTAAATTGCCAGATGGTTTGATCAAGTGATGATGTCGAATGGCTTTTTGAAGAGTTGTTGGGGGGTGCATGTGTGCAGCTTAGGTCCCTGTCCAAGATTAGATAGCAGTTTATCATATCCACTGGTTGTACCGAGCCTCTTTAAAAACCACACGATTTATGCTGATACGCTTGTATTTGCGACTATAAGAAGGTATCGGAAGCTG
This sequence comes from Annona cherimola, assembly GCA_030490835.1. Lineage (NCBI taxonomy): Eukaryota > Viridiplantae > Streptophyta > Magnoliopsida > Magnoliales > Annonaceae > Annona > Annona cherimola. The sequence continues at coordinate 18,362,670 of CM059975.1, read as the reverse complement.
TTGATAGCTTATGAATGTTCTACTACGTACTGCGTACAGAACGTTTAAAGGCCATTACATTGATGTGAAATCATTTGAGACCTCGTGATCTAAGTTTTCTCTCATTATCGGCACCTAGCCTTAGTATAAAGAAGTTAGTAGACCGTATCAATAAATTCTACTAATAAATTTACAAGTTCTAAAACAAAAACTAGCACACTTTTAAACTATAATAATTTTAAAAATTAATAAATCTTTCTTTTTGATTTGATTTTATTAACTTTGTTTTTAGACAGGAGGAATGGATCATGAACTTAACCCAAATGTAACCCATGTGTTTTAATTGATGGGCTGATCTTGTTAGTCGGGCCAATACACCCTGTGTTATTTTTCTTTTTTCATGAAAATATTTTCCCAATTATATTTAATTTATGTACATCAAATTTTACAATTTTGTATATGTGGACATATTTTCACCCCCAAATGTTGTTTTTTAAAAATAAAAATATATAAATATAAAATCTGATATATGAATTAAATATGATTGATAAATATTTTCCTAAAAAATTTTAAAAATAGGTGTAGCTCTACCAACTTGAGCTAATAAGATCATAGCCCTTAAATGATGGGGTCATGGTTCAACCCAACCGTACATGATGAATAGGGGAACTTTTGGTAATTGCACCCTTTGGGGTGGAACAAGAAATCAATAGGCTTAGTTTCTCAGGCTAATAATTTTTTCGATTAATAATTATATTTTTCTGTGCTTACTCCTGTAATTTAATCATTTTTTCTAATAACTACCCTCTAACAAACCTATAAATCACTTTATTTTCAAAATACTCTTCCTACTCTTCATCCCATTTCAAAATTCCACAAAATTAAAATTACCAAACGTCCGTCAGATTGAATTAGAATTTTTACAAGGCTAGCTGGGTTTACGCCCACCTTAGCCTAGCGTAACCCGACCCAATCTGGACCTGTTAAATTCGCAACAACCATTGTTGAAATTAGTCGGGTTCATTGTCCGGACCCCAGCACCAGCACCAGCACCAGCACCTGTACCACTCAAAATTCTGAAGTCTTTCATCCAGGACAAGATGCACAAGAAAGATCTATGAGAGATTTTTTTACTATAGTTATCTAGTCAGCAATCAGCATCACAAGTGTCCGTCGGACAAAGTCACTTTTCAATTCGCTGGCTGGCGAGCCTCTTCCAATCATCCACGTCTACTGTGCCTCAAGCACCGCGTTGCCCATGCAATTGGAGTTCTGCATCTTATGAAAAGTCTTATTTTCTTATTTTGTTTTGTGCGTGAGGGGAGATGAACTAAAAAGCCTTGGGTAATGAATGACTGAATGCACTGGTTCTGATTTCCAAGCTCGGTTTTAATTTCCTCCAGTCGGAGACTTCAAGGGCTAATTAATTTTCCACGGACAAGCCTGCAACCTTGACGGCCTTAACGTATCGTGCAGATCATGTATCATTATTTATGTTCTTATTTATTAAATTTTACTAGCAGGTAAAGCCTTTTATAATTTCACCCTTCTGGATAAGTACTTTTAACTCAAAAGGTGCTTTATCAAAATTAGTCTAAATTTCACTTGAACTTTTTACTAGCAGTTAAATTTATTTATTTTTAATTCTTGTATTTACGATTCAATCTAAGTATATGGTTTTCAATTTTTTTTTAATTCAAGAGAGCAAATTTAATAATATTGTTAACAAAATAGCTATGTAGATATTGCTCAAAAAATGGAAGACAAGCTTTTCAAACGTATGTTTGACAATCAATAAAAAATATAAAACTAAAACTTTTCAATCTAAAACTGTTTACTCTTTATAATTATCTTTTTTAATCATTTCTTTACATTTTCCTATACAATTACTCTGTTTTTTAATCATTTCTATATAATTATCTATACAACTAACTTATCTATTTTAACTTTATTCTCTTTACTCCTCATTATTATCTATATCATATCATATCATTTTCTTTCCATACAAAAACTTTAATACAAAAAAATTTTCACCTAAAAGTTTTATTACTTCACAAACATACCTTGGGACTAAAAGTTCAAAGTCGCATCAAAGGTGGGACTTTTATGAATTTACCAGCATTGAAGTTCAGAGTTCTCATATATATATATATATATATGCTATCTGGTGTAGCGTACCTGTGCTTTATTAACGGTCCATCAAGTGCTGATCATTTTTGATAAACAATTATATTTAACTTACGTATATCAAATTTTATAATTTTTGTATATGTGGACGTATTTTCACCCCAAATGTTGCTTTTTTAAAATAAAAATATATAAATATAAAATCTGATATATGAATTAAATATTATTGATAAATATTTTCCTCAAAATTTTAAAAAATAGGTGTGACTCTAACATCCCGGGCTAATAAGATCATAACCCTTAAATGAGGAGGTGATGGTTCAACCCAACTTGACATGATGAATAGGGGGACTTTTGGTAATTGCACCCCATGGGGTGGGATGAGAAACAATTGAGGGCGTAGTTTCCTAGGATAATAATTTTTTCAATTAATAATTATATTTTTCACTTTTATTCTTGTAATTCGATCATTTTTCTGCCAACTACCCTCAAACAAATTTATCAATTACATAATTTTTAAAATATTTCATTTTCCATTCTCCACACCATTCCAAAATTCCACAAATTAAAATTGATTAAATTAGATTTTTTTACAAGGCTAGCTAGGTTTAGGCCCGCCTTAACCTAGCGTAACATGACCCAATTTGGACCGTTAAATTCCCAACAACCCTTATTAAGGCTTGTTGGGTTCATTGACCGGACCCAACACCAGCACCAGAACCACTCAAAATTCTAAAGTCTTATATCCAGGATAACATGCACAAGAAAGATCTAAAGATCTATAAGAGATTTTTTTTTATCTAAATTAAGTATGTATATGGGATATATTTGAATAAAAATAAATATATTCATATCTAAATTAAGGAAATATATAAATCTATTCACATATAAATTAAAATACAATAATATATTACAAAATTATTTATCTATACAACATTGATATTTTAGATAGTTTAGATGTTAAAAATACTACTACTACTCAAAATCGATACTTAGCATGAAATTATTTTATTATATCGATTTTGCATATTTATAAATTGGTCCTATATATAGTGATACTAAACACATAAGAGAATTTTTATGATAATATAAATTATGCTAAATACAATAGATTGAGTGAAATTTTCATTAAAATATTAAAAATAAAAAAATTACATAGAAAAATGTTTCCCACTATACATAGAGAAAGAGGGTGCCAATTGGAGGAAATGTGAGAAAGCTTCACATTTTTCTAAAATTTTCTAATTGAAATTAAGTAAGATTTTTTAAATTTTGTTACTTACCTATTAACGGGACATACATTAGTTTGAATTTTTTTTAGATAATTCAATTACCGATAATTTGAGGCGGCACTTGGATACCCTTTGACGTCTTCGCATTACTATCAATGCTAACGTCATGCACAGAAATAACAAGATCTAGAAGCATGGAACTTGAAATTTTTGTCTTTCTATCGCTTTCGAAATTAATAAAAAAAAAAACAAAAAAAAAAAAAAACACGAAGGAAAATTTTTTTCCCCTTAAAAATTCCGAAGCCCAATCCACACTGCAACCACCAATACACCATACCACTCCTCAACCAAACGGAGCCATGAAATTGATAACTTCTCCGTGCCTTCCCTCGCTGCTCTTCGCCTTCTTCCTCTCTCTCAACACTACCAATCTGATCTGCCATGCCTCTAATTCCATAACTCCCGCTGAACCTCTTAGCGGCGATCGGACCATAACCTCCGAAGGCGGCAGGTTTGAATTGGGTTTCTTTCAGCCCAGCAACTCCTCCCAAAGGTACTACATGGGCATCTGGTACAAGGAAATCCCAGAAAAAAACAGTAGTCTGGGTAGCCAACAGAGAAACACCGCTCCGCAACACCACCAATTCACTCCTAAAAATCACACCAGATGGCAATCTCCACCTCCTCAGCCTCTCCAATGTCTCCATCTGGTCCACCAACTTAAACTCCACAGCACCCTCCAATTCGACAGTTGCAGTCCTATTGGAATCCGGAAATTTCGTGCTGAGAGATGGAACCGATCCTTCTGTCATCCACTGGCAGAGCTTCGATTATACAACTGATACTCTCCTACCCGGGAATTGGATTGGGAGGAACAAGGTCACCGGCTTGAACAAGGGCCTGACGGCGTGGAAGAGCAAGGAAGATCCGGCGCCTGGACCTTTCTCTATGGAGATCGACCCCAACCAAAATCAGTATTGGATTCGCTGGAACAGGTCCCGGCCGTACTGGACCACCGGAGTCTGGAATGGCAAGGTATTCAGCGGCATGCCCGAAATGGCGCAGCATTTCAGGTCTGAGCTGACCTTCGTCGATAACCAAACAGGTTCATATTTCGCTTACACCGTGTATGATTCTTCGACTCTGTCGTACACCATGGTGGATGTTTCAGGCCAGGTGAAGACGTTCTTTTTGGGCCAGGGAAGCAACCAATTTGGTGGCCTCTACTGGTATCGGCCTAAAAATCAATGCGACGTTTATGCTCTCTGTGGCAATTTCGGGAGTTGCAACGAGCAAAGCAACCCAAATTACTGCTCTTGCTTGCCTGGTTTTACACCAAGAGACCAGAAGAATTGGGAATTGAGAAGCTGGTCCGATGGGTGCATGAGGAGAACCCCTCTGCAGCTGGCGGCTCAGAACAGCACGTCGAATGTCGAGAGAGACAGGTTTCTGGCTATCCAGGCTATGAAGCTACCTGACAACTCCGAACCTTTGCCGGCGAGAAGTGCTGCAGGATGCAAATTGGCTTGCTTGAACGGACCGTCCTGCACTGCCTACGCTTTTGACAACAGGTGTTTGACGTGGAACGGTGATTTGATACATGCACAACAGCTGTCACATGGGGATGCTAGCGGCAGCACCCTTTTCCTCCGTCTTGCAGCTTCTGAGGTGCCGATTCCGAAGAGCAGGAAGGGGATGATCGCAGGAATTGTGGCGGGTTCGGTTGTAGGTTTGGCTTTGGTTCTGGGTCTTGTTCTGTTTCTGATTCGGAGGCACCAAAGGCAACGAAAGGCGAAACTGAGGGCAGCATTGGCTCGAGGCTCGTTGTTTGCATTCAGTTACCGAGATTTGCAGTCGGTAACGAAGAATTTTTCAGAAAAACTAGGTGGGGGAGGTTTCGGTTCTGTTTTCAAAGGCACTCTACCTGATCAGTCCATGGTAGCCGTGAAGAAGCTGGAAGGCATTTCTCAAGGAGAGAAGCAGTTTCGGGCCGAGGTAAGTACGATCGGGACGATTCAGCATGTTAATCTCATCCGGCTTCGTGGGTTCTGTTCCGAAGGCAACAGCAAGCTACTGGTCTATGAGTACATGCCAAATGGGTCTTTGGATTCCCATCTATTTGGCAAAGCAACATACTTGGATTGGTCGAGGAGGTATCAGATCGCGATTGAAACAGCCAGAGGATTAGCTTATCTCCACGAGAAGTGCCGAGATTGCATCATACACTGTGACATCAAACCGGAAAACATACTTCTGGATGATGAATTTTGTGTAAAGATAGCAGATTTCGGGCTCGCAAAGCTGTTTGGAAGAGGTTTCAGTCATGTTCTAACAACCATGAGGGGTACCATAGGCTATCTTGCTCCCGAATGGATTTCAGGATTAGCCATCTCGTCCAAAGCTGATGTATATAGCTATGGAATGATGCTTTTTGAAATAATCTCGGGAAGGAGGAATAGGGAGGATTCGGTGGAAGGACAAACGAAATTCTTCCCCATTTGGGGAATGGGCAGAATGTTAGAGGGAGATGCAGAGAGCCTGTTGGATGGTAGATTGGTGGGGAATTCGAACATAGAAGAGGTAGATCGAGCTTGTAGAGTGGCAGGGTGGTGTATTCAGGACCTTGAGAAAGATAGGCCATCCATGGGACAGATCGTCCAAATCTTGGAGGGTGTTTTGGAAGTGAGTGTCCCGCCAATCCCCCGGTTACTGCATGCTCTTGAGGAAAATTGCGACAAGATTTCTTCCACGAAGTTGCCTTCCACTCCAAGTGATCTTTCCTCGGCATTGCCATCCCAAATTGAAAGCTGATCGCCGTCAACAAGTTCAAGAGCTGATCATGGTTAACTTCGAGTTGTGCTGGTAATTCGATTAGAATATTGAGGACGATCTTAGCCGTCCATCATGAGCTGTATACTTAGTGTGGGATTTCCACAGGCTATTGTATTAATTATGAATGTGGGATATATACTTAGTGGTGATTGACTAGGACGTATTGTGATAAGAGCTAGGGGTAGAGCTTATTAACCCGTTTAAAAAATTTCAACTAGAGATTGATCGATTGTTAATGATTTGTATATATATCAATCACAATAACACGGCATAAATTACACAGTTCATAATAATAACACAGTGCATTGAGAGAGAGAAGGAAGCAGAGAGGCCGATTTAAATTTAGGGGTAAACATTTATATATCTTATCTTAATGGTTGTAGATGAGTTACTAAACAAGTTGACGGTTTACAAAATTTCAAATCTAATCTATTTATTTATAAAATGATTAAATGAGTTAGTGGATTATAAACTATTTATATAAACTATTTATTTCAAAATCTCAACTCAATACTATTTATAAATAGGTTAAATGGGATGGCTGATGGGTTGATAATGACCATTAACATCCCTAATAAGAGCACGTACATATGCCGACTAATATCCATTTGTGAATGATGCAGATGGCATTTTATTTTTTAATTTTTCCAAAATTGTAAATTTAATTGTATTTAATTCATATAAATAAGTTTGACCATTTCTAAAAATATGTATTTTTTTGTTTGGAATTTGACGGGGGTAGAGGAAGGATAATGAGACAACCACCTTTATCTAACTTCCAACTCTTGAAAGTTTAACAAAGGAAGGGTGATGATATTTTCTGAGGCAGATGATAATATTTTCGAAGAAGGGGTAGGGGATATAAAAATAAACGATATTTTTAAAGTTTTTAAAGTTTTTTAAGATGGGTATTTTAATTTTGAAAATTTCAAAGAGGTAATTTCCCTCCATCAAGTCTATGTCATCTTCAAAATAGTAAAACTTAGTATATAAATGAAATACATGTACGTTAACAGTTTTATTAAAAAAGTAAATAAACAGAATTCCATATGGAATGAAAAATGATAATTAACAAACTTTACTGTGAGAAATGAGAATAAAGTTTTTTGTATGATTGAACTTGACGGTAAGGCAACACCGGAACTTTTTACTTGTTCGAAGTATTCACAATCATTTCAATTTTTTAACTTGATTAGGTGGACCTGTATTATAAACTTAAAGAAGTGCATCGAAATGACCAAGTGAATTTTTATTGATTCTGTTTTTGCAAATATCTTTTTTTTTTTTTTTGAGAATTTTTTTTTTTTCTCTTTGGAGAATCCGAAAATGTTTTTGCAAATTTCAGTATGTGATTAATAAGTGCAGAACACGTATTTTGGCTTGGACCCGATTAAAATTAGATTACGCAAAAAATGAAAACGGAAATGTTTTGCCATGAAACTAATGTCGTAATTCCATCATGCCATGAAATCTGGCGACTTAATAAAATCTTTCATATATATATATATATAAATCAAAACATTTTATTATATTTATCTTATTTACTATTTTTTATGGGATCATGTACATCTTTCATTTAGAAGAAATTCAGTCCTTTGGGTAAACAAATAGTTTTAAATACAATGACTAGAGTGGATATCATATTATTTTCGAGGTGGGACAAATTATAGGATTAGAGGTAAAAAATTCGATGTTCCGGTTACAACCAAGCAGGACCGTATCAGTATCTCATATTATATTTTAAATCACTAAAAAAAGCTAACGTTTTGCAACAAAAAAAAAAAAAGCTAGCTTTTGCAACATATTTTTAATGACGCTCACCACTTTTTGTCACAAAAGATACTATTTAATGATTAAACAATTAGTTTTTCGAAAAATTAGCTTTCAAGGCTGATAATATAAGAGATATTATAAAAAAGGAATAATTTTACTTTTAGCAACCATTCAAAGATTGTCGCTAAATCCTTTCATGAACGGCTTACAACAACTTAGCCTTAGCTACATCGCCCTATAGAGTAATACATGTAATAATAGATTTTAACTTGGCTAAAAGTTTATTGTCTCACTATAAATGTAAGTTTAAAAGTTATAGAGTATGTTTAGTATTTGATAAAAACTTTTAAAAGAAAAAATTTTTAAGGTGTATTTGAAAAGTAATAAAATTTTTAAATAAAAGTACTAAGTGTAAAAGTTTTTGAAATAAAAGAAAATGATGTAATAGAATAAAATAATGAAGATACGGTCACAATTCTATAAAACCCCTTTTGTATGTATTTCTTTCTATTTTTAAAATTTTGATGGTTGATAGAAAATCTGTTCCATTAATTGTGTTTAGCATCATTTGTAATATATTAAAAACCCTTTTTATTTTTTAATTTCACTATATATATCCATTCTATAAATGTGTAAAATTAATATAATAAAATTGTTCAATGCTAAAATATCAATTTTAAAGTGGTTTTTCAAAATCTAAATCATCAAAAATATCACTACTACATGGATAAATGATTTTATAAAGTATTATTACATTCTAACATATGTGTAAATGAACATAAATATTTTTCATAATTTACACATGAATGTACTTATTTTGAACTAAATGTAGCCCATGTAAATATTAGATTTAAATAAAACTCAGTTTCATAACTAAGAAAATAATGTTAAATATAATAAATGAATTGAATTTTCCATTAAGCATCAAATCTTAAAATTTGTAAAGATTATATGAGTTTACTTTTATGTAATCCGGTTACATAGAAGCGGATTCTATGATGATAAGTAAAGAGAATAAAGTTAAAATAAATAAGTTAATATAGAGAAACTACTGAAAAATAAGATAGTTACAGAGAAAGTTGTAAAAAGTAATAAAAAAATTAGTGTAATTCTAGATATTGAAAAGTTTTAGTTTAAAAGTTTGAGATGTAAACAAAGATACCTTTAGTTTAAAATTTTTTGAAACGAGAAAAGTAATGTAATATAATAGAGGTAATGATAAGAAATAAAAATAAAAATAAAAATAAAAAAGGTAGTTGTATGGGTAGCAAAAAATAATTTAAAAGTAAGATAATTATAGAGTAAGATGCGAAAAAATTTAAAAATAGAATAATTATAAAAAGTAAAAAAAAATTAATTTAAAAGTTTTAGCCTATAACTTCTCATGATTTATAGAAAAAAATTCAAAAATATATTAAAAAAACAAGTAGTTTGTACAAACATCACCCCTATCTAATGCATGCATGATATTGACTTTATCTTTTTGCAGCCCAGTGCTTTTATTGCAGCGCGGACTTGTGAGCGAGGAAGCGGTTCGGTTTGTATTGGAGGTCAGTGATGTCACCCTCATAGGGGTGTAAATAGGGTCGGGTTCAACCTGAGCCCGCATCAACCCGGACCGATTTATACCATGGTTGGGTTGAGGTTTTGGAAATTCGGTTTCTGAAAATCGGGTTCAACCCGACCCGATTTTAAGAATCGGTTCGAGCTGGGTTAGGGGGTCGTTCAAACCGACCCGACTTGCCCCCCCCCCCCCGGTTAATGCAAATGCATCCGTAGAAAACATTGCAGATGTCAAGTAGAATGGGGGGTCAGCGGGTGGCAATGAGTCTTCCCTACTCAACCGGAAACGCAGTAGTGCCCTTAAAGCGACCCGAGCTGCCCGTCGTCCTCGCCCCCAATGCATCCTTCTCGGGTTTTCCGTCGACACATGGGGGTCCACACCAGGGGGCCCACCATTCTCGTCCTATATTCCAATTCGATCGCCCGCTGCAGTCATTCATGTGGAATCGATTTGGACCCTCGACTTCATTTTGACTCTCGAGTTTACGAAAAATATATATTCGATGGAATCTTCTAAGGTCAAATGGGGATTGTCGTTCGGATGGCTACAAATGAATGAGATGAAAAACCAGCGCAAAAACGACATTTTCTTGTTTTCAACTTTCATTGCAAAAATTTTGATTTTCGATCATTAAAATTTATTTGTTAAAGAATAATTTATAGCATCTATCAAATATCAACCGTTCAAAAAATTGATTGTCAATATTTCAGAATTTTTGTATTTAGATAATTAATTTTTTGTTTTCAAGTTCGATAATGAAATTTTAATTTGGCTGTCAAAACATTATTATAAACAAGAAAATAACAAAAATGTTTAGTAAAAATGTCATGGTAATCAAAGAAAAATTTCTTTGCACATGCATTTTTCTTGTTAATAAAAAGTTTTTGATTGCTAATAAAAGTTACCAAAAATGTATCCTCTTGTAGTGTTTGCTTGCTAATATTTACCTTTTTTTTTAATTCCTACCTTGCAATTTGTATCCTATACTCCCATTTTTGCAAATTATATTCCATTGAGCAAGGGAAAAATATATGATAATTATGTGTTAAAAATCAGAAATAAGTTTTTAGGAACAAAAAATTTCATTTTATTTACTTTCCATTCAAGCCCCTTTATATTGCCCAACAAACCCTAACCTTTTTGCATATTACGCCCGCCACTTTTTTTCATCCATAATAATAATATATTATTTTATCATTCTAGGATCACTTGTTGATAATAAAACAAGAGGTCAATTTTAACTATCACTATTTTTACCCCTAAAACTCTCATCTGTTCTCATGACCCAAAAAAATGAATCAATTACTAAACTTATTCTCCACTTTTGAGATACGTAGAACTTTTATTAGTACTTATTGTTTTTATAAATATCATTGCTTTTGTTATTTTAGAAATTTGGGTGAACAAAAGCTTAACTAACATTGTAATATGTGCAATCTATTAGCCCGATTTCTAACTGGAACCGAACCGATTTGAGGTGGGTTGAAATAGGGTTGGGTTAAGATGTGAAAAGTAGGGTTGAAAGTAGGGTTGGGTTAAGGTGTGAAAAGTAGGGTTGAAAGTAGGGTTGAGTTGGGATTTTACAAGGTGGGTTAGGGTTGTATTTGTCCCAACCGAGTCAACCCGACCCGATTTACACCCCTACACCATCAGGTGGCTTTTTCTCGGAAACGGCTTCGGCGGTTACTAGCCCGATCCAAAATTTTAATATTTTTATTTTATTTCAAAATTCCTACCGTCTATGGGCGTGTTTTAGGGACCGCGATTTAATGCTCTAGTGCACCCGGTGCATTAACTCAATTTTTTATTTTTTAAAAATATTTTTATACAAGTGTTAATCTAAGTGTATTTAACATCTATATCAATTTTTAGTATTTTTAGAATATTTTAGATATTTATTTTTGCTTTTTAAAAATCAAAATTTCACTGATTTTCAAAAATAAAAAATAAATATCTAAAATACTCCAAAAATGGTAAAAATTAATACACATGTTAAATACACTTAGATTAATACTTTATAAAAAAAAGTTTCAAAAAAAATTAAAAAAAGGGTTAAAATGGGTATAAAATGTCAAGTTAAAACTTTTCCATCTAAAATTTTTTACTCTCCATAATTATTATATTTTTTAATTATTTTTTCACATTTTTCTATACAACTACCCTACTTTCAATCATTTCTACACAATTACATATAAAACTAACCTATCTATTTTAACTTTATCATCTTTACTCATCATCATTACCCCTATCATATCACATCATCTGACAACTTTTACTCTCCAAAACTTTTCACTCAAAGTTTTATTCATTCCCAAAAACACCTTATATGATTTAAAATATAACTTCCACCATTCACAATGAAAATCATAAAAATCAAATATTATTAATTAAAAATAATAATAGAAGATAATTGACGGTGTATGTATTTTTAAATTTAGAAAACATAGACAGTAAATTTTATGTAATCCGAAATGTTATTCACATGTATTTTGCATGGATGAGTCTAAAAAGTCTTTTGCATTACTAAAATTATTGAATAATATTTTTATATATGGTAAATATATAAGTTTTATAATTTTTACTTATTTAAGATTATAATAAATATCTGATTTATATAATTTTGGATATAATTTTTATTATAAAGTTCCAAAAGTATATTTTAAATCATCTGTGTGATGAGATTTTTAAAAGGATCCTGGTTCAATGCACCCGGGTGTAGTTCACCTATTTTTTTATTTTTTTTGAAGTTTTTTATACAATTATTAATCTAAGTATATTTAACATGTGTATCAAATTTTACCATTTTTGGAGATTTTTAGATATTTTTTCTGGTTTTTAAAAATAATCACATTTTTAGTAATTTTAAATTACTAAAAATGTCACTAGTTTTAAAAATTCAAAAAAATTTCTAAAAATATTCAAAAATGGTAAAAATTGATATACATATTAAATACACTTAGATTAACAACATTACGAAAAAAGTTTCAAAAAAATAAAAGATGGGTGCCATACAGTCAGGTGCATTGAACAAGGTTCCTTTTCGAAATAAGACAAAATATAAAAATCTTGGATAATTCTCGTTGATCCTTTCTCATTTTTTTCCCACTGGTTGCCTACGACCTCCTTAATGCTCAAAAGCCTAAAAATAAAGTTGCTTTTAAATGCAAGATTTCACTTTTAACTAGGCGTGCAACTGGGTTGGTTCGGTTTGGGTTATAGTCTATTATATTCATACCCTGTTATCAAAAAGTTTACCTAACCATACGCATTTGTCGATTCGGTTCTTATTATACCCTACTGTTCTCATTACACATATGGTTGATTTCGGTTTCGATTTCAAATTTATTCCTTTAATACTCAAATATAACATTTTTACAAAAATATTTTAAATAATACAAAGCTATCTTCATTTACATTTTAAAACCACAGATATGTTATTGTTTACATTATTATATAAAAATATAAAATATAGAATATCACAACTCAATCATTAAAACTATTAATATATTATAATCATAATTCACAAACTTATTTATAAAAGCATTTTGGAAATCAATGACATATATATAACCAAATGGGTTTCTTATTTTATAATCCACAATTCCACAAGGCACAAGATTCATTTAGATATGTATTTATTAAAATGGGTGTGAGCATGAGACGTCATAGACAAAATACAACATACACATATAATATATATTATATAAATATATAAAATTTTACATACCTAATTAATTACCTATATGAGTATCTATGCGGGGTACCATATTTGAAGAGACGGGTAATTGATAATATTTTGTACCCTACCTTATTCGTTGGATCGGTAGGTATCCATGAGTACATTATCCATATTGTACCTTTACTTTTAACTCACATTTGGAATCAAAATATTGGGAATCAAAATCTTCTGTTCACACTACGGACTCAAAGGACAAGTTGTTTCTACGCTTTTAAACTTATAATTTTGATCTATCAAAAATATAAATAAATGGGGTTTATTTAATACACAAAATAGAAATTATACATACTATTAAAAGGTAGATATTTAGCGATTTGTATAATATAATGTAATATAAATCTAATAAATAATGAGAATTACAATACCAAAGGTTGGATATTTAATCAATTGTATAATATAACATAAAATAAATCTAACAAAGAATGAGAAATACATTATTAAAAGCTAGATATTCAGTGAATTGTGTATTAAAATAAATATTGCAAAGAGTGAGAAATATTTTTACTAAAAATTCTTTGTGTTATGACTTGTATGTTCGTTATTTACTATTTTTTACGTTAAAACCATTAAAATTTTTACAAATAATTAACTCATGGGTTTTAATTTTTGTCTTTGAAAACTCAAAAGTCTAATATTCTTGAACAAGTAAAATGTCAAGCTCAGATGACCCACTATTTTCCTAACGTGATAAAAAATAAATTACATACATATGTTAATGTAAATTGCTGAATTCTAATTTCACCTATCTATTAAAACGTCCATTTTTTTACAAATATTCGTGGTATTAAATTTCAATTTATTAAGAATTCAAAATATAATTTTAATAATGAACAATAATTCATTCTTAATATTGACTTCTTCATGATATTCAATTTTGGACTACCTCAACATCAATTCTTGAATTGGTAACAACTTAGCTGGAAGAAGCCATTTCCCACTTCCCAGCTTTCACTTAGCCTAAATATATATATATATATATATATTGATGAAAACTTCGCCTAAATATTTAACCTCAATCAATTTATGTTTTCGATAAATAAACTCAATCAATTTATTTTTTTGATAAATAAAATTTTAATTTAAAAATTAGAAATATTTCTATGTCAAAACACGTGTCAGCTTACGAATCTCAGAGATATTCAGTTGTTCGCGTATGCATTGGGTCCTAAGAATCTAAAAACAAATGACGGGACGCATCACATGCGGCTGAAGCCTGCGAAGTGCGAGTAGGGGTGCAAGTCGGTCCGGGTACCCCCGGGTAGGGGTGGAACCTACCCTTACCCGTTTTTTAAAAACGTCTACCCTACCCTATTTTAGACCGGGTCGGTCCGGAGCCTACCCTGTCCTATTTTTTCAAGTGCGGGTCGGTTCCGGTTCGGTTCCAAATCGGTTCCTAATTTACGTCTCAATCCAAGCCCCACCCCCATAAAATATTTATTATTGCGAAAGTGATTGAATTGATGAAAATGGAAAGGAAACAAAAAAAAAGAGAAAAAAACGCATGGACCACGTAAGAATATGAGAATGCTGATTCGTCCGGGAAAACACCATGAAAAACACAACAAATTAAATTTTAATTTAGGGATACCTATCACTTCACGGTTCCTCTAAATGTATAATATTTGTATTTTATTACCTTTAGGTTTTGTATTTGCAACTGTCATCTCGAGTTTTCAAAATGTATGGTTTTGGTCGCCCCACAAATTTAAAATGTTTTTTCTAAGTGGCCAAAAAAGTTCCAACCTAATAGGATAGTCCTTTTGAGGTCTGAAGGGACCAAAACATATGATGCGAGATGATGCGGGCAGAGATGAGGGCAGCTCTGCCAGATCGCCGCGACCGCAAACCGTGAAGGGCATCTGTGCCGGCAGGGAGGGAGAGAGAGGGAGAGAGAGAGAGGGAAAGGGAGAGAGGGAGAGAGAGGATTGTTACCGTGGAGGGGAGGCTACCTGTGCCGGTGCCATTGCCGATCTTCTGTCGCCACTACCGACCTTCTGCCGCTCGCCATAGATCTGCGTTGCCGATCTTCTGTTGTCTGCTGTTGCTGAGGAGAAACAGGATGGCTGCCGCTCGCCGCTGCAGATGAGAAACAGGATGGCCGCCGCTGCCGATGAGAAATAGGATGGCTGCCGCCCGCGAGGAGAAACAGGATCGGGATGTCGGATGGGGAAGAAATTAGGGATTTAGGTTAGGTATTATAAATATATAAAATATATAATATATAATATGAAATCCGGGTCGATTCCGGGTACCCAGAACCGGAACCGACCCCTACCCGAATTGACCGGGTATTTTACCCGAGGAACCGAACCGACCCTACGGGTAGGTTCTATGGAACCGAACCTACCCGATTTAGGGTACCCAGCGGGTCGACCCGCGGGTACCCTACCCAAGTTGCACCCCTAAGTGCGAGAAGCGTAGGTGCTAGCTAGCGTCTGATGACATGACATCTGGAGAGGCACCTATTGGTCGCTAGATTTGTCCGTAAAGAGTCTGTTTGTCTCAGGGTTGCAACTAGGGCACGCCCGTTGTAAAGAAAATACTTAAAAAATTAACTATAGTGTCACTTATATTCAAAAATAAAAATAAATACTAAAATACTCTAAAAATAATAAAAATTTATAAAGATGTTAAATACACTTATATTAATAGTTTTATAAAAAAAAAATTAAAAAAATAAAAAAAATTAGTGTACGCACCCGGAAGCATACCATCGGGTTTCATTTGTATCAAGGTGTTGCAATTCGGGCACGCCCGTTATCCGTAAAGAAAATAATATAATATGGTATGAGCAATGATGATCATTAAAAAAATAAAATTAAAATAAATAAGTTGATTATATAAATAGTAGTATAAAAATGATTTAAAAATAGGATAGTTATATTATATATAAAAAAATAATTGTTTAGAGTGAAAAATTTCCAATTAAAAAAATTTTAGTTGGAATAATTTTATGTTATGCAAAACATACCCATTATCTAAGGTGATGTTCGACATTCCACAATTCTAGTAAGGGATGGGAAGTGTGAGATTAAATATTTCGATATCGATTATCCATCAAATAATAATTATATTTTTTTAATTTTATTCTTATATTGCAATCATTTTTCCTATCAACTACACTCATCATATCTATTTATTCCAACATTTTTCTTATCAAGTACTCTCATCATATCTATTTATTCCAACATTTTCCTTATCAGCTACCCTCATCATATCTATTTATTCCAACTTTACTCGTATAATTTTCTATCAACAACATGATTTTCAAAATATTTCTTTTTTTCTTTCCACCATACCCCGCACTTTTTTCCCCATTCCACGTTCTCAAATATCACCTAAAAATACTTTTATACTTGGGCCATCAACTTCTGCGCCGTCAGCGTTCGAATCAATTGCTCTTATGCATAGAATAAAATTATTATTTTGCCTACAGATGAATGTTGGATCGAGAGATGCCAATGGTTCAGATGGAGTCGATCGTGGCCGCCACTATTTTGGTTTCGAAATGGAAGTCATGAAATCCAAAGTCGATCGCTGAGAGTCGCAAGACCAACTGTTATCTCCATGAAAATAGAAGCAAAAAAAATCCAGGTGCTGTCTTCGTGAAATCCAAGACCTACTGCAGTGAATCATGAGACTATAAAATCAGACTGTTATCTCCACGAAATCTAAGACCGACTGCGATGAGTGTTGCTTGGAGAAATCTACCAAAACCGTCTGTGATTGTCTTCCCGCCCGACACCTGCAGCTTCGGCAGCCATTGTCGCCAGCTGCTACTGGATATGGTGTAGATTAAGACAGTATTGTTAACATTGTCTATGCAGGACATCATTCAGGGGAACGTTTAATGATTGATTTTTTCGTAAAATTGTAAGATGAAACGGAAAGTAAAAAATAAAATATTGCGAAAATTGTGTGATTGTCTGATTGACATGCAAGTGAAAATAAAGTTAGAATAATTAAAATTATTGGAATAAAAAATAATTAAATATTGAGGCAAAAGTAGAAAAAATATTCCCCTACACTTTTCCATGCCACCCATGCATGGAGATTTCTAAGCACAGTAATGAGTTCCCAATTACATTGATTATCATGTTCATTAAAGTACGAGAGAATCAGTTTAGCATAGTAATTAGTATAATTTACTGCCAAATAAAAAGACCGTCATGCGCTATGATGTCAATGCTATTTTAATCCGCATACTGAAATCGAATGCCATAGCATTCAGCCATCAAATCTAGCGTCAAATTGAAGAGAGCACCCGCCGCATCGTAGCATCTGATCTGCACCCTTTAACAACAACCGACATCCCTCAAATTCGGCACCTTGCCACCAAAGCCGACACGGCAGAAAACTCATTGCGTTGATTGCTCTAATTGAGGAAGACGACAAAAAGCTAATCGCTTGAAATTTTTTTTTGTAACATTGTAAATCTAAGTATATTAACATCTGCATCGATTTTTACCATTTTTTGAGTTTTTAGATATTTATTTTTTATTTTTTAAAATTACTAAAATTACTCAATAATGCTACTGATTTTAAAAATTAAAAAATAAATATCTAAAAATTTCTAAAAATAGTAAAAAATTTATACATATGTAAATATATTTAGATTAATAATCTTATAGATTACAGTAGCTTTACTTTCATGATATGATCGAAGCAGAAAATGGAAATTTCAGCAGTCGAATCTCATTAATGAAGCCAATGCAATGCTGATTACGGCGTTGACAATCTGAAATTATGTACAGGTAACTATCCTCTCTGACTCTTCCAACACAAGCAACGATTAACAACAAAACTAGTTCCCCCAACGCACCAAGTGCTTCTCATTCCTGGGCCTTTACAAGATAGGCTTAGACCCGCCCACTTGCACGGCTGCACCCATTTGATACACAGTAATGCTCCCTGCATGCTCTGCCCCTAATACCATCCCATCATTTCACTACGAAGCCATTGATATTTTAACATTATTATCAAATGAAACGAATCACTAAGCAGCAGCCTACCAACTAATCAGTAAGACATACACCGGAAATTTCTGCACGTGTCTCGCTTTCGAAATAAAATAAAGTGTAAGAAAAGCATAAAAATCCAGACTGCAACACCCATCCATCGTTCCAATTCCTCAACAGCATCTAGCCATCTCTGCAACGCCTCAGATTCCATCACTCCAGCTCAACCTCTCAGCTGTACCCGGACCATGACCTCCAAAAGAGGTAGGTTAGAGTTGGGACTTTTCTTCGCCCCACGAAAGCATCTGGTTCAAGCAAGTCCCAGGACAAACAGTTGTCTGGATAGCCATCGGAGAAACGCCCCTCCCAAACACATCCAATTCAGTACTAAAAATCACAGAAGATGGCAAATCTATTCCTCCTCGGCCCCTCCAATGACTCCATGGTCAGCCAATTTAACGTCCACAGCACCCTCCAATTCAACAGTTGCAGTCCTCCCGGAATCTGGAAATCGTGCTGAGAGATGGAACCAATCCTCGGGTCATACACTGGCAGGCTTTGATCATCCTACTGATACATTGCTGCCTGGAAATTGGATCGGGAGGAACCAGGTCAAACGGCTTGAACAAGGACCTCACGTGATGGAAGAGTAAGGAACATCCGGCGCCTGGACGGTTCTCTATGGAGAGCGGCCCCAACCAAACTCAGCACTTGACCCGTTGGAACTGGACTCAGACGCACCGGAGGGCTGGAACCTGGGATGGCAAGGTGTAACTTGATTCTGGGTGGTGGGTAATGTGCAATTTCTAAGATCGATTGCACAATCCTCGTGTTATTTGCAATTCCCAAGATCCATCATACAAGATGGAATAATAATTAACTAATTATAGATATAACCATTAAAATTTTCTTACATCACTACTAACTCATTCCTTATTACATCATAGCACACGTATAATAAAATACAGGCTCATTGATAAGATATTTACATGTTTTTTCCATTAAATAGATAAATAAATCATTCGCGAGCTTTAAAAATTCAATTTTCAGTTAACTGTATGCCTTGATTCAGCTGTGATAAACGAAAGCTAATCCCCACGTAACTAGCAAGTAGTAAAAAACAATGGCTTGTTACAATTTAATTAAACGGCTTAAATAGATATTTAATTCAAAAAATTAAAAAATCAGCCTTCAATGAAAACTCCAACACGTCCGGTAGACTCATTAGTATAAAAATATGAAAATTGACTATTTAATCACGAAAATCGTAAGTAAAATGATCAGTCCCAAAATTTTGCCCTTTTCTGAATAAAAATCACTAATCGATTTTTTTTTTTTTGAAAGAAAATCCGAAAAGAATCCAAATCGCCGGAAAGTTCGGTGGACATGATAGAGTTTGGTTGGAAAATCCACCGAAATATGTTTAGGTTCAAAGCTATAAAGATATTTCTATATTAATGGAATAAATATAGGTGCACTTTTTTTTCATTTTTTAAGTTACAACTTAACGTAACGCGAAAGATGGTTTTTAATAAGGCACCAAAAACATTAATATAAAAAACCAAACTAGACAAAAATTAATATTTTTAATGACATCAGATTACAACTCACCTACTGGACGTCCTATTATACATATGGTTTAAAACCAAAATTAGTATTTCAACAACATTAAAACTATACGCTGACGTCCCATGACGCATGTATGCTTTTTATATTATGGCAATGATTTAATATTTACTTAAGCTTAAAAGTCTCCGTACTTACCTTTGGTTTTCAAAATTTAAAATATTTTTTAAAAATCTAAACCATTCATAATTTCTGTCCATATACATTAATTTATGATTACAAAAACTACATATATTGCAAAATTTTAGAATAGTATATGTATACTATATATTTTTCAAATTTTTTATTGGTTATATATACACTCTCAGAAGATACTATTTTTTAATAAGATATAAGTTTGTAATGAAATTAATTTTTAGCGGCATGATAAAACAAGATTTATTAAATATGATAAATAATTTAGATTTAAAAAAATATAAGAATTTAAAAATCAAGCTCAAGCATTGAACTTTCCATATTTATGTAAATATTGAATCCTTATGGTTTATACGAATACATGCAAACTTCAGTTATAATAAATTGCACGCACGCCATTAAAATTCCCATTCCATCTCCAACAAATTTTTTTCTTTAATTAATTCATCTTTAAATTGATTTTCATATGCATTAAATTAAAATGCGTGAAAATTCACTTCATGTGCATTAAATTAAAATTCATGAAAATTTATCTCATAAGCATTAAAATGCATTAAATATACGTTAATCTAACATGCATAATTTAAGAATAAAATTGAGGCATGATTTTCATATACTTTTACATTCCCTAATATCTTAGGAATATAAAAATAATTATTTCTAATTAAATAATTATAAGCTTAAAAAAATCGTGTGCATGACTAATAAAATATTTTACAGTGAAATGGAGAAAACATATATATATATATATTGGGATGTGACTTACATTCATCTAAGCTGGACCACAATACTGGGGACAATTTTTTCACGAACCCCATACTGGGAGACGAATTTTCCTACACTCCTATAAAAGGCGAGAAATTTTTTCTACATTTCCACAAAGGGGAGACTTCGGATACAGACCAGCTGGCATGGTGCTAATGTCTATGACCAGCAGCGCTAGCTCCTGCAAGCAACATAATTAATTGTACAATAAAAATTATTTGTCCGATAAAATCATTCTCCCACAATCGGGGAAGCACTGACTCGCTTAGTATCGTTTGTTGAAAAAATGCCCATAGTAAATTTAAATAATAAACAACAATAAAATCAAACAAAGAAAATAAAAATTAACGTTGAAAATCCATCAATCGAGAAGGGAAAAGATCACATGAGAAAAATATGAATTCACTCTAATAAATAGGTTACATACATATAAATAGAATGACTTATACTCTTTTTCTAAAAGGGAATGATCCACTATAAAATATTTACATCTAGTTTTTTTATCATCCTATTTTTAATAATTTTTTAAAAATGTATTTGTATAGATACATGGGCCAAATTATGTTCTTATCAACATTCCAGGTTTTCAATTTTTGAATATGTATTGATATTTTTTTAGGATTTATAATGGAAAAGGGGCCTTTTCATGCGCTCAAATTTTACCACATGTCGTATCTTTGATGACCTCATATATCTATATGAAGAAATTTTTAAAAATATACAAAATTGGGATGAGATGGCTAAATGTAATGAAAATGGAGTTATTTATATTATTTTAAAATTTAAAATGAGCTGATCTAATAGTTTAATGTGATGCTTGGGTTGATTTTGTATTATATCCTTAGTTCTAAATTTTTAATTGTTCTTACATGTTATTGTATTTTTAGGAACAACCATAAGCTCGCATTAATTTTATTATTTTAGAGTATATTTATTTTTGGAATTTTGTTATTGATTTAATTTGGATGTTTCCTCGGTGAAAGTTGAAACTCTTGATGCTCAAGAAAGGAGAGAAAGCGCAATGAAAAAAGATAGCTTGAAAGTGGAGAGAATACAAAATAGGGAGTATAAACATACAAGGAACATGATCATGTGTATTTAGGTGCACTCAGCTTCGATACATCCAGTGCATTTATCTTATTTTTTTATTTTTTTAAAAAATTATTTTATAAAATTGTTAATCTAAGTATGTTTAATATGTGTATTAATTTTTATCATTTTTGAAAATTTTTAGATTATTTTTGAATTTTTAAAAATCGGTTTAACCGATTTTAAAAAATAAAAAATATCTATAAATCTTCAAAAATGATAGAAATTAATATAATGTTAGATAGAATGTATAGTTGCATAATTTTTTTTTTTTAAATAAATATTTTCACATGGGCAGGATCAAATTCCGATATACAATTTACAGGTTTTGGCAGCGTGGGCTCCACGGCCGTAGGTGTGCGCCGCAGTCCCAGAGTAGTTTCAGCATTATGAGTGGACCAAATCACTCGGTGTCGCGAGACAATTTTGTGTGTATTTTTATGAGAAGACCGATCATTTAAGGCCGGAGATTCAAATGGGCCTAAAAACATATTTAAGGTGTGTTTAGTAATAAAGAAAATTTTTGATGAAAAGTTTTAAAGAGTAAAAGTTGTCAAATAATGTGATATGATAGATATAATAATGAGTAGTAAAGAGGATAAAGTTAAAACAGATATGTTATTTGCATGAATAGTTGTTAGAAATGATTGAAAAGTAGGATAATTGCATAGTAAAATGTAAAAAAATGATTAAAAAATACAATAATTGTGAAGAGTTGAAAGTTTTAGATTGAAAAATTTTAACTTAAAATTTTCTATTAATTGCCAAACACACCCTTATATTTTTTGAATTTTTATAAATATATTGATATATTATATTTAATTTATAAATTAAAATTTATCATTTTCGGATATTTTTATAAATTAAAAGTTTTAGATTGAAAAATTTTAACTTAAAATTTTCTATTAATTGCCAAACACACCCTTATATTTTTTGAATTTTTTATAAATATATTGATATATTATATTTAATTTATAAATTAAAATTTATCATTTTCGGATATTTTTATAAATTAAAAGTTTTAGATTGAAAAATTTTAACTTAAAATTTTCTATTAATTGCCAAACACACCCTTATATTTTTTGAATTTTTTATAAATATATTGATATATTATATTTAATTTATAAATTAAAATTTATCATTTTCGGATATTTTTATATTCATTTTGATTTTTTAAACACAAGAATATTTGAGTTATTTTAAAAAAATTTCATTTTTGGCCGATCTGAAATCGCCGCCATAAATGTCGATTGGGCTTTTTATAATCCATTTTTATACTAAACTCTTGTCATAAAATAATGTATGAGGGGACGTGAGTTACTTTTGAACGCCAAAAGATAAGACTAAGATAGAGAGCAAATTAGGAGAAAAGGAGTGATAGCTTTGAGAGAAGGAATTCTTCAAGAGTTTTTCTTCTTCCTATTCTTTATATGTATATATATACACACTTTTGTTGGTAATATTCTTTATATTTTGATCTTAACATTAATGTCTTTGTGGATGGATAATTTTATTGTGGATTTTTCTTTTCAAATCATGAATTAAATTTCTTTTTCTGGGGTTATGGTGGGACGTAACATGAATTGTTGATTTATATATTTTTCTTTCATTAATTTCCGTGGTTTGAATTATTTGTTTAATGTATCTTTAATGCTTGTAATAGCCCAATTACCTATTAGATTAATTCCGAAATCATATATGATACTTAGAAAAACTAATAGTGTTAAATTGACATTCAACAAAACAAGACCAAGATGCTATACAAAAGGGTGATTTTTTGCTGTGGGCGAACCATTGATTGGTTTGTTGGCAGAATAAGAATAAATCTAGTAGCCTTGTGTAATCCGAATTAGGATTTATACTTAATATTGTAATTTAATTCAATTCTCGTAGGAGAATATATAAAGTGTTCAATTAAATGGATTTTGTTTCAATGCATTCGGCTAAAAACTCTATTTTTTAATTTTTTTTATAAAACTCTTAACTTAGGTATATTTAACTTATGTATTAAGTATTATCATTTTTGAAAAAAAAATATTTTTTATTTTTGAAAATGAGAGTATTTTAGTCATTTGAAAGTACTAAAACTCTCGTATTTTTAAAAATAAAAAAATTTATACACGTTTTCGGAAATGGTAAAATTTAGTTTATAAATTAAATACATTTAGATTAATATTTTTATAAAAAATTTTAAAACTATTAAAAATAAAAATTCTATTTGGATGCAATTTCAGTTGCATTGAAACATTCTTCCAATTAAATAGCTAGGCTCATATATCAGCGGACGGTGTATATTTATATATATTTAAGCATCCTAGATTAGTAATGCGGCCATAGAAAACTAATTAAGGAGTTGTATACGTTTAGTTTGAAGTGTTAAATAAAATTATAATCCTAAATTCATCTACTCATAAAAGTGCATCATCTTCTACTTCTGTGAATTAGACAGCTCTAATAGTATTTATATTTATATTTATTTTAGTTTTGATATGAGATTTGAGATTATCTGAATAATATTTCTTATTACTTTTTTTTTTTTGGGTGGGGGGTGGTTATGCCGCGTAGCCCTTGGGTATACAGTATCCGAATAATATTAATTGAGCTAATTTTGGTAATCAACAATAGTTTTAAAATTTCAGTCTTAATGAAAATGAACTTTATTCATCCATATATATATTACCTCTTGAACAAGGCGTATACTTAAAGCTTTCTCTATCAGCGTATTTACGTCGACCCATATGGGTCATTCCTCTTTTCTAAATATCTCATACATTTCCACAACGAGGAGACTTAGATAACCCTCTCTCTCTTCTGCTGTCAGGACCACACTAAGAACTAAATGACTACTGCCAGCGGGTCAAGACAACCACGCTAACTAAACCCATGCCGGTCAAGACCGTCCAATTCATACACGGGAAACAGAGACGTCAAAATCCTAAAGCCAGCCATTCTCCAACACGTAGATAATATACAGCAAAGAGTCAAGACAACCGCACTATCAACGTCAGTCCGGTCAAGAGTGTCCGAATTCTATTCTATCCTCATTAGGAAATGTCATATTGTTGTAGACTCATTGCAACAAAATCATGTGGCTGTTGTTGGCAATAGGCTTTCTACGGCGTTGACAAATAGACAGACAATTGTTGGCAATCGGCTTTCTACGGCGTTGACAAATTGACACACCATAGGAACGCGCCACTTCAGCCCATGGTCCGCATTCCTGACTGAGCTTGCTGTAAGCTCATTCTGATTTGTCACGGCTTTTCTCAAGGATCTCAGTCCGGGCCTCTGTAAACTAGCCTAAAATTCAACCAATTCTGGGTAAATATATTTGGATCCTCATGTCATGCAACTATATTCATGTAATGAACCGTTTTGTTTTTAATTTTAAAAATTTTAAAATATAAACAACTATTTATTTTTTTATGATATCAAAATTCATCAGAAACTTATAGCTTCAAAATTTTAACCCCATTTAAGACTAAATATACAGCTAAAGAATTAAAAATAAATATATATGTCATTGAGTCCTCAATGTGTGCCTGACTCGTTCGACCATTTTTTATTTTTTATTTTTACCAATATGTAGGCACCACAAAGATATTCATTCTATAAAATTTGGCCTTTTTAAATTTTTAATAGTTTGCAATTTTAAAATATAAAAGTACTGTCTCATGTATCAATACCTTTTTTATTTTCAAAATAATCTTTTCTGTCAATGACACCAAAGGGATATTAAATTAATGGAATTAGGATATGCATGGAATATAATGAAATAGAGCCACTTTGAGGTTTCCTATGAAATGAGGCGCGGGGAGCGGAGCCACTACAGAGAAGTTCCAGGACTTTGGAAGGAAAGGAAGCTGCGGGCTCATATTAGTCATGGGTTAAGAAAGGAGTTGAACTTTAAGAGATCTTATCTCCCATTCTTCCTCAGTAGCTCAGTGGTAGAGTGGTCGGGTACCTGACTGGTCATAAGTTTGAATCGTACTTGGACCAGTTTGCTAAATTTTTCAAGATGAAAGACCTAAAAGCACTGACATGTTTATAAAAAATAAAAAAATTCAATGCATCGTAAGCATTGAGTCACAATCTAGTGTATAATATAAAACAAATTTGAGTATATATAATTATTGACATTATAAACAAATATACATAGATGAATGTGATAAAAGGCTTAAATCTTAAAAAATATTTTAAAATTTAAAAAGCAGATAAGGGCGTTACAGATCAGTTGCATTATATAACAACTATTCGAAGGTATGCTATGAATAAATGAGGTTTATTCTGATAACATAATTAAAATCCTATCCACTCATTGCACTTAAAATCATTTATTTAACTAGAATCTTAAGTTTCACGAAGTCAAATACGTACATCGTTCTATCTAAAAAATATATAAGAACAACATGATAGAATTATTTAATTTATACATTACTTTTGAAATTGTTAATACAACATCTATCTATTTGAACTAAAGTCCTATGTGAATAAATGATTAAGTAAAGTATTATAACCTTTTAATGTAGCTATAAATGGATCCAAATGTTTCCGTAATTTATATATGATTTTTTATTTAAACAATTGAGCTAATTTTTGATATTATAATAAAATAAATTATGTTAAATCATGTAAGCAATGGAATTTAGATTTCATCATTAAATTTGGGTCTAGTTTCATCACTTGTGCACCCTAACTAGGATGGAAGGGAACTCTAGCATGTCCATGTTTTGTGTAAATAAGCAGTTTTAAAAAACCAAAACAGCCGTATTGGGGGGGGACCAAAAGCAAGAAGGGGATGACAGCAGGAAGTAGTGCTGGTTTGCTTGCAGGTCTAACTTTTTCTTTGGGCATTGCTTTATTCTTGGCGCGGGGATACCGAAGGCAAAGACAGTAGGCGTTGATGAAAGCAGTGGTTCGAGGGTCTTTGGTTGCCTTCGGTAACCGAGATTTGTAGTCAACGACTACAACACCCCAGCCTTGAGGTGTTATGAATAAGGTTTACTATGTTCAAGCTAAGAATAAAATCTCCTAAGATGAAAATAGATACCAAGATGCAAAATCATAAAACTTTTAATTATTACATCTCGAGTTTACTTATTATGGAGTTATTATACATATTCAATGTCTTTAATCAAAATAAGTAAGCATTATAAGATAATTTCTATAAAAATCTAAACTTCTATGTTTTTTGTTCTGCTAGATTCTCCTTTTTTCTGTGTTGATAGAGACTCTAGTTTAGTATTGTATCCCTGTGTTTCCACTGAAAACAAAACTATGTGAGTTGAAAGCTCAGTAAGTAAAAATAATATATTTTTGCAATCACTTTGATTTTTCAAAAATAAACATTACATCTATATTGTCTTTTATGCACAACAAACTCTAATTAACAACAATTAAAACATCTTAATATATGTGCACACATATGTTAATTTTAAATCATACATTTACACTGTAGGTATTTCATCTACTTGTGCTCGCGTGCAATTGTGCTATACATTCGTAAGCTAATTCATCTTCTTTGGTACTCCTAAGGTCGCTGCCTAGGTACTAACTTACTACTTTACCCTTTTGCAGCAAACCCAATATGCAATTATGCATCATGCTCATGCATTGTGATTAATGCACTACTTAAATTTACTACTTAACATGATTTTGAAATAATAATGCTCATATTTCAATAAACCAACTTAAAAGAAAATTTCAATTTAAATAAATAATCACATTTCATAGCAAACTACAATATTCACATAATATTTTAAAAGTTATGCTTTGGTAAAATTTTATTTACCTTTAAGTAGACTTAACAACTCCTCTTTTCCAATTTCTCGTAGTAGCCTCAAGTCTCTTTCCTTAATTTTTATCACAATATGTTCATTATTTCACTCTGGTTTTTATAAATATTATTTAAATTTCATTTACGACTTTTTTCTAAAATTTCTCATAATTTTAATCGGTCAAAATTCTATTTTTTCCTATTTATTCTTATACTATTCCGCTTTTAAAAAACTTTATTTCTTATTTTTATCTAAGAAAAACAAATTTGGACTCCTTCGTATTTTTATTTTTTTGAAACTTTTTTTACAAGATTGTTAATATAGGTGTATTTAATATGTATATAAATTTTTATCATTTTTGAAGTATTTTAGATATTTATTTTGATTTTTGAAAATCAGTGGCATTTTAGTAAAATCACTGATTTTCAAAAATGCCACTGATTTCTTAAATTACTAAAACGCCACTAATTTTCAAAAATAAAAAATAAATATCTAAAATACTTCAAAAATGATAAAAATTTATATACATATTAAATACACCTATATTAACAATCTTGTAAAAAAAAGTTTCAAAAAAATAAAAATAAATGGTCGTTGCACCTGGGAGAATTGAGCATTGTATGCTCCCAGGAGCATACGAATAGAACCCGAAATAACTGGTATTAGAGGTGCAACTTGATAACAAACGTAGGTGACTCTTCACGTATTTTTCAAAAAAAAAAAATTCATATCTTATTTTATATACAATTATTTTGTTTTCCATTTTATCTTTATTTTAATTATTTTATCACAAAACTACTATATTTATTTTCACTTTTCCTTTGTAACAGCACATTACTTTCATATTTTCAAAAATGATTTCTTCTTTCCCCACTCTCTTCCCTACCTATTATTAAAGAATGCCACGGTAAGGCGCCAAGTGCCCAAAGTAACATTTGTCGCCTCATGTGTAACACGTACCATGGGAATGCAAAATTCAAGAAGGAATGGAGGGGAACTTTATGTGGCATCACAAGGGGTGGGAAGCATTACTCACCCTGTTCCCATCCGCATTCCTTATTGCATGTTGACGGATTGATTCATAGTCTTAGTCGTCAGTGTAAAGCTCTTGAAAAAGATCAAAATTGCTAATGCTTGAATGCTCAAACAGTTACGTAGGTGTTTGTAAAATGGTGTAAGTGAGAGGTATAATGTTCAAATGTTAGACACAGACAGTGACCTTGTTATCCTACTGTTGGAGTACATTTTCGATTAGAACTCGGTAATCCAATATGAGTGACATGATAAAAAACATCAAAATTAGGTGGTATTATAATTGCCCCATTTTTAGCCAAATAAAATACATTTAAGATTAAATTATCTATTAGGCAATTTGAATATATTAATGGGTGTTTTGATAACATTATCAATGCTATCAAAACCAAATAAGTTATTTAACAGTAGAGAAGTTAGTTTGGTCTAAACTAACTAGACTATTTAATTAAAGACTAATGATAATTTACGACTAGTCATAGATGGTTGTCGCCATCAGGGCCTTGCCTACTGGTAACAGCAATGGCATATTTGCTCCGTATCTGCCGCCGATTCTTGCTGAATGCAAGTGTCATGTTTATCATTTTTACAGTGTAGCCCCCTTTAATGAGAGTCCTATAATTTCTCCCTATTAGGGTTTAGGAAAAAATGTTCCTCCTTAATGTGAAGGTATAAATGTGCTTTATTGTAATATTTATATTTCATGATGTATATAGAAATATAAAAAAAGATTGTTGCCATCTATGACTAGTTATAACACTCATTTTTATTTTTAAATTTTTTTAATAAAATTATTCATCTAAATGTATATTATCTATGTAATATGTTTTAATAATTTTGGAGATGCGAGTACATTTATTTTACATTTTTCAACATAAGGAATGCTCACGCAACAATATCCATATGCTGAAAAATGTAAAATAAATATATAAGTATCTTCAAAATCAGGAAAGCTTAGTTTACATATAATATATACATAGATCAACAATTTTATTAAAAAACTCTCAAAAAATTAAAAATTGATATTTTAAACTAGTCTATGAGAAGAACACGACCCTTAATTAAATCAATTTAAACTATAACAGTATAATATAACTATTTTATTATGAATAAAATAAATTTAGATTTCATATAAATATTACAAATTTTGAAATTATATATGATATTTAGGAACCAACTGACCTGTTGGGCAGAGTTGACTCTACAGAACGGCCCTCCCCCTCCCCTAAGTGTTCAACTCTCCATGCTGTTTCTTGTGCCTTTATATAAGAAAAATGCAGTGGTAGTAGTAGGGGTATAACTCAGGTTCATGAAACTCGGGTTCACCTCAATTCTAACCTTAACCCTATTTGTAAAATTTCAACTCTAATCTTAACCCTATTTATAAACCTTAACCCTAACCTTATTTTGAAATTCAGGCTCGGGTTGAGTTTCGGGTTGACATTTTCCTATTAGATCATAATAGATTACACATTTGGTATTACGTAAGAAAATTTTCTGAATACAAAAATGACCCTCATTCAAAATAAGTCCACCATTTGAGAGTAAAGTTGAGTTCATCTTAATTCGACTTGTCACGTAATTATGATAGCACGCATGTAGTGTAGAACACGTTTTAAATTAACGACATTCAATAATTGCATGTTAACACACTTCAAAACAAGCCATAATTAAAGACACGTTTTCTTTAGATATTCACTAATAAGTCAAGGATAGCAATTTAATACAGCAGTCTCCAAGCAGCCTTTTTTATTTTAAAACGTGTTTCAAAAACTAAATCAATTCATAATATTTATCCTCATGCTTTTATTTATGATCCAAAATCATATCCACTTAAACTTTTACACGATATTTTTGTTAAAAAAATAGTTATGTATTAAGGGTAATTATATATTAAGGGTGTGTTTAGTAATTTTTGTGAGAAAATGTGGAAAATTTTTTAAAAAGTGAGATTATGATTTATATGATAGGGTAATGACTGAGAGTAAAGAAAATGAAAATAAAATAAAGATGGAGCGGTATGAAAAAAATGCAAAAAATCATTGAAATGTAGAAATAATAATTTGAAAACCAGGGCAGTAAGATAGTGAAGATGTTAAATTATATGAAAAGGTAGGCAGGAAGGAGTGAGTATAATTTTTTACTTTTTCCCAAGTTTCTGTTTCAGAACCAACACACCTTACCTCTCAAAAGATACTAATCTTCAACAAATATAATTTTTCAACAACATTATTTTTGATAGCATTATAAATAAGAGATATTAAATAAAATAAATGATTTAGATTCAAAAAAATAAAATAAAAAATTGGATGCATAAATCTGCAACCAAAACTGTATTGAATTGTACTCGTAACTCAAAAAGTCATGGATTCAGGGAATGTTTGGTAACATATGAGTATTGGAACCATGATTTTTCCATGGTATTTGGTTTCCTAAGACCAATCATTACTTCATCAATTACACTATTTTTTCCACTTTTATCCCTACATTTCAATCATTTTTCCTACCAACTACATACAACAAACCTATTTATTCCAACTATACATCTATCATTTTCTATCAATCATACATTTCTCAAAATATTCTCTTTTTCATTTCCCACCATTTCCCACAATTCCACCGTTTTACACATTACCAAACATCCCCTTATTTTAACTGTAGCACTTGCTCACAGCACAAAAATCTATGCATCTAACACATCCAAGGCGACAAGGACCGATTAAAATCCACAACGAGAAACTTCTTGTTTCCCGAGGAGCCATAAGTTAACAAGGATTTTGCCTAGCTGAGAGAGAGAGAGAGAGAGAGAGCTGAACCCCGTATATTACCCAAATGGCAGAAAAGGCAAGGCAATGACATACAAGAAAATAACAAATTAATTTTTCTTTCTTCTGAGAGTGCATACACTAATCAAGGATGTCGGATGCAGGATGTAGGGACCCCGGACGGGCAGGGACGGGTAGTTAAGGGCGGATGGGCATGGATAGTCGGTAGGGAGAAAACGGCCGCCGGGTAGGGATAGTTGGTAGGGAAAAAGCGATAGGGACAAAGGTGCAGGGAGGCCTGGACAGAGGCGCCGGGACAGTCGGACAGAGGCACCGGGAGGCCGGGACAGAGGCCGCGCGACGGTGCGAGAAGAGAACTCATCAACTCGCTAGTGACAAAGGCGCCAGGAACCCGGGACAGGCACCGAGACGGAAGCCGAGACAGAGGTGCCGGGATAGTCGGACGGAGGCGTTGGGAGGCAAGAGCCCTGGACAGAGGCTGCACGACGGCGCGAGAAGAGAGCTTTGAGCTCGTTAGGGTTTAGGAATAGGAAGGAAGAAAGGGAAAGCAAGGAACGGGAAGAAGAGCAGAATTCGAAAAAGGCTGACTGGCTGTCGTGCGTCGGCTGATATATGATATATGATAATAAAATATTTATATTATATTAATAGAATCTCGGGTTCGAGTTTACAGAGCGTGGGTTTAACTAAACTCGAAACTGAGAATGATTAGAATTCGTTCCAAGTTCAGGTTGAGAAATCAAGTTAGGGCTAAACAATGCTGAGTTTCAGCACTGCTTACTCTCGGGTTTGGCCCGAACCGGGCCCAAGTTGCACCCCTAAGTAGCAGTTGGTATCCTTAGGTTCCACGGAGTTTCCATCGATAGCAGATTGCAAAAATATAGAAATATTATTAGATGAATATTAGAATATTGTAGGAACAATTATAAGAATAGTCTCAAGAGCTTGAATATAGTGCAGATTTGAGACGATCGTAAAAACACATACCCATCAAAAAATACATGATATTTAGGATGTGTTTAGGGAGTGATAAAACTTTTAAATGAAAAATTTTTAACATAAAAGTTTTTCAATTGTGAGAAAATGATGTGGTATGATAAGAATAGTAATGAGAAGCAAAGATAATAAAATTAAAATAAATATGTTAATTGTATTGATAATTGTATAAAAATGATTGAAAAATAGAGTAGTTGTATAGGAAAATATGAAGCAAAGATTAAAAAAAGATAATTATAGATAGTAAAAAGTTTTATGTGTGTTTGACAATAAATAAAAAAATGTCAAGCTAAAATTTCTTAATCTAAAACTTTTCATTTTCCATAAATACCCTATTTTTAAAATTATTTCTTATATATTTTTATACAACTGTCCTATTTTTTAAACATTTCTCAGCTTGAACATAGTAGACCTTATTCGTAACACCTTAAGGGTGGGGTATTACGCCTATTTTTTAAACATTTCTACATAACTTCTCATACAATTAATCTATTTTTTAATTTAATTTTTTTTTTTACTTTTCATCATTACTTCTCAAACATACTTTAAAATTTTTCGTTTAAAAAGTTACTGTGGTATCTTTTTTTTTCCCATTTGACGAGGTTATCATGGTATCTAAACATGCTCCTAATGTAAGTTAGTTAATATTTGGGCAAATAAATACAAATAGAAGTGAAAGAATATATTTTTTAAATGTACTTCAATTATTTATCTACTATTTTACATTTTTATATTCAACTTTATGCACCACTCATTTTCTAGCACTTACTCTAATTTTCAGTGTCCTCATTTTCATTTGTGTTTGGCAATGAGTATAAAATATTAAGTTAAAACTTTTCAATCTAAAATTTTTCACTCTTTACAACTATTATATTTTTAGTTATTTTTTCACACTTTTCTATACAACTAATTTATTTTTTAATAATTTCTATACATTTATCCATACAACTAACTTATCTATTTTAATTTTATCCTTCTTTCTTTTCATCATTACTCTTATTATATGACATTATTCAACAACTTTACTCTTTATAATTTTCTACCAAAAGTTTATCCATTCTCACGCACCGAATGCAACTCACCGTTGGATGCCAAAATATCGTGCAGCTAGTCAGATCTGCATTGTTGCCCTTCAAGCACGGTTTTTCTCCGTTCAAATAATGCCTATGGACTGATTTGAAAGCTCTGCCAGCTTTCTGTCTGCCTTCACGTTCTGAAGCATATGGCACCGACGGTCCTCTCCCGCGGTGTAATGTTTCGTAATGAATAAAATTTTTGGTGAAAAGTTTTGAATGGTGTGTTTGGTATTGGTTAAAAAATATCAAGTTAAAACTTTTTAATCTAAAACTTTTCACTTTCCACAACTGTCATATTTTTTAATCATTTTTTCACAATTTCCTATACAACAATCCTATTTTTCAATCATTTCTACACAAATCCCTACACAACTAACCTATTTATTTTAACTTTATCCTTTTTACTACCTATCATTATCCCTATCATATCAAATCATTTGACAACTTTTATCCTCTAAAACTTTTCACCAAAAGTTTTATCCATTCCCAAACATATCCGAAAAGTAAAAGTTGTCAAATATGATGTGATAGGGGTAATGATGAGTAGAAAAGAGGATAAAGTTAAAATAGATAGATTAGTTGTGTGGATAATTATGTAGAAATGATTGAAAAGTAAAGTAGTTATATAGGAAAATGTGAAAAAATAATTAAAAATATAATATTTGTAGAGAATGAAAAGTTTTAGATTGAAAAGTTGTAGGGTGTGTTTGACAATTAATAGAAAATGTCAAGTTAAAACTTTTCAATCTAAAACTTTTCACTCCTCACAACTATCATATTTTTTAATTATTTTTTCACACTTTCCTATACAACTACCCTACTTTTCAATCATTTCTACACAACTATTCACATAACTAACTTATCTATTTTAACTTTATTTTCTTTACTACTCATCATTATCCTTATTATATCATATCATTTGACAGCTTTTACCCTCCAAAACTTTTTATCAAAAATTTTATTCATTACCAAACACACCTTAACTTTCATGTTTTATTAATTGTCAAACACACCATTAATATCAATTTCATGCAAGGTTTCGACTGATGGATTAGCGACCCTCTGTTACTAAAAAGACTATATATAGGCTTAGAAGTCATGAGAGATTTCTTCCTCAACTAATTGGCTTTTGAGTATGAACATGTCATCGCTTTCTTTCCTCCCCACTCTGCTCCTCTTCCTGCTCTTTCTCAACAGTACTACCCATCTGATCTGCAATGCTTCAGATTCCATTACTCCAACTCAACCTCTCATCGGCACTCGGACCATAACCTCCAAAGGTGGCATTTTCGAGTTGGGCTTCTTCATGCCCAGCAACTCCTCCCAATGGCACTATATTGGCATCTGGTACAAGCAAGTCCCAGAACAAACTGTTGTCTGGGTAGCCAATAGAGAAACACCCGTCCCGAACACAGCCAATTCCATCCTAAAAATCACAGAAGACGGCAATCTAGTCCTCCTCAACCCCACCAATTCCTCCATTTGGTCCACCAAACTCACATTCCAACCGCCCTTCTCCAATTCAACAGTCGCAGTCCTTCTGGATTCTGGAAATCTTGTGCTGAGAGACATAAAAGACCCCTCGGTCGTCCACTGGGAGAGCTTTGCATGCCCAACTCACTTATTCCTGCCTGGAAGTTGGCTGGGAATGAAGAACAAGACCAAGGGCGAGAATGCTCGCCTCGTATCATGGAAGAGCAAGGAGGATCCGGCGCCTGGACCCTTCTCTTTTGAGATTGACTCCAACCCAATTAGTCAGACTGTTTGTTTGTGGAATGGGACAGAGAAGTACTATGAAAGTGGAGTCTGGGATGGAGAGAAGGCCTACAATTTCCCCCAAAGGCCATCAAGTCGTGATATCTTTGTCAATAACCAAACATCCAAGTACTTCACTTACTCCTTGGTCCTGTCTCCATCTCTTGTGCACTCTATGCTCGACGTTTCAGGCCATCTCAAGGTACGTACTTGGTTATATCAGAGCAATCGATGGAAAATAGTATACACTTTCCCTAAGCTTTTCTGCGCTGTCTATGCTGCTTGCGGCACTTTCGGAAGCTGCAATGAGCTCGACGACCCGACTTTCTGCAGATGCTTACCTGGTTTTATACCAAAAGTTCAGAAGGATTGGGATTCGGGGGGCTGGTCCGATGGGTGCATGAGGCGAACCCCACTGCAGGTGGCTGAGAACAACATGTCAGATGTTGAGACTGATGGGTTTTGGGTACTTCATCACATCGAGCTACCTGCTGCCCCAAAATCCATTTTTGTAGCCAGTAGTCCTCCGGCATGCAGATGGGCTTGCCTGAACAAGCCGTCGTGCACTGCCTATGCGTTCGGGAGCGAATGTATGATATGGAACGGGGATTTGGTAAACTTAAAGCAGCTGTCAGGTAGGGATGTCAACGGCAAGACACTTTTTCTACGTCTCGCAGCATCTGAGATGCCGATTTCAAAAAACAAGAAGGGAATCATCGCAGGGATTACAGTTGGTTCAATCATCGGCTTGGTTGCTGCTGTTGCTGGTGTTCCGTTCGTAATGAGG
Organism: Annona cherimola; assembly: GCA_030490835.1. Taxonomy (NCBI): domain Eukaryota; kingdom Viridiplantae; phylum Streptophyta; class Magnoliopsida; order Magnoliales; family Annonaceae; genus Annona; species Annona cherimola. The sequence continues at coordinate 18,326,642 of CM059975.1, read as the reverse complement.
AGATATCGAAGGCAGAGAAGGATGGCACTGGCAGCAGCAGTAGCTAGAGGGTGTTTGGTTACGTTTAAATACCGAGATTTGCAGTCTCTGACGAAGAATTTCTCAGAGAAATTAGGTGGGGGAGGTTTCGGTTCTGTTTTTAAGGGCACTCTGCCTGATTTGACAATGGTAGCCGTGAAGAAGCTCGAAGGAGCCTGTCAAGGAGACAAGCAATTTCGGGCCGAGGTGAGCACCATAGGGACGATTCAACATGTCAATCTGATTCGTCTTTGTGGCTTCTGCTCTGACGGCAATAAGAAACTGCTGGTTTATGAGTACATGCGGAACGGATCTTTGAATTCCCATCTATTCAGAACCGAAAAAGATTGCTTGAATTGGCCGAGGAGGTACCAGATTGCAATCGAAACGGCCAGAGGATTAGCCTATCTCCACGAGAAGTGCAGAGATTGCATCATACACTGTGACATCAAACCAGAAAACATTCTTCTGGATGATGGATTTGGGGTAAAGATTGCTGATTTTGGGCTTGCGAAGCTGTTTGGAAGAGATTTCAGTCATGTGCTGACAACATTGAGGGGTACAATAGGTTATCTTGCTCCCGAATGGATTTCAGGCCTAGCAATCACGACTAAAGCTGATGTATACAGCTATGGAATGATGCTGTTTGAGATCATCTCGGGAAGGAGGAACAGGGAGGAATCAAGGAAAGGGCAAGCAGCATTCTTCCCCACACTTGCAATGAGCAAAACGTCTGAGGGTGACGTGGCGTGTCTGTTGGATGGTAGATTGGAAGGAAATGCGGACATGGAGCAGGTGAATCGAGCTTGTAGAGTGGCGGGGTGGTGTATTCAGGACCATGAGAATGAAAGACCATCGATGGGGCAGATTGTCCAGATCTTGGAAGGTGTGTTGGAAGTGAGTATCCCACCCGTGCCAAGATTACTACAAATTCTTGACGAAAATTCCAATATGATATCGTCCTTGATGTTGTCTTCATCAATGTCGCCCTCCCAAATCGAAAGCTGATAATAGTCACCAAGTTCAACGTGTGATGATTCCGACTGTTATGATACAATCAGGAAGATCCTAGCTATATATTCAAAGCTCTATGCTTATCCTTATATTATAAGGAAGCAGATCAGCATAGTGTTGATACTGTCGGGCGGCAATAGTTATCTCTATTGGTTGGTTGATTACAATAGTTTGTATGTTTAACAAACTAATATATTATTACCAAATGATCTTTTCAGACTTTAGACCGGTCCAAAAAAATTTTTTTTAAAATTTTTTTTTATAAACATATTAATCTAGTTGTATTTAATTTATAAATCAAGTGGTCCGCTAACAAATATTATACACTATGCACTATAGTTGCATTTAATTGGAAACTATACCTGTGTAAATTGTTTATTGGTACGGAATATTTTTATAAAGAAAACAGTAAAAAGAAATTATAGATAGAGTCGCATTCATGTGATCCAATCTATTGAACTATGTGCATTGCACCCACAAAACAGACGGTGGTTGTCACGTTGAGCTGAGCACCCTTGGGTTAATTCAATTCATGACTTGATTGGGAGGCTTAGGCTTTTTTAAAAAAAAAAAAAAAAAAAAATCTTGGCGTCCGACTTCTTTAATTAACTGTTGTCAATATGTTACATGATCTGTAAGATAGTTATTACAATCTTAAGATAGTTTTTCATTTTCAATATATATTATTACATTTTCATCTCATTTAAGCATTTAAATGCTTTGGAACACCTTAAAGTTTTATAATACCTTTGTGCCTTTGGCGGGATGGATGGAACGAGAGATTGAGAGATGCTCAACTACACAGGCTTCTTTTGGGGTAGCATTTTGTTAGCCAAAGGGATTGAGAGATGCTCATAGAGTGTAAATAATATTGTGTATCTGTAAGAGACATTTCTCCTGAGATGGGAAACATAGTTCCCTGTTAGAATCAAACCCGGACAACCCTGCACACAGGCGAGAACTTTTACAAACAGGACAAAGCTACACTAACTATAAAGGCTGCTTCTGGGGCAACGTTTGTTATTCATGTGCAGAAAACGGTTTAATTAGCTAAACGACCCAATAAATAAAGTGAATTTTTTTTTATTCATTATCAAGCTACGAAAAATAGAAGGGGTTAGGACTTTGTTTCATTGGTGTATTTTTATATCATATATCAAGTGATCTTACAATCAAGCTCTATGTTAATTCTTATAATTTATCAATAAGAAAATCATAAACTCCCGAATATCAATAGGAGAAACCACATGCTCCTAAATGTCAAGGGAAGACAAAGCTCTCAAATTCAGTTTTCAATCGGGGGACATTTTCCTAAGAGACCATTGCCTGTAGACACCTATGCTAGTTGTAGGTGGTGAAGGGGTCCAGACTTAGGCTAAATTAAATATGTTAATTGTATAAATAATTGTATAGAAATGATTGAAAAGTAAAATGGTTATATAAAAAATATGAAGCAATAATTAAAAAAATAAGATAATTATGTATAGTGAAAAGTTTTATATTAAGGGGGCATTTGGATAAACATAAAATTTTTCAATCTAAAGCTTTTTACTTTCTATAACTACCCTTTTTCAATTATTTTTCACATTTTTCTATACAACTATCTTACTTTTCAATCATTTTTACATAATTATTCATACAATTAACCTATCCATTTTAATTTATTTTCTTCATTCTTCATTATTATGCTTATCATATCACATTCTTTTATATTATTTTAAAAATTTTTACATCAAAATTTTTATCACTTCCCTAACACATCCTAAAATTTTTTATTTAAAAAGCTATTATGGTATTCAAACAACCCTAATGTTAAGTAAGTTTAAGTTTGGTCAAATAAATATAAATAAAAGTGAAAGAATATATTTTTTTGGAGGCACACTTTTATGTAATCAGGTTATATAGAAGCGATTTCATGTAACCCTCTCCACTTTTAGATTTTGATGATTAATGTATAATCTAATCCATTCATTGTGCTTAACATCATTTGTTTCGTTAAGAAACTAAGTTTCATCCAAATCCAATATGTGTATAGACCACATTTACTTAAAATAAATACATTCATGAGTAAATTAAAGAAAATACTTAGATCCATTCTTGTATATATTAGAATGTAATAATATTTTATAGGATCATTAATTTATTTAGTAATGATATTTTAGATGGTTTAGATGTTGAAAATACTATTTAAAATTGATATTTAACATTAAATTATTTTGTTACGTTGATTTTATATATTTGTAGGTAAGGTCTATATATAGTGATATTAGATAAAGAAAATAATTTCTATGATAATATAAATAATGTTAAACATAATAGATTGAGTGAATTTTCCGTCAACTATATAAATTTTAGAAATGAAGTAGGTTATATAGAAAGGGATTACATAGAAGCATCCTCATGTTCTTTTTTTGTATGTTTCAATTATTTATCTACTATTCTCCTTTTTATGTTCATCCTTATACGCCAATCATTTCCTCACACCTACTCTAATTTTAACCTTCCCCATTTGCATTCAAAACTCACCGTAGGATGCCAAAATATCGTGCAGCCAGTCAAATATGCATTGTTGCCCTTAGAACACTGTTTTTCTCCTTTCAAATAATGCCGGTGGACTGATTTGAACGCTCTGCCAACTGTCTGTCTGTCTTCCCGTTCAGAAGAATATGGCACCAACGGTCTTTTTCTGCTGGAGAAATAGTTCACGTCTTATCATTACAGCAATCCTTAATATGAATTTCATGCAAAGTTTCGAATGATGGATTCGCGATCATCAATTATTAAAAAGACTTATATATAGGCTTGTAAGCCATGTGAGATTTCTGACTTAACGAATTGGCTTTTGAATATGAACATGTCATCGCTTTCTTTCCTTTCGGCTCTGCTCCTTTTCCTGCTCTTTCTCAACAGTACAACCCATATGATCTCCAATGCCTCATATTCCATTACTCCAACTCGGCCTCTCAGCGGCACCAGGACCATAACCTCGTGGCATTTTCGAGTTGGGCTTCTTCACGCCCAGCAACTCCTCCCAAAGGCAATACATTGGCATCTGGTATAAGCAAGTCCCAAAACAAACCATTGGCTGGGTAGCCAACAGAAAAACACCCAAAAACAGCCAATTCCATCCTAAAAATCACAGAAAACGGCAATCTAGTCCTCCTCAACCCCACAAATTCCTCCATTTGGTCCACCAAACTCACATCCCCACCACCTTTCTTCAATTCAACAGTCGCAGTCCTTCTGGATTCTGGAATTCTTGTGCTGAGAAACATAAAAGACCCCTCAGTCGTCCACTGGGAAAGCTTTGCCCACCCAACTCACGTATTCCTGCCTGGAGGTTGGCTGGGAGTAAAGAACAAGACCACACGCGAGAATGCTCGCCTCACGTCATGAACGAGCAAGGAAGATCCGGCGCCTGGACCCTTCTCTCATGAAATGGACTCCAAACCAATCAGTCAGACTTTGATTATGTGGAAGAGGGCCAGCCCATGGGAAGCACTTCCTATGAGAAAAAAAAGGAAGCCGGGGCAATATGGTAATTTTTCATCGTGAGTATATTTATTTAAAAACGTGAGTATGTTTGGTTTTTTGATAAATTTTGTATTATATAAATACAAAATCTCAATCTATTCCATTCATTTGATAGATCAATTAGTTAAAAGTATGAAAACATAATTTTTCATTATTTGACAATTTTTAAAAATATTAGTGCACAAAAAATAATTTTTTAATAAGATTTCATTATAATTGGTAAAGTTGGAAAATATAATTTTTATTAAAAGTTATGTTATATTATTTAAAGTTAATGTAATTAAGGTACTTTCAAGAATAACAATTTCTTATATTTTTCTTGACTTTTTGAAAATTTATTAATATTTTTTATTTTCTGAATATAATAGAATCTAACCGTGTCTAACAGCGTCTAACCATGTCTAACCGTGTTTAACCGAGTCTGATCGTGTCTAATCGTGTCTAATTTTTAAAATAAATAATTTAATCTTAATTTAATACCTGTAATATGATCCTAGGGCCCTTATAAGGTCATTTATATCTTAACAACTAAATTTAAAATCCAAATAATATGATTTAATAAAATCACCACAATCTAACTGTCTAACCGTGTCTAATCGCGTCTAATCGTGTCTAACATCGTCTAACCGTGTCTAACTGTGACTAATTTTTGAAATTAATAATTTAATCCTAATTTAACACCTGTAATATGATCCTAGGGCCCTTATAAGGCTATTTATATCTTAACAACCAAATTTGGAACCCAAATAATAGGATTTAATAAAATCACCATAATCTAACTGAGTATAATCGTGTCTAACCGAGTCTAACCGTGTTTAACAGAGTCTAACCTTGTCTAACCGAGTCTAACCATATCTAACCATGTTTAATTTTTGAAATTAATAATTTAATTCTAATTTAACACCTGTAATATGATCCTAGGGCGTTTATAAGGTCATTTATATCTTAACAACCAAATTTGAAACCCAAATAATATGATTTAATAAAATCACCATAATATAACTGTGTCTAACCGTGTCTAACCGCGTCTAACCGTGTCTAATTTTTGAAATTAATAATTTAATCTTAATTTACCACCTGTAATATGATCCTAGGGCCCTTATAAGTCCATTTATATCTTAACCACCAAATTTGAAACCCAAATAATATGATTTAATAAAATCACCATAATCTAATTGTGTCTAACCGTGTCTAACCGTGTCTAACCGAGTCTAACTGTGTCTAACCGAAGTCTCACCGCGTCTAACCGTGTCTAATTTTTGAAATTAGACATTTAATCCTAATTTAATACCTGTAATATGATCCTAGGGCCCTTATAAGATCATTTATATCTTAACAACCAAATTTGGAACCCAAATAATAGGATTTAATGAAATCACCCTAATCTATCTATGTCTAACCGCGTCTAACCGTGTCTAACCGAGTCTAACCGCGTCTAACCGTGTTTAATTTATTTCAAACATCATTTTTATATGGATAAATAATTCTATGATATTATTAAATTCTAATGCATCTGAATTTAAAAACTTTTTATATTTTCCACGAGAATAGTTTTTTTTTTTCTAAAAGCAAATGTAACCCATTTACATCTGATTTTGGCGGGTGATTACTAGGTTATTAAAACAATTTGGGAAGAATTGTAAAATTATTTGAATAGTTCAATTTGAACATTTTTAAAACAAACTATATTAGTTTGTATATAACTTATAGGATTCACGTGTAATAACTTATAGGATTCACTTGCAATAACTTATAGGATTATTAGATTTGTGATTTTATAATTTAATAAGTATATTTTATCTTTAAATTTTTGAAATTTCATAAATATTTTACCTAATATGTGTATTTTGTAGAAGATATATACTTAATAATTCATTTCAGAACTACGTACACCTTTAAATAATTTTAAAACTAAATAAATATATAAAGTTATAATTAAAAATAATAACTAATTTAAATTAAATGAAATAGAAATTTACTTAAATATATAAAACTATAATAATTATTATATATGACTCTTTAAAACTAAAATTGTAATAAGTTATATTTATTTAAATTATATATAACTATAATTTAGATTTAATATATAAATATATGTTACTTTTTGGGATTGGTTAAATAATCAATTTATAAATAACTATATTTAATAGAAATTTTAATAACTAAATACATATCATTTTTGGGACTGATTTAATAATTAAGTATTTTATATTAGTAATATTTATATCATTTTTAACAATCTGCATGTGCATGAATTCAGGTGGTGATAATTTGTTCGTTAATTATAATGTAAAGTCCCCTCACTAAAATTTTCATACTAAAATACAGTTGTACATGGGTGGCGTCAAGTAAGTTATAACCTATTACAATTGTTAATTTAAATCACTAATATTTGTAGATTGGTGTTAAAATATTTAGAATAATTTTATATTTTTTATCACTTAAAATAAAATAAAATAAATATTTGCTCATGACAAATGCATGGTTATGGTTATTTTTTTTTTTAAATATGATGAATATATGTTAGAGGGTGAAATTTTTAAAATTTTAATTATGAACAGGGAGCAGGAAAGGTATTCTGGAAGCATTTTTAGGTACTAGCAAACCCAATTTGAAATTAATTAAAATTATGCAAATTATCTAAAATAGTATTCTTATAGTTTACTATATAAAAATTTTAAAGCATATCAAATTTTAGAAGTTGTCACATTTTTCTATTATAAATTAGAAAATATTAAAATTTTCTTAAATAGTATGTTTTATATTTTTATTAAAGCTAATTGGAAAATATATTACTGATTAAAACTTATTTTTAAAAATTAGTAATCATGGTTATATCATGCAAGTGTATAATTTAAAATATAAACAATTCATAAATTCAATGCTTAGACGAGCATTACCAAGTACTACATCTATGAATTTTATATTTTGGTAAATTATAAATATACTTGAGACAACATTTTTATAAGAAAAAGGTTTTAAAAATTAAAATACATATGTTAGCATAAGGCTAAACTATGTATTTTTAAAATTTTTTGTCTTTTAATGAAAATAAAAATAATCACACTTTTAATTATAAAAATAGTCATTAAATAAATATTTTGTACGAAATTTTATGAAAATTATATTTTCATATTTTTTAATTTTTATTGAAATATAAACCTTTAACATTAGATCTTAAAATGTAGGAAATGAAATGAGTCATCTTATAACATTTATTATTATTATTTTCATTAATTTAGTGATGAAAAGAAAGTAAACATGAATAGAATTAATTTAAATAGGCTTTAAAATAACTAAAAAATATTAATTAGCATATTAAATTAATTTAATATAATCTATATAATGCTTTGATGGTTAAATTATATGTATACATGGTTATACACACACTTTAATCAACACAAAGTACTCGTCATATAAAATGATATAAAATAACTAAAAAAATCTAGTAATACTAGCTTCCTTTTTTTTAAGAATGATTGTATATATGTTAAATAGTTTAAGTCGATTAGCTTGCATATGTTGAAATTTACGATGCATTTTACAATATGGTTTCTTCAAAATATGGGGTAAAAAAGAGATTAATATGTATTATTATTATTATTATTCAAATATGAAATTTAATGATAAAATTAATTAGGTTTAAAATAATTTGTGCCCATAAATCGGCATATTAAAATGATTAATTAATTTCAAGATATGCACTACATGTGCACCAGTTATCATGCACACACAGAGCACCTGATTCAATGCTTCATCTTCCCCAATTTGAAGCCTTCAGCTGCCATCTCAACACCGTCTTCCTCTAAACCTTTTGGATTGCACCATCTTCTCCCTAGATCAATCTATGGCTATCGTCCATGACCGCCTGCATCAAATCTAACAGTCATTCAAGTCCCCGAAGGCTCTCATGAAAATCTTGGCAGAAGCACAAATCAAAAACCCACCAGCAGCACTGACGCAAACATTCCTCTATGAAATCGTGGCAGAAGCATGAATCCAAAATCTATCCGCAACCATTCAAGTGGGTAATAGCTCACATGGATATCTCGGCCTTGCATATGCCCATGGCTTTCACTGCCTCTGTGTGCTATCATCCCTAAATAGTCATCTGCACAACCGTAAATTTGATTTAACTCAAGTCACAATAGGTTAGCACATCTCCCCATCAATCCGGAGGGAAAAAAAACCACTGGCGACAACTCACCAATGCATTTTTTTCTAATCAACCGAACATTGTCTTTAAAATCCGACATCAAAATCGCTGCCCTTGCTTATCTCCTCCATCGCCGGCAATTTTCCATAGCAAAATAACATGCACAAAAAATCCAAGAGAAATCGAAGAAGGAGATGCACTTCTCCGTCTCTCTCACCAGGCGACTGATGCAATGCTTTGAGAAGATACCCGCACGTCTAAAATTTTGAAGTGGTCGAAAATGCCCTTTTTAATCCCGACCGTTCAAGAGAAATTAACGGCTGGAGATAAGCTTCATCGGTTTTTCTTGGGGGAAGTGCTTCCCATGGGTTGGGCCTCTATGTGGAATGGGATAGACGAGTACTGCAATAGTGGAGTTTGGGAAAAGTTGGTCGGTGCCCCTGAAACGCATACTACCCCCGCTCGCTTTATTTTTGATTTTTTAAAATTAGTGGTATTTTCGTAATTAATGAATTACAAAATTTTCACTAATTTTAAAAATAAAAAATAAATATATAAAAGTCTCAAAAAATGGTAAAAATTAATAGACATGTTAAATACATCTAAATTAACAGTTGTATTAAAATTTTAAAAAAATTTCAAAAAATAGGTGAAATACATCTGGGTGCACCGAGACTGAATGTACCTGGATGCATTGGGTCGCGTCCGTTCTTATATGCGTGCTTAATATGTTATTTCACACTACTTGCCTATTTAAGATTCTACCAATATCTGATTTGTTTAATTTTTTTATGAAGGGCTTCAGCTATATTTTAAATAACATGTATGGTAAATTTTTTTAAAACATATACGAAATACAGAACTTTTAGGATAGTTCACATTGACAGCCGGAAGCCTTTCTCATTGAACACTGAGCATTGCTTCCACAACGCTTGACAGCGATGATGACATTGAATTGATCAGCCTTGAATTTTAATTCATAAATTATTTGGGAGTTTCAAGCATGTTCAAATATTGAGGAAACATTTCTTCAAAAAATATATATAGAGGAAACATTACTCCTCACAATGATTACATAACAATCTATTAAGATATACAACAAAATTAATTAACCGTAATGCCTGAACTTAGAAAAATCATCCTCAGCCTATGGGTTATAGGTCCAATACTATGATGTTGTCCACTCCGTAAATAAGAAACCGCACAATTTTAAAATATGCACATTATATTTTACGCTTAGACTCATCTACGAACCCCAATCTATGTCCCTATCCAACATCTATTGGAAGGGTTCATTTTGATACTATTTATAATGCCTGAACCTAGAAAAATCATCTTGGGCCTTGGGTCATAGGTCCAATAGTGCGCTATTATTCGCTCTGCCTTAGCACCTCAACCGCATAGTTTAAAAATGTATCACACAATGTTTTAAGCTTAGACTCACCTAGGCATTTAGTTCTGTGTTGTTACATTAAGTGTGTATTTCGTAACTTGTGGAAAAATTTTGCCCTCAAAAAACATAATTTTCAATTCACTTATTCTATTTTCCAATCATTTCGACACATCTTCTTATATGACTATTCTATTTTTCAATTATTTCTACTTGTTTCTTATACAACTACCTTCTACTTTTAATCCTAATTTTTTTAAAATTTTTGCGGCACCAACCCTATTTTAAAATATAAATTTAATCTTTTTTAGAGGAATATCTTCCAATATATGACTTATATAATGATATAATTACTAAATAATCTTATTTCAAATCCATAATGTCTAGTTAATTCCTATGTATCATGTGCTAATATAGGACTATTTATTAATAATATATTATATTATATACTAATATATGAAATTAGGTTGGTCGGATTGATAATCATCCGTCCCAAACAAACTCTTTTTTGAAATCATTCGGTTCAAGTTAGATTATATAATTTATTTTTTTTAAATGCCTAACCCTAGTCGGGTTGCTGTTAAAACCAACCCTATTTCCGCAATTACACCCCTGCGAGAAATATCGTGCAGCTGGCCAAATACGCATGGTTCCCTTCAAACACGGTTAGTTTTGCTCCGTTCGATTGCTTGTCGTATGCCCGACGGATTGATTTGAGGGCCCTCAGATGTCGTGGCTATCTTACGCTTTGTTAGAGTGGCGGAAGATATTTTCCAACCCGTAATTGCGTCGCCGGCATGCGATGGCAAAAATATCGCGCAGCTGGTCAAATACGCGTTGTTGCCCTTCAAACACGGTTTTTGCTCGTCGGATGCTCCGTGGATTGATTTGAAGGCCCTCGACTTAAAATTTTAGCGGTGGTTATACGTCGCTATGATTCACACCAAAAATAAAAAATAAAATTCCCGCAGCTGGTCCAATAAGCCGATAAAATTCCTTTTTAACTGTCATTTTTTTATTTCTTATAATAGGTACTGACAACAAAATAGCACTTATGAAATTTGGGGTATTTGAGTGAAATATCTTGTTATATTAATGTGCTTTTATAAAAAAAACATATGCCAATAGACACTTACGACCATATTTATTTTGATTGGCTGCAGTTGGGCACATGATAGGAGGCATTTGCAACAAAATGCTAATTGAAAAACTCTTTAGCAACAAATGTTTTGGCCTATTTTAATCTGTAAAAGATTCTTGAATTAAATTTGTATAATTATTTTTAAAATAATATTTTAATTTTGAAAACAATTTTTTTAATTTTCAATACATATCATTACATTCTCATAAGATTCAATCCAAAAATCTTATATAATTCGAAACAAATCCTAACATTTTGAAATTTATGAGTACCAAAAGTCAAAATTCTTATAGTGCTAGCGAGATTGGTTCATGAGGCTTTTTGGTCTAACCAAAGAAATCTATTACTACATTAATAAAAGTTTTAGTGTATAGCCAGCGACTAAAATTTTGAAAGGCCCCACCCTTTAAAATGAATGGCTTGTCCCCTAAAAAAATTGAATGGCTTGTTGGGCTAATAATCGACTTTTGTCAATATACCCATTTATTAGCTAAATACATATTTTTATATATAACTAATGGTTTTAGGTAAAAAAAAAAAAAAATCGTTTTATCATTGCATAACGAGTGAAATTGTAGATTCCTTTAATCAGTTCCAATCAAAGCTCAACCATAGCCAACCAAGAGCGTTCTGGCTTGGCCTAGTCTACTGGCTTGTCTTTTTAAGAATGTGATTTTCTGCTACACGTAGAATCAAATTTCTCAATTTGGCTTAATTCATAATTTTATAATAAAATTCTATTAAAGACCAAAAGTAATACCAGCTTATTTTCGCTAAACCCGTTTTATATTTTTATACTAGAAATGATCGTCCATCTGAGTTGCAGACTTTTAAACGCCGGGACTGACTGTCATTTGAGACGTTGTGTGGTGGAGCCCATGTCTTGAACAGGGCCCTAAAGGCTTACAGATAGTCAAAGAGGCCTGTAAGGCATGTGAAATTTCTGCCTCACCTTGGCTATGAATATGAACATGCCATCGTTCTCTTTCCTTCCCACTCTGCTTCTCTTCCTACTTTTTCTCAACGGTACCACCCATCTGATCTGCCATGCATCAGATTCCATCACTCCAACTCAGCCTCTCAGCGGCATGCACACCATAACCTCCAAAGGAGGCATCTTTGAGTTGGGCTTCTTCGCACCCAGCAACTCCTCCCAAAGGCATTATATCGGGATCTGGTACAAGCAAGTCTCAGAGAAAACTGTAGTTTGGGTAGCCAACAGAGAAACACCCCTCCCCAACACAGCCAATTCACTCCTAAAAATCTCAGAAGAAGGCAATCTAATCCTAGTCAGCCCCTCCAATTCCTCCATTTGGTCCACCAAATTCAGATCCACACCACCACCCTCCAATTCAACGGTCGCAGTCCTACTGGATTCTGGAAATCTCGTGCTGAGAGACATAAAAGACCCCTCGGTTGTCCTCTGGGAGAGCTTTGCCCACCCCACTCACATATTTCTGCCTGGAAGTTGGCTGGGAATCAAGAACAAGGCCGCGAGCGAGAATGCTCGCCTCACATCATGGAAGAACAAGGAGGACCCAGCGCCTGGGCCCTTCTCTGATGAGATCGACCCGAGCCCAATTAGTCAGATTGTGATGATGTGGAATGGGACAGAGAAGTACTGGAAAAGCGGAGTCTGGGATGGAGAGAAATTTGTCAATGTCCCCGAAGTGCAGTCGAACCACAATAGCTTCGTCGACAACCAAACGGCCAAATACTACACTTACTCCTTGGTTGACACCAGTCACATCATGGCTTTTGCGCACTGTATGCTTGACGTTTCAGGCCATATCAGGATACGCGTTTGGTTCGATCAAAGCAATCGATGGGAAGCACTATTTTCTATGCCCAAGTCTTTCTGTGATGTTTATGCTGCTTGCGGCACTTTCGGCATCTGCAATGATATCAATGACCCTGCTTTCTATACCTGCTTGCCTGGTTTTATACCAAAAGTTAAGAAGGATTGGGATTTAGGGGGATGGTCCGACGGGTGCATGAGACGAACCCCATTGCAGGCGGCTGAGAACAGCACGTCAAATGTTGAGACTGATGGGTTTTTGGCGCTCCATCACATGAAGCTACCTGCTGCCTCAGAATTTGTTTCTGTAGCAAGTAGTCGTGCAGCATGCAGATGGGCTTGCCTAAATAAACTATTATGCAATGCCTATGCGTTCGAGAGCGGATGTATGATATGGAACGGGGATTTGGTGAACTTAAAGCAGCTATCAGATAGGGATGTCAACAGCAAGACCCTTTTTCTACGTATCGCAGCATCGGAGGTGCGGATTTCGAAAAGCAAGAAGGGAATCATTGCAGGAATTGCTTTTGGTTCGGTCGTCGGCTTGGTTGCTGCTGTGGTTGGTGTTCTGTTGGTAATGAGGAGGTATCGAAGGCAGAGAAAGTTGGAACTGGCAGCAGCAGTAGTTAGAGGATGTTTGGTTGCTTTCACATACCGAGATTTGCAGTCTCTGACCAAGAATTTCTCAGAGAAATTAGGCGGGGGAGGTTTCGGTTCTGTTTTCAAGGGCGCTCTGCCTGATTTGACAATGGTAGCGGTAAAGAAGCTAGAAGGGGTGTGTCAAGGAGACAAGCAGTTTCGAGCAGAGGTGAACACGATCGGGACAATTCAACATGTTAATCTTATTTGCCTTCGTGGGTTCTGCTCCGACGGCAACGAGAAGCTGTTGGTCTATGACTACATGCCAAACGGGCCTTTGAGTTCCCATTTATTCGACGCAGAAAAAATGTGCTTAGATTGGTCGAGGAGGTTTCAGATTGCAATCGAAACGGCGAGAGGATTAGCCTATCTCCACGAGAAGTGCAGAGACTGCATCATACACTGCGATATCAAACCAGAAAACATTCTTCTGGATGACGGATTTAGGGTAAAGATTGCTGATTTTGGGCTGGCAAAGCTGTTTGGAAGAGATTTCAGTCATGTTCTGACGACAGCGAGGGGTACTATAGGCTATCTTGCTCCCGAATGGATTTCAGGCCTAGCAATCACGACTAAAGCTGATGTATACAGCTATGGAATGATGCTGTTTGAGATCATCTCAGGAAGGAGGAACAGGGAGGAATCAGGGCAAGGGCAAGCAGCGTTCTTCCCCACATGGGCAATCTGCAAAATGTCCGAGGGTGATGTAATGTGCCTGTTGGATAATAGATTGGAAGGAAATGCAGAAATGGAGCAGGTGAATCGAGCTTGTAGAGTGGCGGGGTGGTGTATTCAGGACCACGAGAATGAAAGGCCATCGATGGGTCAGATTATCCAAATCTTGGAGGGTCTGTTAGATGTGAGAGTCCCACCCATGCCAAGATTACTGCAAATTCTAGATGAAAATTCCAATATGATTTCCTCCTTAATGTCGTGTTCTTCTATGCCACCCGACCAAATCAAAAGCTGATCCTAGTCACCAAGCTCATGGTGTGATGATTCCTCTGTCGAAATATATTCAGTAAGATCATAGTCGTACATTCAAATATCTTCGCTTAAATATCATTTATCATCAGATTACAAATAGTGTCTTTATATTTGCGTTTCGACTTGGCTACATGTATGCGGATGTTTTTTTATAGCGCCAGTTGCGTAGTGAATACTATGCATGCCTTGATTATTGTGGAATGTTATTGTAAAAAAAAAGAAAAGAAAAAGAATCCAAATAAGCCATTAGCCTCTCTTTCTCGTTCATTGGAATTATTGTCACATTCATCGCTATTATCGGAACTAATCCATTGAACTGTGAGCACTGCGTCCACAGCACTTAGACAGTGTTCATCATTTTGAGCTGATCAGCCTTGAATTTCAATTTATAAATTCATTGGGAGGCGCAAGCATGTTTAATTACTATGGAAACTTAGGAGCTGTTTTGGTAACCGCGTGGCATGGGGTGATATGGGCCCCAATCAATAATTCATCGAATTAATAATTACATTTTTCATTTGTAACGCCCCGGCCCAACTGTCGTGGGTATTATCCGCTTTCGGCCTTAGCCCGCACGGTTTTGTCCTTTTGAGTACCCTGAATGTACCCCAAAAGGCGCCTTCATAGAGTTACCAGCGGTCTCCATTTATAGCTCAAGCTCCCTCCTTCATCCTAATCGATGTATGATGTTACATCCATCCCTCTTGGGGCTCTAGTGTCCTCGCTAGATGAGTTCCCGTTGGACACACCAGCAGTATATTGGGAGTTTGCTCTGATACCATTTGTAACGCCCCGGCCAAACTGTCGCAGTTATTGTCCGCTTTGGGACTTAGCTCACACAGTTTTGTCCTTTTGAGTACTCTAAATGTACCCCGAAAGGCGCATCGATAGAGTTACTAGCGGCCTCCACTTATAGCCCAAGCTCCCTCCTTTATCCTAACTGATGTGGGATGTTACATCATTCCTACTTTTATATTTCAATTATTTTTTCCGACAAATTATCTCTATTAAATATATTTATTTCAACTTTACTTCTGTCATTTTCTATCAATTACACAAATTTTAAAATATTTCATTTCTCACTTTCCAAATCATCCCACGATTTATACAAAATTTAAATTAATAAACATCCCCTTTTTAACTCCAAGTAATGATTATAAAACAATTTATGGGGTCACTATCATATTCATAGCAAAACTAATTAATTTTCTTCAAGTTTATTTGCAGGTTAGACCCTCTAAGGATGCATATTTATATTTTAACCCAAAAGTTTGTACATTTGCATTTATAAGTTCTGCTCATTTGTTGTATTGTACACTTCTCTGTTTATTAACGGTTACTAAAAGGCAAACTCTTTTTCACATGACATTGCAAACTTATAGGAATTAACAAACTTCAGCATCTAATTTGCAATTAACAAACTGAGAAAGTCTAAAATGGAAAAAAATAATGAACCAAATAATAAAAAACTTTAAAATATTAAAAATTAATTTTGAAAATTTTCTCATATTCGATGATCAAATTTGATGCCTTTCAAAATTTGAAAAGTCTTACTATATAAAATTATTAGAAAATTTAATTTTCTTGGAGTATAAAGGAAAATAAAAGAAATTTTATTTAAAATAAAAAATTTTAATTTTTAAAACGTTTTCGATATTAAACACAAATTTGTTACCTATCAAGCTCTACAAATTACCTCAATAATTAATATTAAAGTTTATTTTTATATTGTAAACAAAAATTCAAAACTATATTGTAAAAATTGTATAGTTATATAGTTTTACAATTTTTTCACTATCCTTTTATATTATAAAAATTAATTTTAGTATTATTTGTATGAGAATTTGTAAAACTTGATTATTTGGAAAACAATAAATTCAATTATTTTATCTGAGGAATATTTGTAAAAGATAAATTTTATTAATTAACAAAATTTCAATTCGATCAGATTAATATATTTAATTTAATAAAATTTCAAAAATATTTTGTATTGAAGATATTCTCTTTTATTTTTATTTTATAATACAAGAATATTAATTTGCAAAAAATTATTTATTGTGAAAATTTAGGTTTTCTGCATTTTAAACCTTTTAAGTATACATATTTGTTTTTTAAACTTCGAGATTTAAATTATTTGCTTTTTAAATTTGTAAGTTTGCTGTTGTTACTTTTTAAACTCTGCTGGTTTCCAAAAAAATAATAATAATAATAAGAGAACTGCCATTAATCTTAATGAAATGACTAAAATATCCCTTTGGGAGGTTCCGGCCATCATCTTCCCCAAATGGTTGTCCTTGGAAGCAACCTGCTAATATTTAAGCGCTACGGAGGGAAAAAAACCAGCAGCCACAAAATTCAATTGCAAGCTGTCCACCACCCCTCTTTTACAGCATCGACAGCTCGTTGATAAAAAAAATCTAGGCCTCTTTCTTCTTTAAATTCAGTGATCGTGAGAACGACCGATCCCATGAGCCACAAAATTCAGTTTCTGCCATCTCAAGCTCCACCATGAATTTGATTGCTGCCCTCCGAAGCTCAACACTGGCAGACATTAAATTGGTGCCATTTTTAATTCCCATGAGCGTATTCATCTCCTTCGGCAACATCAATCAGCAACTGTTGTTCCCCCGGCTTCCTCCCTCGACTTATCCTCTTCAACCTCACAGCCTCCACTCCTAAACCCTTCCACCTAAAAAGGCAGCACCGCCTTCCTTAACCCTTCCACCTAAAAATTTCCAGGCAGCCTCCACTCTCCTTCAGGGCGTGTGGAACGTGAGTTGAGGGTGTGTGCAAGTGTGTGAGTGAGGTAGGTAGAGCTTAGCGAGAGTCTTTTGTTGTTAGCAATACGTGAGTAAGGTTGATATGAGCTGTGAGTTAAGTGAAGAGAGTAGGGGTATGGTGTGGAAAATATTAGTGTTGTAAAATTGGGAGCTTACGAGTCTGAGGAAGGTGTTAAAATTATTTTAGGTGTAATATTTTTGTTGTAATATTTCATAAATAAATTATTTTTAAAGCATCATTTTCTCAACAAGTGATATCAGAGCCAAAGGTCGGGGACCGTGGTTCATGGAGGCTACGCCAACTAGAAAAGTATGGGGAGATTTTGCACGTGCGTAGTCTGGGATTGTGAAGTCAATTGGTTTGGGACCAAGCTTACTGGGAATAGTGTTGAGTATACCAAGTCACGATGACGAATATTTCTACCTCGGTGAGCACTATTAAGAAGTTAAATTATAACAACTATAATACTTATGTTTGCGTTGTAGTTTTATCTGCTTGGTCAAGATCTGTGGGATATAATTGGTGGCAATAGTAATGCTCTTACCACAAATGATAAAAATTTGAAAAGGTGAAAGGTAAAAGCTGGCAAAGTCATGTATGTGCTAGCAGTAACTATTGAGGATGAGTTGCTGTAGAAAGTTAAAGATGCTGAAATACCCAAGGAGGTGTGGGACACCCTCGCAGCACTGTACACAAGGAAAAATGCTACAAAGCTGCAGCAGTTGGAAAATGAGTTGTTATTTGTCTCACAATAAAATATGACAGTGAGTGAATATTTCTCCAAAGTTACATTTCTTTTCGGAGAAATTTCAAAGTTAAACCCAGAAAATTCGATCTCTAGATATGGATGAGGAGGAATATCATCAATGGTTTAAAGCCAAAGTACCATAGGATTATCATTGTTACTTGTTGATAGGCTAAAGAATCAACTTTAACCGAGTTGAAAAATATTTTTGCTAACCAAAAAGCTTTGGACAAGCAAATGTTTAAAGTTGCACTAAAGGAGAAGGAAAATGCTCTCTTTAGTAAAAAGAGAATTCAAAAGCAAAGATCGAGGAGCTATAAGACCAAATGGAGGCAAAACAAAAAAAGAAGAGGGAGGTTAGCAAAGGAAGCAGCAAGGGCGGAGCTTGCAGCAAGGGGGAGCCCGTCAAGGTGGTAACAAAGAAGAAAAGAGGTTCCAACAACAAAAGGACTAATGTTATAACTATGGCAAAATAGGCCACTTCACTAGAGATTGCTAGTTCAAGCGGGCAGAGGGTAATGCTGCAACCTCTACCCATAATGAAGAAGAATGAGATCTTCAAGCATTTATAGTAGTCAAAGAACCTCAAGAGATAGCGGCCTCCTACATTACCAAGATAGAAGAGGAGTTGACTCTCATATCAATAAGTGAAAATTTAATCAACTATAATGATGATTGGATTATCGATTCTGACTGTTTCAATTATATGATAGGAGACTATAAGAAGCTGACTAATACAAAGGAAGAAGAGTAATCATGACAGCAAATAACCTCAGACTGTCCATCACTTACATTGGCAAGACATTGATTACTCCTCGGTTCAGCTCACAAAAGGTATAATTGGAAAATGTATTCAATGTGCTAGGTGTTAAAAAAAATCTATTGTCTGTTTCACAATGCACTGCTTCTGGGAATTATGCGGTATCGGCCTAAATAATGTGAAAGTATATCCACAATTGAAGATAACAAATTAGCAGATCATGTAAGGGCATCGGCTTGAGTTTGTTTATGTAATATCTGCAAAGACAGCACATTTAGACAGGATGGAATATCGATAAAATCTAAGTAAGATGAATTTAACAGACAAACTAGGGAAAATCTTATGTCTTTGTTGATTTATGATGTTCAAATTGTCATGCGTATATTACAACATCTTGATGGAATACCAAGTTGCAAGTAGTAATTTTTTTATAGGTATTATATTACAATAATTGCACGTACTAAAAAACTTGGCAGTGTAATAATCTGAATATAATTAAACCCCCAATTGGAAAATTTTATTTTTAGGCTAACATAATAAATTAATGATCATGACTATTTTTAGTGATAGTGGACGTCATTTTTTTAAGCAATTCATAAATCATGATCCATGTCTGCTCTATTTTTTTATGAGACATATCCGTCGTATTTTGGTTGTTGCTTTTTTTTTTTTTTTTTGAAAATAAATGTTTACATTAACTTAGAGAGATCGTTGTACAATGCACCGGTAATACAACCTGAGGGGTTGTCTCTCCGTACAAACTCAAACTCGACAGACATTGCGTGTTTTGCTAGGTAATGAGCTAGTTGGTTGCCTTCCCTCAACACATGTTGGTATTTTATATCCACACCATCTTTGTGGATATTTTGGTCGTTCTTAGATGTAGATTTTTTTCGCAAAAAAATTTAAAAAATTATAAAATCTATTTGATAAGATATAGTATGGATGATTTGATGTATATACAAGCATAACGTTGTAATCTTTTTCATTTTTAAAATTATGCAATCTTTTTCATTTTTAAAATTTTGATCCTTAATAGATTATGTACATGTGTCACATTTGATCAAATATATATATATATATATATATATATATTCATGTATAAATTATGAAAAATACTTACATTTATTTACATGTGCAATAGAACGTAATAATATTTTATAAAACCATTTATCCAAATAGTATTGATATTTTAGATAATTTAGATGTCAAAAACTACTTTAAAATTAATATTTTAGTGTTGAATTATTTTATTATATTGATTTTTCACATTTATATATATGAATCATATACTGCGAAATTTTAAAAATAAAAGGATTTCAAAATACTATAAATAATACTAAATATAGTAGACGAAGTGTATTTTTTATTAATTAATAAAATTTTAAAAATGAGTAATGTTACACAGAAAAAGGTTTCATAAACGCGGAAACGTTTAACATATGGCCATGAAAAATGTGGCTACTCATGCATCGATAATATTGTAGTTCTCGTCTTGAAAAATGAATAAATAGTGTCGGTCTCGAACGCCAGCTGTAGGTACGGATTATGCGACGAACGAAACTGAAATGACTGTGGATGCGACAGTTCAATAAATTTTCGACGGGGTAAAATTGAGAGGCTAGAATAGGGATTTGGTTGTATGCTCTCTCGAGCATGTAGCGCAGGCGTATACACTTATTTATTTTTATTTTTTTTAGAAAATTTTTCATAAAATTGTTAGCCCAAGTGTATTTAATTTTTGGGTAAATATTTACCATTTTTGAAGTATTTTAGATATTTATTTTTGATTTTTGAAAATCAGTAGCATTTTAGGTAATTTTAAATTACGAAAACGCCACTGATTTTCAAAAATTAAAAATAAATATCTAAAAATCTCTAAAAATGGTAAAAATTGATACATATGTTAAATACACATGGGCTAACAATTTTATGAAATTTTTTCAAAAAAAATAAAAAAAAAGTAGGTGTACGCACCTGGGAGCATATAACCACAGTCCTTAGAATAGAGTGCACCTGGGTGTTAGGTCCACTTAACTTCGGCGTTTCTGGGTGTAAAAATTTATTTTTTATATTTTAAATTTTTTTTGATACAACTGTTAATTTAGATGTATTTAACATTTATATTGATTTTATTATTTTTGAAGACTTTTAGATATTTATTTTTGATTTTTTAAAATCATTGGCATTTTCATAATTAATGAATTACAAAATACCGCTGATTTTAAAAAATAAAAATAAATATCTAAAAGTCTCCAAAAATGATAAAAATTGATTTAATATTAGATACACTTAGATTAATAGTTATATAAAAAATTTCAAAAAAATAAAAAAGTTAAAAAACACTTGGGTGCATTTATAATGCTATAAATGCAATAAAAATGCAAATTTATAACGTTAAAAAACAAATACATAGACCTTGAGGTTTGAAAAGAAAATATGCAAACTTAGAGGGTCTAAAATGCAAAAAAAAATCGTGAAAATTTATAAGACATTAACGTTAATTGCTTAAAATAATATTTTAAAATAAAAATTTTGATATTTTAAAGTATTTTGACCTTTCTTATTATATTTTAACTTGTGTCTTTTACATTTTAAATTTTGTAACTCTGTTAATTGAAAATTAGACTATAACATTTTCATTTTTGCATATTAAACCATATACTTTGCCTATTTTGCAAGATAAACTCTGTTGTTAGTAATAAGCAGTTAACAAATACTTATAAAGTCTAAAATAAAAATACACAAACTCCAGAGCCTAAGATATAATTAATTCACATACTTAGAAAGTTTGAAATGTGTAAATTCCATTTTCTTATTGATCATCTAAATATCTGATTTCGATAATAATATTTTAAAATGAATGCATTCATTAAATTATGGTGAAGTCAAAATGGAAAGTGATTCTCTAAATAAAGAAATTTGATTTAAATTGTTTTATCAACATGCCATTTTCCTAATTTTTTTTTTAACGAGAAATGGTTGTTCATTGCTAAAGACAAAAAAGAAAAGACTAAATATAATTGGTTTACAATGATGCTTGGTGGACTGCCGCACCAAGATCGAAATACAACATACATTAAAGCTACAACACTAGCAAGGTGATACGCCACCGAGTTTTCAGGTGGCGAAACATGGAGGAATTTAATGGATTGGAGAGTAGAAGCTTTGGACTAGATATCTTGAACAAGAACGCCCATTAACGACAAATCTAGACAATCTTTATTAAGGAAACTTATGAGAACCGGGGAGTCATTCTCAAGTTCTAACTATAGAAGATTCATTTTCAAACCGCACAGCAGTCCACAAAAGAAAGCCTTCGCCTCCGTAGTGAGAGAAACAGTTATCCTTTTTATTTTTTCAACATCTAGTAACGGAAAAAGCCCTGTAAGAATCTTTAATCAATACCTCAATGCCCATGCAACTTCCCTTCTAATTCCTGCAACCATCTACATTTATTTTGTAGCTTCCAACCCTTGGTTTCACCCAATGAGATTGCAGCACTTTATGGTGAAGACCTAAGACAGCTAACACATTTGCTGGAATGAAATCATCCCTGTATACCCTGTATCATTGTAAAAATTTTGGGGGGAACCTCGATTCTCTTACCTGATTTCTAAGGACCATAATCTTCGGCTTAGTAACAAAAACAAGCTTAGTGGTTTCTCATCCCTTTAAGCCACCAATTGCCTGAGAATACACTTAATTACACATATGAGAATCCAAACATTCCTGCTTAGGATCAGCAAGCGTTTAAACTCTTTCACAAATCGCAGAAGACGAGCAGGTGCTAAGAATCATCAGTTGAGACTTTGCAAAAGTCACTGTTGGGATTCACATTGTTTCCCCTTCTTATCAGGTTGTTTTTTGTGAGTAAGGCATATTTGAAGAGTCTCCATCCGAATACTCTAAGCTTGCTCTAGAGATGTCCTTTCTGGATCTTCTTGTATAGGAATTTCTCTTGGCCTTCAAAGCTCACTGTCTTCTCATCCTGTTACTTGCAAGATAACGATGGTTAGCTATTATCAGCTTGTAGGCTGATTTAACTCTGAATTCTTTGTTGAAAAGTTGGGTGCTCTTAAAAATAAAAATTGCTTAAAAAAATAATAATACAACAAAAATAATACACTCAAAATAATTTGGACACTTTATAGGCTCCTACCCTTAATACTAGCACTACCCATACAAATATTCCCTTCCTCACAATCACTCCAACTCACATAAAAATCACCCACAAATTTACACACACCCTTCGCTCCTTCGTCGCTCACCTGCTACTCGTCACTCACTGCATTACGATTTGAAGGAGGGTTGCCCCTTTATATATAGCCGAGCATCGACAAGTGGTAGCATGCGAGGCGGCGACTTTTCTGATTTTGCGTTCGGCGCCGTCATGAATATAATATTTCATTCGGCGCCTGTTCTTTACTCCTCTGTCCTTTTGTTTTTTTTATTTTTTATTTTTTTATTCGGCGACGTTTTGTTTATTCGGTGCTGACTTTTTAATTCTCCCCCTCAGCACCGACTTTCTTCTTTTCCTCCAGTCTGTTTATCACCCCAATTTGACTTCTGAATTTTTCAAACTTTGCTCTAGTTAGCCCCTTAGTAAATATGTCTGCAACTTGAGCTTCTGTGTTGGTGTGTTTCATCTTTATTTCTCCGTCTAGCATTTTTTCTCATATAAAGTGATAGTGTACTTCAACATGCTTGGTTCTGGCATGGAATACTGGATTCTCTGCTAGGCGCATAACTGACTCATTGTCGCAGTATAGGGGCACTGAATAATCAGCAAACTGATGTAAATCTTTCATAAGCTGCATCAGCCACTTAGTTTCCTGTGCTGCCATAGCCGCTGCTCTATACTCTGCTTCAGTAGTTGATAGAGATACAGTTGGCTGTCTCTTGCTGCACCAAGAGACTGCCGCTGATCAGAGATCAAATATATATCCAGTGGTTGATCTCATCGTGTCATGGTCTCCAGCATAATCAGCATCATAGTACCCTGCTAATTCGCATATTGCATTCTTCTTATATAAAAGACCAAGATTCACAGTTCCTTTTACATACCTTAACATGCGTCGAACTGCATTCAGATGCGGCTTCCTTGGTTTCTCCATATAGCGACTTGCTATGCTGACAGCGAATGCTATATCTGGTCGTGTAAGAGTTAGGTAGATTAAACTACCCACTAGCTGCTGATACATCGTTGAGTCTACTAACTCTTGACCTTCTAGTGAGCATAGCTTGGTATTGGGCTCTATAGGTATAGATATGGACTTACAATTAAGCAGCCCATACTTCTTTAGTAAGTCTTGAGCATATTTTTGCTGACATAGGAAAATTTCTTCTTTTGTATGCTCAACTTCTAGCCCAAGAAAATGTTTCAATTCTCCAATGTCTTTCATCAGAAAATGAACTGAGAGATTGGCCTTGGTTTGATTGATCTCTCTTTCATCATCACCGGTAATTATTAGATCATCCACATATACTAACACTATTGCTAGCTTTCCATTTTTATTTTTCACAAATAGACTAGAGTCAGCTGGTGCAACAGAATACCCACTTTGAAGTAAGAATTCAGCAATCTTACCATACCAGGCTCTCGGCGCCTACTTTAGCCCATATAAAGCCTTTTTCAGCTTGCAGACGTATTCTGGATGGGTTGTGCTCTCGAACTCTTTGGGCTGCATCATATATATTTCTCGATCTAGTTCGCTATGCAGAAATGCATTCTTGACATCCATTTTCTAGAGCTTCCATGACTTGCTAACTGCAAGTGCCAGTAATACTTGAACTGTTGTAATATTTACCACTGGGCTAAATGTTTCATCGTAATCTAGCCCATACTTTTGAGAAAACCCACGTGCTACCAGCTGAGCTTTATATCTTTCGACTGATCCATCGAGCCGTAACTTTAATTTGTACACCCATTTGCATGATATGGGTTGCACATCTCTCGGTTTTGGTACCAGGTCTCATGTCTCGTTTTGCTTTAAGGCTTGAATTTCTTCTTCCATAGCCTTCCTCCAGTTTAGACTATGGGATGCTTCCTCGTACGTGACCGATTCCGCTTCTTCAGTTGATTCGAGCACTGCTGCATTAGCATATTTTGGATTTGGCTTCCGTTGTCTATTGGATCACCGTGAAGCAGGTCTTGCTTTTTCTTGCTCATCGAACTCTTCAATCTGGCTCGGTCTTTCTTCTTATATACTCCTGTGATGCACCCCTGTTTGTCATGGATTATCTGATTTTTCTAGTGATTTGGACTCCTCTCTACTTACTTCTTATATACTCCTGTGATGCACCCCTGTTTGTCATGGATTATCTGATTTTTCTAGTGATTTGGACTCCTCTCTACTTAGTGAGAGCTCGTCCTCCTCAATTGGCTCCTCTGTTGATTGAGTTTGACTTGACTCGATTTGCTCCTGCAGTCTTTCTTTTAACTGTTCTTCTATTTCATTAGAGTCAGGTAATAAGACTGCCCGTGGTGACCACCAAGATGATGCCTCATCGAAAATTACATGTCGTGAGACATAGCATCGGCCTGTGGTTGGATCACAACATCTCCAACCTTTTCTTTGGCTATCATAGCCAACAAATATATAGCGAATAACCTTTTTGTCGAACTTACTTCGGAGGTGGTCAGGAAAAAATACATAACCGACGCATCCAAACACACGGAAATGACTTACCGCTGGTTTGGTGCTCCGCAATTTCTCAAAAGGAGAAATATACCCAAGTCTAGGTTGAGGAAGCCTATTTATGACATGGGTAGCAGTCTTCATGCATTCAGCCCAAAATTTAGGTGACACATTCTTGGCATGCAGCATACTTCTGCATATTTCTGCCAAGTGTCAATTTTTTCTTTCTGTCACTCCATTCTGTTGTGGCGTGTTTGGGCAAGTCAGCTGTCGGCGTATCCTACACTTTTGTAGATACTCTGAAAATTCAGCTGACGTATACTCTCCCCCATTGTCTGTGCGTAGGCATCGTATTTTTTGGCCTACTTCACTTTCCACTTTTTGCTTAAATTCTTTGAATTTAGTGAACGCCTCAGATTTTTCTTTCATAAAATCAACCCAGACGTACCTTGAATAGTCATCGATGAAGGTTATCATGTACTGGTAGCCGCTAATGGATGACTGCTTCACTCATCCAAATACGTCTTAGTGTACTATCTCGAGAGGCACCTTGGTCTGAAATTTTGACTTCTCATACGGTAGTTGATGTGCCTTTCCGAATTGACATCCGGCACATACCGTATCTTCTTGAACTTCTAGTTGGGGAAGGCCTCTGAGCATAGACTTCTTCATCATCTGCTTCAGCTTATGATAACTTACATGTCCCAGCCGCGCGTGTCATAAATCTGCAGTTTTATTCCTCCTTGTCTTGTCTACGTATGTTGTCTGTGCAGACATCACATAGACAGACTCAAGCCGATGCCCCTTCATGATCAGCTCATTTGTTATTTTTAATTTAGGATATACCCTTACATCATTTGGGCCGAATACCACATAATTTCCAAAAGTGGTGAGTTGTGAGACAGATAATAAGTTTTTCTTCATACTTGGTACATGCAACACATTTTCCAGTTGTACCTTCTGTGAGCTTAACCGAGAGGTAAACATAGTCTTGCCGATATGGGTGATGGGCAGCTTCGAGTTGTTAGCCGTTATGACTACTCGTCCTCCTTTATACTTAGACGTGCTGGTCAGCTTCTCATAGTCTCCTGTAATGTGATTGGAACATCCAGAATTGACAATTCAATCATCATTATAGTTGATTAATTTTTTACTTACTGATATGAGAGCCGACTCCTCTTCTGTCTTGATAATGCAGGGTGCCACCATTTCTTGGAGTTCTTCTATTGCAAGGGATACTTGGAGATCCCATTCTTCTTCATTATGGATAGAAGTCGCTGCATTTCTTTCTGCTCGCTTGAACCAGTAGTCTCTAGCCAAGTGGCCTCTTTTGCCACAGTTGTAGCACTGGTCCTTCTGCCGTCGGGATCTGTTTTCTCTTTTGTCGACACTTTGACGAGCTCCCCCTTGTTGTAAGCTTTGTCCTTGCTGCCTCCTTTGCCAGCTGCCCTCTTGCTTTCTTGTGTTGCCTCCATTTGGCCTCGCAGCTATTCGATCTGTGCTTTGGAATTCTCTCTTTTTACTAAAGAGAGCATTCTCTTCATCTTTTAGTGAAACTTTAGATATTTGCTTGTCTAAAGCTTCTTGGTTGGCCAATATATTTTCCAACTCAAATAGAGTTGGTTCTTTGGCCCATCCACGAGTAGCAATGATAATACCGTGGTATTATGGCTTTAAGCCATGGATGATAATCCTTCTCATCCTAGTCTCAGAGATCGAATTTTCTGGGTCTAATTTTGAAATTTCTCCACAAAGAAATTTAACTTTGGAGAAATATTCACTTACCGTCATATTTTGCTGCAAAATGGATAACAACTCATTTTCCAACTGTTAAAGCTTTGCATCATTTTTCCTCATGTATAGTGCTGCGAGGGTGTCCCATGCCTCCTTGGGTGTTTTAGCATCCTTAATCTTCTGCAGTAACTCATCTTCAATAGTTATTGCTAGCACGTACATGGCTTTGCCAGCTTTTATCTTCTATCTCTTCAATTCGTCGTCATCTGTGGGTGACGCAGTATTATTGCTGCCAACTATATCCCACAGATCTTGACCAAATAGATAAAACTGCATACGCAAACACCAAGTATTATAGTTATTATAATTTAGCTTCTTAATGGAACTTACCGAGGTAGAAATATCCGCCATCGTGACTTGGTATGCCCAACACTTTTCCAAGTAAGCTTGGTCCTAGACCAATCGGCTTCACAGTCCCAGACTGCGCCCATGCAGAATCTCCTTATATTTTGTCTAGCTGATGTAGCCTTTACGAACCACGGTCCCTGACCCTTGGCTTTGATACCACTTGTTGAAAAGTTGGATGCTCTTAAAAATAAGAATTGTTTAAAAAAATAATAATACAACAAAAATAATACACCCAAAATAATTTGGACACTTTATAGGCTCCTACCCTTAATACTAGCACTACCCATACAAATATTCCCTTCCTCAAAATCACTCCAACTCACATAAAAATTACCCACAAATTTACACACACCCTTCGCTCCTTCGTCGCTCACCTGCTGCTCGTCACTCACTGCATTACGATTCGAAGGAGGGTTGCCCCTTTATATATAGCCGAGCATCGACAAGTGGTAGCATGCGAGGCGGAGGCTTTTCTCATTCTGCGTTCAGCGCCGTCATGAATATAATATTTCATTCGGCGCCTGTTCTTTACTCCTCTGTCCTTTTGTTTTTTTATTTTATTTTTATTTTTTTTATTCGACGCCGTTTTTTATACGACGCCGTTTTGTTTATTCGGTGCTAACTTTTTATTCTTCATCTAACCAAAACCATCAATCGTTTGAATTAGTCGCTAGAAAAGGGATTAGCTGCATGGTGTTCCAACCTTCTTCACTAGTTGCCGCCAGGATTCTCTCTCTATCTCATAACTTATTGGTGCAATCTATGAATTTACCTATCCTGTCCTCCAGAGAGATATAATTATGAAGGGGTCAGCTGGCCTAATTACTTTCTTAGTCTACTTGACATGAACAAAACTGATCATCTACCCATTCCCAATCTGCCATTTGTCGCCCGCCATAATAACTAAAATGTATTCCATGTGCACAAGTCCCTAGCACCCTCCTTAACTCCCAAATGGTTCCCTGCTGAAAGTATTTTGCCTTTAAAACCTTAAAACATAAGGACTTTGTTAGGCGTGTCTTGTATTCTACGTAGTTTAGTTGAGTGAGTTTTAGATTGTGTATCTTACGTATTGTAATTGTGCATGATTGGAATTGTGTAAGTTTGGTGTAAGAGCCTAAAAGAGTTCTATTTATATGGGTATCGGTGGGGGATTCGGTGGAACTTTGAAGTGTCCCATTGAGATATGAAAGATAAAGTTATCAGAGTGTTCTTGTTTGAGTTGTGTAAGTCATCCAGAGAATATGTGAGGTATTCCTATGTGTGTCTTTGTAACATGTTTATTGGTGTTTTCTTATCTTTGATCTTATTATTGTTTCTTGGATCCTATTTTATTTTTGTGTGCTCGTGCTGTGATTCAGCACGTTTCCTAACAACTAGCATCAAAGCCTAGGATGCAACAACTTTTCCCAAGAGTGGGATGGAGAAATCCAATCTAAAGCTCGATACCCCTTTTGTTTCAAACTGCCAGCCCCATTGTCGGCCATCCACTGATAAAAACTCATCTGCTTCCACTATTAGTGTCGCCTCTTGCCAATGTTTTGCCCAGATCTAGCCATCTCCACCACCATCAGCAGATGCTTGTTGTTGTTATCCCCTGTCTCCTAGTCACACGGCTCTACTCTCACTTTGTTTGGCACCTCCGCTATTGCCGCCTTTGTCAACCAGGCAAAAAGCCCATTAGAATCGTCATGATGGTAAAACCCATCTCACTAGATTAAGAGAGATTTGCTAAATGCCCAAGCTGCTTTGATACTAGTTTGTCAACCCAAAATCTAACCTGACAGGCGAGACATTCACACACACTTTAACTGCACGCTCGGCCCCTTCCATAACCAATGTGGGATAACTTAATAGACTCCATATTGACCAGAAAGCACCAAAATTTCTTTGCCAAAATTGCATCATTGAAAGCTAGTGTTTCCTTAAACCCCATTCCTTCACTTGCTTTAGAGTTGAATATCTTCTTCTATGCAATCAATTGATTTTTCTTTTCCTCCCATTTTCACCCACCAAAATTTATTGATCAACCCATTTATCTCATTGCAAAAATTCTTTAGGAGGAGGAAGAGACTTATTGCGTAACGTGGTATTGCCTGAGCAACCATCTCAATCAAGTTTTTTGTTTTTTTGCTTGAAGATAGAAATTTTTCTTTCTAACTTTGAATTTTGTTCTAGATTGTTCATTTAGGCCTTTGTAAACTATCTTTTTTTAATCTTCCCAACTAGGCTGGAAGCTCAAGATATTTATTAATTTTGTTCTCCCTAGCCCCCATCTATCTTTGAATGGCATCCATCATTGTAACCTTGGTGTTCGCACTAAAAAATAAAGATGTCTTATCGATATTAACCATCTAACTTGAGCTATCTCGATATATTTTAAGGTGTTCAATAATTTCGAGATTTCTTAATGGCATACCTTCAACAAAAGTAAGGAATTATTGGTGAAAAATAAGTGAGAAATTTGAGGGGAATAGGGGATAAACCCTCCTTTTCTAAACTAATCTTTTCAAAGTTGATAACCTCCTTTTCTAAACCAAATTGCTTAAAAATAGTGATAAACCCTTAGCACACGTAAGGAACAAATAAGGGAAGAGAGGACTCCCTTGTCTCAGTCGCTTACAAGGATAAAAGGGAGGAGTCATATGCCTAATAGATAGAGCATAAATAGCTCCAAATCCACCCAATCCAAACTTCGCTAAAATTCATTCTATAGAGCATCTCACATAGGAAACTCTACTTTATTCTATTGCATGCCTTAGACATGTCAAGCTTCACAACTATGTCCTCCCTTAGGCTTGTTTTCTCTTGCTCAAATGGTGGATATTCTTGTAAGCAAGTAGCATGTTATATATGAGAAAACCTTGGATGAATGTGTTATGTTATTTGGAGATAATGTGGTGGAGGTAGCTCTTTAGTCTATTGACTAAGATTTTTGCCATGATTTTGTAGACTGCATTATACAAGCCAATGGATCTAAAATCTCTTAACCTGCTATAATGCCTCGCTGGCCCAAAAAATGATCTTAGGCCTATGGTTTGTGGATCTCATAGTTAAGGGTGTAACTTGGGTCAAGTTCAGCCTGAATTCGACCCGTCAAATTCGAATTCTAATGATATTAGAACATACTTTTTTTTTACAATCTGAGCTCGAAGAACCCAAACTTGAGGAACTTAATTTATAAATATGAAGGGTTAGGATTTAAGTGAACTTGAGCCCATTTTTTGTTTTATATTTATTATAAAATATATTATATACATAACATCTAAATAATATTTCTTTATATTTTGTATATTTATGTTAATATATATTTATATTCGAATATATGTTTAGCATATTGTAATTATAATATAAATAATGTATATTATTTTCATTAATATTTATCTTTCATTTATGTCATTTACTTTTATGTCCATTAATTTTCTTCCTTTATCTTGTTTTTAATGTTAAATTTTCTTCTAAAAATATTCTTTATATTGCTATATGTTTTAAAAATCCATATTTGACTAGAAATTATTATGTTTATTTACATAAGTTGTTGTTATTATATATTTATATGAAATTCTAAACTTATCATGCCTACATAAAATGTAGATAGGCTAACCTAAATTCTAGCCAAAAACTCAACCTGAACCCAATTATCAAAAATAGCGTTAAGGTTTAGGTTTTACAAATAAAATTAGGATTAATATTTTATAATCAGGGTTAGGATTAGGATAGCGGTGAACTAAAGTTTTATGAGCTTGAGTTGCACTCTTGCTTATAGTATGAAATTGTCCGTTCTAGCCTGATAGCTCAACCATACAATTCTAAAATTCGTCAAGCTATGTTTCAAGTTTAGACCCATTTATAAACCCTTGGGATTGTCTTCCCTTTTCAAAATGGGATTCAGAATGCCTCGCTAGCCCAAAAATAATGATCCTAGGCATATGAGTTGTGGTTATCATAGTGTAATATGTTCCGCTTTGGCTTGACAACTTAGCTGCATATTTTTAAAATGTATCATACTATGTTTCAAGCTTAGACCCACTTATATATTCTTAGGAACTCTCTCTCCTTTTTAATGTAGGATTCAGTTCTAGGCTACTACATCTGCTTCCCCAAATTTACATAATACGAGCACAATTGTGATTGTATTAATTTGTGCGTATCTATCTTTCTTGTAGTTCATGGACACCATCCTCCAAAAAGGCTTTACATAACATGAAAACATCTTAACCAACAATATTCTAATATTTTTGAAAGAGCTGCAGACACTCCTCAAGTCTTGGGGCTTTTGTAGGATTTCGTCTCTTTGGTAAACTTGAACACTTCCTCCATAGACAATGTGTAATGTATAGACCTAGAAAAATGATTTTGGAATCATGGGCTATGAGTTTTATAGTATGATATTGTCCACTTTAACCTTGCAGCTTAGTTACACAATTTTAAAATGTATCATATCATGTTTAAGTTTAGACTCGCTTATAAACTCCTAGGAATTCTCTTTCTTTTTGGATGTGGGATTCAATTCTAAGCTGTTATAAGTCCATTAGCTTCCGCCTAATTTATTATCAAACCACAACTTAATTCAACTGTGAGCCTTTACTCATATCTATTAAAGGGGGTCGACTCTGATATAATTTGTAATGCATAAACTTAGAAAAATTATCCTAGGCTTGTGGCCAGGGGCCTTATAATGTGATATTATTTGCTTTGGCCTAGTAGCTTAATTGCAAGATTTTAAAATGTGTCATATCATGTTGAAGCTTAAACCCACTTATAAACCTTCAACGACTCTCTTTCCTTTTGATGTGAGATTTGATTTTAGGCTAGTATAAACTCTCCAACTTCTGCTTGGTTTATCCTTGAACCAGAACTCAACTTAATTTTGGGCCTTAAATCCATATAAACTCTATACGGTCACTCAGGTCAACCACTTAGTCAACTCTTTAACCAAATCTACCTGAGGGACTTTGTCCTAATATCATTTATAATGCATAGATCTAGAAAAAATGCTAAACTTGTTGGTTATGAGCTTTACAATGTAATATTTTCTGCTCTGGCTTGATAGCTTAACTATATGATTTTAAATTATGTTGTATTATGTTTAAGCTTAAATCCACTATTAAACCTCCAAGAACTTTCTTCATTTTTCATTGTGAGACTTAATTCTAAACTGTCATACAAAGGCTAAATAAGGTTCTTCCTTTCCGTGGCAAGAATTTTCCTCCAAGAGAAGCCTAAAATCCTCTCAAATTTTGTCAGGCTAAAGCTGGTGAAAAGATCTTGAAAATAGTCCAAGGCCACTCTTTCCATCCCTCTTTATCCACAGATCCATCTACAACTCGGGCCTTAGAGTCCAACAATTGTGTTATTTCCCTTCTATTTGAGGTCACTCACTACAAGAAGGTAACATTTTTGTTGAGAATAAAGAAAAGCGTTATTTATGTTTGTTTCCCATTTTTGGTGACTTTGCAGTTTTACTCTTAATTATTGATTTTCCAAAAAAGTATTTACTTATGAAGTTTATTTACAAAAATATTTTTTTACAAATGAAATTCACTAGGTCTTTCGCTTTAACTTTCGAATCTTTAACATAAGTATGGATAAAATCTGAGAATGCTATTACATGAAATTAATCTTGTCCACATGGTCATGAAATCTAGTCAAACATTGCTGAGAAGAGTATTTTTACATAGCCAATTGTTATAGAGTGAAAGTTACGAAATCAAAAAGATGGAGAGGCAAATGCACGTAAATATTTTGAAATAAATTTTAATTATATTAAATGAAACATTAGTTCATAAAAGGTGAGGGTTTAGATTTTATAAAATCATATTAATAGCCGCAAAATAAGCATTTTTTCCTTTACGTAAAGTGAAAAATGTTTCCTCCCCATATCAATCAGCTTTAAGGATACAAAGGCCATAACAACCAAAAAGAAGATAGAAAAGCCATGAGTGCAGATTGTGTCGTGTGGACCTACGACTTGTCCTTAATTTTTTTTACCCTATGTTTAGGCTAATATTTTCGTAACCTAGGATAGGAATAAATTGAAAAAAGAATTGAGTTTAAATTTTTAACTTAAATTCAAAAATAAGATCAAGGTGTGTCCACCATATCCTGACGTAAATAGACCTCAACCTACTTTGCATTCATTTATTTAAAAATATAAAATATCTTACCATAGTGGTAGTGCCCCGGTGGTACGTGCCGCTGCCACTTATTTGGCATGTGTGGGTTCGACACTCGCTGCCTGCGAGTGATACATGCATTGTCTCCCCGTCAAGAGTGGGGGTTTTGTACTCCCCCCCTGAGATGTAGGTATTTTAGAAAGATTCTCGTATGAGGATTGTGAAAAGGTTTAATTGTAATATCAGCTGTCATAGTTTATAAAAAATATATAATATTTTTTTTAATCTTACTTTCATTTTCTTTCAAAAACTTCTCATTATTTACAATTAACTATAATTTAATGGTTAAAACTACATCTTGTAATAGTTTCATGCAAGTTGTCACAACTGCGATCACAAAGTAACAAATGCACGTTTGTATGGGGTGTTAGGGCAGAAAGGTTTGTGTTCAAAGTTGAGCAAAGGTAGTGACTTTGTTACCCTTCCCTTGGAGTACACTTCCATCAAGTACTTAGTCATCTAAAGTAGTAACTCCATAAAAAACATCTAAGTTTGATGTAGTTGATATGTTAGATTAAGGGCATGTTTGTTTACAACAAAAAAAATTTCAATTAAAACTTTTCACTCTTCATAATTATCATATTTTAATAATTTATTCACATTTTTATATAATTGGCCTACCTTTCAATCATTTTCAGACAACTATCCATACAACTAACTCATCTCTTTTAACTTTATTTTCTTTACTTCTAATTATTACCCCTATTATATTACATCGTTTTCAACAAATTCAAAAACTTTTCGTTTAAAATTTTTATCACTTCCCAAATCCATTTTAAACAAGTACCTAAAATGCTAAAAAAAAATTCCAAATTTTTAATCCAAAGTATTAGTTGAACTTATAAATTGAATTTTCAACAAGTATGCTTCACTGCCTAATATTTGATCAAGTTTTTCAAAATAAGATTATGGTTAGGCCAACCTTCTATGAGAAAGATAACATTTTGTTATATTTTTAGCAGCATTTAACACATTTTGTTGCAAAAAATATTCTTTTGTGATATAATAATATTGCTGCTAAAAATTAGCTCTTAGCTTTAATGATATAAGAAATGTTAAAAAAAAGTCTTTTAGTGATAGAGAGTGTCACAAAAATAAAACTATTAACAACAACTATGGAAAGGTTAAAAAAACTTTCAGACTAAAACATTTCAATCTAAAATTTTTTATTTTTCACAATTATTTTATTTTTCAATTATTTCTTTATATCTTTCTGTACAATTATTCTACTTTTCAATCATTTTTACACAAATACCCATACAACTAACATATCTATTTTAACTTTATTTTTTTTGCTTATCGTTAATACCCTTATTATATTACATCATTTTCTTCTATTTAAAAATTTTTTCATCAGAAACTTTTTAACCAAAAATTTTATTACTTCCCAAACACACTAAAAAAATTTTCAATAAAGCCTTTTATGACTTACTTAGAAACAAAAATAGTAAGGCACAAACCATTTATCTATTTTTTTCAAATGTTTTGTTCTAGCGTATGCAATCCATATCTAAGTAATCCTATTCTCAAAGATGTGGATATATTTTTTTATTGATTTTCAAACATAGGGCTAGTTTACTTATTTTTATCTTTTAAAAATGACTAAAATATCTATATATTTGAAATTCAAAAAATATATATATCTCCAAAAAAATGAAAACTTAATAGATTGATTAAATACACTTAGAACAATACTTTTACTAGAAAAACTAAAAAATTTTAAAAATATATTTTTGAGCCAGCTTCATGCCTTTTAGCAACATCAAGCATAAATTGATATAAGTGTAGTTCACACATGAGATGAACAGAGGATGGTATGAGATGTTATATTTCCTAACACACCTATCGATGCAATTAGGTACCAGGTTGATCCAAATCCATCCGACCCAACTTAATTCTAAAACTAATTTTTTATTTTATTTTTGAAATATTTTTCCATTTTAGACCCGGTTTCAACTAGAGCCGAAAGAACCCGAAACCAAAACTCGACTCGCTTCTAACTCCATATTCCCCCTAATAAATTAGAATAATTATATTGGTTTATACATTAATCATTTTAGCTATAATTATGATAAAGGTTCTTTCATATAATTATAACCTAATTAAACTATAAAATATTTATTTTAAACCTACATGTCATCTACATTTGTCTATAAAAGTTGAATCTATTATATCTATGTTAACTTTATTTGCAAATTATTATAAATATATTAAATTTGAAAATTATTGCATATATACTAATTAACTAGGGTTATATAAGTCTCACTTTTATTAAACTTTAGATAATGATTTTATAAAATCCCATTAATTTTTCTTACATTCATCGTTAATGATAAATTCATTATAGTCATCGTACTTAGAGTTATCTTTTAATTAGAAGACCAAATTTTATCAAACTAAAGATATCATAAGTTATATAAATATATTCATGTCTAAATTATTAATAAATAAACTTTCATAATCAGAAGTATATTTTAGAATTAGTTAGTATGAATGTACTAATGTTTAAAAGTTCATTATTTCTTTTCAGTAAATTTCAACTTTTATTGGTTTGAAAATAATATAGATGTCTACCTGAAACCAAGATCGAAAACACTGTCAATCTGGTCCGAACTTGATCCGAACCCGGATTCTAATCGTAGGGTGAAAACCTGGTAGGCTTAGGGTTTGAGTTCGCCTAAACCCGGTACAAACTAATCTGAGTTAAACCCCTGAACACGCATTTATACAGTCTCAATACATCTTTATTTATTCTCAATATATCTTTATCCATTCCAAATTCTCATCCGCAAATACTGTTGTAAAGCTCTTGACTTAAGCCCCAATGTCATATTGATCTAAAAAGACCAAGATTGGGTGCATGTGGTAGATGGTACCTCGCAAAGATGCCCAAAATATCGGGTTCTGATCTGCACCCGGGAGCAAGCAGCGTTGCCTGCTCCTGGGCGCATACAATTATTTTTTTTTATTTTTTTTTTGAAATTTTTTTCATAAAATTGTTAGTCCAAGTGTATTTAACATGTGTATAAATTTTTACCATTTTTGGAGTATTTTAGATATTTCTTTTTTATTTTTGAAAATCAGTGGCATTTTAGGTAATTTAAAATTACCTAAAATGCCACTGATTTTTAAAAATAAAAAATAAATATCTAAAATACTCCAAAAATGATAAAAATTTATACATATGTTAAATACACCTATATTAACATTTTTATGAAAAAATTTTCAAAAAAAAATAAAAAAAATAGGTGTGTGCACCCGGAGCAGGCAACCCGGGTGCAGCATATCAGAACCCCAAAATATCGTGCAGCTGGTCCAATTGAGCCTGGTGGACCCCTGGAGCACGGTTTTGCTGTGTTCAAATAAGCTGTGATGCTCTCGTTTAACGCCGATGATGGATTGGCTTTGAGTACGGTTACTATCTTCACTTAATGCTAAGAGGAAAATGAGGCCAGCAGTCTTCGCTTTAAAGACGAAAATTGACTAGTGATCAATCATCGCTAAATTGAAAAAAAATCTGCAGCTGGTTAAATAAGCGCAGAAAATTCATTTTTAATTGCCATTATTTTGTTGCTTATGATAAGTATTGGCGACCAATTATGAAATTTACACTATTTACACTGAAATATTTTCTTTTATGCAATGAGTTTTCGCAACCGCATATGATTTTTGTTTAAAAAACATAAATGAAACGTTTGCAACCAAATCTATTTTGTTAACTCCGTTTGGGCAGACGACACGAGGCATTTGCAATAAAATGCTGGTTGGAAAAAGACTCTAGCAGCAGACTTTAACCTATTAAAATGAAATTTATGGTTACCGAAAGTTAAAATTATTGTAGTGCTACAAACATCGGTTCACGAGGCAATTTGTTCTAGTAAAAGTAATTTATTCCATTCGCCTTTAATGGCTCAATGGTTTAATATTGGTCTAGATCCAAACCACATTATGTTTAATAAATAGTT
Organism: Annona cherimola; assembly: GCA_030490835.1. NCBI lineage: Eukaryota > Viridiplantae > Streptophyta > Magnoliopsida > Magnoliales > Annonaceae > Annona > Annona cherimola. The sequence goes on along the minus strand of CM059975.1, from coordinate 18,288,755 downwards.
AATCACGAATATAATTATTATATTGATAAACGTTATTTATGTACCACACAACAAAGGGTACTGATCCTACATAACTTGCTGTTGTTTACTCGATCCATGTTTATGCGACTAGTCACATAGGATCATTACAAGGTAAACAACAACAATAATAATAATGGCTTTTGGGATTAATGTAGTTGGCATGGCTACATGTATAATTAATGGATTTATGTAAAAAAGATTCGTAGTCATGAAATAACGGGTGAAATTGTGGATTCCTTTTACATCAATTCCAATCAAACGTCAATCGTAATCAGTTAAGGTCGTTTTGGTTTGGCTTGGCTTAGCGTGCGCGGTTATTGAGCTATCATTACAGCTCACCTCCTGTAGTTATCCTTGATATGAATTTCATGCAAAATTTTGACCGATGGATTATCGGCTCTCGATTACTAAAGACTTTTCTTTTCTTTTTCTTTTTCTTTTTTTTTTTCCCTTTGAAGAAGGATTACTAAAGACTATAAGCTCGTAAGCCGTGTGAATTCCTGCCTTTACGTGGTTTTTGAATGTCAGAATGCCATCTCTCTCCTTCCTTCCTACTTTGCTGCTCTTGCTGCTCTTTCGCAACAATACCACGCATCCAATCTGCCACGCCTCAGATTCTATCACTTCAACTCAGTCTCTGAATGGCACGCGGACCATAGCCTCCAAAGGTGGCGTCTTCGAGTTGGGCTTCTTCACACCTAGCAGATCCTCACAAAGGCATTATGTTGGTATCTGGTACAAGCAAATCCCAGAGAGAACTGTAGTCTGGGTAGCCAACAGAGAAACACCTCTCCCCAACACAACCAATTCGCTCCTAAAAATCTCGGAAGATGGCAATCTAGTCCTCCTTAGCCCCACCAATTCCTCCGTTTGGTCCACCAAACGCACATCGACACCATCCTCCTCCAATTCAACAGTTGCAGTCCTTCTGGATTCTGGAAATCTCGTTCTGAGAGACATAAAAGACCCCTCGATCGTCTACTGGGAGAGCTTCGGCCACCCAACTCACGTATTCCTGCCTGGAGGTTGGCTGGGAATAAAGAACAAGACCACGGGGGAGAATGCTCGCCAGACATCATGGAAGAGCAAGGAGGATCCGGTGCCTGGACCCTTCTCTATTGAGATCGACTCTAACCCAATTAGTCAGATAGTTTATTTGTGGAATCGGACAGAGAAGTACTGGGAAACTGGAGCCTGGGATGGAGAGAAGTTTCTCTGTTCCCCTGGAAGGCCATCAAGCCGCGATAGCTTTGTCAACAACCAAACAGCCAAGTACTTCACTTACTCCTTGGTCTTGACTACTTCTCTAGTGCACACTATGCTCGACGTTTCAGGCCATTCCAAGGTACGCGTTTGGTTATATCAAAGCAATCGATGGGAAACAATATTCTCTCAGCCCAAGTTTTTCTGCGATGTCTATGCTGCTTGTGGTGCTTTCGGGATCTGCAATGAGCTCGGCGATCCGACTTTCTGCAGATGCTTGCCTGGTTTTATACCAAGAGTTCAGAAGAATTGGGATTTGGAGGGCTGGTCCGATGGATGCATGAGGCGAACCCCGCTGCAAGCGGCTGAGAATGACACGTCAAATGTTGAGACTAATCGGTTCTGGGCACTTCATCACGTTAAGCTACCTGCTGCCCCAGAATCTGTTGTTGTAGCCAGTAGTCCTGCAGCATGCAAATGGGCTTGCTTGAACAAATCGTCGTGCACTGCCTACGCGTTTGAGAGTGAATGTATGATATGGAACGGGGATTTGGTAAACTTAAAGCAGCTATCAGGTAGCGACGTCGACGGCAAGATTCTTTTTCTACGTCTCACGGCATCTGAGTTGCCGATTTCGAAAAACAAGAAGGGAATCACTGCAGGGATTACAGTTGGTTCGATCATCGGTCTGACTGCTGCTCTAGCTGGCGTTCTATTCCTGATGAGGAGGTACCAAAGGCAAAGAAACATGGCACTTGCAAAAGCAGTAGCTAGAGGGTGTTTGGTTGCATTTAGATACCGAGATTTGCAGTCTCTGACGAATAATTTCTCAGATAAACTAGGTGGGGGAGGTTTTGGTTCTGTTTTCAAGGGCACTCTGCCTGATCTAACAATGGTAGCTGTGAAGAAGCTGGAAGGGGTGTGTCAAGGAGACAAGCAGTTCCGGGCAGAGGTGAACACAATCGGGACAATTCAACATGTTAATCTCATTTGCCTTCGAGGGTTCTGCTCTGACGGCAACAAGAAGCTCTTGGTCTATGACTACATGTCAAATGGGGCTTTGAGTTCCCATTTATTCGGCACAGAAAAAATATGCTTAGATTGGTCGAGGAGGTATAAGATTACAATCGAAACGGCGAGAGGATTAGCCTATCTCCACGAGAAGTGCAGAGAGTGCATCATACACTGCGATATCAAACCAGAAAACATTCTTCTGGATGATGGATTTAGGGTAAAGATTGCTGATTTTGGGCTTGCAAAGCTGTTTGGAAGAGATTTCAGTCGTGTCCTGACGACTCTGAGGGGTACGATAGGCTATCTTGCTCCCGAATGGATTTCAGGCCTGGCAATCACGACCAAAGCTGATGTGTATAGCTACGGAATGATGTTGTTTGAGATCATCTCGGGAAGGAGGAACAGGGAGGAATCAGGGAAAGGGCAAGCAGCGTTCTTCCCCACTTGGGCAATAAGCAAAATGTCTGAGGGCGATGTGGCTTGTCTGTTGGATGGTAGATTGGAAGGAAATGCAGACATGGAGCAGGTGAATCGAGCTTGTAGAGTGGCAGGGTGGTGTATTCAGGACCATGAGGATGAAAGGCCATCGATGGGGCAGATCGTTCAGATCTTGGAGGGCGTATTGGATGTAAGTGCCCCACCCATGCCAAGATTATTGCAAATTCTTGGCGAAAGTTCCAATATGTTTTCCTCCTTCATGTTGTCTTCATCAATGTCACCCTCTCAAATCAAAAGCTAATCCTAGTCACCAAGTTTGAGGTGTGATGATTCCACCATTGAAACACAATCAGTAAGATTCTAGCCGTACATTCAAAGTTATGAGTGGTGTCTCTATGTGTGTGTGTGTGTTCCAAGTTGTGATACATGTATAAGTGTGTAACTTGTTTATTGTTGCGGAATATTTTATAAATAAAACAGTAAAAAGATATTATAGATAGAGTCGCATTCATGCGATCCGATCTATTGAACTGCAAGCATTGCACCCACAAAACAGACGGTGGTTATCAGTAATCACATTAAGCTGGGCACCCCTGGATTGATTCAATTCATGACCTTGTTGGGAGGCTTGGGGCCTTATTTTTTCTAATCGCGATGTCCGACTTCCTTAATTAGGCTACCGACAATACGTTACACGACTGGCATTGCCAATGCTACAATCGATTCATAAAAGCTTAGCCCATGTACAAAAGCGCTGGAGATGCTTGAATGGGATCATTATTACATCCCAAATATTTTCAATATCATTTTTTTTTTAAAATTTTCAACACACATTGTTACAATTTCAAGCATTTGAATGCTTGGGAGCAGCTAACAGTTTTACAGTACTTTTATGCCTTTGACGGGATGGGTGGAACGAGGGATTAAGAGATGCTCAACTACATAGGCTTCTTTTAGGACAGCGTTAAGTTGCCCCAAAGTGATGGAGAGATGCTAAACTCGTTATCATACATCTCAAATCTTCCCTAAGTATATATATTTTCAATTCTTGCTCAAAAGAGTGTAAAATCCAACATTATGTATCCACAAGAGACATTACTTCTTAAATGGAAAAGGTAGCTCTCTGTTAGAATCAAACCCAGACAATCTTGCACGTGGGAAAGAACTTTTACCAGCGGGACCAAGTAGCAATGGCTATATATGCTTCTTTTTTTAATTTTTTTTCGAGAAGTCTATATACGCTTCTTTTGGAGCAACATTTAGTTGTCTGAATGTATTGAACGTGTTGTTCGTTTGCAAAAGACTGGTTTAATTAGCTAAACAACATAATAGAATTGGTGAATTTTTCATTAATTATTAAGTAAGAAAAAAAGAGTTAAGATTCGTGACTCATAAATATGATTAGTCATACATTTTTTTTGATGGATGATTAGTCATACTTTATTTTCACTAGTTAGTAATAGGTTAAAGCTATCAACTTATATATTTAACAGAGATGTGATTTTATATTATACAAATTCTTAAAATGATCAGAATTAATCCACATTTTTAGGTCGACCTTTAGTACAAGAAGTGAACATTTTGCAACATCCATTTTAGCGACTTTGAACACTTTTTGTTGCAAAATATGCTATTTAGCAACATAAATAATTATTATTGCTAAAATTAGCTTTTAAATGTTGGAAAAGTAGTCTTTTAGCGACAGAATTCATCACTGACAGCATAAGTTTTAGCAACAATTTTGAAAATTTATAGGGGATGTTTGGGAAATGATAAAAAAATTTATGAAAAATTTGTAATGTAAAAATTTTGAAATGTGAGAAAATGATGTGACTATAAAAGAATAATGATAAGGAATAAAGAGAATAAAATTAAAATATATACGTAAGTTGTACCGGTAATTGTGTGAAAATGATTAAAAAATATGGTAGTTTATATAGAAATATGTGAAAAATAATTAAAAAATAGACTACTTATAGATTGAGAAAAATTTTAGATTGAAAAGTTTTATATTCAACCAAACACACCCATAATCAAAGCCTTTAATAACTGAACTGTAACTTAATTGGCTTAAGTTATGGCACATCTACGGACAGTTGAAAATAATTGGTTATAAAACACATTTTCTAGCAATTTTTTAATTTTTTTTTGAAATTACAAATCTAGTCAGATGTATATTATCAAACCAAGATTTATCATTTTTTGATACACTTATATATATTTTTTGAATTTTAAATAGAAGGGTATTGTAGTCATTTGAACCCATGAAAATGATTAAAATATGCATGTGTTTAAAATTTTAAAAAATATATAAACATGTACAAAAATAATGAATCTTAGTTTAAAGATAATATACCTTTATATTTACTATTTGAAAAAATAAAAACTAAAAAACTATAACCAAATGTATTTTCCATTTCTAACAAATGTTAAATGGTCACAACCCAATTGATTCATTTAGTGACAAAAGTTAGCATCTTTAAAGAATATATAAATATGTAAAAAAATAGTAAATCTTAGTTTAGAGATACTGGAATTTGATTATATATATCATGATATATTTTAAGCTAAAATAAAATATTAATTTATTTTTATAATAATTTTTATTTTTCTTCATAGCATGTTTCCTAAGTGCATTCAATCTATAACAAAGTTTTCCATTTTATAATATTTTTATATATTTATTTTTATTTTTTAAAAATCAAGATTTTAAGGGATGAAAAATGACTTAAATGCCCTGAAAATTGATAATTTTTAAAAATAAAAAATAAATATGTAAAAATATTGTAAAATAACAAAGTTTGATATATAGATTAAATACAATTAAGAAAACATATTTATGAAGAAAAATCAACTAAAAATAATAAGATAAAATAAATGAATGTTGTATTTTTGTTAAAATATATTATAGTGTATATAAAGTGTGTTTGGGAATGGATAAAACTTTTGATGAAAAGTTATAGAGAGTAGAAGTTGTCAAATGATGTGATATAATAGGGGTAATGATGAAGAGTAAATAGGATAAAGTTAAAATAGATAGGTTAATTGTATGGGTAGTTGTGTAGAAATGATTGAAAAGTAGGATAGTTGTATAGAAAAATGTAAAGAAATGATTCAAAAATAAGGTAATTGTGGAGAGTGAAAAGTTTAAATTGAAAAGTTTTAACTTGATAACTTTTAGTCATTAACAAACACACCATGAATAATATACATTTATATTTACTATTTAAAACAAAAACTAAAAAATTGTAACCAAATGTATTTTCCATTTCTAGCACATGTTAAATATGGTCACATCCCAATTGATTCATTTAGTGGCAAAACTTAACATCACTAATAGTCTAATTTTTTTAGTGCTTGAAACTGTGTGACTCACCCCATCCTCAACAAGACGAAATATGAAGGCTTGTATCCTTGTTGGCTACTAATGTATCTAGGGATGTAACAGGGTTAGGTTATTCTAATTAGAGGCAAATCTTAACTCTAATTTATTTAAAAATTCTCAATCCTAATCTATTTATAATCTATTCATAAAAACCTAAACCTTAACCCTTAGCCATTTATTACGAATGGATAAGTTGCGGGTTATTAATGGTCGAATAGTAAAAAGATAAAAAGATAAAAAATTTAAAATATAATTCTACATAATTAATAAATATTTTTAATACTAATTATCTAATCAAATTTAAAAAATCATTTTTCATGTCATTCTTATTTAATGTTGATTCCATTATTAATTTTCCATTAAAATATTGATTTCATTGTTAATAAGTATGTATAACTTATAAAATAAACACTAAAAGCTAATGACTCTTCATGAATTATAAAGAGGTTTAATTTGCGGATTAAAAGTTAAATGGGCTAAAATATGGGGTTGATAAGGTTAGACAAGATTAACCTATAACCAGACCATTTAATTAAATGGATTATACTTGCCATATAAACGGATTGACGAGGATAAAATTTATTAATCCTAATATGCTAAAAACTAAGTTGGATTGGTCAGATTACTAAGATTTGACTCTACCCAAGATACACTCTTAAATGATATAATCTAAAAACAATCACTCTATTTTTACCCGAAGAATTAGAAGTACAACTCAGGTCGATTCGGTTCAGCTAGTGGTCTACCTTATCCATACTCTATTTTTAAAAAGTCTACCCTACCCTACCCTACCCACTTACAGGGTCAGTTCTTAGCATACCCTACCTTACCCATTATTCATAGAGTTGATTCCGGTTTTGGTTCAAAATCAGTTCCTATAATAACTAATGACAACATGTGAAAAAATAGTTTTGTGTTGTTTTAAATAATATAAAGTGATACTCATTTACATTTTAGACTTCATAGTTTATAATTAATTTCATTTTGTTGTTATTTACATCTATTTTGACATTATTTAGAGTCTCATTATCCATATTAATAATCACATTAACAATTACCCACATTTATGTTATGATTATCCGTTATTGAAAATACAAACCCTACACAAAAATCAAATTAACAATAATTTATTTGTGAATGAGGATAGTAACTATTATGCATTTATTTATATACATATATTTGTAGTTATTTATTATTATGATATCCATATGGATACTTATCCGGGTTGGTTCCGGGTACCCAGCGTGTATACGCTACCGATTTAAGGGGTTAGGTAATAATTTCTACCCTACCTATACCCATGAGTAAAATTTTCTACTCTACTCTACCTAATTTAGAGTGGAGGTCAGTTAATACGAGTACAGCTCTTGATTTGAGCTCAAAATGTTATACCGGAGCAAAAGATCAAAATTGAATGGTAGATTAGACATCGCAAGGATGCTCAAAATATTGTGCAGCTGGTCCAATAAGCCTCGTTGCCCTTGGAACGTGACACGGCCTTGTTTGACGCCGATGATGGATTAGCTTTGAATACACTGCGCTGCCACTCCCATTGAAGACGAAAATTATGGACGACGAACTGGTGATCATGCAGCGCTATAAGATGCACAAAATATCGTGCAAAAGGTCAGATAAGCCCGGAAAATTCATTGCTTGGGACAATTAGTCAATTCCCCTCCACGTCACGTTTAGCAATAGCGTACAAAAGGCACCTATTGCCAATGTAGATATCCAAGGAAATCCATTTGGGGCGCATTAGCGACGCCTCAAGGAGCTCGATGAATCTTCATTACCTGAAAAAAATTATATAATCAACATAGGTTGAGTTTTTAAGAACTCTACAGGCACGAATTTATACATCATCAAACCGCAACAATCATAGGTAACTATCACAGTTGGATAAATTGCAAAGAATAAAAATATTTTAATGACAACATTAGATACGTAAATCAAAACAAATTCATTGACTTAATGTATGTGATGGGTTTCAAATAGTATTCCATCAAAACCTAGAACTTATCCTATAATCACACGCAAGGTAGCTTTCTAGTAAAGCCTTACATCTACCTAAAAATCCCAAGTAGTTAACAAATAGGTTTCCAAAGATGCTTAGGATCTACCCCTACATTACGTACTTGGCTATCTTCTAATTAAGTCTAGGACCTACTTAAAAACCAATACTAAACAAATTGGTTCCCACACATTTACATTTTCAACTTCTATGTATATAGTTTACGTCTAATATCCTTTTGGTAAAGCTTAGAACCTACATGTAAATTATGATTGAGCAAATTATGCACATCCTCAAGTGGTACCCACATACAATGAGAGTAATAATTATGCTTGCATGCATCCCACCATACTTACCATATTTTATCATGCTAAAGAAAATATTTACACTAGCAAAGAAATTTAACTTGGATATCAGCAAAATCTATTTTTATGGCCTTCTAACAGTTTATCTCAAATGAAACTAGTGTTAAATACTAAGTTTAATACTTAGGAATATCTATTACCATTTTAGTAGACTATAAAAACAAATGAAATCTCAGTCATTAACTCTTGCAAATCAATAACTCCAACTAGCGTTCTCTTATGGCTAATCCAACTTAATTCAGAATGTCCAAAAACTTAAAAATTGATAGTTGAATAATCAAAATTAGATATTAGCTTCCAAAGTTACGTCAAAAGCAATTTGGACGGCTCGAGTTACTGTTGCGGGATACCATTGGCATGTCTCTGGCGCTCAAGATAGGAGTTTTTATATACAATATTTTTCAGAGACTAGTTTATAGATTTCTTGCTAATATAAAGTGTTTTTGTAAAATATTTTATTCATAGGAGGTTTTCTATATTTTTGCCAAAATTTTCTTACTAAATTTCTTAATAAGCACGGGTCATTATATAACATTCCTTTTAGGAATTTCTCCGATTTTTCCTTAGAGATATATTTAGGTTGCTTATTCAATATAGGTTTAATTAATACTTCCAATTTCAAAAATGACATTGAGTCTATAGAGTTTGGGAAAGTGAATGGATTTAACAAAAGTTTAAAATTCTAAGTAAATCTTAAAGTGTTAAATCTCCACTTATTGTAGCACCCGCTGCGAGCGCTACGATGGGCTCGGAATGGTTTTCTGGGCCTTGAAAATCTGGATCGTGTTGGACGGCAACGTGGTCTTAGTTTTCCTGCATCCACATGGGGTAAAACGCGTTAAGATTCACGGTTTTTGGATAAATCAGGCATATGGGCGTTTTCTCATGATTTCGGCAGCATAACGGCTAAGACGAGGCTTTCCATACACGAATCAAGTCACAAATCCGGCAGCATAACGGCAGCGTATTATGCTGGAATCCGTGCACCCGCGTGCACCCGCCTTGCCGGAGCGTTAACTCAAACACGCACACACAAAAATAAAGAAAAACGGAGTTGCCACTGATCTTTAAAGGGAGATCAGCCCCTGTTTAATGAAATAAGGCACTAATCGTACAGAGTCCGGGCTCCGGCCTTCGGATTGAAGCAAATATGGCTAAATCTGCCAACCCGAGGCAGTTTACACGGCGTAAAAGGAGAAAAATAAAAGACTTGAGAGAATGGAAGAAATGGAAAAGGGGGACGTGGAAGAGAGGTGTGGAGCTCGTAGAGCGGAAAAATCAGGATGCCGGGATTTTACTGCAGACTCCCGTCCTCCACTTTGGGATGTCTCTCCAAGTGTGCCCTTGAGGAGGGGGGTGCTCCTCCTTTTATAGATATAGGAGTGGGCTTTGGGCCACTTGGGGTCATGGACTTGGTCCATGAGTTTGAGCTTGAGGTGGGATCATGGGTCTTGGGCCATTTGAAGTGTTGGACTTGGTCCATGGTCTTGAGTTTGGTGGGCTTGAGCTTGGCTGAGCCTGTTGTTTTGGATGGGCCGTTGTAGAGACCCAAAGTTGTAGAGGAGTCTGCTTCTGAGGCTTGGTGGGCTGGATCTGGTGGGCTAAAGCTTGGCTAAGCCCATTTGCTGCATCCGGGTTGCATTATGGAGCCCATTGAGGTGGCCTATAGAAGCTTCGCTCTTGCGGGCCAGATTTGGTTTGTTGAAAAAGCCTACTTTGAGGCTTGGTGGAGCTTCGCTCTCGTGGGTTGAGTTTGGAAGGGCCCGGTTAACCAGCTTGAATCTCCTTTTGCCTTGAATTTGTTTGGGCTTGGATCTTGCTTCCACTTTATCCATCTTTGGGCCTGATGGTGGGGTGTCAACACTTACATTATCGGTATATTTATGGAGGAATTTTCTAAGAGAAAACTGAGGATTCCACTTGTTTTTCTTCGGATCTCCACCTAGTAGCATCACTCTCTCCTCACAACGACCCTCTTCTCTTCCTCCGCAACTCTCCTTCAATTTCCGGAAGCCCTGATTCCCGCTTCCTATACTCCCGGTATGGCCCAATTAATTGGTGCCCGCCCCACGTGCCTCGCCATTCGAAGCGCCACATGCGCATGCCTTGCATTTGTAGTGCTGCACGGCTACTTGTGCCTCACCTTTTTTTAACGATTATTACGGTTATAATAGAAACGGTTACTATGGCAACATCTATTTCATAAAACATGCAAACTTATATGGATTAACAAGCTTCAACATCTAGTTTGCAATTAAAAAACTTAGAAGCTCTAAAATGGCAAAAAATAATTAAATAAATAACAGAAAAACTTAAAATATTTGAAAATTTGTTATATTAAATGACTAAATAGGAGCCGTTCAAAATTTGAAAAGTCGCACAATAAATATTATTAGAAAATTTAATTTTCTTGTAGTATAAGAGAAAATACTAGGTATCTTCTTTAACATCAAAACTTTCAATCTTTTAAAAAAATTCCTAATATTAAGTAGTACCTATAAATTTCTACAAATTATCTGAATAATTAATATTAAATTTTATTTTCATATTGTAAATGAAATTTTCAAAAATATATTATTTTTACAATTTTTTATTATCCCTCTATAATATAAAAATTAATTTTAATGTTATTTATATGAGAATTTGCAAAAATTAATGCAGACAGGCTTGCCTAAACCAATCGTCGTGCACTGCCTATGCGTTCGAAAGTGGATTTATGATACGAAATGGGGATTTGGTAAACTTAGGGTGTATTTGGTAATAAGTAAAAGTTGTCAAGTTAAAATTTTTAAATCTAAAACTTTTCGCTCTCTACAATTTTCCTATTTTTTAATCATTTTTCACATTTTTCTATACAACTACCCTACTTTTCAATCATTTCTACACAACTACCAACATAATTAACCTATCTATTTCAACTTTATTCTATTTATTCCTTATCATTATTTTTATCATATTACATCATTTGACAACTTCTACCCTACAACTTTTTATCAAAATTTTATCTATTTACAAACATACCCTTAATTGCAACCGCCAGGAAGGATGCCGACGGCAAGACACTTTTTCTACGTCTCACAGCATATGAAGTGTCGATTTCGAAAAACAAGAAGGGAATCATTATAAGGATTACAGTTGTTTCGATCATCGGTTTGGCTGCTGCTTTGGCTGGTGTTCTATTCCTGACGAGGAGGTACCAAAGGCAAAGAAACATGGCACTTGCAAAAGCCGTAGCTAGAGGGTGTTTGGTTGCATTCAGATACCGAGATTTGCATTCTCTGACAAATAATTTCTCAGAGAAACTAGGCGGGGGAGGTTTTGGTTCTGTTTTCAAGGGCACTTTGCCTGATCTAACAATGGTAGCCGTGAAGAAGCTGGAAGAGATGTGTCAAGGAGACAAGCAGTTCCGGGGCAGAGGTGAACACAATCAAGACAATTCAACATGTTAATCTCATTTGCCTTCGAGGGTTCTGCTCTGACGGCAACAAGAAGCTCTTGGTCTATGACTACAAGCCAATGGGGCTTTGAGTTCCCATTTATTCGGCACAGAAAAAATGTGCTTAAATTGGTCAAGGAGGTACAAGATTGCAATCGAAACGGCGAGAGGATTAACCTATCTCCACGAGAAGTGCAGAGAGTGCATCATACACTGCGATATCAAACCAGAAAACATTCTTCTGGATGATGGATTTAGGGTAAAGATTGCTAATTTTGGGCTTGCAAAGCTGTTTGGAAGAGATTTCAGTCGTTTCCTGACGACTCTAAGGGGTCGATAGGCTATCTTGATCTCGAATGGATTTCAGGCCTCGCAATCACGACCAAAGTTGATGTATACAGCTATGGAATGATGCTGTTTGAAATCATCTCGGGAAGGAGGAACAGGGAGGAATCAGGGAATGGGCAAGCAGCGTTCTTCCCCAGTTGGGCAATGAACAAAATGTCTGAGGGCGATGTGGCGTGTCTGTTGGACGGTAGATTGGAAGGAAATGCAGAAATGGAAGAGGTGAATCGAGCTTGTAGAGTGGCGGGGTGGTGTATTCAGGACCACGAGGATGAAAGGCCATCGATGGGGCTGATTGTCCAGATCTTGGAAGGCGTGATGGAGGTAAGCGTCCCACCCATGCCAAAATTACTGCAACTTCTTGGCGAAAGTTCCAATATGTTTTCCTCCTTGATGTTGTCTTCATCAATGTCACACTCCCAAATCAAAATCTAATCCTAGTCACCAAGTTCAAGATGTGATGATTCCACTGTTGAAATACAATGAGTAAGATCCTAGCCGTACATTCAAAGCACTCTGCTTATCATCATATTATAAGTAGTGTCTCCATGTGTGTGTTCCAAGTTGTGCTACATATATACTTGCATTACTTGTTTATTGTTACAGAATATTTTTATAAAGAAAACAGTAAAAAGAAATTATAGATAGAGTCACATTCATGTGATCCGATCTATTGAACTGTGAGCATTGCACTCACAAAACAGACGTTGGTTATCAGTAATCACATTAAGCTGGACACCCTTGGATTATTTCAATTCATGGCCTTATTCTTAGGGCCTTATTTTCTCTAATCATTACGTCTGACTTCCTTAATTAGGCTGTTGTCCATATGTTACACGACTAGCATTGACAATTGTAACACCCCACCCTTGAGGCGTTACGAATAAGGTCTATTATCTTTAAGCTGTGAATTAAATATCCCAAGATGGAAATAGATATTAAGATGCAAAATCATAAAACTTTTAACTATTACATCTTAAGTTTGCTCATTATGGAGTTATTATATATATTCCGTGTCTATAATCAAAACAAGTAAGCATTATAAAATATTTTCAATAAAAATTTAAACTTCTTTGTCTTTTGCTCTGCTAGATTTGCCTTTTTTTGTATGATAGAGGCTCTAGTTTAGCATTGTATCTTGTGTTTCCACTAAAAACAAAACTATATAAGCTGAAAGCTCAATAAGTAAAAATATATTTTCACTAAATTCATTTTGCAATCATTTTATTTTTTCAACGACAAACTCAATATTTATATTATCTTTTATGCACAATAAACTTTAATTAATGAAAATTAAAACATCTTGATACATGTGCACGCATATGTCAATTTTAAATCATGCATTTACACTGAAGGTATTATTATCTACTTGTGCTCATGTGCAGCACGCACACATTCGTGAGCTAATTAATTTTTTTTGGTAGTCCTGAGGTCACTACCCAAGTACTACTATACTATTTTACTCCTTGGTGGCAAACCCAATATGCAATTATACATCATGCTCATGCACTGTGATTAATGTACCACTTAAATTTACTACTTAACACGATTAAAGATATTTTAAAATAATAATGCTCATATTTGAATAAACCAACTTGAAAAAAAATTTCAAATTAAATAAATAATCACATTTCATAGCAAATCACAATATTGACATAATATTTTCAAAATCATGCTTCGGTAAAAGTTTACTTATTAAAACTCATCTTTTTTCCAATTTATTGTACTAGCCTCAAGTCTCTTTCGCTAATCATCACAGTATATTCATTATTTCATCTTGGTTTTCATAAATATTATTTAAATTTTCATTTATGATTTTTCAAAAAATTTCATAATTTTACTTGGTCAAAATTCTATTTTTTTCTATTTATTCTTATATTATTTCACTTTTTAAACAACTTTATTTCTTAATTTTTATCTAAGAAAAACAATTTGGAATTTAAATACTCAATTTAATTTTCCAAAATTTTTCATATTTTTTCTTTTTTATATAATTTTCTATGTATATATTTTTTCCTTCACTAGCGGGCTAGATTAATGGGCCAGGCTAGTGGATCAAGCTGGTGGGCTATAGACTAGGCTTGGTTCTTGAAACTTGGTTTTAGTTTCTGTGGGCTCGGGAGAGTAGACTTGGCTCTTGGGCTTCGTAGTTCACTGAGCTCTTGCTGGATGGGCTTAGCCCACTAGTCCGGCAGCTTAGTTATTTATTTATTCATTTATTTTCAACGGTCTGTATTCACCGATTAAAAGAGTTAAGATCTCTCAACGCAAATGTCAGTTTGATCAGAAATTTTAGAAATAAACTTGTACAATTATACTCTTTAATCTAGACGGTCAATTTCTCAAAATAACATCTCTATCATCGGATTTAACATAATGAGTTTAATAAATGGTTAACATTAAATATCACTTCAAATAGTTATCTAAACTAATTTTTAACAGAATTAATTCATCATATAGACTGTAAAATATCTCAAATAATGTTTGTAATAGATTAGATTATTATTTTTACATCTGTATTTCCCTGTAATTATTTTTTTGTGTTTTTATCCTTAAAATACATATTCACCACTCTAAATCTTCATAAAAATTATTGTATCTAAAAATCTATAAGTTTGATCAAGTTGAAATTTTGCAAGCAAGCTAAACATATAATTATCTTGTTATTGTACGATCATAATTCTCTGATTATGCCTAGAAGTATGTTTATTTCATCATATAGTATTTTCCATCACTTATTTGCTACTTCTCATTGAAATAAGTAAAATTTCAACACCAAATATTTCAATAATATTCCTATAACTAATTAGTCATGCTAGAAACATCATTAATAGTTTAGATTTGAGAAACGAGCTGCATATATTGTAAAAACAATGAGATTAACCAAAACAATGTCTTATGCAGCATACCTTTTAAACTTCTTCTTCTTCTATGTCTGCCTATTTGCCCTCTATTTTCTCTTTGTAAATGACACAACCCATCTTCTCCCCCCTGCCTTCTTATACCAATGCATTTGCTAATGATTGAGATTAAAAGTCATCAATTCCATTGTTTATTTTATATATATATATAACGGCTCTCCCCCTTCAAGCATGGTCGTTACAGCAATGCTCCCATTAGAAGTGTCAACGAATCGGGTTGAATAGATTGAAGCTTAATCCTAATCCTAACACATTTAAAATATCTCAACCGTAATCCGTCTATTAATCCATTAAAAAAATCTCAACCCTAGCCCATTTATAATGCATTTAATAAATAGGTTGGTGGTTTGTTAACATGTTGTATAGCGGATGATCTGAAATCGTAGACTTTATTAGACAATGATCTCTTGGGGAGAGACGAGAGGATGTTTTTAGCACAAGAGAAATAAAAATAGGACAGTAATAGAAAAATGGAATTAGGGCAGTAGTGAAAAAATGAAAATTAGGTGACGGATAGAAGACTTAGAGAGGGAAACTAATCAAGGAGTTTATATATATAACTTTAATGAGTTAAATGAGTTAAATGGGTTGAACAAGTTATTAAACAGGTTGACGGATTATAAAATCTGAACAATAATTTGTTTATTTAATTAAATAATCAAAGGGGTTGGCGAATCATAACTCATTTATTCAAAAATCTCAATTCAAACTAATGTATAAACAGGTTAGACGAGCAAGTTGATGGGTTGAATATGACCATTAGCACCCTAGCTCCTATCGATTCATAAAAACTTAACGCATATATGAAAGCGCTGGAGATGCTTGAATGGGATCATTATTACATCCTAGATTTTGCTTTTTAATTTCAATATCACTTTTTTAAAAAAAATTCAACACACATTGTTTCAATTTCAAGCATTTGAATTTTACAAAACTTTTATGCCTTTGACGGGATGGTTGGAACGAGGGATTATCAGATGCTCAACTACATAGGCTTCTTTTAAGACAGCGTTAAGTTCCCCCAAAGTGATGGACAGATTCTCAAGTCATTATCATACATCTCAAATCTTCCGTGATTGTGCGCGCGTGTGTATATATATATATTCAATTTTTACTCAAAAAGTGCAAATCTAACTTTGTATATCTACAAGAGACGTTGTTCTTGAAATGGAAAGCATAGCTCCCTATCGAAGTCGAATCCAAACAATTGCACACACAGGCAAGGACCTTCACTAGCCGACAAAACCACACCAACTACATAGGCTTCTTTTGTAGCAACGTTCAGTTGTCCGAAAGTACCGAACGTGCAATTCGTTTGCAAAAAAAAAAAAAAACTAGTTTAATTAGCTAAACAGCACACTTGATGAAGTGAATTTTTCATTAATGAAAAGGGTAAGAAAAATGAAAGGATTCATCACTCGTAAATTTGTTATATTTTTGTAGTTAATAATGCTTTATTATGGTTAATCATACTTTATTTCCACTAGTTTTTCCACTAGTTTTTTTATGATCTGGAGTCCACTACTCACGACTTAAGATGAAATTGCGTTCAAGGGAATTCGAAACCCCGACGAGCGGCGGTGACGCCTACATGCATGACCATCTAGCCTATGGCCATGGATGTTTATTTCCACTGGTTAGTAAAACGTTCAACTTGTACATTTAGCATAAACGCGACTTTATATTATGTCAATTCTTAAAATGATCATAATTAATCTACATTTTTTGGTTGTGAACATTTTGGAACGCACCTTTTTAGCAACCTTGAATACTTTTGGCAGCAAAATATACTATTTAACGCCACAAATAATTATTATCACTAAAAATTAGCTTTTTAAATGTTGCAAAAGTGACAGAATTACTTTTAGCGACATTTTTGAAAAACTATAATCAAAGCCTTCAATGACTGACTAACAGTAACTTAATTAGCTTAAGATATGTTATAATATAAAGGTTACTGATCACCTACGTGCGGTCAAAAATGGGGGGTTATAAGACACATTTGCATGCATTTTTAAATTTTTGTTTTTTGAAATTGTAAATCTAGATGTATAATATCATAAACTAAGATTTATTATTTGTTGATATACTTATATATTTTTTTTGAATTTTAAATATAGGGGTATTGTAGTCATTATAAACTATGAAAATGATTATAATACATTTGTGTTTAAATTTTTAAAAAATATATATGAACATATACAAAACAGTAAATCTTAGTTTATAGATAATATACATTGATATTTACTATTTCAAAAATCAAAAGCTAAAAAATTGCAACCAAATGTATTTTCCATTTCTGACCAGTATTAAATGGTCACAACTCAAATATTGATGGATTTAGTGACAAAATTTAACAACATTAATAGTTTAACTTTTTCAGTGCTTGACACGGTGCGACCCACCCCATTTTTTTCGCCCGGACGAAATATGAATGCTTGTACCCTTGTGGGATGCCAATCGATCTAGTGATGTAATTCGGGACTGGTTACTCAGGTTAGATGCTAATTTTAACTCTTACCTATCTAAAAATCTTCAATACTAATCTATTTGTAATTTATTCATAAAACCTCAACCTTATTCGTAAGCTAGTTATTATAAACAGATTAAGTTGAGGGATATTAACGGGTCAAATAGTTAAAAAAATAAAATGATAAACAATTTAAGGTATAATTCTACATAATTAATAAAGAGTTCTAATACTAATTATCTAATTGAATTTAAAAACATAAATTTTCATATTATAAAATAAACACTAAAAGATGTTAACTCTTCATGAATTATAAACGGGTTTTGACAATTAGAAGTTAAAACGGGCTAAGATATGGAGTTGATGGGTTAGGCAAGCTCAACCTATAACTAATCCATTTGATTAAATGGATTATACGTGTCGTATAAACGGGTTGGCCGGTTAAAATTTATTAATCATAATATGCTAAAAATTAAGTTGGATTGATGGGCGCGAGTTGACCCTGGCCCGATTAAACTCTTAAATGGATCTACTCTAAAAACAGTATCTGTGTCTTTACCCGAAGAATATGATGCCGACAATCCTCGTTCGCTGGAGTAAAGCTCTTGATTTATGCTCAAAATATGATACTGGAGCAAAAGATAAAAATTGAATGGTCGATCAAACATTGCAAGGATGCTCATAATATCGTGCAGCTGGTCCAATAAGCCTCGTTGCCCTTGGAAGTTGGAAGACGGCCTTGTTTGACGCTTTGAACACGCTGCGCTGCCGTTCTCTTTAGTTATTTTTTTATTCAAGTTATGTATACACAAAGTACCATTCAATATTAAATTTATACTAAAGCTTATTGATAGGAAAGACAAAGCTACCCGTGTAAAGATTACGAAGATACATAACTCCACCTAAAAATATAGGGACCCTCATTGCATGCGCAGGGAGCATGCAGGGTCCAAAATTTTTTATTTTTTTTCAAATTTTTTTTTATAAAACTATTAATCGAAGTGTATTTAACATGTGTATAAATTTTTACCATTTTTGGAGATGATTTTTGAAAATCAGTGGCATTTTAGGTTTTATTACCTAAAATGTCACTGATTTTCAAAAATAAAAAATAAATATCTAAAATACTCCAAAATGATAAAAATTTATACACATGCTTAAATACACTTAGATTAACAGTTTTATAAAAAAAAATTAAAAAAATGGGTGTATGTGCCCGGAAGCATGCAGGTCCAAAATATAGAGATATAACTTCACCTAAAAAAAATATAGAGATATAACTTCACCTAAAATATAGAGATAGAACCCACTTGTAGATAATTGAAATCAAACCCAAATAAACCACAAACAGGACAAATGTCCGCTGCCACTGGCGGATGGTGAACTGGCGATCATGCATCTCTGTAAGATGCACAAAATATCGTGCAGAGGGTCAAATAAGCCCAGAAAATTCATTGCTTGGGATGATGAGTCAATTCTCCTCCATTCCATGCTTAGCAATAGCGTACAAAAGGCACCGATTACTAAAATGGGTACCGAGGAAATGAGTAAGCGGAAAAAAATAAATTTTTTTGAAGTGTAAAAATAATGCGATATTGTAGAGATAAATTAAGAAGAAATAAGATAATTATGTGAGAAAATAATTAAAATATAAAAAAGTAAAAATGAAAGAAGTAAAATAATTAGTTGGTTAAGAAGTTACAGAGGAGAGAGAGAGAGTTTGCCGCCTAGTATTGTTACCAAAGGGTGCTTAGTTGTTCCTCAGACCCATATATCCACTCGGATTTGCCATATCTGCATTCATTAATGATTTTTTAAAAGCAATGAGCATACAATACCCACGAAGCAAGCTTTTGGAAATACATAAAAACATTCAGTTTTATTTGTTCTTGATTGATAACAACATAAGAGTAAATTTTTCATGATTCAGCCAAATATTGTCTTTGTGCATGACTGACGAGCTGCGTATATACCTAATTATAATGCTCGTTTTAATGCAAGTATACGTGCCGATCAAGTAATAAAGAGTGAGTAGAGTATCGTTCCCACGAGGATTGTGTCAAACGGATTAGCACCTTAAATTCTCAATTGTCTAAGTGAATTGGTAAAAGGAATGAGATTTGGTTTCAAAGAATTGAATTAAACTACCTAAGCAAAGCAGTAAATGACCAAAGTAGTGTGGAATACTGCTAAGATTGCCTTGAGATGATTAAGACAGGTGGGAATATGAATTCATTGAATCATAACTATGTCATTTGGTCCGCTTTAAGTTAGTTGTGCAGAGATTACTAATCTAGATTCATTTATATTCATATATGTTTTCCAACACATACAAATTTAACTAAGTTTTAGCTATGTGCTGTGTTCCCATGCACACAAGTAAAACAAGATTGATAACAGCACAACCTAATCAAAATTACACAGGGTTAATAGGTATATTCCTATCCATATTAACATCCAACAAAAACAAGGGCTGGAAAACCTGTGCCTTATATATGGATCTTATTCAAATCCCACTTTTCCAAGCATGAATCTGAATATTCAATTCATCCATAAGGTTGCAAAGCTTGTAAACGCATTAAGCATGATATATAAGGGTAATCTCAAGTAACACAAGTCACAGCACAACAGTATTATTAATTCAAGCATAAGAAAACCAAATATCATAAGCTATGAATTCAAATCCTACATATCTCCCACCATAAGAAGGTTCAGCCCATAAACATGACTTCAATTCCCATTAAAATCAAGTTCACAATCATCCCAAGCAAGGAGAATAACAAATAAGAAGAGATAGATAAGAAGAGGAGATAAAACTCAATGGGTTTGCAATGATAGCTTGGATCTCCACTTGCTCTTCTTTCCTCCCTTGAAGCCTTGGTTTCTCTTCTCCTTTCTCAGCAGCCACGACCCTCTCTCTAAGTCTCTTTATATCTTACGCACGCAGCCCTAGGTTTCTATTTAAATTGGTAGCCTGTGCAGCACACGTGCATAAACCCCGCGTACGGATGCGTAGTGGCACCTAGGCGCCAACTCCCTGTGTGCTGTGTAACTTAGAAACTTCATCGGGATGCCCTGCTTACTTGTGCCATGATGCCTATGCGCCAACTAGCTGGCGCCTGGGTGCCAACTCCCTAGAGTCCTTGTGGTCTAGAAGCTCTCTGAATGCCTGTATACTATTGAAGTAGCGCCTAGGCGCCAACTCACTGGGAGATTCTTACAGTGTGAGGTGTTGGATCTTTTGGCTAAGGCATGTAGGGTGGCGCCTGGGCACCAGCCTACCCGCTTTTTCACTTTGCTCCGTTCTGCCTTTGACTCGCCCGCATGCCTATGAATTTCTGTCCTTCCTGCAAAAAATGAATGAAACTAAATAAATGAACTAAAAATGCATAAAAACTACATAATGCTCTTAAAATACAAAGTGAGTGAAAATTTAGCTAAATGGATGCAAACTAAACCTAATCTCATGGACTAACACGAAAAAATAGTCTGAAATGGGTCATAATAACTCCCATTTTTGCAAGTTATCAATGACAATCAATTATACTTGTGCCTATATGATTGGTTCATGAATGCTCATGTGTGCAACACTCATATGACTTGTACCTTATGTGGTAGATGACACTTATCAAGTGATCATTTCTACACTGATCTGAAAATGGCGTTGTGAATCTTTTGATTCTCAGCAACTCGACAACATCAAGGAAGGATAGCAGTCCTACTTAACAACCTTGATAGAAGCCTACAAGAATTCATGTCATTTATAGGCATGCATCTGATTTCACATGTCTTAACATGAGATGACTTCATCATTTGTGCCATGGTAATCAACTACAAGGAAGGCATTTAGAAATCAGCATTTCAAAACACCCATGATCCACTTGAAAATATAAGAACATGATCATTACATTTGGTTAAGTGTATTTAAAATAATACATTTAAAAGTCATGTCACCAAAAGCATATAAATAACACGTCATAGAACTTGTTCCAAACATATGATAAAACTGAGTTCATGCATACGAAGCAATACATTTAAAAATTTCATCATGTAAAACATTTTAAAGGAAATAATCGATAAGCACTAATTCAAAGGGATGTCAAACCTCAAATCATGATATTAAACTCATTAAACATTGGATTACCTTATGAAGCTTTTGAAAGCTTTTGAAAAGAAAGACTTGTAGGGCTTGCTCACCTTTTTGCTTTACTCATCTTCTAACATTTCATTTTTTCCTTTCCTATCATGGAGAATAGAATACAATTTAAGCGTATATCAAATAATCATGCATGTTTATCTATCGTCTCTATCATGTCTAGAATACATGCCTTTCTCTTTAGTTGGTTTGGATATGGAATTCCACCCTATTAGACTTGAAAGCTTGTTTACAACTTTCCCATAACTCTTTCTTTCACACTTGCATAAGCTCTTGATCTTTTTTAGATTTTTTGTAGATGTCTTTTTGCTTGATATATGCATGAAATTTTAAAATCATCCTACTTGACTTAAATTTTTTATTCAGCTTATTATCTTAATAGCAACTCAAAGTTAATAGGGTAAGGATTAGGCACGCCCTGACCCGTTTCGACTTGCCTCGATTCTCACTCAAAGTTGGAGACAAAACTTTTTGGTGAAAAGTTTTCAGGTAAAAATTGTCAAGTTGATAAAAAAATGATATGATATGACAAGGGTAATGACGAAGTATAAAGAAAATAAAGTTAAAATAAATAAGTTAGTTGTATGAGTACTTGTATGGAAATGATTGAAAAGTGAGGTTGTTTGCATAGAAAAATGTGAAAAAATAATTAAAAATAAGGTAGTTATAGAGAAAGAAAAGTTTTAGATTGAAAAGTTTTGATTGACATTTTTGGTGTCCAACCAAACACACCCTAATAAAATCCAGTCAATTGTGAGTGAAGATTACAAAAATCTAAAATATAAGGAGAAATGCAAAAAAATCCTAAAGAAAATATGAGGAAAATATTGTAAAATTGCTTTCCCTGAGCTCCATCGATATTTTTTATCCAAATAGTTTTTAAAAATTAATGAATCTTGATCTTGTACGATTGGCCTGTTTTTGACCACCTAGGGCAACCGTTCGATCAAGCTGAATTTTTGTTAATGTTGGATGCATTTGCGTGAGCTAAAGCCTGACGGCACAATTGGTATAAGGGAAATTTTACAAGCACATCCCTATGTTTGATCCTTGTCAGGTTGTAAGTTGCACTTCCCTTTCTCTCACCCACCACCCTTGTGTAGCTCTCCCAGTGATACCTTATCGTCACCATCCTCATCAAAGTAGTGGAAGCCAGGCTCGAACTTGCCATAAGGTGGGGTGATTGAGCGAAAATGATAGATTGGTCTTACTGTTGCATAACTTTAGTGTATACACTCGATCGTTTTCTCCCTCTTAGATATTGTTGTTATCTCCCTCCTCTCTGGTAGACTAAACTCAACTCTCCTCGTTGTCGTGGGATTGCATTGAGTTCAGGGAGTCAAATAACTCGAATTTCATGTGCAGATTTGTAGTTTGTGAAGGAAGAGATCCTACTAGTTTAAGGGCGTGACATCATCGACGGGCAGGAGGATCTCGACGATGCTGTTTTGATAACAAAGCCCTTGATGAGCACTCAATGGGAGGGGTGGGGGTGGAAGTAATGGGTGCAGTGGTCCAGGAGACATGATTTACGGTGACGCCGAAGGAGCAATTGCGAGATGATGCAATTTCAGTTTTTTTGGATTTTAGGTTTGTCATGATTTTTCTAATTTTGTGAATGGATTTGTATAAGGGAAATTTTACAAGAACATCCCTATGTTTGATCCTTGCCAGGTTGTAAGTTGCACTTCCCTTTCTCTCACCCACCACCCTCGTGTAGTTCTCCCAGTTATACCTTATCGTCACCATCCTCATCAAAGTAGTGGAAGCTAAGCTCGAACTTGCCATAAGGTGGGGTGATTGAGCAAAAATGGTAGATTGGTCTTACTGTTGCATAACTTTAGTATGTACGCTCGATCCTTTTCTCCCTCCTAGATCTTGTTGTTATCTCACTCCTCTCTGGTAGACTAAACTCAACTCTCCTCGTTGTCATGGGATTGCATTGAGTTAAGGGTGTCAAATAACTCAAATTTCATGTGCAGATTTGCAGCTTGTGAAGGAAGAGATCCTAATAGTTTAAGGGCGTGACATCGTTGACGGGCAGGAGGATCTCGACGATGCTATTTGATAACGAAGCCCTTAATGAGCACTCAATGGGAGGGGTGGGGGTGGAAGTAATGGGTGCAGTGGTTCAGGAGACATGATTGACGGTGACGCCAAAGGAGCAATTACGAGAAGATGCAATTTCAGTTTTTTGGATTTTAGGTTTGTCATGATTTTTTAATTTTTGTGAATGAATTTGTCTCGTGCTAAAAATTTTAAAGTTTTATCACTTTTCAAATCTATCCTTTAAGCCCAAAATATCATACCCAAGTAAAAAGATAGAAATTCAGTGCATGTGATAGATGGTACATTGCAAAGATGCCCAAAATATCCACATGTGATTCCTTAGACCGAGGTGCACTTAAGTTTGGTGCACTTTTATGCATTTAATTGATATTTTTTATTTTTCTGAAATTTTTCATAAAAATATTAATTTAAGTGTATTTAATATGTGAATTAATTTTTACTATTTTTGAAGTTTTTTAAATATTTTTTAAATTTTTAAAAATTCTAAAAAAATTCTAAAAATCTTCAAATTTGGTAAAAATTGAAATCCATGTTAAATACACCAAAATTAACATTCGTGTACAAAAAAATTCAAAAGAGAAGTGTATTACACCCGGGCACCCAGGTGCAGTGTAAGGAATCACGCTCCCAAAATATTGCGCTGCTGGTCCAATTAAACCCTGTTGCCTTCGGAGCGGGGTTTTGCTGTGTTCGAATAAGCCGTGATGCTTCTGTTTAACGCCGATGATGTATTGGCTTTGAATACGCTCGCTATCTTCATTTATTAACAACAGTCTTCGCTTTAAAGACGAAAATTGGCTGGTGATCAATCATCGCTTAGATCCACGAAATATCATGCAACTGGTTAAATAAGCGCAGAAAATTCATTTTTTTAAGAGAGAAAATACATTTTTAATTGCCATCATTGCAGCTCACATCCCGTAGTAATCTTTTTTTTTTTTTTTTGATAAAATCCTGTAGTAATCCTTGATATAAACTGTTGAAAACGGGATGTTCTACAAATATATTATTTATAAAATATTACAACTGAAAATAATACACTTAAAAAATAAATTTTGACTCTCTCTTAAAACTTGTAAGTGTAGGCAACTGAAGCATTGAATGTAGTCAACTTGCCGCTGAAGGTGTGGGGGCTGCCTCTTTTATAGTTTTCATGACCTATATAAGCATTTAATGTAGGCAACTTGTAGCTGAAAATTTTAAGCATTTTCGGCTAGGTGGCAGGATAGAAAATTCCAATTAGTCGGCGATCCAAATTCTGAAGAAATCCACACATGCAAAGGGCGGTGCTGATTTTTTATTTGAGCTTATGCAAAATATCAACTCTCGATTACTAAAGACAGGCTTGTAAACCACGTGAATTCCTGCCTCTTGAGTGGGTTTTG
This sequence comes from Annona cherimola, assembly GCA_030490835.1. Taxonomy (NCBI): domain Eukaryota; kingdom Viridiplantae; phylum Streptophyta; class Magnoliopsida; order Magnoliales; family Annonaceae; genus Annona; species Annona cherimola. The sequence goes on along the minus strand of CM059975.1, from coordinate 18,263,535 downwards.
GGTATGAGAATGCCATCGCTCTTTTCCCTTCCTACTTCGCTGCTATTCCTACTCTTTCTCAACAGTCCTACGCATCCGATCTGCCATGCCTCAAATTCTGTCTCTCAAACTCAGTCTCTCAATGGCACGCAGACCATAACCTCCAAAGGTGGTATCTTCGAGTTGGGCTTCTTCACACCTAGCAAGTCCTCCCAAAGATACTATGTTGGTATCTGGTACAAGCAAATCCCAGAGAAAACTGTAGTTTGGGTAGCCAATAGAGAAACACCTCTCCCCAGCATAGCCAATTCGCTCCTAAAGATCTCGGAAGACGGCAATCTAGTCCTCCTCAGCCCCACCAATTACTCCGTTTGGTCCACCAAATGCACATCCACAGCACCCACCTTCAATTCAATAGTCGCCGTCCTTCTGGATTCTGGAAATCTAGTGCTGAGAGACACGAAAGACCCCTCGGTCGTCCACTGGGAAAGCTTTGCCCACCCAACTCACGTATTCCTGCCTGGAGGTTGGCTGGGAATGAAGAACAAGACCACGGGCGAGAATGCTCGCCTTACATCATGGAAGAGCAAGGAGGATCCGGCGTCCGGACCCTTCTCTAGCGAGATTGAATCCAACCCAATTAGTCGGATTGTTACTCTGTGGAATGGGACGGAGACGTACTTGGATAGTGGAGTCTGGGATGGAGAGAAGTTTCTCAATGCCCCTAAAAGCCAATCAAGCCACGTTAGCTTTATCAACAACCAAACAGCCAAGTACTTCACTTACGCCTTGGTCGTGACAGAGGCTCATGTGCACTATATGCTCGACATTTCAGGCCATGTCAAGATACGCTTTTGGTTTCAGGGAAGCAATCGATGGAAAACGGTATTGTCTCTGCCCACGTGTTTCTGCGATGTCTATGCTGCTTGCGGCGCTTTCGGAAGTTGCAATGAGCTCGACGACCCGACTTTCTGCAGATGCTTGCCTGGTTTTATACCAAGAGTTCAGAAGGATTGGGATTTGGGGGGCTGGTCCGATGGGTGTATGAGGCGAACCCCAATACACATGGCTGAGAACAGCATGTCAGAGGTTGAGACTGATCGGTTTTGGGCACTCCATCACATGAAGCTACCTGCTGCCTCAGAATCTATTTCTGTAGCAAGTAGTCCTGCAGCGTGCAAATGGGCTTGCCTGAACAAATCGTCGTGCACTGCTTATGCGTTTGAAAGCGGATGTATGATATGGAATGGGGAATTGCTAAACTTAAAGCAGCTGTCAGGTATCGACGTCGGCGGTAAGAAACTTTTTCTACGCCTCGCAGCATCCGAGGTGCCAACTTCGAAAAACAAGAATGGAATCGTTGCAGGGATTGTCGTTGGTTTAACCGGTTTGGCTGCTGCTATTGCTGGTGGTCTGTCCCTAAGAAGGAGATACCAAAGGCATAAAAGGATGGCGCTTGCAGAAGCAGTAGCTAGAGGGTGTCTGGTTCCGTTCAGATATCGAGATTTGCAGTCTTTTACAAAGAATTTCTCAGAGAAATTAGGGGAAGGAGGTTTCGGTTCCGTTTTCAAGGGCACTCTGCCTAACCTGACAATGGTAGCTGTGAAGAAGCTGCACGGGGCGTGTCAAGGAGACAAGCAGTTTCGGGCAGAGGTGAGCACAATTGGGACAATTCAACATGTTAATCTCATTCGTCTTCGTGGCTTCTGCTCCGACAGCAAAAGCAAGCTGCTCGTCTACGACTACATGCCAAACGGATCTTTGGATTCTCATCTTTTCAGGACCGAAAAAACTTGCTTGGATTGGTCGAGGAGGTACCAGATTGCAATTGAAATAGCGAGGGGGTTAGCCTATCTCCACGAGAAGTGCAGAGACTGCATCATACACTGCGACATCAAACCAGAAAACATACTTCTGGATGATGGATTAAGCGTAAAGATTGCGGATTTTGGGCTTGCAAAACTGTTCGGACGAGATTTCAGTCAAGTTCTGACGACTCTGAGGGGTACGATAGGCTATCTTGCTCCCGAATGGATTTCTGGCCTAGCAATCACGACCAAAGCTGATGTATACAGTTATGGAATGATGCTATTTGAGATCATCTCGGGAAGGAGGAACAAGAAAGAATCAAGGGAAGGACAAGCAGCATTCTTCCCCGCATGGGCGATGAGCAAAATATCTGAGGGCGATCTCGCGCGTCTATTGGATAGTAGATTGGAGGGAAATGTAGACATGGAAGAGTTGAATCGAGCTTGTAGAGTGGCGGGGTGGTGTATACAGGACGATGAGAATGAAAGGCCATTCATGGGGCAGATTGTCCTGATCTTGGAGGGTGCGTTGGAGTTGAGTGTCCCACCCATCCCGAGGTTGCTGCAAATTCTAGATGAAAATTCCAATACGATTTCCTCCTTCATGTTGTCTTCGTCAATGCCACCATCAGAAATCAAAAGCTGTTCCTGGTCACCAAGTTCAAGGTGTGATGATTCCGACTCTTGAAATATAAAAAGGAAGCTCTTAGCCGCATCCAAAGCTCTATGCTTATCATCAAATTATCACTAGTGTCTCGACGTGTGTTTCAACTTGTGCTATGTATATACCTATGTATCTTGTTTAATTTGATACGAAGTATCTTTCTTTAAAAAAGCAGTGAAGGGAAATTACAGGTGAGTCATAAGCCTGCCTCTTTCTTCTAAAAATTGTCGTCTCGTACGTCAAATTCATGTCATCTAGTCTTGTGAACTGTGAGCATTGCACCCACAACAGAGATAGGGGTCATCCATTAGCGGGTCGGCGGTCTGGCCGGGGGTTACAAAACTGTTAACCAAAGTATATTTAATTTATAAATTAGTTTTGTTATTTTCGTATATGTATTTTTATATTGTAAGATATTTTTTGTATTTTTAATTATAATATTACGAACTAAAATTTTTAAATTATTTATTGTGAGAATTCAAAATTTGTCAGATATGAAGTAGATCTATTTAATATAATAAACATTTTTAAAATAAGTTCCATATTTCAAAGATATTTTCTTGCATTTTTATTATAAATAAATTTTTAATATTATTTATCTTGAGATTTTTAAAAATCTGACAAATGGGAAATAAATTTATTTAAGTGAAGAATATTTTTAAAAGTAATTTTTATCTTAAAGTATTATCTAAAATATTATTAAATTGATGCTTTATTTTATTATTTAAATATTTATTTCACATTTTATTATTCAATAAGACATATTTCTTTTGTAAAATTTTATAACGTTTACAACAGATATATATATATATGTTTTCTCTTGTAATTTCTATTTGCAACAGATTGAAAATAACAATTTTATTTATTCACAAAAGCATTTTGGTTATTTTATTAAAATTTCTAACCGTCAACAACATAACAGGTATAATACGTGCATAGATGATTCTTCTTAGGCCATAATTATTGTAGAACGTTAATTTTGCGCACTACATGGGCCCACAAATGAGCCTAGTAAATATGCACAATGTAAAATGCTAAAAATATAAAAATAAAAATAGATGTGAACTGAGTTGAAAAGCAAACGTGCATATATAAGAGAGCAAAAAATATATATTTGATGCAGAGTACAAGAAAATTAAATATGTAATGCGAGTTAGCGGGTTAGCTGGTTAGATATGATGCGAGTTAAGTACATAAATTAAACGTGCGAATAAAAAAATAAAAAATTTAAAAAAGAGTTCAAGATCAAAAATGGAAAAAAATATAAAAGATATAGATATTGAGGTTAAAGAAGAGAAATGAAGGCGTTAAGGCTTTTAGATGATGCAACCATTAAAGTTTTTTATATGATGCAAAATTGGTCAAACGAGTGAATTAATTAGTTGTTGTTAGAAATTAGTAAAATGCATTAAGAAAATGTGCAAAATAGAAAGTGAAAAAGATGTAGAAGAGACGTTCGAGATCAGAGATGGAAAAAATATAAAAATGTGTAGACATGGAGGCTAAAGAAGGGAGATGCAAGCGTTAAAGCTTTTAGATAATGTAAGTTTTTAAAGATTTTAAATTATGCGAGTTAGTCATACACAAACATGTGTATTGGTTAGACACAATTAATAGTAAGTAAAATGTATGGAAATGCAAATACACATAATAACTTGAAAGCAAAATTAATATATTAATTTTTTTAAAGTCGCAATTAACCAAATAACGGTGGTTAGTCTGTGTACAATAAGACACTAAATACAGAGATTATCTAAATGGACTCACAAATAAAAAAATATAACTTATTTTTCTAGTATATTGGTCTTAAGAGTGTGGAAAAATAACATACATTTTCTACATAAAAGCTTAGGAGGGTAGAGGCACGAATTCAATCTCTAAGTTTTTTATGGGCCACTAACTCAATCTGAAAGATGGATATAGGAATTTCATTCCCATTGCACAAGATGAGATTTTTTATGATTTGGTTTGATTTTTTTATGTTCTTTTGAGATAATTCCTCTTATACTTATACCAATTGCACATAATTCCTAATATATTTACAACATTTCATAAATTTCTTTTATATCCATAACATTTTACCCTAAATTTCTCTCATACCCACGCCGTTAAAACCGCTATTATCTACTTCATTCAAAAGACGATTTTGCCTATTTAAAATTTTTTAATTGAGATAATTTAACCGTAACATGACTCAATTGATGATAGTAAATCATCAATACAAGATATTGAATAATTTGAAAGTCATATTAAAGTTAATTTATTTTACTTAGAAAAAAATTTAAAATGGAAAAAACGTCTTTTCAATGGGATAAATAACGGTGGTTTTAACGGCGTGGGTATGAGAGAAATTTAGGGTAAAATGTTATGAGTATAAAAGGAATTTATGAAATATTATGAGTATATTAGGAATTATGTACAATTGTTATGGGTATAAGAGGAATTATCTCTGTTCTTTTTTATGAAATGAAATGACAAATAAATTTTTAATGAACGGCCGAAAGCAAACGGCCTGATTTCAATATTTTTTTTTAAAGGATGCAAGTGATGTAATGGAGAAACATGCAACGGCTAATGCATTTGGAATTCAAAAATTGGAAATGCTAAACATTTGGGACAAGTGAAGTAATTTGAGCGGACATTTCTTTTTAATGAATAATGGAGCCGTTAATGATCAGGTAAGTGTCGTAATATAAACAAATTTCAACGAGATGCATGTAAAGTGAAGAGCATGGACAGTTAAAGAGTACCGTCATATGCCATGACATGAAATGAAATGATGGATGGAAGAAACAGATTCCATAGCATGCGTACAGAGGCTATTTTTCACGGAGGGAAAATGAAGAACATGCAGGGATTTTCCCTGGCGCCCACGGCTGCACAATGGAAAATAGGGAATGGATTTTTTGTATGGAATAATGGCCTAGTGATGGAAGAAAATTGAGACAGATACAGAGTAGGACTAGAGCACAACGAAGAAAGAACTGGATATTGGCTGAGATAATTTTTTAAATGAGAAATGAAAATAGCAGAGATGGGTGAGTATGCAATGGCTGGGAGGCAGCTGGCGCCCAGAATTTGGGGGGCAGGGGAGGTGGGTGGGTGGGTGTTGGGGTGTGGGTTGCAAATGGATGGAAAGAAAATAAGATATACAAGAATGGATATGGCTAATGGAGCAGGATAACAGACAAACAGATATGAGGTTGGGATTTTTGGAGATTGGAAAATAGTCATAGAAGAGAGATTGAGGGAAGAAAAATGAATCAAGGGATTTCTTCGATACGTCCGGCTGGGATCAAAAGCTGGACAACAAAATTGAAATTTGGACAAGGGATGAACAATGACAGGTATCTGACAGCAGTGATGTCACGCCCCAGGCCTAACAGTAAGGTATTGTCTGCTTTGGACCTTGGCCCGCACGGTTTTGCCCCTCTGGGTTCACGCGCATCCCGTCCTTCCCCAAAAAGGCGCCTCGCTGAGGTACCTGGTGGCCTCCACTTATAGCCCAAGCTCCCCCCTTGTCCAAACCGATGTGGGATTTCGTAACGATCCATCCACCCCCTCTGAGGCTCCAGTGTCCTTGCTGGACACACCGACTGGAGGTCGGGAGTCGGCTCTGATACCATTTTGTAACGCCCTGACCCTTACTGTCATAGGTATTGTCCGCTTTGGGTCTCGCCTGCACGGTTTTGTCCTTCTGGGTTCACGCGCATCCCGTCCTTCCCCAAAAGGCGCCTCGACGAGGTACCTGGCGGCCTCCACTTATAGCCCAGGCTCCCCCTTTGTCCAAACCGATGTGGGATTTCGTAACGATCCGAGGCGCCTTTTGGGGAAGGACGGGATGCGCGTGAACCCAGAGGGGCAAAACCATGCAGGCCGAGGCCCAAAGCGGACAATACCTTACTGTTAGGCCTGAGGCGTGACAAAATGGTATCAGAGCTGACTCCCGACCTCCGGTCGATGTGTCCAGCGAGGACGCTGGAGCCTCAGAGGGGGTGGATGGATCGTTACGAAATCCCACATCGGTTTGGACAAGAGGGGAGCCTGGGCTATAAGTGGAGGCCGCCAGGTACCTCAGTGAGGCGCCTTTTGGGGAAGGACGGGATACGCATGAACCCAGAGGGGCAAAACCGTGTGGGCCAAGGCCCAAAGCGGACAATACCTTACTGTTAGGCCTGAGGCGTGACAAAATGGTATTAGAGCCGACTCCCGATGTCCTGCTAGTGTGTCCAGCGAGGGCGCTGGAGCCCCGAGGGGGGGTGAATGTAATATCCCACATCGGTTAGGAAGAGGGAGAGAGCCTGGGTTATAAGTGGAGGCCACTAGAGTTACACTGTCAAGGCGCCTTTTGGGAAAGGACGAGATGCACGTGAACCCAGATGGGCAAAACCGTGCGGGTCATGGCCCAAAGCGGACAATACCTTACTGTTAGGCCTGGGGTGTTACAAGTGAGCAGGGAGATGTTTGAGAAATTTGAGGATATGCGGTGGGTTTTTGGTGGAACCGGTTGATGGAAGACAAACAGTGCAACAAAAATGGAAATTTTAACAAAGGTGAAAATGAGAACGTGGCAGAGGAGGTAGCTGCCATGGAATAGAAAATGGGTAGAGATTTTTGGGGATGGAACAAGCGGCCTGATGGAAGGCAACAGTTGTAGGGATTTTTCGGCATTCACGGCTGGAACCGGCTTATTATGGTCAATGACAAATAGAGGGATTTTGGGATAAAATGTATAAATGCAGGCAGGGGTTTTTGGAGGTAGAAAATGCAAAGGATGGATGGAGAGAGAAAAAATTAGAATTGGGGATGTTTAGGTACGCTCGGCTGGGACTTGGAGGCAGCTGGTGGGATTTTTTTGGTTAAGACCGACCCCCCCCCCCCCCACTAAAATGGCAAAGAATGTCTCTTTTTATATCCTTTGAGTTTGGCAAGACTGTATATTAATGAACTGTTATAATATTTTGCATAAGTCTACTTTAACCATGGTGCAATATTCTAACTTAAGGAGTCCTTCTTAGCAATTTTTGTGGGTGATTTTGTAAAATCACCAATGGGGTCCATAGTTTTGATTAGCTAGTAAGTCAACTCTTTCTTAATCATTGATTTTGAGTATTTTGTGTACTTCATTAATGTCTTTATCTTCATGTATTTTTTCTTGATTTTGAATGATGCTCACACTTGTTGATGTCCCTGAATCACTTTAACTGTTTAGATCTTCAGTTGGTGACTTGGATCTTGTATTTTTCACTATCATTTGAAATGTTGCAAATTTACCTCTTTTCTTGATCAAATCTATTTCGACTGTTAAAAATTCTATAAAATATTAATTATTTGTTTAATCTAAACCGTTCATCATGTTGACTCTGCTCCAATTGGCTTAAAAAAATATTCTTCACTTCATCTTGAATGCAAATTGCTCTTGATCAAATGTATGGATTATTGGTTGTTACTTTTGAAGTGGGTTTGAAATATTAGAGGCTCATTCTTCATATGTATCCTACACAAATTTGGGCTTGCAAATCTATGGGTTAAAAATTCAAATATAAATAAAAAAAACCCTTAAATGGGTGGTCCAAATGGTAGTAAGCTCATTTGAAAATTTAATTTTCACATTTAAGTAGGGTGTCAACACCTATTTTTTAATTCTTTTTTACATTTTGTTATATAACTACCCCATTTTTAATCATTTCTATATAACTACTCGTACAAGTAACTTATTTATTTTAACTTTATTCTCTTTACTCCTCTTCATCATCCTTATCATATCATACAGTTTTCTCTTTGTTCAAAAACTTTTAAATAAAGAATTTTTTATTCAAAAATGTTATCACTTTCCAAATACACCCTTAGTAGTAATGTGTTTACAATATCAAGGGAACTAGGTGGGTATAAATGAAAACTCCAAAAATTAATTACAAAGAGCGTTTGAAAAATTATAAAAAGAATATATAACTAAAAGTAGTTTAGAGCAGCATATCTTTCTTCACTCTTCTGGTCTTACTCTCTCTCTCTCTCTCTGTTTTTTTTGTCCCAATGAATCTCTCTTTAAAAAAAAACAAAAAATAAAAAAAACCTTCCATAGTGACATTGCTTGGGATAAGTAATAATGTGTCTTTCACCTCCAAGTCTCGCTAAGCATTTGTGTATAAAAGCTTCACTTAAGGCTCTGATTGCTAATTTAGGCATGAGGGAAGTGATCGAGTAAGTAAAGTGGATAATATTTTTTAAAAATGTGAGAGTAATAAGATATTATAAAAATAAAGTAAGATGATGTAAACTAAGTAGGTGTATGAAAAAATGATTGAAATATAGAAGAAAATTTCCTCTTATATCCTTAGCATTTATCTTTAATTCCTAATATACGTTCTAAAAACTTCTCTTATACTCATAATATTTCACAATAAATTCCAATCATACTTAATTACTCATATGGTCAAAATAACCATAAACTATCTTAAAGACTATTTTGCCCCTCCAAAATTTTCCTAATTTAAACAATTCAATCCTAATATGATATTCAAATCCCTTGATGTGACAAATTAATAGTTTACCAACATTAATTGAGCTATATTAAGATTAAATCATTTTTAATTAAGAAATGATGGAGGGGCGAAATCGTCTTTTTAGTGGGGGTAGTTAAGGGTTGTTTTGACTACATATATGCAATAGGAATTCAAGGTAAAATGTTATGAATATAAAAGAAAATTTTAAAACATCGTGGGTATAATAGAAATTATGAGCAAATATTTTGAATATAAGAAGAATTTTTCCAAATATAAAGGTAAAATAAAAAATAAAGTAATTAGTAAATTAAGAATTTAAAATATTATGGATGAGATAAAGTTTTCCACCTACTCCTATAATGAAGGGTACCTAATTGTTCTTCCAATCCATACATCAAAAAAATCTCACCTATAATTATTAAGAAATGGTATCGAAATGTTCTTCCGATCCTTACATGAGAAAAAAGTGTTCTTTCAATTCACAAATAGTAATTTTACTTGGGTTTATATAGGATTTTCTTTAATATGAAACCTATCCCTATTAGAGGGTACAACTCGGATAGGATACTCATGGATTGACCCATTGAGTAATTTAAAATGGGTGAGGTAAGTTCTTATTTTTCTACTTATAGGGAAAGGTAGGTTTCAAATAAAAAAAAACTCAATGCAATTATAGTAAAATAGGTTCCAAGGTTCAAGAAACTGGAACTGACTTGAATTACTAATATTTATATTCATATATCTTTTACAAACATATTACATCTTTGGAGATATAAAATACATCTTTAAATATAGAAACTTGTTTAATTTTTCTATTATTTAATATAACTAATAAATGAATTCTAAAACTATATTATTATCATATTGATTATAAGTTTTAAGTAAATTTTAAATTAGGATTATGATTTTCAAATATAATATGAAAGCTACCATAAAAAATTGATTTTGAACCAAAATCGGAACCGAGAATTGACCTTAAAAAATGAAGTATAATACATCTAAAACTAACTCGATTTAAAATAGATAAGGTTTAAAGTTTTTGAAAATAAGTTAAGGATAGGTTTGACCCCAAACCGGACCTATCCAACCCAAGTTGTATCTCCATCCCCATTTGTAAAATTTAAATTGTAATCTTAACCTTGATTTTATTTATAAAATTTATATTATATCCCTATTTATATAAATTGACTTTCGTGTTAAAATTTAGATGGGTGATTTCCATTTGAGTTAAAAGTGATAAGTTTAAATTTTCATAGTAATATCCAACAAGTACTAGATATTTGTAGGCAAAAATAATAATATATAGTTTAACTAAATTTTTCTAAGAAATAGTAGTATACAATATAATTATTTAGAAAAATTTTAACTTTCAAAATAAGATAAAAGAAGAAAATTTAATAAATTCAAAGATAAATAGCATATATAAACATAAATAATATAATTAGGGGAACTTCCAAATATACCCGTAAGTTTTCGCACAAATTTTTTTATACCCACAGATTTTTGAGAATTCATTCTATACCTATGAATTTTCCCCAGTCTCTTATACAGTCACCCTTCGTTACTATAATTAAATTTCTGAATATTTTATATATAATGAGTGATCCTGTAGCTCGGGCTAAGCATATGCTCCGCTTACCCCGCCTTAAAAAACTCATTTAAAATATTTTTTTACTTTTTTCTTTATACACTTATTTATTTAAGTGTATTTAACATATAAATCAAGTTTTACTATTTTTAGATATATATATATTATAATTTTTAAAATTTTTAAAGATATGTATACCCATTTTTAGATTTTTTTAGCCCAATTTACAAATATGTAAAATCAACGTAATAAAATGATTTAATGCTAAATATCAATTTTTAAATAGTATTTTTAACATTTAAACTATTTAAATATTATTAATACATAGATAAATAATTTTATAAAGTATTTCTATATTCCAATATATATGTAAATATATGTAAATATTTTTCCTAATTTATACATGAATGTATCTATTTTTAAGCAAATGTGGTGCATGCGCATATTAAATTTGGATGAAACATAGTCTCATAACTAAATAAATTATGTTAAATATAATAAATAGATTAAAATTTTTACGGAGCATTAAAACACAAAATTTGAAGGGTTAATGAACCACTTCCGTATAATCCGGTTATGTGTAAACGGGCCTGAATTTTGAGAACTGTAAAATATCGCGCAGGTCGTCAAATAAGCCTTGTTGCCCTCGGAACACGGTCTGACTCTGCATAAGTAAGCCGTCGTTTTTTGCGGAAAAAAAAAAAGTAAGCCGCCGTTGCCTTCTAGATGCCATGCCTATGGATTGATTTTGAATGCTCTGCCATGCCCCGTGTTCCAGCGTTGTCGTATCAGTTACGTCTGACGGGAATTGGGGCGGGTGACAAGGGTCACGGTTTTTTTCACTTTGGGTGTCTTTGCCTGGAGGTAAAATTTTTTAATAAAAATTTTTCAGAGTAGAAGTTGTCAAGTTGATAGAAAATGATGTGATATGATAGGGGTAATAATGAGGTGTAAAGAGAATAAAGTTAAAATAGACAGGGTAGTTGTATGGGTATTTGTGTGGAAATGATTGAAAAGTAAGGTTGTTTATATATGAAAAGGTGAAAAAATAATTAAAAAATAAAGTAGTTATGGAGAGTGAAAAGTTTTTTATTGAAAAGTTTTCATTGACATATTTTGTATGTAACCAAACACAACCTTTGATTCTATTTTCTAAAAATTTAATTTTGTTGTACTCTATTTTTTAACTATATCAAGACAAGTTTAATTCGACTCTTGCTAAGAGTACAATTCGGGCAAGATATCTACGAGTCCACCCGTCAAATATAAGTCAAATATAATAATTTTAAAAATTTATATACTTATTAAACATAAAAACATATACATGCTAAATTTAAATATTCTATGTAATTAATATTTTACTAATTAATAAAAGTAAACATTATTACTAAAACAAAACTTAAATAAATATAATATAACTTTATTAAAATAGGTTAATAAAATACATCTGATTGAGAATGAATGTTGACATTTTAAAAAATTTATAAAATAATGGAATTTCCATGAGTGTTTTCAAAATGCTAGAAAAAACTACAATTATGTGTAAAATTATATGTAGATATGCCTGGAATTGATTATGAATCACGCGCGCAATCATTCCAACGTGTTATGATTGCATTGAACTCTGGTATATCATCTTTTGATATAATTATTTATAAATAATTTGAGAATTTTGAAATACAATAAGAACAAGGTTTAAAAATACGTTTATAATTCTTAAATTAAGTCAAAAAAAGTTAGTAATACTCCATCATAAACAGGTGGGGGCAAGGATTACTTAAATTGAGACAAAAAATATTGGTTTTACTTACAAACTTTTATCTTGTAAATTTTTATAAAATTTTAAATATGTGGAATATATTTTTTATCCTAATTTTTGAAAATCAATAACGATGAGCACGCACCATGCCATGTTTTTACTCTTGGCGTGGCTTAGTCTACAGTCTACACGGCTCGTTGATTTTAAGAATGTGGTTTTCTGGTACGCGTAGAAAAGTAAAATTCTCAATTTGACTAAATGCATCATCTTATTTAAATTTTTGGCTGATGGATTATCGACTCTCTATTTCTAAAGACTCTTTTTTTTTTTTGATTGAGTCAATTTCTAAAGACTATTTTTTTTTTGATTGAGTCAATTTCTAAAAACTTATTCTTATATAGATAGGCTTGTTACCCATGTGGAATTTCACCCTTGTCTTTTTTCTTTGATAACCCTTGGCTTTTGAATTTGAATATGTCATCGACCCCTTTTCTTCACACCATGCTCCTATCCGTACTCTTTCTCCAAGGTACAACACGTCTTATCTGCAATGCCACAGTTTCCATCACTCCAACCATTACTTCCAAAGGTGGTATCTTCGAGTTGGGCTTCTTCATCTTCGAGTTGGGCTTCTTCACACCTAGCAACTACTCCCAAAGGCACTATATTGGGATGTGATACAAGCAAGTTCCGGAACGAACAGTTGTCTGGGTAGCCAACAGAGAAAAACTCGTCCGTAATACAGCCGATTCAATCCTAAAAATCACAGAAGAGGGCAATCTAGCCCTCATCGGCCCCTCTAATGTCTCCATCTGGTCCACCAACTTAACCTCCACAGCATCCTCCTCCAATTCGACAACTGCAGTCCTTCTGGATTCTGGAAATCTTGTTTTGAGAGACATAAAAGACCCCTTGGTTGTCCATTGGGAGAGCTTTGCCCACCCAACTAACACATTCCTGTCTAGAGGGTGGCTGGGAATCAAGAACAAGACAACGAGGGAGAATGCTCGCCTCACGTCATGGAAGAGCAAGGAAGATCCGGCGCCTGGACCCTTCTCTCATGAAATCGACTCCAACCCAATCAATCAGACTGTGATTATGTGGAATGGAATAGAGAGGTACTGGAACAGTGGAGTTTGGGATGGAGAGAAGTTGGTCGGCGTCCCCGAAACTCAAGCGAGTTACACTCTCTTTGTCAACGACGAAACTGCCAAGTACTACACCTACTCGCTTGTTAATCGTACGACTTTCTCCCACCCTTGGCTCGACATTTCAGGCCAACTCAAGGCACGTGCTTGGTCTTTTCAAAGCAATCAATGGTATACGCCTTGGGTTCAACCCAAGTCTTTATGCGATGTTTATGCTGCTTGTGGCGCCATTGGGAGGAGGTTTCGGTTCTGTTTTCAAGGGCACTCTACCTAACCTGACAATGGTAGCTGTGAAGAAGCTGGAAGGAACGTGTCAAGGAGACAAGTAGTTCCAGGTAGAGGTGAGTACGATTGGGACAATTCAACATGTTTGGTAACATGTAAGTTGTATGAATTGTGGGATGGAATGGGAAGTGAGAAATGAAATATTTTAAAAATTGTGTGATTGATATAAAATGCAGTGTTGTTAAAACCGAACCGGACCGGCCGGTCCGACCGGGAACCGGTCAAATAAACGGTTCGTTTACATACGGTTCGGTCTAATATAATTAAACCGTGCAAACTGTTGAACCGGTGGTTGAACCGGACATAGCGGTTGGACCGTATTAGACCGGTTCGGTGGCTGACGGTGTTGTTCATCCCGTCCTATCGTCGAGATCGAGATCGAGCCATCTGCTGCGGTGCTGCCCCAAATCGACGACCCCTCTGCTGTGGTGCTGCCCCAAATCGACGACGACCGGCAGAGCTCCTTTCCATTTTCGGCGACGAGCAGATCAGCGACGTTCAATCGGTGTTCGGCGACGAGCAGATCAGTGATGAGCAGAGCAACACCGTCTCCTTTTTCGGCGATGAGCAGAGCTCCTTTCAATTTCCAGTTAATCGTAGCTCTCTCTTCTTCTTCCTCGATCTGGCTCAGTGGTTTAGTGATCTGTCGCGCACGCTGTCCCCGACCGCAGCTTGTCATCACGCTCGCCTGCTCGTCGTCCCGTCTTCACGCCTGTCGTGCACGGCCGCCTGCTCGTCGTCCAGCCATCACGAATTTCAGCCATGGTTTTGAATTTCAGTAACACGAAACTGCATCAGCTCTCCCAAAAACCCATCTTCCCCTGCAGACAAAACTCAACCAGTTCCACCAAGCTTCCAATCTTCTCTCCAAATCGCAGCACTTTGCATTTGCTTCCATCAATTTGAACTTTGCCCCAATTTGTAAGTCGCGATTTTGCAACCCATATCTAGCAATTTCATTTTCTTATTCAATTCCACCGGATCAACTAGCAATCCGCCCCAAACTAGAGAACCCAATTTCCGTCACTGCCCCCAACTTCTCCAAGCCAGCAGCACTGCCTAGCTACAGGCAACCGGAACCCATTTTTTGGTAGCCTTCTATTTCCGAAACAACCCAACGCTTACACAGAGCCAGTGATTCCTCCATTTTGCAACCAGTCGGCCAAGTACAGCAAAACCCAATAGCATCCTCTGTTTGACCACTGCATTCCAAGCAGCCTTGCATGAAGCTAAGTGGTAGTAGCCAATTGAGAAAATACAGCATGTTAACATAGTAAATAAAAATTATAATACAATTAATAAAATATTATAGTTAATTTTTCTAAAATTCATGCTCAAAGACATTTTAAAATTTGCTATTAATTTTTTCCTACTTGTTTTATACTTATATTATGGTCCTTAAAATCTAACATATATATATATTTAGAATTTATAAAAATATAATTTTATCAATATATTTATTTAAAATATAAAATTTAATATTTATGACATTATAAATATGTCATGCTGATGTCATCGGTTCGAACCGGTTTGATTAACTGGTCGAACCGGTTCGAACTAGACCAGTACCTTTACCGGTTCAATCACCGGTTCGGTTCTGACAACATTGATAAAATGATAGGGATAAATTTGAAATAAATAAGTTTGTTGGGAGATATTTATAGGAAAAATGATTGAAATATAGGGATAAAAGTGAAAAATATGATGATTGGTTGTGAGATGATGGATCTCAAAAACCGTGTTTATCATGATTTTCCGTCTCATGTTTTTCATAAACATTACCAAACGTGCCCTAAAAGTTGTGGGAAATATGGTATTTGGTGGGTGTAGAAAATGAAATATTTTGAAAGTTGTGTGATTAATATGAAATGATAAGAGTAAAGTTGGAATAAATAGGTTTGTTAAAAAGTAGTTGATAGGAAAAATGATTAGAATATAAGGGTAAAAGTGAAAAAATATGATGCTTGATTGATGGATGATGTTGTTGTTCTGCTCTGACATCAACAGGAAGCTGAAGGTCTATGACTACATGCGAAATGGATCTTTGGATTCTCATCTATTCAGGACCCAAAAAAATTACTTGGGGGACGTTTGGTAACGTCCCACCATGGTAACCATGGTTTTTCCATGGTATTTCGTTTCCCAATGCTAATTATTATTCTATCAATCATACTATTTTTTCCACTTTTACCCCTACATTCCAATCATTTTCCCTATCAACTATATACAACAAACCTATTTATTCCAACTATACATGTATCATTTCCTATCAATCACACATTTTTCAAAAAATTCTCTTTTTCATTTTCCACCCTTTCCCACAATCCCATCATTTTACACCTATCCAAACATCCCCTTGGATTGGTCGACGAGGGGGTTGGCCTATCTCCACGAGAAGTGCCGAGACTGCATCATACACTGCGACGTCAAACCAGAAAACATACTTCTGGATGATGGATTTGGCGTAAAGATTTCGGATTTTGGGCTTGCAAAGCTGTTTGGAAAAGATTTCAGTCATGTTTTGACAACTCTGAGGGGTACGATAGGCTATCTTGCTCCTGAGTGGATCTCGGGCCTGGCAATCACAACCAAAGCTGATGTATACAGCTACGGAATGATGTTGTTTGAGATCATCTCGGGAAGGAGGAACAGGGAGAAATCAGGGAATGGACAGGCAACATTCTTCCCCACATGGGCAATGATCAAAATGGCTGAAGGAGATGTGACGTGTCTGCTGGATGATAGATTGGAGGGAAATGCAGACGTGGAAGAGGTGAGTCGAGCTTGTGGAGTGGCAGGGTGGTGTATTAAGGACCATGAGAATGAAAGGCCGTCCATGGGGCAGGTTGTCCAAATGTTGGAGGGTGTAATGGAGGTGAGTGTTCCACCAATGCCGAGATTATTGCAGGTTCTTAATGAAAATTGCGACATGGTTTCCTCCTTTATGTTGTCTTCTTCCAGGATAAACCAAAACAAAAGCTGATGCTCGTCACCATATTCTGCTGGGGATCATGCTTTCGACTAGATTATGATAAGGATTGTCTAATTAGCCATGCGTCCTCGTAGGATTGTAAGTTGTCTCATATTGTAACTTGTAAGGTATTTCCTGCAGTATTATCGTTCTGAAGTTTGCCTATTTGCAGCTATATTTTTCTTGCAAATATAAAATTTTAGGATTTGATTTACAATCAACAAAATTACAAGGTCTAAAATGCAAGAATGCAAATTAACAAATAGTAGAAAGGCCATGGATGGGGCGGATTGACCTGATGTTGGAGGATGCGTTAGAGGTGAGCGTCCCACCCTTCCCAGATTACTGCAAATTCGGGACGAAAATTCCGACAAGATGCTGTCTTCTTCAGAGCCCTCCCAAGCCAAATGCTTCTGGTCTTCACCAAGTTCCAGGATATGATGAACTGTGATGTCGAGTGATCCCGTAGATCTTAGCCGTATATCCAAATTAAGCTCTATGCTTCTGTAATTATTAGTGTTTGAAGTGCAACTCGTGCTATACATGTAGGGATGTTTTGTACTCTGTTGCGTAGTAAATACCTACCTATCTTGTTTAATTTGAAACAGTATGTAGCAGTGTGGATATGATAGTGGATTTGGTAGGGGTAATAATTAGGAGCAACGTAAATAAAGTTAAAATAAATAAGATAGTTATATACAAAGACATGAAAAATGATTAAAATGTAGAAATCATAATAAAAAAGAATAATTATATAGTAATCAAGTATATGAAGAAAAAACAAAAAAAAACCTAGTTTATATGTTAAATATACTTAGATAAACAAGTGTATAAAAAAAACAAAAAAATTATAAATGTGTATTTTAAGGAGTATTAAGTGAGACATTTACTTAGTTCGGACTAATAAAATCATTCATTTGTATATAACCCCTTCCATTTTACCTATTTTAATGATGGGGTAATTCGCAACTGTACTCATACAGTTTGACCATAATTGTAAATGTACCTATGTTATTTCAGAAATTACAAATGACCTAAATTACTCTTAATGATTTAATGTAAAATTCACTCTATTTATATGTAATGTCATGTTCATCAATTCAGGTGGTTGTCAATAACATTTTCCTTAGAAGCCAAAAGGTGTTGTCCATCCATCACATTTTAAAATTTTTATTTTCAAATTTAAATTATTTATTTTGTTTAACATCATTTATTTTATCATGCTACTAAAGATGTGTTTCATTAGAAATTTATAATTTTAAAACATCATTTGTTTTACCATCGCCCTAAAAAAATTCCAATCAGATGCTTAATTAGATGGGCCATATTCACTGTAAAATGTATATATATTATGTGTAAATTATGAAATAGATGTATATACGGTCACTAATATATTAAAAATGTAATAATATTTTATTTAATCATTTACCCATATGAAGGTGATATATTAAACAGTTTAGATTTTTTAACTTGATATTTATTATGAATCATTTATTTATACTGATCTTGCACCATCTTCAAATAGGCTCTACACACATTTTTTACATGAATGAAACTTGATGTGCTCTTGAATTAAATAATTTGAACAGAATGGATGAATTATATTTTGATTTATCATAAGAAGCCTCCAACACCCCATCATTTCTCTTTTTTTTTTTAATTTTCCTTGTGAGGATGTAATAGCCAGGGAGGGAGATTCGGGCTCCTAAAACATGAATAGGATAGGGCATTACCCATAGAAATTCAGATTGAGAAGGTTGTATCATTAGCTACCAAATCCAATTCTTCCATCACACAACCTCTCCGGCCATTCCATCTCCATCTCTATTCACCTCCTTGCGTCCCCTCTTCCTTCTCTTTCTCCACACCAATCTCTGCAAGGGCCTAGATTCCATCACTTCAGCTCAACCTGTTAATGGGAACCACACCACAGCATCTCCGAGTAGGTTTCTTCACGCCCAGTGATTCCTCTCAAAATTACTACGGTACTACCTCGGCATCCGGTCCAAGAAAATTACAGAACAAACAGTCGTTTGGTTAGCCAACAGAGAAACACCCCTCTCAAACACCACCAGTTCAATCCTAAAATTCTCTGCAAGAAGCAAACTAATCCTACTTGTTGATTGAAAGCTATTGTGTTCAATTTTGCAGGAGTTGCAGATCAAAGCAATGTGAGATGGAAACTCAACTTGATTTGCCAAAACAAGGAAGTTTTCTTGATATTTTTATTAGTATAAATCATAGATTTTAAATCATTGAATATGGTGTTTGAATGAATTACAAGTTGCAAATTGAGGATACATGATCAAAAGCATATTTTCTGTGTTGATTTGATAAACAATCAATTGGTATGATTAATTCGTGTTCGCAACGTGTAAAGTAAGTATGGGGTGCTAATTCGAAGCAATCAAGGTGGTTAAGGATTCAAGGTGCTAAATGGATTTAATCAAAGCAAAAACAAGAGGACACAAGCAATTGGAAGACTTCTTAACAACTTGAAGTAAAAAGGCAAGCAAAAATGAGCAAACACCAATACACACGTGCCAAATTGTGTGGGATTGGGCCCCACATTGTTGAACAGTATGGAGCCCAATACCACATGGTTCATTATCCCCCATGGAAGTAGTGAGGGTTTTATAGCTAGGGGGAGTTAATGGTCATGGTTAACCCGTTAACCCACTCATCCAACTCATTTATAAATGGGTTTAAATTGAGATTTTTGCATAAACAGATTATTATCAACCATTTAATTAAATAAATGAATTAAGGTTAAAATTTTATAACCAGTCAACCCATTCGACCTATTTAACCCGTTCAACCCATTTAACTCGTTTAACTCATTACAACTATATATATAAAATTAAGCCTGTTAGTTATTTTCTCCTGCTAAGTCTTCCTCCCGCCACCTTATTTTTATTTTTCCACTGCTACCCTAATTTCATTTTTCTACTACTATTCTATTTTCATTTCTTTTGTTCTGAAAACATCCTTTTGTCTCTTCCTGCGAAATTATCGTCTGCTAGAGTCTAAACCTTCAGGTTATTTGCTATACAACTCATTAATAACTCACCAACCCGTTTATTAAATAGGTTGTAAATGGGGTCAGTGTTGAGATTTTTCAAATGGGTTAATAAATGAATTAGGATTGAGATTAAATGGGTTAGAATTAGGATTAGGCTCTAACCCGATCCGTTAACACCCCTATTTATAACTTTCGCTTGAGATAGGGAATATGTTAGAAAGATTCCCTCTGTAGCGTAAGGCCCGTGAATGGGTGTCATTGATATTACAATGTATAAAAATATCAATAAAAAAGTAATACATTAAAGCTTTCAACTTATATATTTGACAAGGATGAGACTTTATCTTATACAAATTCTTAAAATGATCATAATTAATCCACATTATTAGGTCGACCTTTAGTACAAGAAGTGAACATTTTGCAACATACTTCTTAGCCACCTTGAACCAGTGTTGTTAGAACCGGACCGGACCGGCCGGTCCGACCGGTCTAACCGGGAACCGGTCCTATGCCCGGTTCGTTTACCTACGGTTCGGTTTAATTGCATTAAACCACTCGAACCGTAAAACCGGCAGTCGAACTGGACAATGCGGTTCGACCGTATGCGACCGGTTCGTCGATTCTGCGAATGTAAAAAAAAAAAAGAAAAACATCGTCTGTCGTTCGTTCGTCGTCGTCGACGACCACGAGAAGTCCCAACGGCAACTTCCTGCTGCGGTGCTGCCCCCGGCGTCTTCATCTCTTCCGATCGGCATTCGGCGACAAGCAGCGTCCTCCCTGTCCATTTTCGGCGACAAGCAGCGTCCTCCCTTCCATTTCCGGCAACTGGCAGAGTAGCGACGTCCGATTTGCGTTCGGCGACCAGTGGAGCCACGATCTCTCCATTTCCGGCGACGAGCAACGATTTCCTTTCCATTTCCAGCGACCAGCAAAGCAGGGACGTCCGATCGACCATGAGAAGCCCCAAATCGACAAGAGAAGCCCCAATCGGTGACCTCCTGTTGCGGTGCTACCCTAGCTCACGACGTCTAGGCGTCTTCATCTCGTCCGATCGGCATTCGGCGACAGCAAAGCAACGACCTCTCCATTTTCGGCGACAAGCGCGCGACCTCCTTTCCATTTCTGGCAACCAACAGAGTAGCAACGTCTGATGGGCATTCGGCGACCAGTAGAGCCACGATCCCTCCATTTCCGGCGATGAGCAACAACGTCCTTTCCATTTCCGGCGACAAGCACAACAGCGACGTCCATCAGAGCTGCGTCATCTCCATTTTCGGCGACTACACTAGTGCATTCAGGCGAATATGAAGGGAAATATCTGCCTAAACGATCTTTACCGAGAGTCCGAGACCCGTCAAAAATATATTTTTTTTGTTTTTTTTTTGAAATTTTTTTTATAAACATGTTAATATAGTTATATTTAATTTATAAACTATAAACCAAGTTTTACTATTTTTGGATATATATTTATTTTGGAGTTTTAAATAAATGGGTATGTATTTAAAAATCTAAAATAAATAAATAAATATATATATCCAAAAATGGTAAAACTTGGTTTATAGATTAAATATAACTAGATTGGCATGTTTATAAAAATATTTTTCAAAAAAATAAAAAAAAATATTTTTTGACGGGTTGGAAAGAATCAATGCTCGGATATCTATTGTTTACATTAAGTAAGACCTACTACATGTCAAATATGGAATACTAGCTAATAGGTTAGATATACTAAGAAATGCATATTTATAGATTTTTTAAATCTTGCTATTAATTTTTTTTGCAGGTCGGGACATGATTTAACATATATATTTAGGATTTATAAAAATATAATTGTATCAATATATTTATTTAAAATTTAAAATTAATTTAATATTTATGACATCATAAATATGTCATGCTGACGTCACCGGTTCAAACCGGTTTGTTTAACCGGTCGAACCGGTTCGAACCAGACTAGTTCATTTTCCGGTTCAATCACCGGTTCGGTTCTGACAACATTGCCTTGAACACTTTTTGCTACAAAATATACTATTTAATGACATAAATAATTATTATAATTAAGCACTAGCTCTTAAATGTTGCAAAAGTAGTTTTTTATTGACAGAATTTGTCATTGAAAGCATAACTTTTGAGAATAATTTTGAAAATTATAATCAAAGCTATTAATGATTGACTTATAGTAACTTAGTAGCAAAATGATCATTTTAGACGGTTCGAAGTGCAGACCGGCCCAAAAACATATATTTTAATTTTTTAAAAAAAAATCTTTTTTGACAAGACTATTAATCTAGTCATATTCAATCTATAAATCAGTTTTTACAGTTTCGAAGATATATACATATTTATTTTGGATTTTTAAACATAGGGGTATTTTAGTCATGCTTCAACAATTTAAAATGACTAAAATACCCCTGTATTTAAAAATTCAAAATAAATATATATGCATCTCTAAAATTAGTAAAACTTGGTTCATAAATTAAACATAACTAGAATAACAGTCTTGTAAAAAAAATTTGAGAAAAAAATTGTATTTTGGACCGATCTGAAATAAAGCTGAAATGATCATAACTCAAGTTAGCTCAAGTTATGTTATAATACAGAGGCTACCGACCGTCCACTTTGAAATTGCAAATCTAGATGTATATTATCATAAACTAAAATTTATTATTTTTATCTTTGTATATATTTTTGAATTTTAGATGTCGATATATATTGTAAACATTTTAACCTATGAAAACGATTACAATACGATTGTGTTTAAAATTTAAAAAAATATATAAACATATACAAAAATATTTGTAGATAATATATATCTATATTTATTATTTTAAAAATAAAAACTAAAAAATTACAAGCAAATATATTTTCCATTCCTTACCTGTGTTAAATGTGTTGGTCCCGAGTTAATGACAATTACCCAAGAGGAGAGGGGTGAATTAGGTATTTAAAAAATTTATACTTAGACAGAAACTTTACCTCGGATTAATCTAATCCCCTTTTTGAAGAAACAAAATGGAAAGCAATATAGTGCAGAAAGCAGAAATAAAAATCAACGAGCAAAGTTTTTATAGTGGTTCGGGCAACCTCCCTACTCCACTCTTCTAAGCTCACACCTCTTGTGACTTGGGTTCTACTATTGTATTTCACAAATACAACTAGAGTCACTGCTCTGTTCTAGATTCCAGCTCTAGGGGGCATCAACATTACACAATACAAGTAGGTGACGAGTTCCACTCCAATCACACACTACTTTGCTTACACTTGATCTTGGTTACCCAAACTAAATCAAGTTCAATACAACAATAAAAATGAAAGAAAGTTTCTACACTTTACTGTTGTGTAGAGGCAGATTTGGCGCAGAGAAGAACTTGTAGTGTAGGCTTAGAGATTCAGCAAGCAGCTCTTGGCAGTTTGGAAGCAAGGTTCTTGTTCTAAATGTTGGCTTGACCACTTAAAGCTCTTAAAGATGAGAGTTATGCTCAATCAATGATTTCTCAGCTACCCTCCTCGTTCATATTGAATGCCTTATATAATTTGCGAGGGAATCCGAACATTTGGAGGTAGATGGTGCGCATTTAATACGCCAACGTTCGAAAAATTTTCGACCGTTGCGACCCAAGTCGGAGGTGGAGTCGACTTCGGGTGCGACTTCGCCCAAGTTGCAGATGGAGTCGACTTCGGGTGCGACTTCGCCTGTCCGCAGCTTCTTCAAGTTCCAGTCTGGGTCGACTTGGTCCTCGACTTGACCCAAGTCGCAGGTGAAGTCGACTTCGGGTGTGACTTCATTTCTTCAGCTTGCTAGTTGAACTTGAAATCCTTGGAATGCCTTGCTTGCTTGAATTTCTTCATATTTGGTTATTTTTCCCTTGATTATATCTTTTGCAACTTAGTATAATCATCCCAGCTTGATGTCCTTTTAGCTCCGTGACTTGCAAACTTTGAATCCTTGAAATCTTGAATATATGCATGAATAAGTTCAATGTATATTTTGATTAGAATGATTGAATTCATGCATCTTGCTTGCTTTGGACTTGAATTAGTCTTCATATGTTCCAAGTCAAATATCTAAGTCGACTTGGTCTTTAACTTGACTCAAATCTACCTTGAAATCGACCTAATCCCTGACTTGACTTCTGAAGTTTCTGCCCTGTCCGATTGAAGTTGATGCTGAAGTCGACTTGGTCTGTGACTTCACCCAAGTCGCATGCGAAGTCGACTTGGGATGCGACTTCGGCAGCTCTCGTTATTGATTTCAACTCTGGACGAGAAACGACGCCTCCAAGTCGCTACTGGAGTCGACTTGGTCTGCGACTTCACCTCAAGTCGCATGCGGAGTCGACTTGGGATGCGATTTCGGCAGCTCTCGTCCCCGATTTCAACTCTGGAAGGAAATGACGTTTTGAAGTCGCTGCTGGAGTCGACTTGGGGATCGACTTGGCCTAAGTCGATGCCTGAGTCGACTTGGAAATCGACTTGACTTGTCATGCTCTATATTCTTCAATTTTATAACTTTTAATCATTTTCATAAACATGTTAGTAACGAAAACTTACTCAAATTGATTTGTTAATCATCAAAACATAGACTTGGCTTATTTTCTACACGTTTCCAACAATCTCCCTCTTTTTGATGATTGACAAAACCGATTTGAGTGTATACCTTTCAATGTCTTTAAATCATACTATTTGTGCATTTTGAAGTTTAACATGCATAGTTTACTTTCAATAAATCACAAGTTAAAAACATAATATTAACATACATATTTCACTTTTAATACATTACAAAAACATACACATATTTAAGACGGAGACTCAAATCCCGATCTCCTCCCCCTTTTTGTCAATTTATCCAAAAATGGCGGGGTTGCTCTCCCTGAACTTGTGCTCCCCCTCAGCTTGTGCTTATCTAAGTTAATTCAAGCATACCCATATCATTTCTAATTTTATAAAATGGTTCTTTTGCTAAAGGTTTGGTGAATTTATCTGCAATTTGATCTTCTGTTCTTACATATTCCAAACATATATCATGATTTTCTACATGTTCTCTAATAAAGTGATGTCTAAGGTCTATATGCTTGGTCCTAGAATGCAATACTGAATTTTTAGTTAAACATATGGCACTTGTATTATCACATTCAATAGGTATATCTTTAAAATTCATTCCATAGTCCCTAAGTTGTTGTTTCATCCAAAGCAATTAGGCACAATAGCTCCCGGCGGAAACATATTCAGATTCCGCCGTAGATAGAGCAACACTAGTTTGTTTTCTTGAAAACCATGAAACCAACATGTTCCCAAGAAACTGACATGTTCCACTAGTGCTTTTTCTATCTACCTTATAACCGGCAAAATCCACATCCGAGTAGCCGATTAGATCAAAATTAGAACCCTTT
Organism: Annona cherimola; assembly: GCA_030490835.1. Lineage (NCBI taxonomy): Eukaryota > Viridiplantae > Streptophyta > Magnoliopsida > Magnoliales > Annonaceae > Annona > Annona cherimola. Next base: position 18,238,418 of record CM059975.1, on the reverse strand, counting down.
GGATACCAAAGTCTTATGTTGGTAATATCTACTAAATATCTGAAAATTCTTTTTACAGCTACCAAGTGTGATTCTTTTGGACATGATTGAAATCTAGAGCACATACACACACTAAACAATATATCAGGCTTAGAAACAGTTAAATATAATAAATAACCTATCATGCTTCTATATAATTTTAAATTGACTGGTTTGCCTTTCTCGTCCTTGTCAATTTTAATGGTTGAGCTCATAGGCGTGTTTGCTCCTTTGCTGTTTTCCATGCCAAACTTCTTTAACATTTCTTTAATATACTTGGACTGGTTTATGAAGATCCCTTCACTTGATTGCTTAATTTGTAGTCCAAGGAAGAAATTCAGCTCCCTCATCATACTCATCTCAAATTCTTTCTGCATAAGCTCAGAAAATTCTTGACAAAGAATTTCATTAGTAGCACCAAAAATAATGTCATCAACATAAATTTGAATAATCAAGATATTTTTTTCTTTATACTTGATAAACAAAGTGGTGTCTACCTTTCCCTTTTGGAAATCATGATCAATCAAAAATTTGCTTAATCTCTCATACCAAGTTCTTGGAGCTTGTTTTAATCCATATAATGCTTTGGTTAATTTGTATACAAATTTAGATTGATCTTTCTCCTCAAATCCAGGTGGTTGTTCAACATACACCTCTTCATTTATATAACCATTCAGAAATGCACTTTTAACATCCATTTGAAACAATTTAAAGTTCATGTGAGATGCAAAAGCTAGTAAGATACGAATGACTTCTAATCTAGTAATCGGAGTATAGGATTCCTAAAAGTCTATTTCCTCTTCTTGTGAGTAACCCTTTGCCATAAGTCTAGCTTTGTTTCTCACTACAAGTCCACTTTCATCTAATTTGTTCCTAAAGACCCATTTTGTGCCAATGACAATGCAATCTTTTGGTCTTGGAACAAGATGCCAAGCTTGGTTTCTTTCAAATTGATTTAATTTCTCTTGCATTGCTATGATCCAGTTTTCATCATCAAGAGCTTGGTCTATAGTGGATGGTTCAATTTTGGATACAAAGGCGTATTGTCCACAAATATTTTGTTTTGACCTTCTAGTCTTTACACCTTCATAGACATTCCCTATAACTTGTTCAATTGGATGAACATTTTTTAACTTTAAATCAGTTAGAGGTTTATAGGAATTATTACCTTTACTTACCCTTTCCTCCATGAATTCTTCTTGCTTCTCCACATGCAATTTTTCAATGTTACTTGTGATATCATCGACATCACTTAAATCATCTTTTCTTTTGGAGCATGAGTTAAATTCATCAAAAACAACATGTATTGGCTCTTCTACAACTTGGTTTCTTTTATTGAAGACTCTATATGCTTTGTTATTTGATGAGTAACCAAGGAATACTGCCTCATCACTTTTAGCATCTAGTTTTCCCAAGTTGGTTTTTCCATTGTTCAAAACATAACATGTGCAACCAAAAGCATGAAAATATGAAATATTTAGTTTTCTACCTTTCCATAGCTCATATAAGGTCTTTTTCAAGATTGCTCTAATGGTAACTCGGTTCAACACATGACAAGTTGTACTTACAGCTTCACTCCAAAATTTCTTGGATAATTTACTCTCATTTAACAATGTTCTTGCCATCTCTTGTATGGTTCTATTTTTTCTTTCAACCACTCCATTTTGTTGTGGAGTTCTTGGTGCAGAAAATGTGTGGTGAATTCCTTTTTCATTGCATAATTCTATGAATCGTTTATTTTCAAACTCACCACCATGATTACTTCTCATGGTCATAATAGTACTTTGTTTTTCATTTTGCACCAAATTTACAAAAGTTGCAAACATAGAGAAGGCTTCATCTTTGCTAGCTAAGAGAATTACCCATATGAATCTTGAAAAATCATCAACTATTACAAACACATACTTTTTTCCACTAATGGTTAAAATATCGAATGACCCATATAGATCCATGTGTAGCAATTCAAGTGGCCTAGTGGTGAAAATCTCCTTTTTGGTAGAGAAAGACATTTTAGGTTGTTTTGACAATTGACATGCCTTGCAAATTTTATCTTTGTCATATTTCAATTTTGGCAATCCTTCTACCAAACTCTTCTTCCATAGGGTCTTCATATTTGACATGCTTATATACCCAAGCCTCTTATGCCAAACCTATGGATCATTGTCAATGGTCATTAGACATTGACCATCTAGTTTATCAAGTGAAACCAAATATACATTTCCATGTCTTTTTCCACTAAACATGATATGTTCTCCATCAAATACATTACATATAGATGATTCAAACACAACCTTGTATCCTTTGTCACACAATTGACTAATACTCATTACATTGTGCTTGAGTCCTTCAACAAATAATACATCTTCCATATATGCATTTAAAATACTATAGATGTTTCCTTTACCTTTAATTTTACTTTTTTCGTTGTTCCCAAAGGCAACAGTTCCATCGTTGGAAGGCTTGAGTTTATGAAATAAACTTCTTTCTCCAGTCATATGGCTTGAGTAAGCACTATCCATGAACCAAACGTTGCTTGCCTTTGCCTTGAAACATATCTAAAAAATGAACAAATAAATCTTATCTCTTTGGTACCCATTTTACGGGTCCATTTGGGTTAGTAAACTGATTTAATCTTTGTTGTTCTATTCTTGAAAGTCCATATCTTGTGTTTCTTGGAACCCAAACTAGTTTTGCACTATGATCATATAATTTCTTAAAGTTGCATTTATGAATCTTGTGACCCATCTTGTTGCAAAAATTACAAGTCATTGGTAATCTAGGAGTAGGCCTCCAAGTATGTAGTGGTTCAAAAGTTGGCCTTCTAATCCACATAATATGTTTTCCTTTGGGCTTGTAGATAGGTGCAGTTTGATTTTTTTCAAGTGTTGGCACACTTAATTTGCTACTTTCTCCTTGCTCAAATGTTGAGTATCCAAGACCTCTTTTATTGTTTTGAGAGGTCATGTTTAGAAATATTTTCACATTTTCTCCTGGATTAGAGAATTTAGCTAATGATTCATTTAAGGATTTATTCTCCTTTTTCAATTTTTCTACTCCCTTCAATAGTAGTTCATTTTCTTCTTTCAATTTTGATGTATTTTCAGCTAGTTGTCCATTTACAATAATAATGGAATTGCATTGTTGTCTCTTTAGTGATAACTTGTTTCCTAGTTTTTTAATTTTCTCATATCATGAATCATATGCATGTTGTAATTCTTCTAATTCAGCACATTTGAGACATTCTTGAATAGAAGAGTGAGTAGATTTAGAATAACAAAATTTGGAAGTTACCTCTTCATTACTTGTGCACTTTGTTGAGGTGGTTTATTCTTCCAAAACTTCCGTTGTGTTTAAACACAACAAATTTTTTTCTTGCTCAATCCGCGCCATGCAGCATATTCTTGCACAATTTGCCGCTTCAAAATCATCGGTTGAGGAGCTACTTGTTGATGAAGTTTCTTCATTCACGTACATTCCTCTTCCCTTCGGCCTTTGGAATTTTCTGCTTTTATATTTTTCCTTCCTCTCTTGATGATCCTTTGATTTTTCTTCCGGTGTAGGACATTGAGCTTGCATATGTCCCATACCGCCGCATCTATAGCACTTTGTAGCCTTCTTCTTCTTCTTCTCTTTTCGTGGTCTTTCTTTGAATTCTTTGAAGTTCTTTTCATTTCTCACAAACTTTCGAAATTTGCGTGTAAGTAGAGCAATGTCTTCATCATCGTTGTGAGATGAGGAGGTGGACTCATCCGAGTTATGTGCCGCTTTCAATGCAATGGTTCTTTTGCCTTTGTGGTGATCCTCGTTTCTTTTCTTGATTAGCTCATGTGACATTAGTGAGCTAATAAGGTCTTCTAGCTTCAATGTATTCAAGTCCTTTGCTTCTTCTATTGCAGTAATTTTTGGAGTCCACGATTCGGGTAGCGCCCTTAGAATTTTCATGACTTGTTCAGATTCAGAAATTGCCTTTCCAAGAAATATTTCTCCTTGTCCCTTGGACTTGAGAAGTTCCTTCATAGATAGATGTTAAATTATCCTATATTTCTTTTGCAGTTAGACAAGAGGATACTCTATCATATTCGGAAGCGGTAAGAGCACAAAACAGTGAGTGCATAGCTTTAGCGTTGCTCTTAACAGTTTTTACTTCATCATCGGTCCATTTGAAAGCTCTTTCATCAATAGGCAAGGTTACACCATCTTGGATTGCAATCCAAGAGTCCATATCTGTAGCCATGATGAGTTGTTTCATACGTAGCTTCCAATAGCCAAAATTGTTCTCATCAAACAATTGTGGCCTAGTAAAAGATTGGCCTTCGAAAAATGCGGGAACGAAAGTCGATTGGGATGCCATATCAAAGATCTCTTTGGTAAAATCAAAGACCTGCTTTGATACCACTTGTTGGTCCCGAGTTAATGACAATTACCCAAGAGGGGAGGGGTAAATTGGGTATTTAAAAAATTTAAACTTAGACAGAAACTTTATCCCGGATTAATCTAATCCCCCTTTTTGAAGAAACAAAATGGAAAATAATATAGTGCAGAAAGCATAAATAAAAATCAACAAGCAAAGTTTTTATAGTGGTTCGGGCAACCTCCCTACTCCACTTTTCCAAGCTCACACCTCTTGTGACTTGGGTTCCGCTATTGTATTTCACAAATATAACTGGAGTCACTGCTCTCTTCTAGATTCCAGCTCTAGGGGGCATCAACATTACACAACACAAGTAGGTGACGAGTTCCACTCCAATCACACACTACTTTGCTTACACTTGATCTTGGTTACCCAAACTAAATCAAGTTCAATACAACAATAAAAATGAAAGAAATTTTCTACACTTTACTGTTGTGTAGAGGCAGATTTGGCGCAGAGAAGAACTTGTAGTGTAGGCTTAGAGATTCAGCAAGCAGCTCTTGGCAATTTGGAAGCAAGGTTCTTCTTCTAAATGTTAGCTTGACCACTTAAAGCTCTTAAAGATGAGAGTTATGCTCAATCAATGATTTCTCAGCTACCCTCCTCGTTCATATTGAATGCCTTATATAATTTGTGAGGGAATCCGAACGTTTGGAGGTAGGTGGCGCGCATTTAATGCGCAAATGTTCGAAAATTTTCCGACAGTTGCGACCCAAGTCGCAGGTGGAGTCGACTTCGGGTGCGACTTCGCCTGTCCGCAGCTTCTTCAAGTTCCAGTCTGGGTCGACTTGGTCCTCGACTTGACCCAAGTCGCAGGTGAAGTCGACTTCGGGTGTGACTTCACTTCTTCAGCTTGCTAGTTGAACTTGAAATCCTTGGAATGCCTTGCTTGCTTGAATTTCTTCATGTTTGGTTGTTTTTCCCTTGATTATATCTTTTGCAACTTAGTATAATCATCCCAGCTTGATGTGCTTTTTAGCTCCGTGACTTGCAAACTTTGAATCCTTGAAATCTTGAATATATTCATGAATAAGTTCAATGTATATTTTGATTAGAATGGTTGAATTCATGCATCTTGCTTGCTTTGGACTTGAATTAGTCTTCATATGTTCCAAGTCGAATATCTAAGTCGACTTGGTCTTCAACTTGACTCAAATCTACCTTGAAATCGACCTAATCCCTGACTTGACTTCTGAAGTTTCTGCCCTGTCCAATTGAAGTCGATGCTGGAGTCGACTTGGGATGCGACTTTGGCAACTCTCGTCCTCGATTTCAACTCTGGAAGAAAATGACGTTTTGAAGTCGCTGCTGAAGTCGACTTGGAGATCGACTTGGCCTAAGTCGATGCCTGAGTCGACTTGGAAATCGACTTGACTTGCCGTACTTCATATTCTTCAATTTTATAATCTTTAATCATTTTCACAAACATGTGAGTAACCAAAACTTACTCAAATTGATTTGTTAATCATCAAAACATAGACTTGGCTTATTTTCCGCATGTTTCTAACAAAATGGTTACGACTCAATTGACGCATTTAGTGACAAAATTTAACCTCACTGATAGTTTAATTTTTTAGTGCTTGACACTGCGCGGCCGACCCCATTTTCACCCTGACGAAATATGAAGGCTTGTATCCTTGTTGGAAGCTAATGGATCTAGAGATATAATCGAGTTGGGGTTATTCAAGTTAAAGGTTAACCTTAACTTTAACCTATTTAAAAATATTCAATCCTAATCTATTTATAATTCAGTCATAAAAATCTCAACCCAGACCCTAACATTTACCATAATGGATCAGGCATTCAGGCTGCAGGTTATTAACGGGTCAAATGATGAAAAAAAATGATAAGCAATTTAAAATATAATTTTGCATAATTAGTAAAAATTCTAATACTAATGATCTAATTGAATTTAGAACATCAATTTACATTTTTATTCTTATTAAATTGTTGATTCCACTATTACTTCTTCATTAAAATGTTGATTCCATTGGTAATAAGTATGTACAACTTATAAAATAAACACTAAAAGATATTAGCTCTTCATGTATTATAAACGGGTTTTGCAGATTAATGAATTAAATGAGCTAAAATATTAGGTTGATCGGGTTAGACAAGCATAACTATAACCAACCCATTTTTTATTTGTTGATATTATGCATAGTGACATTTGAGATATTACACTCAAGCACAATTAATCTTTTAGGATGCAAGAGGCTCCCCCTTATCCTTACAAGAGACAAAACTCTCGTTTTGTATCAAACTTCCACCAAATAAGGAGAGTAAAAAACACTTGGACATTGTATGAAGCCGCCCAAAGTCGAACACTAGCTATCACCAGAACAAGGCAATGGCGTCATCAGGGTGGGTCCTGTTGGCATAACCAACCCATTTAATTAAATAAATTACACGTATCAAATAAACGAGTTAGCGGGTTGAAATTTATTATTCCAAATATGCTAAACACTAGGTTGGATTGATCGAGTTATATGTTGACCCTAGCTAGTTACACGCTTAAATGGATCTACTCTAAAAACAATGTTATGTCTTTATTAAAGTATACGATGCTGACAATCTTTGTCATTAGAGTAAAGCACTTTTTTGTATGTCGTGATATCTGATATTACATATCAAGCTCATTCACTCAAAAGACAATAAATTGTTACCTATTTAAAGAAAGAATAAGTTCTTATTAAGGGAGACAACTGCTCTCACCTATTTTTACGAAGACCAAATGCTCAAATCCGGCAAAAATCTCATATGCTAGATTCGAACCACGCACAGCCCACAACGCGCGTCCCTCGTAACCAAGCCGTGACCAACCGAGCTTCGGTCGCTGGAGTGAAGCTCTTGATTTAAGCTCAGAATACGATATTGGAGCAAAATTTCAAAATTGAGTAGTAGATCAAACATCGCAAACATCTCCCCCCCCCCCTTGAACCAGGCTTCGGAGACAGTGCCCGGATGTCTAGCAGCTGAGCTACTGCAGTTATTATGCTCGGAAGAATATGATGGCAACAGTCTTCGCTTTAAAGACGAAAATTGGATGTTGAACTGGTGATCATACAGCGCTGTGTAGTTGCACAAAATATCGTGCAGCTGGTCAAATAAGCCCAGAAAATTCATTGTTTGGGATAATGAGTCATTCTCCTCCACACCATGCTTAGTAGTAGCCTGAAAGGGCACCAATTGCTAATGTAGGCAGAGTACGTAGAGAAAAAAAAATTTATTTTAAAAGTATAAGAATAATGTAATATGGCTAACCCGGATTGCGATCCAATGCACCCGCGTGCCTTAAACACATTTTTTTAAATGTTTTTTGAAATTTTTTTTGTACAAGCGTTAATTTAAGTATACTTAACATGTGTATCAATTTTTACAATTTTTCGAGTATTTTAAATATTTATTTTTAATTTTTGAAAATCAGTGACATTTTAAGTAATTTCAAAAATGGTAAAAATTTATACACATATTAAATACACTTAGATTAATACTTATATAAAAAAAATTTTAAAAATAAAAAATAGGTTAATGCACCAGGGTGCACTGAAGCTAAGTGCACCCAGGTGCACAGGATCGTGATCCGGCTAACCCAGAAGGTTGTCATACAGCCAACTGTTTTTCGGGTTTCAGTTGAAAGGTGTATTTAGAGTGGGTGCACCCGACTGCATTTAACTTATTTTTTAAATTTTTTAAAACTTTTTCATAAGATTTTTAATCCAAGTGTATTTAACATGTGTATTAATTTTTACCATTTTTTGATATTTGTAGATTTTTTCGGATTTTTTAAAATTCAATGGAATTTTTAGTAATTTAAAATTACTAAAACGTCACTAATTTTTAAAAATCAGAAAAAAATCTAAAAATTTTGAAAAATGGTAAAAATTGATGCATATGTTAAATACATTAAATTAACAATCATGGAAAAAAAATTTCAAAAAAATTAAAAAATGAGTATTTGCACTGGGTGCACCGAGTCTAAGTGCCCTTGGGTGCATATAACTGGGATCCCTGCGTTTCTTCTCTCTCTTGCCTTATGGATAGGGGTTTTATAGTATAGTCCTCCTGAAATGAGAGTTTTACAATTTTCCCTTTAAAATAGAGATTTTTAGAAATTTTCATTAATATGGGGTGTTTATAGGGAAATTCTCTTCATAATGTAAGGATTGTGAATGTGCCTTATTGTAATATCAATATATCACATTGTATAAGTACCAATTAAAAAAAGAATAATATGATATAATAGAGATAAAAGGAAAAGAAATAAGGTAGTTATGTGAGAAAATAATTAAAATATAGAAATAAATATGAAAAAAGCAAGATAATTAGGGCATGTTTGTTTAATACGAAAACTTTTAAAACAAAAACTTTTAAAACTAAAACTTTTCACTCTTTATAATTACTTTATTTTTTAATTATTTTTTTACATTTTACTGTGTAATTATTCTATTTTTCAATCATTTCTATATAATTACCCAAACAACTAACTTATCTATTTGAATTTTATTTTCTTTATTTCTAATCATTACTCCTATTATATTACATCATTTTTTTCTAATTCAAAAACTTTTACATCAAATTTTTTTAATACAAATTACTTTCCGAATACACCCGTTAGTTAAGATATTCCGTGGAGAGATAATTTCCCGCCTAGTATTATTACAAAGGGTGCCTAATTGTTCTTCCCATCCATATATCCGCACAAGAAAAAAAAATCACCTATAATTGTTCCGAAATGGTGCCTAAGTATTCTTCGGGTCCACGCACAAGAAGAAAGTGTTCTTCCAATCCACAAATAGCCATGTAACTGGGGTTCTTGTAGGATTCTCTTTGATCCTGATCCTATCCCCATTTGTAAAATTTAAATGTTAATCTTAACTTCAATTCTATTAATAAAATATAGATTCTATCCATATTTATATTATTGGGGTTCGGGTTAAATTTTAGATTGATAAATTTTCATTTGAGTTAAAAGGTGATAGGTTTAAAAATTTCTCAGAAATATAGAATACTTACTTGATTTTTGTAGGCAAAAATAATAATACATAGTCTAACTAATTTTTTCTAAAAGTAGTTCTGTATAATATAATTATTTAGAAAATTTTAACTTTTCTAAATAAGATAAAGTAGGAAAATTAATAAATTTAAAGATAAATAGCATATATAAACATAACTGTAAATAAAAATAATATAATATAATTTCAATAGTGACTTTAGCATCCGTTCCTACATAATTTAGATGAAACTACACACATATCACACTCTCTTTGCACATGAGAAATGATAAGAAAAAGATTTATTTATTTAAATTTTGTAAAAATACATACAAAAATCTAGAAACGTTGAATTTTAGTATTTTAACCAAATACACTCATGCTCAAATAAAAGTTAAGAAGCCACAGAGGCTTTACCTCAGTGTTAAGCTGCTTTTCCCATTGCGTGGCGCGTGGTTTCAAATCTCAGCCAATGCAGTTTTTCATGCTTTAGTAGTGGCGATTTTCTTCCCAAAATTTTGTGAGAGCATCCACTGTTGGGTTTTAGGAATATTTCTTCGGAAAAAATTAGTGTATTGATAGGATATTTGCAGAAATTGTGGCTGAATATTGTAAGAATATCTCAAGGCATTATTGTAACATCAATTGAGAGATGTTAAGAAAAATAAAAAATATATTAAAAATAAAATGTATGATGTTATTATTTAGCTAAGTTATATTCCATTGTATAGTATAATAATCCAAAAAAGCAAGTGTATTACTTTTGTTAAAACATTTTAAATGACAAAAATTCCCCTTTAATAGAAACTTTTTAGATACAAAATATTTTTAAAATTTTTTTTTTAATATTTTAAAATTATTTCCGTGCATTTATATTTTTATTTGTTTACAAGGGCATTATTATTATTATTTTTAAAAATCACTAAAGCGATGCACCTAACATTTTACTGCATCAAAATTTCGTGTCACAATTGCATTTGCATTTCACATTGGAGAACGAAAATCTCCATTGTCATTCTCTTATATATATATATATTTTTTATCATTCTCCATTGTTTATTTAATTGGCAACAAAAGTAACAACCATTTTGTTGTTGAAAGGGAAGTGTAACATCACGGTAGTAAGAGTGCAACTTAAGTAGGGTATCTGTGGGTCGACCTGTTAGATACCTTAAAATGAGTGAGATAGGTTTCTATTTTTATATGCATAGGGTAGATAGATCCTACGTAAAAAAAAATCTGGTTCAATTAGGATATAGTAGGTTCCAAGATTTGGGTACCTGAAACTAACCCGAATTATCAATATATATTTAATATAAATTTTATAAAATATCTTTTATAGTGAAAAATATAAATATATTCTTTAAGTATATAAAATTTGTTTAATATGTGAATTATTCAATAAATTTAATGAATGTATTTCGAAAATTATATTACTATCATCTTGATTTTGGATTTTTAAGTAGAACTTATAATAAAATTCTAATTTCCAAATATAATATAAAGAATATTTAAAAAAATTGATTTAAACCAAAATCGCAACCAACCCGACCTTAAAAAATAGATTTGAGTATGTTTAGAACCGACTTAATCTAAAATAAGGTAGGGTATGAGTTTTCGAGAATAAGATAAAGGTAGGGTCGACCGTGACCCGACTCAAGTTGCGCCCGTACATAATAGCAGCAACATTTGTTTCCATTTTGCTTATAACATTTGTTTCTTGGCCCTGGGCTGTTTAGAACCGACCTTAGCATATCATTTTCTCTCATTCTAAAAACTTCAAACCAAAAATTTTTATCAAAAGTTTTATTACTTTTCAAACACACCCTTAGTGTTTCTTGGCAAACTATGTATGTACAGATGCTATTATTTGAAAACTAGTGACATGTCTGCAACTTTGCTTACGTCCATAACATATATTCAAACATAAAAATAAATAATATAATATATATGCGAAGAAACATTGTTTATCTATTATGCATATAATATGTTGAGTTATATGTAAGTGCCTCAAAATGGGCTCTACATGATCATAAAATTATAATCTATTCCGTCCATTATATTTAGAATGATGTATTTTATTATCATACCAATTTTCATCCCAATTGGATATATGCATGTATCCCATTTAAAAATAATACAAATTCAGCGTAACAAAATAGTTTGATGTAAATAACAACTTTAAAATTATTTTTTCAACATGGAAACCATTTGCTATAAAATTTATATATTGATAAATGACTGTATAAAGTTTCATTGTATTCTAATATGTATGTGGTCATTTTTAGCCAAATGTACCGTTATTATTGTGCATTGTAGCTGCACCAGAACAGATCTCTAATATATTTTATACTAAATATAATAAAAAGAAAAAAAATTAGGCTCGAGTTCCTAGGATTCAACATTGTTTACAAATGAGGCTCATTGGATGTTCAAAAAACAAAACTAAATTCTAACTTGTATTGTGTGGTTCTGCACCAGCATACCTGTAAATTTTCTTAATTTAGCGTACAATACTACATCTCATATCATATTAAAAATTTACAATGAAGTTCAAAAATTCACATATGGCCACGCAGGTGTTACCCTGCATGGTACATGGTGGTGATCCTTGATTGGATGACCATGGGTTTCGAATGGTGACAAATGCAAAAATGAAGTGGTGGCGACCTCTCCCCACAGTGCATGGGTGCGTTCAACAACAGATTTCATACGAAAAAAAGAAGGGTAACAAATGAATATATTGTTAGGTAGTTGGTAGAATGATGTAGAGCTACTATAAAAATGTCTAAGGAGTTTGGTTATAACATGAGATGATTGTAAAATTATCAAAAAAAAAATCATATATGAAATAATAAGCTCCCATCTTCACCTCGTCATAGGAAAGATAACAAGCTTGCACATATGTACACCGAAGACCAAGCTCCACCACAAGTTATGCCTCCATCGGGGGCAAAGTCAAACATGGGTTGCCAAAAGTATTGTCATTGACCGCAACCAATGGAATGACTCCCTGTTGGTTAGCATACTTGTAAGTTGACTTGCCAACTTAGGCTCTCATAGGCAGCTAAGTGGGCATTGGACTCTTAAAAACAATTGTTGCATGAGTTATTCAAAGCTTTTACATGTTAAATATACTTAGATTAATATTTATCTAAAAAAATAAAAAATAAAATAAAAAAATAAGTGTATGCGCCTAGGAGCATTGAGGCGCATACACCTTTTTTTTTGAAAGTTTTTCACGAACTTGTTAATCTAAGTGTATTTAACATATATATCAATTTTTACCATTTTGGAGATTTTTGGATATTTATTTTAGATTTTTAAAAATCAATGACATTTTAGTAATCACTGATTTTTAAAAATCCGAAATAAATATCTAAAAATCTTCAAAAATGGTAAAAATTGATACATATGTTAAATATACTTAGATTAATATTTGTGTAAAAAATATTTTTTTAAAATAAAAAATAAGTATATACACCCAAGAGCATTGAGGCGCAATGCTCACGGAAGCACTAGATCAGAATCCTGCATATCTAAATACTCCCGTACTCAAAAAGACTAATTTATCTGATAAAAAAAAGAGACCAATTATATGACCGTGATTTTCGTGATTTCATACGACTTGTCGTCGCACTTTCGACATTTTTACAATGCCTATCTAAACCAGATCCCGATCCTGTGCACCCGGGTGCATTAACCCATTTTTTTCATTTTTTTAAAAATTTTTATACAAGTGTTAATCAAACCTACCTTATCCCAACTTGGTATAAAAAAAAGTCAAACTCAATTTTTAAAAATTAAAGTTAGGGTTGGGCAAACCTTGACCCGGTATAGCCCACCCCCGATTCCCGCCCCTAATAACAACATTAGCGAATCTACATAGAGCTAAGGACGTAGGTCAGCCATTTAACAAGAAATTAATTGGCAAAGGAGATGAACCACCCGACTGTTTCTCTCTACTATAAGATGGTTTGGCTGGTCAATCTGATATGTTTTTCTAGTTCTGTACAAATCATGCCATAAGCGCAATGCTTTCGTCTTGGATCGGTCGATTTGGGCGATGAGGAACGATGTAGGAGTGGTCCGTAGGAGTGCAACTTGGGTCAGGTAGGTCCGAGTAAGGATGGGACTTACCCTTACCCATTTTTTAAAAACCTCTACCCTACCCTATTTTAAACTAGGTCGGTCCAAAGCCTACCCTACCCAATTTTCTCAAGAGCGGGTCGGTTTCGGTTCGGTTCTAAATCGGTTCCTAAAGAAGTCATGCATTCAAATACATCTGTTATATTAATGCTCAATCCATACACTACCATAATCCATATAATATGAAATCCATCAAATAAGTGCAATCCGTTTCCATGTAACCTATCTATATATAATCTATAAAATAATACAAATTGTACATACTAGAACATAATCTACAAGAAAATGCAACCTGTGTAAAAAAATTCAATCTATATATACTAAAACATGAAATCTATTAAAAAATTACAATCTGTAAATAATGAAATCTGTATAAAAGAATCAAATAACATAAGGAATGTTATCTCATTAGAATATACTAATTTCGACAATCTTAAGTCCGCCAATCCAATAAAAAAACTGTTTGAAAGACAGATACAACACAATAGATACAACTTAAGCACAACACAAATCCGATCATAAATATGATGATTAAAATCAAAGTTCAAATATGAATAATATTAAAATTAGGTTATCTCTTCTCATCTCTCAACTTTCATCCTTCATTTAGAATACTTTTTCCCTAAAAGTAGAAGATAAAAAATTTAATAATAATCATTTCACCTTTAAATACAAAGATTAAAGAATGAAAAATAAAAATCAACACAACCTTATTAGGAATGGTGGCAACATTAGCAGCATTGGAATGAACACTTGTACTTTCTGCAAAATAATTAGAAAAAATATATTAATGATAATTTATCGAACAAGCTATGCTTATGAACTTATTACCTATTAAACATATTCAATATATGTTAATAAAAGAAAACAAAAAATGTAAAATGTTACCTGATGTTGTGTTAATCAAATTGATACCTGGTACTGTAATGGAAAACTCTCCAAATACTTCTTCAATGTCGGAGGGTTTGAGAGTTGTCCTTAGCCAATCTTGATAACATATTATTAACTCAACAGTTTTTGCAGATAAAGAACTTCTATATGCATCAAGAACTCATCCACCAGTACTAAAAGCAGATTCAAATGTCACAGTAGAAACAAAAATAGCAAATATGTCATGAGCAATCAAAGATAATACTCTAAATCTGGATGCATTAGCTGACTACCAATCCAAAACATTAATTTTGCTAGTTGGCAACAATCCAGGTTCTTGAAGATATAAATCAATTTTAGTTTTCGACCATTGCTCATTATTCTCTTTACAAAATTCTAGAAAATTATTAGTTGCACAAGCCTCAGCATTAGTTTGACTATACTCTCCCACCTCATTTGAAGCTTTTCTTGGAGCAAAATGAGATTCATAAAACTTGAACAGTTTATGCAATTCAGAAGTGACCATTTAAGTAGCTTCAACAGATTTACTTTTATCAAATAACTTAGCATAAAAATAGCTTATAAATCTAAGCTTGTATCATGGATCCAAAGCATTTGTTATCAACAAGTTGATATTAATTCTGTCTAGGCTTCCCCAATATTTATTGAATTTGTCTCTCATTCTTTTACTCATGTTTTGAAGAAGATAATTATCTTATGTTAAATTCATGAGTAAAAGTTTTTCAACCTCATATAGTTGGACCAAAAGTATTGAATAAGTAACATAAGATGTGCTAGACAAAACCTTTGTAATCTTATAAAATTTTTGTAAAAATTGACACAAAACTTGCGCATTATCCCGATCAAATGTTGTTGGAGGTCCTTCTCTAGCAACAATTGCATCCTTTTCCCCTAATTTATCAAATGCCGCTCTAAACTTTAAAGCACTAGCCAACATGAAATATGTGGAATTCAATCTAGTAAGACCATCTAAGCACAAGCCACCTTTTTCTTTGATTCCTTCTTTCTGACAATGTTTTTCAAATTTATCTTTCCTGACAGGTGAAGCCCTTACATGTTTAATTACATTTCTAATTCGATTGATTGAGTCTTGAATCTCATATATTCCATCACGCACAATTAGGTTAAGAATATGTGTTGCACACCTAAATGAAATGTGGATTCATCCCCAACAAGTAAACCCTTCTCCCTTAAACTTTCTTTCAATTTTCTAGCAGTGACATCATTAGTAGATGCATTATCCATAGTTATAGTACAAATTCCATTGAAGTTCCATTTCATCAAGTAATAAAAAACAACATTAGTAATGCATTCACCAGTGTGTGGAGGTGGGAACAAATAAAAGTTAATAACTTTCTTATTTAGCTTCCAGTTGTCATCAACAAAATGTGCAGTGAGGCATAGACAACCTTCATTAGCTATAGATGTCCGTATATTTGTTGTTAAACATACTCTATGCACTTGGTCATGGAAAAAACTCATTACCTTAGTTTTTTCACTTTCGTACTCCGAAGCCACATCTTTAGCAGCTATTGTTCTAGACACAAATTTTACAAGTGGCTGAATTATAGTAATATATCTGTGAAAACCCTCACACTCAACCAACTTAAATGGAAGTTCATCGACTATTATCTTTTCAGCAAAACCTCTTCTATTTGCAGTTTGATCAAATTGCCACGCAGTCAAACTACCTACTTGGCCGCTAGAATTGCAAGCTGGAGACGATATACTCAACAATTTCTGCTTCTTGTCACCCCGCCCACGATCATAATAAGCGCATCTATCTAGATGTTTTCTCATTGAGCTAGTTTCATTCTTACTTGAATAAGCTAAAACCTTCTTGCAGTAATTACATGTCACTTCCTGTTTCTGCTCGTTCTACCATTCTTTAAAACTTACTTAACTTTCTTAGTGAAGTGATGCCACACATTAGAAGATAATTTATATTGAGGTTTCAGTTTTGGAGGAACAACATCATTTGTAGTTTTCTCGTCATTTGAATCCTTCTCACTCACACCCACTTGTCCCATTACATCCCCTTTCACCATATTGTCATCCTCATTTTCAACCTCTAAGTCCTCTATTATATTAACTGTGTCATCCATATTTAAATCAACACAGTTGTTCACACTGCTGCCATCTTCCATACTTAATATTACAGTCACTACTAAAATAGTAACATTACAATATTGATTAAAATATTTAACTAATGATAGGAATTTTTAATACAAGTAGGGGCAACAGAAATTTTTTACCTCAATGTTATGTGATTGCAGTATCTGTTTAATGCCTACAAAAGGGCAACAAATTGTCATTAACAAACCATCCATGGATGCAAAAACTTATGGTGAAACAATATCATTAGTTTAAATTTTCAAAAGCTATTTTGATTTAGAAAATAAAGTGATTTATCATGAGTCATGTTTTTACCCCCAATTGCATTTACTATAGGTGTGTCTGGGAAGTCATAAAAATTTTTGATGAAAAAATTTTGATATAAAAATTGTTAAATTGATAGTAAATTTGTTGCACCCCAATTGCATGGATTGATATGCAAATCAAGTCACTTACACATGTAATATGAAACAATTTCAAGTCTGAAAATCTACATGCAACTTGTAATATGCAATAATTTCAAGTCTTAAAATATAAGTTTAGCAGTTTAGCTTCATTTCTCCATGACAACCTATAAGCAATCTCTTACAATCTATTTTGAAAATCTGATAACAATTAGGTCTGAAAATCTAAGTTCAGCTTCGTAGTAATTAAAATCAATACAACTTAAATCAAATTTCAAATCTGATTGTCATAAAAAAAATTGCAAATCTAATGAATTAAAATGAGAGGGATAGACCAATGCGGATCAAACATCCAAGCATAAACTCCATGATTGAAATGTTATCATCATCTTATTATAAGAACAACAAATCAACATAGGAAAGACTAAAAATTTATATTCAATGAAGGTTGACCAACGACGGAGTTAGGGAGACCGATGACAGAGCGACAAGGGGTAGTTGCTGCGTGACGGATTGACGAGCAAACGACGTCGAATGGGTTTGGGAGATCTCCTTCTCTAGCAAATCGCCAAATCGCCTCTGCTTGCTAGGGTTTGGGAGAACAGAGTGAGAGAGAGAGAGAGGAGCAGCCGGCAGCACGTCGAGGGAGAGAGAGAGGAGCAGCGAGCTGCGCCGAGGGAGAGGGAGAGAGAGAATCAAAGAGAGAGAGAAGCCGGCGGCCCGGCAGCGCTTCGAGGGAGAGAGAGAGAGAGAGGAGTAGCGTCGGCGCCGACGGAGAGAGAGAGAGAGGAGAGGCGACGCGGTCACGACTCACGCGGGACGGCGGGAGAGGAGAGGGATAGAGGGTTTAGATTTTTAGGGCAGAATGGTCAAAGGTTACATATCTATGTGATCTGGGTCGGTTCCGGGTACCCAGCACTAGAACTAACCCTACCCAAATTTCCATGGGTAATTTAACCTGCATAACCGAACCAACCATATGGGTAGGTTCTTTGGAAACAAATCGACCCTAAATAGGGTACCCAGCAGGTCAATCCATGGGTACCCGGACCAAGTTGCACCCCTAGTGGTCCGGTCAATTTGGGCGGTTTTTTAAAACAGTAGTTGGAGCCTTGAGATCACCCTATGTTGCATTTAATTTGCGCCCGCCAAACCAACTCCATGCTCGGTGCAATGCTTTTACAAGTATGGCGCATCAATGAGAATCAGACGGTGGATGTTCGTCACGGGTGCAAGTTGGCACCGGGTTGGTCCGAACCCGCCCGACCCAGTTTCAATTCGACCCCGTCCGAACTCGATATTCTCCCTAATATATTAAAATATTTATATTTGTTTATGTATTAAGTATTTCAATTATAATTGCAATAAAAGTTATTTCATATAATCATAACTTAGTTTAACTATAAGATGTTTATTCTAAAACTTAAATATTATATGCATTTGTCTATAAAAGTTGAAATATATTACATTTATATTAGCTTTATTTGCAAATAATTATAAAAATATCAACTGTTTAAATTTATTAATATATATTAATTAACTACGTTAAATATAAGTCTCACTTTTATTAAATTTTAGATAATAATTTCATGTAATTTCATTTATTTTTCTTACCTTGATTTGTTTAATAACATTACCTTGATTATTATGTATAAATTCATTATGTTTAGTATATTTAGAATTATCTTTTAATTAAAAGACTAACTTTCATCAAAATTAAATATATTATAGGTCATATAAATATATTCACATGTAATTATTTATGTGCTAATGGAATAATGTTTTTAAAAAATTATTATCTCTATTAGTAATTTTAACTTTTATTGGTTGAGAATAATTCGAATTTCAACCCGAAACCAACACCGAAACCAATGTCAACCCGAAACCAACTCGTTGATGCCGATGAATTGATTTCTAATGCTCTGCCATGTCCCCGTGTACCCCCAATGTCATTCTACTTAGATCTAAGAGGGGGAATCAGGACGGATTGTACCACCATTAAAAATTCTACTTTATTCTATTTTTTTTTATATTGAACTTAGATAAGGTTTGTTTGACTTTATTTCTTTTATTAAGGGTGTGTTTGGTCGGAGGTAAAACTTTTGATGAAAAGTTTCTGGAGTAGAAGTTGTCGAATCATTAGAAAATGATGTGATATAATAGGAGTAATGATGAGGAGTAAAAAGAATAAAATTAAAATAGATAGGTTAGTTGTATGAGTAGTTGTGTAGAAATGATTGAAAATTAGAGTAGTTTATATAGAAAAATGTGAAAAAATAATTAAAAAATAGAGTAATTATGGAGAGTGAAAAGTTTTAGATTGAAAAGTTTTAGTTGACACTTTTTTACCCTAAACAAACACACCCTAAGTCTTCAAACAAACTTTCAGCGTTGGGCGAGTTTTAATCAGACTCTATACCTATGTCGGCCCTATAAATTCGGGTTCAAATTGAACTCGGTACCAAAACCTATGCCACTAAATCTAGTCCAGGTCAAAATAAGGCCGCTCAAAGTTTAAAATAGTGCTAGAAAATCAAAAATTAAACAACTTGAGTTATGAAATGACCTAATTATTAGTTAATTTTTTAATATTTTCTTTCGTCAATAAGGAAGAATTTTTAACAATTTATTAGATTTTTCACCATTTTTTTCTCAAATATCGAACGTATCAATTAGTGACTTATGTTTCGTATTATCTAAATAGTTATAATCTAATGAAACTAAGGTGCATGTAGTCATGAACATGTTCCTTTGCTTTTTTATTTTAAAATTTTATATTTAAAATCTAAACTCTTATTATCTTCATTATATGTATTATAATTTCAAGAATTACTTTAATTCGAAACTCATATATTTCAAAAATTCAATACCTTTTGAGAGTTAATATACAACAATTAAAACTAAGAAATGGATATCTAATATAAATACTATTAAAAAATTTTGGCGTCATTAACGACATATACATAGATGAATATTTTAAATGTTCTAGATATTAAAAATTTTAAATTAAAACATAAAGAGGTAGGTTACATGGGTTGCACTAAATCATGACCTTTACATAAATTATTTAAAATACTTTTCCTACATATATTAAACTGGGTTGTATGAATTTTTTAATTAATATTACTTTTAATACGGTCAACCAATTTTCAATTTGATTTTTCTTCATGAAATTTAATTATATTTTAAACACATTATCTAAGAAGCATTAAAATTTTACTTCAAAAATTAAAATGATATAGCGCATTTTGGCCTTATGATAATATTACAACACAACTGCATGTTATGCAAAAAGCATCGTTTTATAGCTTATTCAAATCATGCTCAAGAAAGATTTTATCACAAAATTTTTTATTCAAAAAGATAAAACTTGGCCAAACTACTCATAAAGTGCAAGTATATAGTGCTCTAAGACGATAAAAAACGGAGTTAAAGAAATTCTTAAGATAATACATTAGAATATTTTAAATAACAAGATATATTAGAATGATCTATAACTATTTTTTAATCATTTTATATCTAGCGGATTAGAATATCCATGTGTACAAAATTAGAATTACTCTGAATTGTTTCACAATAGATTAATTTTTTGAAATAGTCTTATTATATTTTTGGAATTTTGAAAATTTGTACATGTTAGAATTTTATTGAATGGCTTTAAAATGCATTAGAATACCAAAAATTATTTTTAAATGATTTTTGAATAGTTAAAATTTTTTAGAATGGTGTGGTATATATTAGAATGACCAAAAATATTTTTGAAAATTAAAATAATTTACATTAGATTACAATTTTTAAAAAAAATTTACATAAGAAAGATCTATAACTATTAAAAGAAGATTTATAAACATCTAGAGGATTTTGTAATGATTTAAATTTATTTTGACATGATTTTAAATTAACTAAAACTTTTCAGAGTGCATTTGATGAGAATTTTTTATGGAAACATTTACTATTATTAAAAAATGTTAATTTTAATTTACTTCCACTTATACTGCACCTCAATAGCAGAAAACGGTTTAGATTTTTCTTTTCATGATTTTTGTACCCGAGTGCATCAAAACTTAGTGCAGCTAAGTGTACTAGATAATGATCCACTTTGTATCATATGTTTTAGGGCTATTTGATAGTTTTTTTTTTTTAAAAAAAAAAAAAAACCTACCAAAAATTGTCGTTTGAGTTTGGCAAGACTGTACATTAATGAACTGTTATAATATTTTGCATCAGTCCACTTTGACCGTGGGGCGATATTCTAACTTAAGGAGTCCTTCTTAGTAATTTTTGTGGGTGATTTTGTAAAATCACCAATGCGGCTTATAGTTTTGCTTAGCTAGTAAGTCAACTCTTTCTTAGCCATTGATTTTGTGTATTTTGTGTCCTTCGTTTATGTCTTGATATTCACCTGTTTTTCCTTGATTTTGAAGGAAGCTTGTACTTGTTGATGTCCCTGATTCACTTTAACGGTTTAGATCTTCACTTGGTGGCTTAGATCTTGTAGTTTTCATTATCATTTGAAATGTTGCAAATCCACCTCTTTTCTTGGTCAAATCTATTTCGACCGTTAAAATTTTTATAAAATATTAATTATTTGTTTAATCCAAACCGTTCATCATGTTGACTCTGCTCCAATTGGCTTGAGAAAATGTTCTTCACTTCATCTTGAATGCGAATTGCTCTTGATCAACTGTATGAATTATTGGCTGTTACTTCTGAAGTGGGCTTGAAATATTGGAGGCCCATTATTCATATGGATCCTATACAAATTTGGGTTTACAAATATATAAGTTAAAAATTCAAATATAAATCCACAAAAAACCTTAAATGAGTGAGCCAAATGGTAGTAAACTCATTTGAAAATTTAATTTTCACATTTAAGTGGGGTGTCAACACTTATTTTTTAATTTTTTTTTACATTTTCTTATACAACTACTCCATTTTCAACCATTTTTATATAACTACTCATACAAGTAACTCATCTATTTTAACTTTATTCTCTTTACTTCTCTTCATCATTCTTATCATATCATACAATTTTCTCTTTGTTCAAAAACTTTTAAATAAAATTTTTTTATTAAAATATTTTATCACTTTCCAAATACACCTTTATTAGGAATGTGTTTACAACATCAAGGGAACTAGGTGGGTGTAAATGAAAACTCCAAAAATTAATTACAAAGAGCGTTTGAAAAATTATAAAAAGAATATATAACTAAAAGTAGTTTAGAGCAGCGTGTCTTTCTTCACTCTTCCGGTCTTGCTCTCTCTCTGTTTTTTTCCCAATAAATATCTCTTTAAAAAAAAGAAAAAAGAAAAAACCACCTTCCATAGTGACATTGCTTGGGATAAGTAATAACGCGTCTTTCACCTCCAAGTCACGCTGAGCATTAGCATACAAAAGCTTCGCGTAAGGCACGAATTGCTAATTTAGGCATGAGGGAAGTGAACGAGTAAGTAGAGTGGATAATATTTTTTAAAAATGTGAGAGTAATAAGATGTTATAAAAATAAAGTAAGAAGATGTAAACTAAGTAGGTATATGAAAAAATGATTGAAATATAGAAGGAAATTTCCTCTTATATCCTTAATATTTATCTTTAATTTCTAATATACATTTTAAAAACTTCTCTTATACTCATAATATTTCACAATAAATTACAATCATACTCAATTACCTGTAGAGTCAAAATAACCATGAACTATCCTAAAGACGATTTTGCCCCTTCAAAATTTTCCTAATTTAAACAATTCAATCCTAATATGATATTCAAATCCCTTGATGTGACAAATTAATAGTTTGCCAACATTAATTGAGCTATATTAAGATTAAATTTTTTTTAATTAAGAAATTATGGAGGGGCGAAATCATCTTTTTAGTGCGGGTAGTTAATGGTTGTTTTGACTACATAAATACAATAGGAATTCAAGGTAAAATGTTATGGATATAAAAGAAATTTTTTAAAAATTGTGGGTATAATAGAAATTATGAGCAAATATTATGAATATAAGAAGAATTTTTCCAAATATAAAGGTAAAAATAAAAAATAGAGTAATCAGTAAATTAAGAATTTAAAATATTATGGATGAGATAAAGTTTTCCACCTACTCCTATACCGAAGGGTACCTAATTGTTCTTCCAATCCATATATTAAGAAATGGTATCGAAATGTTCTTCCCATGCATACATGAGAAAAAAGTGTTCTTCCAAATCACAAATAGTAATTTAACTTGGGTTTATATAAGATTTGCTTTGATTTGAAACCTATCCCTATTAGAGGGTACAACTCAGATAGGGTACTCATAGATTGACTCATTGAACAACTTAAAATGGGTAAGGTAAGTTCTTATTTTTCTACTTATAGGGAACGGTAGGTTTCAAATTAAAAAAAAATAGTCAATGTAATTATAGTAGAATAAGTTCCAAGGTTCATGAACCGACTCGAATTATTAATATTTATATTCATATATCTTTTATAAAATATATTATATCCTTGGAGATATAAAATACCTTTTAAAATATAGAAACTTGTTTAATTTTTCTATTATTTAATATAACTAATAAATGAATTCTAAAACTATATTATTATCATATTGATTATAAGTTTTAAGTAAATTTTAAATTAGGATTATGATTTTCAAATATAATATGAAAGCTACCATACAAAATTGATTTTGAACCAAAATCGGAGCCAAGAATTGACCTTAAAAAATGGAGTATAATACATCTAAAACTGACTCGATTTTTTTTTTTTTTTTTTTTTTTTTTTTTGATTGGTACAATTTTACATGTATCTCAACACATTATATTTAAAGATCTGAGACATTCTTACAAATATAAGGGACACACATATCCCAAAGAAATCTGGAGACACAGCTCCACGAAAGAATAAGGAAGACATAGCTTCCAACAACCACCTGGGAGACCACCAGCTCCCACGCTCCATCCATACGGGAGACCACATTTTTGCTCCCACTAAATTTTCCGCCCGCAGCGCATTTTCCGCCCGCAGCGCGATTCGAACCTCCCTGCTGCCAGCGCACATTTTTGTGCCACCGACAGCCACCAACCGAGCTAGCCTCGGTTGGTGACTCGATTTAAAATAGATAAGGGTTAAAGTTTTTGAAAATAATTTAAGGGTAGTTTTAACCCCAAATCTCACCTTTCCAACCCAAGTTGTATCCCTATATTCATTTGTAAAATTTAAATTGTAATCTTAACCTTAATTCTATTTATAAAATTTATATTATATCTCTATTTATATAAATTGAGTTTCGTATTAAAATTTAGGTTGGTGATTTCCATTTGAGTTAAAAGTGATAAGTTTAAATTTTCATAGTAATATCCAACAAGTACTCGATATTTGTAGGCAAAAATAATAATATATAGTTTAACTAAATTTTTCTAAAAAATAGTAGTTTACAATATAATTATTTAGAAAAATTTTAACTTTCAAAATAAGATAAAAGAAGAAAATTCAATAAATTCAAAGATAAATAGCATATGTAAACATGAATAATATAATTAGGGAAATTTCCGAATATACCTGTAAATTTTCACAATAATTTTTTTATACCCACGGATTTTTGAGAATTCATTCCATACCCATGAATTTTCACAACAGTCTCTTATATTGTCACCCTCCGTTTCTATAATTAAATTTTTGAATATTTTATATATGATGAGTGATAGTGTAGCTCGGGCTAAGCAAATGCTCAGCTTAGCCCACCTCAAAAAACTTATTTAAAATATTTTTTTACTTTTTTCTTCATACACTTATTTATCTAAGTGTATTTAACATATAAATCAAGTTTTGCTATTTTTAGATATATATATAATTTTTAAAAATTTTAAAGATATGTATACCCATTTTTAGATTCGCTTAGCCGAATCTATAAATACGTAAATTCAACGTAATAAAATAATTTAATGCTAAATATCAATTTTTAAATAGTATTTTTAACATTTAAACTATCTAAATATTATTAATACATAGATAAATGATTTTATAAAGTATTTCTATATTCCAATATATATGTGAATGTATATAAATATTTTTACGAATTTACACATGAATGTATTTATTTTCGAACAAATATGACGTATGCACATATTAAATTTGGATGAAACTTAGTCTCATAACTGAATAAATAATATTAAATATAATGAATAGATTAAAATTTTCATCGCGCATTGATACTACAAAATTTAAAGCATTACATGGAATCACTTCCGTATAAAGCGGTTATGTGTAAACTCCGCCCTGGTCTTCACGTTCAAAAGAATATAACGGCACCGTCAGTCTTCTTTCGCTGCAATATGGCTCTTGACTTAAAAGATCAAAAATGGGTGATGGTCAACAGATCACACATCGTGACATCGCTAAGAACTGAAAAATATCGCGCAGCTCGTCAAATAAGCCTTGTTGCCCGAATGGGTGCCTAAGCCGTCGTTTTTGGTGGAAGAAGAACGGAAAGAAAAGTAAGCCGCCGTTGCCTTCTAGATGCCGATGGATTGATTTTGAATGCTCTGCCATGTCCCGTGTTCCAGCGTTGCCGTATCAGTTTCGTCTGACGGGAATCGGGGCGGGTGGCATCGGTCACGATTTTTTCCAACTTTGATTTTATTTTCTAAAAATTTTGTCGTACTCTATTTTTTTAACTATATCAAGACAAGTTTAATTTGACTCTTACTAAGAGTACAATTTTGGGCAAGATATCCACGAGTCCGCCCGTTCGAATATCCTAAAATTGGTAAAATTGATTTTTATTTTCTCATCATAAAGTAAAGTTGGTTGAGATATTTTCGAGTGCAGCACCACTGTACCGTAAATTATAGTATAGTGGTGCTGAAATAAATCTCACATGATGATCAAATTATAATCTATTTTATCTATTGTATTTAAAATAATATATTCTATTATCATATCAGTTTTCATCCGAATTAAATATGTGTATAGTTCCCATTTGAAAATGATACAAATTCAACGTAATAAAATAGTTTAATATAAATAACAACTTTAAAGTAATTTTTTTAACATCTAAACTATCTAAAGTATGATTTATATATGGATAAATAATTTTATAAAGTTTCATTGTATTTTAATATATGTGAGACCTATTTTTTTAACAACTGCACCGGAACAGCTCTTATATATACATATATATAGTAGAATATCAAATAAGGTCTAAGTATCCTAAGCCTACCGAACTACTAATATATATTCATCATCTCTTTTATGAAATATATTATATACTTGAATATATAAAATATATTTTCAACAAAACAAAAAACATATATTTTAAAATATAGAAACGTGTTTAATTAATCTATTATTTAGTATATCTAATAAATGTATTTTAAAACTATATCATTATCATACTAATTATAAGTTTTTAAGTGAAGTTTATATTAGAATTATGATTTTCAAATATAATATGAAGATTAATATAAAGAACTGATTTAAAATCAAAATCAGAATAATATAAATCTTAAAAATTACTGTAGGGTAGGTGTAGAACTGGCCTAACCTAAAATACGATAAGTTTTATTGTATAAAATTTTTGAAAATAGAGCAATGATAAGTTTGAGTTAGAACCATACCTACCAAAACTAAATTGCACCCCTAACTCTTACCTTTTTTCTGAATAAATCTCCGGAGAAACTAAAGATGGTCTCAGTTTGGTTTCAAAACAACTGATTGAACAAAAAATATAAGTCAAATATAACAATTTTAAAAATTTCTATACCTATTAAACATAAAAACATATACATGTTAAATTTAAATATTCTATGTAATCAATATTTTACTAATTAATAAAAGTACACATCATTACTAAAACAAAACTTAAATAAATATAATATAACTTTATCAAAATAGGTTAACAAAATACATCTCATTGAGAATGAATGTTGACATTTTAAAAAATTCATAAAATAATGGTAATTTCCAGATTGTTTTCAAAATGCTAGAAAAAACTACAATTATGTGGAAAATTATATGTAGATATGCCGGGATTGATTCTTATATTATTGATATATTTTTACGACGAAGACTTGATCCCGCAGGATTTGATCCTGAATCACGCACGCACCCATTCCAACGTGTCATTATTGCATTGAACGCTGGTACATCATCTTTTGATATAATTAATCATATATAATTTGAAATTTTTGAAATACAATGAGAATAAGGTTTAAAAATATGTTTATAATTTTTAATAAATATATATATGAGAGGCAAGTCAAGATTCTTTGGGCTAGGACTCTATTTTGAATTCAAATTAAAATTTATAATCTATTTTTTATTGAGATATGTTTACATCACATATCCACTCATATTACATTGAAGCTCTGAAACAATTTTTATAATTTCTTAAAAAAAAACTACAAGTTCCCTCCAAAAAATGTTAGTTTTACTCCATTATAAATTGGTGGGGGCAAGATTGTTTGTGTTAAGACATGATTGAGTTATCTCTACTTTATTTTGAATTTCGATCAAAATTTCTAACATATTTTTAAATTGAGTCAAAAAATGTTAGTAATACTCCATCATAAACAAGTGGGGCAGGGTTTACTTAAATTGAGTCAAAAAATATTGGTTTTACTTTCGATCTTTTATCTCGTAAATTTTTATAAATTTTTAAATCTGCGGAATATATTTTTATCCTAATTTTTGAACATCAATAACGATGAGCACGAGCCACGCCATGTTTTTCCTCTTGGCGTGGCTTAGTCTACAGTCTACACGGCTTGTTGATTTTAAGAATGTGGTTTTCTGGTACGCGTAGACAAGTAAAATTCTCAATTTGACTAAATGCATCATCTTATTTAAATTTTTGGCTGATGGATTATCGACTCTCTATTTCTGAAGACTCTTTTTTTTTTTTTTTTGATTGAGTCAATTTCTAAAGACTTATTCTTATATAAATAGGCTTGTTACCCATGTGGAATATCACCCTCGTCTTTTTTTTTTTGATAAAATCACCTTTGGCTTTTGAATTTGAATATGTCATCGATCCCTTTCCTTCACACTGTGCTCCTATCCGTACTCTTTCTCCAAGTTACAACCCATCTTATCTGCAATGCCACGGATTCCATTACCCCAACTCAGCCTCTCAGCGGCACGCAGACCATTACCTCCAAAAGTGGCATCTTCGAGTTGGGCTTCTTCACACCTAGCAACTCCTCCCGAAGGCACTATATTGGGATGTGGTACAAGCAAGTTCCGGAACGAACAGTCGTCTGGGTAGCCAACAGAGAAACACCCGTCCGTAATACAGCCGATTCAATCCTAAAAATCACAGAAGAGGGCAATCTGGCCCTCATCGGCCCCTCCAATGTCTCCATCTGGTCCACCAACCTAACCTCCACAGCATCCTCCTCCAATTCGACAACTGCAGTCCTTCTGGATTCTGGAAATCTTGTTTTGAGAGACGTAAAAGATCCCTTGGTTGTCCATTGGGAGAGCTTTGCCCACCCAACTAACACACTCCTCTCTGAAGGGTGGCTGGGAATCAAGAACAAGACAACGAGGGAGAATGCTCGCCTCACGTCATGGAAGAGCAAGGAAGATCCGGCGGCTGGACCCTTCTCTCATGAAATCGACTCCAACCCAATCAGTCAGTCTGTGATTCTGTGGAATGGGATAGAGAAGTACTGGAACAGTGGAGTTTGGGATGGAGAGAAGTTGGTCGGCGTCCCCGAAACTTTAGCGACTTACACTCGCTTTGTCGACAACAAAACTGCCAAGTACTACACCTACAAGATCGTTGATCATACGGCTTTCGGACACCCTTGGCTCGACATTTCAGGCCAACTCAAGGCACGTACTTGGTCTGTTCAAAGCAATCGATGGCATACGCTTTGGGTTCAACCCAAGTCTTTGTGCGATGTTTATGCTGCTTGTGGCGCCTTTGGGAGCTGCAACGAGCTCAACAACTCAGCTTTCTGCGAATGCTTGCCTGGCTTTACACCAAAAGTTCAGAGAGATTGGGATTTGGGGGGCTGGTCCGATGGGTGTATGAGGCGAACCCCACTACAAGCATTTCAGAACAGCACGTCGGGTGTCGAGACTGATCGATTTTTGGCACTCGATCACATGAAGCTACCTGCTTCCTCAGAATCTATTTCTATAGCAAGTAGTACCACAACATGCAGATGGGTTTGCTTGGACAAACGGTCGTGCACTGCCTATGCGTTCGAGAGCGGATGCATGATATGGCACGGGGATTTAGTAAATTTAAAGCAGTTGTCAGGGGGGAATGTGGACGGTAAGACACTTTTCCTACGTCTAGCAGCATCCGAGGTGCCGATTTCAAGAAGCAAGAAGGGAATCGTCGCAGGGATTGCGGTTAGTTCGGCCGTCGCTTTGGTTGCTGCTGGGGCTGTTGTTCTGCTCCTAATAAGGAGGCACCAACGGCAGAGAATGATTGCACTTGCAGAAGCAGTAGCTAGAGGGTGTTTGGTTGCTTTCAGATACCGAGATTTGCAGTCTCTAACAAAGAATTTCGAAGAGAAATTAGGTGGAGGAGGTTTCGGTTCTGTTTTCAAGGGCACTCTACCTAACCTGACAATGGTAGCCGTGAAGAAGCTGGAAGGGGCGTGTCAAGGAGACAAGCAGTTCCGGGCAGAGGTGAGTACGATCGGTACAATTCAACATGTTAATCTCATTCATCTTCGTGGGTTCTGCTCTGACAGCAACAAGAAGCTTCTGGTCTATGACTACATGCGAAACGGATCTTTGGATTCTCATCTATTCAGGACCCAAAAAAATTGCTTGGATTGGCCGACGAGGTACCGGATTGCGATTGAAACGGCGAGGGGGTTAGCCTACCTCCACGAGAAGTGCCGAGACTGCATCATACACTGCGACGTCAAACCAGAAAACATACTTCTGGATGATGGATTTGGCGTAAAGATTTCGGATTTTGGGCTTGCAAAGCTGTTTGGAAAAGATTTCAGTCATGTTTTGACAACTCTGAGGGGTACGATAGGCTATCTTGCTCCTGAGTGGATCTCAGGCCTGGCAATCACGACCAAAGCTGATGTATACAGCTACGGAATGATGTTGTTTGAGATCATCTCGGGAAGGAGGAACAGGGAGAAATCAGGGAATGGACAGGCAACATTCTTCCCCACATGGGCAATGATCAAAATGTCTGAAGGCGATGTGGCGTGTCTGCTGGACGATAGATTGGAGGGAAATGCAGACATGGAAGAGGCGAATCGAGCTTGTGGAGTGGCGGGGTGGTGTATTCAGGACCATGAGAATGAAAGGCCGTCCATGGGGCAGGTTGTCCAAATGTTGGAGGGTGTAATGGAGGTGAGTGCTCCACCAATGCCGAGATTATTGCAGGTTCTTGATGAAAATTGCGACATGATTTCCTCCTTTATGTTGTCTTCTTCAAGGATAACCCAAAACAAAAGCTGATGCCCGTCACCTTATTCAGCTGGGGATCATGCTTTTGACTAGATTATAATAAGGATTGTCTGATTAGCCATGCGTCCTCGCAGGATTGTAAGTTGTCTCATATTGTAACTTGTAAGGTATTTCCTGCAGTATTATCGTTCTTAAATTTGCCTATTCGCAGCTATATTTTTCTTGCAAATATAAAATTTTAGGATTTGATTTACAATCAACAAACTTACAAGGTCTAAAATGTAAGAACGCAAATTAACAAATAGTAGAAAGGCCATGGATGGGGCGGATTGACCTGATGTTGGAGGGTGCGTTAGAGGTGAGTGTCCCACCCTTCCCAGATTACTGCAAATTCGGGACGAAAATTCTGACAAGATGCTGTCTTCTTTAGAGCCCTCCCAAGTAGGGGTGTTAATGGTAACGATCAACCCGCGCTCATCCAACCCATTTATAAATGGGTTTGGGTTGGAATTTTTGAATAAATGGTTTATAATCCACCAACTCGTTTATCCATTTAATTAAATAAACGGATTAGGGTTGAGACTTCGCAACCCGTCAACCCGTCTAACCCATTTATATAACTCGTCCAACCTGTATAATCTAACCCGTATAACCTATTTATTATAATATATAATATATTATATATAATTATATATATGTGAAATTTTTTTTGCCTTGGGAATATATAAAACTAGCTGCTTGTAGTAAAACTTTTCAACCTGAGTACCATTTGAAAAAAAAACATCATTTCGAGTGCTATTTTGGTTTCCTATGCAATTAATGTTTCATTTTTTATTGCCAAAAAAACCCCATTTCAATTTTCATCTCAGTAATGCACCACTTTTTGTGGCTGAAAAAAACGCCTTTTAATTTTTAGTCGCTTCCTGCTCGCGGCTCTCCTATTCCGCACAAGCCCAACCGTGCATGGTGTTCTGCAGCCGAGTACCCAACCATTTTCAGATCTCGTGAAATGGGAGGCTTGGAGCAGCACACCGCACGTCGTACGCATTCTGCATTTCTGCTACGTCTTTGCAACTCGCAAATGATTAGAGAGGGAACTCAGGGAAAGAGAGCGTAGAGCTTCGAGAGATTTGGAAGTGAAAGAAATTGCAAAGGAGCGAGGATCAAAGGCCTTTTGCCTTTGCAGCCAGTGGCATCGTCTTAGTCTCTCTCCATCGTTCAAAGCGTTGTTTTTTCAATCAATCCCCGGCGCCACCCCCTCAAATCCCGCACAGGCATACTGCGCACAACTCTTAAGCTTCAATCTCTCATTTCCTTTCCAGCACAGCAGCACTAGCATAGGCACACAAAGCTTCCCGTCGCCATGCCTGTCGACTCGACTGTCGTCCCCCAGGTATGTTAACTTCGAGTTATTTAATTTTACAGATTTTATTGAAGGTTTTTAGCATTAAAATTAGTAAGAAACACAACCCGTTTATTAAATGGGTTAGGGTTAAGTTTTTTAAATGAGTTAATAAACGGATTAGGGTTGAGATATATTAAATGAGTTAAGATTAGGATTAAGCTTCAACCCATTCAACCCGCTCCGTTAACACCCCTACTCCCAAGCCAAATGCTTCTGGTCTTCACCAAGTTCCAAGATATGATGAACTGTGATGTCGT
The DNA here is from genome assembly GCA_030490835.1 of Annona cherimola. Lineage (NCBI taxonomy): Eukaryota > Viridiplantae > Streptophyta > Magnoliopsida > Magnoliales > Annonaceae > Annona > Annona cherimola. Next base: position 18,206,399 of record CM059975.1, on the reverse strand, counting down.
GTGATCCCGAAGATCTTAGCCGTATATCCAAATTAAGCTCTATGCTTATGTAATTATTAGTGTTTGAAGTGCAACTTGTGCTATACATATAGGGATGTTTTGTACTCTGTCGAGTAGTAAATACGTACCTATCTTGTTTAATTTGAAATAGTATGTAGAACTGTGGATATGATAGTGGATTTGGTAGGGGTAATAATTAGTAGCAACGTAAATAAATAAGATAGTTATATACAAAGACATGAAAAAATGATTAAAATGTAGAAATCATAATAAAAAAGAATAATTATATAGTAAACAAGTATATGAAGAAAAAAGCAAAAACAAAAAACCTAATTTATATGTTAAATATACTTAGATAAACAAGTGTATGAAAAAAATAAAAAAATTATAAATGCATATTTTAAGATGCACTAAGTGAGACATTTACTTAGTTTGAACTAATAAAATCATTCATTTGTATATAACCCCTTCCATTTTACCTATTTTAATGATGGGGTAATTCGCAACGTACTCATATAGTTTAACCATAATTGTAAATATACCTATGTTATTTAAGAAATTACAAATGACCCTAATTACCCTTAATGATTTAATGTAAAATTCACTCTATTTATTATATGTAATGTCATGTTCATCAATTCAGGTTGTTGTCAATAACATTTGCCTTAGAAGCCAAAAGGTCTTGTCCATCCATCACATTTCAAAATTTTTATTTTCAAATCTAAATTATTTATTTTGTTTAACATCACTTATTTTATCATGCTACTAAAGATGCCTTTCATTAGAAATTTATGATTTAAAAAAATAGCATTTTTTAAGAGTGAATGTATGATTACTAATTTTATTGTATTATATAGTACATAAAAATTTTTAACATATGAGATTTTTGAAATTATTAAATAAATGCATGTAGATGATAAATTGTTTATATTTTGAAAAATATTTTAAAATAAAATACGGCAGCAGGGAGGTGCCATAGCGCTTATGTAATTATTACCCTTTTATTATATAGTTTTCTATTGAGAAATGCTAGGGTACAACTACTTATAGTGTTACTAACTACAAAAAGGTATATATTTATCACGAAAGTAAAATTTCACAATTCATATGATTTCACATCATTTGTTTTACATGGCCCCAAAAAACATTCCAATCAGATGCTTAATTAGATGTGCCATATTCACTTTAAAATGTATATATTTATGTGTAAATTATGAAATATATGTATATATGGTCACTGATATATTAAAAATATAATAATATTTTATTTAATCATTTACCCATGTGAAGGTGATATATTAAACAGTTTGGATTTTTTAACTTGATATTTAGTACGAATCATTTATTTATACTGATCTTGCACCATCTTCAAATAGGCTCTACACACATTTTTTACCTGAATGAAACTTGTTGTGATCTTGAATTAAATAATTTTGAATAGAATGGATGAATTACATTTTGATTTATCATAAGAAGCCTCCAACCTGGCAACACCCTGTCATTTCTCTTTTTTATTTTTCCTTGGGAGGATGTAATAGCCAGGGAGGGAGATTCGTGCTCCTGAAACATGAATAGCATAGGGCATTACCCACAGAAATTTAGATTGAGAAGGTTGTATCATTAGCTGCCAAATCCAATTCTTCCATCACACCACCTCTCCGGCCGTTCCATCTCCATCTCTATTCACCTCCTTGCGTCCCCTCTTCCTTCCCTTTCTCCATGCCAATCTCTCCAAGGGCCTAGATTGCATCACTTCAGCTCAACCTGTTAATGGGAACCACACCACAGCATCTCCGAGTCGGTTTCTTCACGCCCAGTGATTCCTCCCAAAATTACTACGGTACTACCTCGGCATCCGGTCCAAGAAAATTACGGAACAAACAGTCGTCTGGTTAGCCAACAGAGAAACACCCCTCCCAAGCACCACCAGTTCAATCCTAAAATTCTCTGCAAGAAGCAAACTAATCCTACTTGTTGATCGCAAGCTGTTGTGTTCAATTTTGCAGGAGTTGCAGATCAAAGCAATGTGAGATGGAAATTCAACTCGATTCGCCAAAACAATGAAGTTTACTTGATATTTTTATAAGTATAAATCATAGATTTTAAATCATTGAATTTGGTGTTTGAATGAATTACAAGTTGCAAATTGAGGATACATGATCTAAAGCATATTTTCTGTGTTGATTTGATAAACAATCAATTGGTATGATTAATTCTGGTTCTCAACGTGTAAAGCAAGTATGGGGTGCTAATTCGAAGCAATCAAGGTGGTTAAGGATTCAAGGTGCTAAATGGATTTAATCAAAGCAAAAACAAGAGGACACAAGCAATTGGAAGACTTCTTAACAACTTGAAGTAAAAAGGCAAGCAAAAATGAGCAAACAACAACACACACGTGCCAAATTGTGTGGGCTTGGGCCCCACATGTTGAACAGTATTGAGCCCAATACCACATGGTTCATGATCCCCCATGGAAGTATTGAAGGTTTTATAGCTAGGGGGTGTTAATGGTCATGGTTAACCCGTTAACCCACTTGTCCAACTCATTCATAAATAGGTTTGGGTTGAGTTTTTTGCATAAACAAATTATTATCAACCATTTAATTAAATAAAGGGATTAAGGTTAAAATTTTATAACCCATCAACCCATTTGACCTATTTAACCCATTCAACTCATTTAACTTGTTTAACTCATTACAACTATATATATAAATGTAAGCCTCTTAGTTATTTTCTCCCACTAAGTCTTCCTTCTGCCACCTTATTTTTATTTTTCCACTGTTACCTTAATTCCATTTTTTCTTTACTACTCTATTTTCATTTCTCCTTCTCCGAAAACATCCTTTTGCCTCTTTCTGCGATAATCGCCTGCTAGAGTCCAAACCTTTAAGTTATTTTTCATACAACTCATTAATAACTCACCAACCCATTTATTAAATAGGTTGTAAATGGAGTCCGTATTGATATTTTTTAAATGAGTTAATAAATGAATTAGGATTGAGATTAAATGGATTAGAATTAGAATTAGGCTCCAACCCGATCCGTTAACACCCCTATTTATAACTTTCTCTTGAGATGGGGGATATCTTAGAAAGATTCCCTCTGTAGCGCAAGGCTTGTGAATGGGTTTGATTGTAATATCAATTGCTGATATTACAATGTATAAAAATATCAATAAAAAAAAGTAATACTTTAAAGCGTTCAACTTATATATTTGACAAGGATGTGACTTTATCTTATACAAATTCTTAAAATGATCATAATTAATCCACATTATTAGGTCGACCTTTAGTACAAGAAGTGAACATTTTGCAATATACTTCTTAGCCACCTAGAACACTTTTTGCTAAATAGTAATATTTTCGTCGGTTTAATGTTTGATTAGAAATTATCCTTTCATATTTGTATCTAATCCTTAGATGAATTTCCATGTTTGTGGTCTCCGTGTCAGCTTGGGCTAAATGATCATATATGAAGTTATCTTATACGTCAAGATCTGATACTTGATAAATATACTTCTACATCCCCTGTTTTGTGCATCCTTGTCCATATGCCCCTCTTGACGCAATCTAGTCTCTTATGATAAAAAGTTATAATTCGTTTTCCTTTTTCTTGGTGTACTAGTTGCTCGTTGGCCTGCATTAAATTGCAATCAATAATTATGCAAAGTTTCATAAAAAAATAATTATGCATGGTCAATTATCTGTAATGGGTAACAATTAGGGGTGGGAATTTGGGCGGGTCGACCTATAGACCGATTTTGACCCAACCTGTTTTTAGCCGAGTAAAACCAATATATTTGATTCGGTGTAGAGACAGGTCAAAAATTTTAACCAGAATTCAAAAAATAGGATATGGTTGAGTCGACCATATCCCGACCCCAAGAATTCGACCCGCTCCGCATATTAATTTATCAAAAATTATAAGTCTATGTTTAAATATTATTATTATTCTCACGTACAGACCTATAAAAGCGACCATTGGGTCTGACGCAGAGAACACACAAACCCGGAAAAACTCAAAAAAGCGACTATTGGGCCTGACGCACAGAGCACACAGACCTAGAAAATGTCTATTGGGCCTATGGGCTATGTGCATCAGGCCCAATGGTCACTTTTCTGGATCTGTGCGTGATAATTATTATTATTTTCTTTTAAAATTTTCATTTTTTTATATCCAACTCTATCAACAATAGAAAAATCAATTTATTCAGAAAGCAATATAACAATCAATAAAAAGAATTTGTACATATAGAATCCTTATGTGTAATTGTATATTAACCTATTTTAATAAATTTAGATTATATTATTAATGTTTTGTTTCCTTAATTATGTATTTTTAATAATTAGTGAAATATTGAAGTATATAATATTTAAATATATTATAAATGTATATTTATATTTGATACATTTATAAATTTTTAAAATTATTTTGTTTAATTTGCATTTTTAACCCGACCCGCTATCCCAACACCAGTCAGATACCAACTAGAAGTTTGTCCCTAAACCTATTTAAAAAAAGTGATAGTTAGACCTACCTTATCCCGACCTGGTATAAAAGAAAATCTTAAATTCAATTTTTAAAAAGTAAGATTGATTTTTTAGCAAACTTTGACCCGGCATAGCCCACCCCGGGTTCCTGCCCCTATTAACAACGTTTGCGGATCTACATAGAGCTGAGGACGTAGGTCATCCATTTGACAAGAAATTAATTGGCAAAGGAGATGAACCACCCGATTGTTTCTCTACTGTAAGATGGCTTTGGCTGGTCAGTCTGATATGTTTTTCTAGTTCTGTACAAATCATGCCATAAGCGGAACGCTTTCGACTTGGACCCGGTCGATTTGGGCGACGAGGAACGATGTAGGAGTTAGGGGTGCAACTTGGTACCGGGTCCGAACTCGCCCGACCTGACCCGGTATCAAAACCAAAAATGGGTTTTTTAAAGATTTTTTCAAAATAGACCCGGTTTCAACCCGACCCATAGAAACCCGAAATCAAAACTAGGTTCGCACCAACCCGGTACCAAAACCCGACCCGGTCCGAACCCGGTGTAATTTATATAATTTTTCATAAATTATACATGTTTTTTAGTTTTTTTTTGAAAACTTTAGAGGCATGAATTCATTTGAATTTTGAATTTGTTTAAAAATGGATGTAAACTTATTTAAACTTGAGATTTGTTTATATTGTCATTTTAAATTTGGATTGCACTTAAATTAGATTGGAACGTTGAACCATTATTCTTAGTGTATTTAGATTTAGTTGTTTTGAATAACTGTTATGTGGATTATGTTTGAATTTGAGTTGGCATGATAAATCTATTTCATATTATACTTTTTGTTAGTATGAGAAAACTGTTAGGTTGAATTTCATATTGTAGTATAAATTTGACTCATATTTTAAGTTTATTAGTATGATAAGTGGTCAATTTTTATTTTAGCAATTTGTATGATAAATATTCAGTTTGAATTCAATTTCAGCAATTTGTATGATAATGTTTAGTTTCAATTACAATAGTTGGTATGATATGATCATTTTCTATTTGCTACACTTGAGTTATTTCCATTAGCTATTAAATAGAAATGACCAATTAGTCATAAAATTCAGCATGAAGTTGCAAAATTCTTTAAAAGGATGTTACGGAATTTAGCGTAAGACTTGATTTCATAAACACAAGTATGTATATTCCAATAATTTTCTTTTAGATTACAATTAAATTTGAAAAAAAATAGTTTATTGGTAACTCGAAACCAAACCAAAACCAATGTGAACCCAGTCCTGACCCGGATTAGATTCTTAGGGTTTGGGTTTGGGTTTACTCCAACTCGGTTGGCTTAGGGTTTGGGTTCACTCCAATCTGGTATAACCCGACCTGAGTTGAACCCCCAGCAGGAGTGGCCCGGTCAATTTGGGCGGTTTTTTAGAACAGTAGTTGGAGCCTTGAGATCACCCCATGCCGCATTTAATTCGCGCCCGTCAAGCTAGCTCCATGCTCGGTGCAATGCTTTTACGAGTATGGCGCATCAAGGAGAATCAAACCGTGGATGTTCGTCACGGGTACAAGTTGGCATCGGGTTGGTCGGAACCCACCCGACCCGGTTTCAATTCAACCCGAAAAAACTGGAAATTAACACCAAGTTTACATCAACCCTGTACCGAAACTTATCCCGGTCCGAACTCGATATTCTCTCTAATTTATTAAAATATTTATATTTGTTTATGTATTAAGTATTTTAATTGTAATTGCAATAAAAAATATTTCATATAATCATAACTTAGTTAAATTATAAGATGTTTATTCTAAAACTTAAATATTATATGCATTTGTCTATAAAAGTTGAAATATATTACATTTACATTAGCTTTATTTGCAAATAATTATAAATATATTAACTGTTTAAATTTATTACATATATATTAATTAACTATGTTAAATATAAGTCTCACTTTTATTAAATTTTAGATAATAATTTCATTTATTTTTCTTATCTTGATTTGTTTAATAACATTACCTTGATTATTATGTATAAATTCATTATGTTTATTATATTTAGAATTATCTTTCAATTAAAAGACTAACTTTCGTCAAAATTAAATATATTATAGGTCATATAAATATATTCGCATATAATTATTTATGTGATAATGGAATAATATTTTTAAAAATTATTATCTCTATTAGTAATTTTAACTTCTATTGGTTTGAGAATAATTCAAATTTCAACTCAAAACTAAAACTGAAATTAATATCAACCTAATCTGAACCCGAATTATAATATTAAGATTTGGCTCTGAATTCACATAAACCCAATAGGCTTGGAGTTTGAGTTCATCTAAATTTGATACAAACCGACCCAAGTTGCACCCCTAATGTTAGTCTTGCATCTAGGTCGTTATCCTCTGTCCCCATTACTAGGGGACACAAGCAAAGGATGACTTGGTACTTGGTAGAGTCATTAATGTCATAAAATTAACACCACGTGTCGATACTTGGAAATCCTTTTAAGCTTACTAAAACTTTTAAATCAATTTTGATGCATGCATGTATATTGTTAAATATTTTTATTTATGATAAATAAAACATTAGCTTGAATAAGATAAATGATTTAAATTTTACACAATTTCATTGGTGACGCCAAATAAGGAATTTTCTTTTTTGTGTAAAACAGGAACCCTTTCCTGCCCATATCAATGGGCTATGAATGAGATTAAAATTTTCATTCAAATTTTATTTTTAATATAGTTTCTTTTCAATATATAACAACTTTACTTCTTTCATTATTAATACTATATTTTTCATTTTTAATATAATTTTTATTTTCCAGTAGATAATCATCATTTTCATCCGGTCCTATCCCTTTGCCTACCTTGTTCGACGTCGATGGATTGAGAACTCCGCCCCCGTCTTCACGTCCAAAAGAATATTATGGCACCGTCAGTCTTCTTTCGCCGGAATATAGCTCTTGACTTGAAAAGATCGTATGTGGGTGGTGATCAACATATGATACGTGGTTAAGATATCGAAAATATCGCGTAGCTCGTCAAATAAGCCTTGTTGACCTTGAAACACGGTTCTGATCTGTCTAAATAAGCCGTTGTTGCCTCGTTGATGCCGATGAATTGATTTCTAATGCTCTGCCATGTCCCCGTGTACCCCCAATGTCATTCCACTTAGATCTAAGAGGGGGAATCAGGACGGATTGTACCACCATTAAAAATTCTACTTTATTCTATTTTTTTTTATATTGAACTTAGATAAGGTTTGTTTGACTTTATTTCTTTTATTAAGTCTTCAAACAAACTTTCAGCGTTGGGCGAGTTTTAATCGGACTCTATACTATGTCGGCCCTATATATTCCCGTTCAAATTGAACTCGGTACTAAATCCTATGCCAATAAATCTAGTCCAGATCAAAATAAGGCCGCTCCAAGTTTGAAATAGTGTTCGAAAATCAAAAATTAAACAATTGAGTTATGAAATGACCTAATTATTGGTTAATTTTTTAATATTTTCTTTCGTTAATAAGGAAATTTTTTTAACAATTTATTAGATTTTTCACCATTTTTTTCTCAAATATCGAACGTATCAATTAGTGACTTATGTTTCGTATTATCTAAATAGTTATAATCTAATGAAACTAAGGTGCATGGAGTCATGAACATGTTCCTTTGCTTTTTTATTTTAAAATTTTATATTTAAAATCTAAACTCTTATTATCTTCATTATATGTATTATAATTTTAAGAATTACTTTAATTCGAAACTCATATATTTCAAAAATTCAATACCTTTTGAGAGTTAATATACAACAATTAAAACTAAGAAATGGATATCTAATATAAATACTATTAAAAAATTTTGGCGTCATTAACAACATATACATAGATGAATATTTTAAATGTTCTAGATATTAAAAATTTTAAATTAAAACATAAAGAGGTAGGTTACATGGGTTGCACTAAATCATGACCTTTACATAAATTATTTAAAATACTTTTCCTACATATATTAAACTGGGTTGTATGAATTTTTTAATTAATATTACTTTTAATACGGTCAACCAATTTTCAATTTGATTTTTCTTCATGAAATTTAATTATATTTTAAACACATTATCTAAGAAGCATTAAAATTTTACTTCAAAAATTAAAATGATATAGCGCATTTTGGCCTTATGATAATATTACAACACAACTGCATGTTACGCAAAAAGCATCGTTTTATAGCTTATTCAAATCATGCTCAAGAAAGATTTTATCACAAAATTTTTTATTCAAAAAGATAAAACTTGGCCAAACGACTCATAAAGTGCAAGTATATAGTGCTCTAAGACGATAAAAAACGGAGTTAAACAAATTCTTAAGATAATACATTAGAATATTTTAAATAACAAGATATATTAGAATGATCTATAACTATTTTTAAATCATTTTATATCTAGCGGATTAGAATATCCATGTGTACAAAATTAGAATTACTCTGAATTGTTTCACAATAGATTAATTTTTTGAAATAGTCTTATTATATTTTTGGAATTTTGAAAATTTGTACATGTTAGAATTTTATTGAATGGCTTTAAAATGCATTAGAATACCAAAAATTATTTTAAAATGATTTTTGAATAGTTAAAATTTTTTAGAATGGTGTGGTATATATTAGAATGACCAAAAATATTTTTGAAAATTAAAATAATTTACATTAGATTACAATTTTTAAAAATTTTTTACATAAGAAAGATCTATAACTATTAAAAGAAGATTTATAAACGTCTAGAGGATTTTGTAATGATTAAAATTTATTTTGACATGATTTTAAATTAACTAAAACTTTTCAGAGTGCATTTGATGAGAATTTTTTATGGAAACATTTACTATTATTAAAAAATGTTAATTTTAATTTACTTCCACTTATACTACACCTCAATAGCAGAAATCGGTTTAGATTTTTCTTTTCATGATTTTTGTACCCGAGTGCATCAAAACTTAGTGCAGCTAAGTGTACTAGATAATGATCCACTTTGTATCATATGTTTTAGGGCTATTTGATAGTTTTTTTTTTTTTAAAAAAAAAAAACCTACCTTTGATTGTGTAGGAAGGGTGGGCTTTTTCTAGCACACTTATATGGGTTGGTCTGGGCTCGGGTTTTCCTGAAACGGTACCAATCAACATTGGACCAGGTCAAACTTGGTACTAATAGGCAATAGGTGTGTATAAACCCCAAATGGGGTTTTTATCAGTATGGGACCTTTATTAGTACGGGACCAAGCCGGATCGATAAGACATGATATTGTTGACACCCCTCCCTTAAGTACAAAAATACACAACACATGGAAAAAGATCCAGGCCTAACAACGACAAAGGAGGAGCAACTCAAGAACAAATGCCAATGGGCTCTAAAACTAAAAGCCCATTCGGAGCAAGTCCAAAACAAAAGATGTTAAGCTAAGCCCACCACTAAACGGGCCTGTTCAGTCTCAGCCCACAGGAGCAAAGCTCCACCAAGCCTCAAAAGTAGGCTCTTCAACAACAAGTCCGTCGGGCCTCAACAACGACCCACTTGGAGCAAAAGGCTCCAACCAGATCCAGCTCACCAAGCTACAGCCCATCATGGACGAAGTCCGATAGGCCTCCAAATGGACCAAGCCCAACAAGCTCAAGCCCAATTGTCACAAGTCCAACAAGCTCAAGCCCAAGTGCCACAAGTCCACAAGCTCAAGCCCACAAAGAGGTCCATGCTCCCATTTATAAAAGGAGGTACCCCCCTCCTCAAGAGACACACATGAGGAGGCATCCCCAAGGGGGAGGACGGGAGACTGCAGCCAAACCCCGACACCCCGCCTCTCCTCTCCTCTCCAGCTCTCTCTCTCTCTCTCTCCCTCTTCTCAGATCTTTTATTTTATTTTCCCCTTTTCATGCCGATGTAAACGGCTTCGGGTTAACGGATTTCTGTCATATCCGTTTTAATCCGAATACCGGGATCCCAGATCTGCAAGACCGGTGCCTTTATTCATTGAAAACAGGGACTGATCTCCCTTTTAAGATCAGTGGCGACTCCATTTTCTTTATTAACGCGTTTACTTGAGTTAACGCTCTGGCAAGGCGGACGCACGTGGGTCCACGGATTCCAGCATAACATGTTGCCGTTATGCTGCCAAATTCGTGACTTAACCCATGTATAAAAAGTCCCGTCTTAGCCGTTATGCCATCGAATCCACGGGAGGACACCCATATGCCCACACTAGCTAAAGATCGTCAATACTAACCCTCTCTACTTTATGAAAAATGCAGGTTCCGGCCCTTTCTACCTGGCCCAGATTTCACAAGAAACGAGAAAGGCGTCTGAACCCATCGTAACGCTCACGGCGGGTGCTACAAATATGCTTGCACCCCTACTTCGCGACTCACGTTGATCTCGAGTCGGAATCAAGCCAATTGGTTAAGTAGAAAATACAGATATAATAGGATAATTTTAAGAATTTATATATTTATAAAACATAAAAGCACATATATGCTAAATTTAAATGTCATGTGAATCAAAATTTTACTAATTAATAAAAGTAAATATCATTATTAAAATAAAACATGAGTAAATATAATATAACTTTTAAAATAGGTTAATTAAATATCAATCATTCAAAATGGAGTTTGGCATTTTAAAATTTTTGCTAAAATAATACTATTTTTTGCAGTGTTTCCAAAATGATGAATTCGTAAGAGGTATATGTATATATGAAAATGTCTCTTATTAATTCTTATATTGTTGACACAGTTAATCATAAATAATGTGAAAATTTTGAAAGAAAATTTAAAATATATTTATAATTTTTAATAAAAAAATATATGAAGAGCAAGTCAAGATTTTTTAGGTCATTGTAGACTTATCACGTACCCTATTTTTGAATTTGGGTTAAAATTTTTAACACGTTCCAACAGTGGGTCAAAAAATATTGATTTTATGTGCTCAAAAATAGGTCGGGTCAAGGGTGAAACACGCCCTAATTCCTACCCGAAATTAGATCTTTTATGTTGTTAACTTTAATACTTTTGTCCCGGTAGGATTATAAGTTTTCTCATATTGTAAGGTTTTTCCACAAGGGCTGTAGTATTATCTTATTAACAAACTCTAGCCTATGAATAAAAGCACGTATGATGTTGAATTTACGTGCATATATATTTGAACTAAGGTCCTGCTTCGTAATCTCCATTTGAAAAAAAAGTTCTGCTTCGTAATCGGTGAACACGAATTAGGGAAAAATACGGAAATGGATTTTTAAAAAGTGGGGGAGGAAAAAATAAGGAAAAAAAATTGAAAAAGAGGGAGAATAATATAATGTGATGATCAAAGTAACGAGTGTAAAGACAAAATAAATAAAATAATTGTATGAAAAATGTGAAAAATAATTTTAATATTTTTATAAAAACCAATCCGTTGAACAATGCGTCCACAACACTTCAGAGTGGTGATCCCATGGAGGTGATAAGCCTTAAAATTCAATTCAGAAATTATTTGTGAGATTCAACCATGTTTAATTACTATTGAAAAATAACTCCTGAAAATGATTGCATAACAATCTAGTGAGCATCACTATCATATTTATAGCCAAATTAATTAATTTTCTCGCAGTCTATGTGCATTTTATACTCCTAAGTATGCATATTTTTATTAAAAAAGTAAGTATGTATATATATATATGGGAATTAATCGTGTGCATTCCGTCTGCACGGAAACTACCGTGCAGACGGCTCATCCGGCCGTTGATTTCGGCGGAGAAAATCCGTGCCGTCTGTTCGTTTAATGCGTGTTGCGAAGGAGGCGGAGACTCGAAATACACGCGGATGGGTGCTTTCCCGCTCGGAGGCAAAAACCGAAATCAAAATCCCGCTTGGAGACTCCTCTTCCTCGCAAGCTTCCCTCCTCAATCCCTCATAACCTAAATCGTCAGTCCTAAATCGCGTAGCAGGAATGCCTGCAAATCCCGCCCGCGCCTCCTAAATCGCGCAGCGGGCAGGCCAGCAAATCCCGCCCATGCTGCCCCCTCCTCCTTCGTTTCCCTAAATTGCGCAGCAGTTTAGCATCAAGGCGTCAGCTCAATCCGGCAACCGACCGACCGAAATCCCACCCAATCCCGTCCTCCTTCCTAGGCGCCAGCAGCTGTCCGTCCGACGACCAGCAGGCAACCGCTCCCAGCAACAGCACGCGTCCGTCCGGCGACCAGCGGGCAGCAACACGCAGCAGCAACACGCGTCTGTCCGGCGACCAGCACGCAGTAGCACCCATCCGTCCGGCGACCAGCAGGTAGCAGCTCCATCTCGTCCAGTCGGCGACCAGTAACAACAGCAACTCCGGCCCCAGATAAGCTCGAGCCTCCAGCGAGCAGCAGATCCGCTGATCAACATCTTCGGCGAGGGTTTGTTGCAATCTTGTTAATGCTTTAATTACTGAATGCAAATAATTTCTGTTTTTGGTGGATAGCTTGCCGAATTAGAATTTAAACTTTTTTTTTATGTCGTCTTCTCCGAAAATCCGCATGCGGATTCAGAATCTGCATGCGGATTATATCTGTGCAGCAAAATACCTCCCATCGGACTCGAAAATCCGCATGCGTATTATAACTGCGCAGCAAGTGTACCTCCCATCCGCATGTATCTGACGCAAAAATCCACATACGGATTCTTAATCCGTATGCGGATTTGAAAAATTAAATAAGTTTACATTTTGATTGAATGAGAACTTTAAATCTACTTGTTTCAAAATTGATTTTGTACTACGGATAAATGTAAATGTTTAACCTTCTCTATTGAACCAATGACAAATTTAAGCTGGACTCTATTTAGTTCAAGAAGTAGATTTCCAAAATCCATTTGTTTAGCCATTACTAATGAATCAAATTTTCTAAAATTATTATACGTGGGGTTGAACAGGTTGTTTGCATAATTTTTTGCTTGTTTGTATGCTAGTATCATATGTCGCATACATATGATGAGCATTCCTTGTTGTGTGTCTTCTCATAGTGCGTGCACAGAGAGAGAGAGAACACTCCCTTTTGTGTCTTCTCATAGGGATACGCACCCTATATCATGTGCATACACAGAGAGAGATGAGCATTCCTTGTTGTGTGTCTTCTCATAGTGCGTGCACGCACACACACAGAGGGAGTGCGTGTAGTTACTCATTGAAGTCTTTGGCAGATTCACCTTAGGGCATGATAGCTGTTAATGCTAATCCTCCCATCCAGCTAGACATAATTTTTGTCATTTTTTTAATCCTAGCTTTGCTGCACTGTTTTTCATTGTGTCTTTTGGAATGAACTAATTTGCATATCATCTTACCTAAACAGACTGATGTCTTTTGGAATGAACTAGTATGTATATCATCTTACCTGACTGACTGATCTGGAGCTTTTTGACCTCAGCTGATCATTGATCCTGATTGAGCATTCTCCCTCTGGCACTTTTAAAGTTGGTTCTTGTTACGTAATTTCTACTGCTTCATTCATTCCTATAAACTGTGGTTGCTTTACCTTTCTCCCACACTATGCCAATCCAACAAACCTGGTTATAGTTTCTAATCAAACTTTTATCTTAAAGGTCATTAGTGGGAGTGGAAGAATATTTGCTTTGCTACTACAAAATGACAATGCATAGGCACGTTTAACCTACGATAGACTTTTGATGTGGATATTGTTAGATGATTACCTCCTGCTTAAACTGTAATTTTACCATTTACTAATGAAGAGGAGGGAAATTGTATACCTGTTACTTATGATGTTGATTGCCTTTATTCGTTCCCTTACTGCCTGAAGGAAAAGAAAGGAAACACACATGGTTTAACAGCTGTTTCAGTTTGCATTTGCTCAAACTATATCCATCTTGGCTAACTGTTAGTTGATGAGCTTTTTCAGTCAAGGCTTGTAAACTTGTTGATCTCCATTTCATTCTTCTCTTTTCTATAGAGCTGGAAAATCTAGCTAGCTTGATTTTAGATAGCTCATTTAGGTTGAGTGTCGTTTGTCAATGATGCGTATAGTACCAACAACTTCTTTTGGAGTTGCATTGCCGACATCTTATTTTTCGAGAAATGTTGGAGGCAACAATATTATTTATTTATTTTTTGGGCTTCTCTCATGCATTGTCTAACCACATTTATTTGGGTTCCTGTCAGATAGGCTAAAACTATCTTTGTTCTAGTACTGAGACTAATTATACAGATTTAGTGTGTTCTTGACTTTGTTTATGTATTTTAGTGAAAATGTATGCATACAGACTTTGAATATTGATCTAGAAGAAAAAGGTGCTGTTTTTACGATGCTGGAATTTGAAAACATGTCTTCTGCAGAATTAGGTAGAGTAGCAGAATGCAGAATTCACATGTTAATGTTAAGAGTCTACATGCTAATTCTGAGTTACTGGCAACCCTTATCCACATATTGCTTTTTATGATATAATCCACATGCTAATTTCATATTTCTCATTCTGATTTCGAGTCAGTAACAATCCTTGTTCACATTCTTGCTCTCTATGCCAGAATCCACACGCTACTTCTGTATTCCGTATGTTGATTTGAAGTTAGTGACAACTCTTATTCACATTCGTACTCCTTGTGATAGAATTATCTGCATGCTAATTCTGAGTTAGTGACAACCGTAGTTCACATTCATGCTCTGTGACAGATTTCGCATGCGTATTTTATATTCCGCATGTGGACTCTAAGTTTATGACAACCCAGATTCACATTCCTGTTCTGTGATAGATTCTGCATGCTATTTTCAAATATCTACTGACTTTAGCAAATTCGTCATGCTATTTTCACTATCCACATTGAATTTGAATTCCACAAATCACGTCTCAAGTGTGGCATAATCTGCATACTAATTTCATTTTCCGCATACTGTTTCTGATTGGTGACATTCCTTCTTTACATTCTTGCTGATTTATATTTCGCATGCTAATTCTAAGGTAGTATGCATTTTAAGAAATCATATGCCTCTGAAATCAGTATGCGAATTTGACAAACAGAAGAAATCACATTTTCTTTCTCTATCAACACAATTAATCATTTTGTAGGTTTCAGAATACTATATTCCATGAAAACAGCCTATAGCTTACAACATGCACATGCAATGTGTCAACTTCACTTGATTTCTCGTTTCCACTTCACATGCATGTGCGAAATGTCATTTTTTAACGTTTAGATGTTTTCATTTCAGAAGTTAAATGGCAGGGACAAAGGGCAAAGGAAAGGAAAAAAATGTGAAAGAAGCAGCAAATGTAGCCGAAGAAGTAGCAACCAGACAAGGAAAAAGGAAAATCACAAAAATCAATGAGGATGCAACCACAGCAAGTGAGGCAGTGGCCGTCGTCAAGAAAGGAAAAGAAAAAGTGGCAGGAGAGGCAGCAACTACCAGAAGGAGGAAACAGAAAGTAATGGAGACTGTCGTGGAACACACTATAGTTGATGAAGGGAATGAGGAAGAAGAAGACGCAGAAACTAGAAAGGGCAAACAAAAACCTAAAGACGCCGAGGATGCAACCACAGCAAGTGAGGTAGTGGCCGTCGTTAAGAAAGAAAAAGAAAAAGCGGCAGGACAGGCAGCTACCAGAAGGGGGAAACGGAAAGTAATAGAGACTGTTGTGGAAGATACAAAAGTTGATGAAGCAAATGAGGAAGAAGATCTAGAGGAGGAGGCAGCAACTACAAAGAGCAAACCGATACCTAAAGAGGCCGAGGATGCAACCGTGGCAAGTGAGGTAGTCGCCATCGTTAAAAAAGGAAAAGAAAAAGCAGTAGATGAGGCAGCTACCAGAAGGGGGAAACGAAAAGTAATTGAGACTGCTGTGGAAGACACTACAGTTGATGAGGAAAAAGAAGATGAAGCATATACAACATCTACAAAGGGCAACCAAAAAAAAAGAAAGGCAGAGGAAGCACCTAAGAAAAAAAGAACGACAACACCCAAAGTGTATGACTACCCATCTAAATATTTTCATCGTGCTGTGGATGAGGAAATCTACTTCAGGAAATTTGAAGATCGACCCTTGGTTAAGTCAAGAAGATTTCTAATAGATGAGTTTGCTGATTTCCCCTTCGCCAAATGGTTGCATGGACACGGAATTGCTCCATTTGCTAATGTTGAGTGCCACATTTATCCAGTCCTTGTGAGACACTTTTATTCTAGCTGGGGTGCTGATGGTTTTACACATGTAAAGGGTGTAGAAATAGAAATCAGTCCAATGATGTTGGAGAAGGTTTTTGGGATCCCTTATGATCCTGTGATGTATACAGGTTTTGTAGAGAAGAAACAGGAAGTATTTTCCGAGGTTTGCAAAAATCCAAAGGTGGGAGCTGAAAGAGTGTCATCTACTCAGTTGAAATCTGTGGACTTGAAACTTCTCCATTATGTTTCTGTGTACCACTTATTCCCGAGGAGTGGATCTTATACAGAGGTGACAGCCCACGATGCACACTTGCTGTATGCTCATGCAAGAGGCAACCGTTTCAACTTCGCCTACCACATATTCCAACATATGAATAAGAGTCGTGCTAGGAAGAATGGATCTTTGCCATATGGAATGATTATAACAAGAATCCTAGAATATCATGGCGTTGATCTCAGTGGAGAGGAGCACCAAAAGTACAAAGAAGCTGACACGATTGATGCATCTATCTTGACTAGATTGGGTTATTTATTTGATGAGCAGGAACAGGAGTGGAAACCAAGGCATGATGTTGAGGTTTCAAGCGAAGATAAAGAAGATGAGGCTGAGGCTGAGGATACGGGACGGCGACAAGGAGATGTGCGGAATAGAGGAGATCATGAGCAATCACTTCCAGACATGAAAGGAAAGAGCCAAGAAGCTGCTTCTACGCAAGCTCACCCAGATCTGTCTTCACAGTTGCTGCAGTTTCGGGAAGATATCCTGAAGCAAATTGCTTCATTCATGTCACAATCAATCAAGCCATCCACTTCCACTTCTGTCATCTCCACACCAGTTCTAAGCCCACCATCTTCCAGTCATTTCGTTATGCCAACATATACTCCTACTGGTGTGGTAGATACTCCAACGACAGTACATTCGCATTCACCTAGTGGTATGGGTCAGCATCCACTTGCATCGCAGTCAGCTTTCTCGTTTGCCCATCCTACTACTTCATCTCCATCTTTTGCTGATCTCCTTCCCGAAGTTGGCCAACCTAGTGCTCCATTCTATGATCCAACTGTTTTCCCCTTCCCTCCTTTACCGGCACCTTCCCCACCCTCTAATGTCCTAACAGGTGAACATGTGCTCCAAATGACAAGACATACCATGTTTCTTACAGGTAGTATTGAAAGATTGATTAGAGAGGTCGAACACATGCGGCAACGCATGGATGTTCTAGAGACTTGCTTAGAGGAGAGGAGATGCACACACTCAGGAAATGATGGTGCAAATGACGGTGCTGGAGATCATGGCGTTTAGATCTATGATATTTGTTGCATGCTTACAATTTTTTTTGGCACATTATATATTTTGATGCTGCTATATAACTTTAGCATGGTAGTGTGTTTTATAAACTACTAGACTCAAATGCAATCATTGAATGAATGACAGAAATGTTAATCGAGTATATATGTTGTTGAATGGGTTGCTTCAGGTACCCCTAATTTTTTTCGTACTTGAGAATCAGTATGCGGCCTCCATGCGTATTACGAAAACAGCGTGCGTATTATAAAATGGACAGGATATACAGACCTTCAGATCTCTCTGACTCAAAATTCAGCATGCGTATTACGAAAACAGCGTGCGTATCATAAAATGGACAGGATATACAGACCTTCAGATCTCTCTGACTCGAAATTCCGCATGCATATTATGAAAACAGCATGCGGATTATAAAATATACAGGACATACAAGCCTTCAGATCTCTCTGACTCAAAATTCCGCATGCGTATTATGAAAACAGCATGCGGATTATAAAATATACAGGACATACAGGCCTTCAGATCTCTCCGACTCGAAATTCTGCATGCGCATTATGAAAACAGCGTGCGTATTATAAAATGGACAAGATATACAGACCTTCAGATCTCTCTGACTTGAAATTCCGCATGCGTATTACGAAAACAGCGTGCGTATTATAAAATGGACAGGATATACAGACCTTCAGATCTCTCTGACTCGAAATTCCGCATGCATATTATGAAAACAGCATGCGGATTATAAAATATACAGGACATACAAGCCTTCAGATCTCTCCGACTCGAAATTCTGCATGCGCATTATGAAAACAGCGTGCGTATTATAAAATGGACAAGATATACAGACCTTCAGATCTCTCTGACTTGAAATTCCGCATGCGTATTACGAAAACAGCGTGCGTATTATAAAATGGACAGGATATACAGACCTTCAGATCTCTCTGACTTGAAATTTCGCATGCGTATTACGAAAACAGCGTGCGTATTATAAAATGGACAGGATATACAGACCTTCAGATCTCTCTGACTCGAAATTCCGCATGCGTATTACGAAAACAGCGAGCGTATTATAAAATGGACAGGATATACAGACCTTTAGATCTCTCTGACTCGAAATTCCGCATGCGTATTACGAAAACAGCGTGCGTATTATAAAATGGACAGGATATACAGACCTTCAGATCTCTCTGACTCGAAATTCCGCATGCGTATTACGAAAACAGCGTGCGTATTATAAAATGGACAGGATATACAGACCTTCAGATCTCTCTGACTCGAAATTCCGCATGCGTATTATGAAAACAGCATGCAGATTATAAAATATACAGGACATACAAGCCTTCAGATCTCTCTCACTCGAAATTCCGCATGCGTATTACGAAAACAGCGTGCGTATTATAAAATGGACAGGATATACAGACCTTCAGATCTCTCTGACTCGAAATTCCGCATGCATATTATGAAAACAGCATGCGGATTATAAAATATACAGGACATACAAGCCTTCAGATCTCTCTGACTCAAAATTCCGCATGCGTATTATGAAAACAGCGTGCGTATTATAAAATGGACAGGATATACAGACCTTCAGATCTCTCCGACTCGAAAATCCGCATGTCGATTATGAACACCACATGCGTATTAAGTTGTATCTTATACCTTACATGCACAACACTACATCAACAAACAAAGAGTCTATAAAATTAAGTCATCCGTCATCAATTTTACAGAGTCAACTCTTATACAAAGTACAGAAATTCACAATAACAAACATATATTAGAGTAATTGAAGTGTCTACTTCATGCTTCAACTCTTTTTCGATGTTGCTTAAAGTCCGACGATCCCTCCAACAATTATCCCTCTTCATGGTCCTTGTAATAATGCTAAGCTGCAATACAAAGATTAAATCAGGATAACAAATTTAGCATAATAAGAAATCACATAAACATGCACATTGGAAAGATAAATACCTTGTTCATTCCCTAAACCAGATTAATCAATATCATTTTTATGTAATACTGGACAATTTCGCCTATCATGACCAACCACGATTTTCTTACACCCACGACATAATCTTCCTGTGCGTTCAGTGGCTTTTTCAATAGAAGATTTTAGACGTTGCTTTGACCTCCCTTTCGTTCGCCGTCTACTCGGGAAGTCCTCCACTTGAGATGGGGCACTTGATCCATTATCAACTGTGATTGGCCCTAGTACTATATTGCCTTCATCTCTTCTGTTTACATGATTTGTGCATGCATTATTTTCGGTGACATGATTGCTAGCTTCTGATGTCATGGCCTGTCCTGCATATGGTAATGCTAAACGTAGCTCATTCGAAGGACTTGCAAGCATTTCTGCTTGCTTCTTTTGACACATAACCTCTATCATCTCATCCAAAGACGCATTTGCAAACTTGAAAGCTCCCCAACTTGATGATAATTCATTGAATGAAATTGATTTTTGGGAAAACAATGTGCCTACGGATAAGCGGTGAATTAGTTGCATCACAATTGTCTATGAAGCTTAATACTCTAATATTCTCCTTTGGACGTTGTAACCACCGATGAAGTAGATGTCCCTCAGGCATACATACAATGTCACGCCAATGAAACACAGATAATATGTGCCGACAGAGAATCCCACACCAATCAAATAAGCGGCAAGAACATTTTGCACATTTTTGTAGTTCGCACCAGGTGACCAATCGCAGATAATTGGGATCTCCCGATTTGTGTACCTTGTAGATAATACGACCCTCTTCAACACCGTCTTCTATTGGCTTGTAATATCTTGAATCATCCATTTCAGCTTGGAACTCATAGAAGATCTCCCTAGTATATATTTTTGCAATTTGTTCCTCGAGCATATATTTCGTGTTTAGCACCGGAGTTCCATAGGTGGTTTTACAATCAGCATCTTTCTCATCCTCTCTTCTCTTAGTTATTGCACGCTCGTAAGCTTCAACAAACTGGACTAATTTTGTGGTCGGCCCAACGAATTGATCAAAAAAAGCATTTATGCTTTCAGACCTTTGAGTGGTGCTCATCCCCGCTAAGAAAATACTCCTTGTGTAGGCCGGTATCCACTTATCCCGAATATTGTACATTTGTTGTAACCATGCATGATTTGTCAATTCATAATTATCCATCAACTTTTTCCAACCAGCTTCAAACTCTCCAGGAGCTTCTGTATTCTTAATTAACTTGAATAAACTATCCTTAAATTGAGGATAACTTTGGTTGGCTGACTGCAATTTCTCAGGAAATTTTCTATATATGTGCCATGAACAGAAAATATGCTTCGCAGATGGGAATACTACAGATATAGCCTTTGTAATAGCTGGATCCTGGTCTGTGATAATGGCTTTCGGAGGTATACCACCCATGGCATGAAGCCATGTTTGAAACAACCACGTGAAATCTTCTTCACTCTCACCAAACAATAAACCAGCCCCAAGCAATATTGATTGCTTATGATGATTAACCCCCACAAAGGGTCCAAACGGCATATCATATTCATTGGTACGATAAGTTGTGTCAAAGCAAATGACATCATTGAATATTTGATAATCCTTCTTAGATTCTCCATCAACCCACATACATGACATTAGTCGACGTTGCTCATCAACCTTAATATCATAGAAGTAGTCTGATTTACTACTGAATTGATTTTCAAAGTACTCCAATAATGCGGGTGCACCCCCTCCATATCTTGACATCCGTCGAGATCGTAGGGCATTACGTAAGTCGACTTCCATAAATCCCAACTGATCACGTCCCCCTGCCTCCTCTATCATAAATTGTAATGATCTTGACACTCCAACACCTGCCTTCTGGAGACCTTCAACTATATCCAATTGTGACTCTGGTACCTTCCGATGAGATCGTAGGCATCGAGACTTGACAGGGGTCTCTAATCGATGCGAGTGTTCTTTTTTGAAACTTGTCACCTTCCACATCAAAGTACTTGATAAACGCTTGACAGTTAGTGATGCAAAGCATTCACATCTAGTGGTATCTCTTTGTTTGCGTTTTCTTGTAGCTCACGGATCATTTTGTCGGAGTCCCTGTTTAGAGCACTTCAGAATGCGATAAATTATTTCTCCATCTTTCGATCTCTTGACATCACTTTTTCTTATACTAAAACCATAACACCTTGCATATGAATTATAAAACGAATATGCTTCTTCTTCACTGTTGAACTCTTGTCCAATAATTGGGGTCAGCTCATGAGATGCTTGAGGGATGAAAGTGGTTAATGGAGTGGAGCTTTGTCTGCTTCTTTTAGATGACATCTCAAATTCATTTTGGGCCATGCTATTTGATGTGGTCATCTCACTGCATAAAAATATTTAAATATATCATTTAATGGATAAAAAGAAAAGCATAAAAAGAACCACATTACGTATAATTAGTAACAATCCATCATTCCATATTCTTAGATAATATTAGAGAACAACAAAAAGACCTGCATTCTAAGTAAGCATTTCTAAAAATTCCTAACTACAATCACTTTATTCATTCAAGCATTCCTTTTATACCAACACAATTCTAACCACAATACTCGCTCTCGACAGGATATATAGACATGCAGTTTTAACAATTCCAGTTTTATGATGCGGATGGGAGGTACTTTTGGTGCGCAGTTATAATCCACATGCGGATTTTCGCGTCAGAGAGATGCGGATGGGAAATACTCTTGCTGCGCAGTTAAAATCCACATGCGAATTTTTGCGTCCGATAGATGCGGATGTGAGGTATTTTGCTGCGCGATTTATAATCCGCATGCGGATTCGGAATCCGCATGCGGATTTTCGGAGAAGACGAGATTAAAAAAATGTTTAAATTCTAATTCGGCAAGCTATCCACCAAAAATAGAAATTATTTGCATTCAATAATTAAAGCATTAACAAGATTGCAACAAACCCTCGCCGGAGATGCTGATCGCCGGATCTGCCGGTTGCCGGAGGCTCGAAATGATTTGGAGTTGAAGCTGTTGCTGGTCGCCGGACGCACAAGTGCTGCTGCCTGCTAATCGCGGAACGCACGAGTGCTGCTGCTGGGAGCTGCTGCTTGTAGGTCGCCGGATGAAAATGTCGCCGTAATGCTGGCCTGCAGAGTACGCAATTTATAATCCGCATGCGGATTTTCGGAGAAGACGAAATAAAAAAAGTTTAAATTCTAATTCGGCAAGCTATCCAACAAAACAGAAATTATTTGCATTCAGTAATTAAAGCATTAACAAGATTGCAACAAACCCTCGTCGGAGATGCTGATCGTTAAATATGTCGGTCGCCGGAGGCTCGAAATGATTTGGAGCCGAAGCTGTTGTTGTTGCTGGTCGCCGATTGGGCGAGATGGAGCTGTTGCTTGCTAGTCGTCGGACACACGGGTGCTGCTGCCTGCTAATCGCCGCACTCACGAGTGCTGCTGCTGGGAGCTGCTGCCTGCAGGTCGCCGGACAGATGCGTGCTGCTGCTGGGAGCTGCTACCTGCTGGTCGCCAGATGAAAATGCCGCCTTAATGTTGGCCTGCCTGCTGCGCGATTTAGGTTATGAGGGATTGAGGAGGGAAGCTTGCGAGGAAGAGGAGTCTCCGAGCGGGATTTTGATTTTGCTTTTTGCCTCCGAGCGGGAAAGCACCCATCCGCGTGTATTTCGAGTCTCCGCCTCCTTCGCAACACGCATTAAACGAACAGACGGCACGGATTTTCTCCACCGAAATCAACGGCCGGATGAGCCGTCTGCACGGTAGTTTCCGTGCAGACGGAATGCACACAATTAATTCCCTATATATATATATATATATATATATATATATATTCTAAAGCACGCATATATGCTCTTCGGTAATGTTTGTAATATTTTGAAGCTCTATCATATATTTGTTTATAAAGTTTGGTCAGAGATTCTTGTAAGGTATATTTGGTTTAAAATTTTTCTTTTTAAAAAATTTTTCATCTCTTAATAATCTCTTAAGAATTTTTCATATAAATCTGTATATGCTTTCTCTTTCTCTCATTTCTCATTACTTTGTTATTTGAATGGTTATTTCCTCATTACTTTTTGTTATAAAAAATACTATTTAGTAATATAAGTGATGTTATCACTAGAAATTACTAAGTTGGCTCTTAGCTTTAATAATATAAGAAATGTTACAAAAAATAATATTTCAATGATAGAGATTATCACGAAAAACATTACTTTTAGCAACAACTTGAAAAATTGTCAAGAAAGCCGTCAGTGACTGAATTAGGAATGACAATACTATGCGAATGACCTATTTGCCCATGTTTTACAAAATTTTTTAGTTTTTTATAAAATATTATTCTAAGTATGTGCAATCCATCAAAAATATGTATGTATTCAGTGTCGAAATGATTGTAATATATATGAATACATATCAAAAAAATTGTGTATGCAGTCCACACCTGAGTTATACTTTTTCGGAGATGTGTATGTATTTTTATTTTTTTTTTTGAATTTCAAACAGGGTGTGTTTTAGTCATTGCATCCCTTAAAATGACTAAAATACTCATATATATTCTTTTGAGAGGAAAATACTCATATATTTAAAATTAAAAATATAAATACACCTCCATCAAAACAAATATATACACACATCTCCGAAAATAAGACTTAATATTACTTAATATAAAAAAATTAAATACATTTAGAGCAACACTTTTGTAAGAAAAACTAAAAAAATTTTAAAAATATATTTTCGGCTTCATGCCTTTTAGTAACGTCCAGCATAAATTGATACCTTTAGTAACAAAATTCAACGTCGCAAGATTTTTTTTGTTTTTTTGTTTCATGCTTGACACCGTGTGACTGAAGCTTTTAAGCCCCAAATATCGAAGTAAAAAAAGATAAAAATTGGGTGCATGTGGTAGATGGTACATTGGAAAGATGCCCAAAAATAACGTGTAGCTGGTCCAATTAAGCCTTATAATATTTTGCATCAGTCCACTTTGACCGTGGGGCGATATTCTAACTTAAGGAGTCCTTCTTAGTAAATTTTGTGGGTGATTTTGTAAAATCACCAATGCGGCCTATAGTTTTGCTTAGCTAGTAAGTCAACTCTTTCTTAGCCATTGATTTTGTGTATTTTGTGTCCTTCGTTTATGTCTTGATATTCACCTGTTTTTCCTTGATTTTGAAGGTAGCTCGTACTTGTTGATGTCCCTGATTCACTTTAACGGTTTAGATCTTCACCTGGTGGCTTAGATCTTGTAGTTTTCACTCTCATTTGAAATGTTGCAAATCTATCTCTTTTCTTGGTCAAATCTATTTCGACCGTTAAAATTTTTATAAAATATTAATTATTTGTTTAATCCAAACCGTTCATCATGTTGACTCTGCTCCAATTGGCTTGAGAAAATATTCTTCACTTCATCTTGAATGCAAATTGCTCTTGATCAACTGTATGGATTATTGGCTGTTACTTCTGAAGTGGGCTTGAAATATTGGAGGCCCATTATTCATATGGATCCTATACAAATTTGGGTTTACAAATATATAGGTTAAAAATTCAAATATAAATCCACAAAAAACCTTAAATGAGTGAGCCAAATGGTAGTAAACTCATTTGAAAATTTAATTTTCACATTTAAGTGGGGTGTCAACACCTATTTTTTAATTTTTTTTTACATTTTCTTATACAACTACTCTATTTTTTAACCATTTTTATATAACTACTCATACAAGTAACTCATCTATTTTAACTTTATTCTCTTTACTTCTCTTCATCATTCTTATCATATCATACAATTTTCTCTTTGTTCAAAAACTTTTAAATAAAAATTTTTATCACTTTCCAAATACACCTTTATTAGGAATGTGTTTACAACATCAAGGGAACTAGGTGGGTGTAAATGAAAACTCCAAAAATTAATTACAAAGAGCGTTTGAAAAATTATAAAAAGAATATATAACTAAAAGTAGTTTAGAGCAGCGTGTCTTTCTTCACTCTTCCGGTCTTGCTCTCTCTCTGTTTTTTTCCCAATAAATATCTCTTTAAAAAAAAGAAAAAAGAAAAAACCACCTTCCATAGTGACATTGCTTGGGATAAGTAATAACGCGTCTTTCACCTCCAAGTCACACTGAGCATTAGCATACAAAAGCTTCGCGTAAGGCACGGATTGCTAATTTAGGCACGAGGGAAGTGAACGAGTAAGTAGAGTGGATAATATTTTTTAAAAATGTGAGAGTAATAAGATGTTATAAAAATAAAGTAAGAAGATGTAAACTAAGTAGGTGTATGAAAAAATGATTGAAATATAGAAGGAAATTTCCTCTTATATCCTTAATATTTATCTTTAATTTCTAATATACATTTTAAAAACTTCTCTTATACTCATAATATTTCACAATAAATTACAATCATACTCAATTACCTGTAGAGTCAAAATAACCATGAACTATCCTAAAGACGATTTTGCCCCTTCAAAATTTTCCTAATTTAAACAATTCAATCCTAATATGATATTCAAATCCCTTGATGTGACAAATTAATAGTTTGCCAACATTAATTGAGCTATATTAAGATTAAATTGTTTTTAATTAAGAAATTATGGAGGGCGAAATCATCTTTTTAGTGCGGGTAGTTAATGGTTGTTTTGACTACATAAATACAATAGGAATTCAAGGTAAAATGTTATGGATATAAAAGAAATTTTTAAAAAATTGTGGGTATAATAGAAATTATGAGCAAATATTATGAATATAAGAAGAATTTTTCCAAATATAAAGGTAAAAATACAAAATAGAGTAATCAGTAAATTAAGAATTTAAAATATTATGGATGAGATAAAGTTTCCCACCTACTCCTAAACCAAAGGGTACCTAATTGTTCTTCCAATCCATATATTAAGAAATGGTATCGAAATGTTCTTCCCGTGCATACATGAGAAAAAAGAGTTCTTCCAAATCACAAATAGTAATAACTTGGGTTTATATAAGATTTGCTTTGATCTGAAACCTATCCCTATTAGAGGGTACAACTCGGATAGGGTACTCATAGATTGACTCATTGAACAACTTAAAATGGGTAAGGTAAGTTCTTATTTTTCTACTTATAGGGAACGGTAGGTTTCAAATTAAAAAAAAATAGTCAGTGTAATTATAGTAGAATAAGTTCCAAGGTTCATGAACCGACTCGAATTATTAATATTTATATTCATATATCTTTTATAAAATATGTTATGTCCTTGGAGATATAAAATACTTTTTTAAATATAGAAACTTGTTTAATTTTTCTATTATTTAATATAACTAATAAATGAATTCTAAAACTATATTATTATCATATTGATTATAAGTTTTAAGTAAATTTTAAATTAGGATTATAATTTTCAAATATAATATGAAAGCTACCATAAAAAAATGATTTTGAACCAAAATCGGAACCAAGAATCGACCTTAAAAAATGGAGTATAATACATCTAAAACTGATTCGATTTAAAATAGATAAGGGTTAAAGTTTTTGAAAATAAGTTAAGGGTAGGTTTGACCCCAAATCGAACCTTTCCAACCTAAGTCGTATCCCTATTCCCATTTGTAAAATTTAAATTGTAATTTTAACCTTAATTCTATTTATAAAATTTATATTATATCTCTATTTATATAAATTGAGTTTCGTATTAAAATTTAGGTTGGTGATTTCCATTTGAGTTAAAAGTGATAAGTTTAAATTTCCATAGTAATATCCAACAAGTACTCGATATTTGTAGGCAAAAATAATAATATATAGTTTAACTAAATTTTCTAAAAAATAGTAGTATACAATATAATTATTTAGAAAAATTTTAACTTTCAAAATAAGATAAAAGAAGAAAATTTAATAAATTCAAAGATAAATAGCATATATAAACATAAATAATATAATTAGGGGAATTTCCAAATATACCTGGACATTTTCACATTAAATTTTTTATACCCAAGGATTTTTGAGAATTCATTTCATACCCATGAATTTTCACCACAGTCTCTTATTCTGTCACCCTCCGTTACTATAATTAAATTTCTAAATATTTTATATATGATGAGTGATGCTGCAGCTCGGGCTAAGCAAATGCTCCACTTAGCCCACCTCAAAAAACTCATTTAAAATATTTTTTACTTTTTTCTTCATACACTTATTTATCTAAGTGTATTTAACATATAAACCAAGTTTTGCTATTTTTAGATATATATACATATAATTTTTAAAATTTTTAAAGATATGTATACCCATTTTTAGATTCGCTTAGCCCAAGTTACAAATACGTAAAATTAACATAATAAAATAATTTAATGCTAAATATCAATTTTTAAATATTATTTTTAACATTTAAACTATCTAAATATTATTAATACATAAATAAATGATTTTATAAAATATTTCTATATTATAATATATATGTGTGAATATATCTAAATATTTTTTATAATTTACATGTGAATGTATCTATTTTTGAGCAAATGTAGCTGATCATGTGTATATTAAATTTGGATGAAGCTCGTCTCATAACTAAATAAATAATGTTAAATATAATAAATAAATTCAAATTTCCGTGGAGCATTGAAACCACAAAATTTGATGCGTTATATGGGATCACTTCCGTATAATCCGGTTATGTGTAAACGGGACTGAATTTCAAGAACTCCGCCCTGGTCTTCACGTTCAAAAAAATATTATGGCACCGTCAGTCTTCTTTCGCTGCAATATAGCTCTTGACTTAAAAAGATAAAAAATGGGTGATGGTCAACAGATCACACATCGTGACATCGCTAAGAACTGTAAAATATCGCGCAGCTCGTCAAGTAAGCCTTGTTGCCCTTGGAACACGGTCTTACTCTGCTTAAGTAAGCCGTCGTTTTTGCTGGAAGAAGAACGGATAAAAAAGTAAGCCGTGTTGCCTTCTAGATGCCGATGGATTGATTTTGAATGCTCTGTCGTGTCCCGTGTTCCACCGTTGCCGTATCAGTTTCGTCTGACGGGAATCGGGGGGACCTCGATCCTATGCTCCGCTCCCGGGAGCCTGGGCGTATATATATATATATTTTAATTTTTTTGCAAAAATTTTTCATGAACTTGTTAACCTAAGTTTATTTAACGTATGTATCAATTTTTACCATTTTTGGATATTTTTAGATATTTATTTCGAATTTTTAAAAAACAGTGGCATTTTAGTAATTTAAATTTACCTAAAATGCAACTGATTTTAAAAAATTAAAAATAAATATCTAAAATACTCCAAAAATGATAAAAATTTATATACATATTAAATACACATAGATTAATAATATTGTGAAAAAATTTTCAAAAAAAAATTAAAAAAATATGTGTATGCGCCCGGGAGCATGCAGCGCTGCATGCTCCTGGGAGCATAGGACCGAGGTCCAAATCGGGGTGGGTGACATCGGTCACGATTTTTTCCAGCTTTGATTCTATTTTCTAAAAATTTTGTCGTACCCTATTTTTTAACTATATCAAGACAAGTTTAATTTGACTCTTACTAAGGGTACAATTCGCGCAAGATATTCACGAGTCCGCCTATTCGAATATCCTAAAATTGGTAAAATTGATTCCTATTTTCTTTTCATAAAGTAAAGTAGGTTGAGATATTTTCAAGTGCTGCGCCATTATACCATAAATTATGGTGTAGTGGTGCTGAAATGGGCCTCACATGATGATCAAATTATAATCTACTTTACCTATTGTATTTAAAATAATGTATTTTATTATCATATCAATTTTCATCTGAATCAAATATGTGTATAGTTCCCATCTGAAAATGATACAAATTCAACGTAATAAAATAGTTTGATATCAATAACAACTTTAAAATAATTTTTTTAACATCTAAACCATCTAAAGTATGATTTATATATTGATAAATGATTGTATGAAATTTCATTGTATTTTAATATATGTGAGGCCTATTTTTTGAGCAACTGCACCGGAACAGCTCTTTTATATATATTTATAGAGAGAGAGCTGTTCGGTGCAGTGACGCTGCACCGGAACAGTGGTACAGTGGGCCCAAAATGGGCCCCATATGATCATGAAATCATGATCTACTCCACCCATTGTATTTAGAATAATGTATTCTATTACCACACCAATTTTCATCCCAATCAGATATGTATATGGCCCCATCTGAAAATGGTACAAATCCAACGTAATAAAATAGTTTGATGTAAATAATAACTTTAAAGTATCTGATTGGGATGAAAATTAGTATGGTAATAGAATACATTATTCTAAATACAATGGGTAGAGTAGATCATGATTTCATGATCATGTGGGGCCCATTTTGGGCCCACTGCACCGCTGTTCCGGTGCAGTGATGCTGCACCGGAACAACCTCCATATATATATATATATATATATAGTGTAATTAGAGTAGAATATGAAATAAGGTCTGAGTATCCAAAGCCTACCGAACTACTAATATATATTCATCATCTCTTTTATGAAATATATTATATACTTGAATATATAAAATATATTTTCAACAAAACAAAAAACATATATTTTAAAATATAGAAACGTGTTTAATTAATCTATTATTTAGTATATCTAATAAATGTATTTTAAAACTATATCATTATCATACTAATTATAAGTTTTTAAGTGAAATTTATATTAGAATTATGATTTTCAAATATAATATGAAGATTAATATAAAGAATTGACTTAAAATCAAAATTGGAATAATATAAATCTTAAAAATTACGGTAAGGTAGGTGTAGAACTGGCCCAACCTAAAATACGATAAGTTTTATCATATAAAATTTTTGAAAATAGAGCAAAGATAAGTTTGAGTTAGAACCATACCTACCAAAACTAAATTGCACCCCTAACTCTTACCTTTTTTTCTGAATAAATCTCTAGAGAAACTAAAGATGGTCACAGTTTGGTATCAAAACAACTGATTGAACAAAAAATATAAGTCAAATATAACAATTTTACAAATTTCTATACCTATTAAACATAAAACATATACATGTTAAATTTAAATATTCTATATAATCATTATTTTACTAATTAATAAAAGTAAACATCATTACTAAAACAAAACTTAAATAAATATAATATAACTTTATCAAAATATGTTAACAAAATACATCTCATTGAGAATGAATGTTGACATTTTAAAAAATTCATAAAATAATGGTAATTTCCACGATTGTTTTCAAAATGCTAGAAAAAACTACAATTATTTGTAAAATTATATGTAGATATGCCCGGGATTGATTCTTATATTGTTGATATATTTTTACAACGAAGACTTGATCCCGCAGGATTTAATCCTGAATCACGCACGCACCCATTTCAACATGTCATTATTGCATTGAACGCTGGTACATCATCTTTTGATATAATTAATCATAAATATTTTGAAAATTTTGAAATACAATGAGAATAAGGTTTAAAAATATGTTTATAATTTTTAATAAATAAATATATATATATATATATATATGATAGGCCAGTCAAGATTCTTTGGGCTAGGACTCTATTTTGAATTCAAATTAAAATTTATAACCTATTTTTTATTGAGGTATGTTTACATCACATATCCACTTATATTACATTGAAACTCTGAAATAATTCTTATAATTTTTCAAAAGAAAACTACAAGTTCCTTCCAAAAAAATATTAGTTTTACTCCATTATAAATTGGTGGGGGCAAGATTGTTTGTGTTAAGACATGATTGAGTTATCTCTACTTTATTTTGAATTTCAACCAAAATTTCTAACATATTTTTAAATTGAATCAAAAAATGTTAGTAATACTCCATCATAAACAAGTGGGGGCAGGGTTTACTTAAATTGAGTCAAAAAATATTGGTTTTACTTACAATCTTTTATCTCGTAAATTTTTATAAATTTTTAATTCTGTGGAATATATTTTTATCCTAATTTTTGAAAATCAATAACGATGAGCACGCGCCACGCCATGTTTTTCCTCTTGGCGTGGCTTAGCCTACAGTCTACACGGCTTGTTGATTTTCTTTTTTTTTTTTTTTTTTTTTTTGATAAAGCTTGTTGATTTTCTAAATGCATCATCTTATGCAAATTTGACTAAATGTGGTTTTCTGGTACGCGTAGAAAAGTAAAATTCTCAATTTGACTAAATGCATCATCTTATGCAAATTTTTGACTGATGGATCATCGACTCTCTATTTATAAAGACTTTTTTTTTTTTTGATTGAGTCAATTTCTAAAGACTTCTTCTTATATAGATAGGCTTGTTACCCATGTGGAATATCACCCTTGGCTTTTGAATTTGAATATGTCATCGACCCCTTTCCTTCACACAGTGCTCCTATCCGTACTCTTTCTCCAAGTTACAACCCGTCTTATCTCCAATGCCACAGATTCCATCACCCCAGCTCAGCCTCTCAGCGGCACGCAGACCATTACCTCCAAAGGTGGCATCTTCGAGTTGGGCTTCTTCACACCTAGCAACTCCTCCCGAAGGCACTATATTGGGATGTGGTACAAGCAAGTTCCGGAACGAACAGTCGTCTGGGTAGCCAACAGAGAAACACCCGTCCGTAATACAGCCGATTCAATCCTAAAAATCACAGAAGAGGGCAATCTGGCCCTCATCGGCCCCTCCAATGTCTCCATCTGGTCCACCAACCTAACCTCCACAGCATCCTCCTCCAATTCGACAACTGCAGTCCTTCTGGATTCTGGAAATCTTGTTTTGAGAGACGTAAAAGACCCCTTGGTTGTCCATTGGGAGAGCTTTGCCCACCCAACTAACACACTCCTCTCTGAAGGGTGGCTGGGAATCAAGAACAAGACAACGAGGGAGAATGCTCGCCTCACGTCATGGAAGAGCAAGGAAGATCCGGCGGCTGGACCCTTCTCTCATGAAATCGACTCCAGCCCAATCAGTCAGTCTGTGATTCTGTGGAATGGGATAGAGAAGTACTGGTACAGTGGAGTTTGGGATGGAGAGAAGTTGGTCGGCGTCCCCGAAACTTTAGCGACTTACACTCGCTTTGTCGACAACAAAACTGCCAAGTACTACACCTACAAGATCGTTCATCATACGGCTTTCGGACACCCTTGGCTCGACATTTCAGGCCAACTCAAGGCACGTACTTGGTCTGTTCAAAGCAATCGATGGCATACGCTTTGGGTTCAACCCAAGTCTTTGTGCGATGTTTATGCTGCTTGTGGCGCCTTTGGGAGCTGCAACGAGCTCAACAACTCTGCTTTCTGCGAATGCTTGCCTGGCTTTACACCAAAAGTTCAGAGAGATTGGGATTTGGGGGGCTGGTCCGATGGGTGTATGAGGCGAACCCCACTACAAGCATTTCAGAACAGCACGTCGGGTGTCGAGACTGATCGATTTTTGGCACTCGATCACATGAAGCTACCTGCTTCCTCAGAATCTATTTCTATAGCAAGTAGTACCACAACATGCAGATGGGTTTGCTTGGACAAACGGTCGTGCACTGCCTATGCGTTCGAGAGCGGATGCATGATATGGCACGGGGATTTAGTAAATTTAAAGCAGTTGTCAGGGGGGAATGTGGACGGTAAGACACTTTTCCTACGTCTAGCAGCATCCGAGGTGCCGATTTCAAGAAGCAAGAAGGGAATCGTCGCAGGGATTGCGGTTAGTTCGGCCGTCGCTTTGGTTGCTGCTGGGGCTGTTATTCTGCTCCTAATAAGGAGGCACCAACAGCAGAGAATGATTGCACTTGCAGAAGCAGTAGCTAGAGGGTGTTTGGTTGCGTTCAGATACCGAGATTTGCAGTCTCTAACAAAGAATTTCGAAGAGAAATTAGGTGGAGGAGGTTTCGGTTCTGTTTTCAAGGGCACTCTACCTAACCTGACAATGGTAGCCGTGAAGAAGCTGGAAGGGGCGTGTCAAGGAGACAAGCAGTTCCGGGCAGAGGTGAGTACGATCGGTACAATTCAACATGTTAATCTCATTCATCTTCGTGGGTTCTGCTCTGACAGCAACAGGAAGCTGCTGGTCTATGACTACATGCGAAACGGATCTTTGGATTCTCATCTATTCAGGACCCGAAAAAATTACTTGGATTGGCCGACGAGGTACCGGATTGCGATTGAAACGGCGAGGGGGTTAGCCTATCTCCACGAGAAGTGCCGAGACTGCATCATACACTGCGACGTCAAACCAGAAAACATACTTCTGGATGATGGATTTGGCGTAAAGATTGCCGATTTTGGGCTTGCAAAGCTGTTTGGAAAAGATTTCAGTCATGTTTTGACAACTTGTTGGGATTTTAGCCTATCCCCTTCTTGTGTAGATTAAATAGGAATGATTAATCACAGACAATAAATATTGCAAATAATAAGCAATCAAACCACGGGAAAAACACACCACAATTTTTACGTGGAAAACCCCTCTTTACCAAAGGGGAAAAACCACGGGACCCAGTCCAGGTAAATCTTCCACTATAGAATAATGGGATTACAACACAATGTCTTCTCTAGTCAAAACTAGAGGATTTCATCATCACAATAATGATGGATTTCAATACAGAAATTAATCAAGGGTAGATCTCACCAAATCTGAGATGACGGCAGAATTTTCTCTCTAGCTGGAAGAGATGACTGTCGTATAAACCTTGAGCATATGAGGATAAAATCCTCCTCCGTGCGTCGGAGCTGCTGCTGCTGCTTCTCTGAAAAAAAACCGAGACGGAGAGAAAAAACTCTCTCTGACGAAAAATGGATTTCGCTGGATTTCGCTGGGGAGAGGAGAAGAGCCGTCGTCGTTTTTCTCTCTCTCTCTCACCCCTTTTCTCCTCCCGCGCCGAAAGCAAGAGGAATGAGACAAGGGAGCAAGTGAGGCATCATTGCAAGATGCCAAATGGGTGGGCCATCTCCACGTGGGAGGAAACCCAAAGTCAACAAATCTCCCCCTTTCCGACTATGTGGAGGAATTCGCCATCCCAACGATAGAACGACAAACTTCAAGCTTCTCCCTTGGTAGAGCCTTCGTCAACATATCAGAGCCATTATAATCGGTATGGATTTTCTCAAGTTCAAACAACTTGTCATTAATAGCTTCTCTTATCCAATGATACCTCACATCAATATGCTTTGATCTTGCATGAAAAGAAGAATTCTTACCAAGGTGAATTGCGCTTTGACTATCACAAAATACTATGTATCTTTGTTGCTTGAAACCGAGCTCATGTAGAAACCTCTTCATCCACAACAACTCTTTACATGCTTCAGTTGCTGCAATGAATTCCGCTTCGGTTGTAGAAAGTGCAACGCATTTCTGTAGCCTTGATTGCCAAGCTACAGCTCCCCCTGCAAAAGTAATCAAGGAACCAGATGTAGACTTTCGAGTGTCCACATCTCCTGCCATATCTGCATCTGTGTAGCCAATTAGTAAGGGTTTCTCATTGCCAAAACAAAGTCTCAAACTGGAAGTACCTCGTAGATATCTCATAATCCACTTAACTGCATTCCAATGCTCTCTCCCAGGATTAGACAAGAACCGGCTTACAACACCAACTGCATAAGCTATGTCTGGCCTTGTACATACCATTGCATACATCAAACTTCCCACAGCTGAAGCATATGGAACCCTTTCCATGTCTTTCTTCTCTACATCTGTAGAGGGACACTGCTCGATGTTTAGCTTAAAGTGAGTGGCAAGAGGAGAGTTAACCACTTTAGCTCTGTCCATGTTGAACCTCTGAAGTACTTTCTCAATGTACTTCTCTTGTGACAAATATAACTTCTTGGCATTCCTCTCACGATGAATGCTTATGCCAAGAATTTGCTTTGCCGGCCCTAAATCCTTCATAGCAAAATTTTGACTTAGTTGCGTCTTCAACCTGTCAATCCTCAAAGAATTTCTGCCAATAATCAACATATCATCGACATAAAGCAATAGTATAATAAAATCATCATCAGAGAATTTCTGCACAAAGACACAATGATCAGAAGTTGTTTTTCGATAGCCATGTTTCTCCATAACTGACTCAAACTTCTTATACCATTGTCTTGGTGCTTGCTTCAAGCCATAAAGGCTTTTTCTCAGCTTGCACACATGATCCTCTTTTCCTTTTACCACGAAACCCTCTGGCTGCTCCATATAAATTTCCTTGTCTAGTTCACCATGAAGAAAAGCAGTCTTTACATCCATTTGTTCAATCTCCAAATCAAGACTAGCTGCTAGACCCAAAACCACACGAATAGATGACATTTTAACAACTGGAGAAAAAATCTCATCAAAATCAATACCTTTCTTTTGATTGAATCCCTTGACGACCAATCTAGCTTTGTATCGAGGTTGTGTGGTAACTTGTTCTTGCTTCACTCTGTATACCCACTTGTTCTTCAAAGCTCTTTTGCCCATAGGCAACTTTACCAACTCAAATGTATGATTTTCATGCAGTGACTTCATCTCATCTCGCATGGCTTCAACCCACTCCTTCTTATGTTCATCTTCTATGGCTTCTGAATAACATTCGGGCTCTCCCCCGTCAGTCAATAACACATATTCATCAACAGAATATCGTGTAGAAGGATGGCGATCTCTAGAAGACCTCCTGAGTGGAACATCTGGTGGAACTTCTGGTACTGGTGACTGCTCAACAATGTCATCATTAATCTCAACCTGTGTATGAGTATCAGCATCAACTGTACCATCCTGGTCATCTTGAACTTCATCTCTAACCTGTACTGGCACATGTGTCAAAGGAACTGGATCCAAGTCTGTTAAATTATCATAATATTGAGAAACTGTTTTAACTGTTTTCTCAATATCTTGTATGGTTTGGTCTTCCATAAACACAACATCTCGGCTTCTTACAAGCTTTTTCTGTACCGGATCATAAAACCTGTAACCAAAATCATCTTGGCCATAGCCGATAAATACACACTGTCTTGTCTTGACATCAAGTTTAGACCTCTCATCTTTGGGAATATGCACAAAGGCCTTACATCCAAAGACACGCAAGTGACTATAGGATACATCTTTTCCCAACCAAACTCTGTTTGGAACATCAAAATTTAAAGGAACACAAGGCGTGAGATTTAACACATGTACAACGGTACTCAAAGCCTCACCCCAAAAAGATCCTGGCAACTGTGCATATGAAAGCAAACATCTTACCCTTTCAACTAGTGTTCTGTTCATCCTCTCAGCTAGCCCATTTAACTGAGGAGTCTTCGGAGGTGTCCTTTGATGCCTAATACCCAGCTGTTTGCAATATTCATCAAAAGGACCACAATACTCACCTCCATTATCAGTTCTGATACACTTTAACTTCTTCCCAGTCTGTCTCTCAACTGAGGTCTGAAACTGTTTAAACACATCTAACACTTGGTCTTTTGTCTTCAAGGTATAGACCCATAACTTCCTTGAATGATCATCTATAAAAGTCACAAAATAGAGAGCACCACCAAGTGTTTTTACTTTCATGGGACCACAAACATCAGAATATACTAAGTCAAGTATACCCGGCTGTCTTGAAGGAGGGGATGTTTTAAAGGCAACTCTGTTTTGCTTTCCTGCCAAGCAATGAACACATTTCTTCAATACTGTATTCTTCAATCCAGAAAGAAGATTTTTCTTTGCCAAAACCATCAAACCCTTCTCACTCATGTGGCATAGTCTTCTATGCCATAGCTCTGTTGTACTTTCATTCTCCATTGTATTGATAATACAATCAGAAACCTTTGCCTGCATGAAGTACAATGAGGAGCACTTCTTGCCTCTAGCCACAATCATAGAGCCTTTAGTAAGCTTCCAATGACCATCATTGAAGGTGTTGCAAAACCCCTCATCATCAAGTTTACCTGCTGAAATCAAATTCAAGCGAATATCAGGAATATGTTTAACATTTTTCAAAAGCAACATCGTACCATTGTTGGTCTCCAAGCTCACATCTCCCATGCCTACGGCTTTAGCTACACCATTGTTACCCATCTTAACATTCCCAAAGTCTCCGGATGTATAAGATGTAAAGAAGTCTCTTCGTGATGTAGCATGAATGGAGGCACCGCTATCAATCACCCAACTGGTGTCATGGCATGCAAGGTTGACAACATCATCATCATACACAACAAGGAAGTCATCTGTGATGGCAGAAACTCTATCAACATCATTACTATCATCAGTTTCCTTTACTGTCCCTTTTTCATTTTTGTAGTCTCTTTTGAGTTGTCGACAATACTTCTTTATATGCCCCTTTTTACCACAGTGATAACACTCAACATTGGCAAACCTGTTTGACTTGCTTTTGCTTCTGTCTCTGTTCATCGGACCTTTACTTTTGCTCCTCCCCCTCTTTTCCATGACTAAGACATCTGACTGTGACGGACCCTGTGACTTTCTTCTCATCTCTTCATTTAAAACACTACTCTTAGCCAAGTCCATAGTGACTATGCCATTTGGAGCTGAGTTAGATACCGACATTCTAAACGTCTCCCACGAGTCCGGCAATGTGCCTAGGAGCCATAACCCCTGCACCTCATCTTCAAACTTGATATTCATCCCAGCCAACTGATTAAGAATTCCCTGATAAGCATTCAAGTGATCTGATAAAGGAGTTCCATCCCTGTATTTCAAGCCCATCAACTTCTTTATTAGAAACAACTTGTTGTTCCCCGGTTTTTCGAGCATACAGCTGTTCAAGCCTGTCCCATAAAGAACGTGCATTTGTTTCTTCACTGACATGGTTTAAAACATTATCATCCACCCACTGCCTGATATACCCACATACTTGACGATGAAGTAAAGTCCATTCAGCATCAGTTTTTTCTACGGGTTTTTGTTCCGCAAACACAGGCAAATAAAAATCTTTGACATATAGCAGGTCTTCCATTTTTCCCTTCCACACATGATAATTTGAACCATTCAAATTAATCATTCTACTTGTATTAACCTCCATCGTTCAACACAAGGCACAAGATTACGAAAACCTCGCTCTGATACCACTTGTTGGGATTTTAGCCTATCCCCTTCTTGTGTAGATTAAATAGGAATGATTAATCACAGACAATAAATATTGCAAATAATAAGCAATCAAACCACGGGAAAAACACACCACAATTTTTACGTGGAAAACCCCTCTTTACCAAAGGGGAAAAACCACGGGACCCAGTCCAGGTAAATCTTCCACTATAGAATAATGGGATTACAACATAATGTCTTCTCTAGTCAAAACTAGAGGATTTCATCATCACAATAATGATGGATTTCAATACAGAAATTAATCAAGGGTAGATCTCACCAAATCTGAGATGACGGCAGAATTTTCTCTCTAGCTGGAAGAGATGACTGTCGTATAAACCTTGAGCATATGAGGATAAAATCCTCCTCCGTGCGTCGGAGCTGCTGCTGCTGCTTCTCTGAAAAAAAACCGAGACGGAGAGAAAAAACTCTCTCTGACGAAAAATGGATTTCGCTGGATTTCGCTGGGGAGAGGAGAAGAGCCGTCGTCGTTTTTCTCTCTCTCTCTCACCCCTTTTCTCCTCCCGCGCCGAAAGCAAGAGGAATGAGACAAGGGAGCAAGTGAGGCATCATTGCAAGATGCCAAATGGGTGGGCCATCTCCACGTGGGAGGAAACCCAAAGTCAACACAACTCTGAGGGGTACGATAGGATATCTTGCTCCTGAGTGGATCGCAGGCCTGGCAATCACTACCAAAGCTGATGTATACAGCTACGGAATGATGTTG
Source organism: Annona cherimola (assembly GCA_030490835.1). Classification (NCBI taxonomy): domain Eukaryota; kingdom Viridiplantae; phylum Streptophyta; class Magnoliopsida; order Magnoliales; family Annonaceae; genus Annona; species Annona cherimola. Next base: position 18,166,748 of record CM059975.1, on the reverse strand, counting down.
TTTGAGATCATCTCGGGAAGGAGGAATAGGGAGAAATCAGGGAAAGGACAGGCAACATTCTTCCCCACATGGGCAATGATCAAAATGTCTGAAGGAGATGTGGCGTGTCTGCTGGACGATAGATTGGAGGGAAATGCAGACATGGAAGAGGTGAGTCGAGCTTGTGGAGTGGCGGGGTGGTGTATTCAGAACCATGAGAATGAAAGGCCGTCCATGGGGCAGGTTGTCCAAATGTTGGAGGGTGTAATGGAGGTGAGTGTTCCACCAATGCCGAGATTATTGCAGATTTTTAATGAAAATCGCGACATGATTTCCTCCTTTATGTTGTCTTCTTCACGGATAATCCAAAACAAAAGCTGATGCCCGTCACCTTATTCAGCTGGGGTTCATGCTTTCGACTTGATTATAATAAGGATTGTCTAATTAGCCATGCGTCCTCGTAGGATTGTAAGTTGTCTCATATTGTAACTTGTAAGGTATTTCCTGCAGTATTATCGTTCTTAAGTTTGCCTATTTGCAGCTATATTTTTATTGCAAATATAAAATTTTAGGATTTGATTTACAATCAACAAACTTACAAGGTCTAAAATGCAAGAACGCAATTTAACAAATAGTAGAAAGGCCATGGATGGGGCGGATTGACCTGATGTTGGAGGGTGCGTTAGAGGTGAGCGTCCCACCCTTGCCAGATTACTGCAAATTCGGGACGAAAATTCCTACAAGATGCCGTCTTCTTCAGTGCCCTCCCAAGCCAAATGCTTCTGGTCTTCACCAAGTTCCAAGATATGATGAACTGTGATGTCGTGTGATCCTGAAGATCTTAGCCGTATATCCAAATTAAGCTCTATGCTTCAGTAATTATTAGTGTTTGGAGTGCAACTCGTGCTATACATATAGGGATGTTTTGTACTCTGTTGCGTAGTAAATACCTACCTATCTTGTTTAATTTGAAATAGTACGTAGAACTGTGGATATGATAGTGGATTCGGTAGGGGTAATAATTAGGAGCAACGTAAATAAAATTAAAATAAATAAGATAGTTATATACAAAGACTTGAAAAATGATTAAAATGTAGAAATCATAATAAAAAAGAATACTTATATAGTAAGCAAGTATATGAAAAAAAAGCAAAAAAAAAAAGCCTAGTTTATATGTTAAATATACTTCGATAAACAAGCGTATGAAAAAAATAAAAAAAATTATAAATGTGTATTTTAAGGTGCACTAAGTGAAACATTTACTTAGCTCGGACTAATAAAATCATTCATTTTTATATAACCCCTTCCATTTTACCTATTTTAATGATGGGGTAATTCATAGTTTGACCATAATTATAAATGTACCTATGTTATTTCAAAAATTACAAATGACCCAATATAAAATGTAGAAATCATAATAAAAAAGAATAATTATACAGTAAATAAGTATACGAAGAAAAAAACAAAAAAAGCCCAGTTTATATGTTAAATATACTTAAATAAATAAGTGTATGAAAAAACAAAAAAAATTATCAATGTGTATTTTAAGGTGCATTAAGTGAGATATTTACTTAACGCGAACTAATAAAATCATTCATTTTTATATAACCCATTCCATTTTACCTATTTTAATGATGGGGAAATTCGCAACTGTGATTATATAGTTTAACTATAATTGTAAATATACTCGCACTATTATAACATCGTTATTGTACTGTCACGACTAGTGAATATTTGTAAAGAATAAAAGACTATATGAGTTTATTTGCAAAGAGTGAGTACACATATTTAATTTTTTAAATTGCACATAGTTTGTATATTTTTATAATCTACTCATGTCATGAAGGTACAGTAACTACATCATAACGGTACAGGTATATTTGCAATTACGATCAAATTATTTAGGGGTCATTTATAATTTTTGAAACTATGTGTATATGTTTACAATTATGACTAAACTATGTGAATTTGTTTGCAAATTACCCTTAATGATTTATTGTAAAATTCACTCTATTTATTATATGTAATGTCATGTTCATCAATTGAGGTTGTTGTCAATAACATTTGCCTTAGAAGCCAAAAGGTGTTGTCCATCCATTACATTTAAAAATTTTTATTTTCAAATATAAATTATTTATTTTGTTTAACATCACTTATTTTATCATGCTACTAAAGATGTCTTTCATTAGAAATTTATAATTTTAAAAAATAGCGTTTTTTAAGAGTGAATGTATGATTACTAATTTTATTTTATTATATAGTACATAAAATTTTTTAACATATGTGATTTTTGAAATTATTAAATAAATGCATGTAGATGATATATGGTTTATTATATAGTTTTCTATTGAGAAATGCTAGGGTACAGCTACTTATAGTGCTACTAACTACAAATGGGCATATATTGATCACGAAAGTAAAATTTCACAATTCATATGATTTCACATCATTTGTTTTATTATGACCCCAAAAAATATTCCAATCAGATGCTTAATTAGATGGGCCATATTCACTTTAAAATGTATATATTCATGTGTAAATTATGAAATATATGTACATACGGTTAATGATATATTAAAAATACAATAATATTTTATTTAATCATTTACCCATATGAAGGTGATATATTAAACAGTTTAGATTTTTTAACTTGAAATTTAGTACGAATCATTTATTTATACTGATCTTGCACCATCTTCAAATAGGCTCTACACATTTTTTACCTGAATGAAACTTGATGTGCTCTTGAATTAAATAATTTTGAATAGAATTGATGAATTATATTTTTATTTATCATAAGAAGCCTCCAACACCCCGTCATTTCTCTTTTTTTATTTTTCCTTGCGAGGATGTAATAGCCAGGGAGGGAGATTCGTGCTCCTAAAACATGAATAGGATAGGGCAGTACCCACAGAAATTCAGATTGAGAAGGCTGTATCATTAGCTACCATATCCAATTCTTCCATCACACAACCTCTCCGGCCGTTCCATCTCCATCTCTATTCACCTCCTTGCGTCCCCTCTTTCTTCTCTTTCTCCACACCAATCTCTGCAAGGGCCTAAATTCCATCACTTCTACTCAACCTGTTAATGGGAACCACACCACAGCATCTCCGAGTAGGTTTCTTCACGCCCAGTGATTCCTCCCAAAATTACTACGATACTACCTCGACATCCGGTCCAAGAAAATTACAGAACAAACAGCCGTCTGGTTAGCCAACAGAGAAACACCCTTCCCAAACACCACCACTTCAATCCTAAAATTCTCTGCAAGGAGCAAACTAATCCTACTTGTTGATTGGAAGCTATTGTGTTCAATTTTGCAGGAGTTGCAGATCAAAGCAATGTGAGATGGAAACTCAACTTGATTCGCCAAAACAAGGAAGTTTACTTGATATTTTTATAAGTATAAATCATAGATTTTAAATCATTGAATTTGGTGTTTGAATGAATTACAAGTTGCAAATTGAGGATACTTGATCTAAAGCATATTTTCTGTGTTGATTTGATAAACAATCAATTGGTATGATTAATTCATGTCCGCAACATGCAAAGTAAGTATGGGGTGCTAATTCGAAGCAATCAAGGTGTTTAAGGATTCAAGGTGCTAAATGGATTTAATCAAAGCAAAAACGAGAGGACACAAGCAATTGGAAGACTTCTTAACAACTTGAAGTAAAAAGGCAAGCAAAAATCAGCAAGCAGCAACACAGACGTGCCAAATTGTGTGGGCTTGGGCCCCACGTGGTTGAACTATATGGAGCCCAATACTACATGGTTCATTATCCCCCATGGAAGTTGTGAGGGTTTATAGCTAGGGGGTATTAATGGTCATGGTTAACTCATTAACCCACTCGTCCGACTCATTTATAAATGAGTTTGGGTTGAGCTTTTTACATAAATAGATGTTATAAACTATTTAATTAAATAACGGATTAAGGTTGAAATTTTATAACCCGTAAACTCATTTGACCTATTTAACCCGTTCAACCCATTTAACTCGTTTAACTCATTATAATTATATATATAAATATAAGCCTCTTAATTATTTTCTCCTGCCAAATCTTCCTCCCGTCACCTTATTTTTATTTTTTCACTGTTACCATAATTCCATTTTCTCATTACTACTCTATTTTTATTTCTCCAGCTTCGAAAACATCTTTTTGCCTCTTTCTTCGAGATTATTGTTTGCTAGAGCCTAAACCTTCAGGTTATTTGTCATATAACTCATAATAACTCACCAACCGGTTTATTAAATAGATTGTAAATGGGGTCAGTGTTGAGATTTTTCAAATGGGTTAATAAATGAATTAGGATTGAGATTAAACGGGTTAAGATTGGGATTAGGCTCCAACCTGATCCGTTAACACCCTTATTTTTAACTTTCCCTTGAGATGGGGAATATGTTAGAAAGACACAAGGCTTGTGAATGGGTAATTGATATATTACAATATATAAAAATATCAATAAAAAAAGTAATACATTAAAGCATTCAACTTATATGTTTGACAAGGATGTGACTTTATCTTATACAAATTCTTAAAATGATCATAATTAATCCACATTATTAGGTCGACCCTTAGCACAAGAAGTGAACTTTTTGCAACATACTTCTCCGCCACCTTGAACACTTTTTGCTACAAAATATACTATTTAATTACATAAATAATTATTATCATTAAGCACTAGCTATTAAATGTTTCAAAAGTAGTCTTTTATTGACAGAATTTGTCACTAAAAGATTAACTTTTGGGAATAATTTTGAAAATTATAATCAAAGCTTTTAATGATTGACTTATAGTAACTTAGTAGCAAAATGATTATTTCAGAGAGTCTGAAGTGCATATTGGTCCAAAAACATATATTTTAATTTTTTTCTAAAAATCTTTTTTGACAAGATTGTTAATCTAGTCATATTTAATTTATAAATAAGTTTTTACCAGTTTTGAAGATATATACATATTTATTTTGGATTTTTAAACATAGGAGTATTTTAGTCATGCTTCAACAATTTAAAATAACTAAAATACCCCTGTATTTAAAAATTCAAAATAAATATATATACATCCCTAAAATTAGTAAAACTTGGTTTATAAATTAAACATAACTAGAATAATAGTCTTGTAAAAAAAGTTTTTGAGAAAAAAATTGTATTTTTGGACCGATCTGAAATAAAGCTGAAGTGATCATAACTCAGGTTAGCTTAAGTTACGTTATAACACAGAGGCTATCGACCGTCCACTTTGAAATTGCAAATCTAGATGTATATTATCAGAAACTAAAATTTGTTATTTTTATCTTTATATATATTTTTTAATTTTAGATATTGTAATCATTTTAACCTATGAAAACGATTACAATACAATTGTGTTTAAAATTTAAAAATATATATAAACATATACAAAATATATATCTATATTTATTATTTTAAAAATAAAAACTAAAAAATTGCAACCAAATATATTTTCCGTTCCTTACCTGTGTTAAATGGTTATAACTCAATTGACGCATTTAGTGACAAAATTTAACCTTACTGATAGTTTAACTTTCTAGTGCTTGACACCGCGTGACCGACCCCATTTTCACCCAACGAAATCTGAAGGCTTGTATCCTTGTTGGAAGCTAATAGATCTAGAGATATAATCGGGTCGGGGTTATTCAAGTTAAAGGTTAACCTTAACGTTTACCTATTTAAAAATATTCAATCCTAATCTATTTATAATCCAGTCCTAAAAATCTCGACCCAAACCCTAACATTTACCATAACGGATCAGGCTTAGGGGTGTTCACGGATCGAGTTGGATAGGTTAGAGTCTAATCCTAATCCTAACCCATTTAAAAAATCTCAACCATAATCTGTTTATTAACCTATTTAAAAAACCTCAACATAACCCATTTACAACACATTTAATAAATGGGTTGGTGGGTTGTTAATGTGTTGTATAGCAAATAACCTGAAAGTCTAGATTTTAATAGATGATGCTTTCGCAGGGAGAGACAAGAGGGTGTTTTCGGCATATGAAAAATGAAAATAGGGTAGTAGCGGAAAATGGAATTAGGGCAGCAGTGGAAAAATAAAAATTAGTTGACTGGAGAAAGACTTAAAGAGAGAAAATAACAAAAGGGTCTGCATGCACATATATAAACTTTAATGAGTTAAGTGAGTTTAACAGGTTAAACGAATTAAACGGATTGAACAAATTATATGGGTTAAATGGGTTACTAAAGGTTGATGAGTTATAAAATCTCAACCCTAATCCATTTATTTAATTAAATGGTTAAACGGGTTGACAGATCATAACCCATTTATTCAAAAATTCCAACTGAAACCCATTTATAAATAGGTTGGCGGGTTGATCATAACCATTAACACTCCTAATTAGGCTACAGGTCATTAACGGGTCAAATGATAAAAAAAATGATAAGCAATTTAAAATATAATTTTTCATAATTAATAAAAATTCTAACACTAATGATCTAATTGAATTTAGAACATCAATTTATATTTTTATTCTTATTAAATTGTTGATTCCATCATTACTTCTTCATTAAAATGTTGATTCCATTGGTGATAAGTATGTACAACTTATAAAATAAACACTAAAAGATATTAGCTCTTCATGTATTATAAACGGGCTTTGCAGATTAACGAATTAAATGAGCAAAAATATTAGGTTGATCGGGTTAGACAAGCATAACTGTAACCAACCTATTTTTTTATTTGTTGATATTATGCATAGTGATATTTGAGATGTTACACTCAAGCTCAAACAATTTTTTGGGATACAACAGGCTCCTCCTGTCCATACAAGAGATAAAGCTCTTATTTTGTTTCAAACTTCCACCAAATATGGAGAGGAAAAAACACTTGGACATTGTTTGAAGCTGCCCAAAGTCAAACACTAGCTATCAATGGAACAAGGCAATGGCGTCACCATCAGGGTGGGTCCCGGTGGCATAACCAACCCATTTAATTAAATGAATTACATATAAACGAGTTGGTGGGTTGAACCGGCACCAATCAACATTGGACCAGGTCAAACTTGGTACTAATAGGCAATAGGTGTATAAACCCCAAATGGGGTTTTTATCAGTATGGGACCTTTATTAGTACGGGAATGAGCCGGATCGATAAGACATGATATGCTTGCACCCCTACTTCGCGACTCACGTTGATCTCGGGTCGGAATCGAGCCAATTGGTTAAGTATAAAAATACAGATATAATAGGATAATTTTAAGAATTTATATATTTATAAAACATAAAAGTACATATATGCTAAATTTAAATGTCATGTGAATCAAAATTTTACTAATTAATAAAAGTAAATATCATTATTAAAATAAAACATGAGTAAATATAATATAACTTTTAAAATAGGTTAATTAAATATCAATCATTCAAAATGGAGTTTGGCATTTTAAAATTTTTGCTAAAATAATACTATTTTTTGCAGTGTTTCCAAAATGATGAATTCGTAAGAGGTATATGTACATATGAAAATGTCTCTTATTAATTCTTATATTGTCGATACAGTTAATCATAAATAATGTGAAAATTTTGAAATAAAATTAAAAATATATTTATAATTTTTAATAAAAAATATATGAAGAGCAAGTCAAAATTTTTTAGGTAATTGTAGACTTATCACGTACCCTATTTTTGAATTTAGGTAAAAAAATTTTAACACGTTCCAACAGTAGGTCAAAAAATATTGATTTTATGTGCTAAAAAATAGGTCAGGTCCCCTAATTCCTACCCGTAATTAGATCTTTTATGTTGTTAACTTTAATACTTTTGTCCTGGTAGGATTATAAGTTTTCTCATATTGTAAGGTTTTTCCACAAGGGCTGTAGTATTATCTTATTAACAAACTCTAGCCTAAGAAAAAGTACGTATGATGTTGAATTTACGTGCATATATATTTGAACTAAGGTCCTTGTTCGTAATCTCCATTTGAAAAAAAAGTTCTGCTTCGTAATCGGTGAACACGAATTGGGAAAAATACGGAAATGGATTTTTAAAAAGTGGGGGAGGAAAAAATAAGGAAAAAAATTTTGAAAAAGAGGGAGAATAATATAATGTGATGATCAAAGTAACGAGTGTAAAGACAAAATAAATAAAATAATTGTATAAAAATGTGAAAAATAATTTTAATATTTTTATAAAAACCAATCCGTTGAACAATGCGTCCACAACACTTCAGAGTGGTGATCCCATGGAGGTGATAAGGCTTAAAATTCAATTCAGAAATTATTTGTGAGATTTAACCATGTTTAATCACTATTGAAAAATAACTCCTGAAAATGATTGCATAACAATCATATTTATAGCCAAGTTAATTAATTTTCTCGCAGGCTATGTGCATTTTATACTCCTAAGTATGCATATTTTTATTAAAAAAGTAAGTGTGTGTGTATATATATATATTCTAAAGCACGCATATATGCTCTTAGGTAATGTTTGTAATATTTTGAAGCTCTATCATATATTTCTTTATAAAGTTTGGTCTCTCTAAGAGATTCTTGTAAGGTATATTTGGTTTAAAATTTTTCTTTTAAAAAAATTTTTCATCTCTTATAATCTCTTAAGAAATTTTCATATAAATCTGTATATGCTTTCTTTTTCTCTCATTTCTCATTACTTTGTTATTTGTATGGTTATTTCCTCATTACTTTTTGTTATAAAAAATACTATTTAGTAATATAAGTGATATTATCACTAGAAATTACTAAGTTGGCTATTAGCTTTAATAATATAAGAAATGTTACAAAAAATAATATTTCAATGATAGAAATTATTACGAAAAAATTACTTTTAGCAACAACTTGAAAAATTGTCAAGAAAGCCGTCAGTGACTGAATTAGGAATGACAATACTATGCGAATGACCCATTTGCCCATATTTTGCAAAAAATTTTACTTTTTTTTTATAAAATATTATTCTAAGTATGTGCAATCCATAAAAAATATGTATGTATTCAGTGTCGAAATGATTGTGATATATATGAATATAGATAAAAAATTTGTGTATGCAGTCCACACCTGAGTTATACTTTTTTGGAAATGTGTATGTATTTTTTTTTTTTTTGAATTTCAAACAGGGTGTGTTTTAGTCATTGCATCCCTTGAAATGACTAAAATACTCATATATATTCTTTTGAGAGGAAAATACTCATATATTTAAAATTAAAAATATAAATACACCTCCATCAAAACAAATATATACACACATCTCCGAAAAAATAAGACTTAATATTACTTAATATATAAAAATTAAATACATTTAGAGCAACACTTTTGTAAGAAAAACTAAAAAAAATTTTAAAATATATTTTCGGCTTCATGCCTTTTAGTAACGTCCTAGCATAAGTTGATACCTTTAGTAACAAAATTCAACGTCGCAAGATTTTTTTTTCTTTTTTTTTTCATGCTTGACACCGTGTGACTGAAGCTTTTAAGCCCCAAATATCGAAGTAAAAAAAGATAAAAATTGGGTGCATGTGGTGGATGGTACATTGGAAAGATGCCCAAAAATAACGTGCAGCTGGTCCAATTAAGCCTTGTTGCCCTTGAAGCAACGTTTTGCTGTGTTCAACTTCAAGTAAGCCGTGATGCACCATTGAGGTGGTCGCTCAGCAGGTGCGACAGTAGGCATGTCTTCTGCCTGCGTTCGAACCTCCGCTAGGGCGTTTGTGTGTATGATTCGAGAGCTGATTGTTTTCCGAATTAAATAGGTAGGAGTATGATCTTCCACCCTCCCCAAATGTCGTTTGAGTTTGGCAAGACTGTACATTAATGAACTGTTATAATATTTTGCATCAGTCCACTTTGACCGTGGTGCAATATTCTAACTTAAGGAGTCTTTCTTAGCAATTTTTGTGGGTGATTTTGTAAAATCACTAATGGGGCCCATAGTTTTGCTTAGCTAGTAAGTCAACTCTTTCTTAGCCATTGATTTTATGTATTTTGTGTCCTTCATTTATGTCTTGACCTTCACCTATTTTTCCTCGATTTTGAATGAGGCTCATACTTATTGATGTCCCTAATTCACTTTAACTGTTTAGATCTTTACTTGGTGGCTTAAATCTTGTAGTTTTCACTATTATTTGAAATGTTGCAAATCCACCTCTTTTCTTGGTCAAATCTATTTTGACCGTTAAAAATCTCATAAAATATTAATTGTTTGTTTAATCCAAACTATTCATCATGTTGACTCTGCTCTCATTGGCTTGAGAAAATATTCTTCACTTCATCTTGAATGCAAATTGCTCTTGATCAACTTTATGGATTATTGGCTGGTACTTTTGAAGTGGGCTTGAAATATTGGAGGTCCATTATTCATATGGATCCTATACAAATTTGGGCTTGCAAATATATTAGTTAAAAATTCAAATAAATCAACAAAAAACCTTAAATGAGTGGGCCAAATGGTAGTAAACTCATTTGAAAATTTAATTTTTACATTTAAATGAGGTGTCAACACCTATTTTTTAATTATTTTTTACATTTTCTTATACAACTACTCCATTTTTCAATCATTTCTATATAACTACTCGTACAAGTAACTTATCTATTTTAACTTTATTTTCTTTACTTTTCTTCATCATCCTTATCATATCATACAATTTTCTCTTTGTTCAAAAACTTTTAAATAAAAATTTTTTATTAAAAAAATTTATCACTTTCCAAATACACCTTTAGTAGGAATGTGTTTACAACATCAAGGGAACTGGGTGGATATAAATGAAAACTCCAAACAATAATTACAAATAGTGTTTGAAAAATTATAAAAAGAATATATAACTAGAAGTAGTTTAGAGCAGCGTGTCTTTCTTCACTCTTCCGATCTTGCTCTCTCTCTGTTTTTTTTTCCCAATGAATCTCTCTTTAAAAAAAACAAAAAACAAAAAACCACCTTCCATGGTGACATTGCTTGGGATAAGTAATAACACGTCTTTCACCTCCAAGTCACGCTAAGCATTAGCATACAAAAGCTTCGCGTAAGGCACCAATTGCTAATTTTGGAGGGAAGTGAACGAGTAAGTAGAGTGGATAATATTTTTTAAAAATGTGAGAGTAATAAGATGTTATAAAAATAAAGTAAGAAGATGTAAACTAAGTAGGTGTATGAAAAAATGATTGAAATATAGAAGGAAATTTCCTCTTATATTCTTAATATTTATCTTTAATTTCTAATATACGTTTCAAAAACTTCTCTTATACTCATAATATTTCACAATAAATTCCAATCATACTCAATTACCCATCCAGTCAAAATAACCGTTAACTATCCTAAAGACGATTTTGCTCCTTCAAAATTTTCCTAATTTAAACAATTCAATCCTAATATGATATTCAAATCCCTTGATGTGACAAATTAATAGTTTACCAACATTAATTGAGCTATATTAAGATTAAATTATTTTTAATTAAGAAATTATGGAGGGGCAAAATCGTCTTTTTAGTGCAGGTAGTTAAGGGTTGTTTTGACTACATAAATGCAATAGGAACTCAAGGTAAAATGTTATGGATATAAAAGAAATTTTTAAAACATTATGGGTATAATAAAAATTATGAGCAAATGTTATAAATATAAGAAGAATATTTCCCAAATATAAAGGTAAAAATAAAAAATAGAGTAATTAGTAAATTAAGAATTTAAAATATTATAGATGAGATAAAGTTTTCCACCTACTCCTATACCGAAGGGTACCTAAATGTTCTTCCAATCCATATATCAAAAAAATCTCACCTATAGTTGTTAAAAAATGGTATCGCAATGTTCTTCCCATTCAAACATGAGAAAAAAGTGTTCTTCCAAATCACAAATAGTAATTTAACTTGGGTTTATAAGATTTGCTTTGATCTGAAACCTATCCCTATTAGAGGGTACAACTCGGATAGGGTACTCATGGATTGACTCATTGAAAAACTTAAAATGGGTAAGGTAAGTTCTTATTTTTTTGCTTACAGGGAAAGGTAGGTTTCAAATAAAAAAAATACTCATTGTAATTATAGTAGAATAAGTTCCAAGGTTCATGAACCGAACTCGAATTATTAATATTTATATTCATATATCTTTTATAAAATATATTATATCCTTGGAGATATAAAATGCTTTTTTAAATATAGAAACTTGTTTAATTTTTCTATTATTTAATATAACTAATAAATGAATTCTAAAAATATATTATTATCATATTGATTATAAGTTTTAAGTAAATTTTAAATTAGGATTATGATTTTCAAATATAATATGAAAGATACCATAAAAAATTGATTTTGAACCAAAATCGGAACCAAGAATTGGCCTTCAAAAATGGAGTATAATATATCTAAAACTAACTCGATTTAAAATAGATAAGGGTTAAGGTTTTTGAAAATAAGTTAAGGGTAGGTTTGATGCCAAATCGGACCTTTCCAACCCAAGTCGTATCCCTATTCCCATTTGTAAAATTTAAATTGTAACCTTAACTTTAATTCTATTTATAAAATTTATATTATATCTCTATTCATATAAATTGAGTTTCGTATTAAAATTTAGGTTGATGATTTCCATTTCAGTTAAAAGTGATAATTTTAAATTTCCATAGTAATATCCAACAAGTACTCGATATTTGTAGGCAAAAATAATAATATATAGTTTAACTAAATTTTTCTAAAAAATAGTAGTATACAATATAATTATTTAGAAAAAATTTAACTTTTAAAATAAGATAAAAGAAGAAAATTTAATAAATTCAAAGATAAATAGCATATATAAACATAAATAATATAATTAGGGGAATTTCCAAATATACCTGTACATTTTCACATTAAATTTTTTATACCCATGGATTTTTGAAAATTCATTTCATACCCATGAATTTTCACCACAGTCTCTCATACTGTCACCCACTGTTACTATAATTAAATTTCTGAATATTTTATATATGATGAGTGATGCTGTAGCTCGGGCTAAGCAAATGCTCCGCTTAGCCCTCCTTAAAAAACTCGTTTAAAATAATTTTTTACTTTTTTCTTCTTACACTTATTTATCTAAGTGTATTTAACATATAAACCAAGTTTTGCTATTTTAGATATATATATATATATATAATTTTTAAAATTTTTAAAGATATGTATACCCATTTTTAGATTCGCTTAGCCCAATCTACAAATACTTAAAATTAACATAATAAAATAATTTAATGCTAAATATCAATTTTTAAATATTATTTTTAACATTTAAACTATCTAAATATTATTAATACATAAATAAATGATTTTATAAAATATTTCTATATTATAATATATGTGTGTGAATGTATCTATTTTTGAGCAAATGTGGCTTATATGTATATTAAATTTGGATGAGGTTCGGTCTCATGGCTAAATAAATAATGTTAAATATAAAAAATAAATTAAAATTTTCATGTAGCATTGAAACTTCAAAATTTGAAGCGTTATGGGGGATCACTTCCGTATAATCCGGTTATGTGTAAACGGGCCTGAATTTCAAGAACTCAGCCCTGGTCTTCACGTTCAAAAAAATATTACGGCACCGTCAGTCTTCTTTCGCTGAAATATAGCTCTTGACTTAAAAAGATAAAAAAATGGGTGATGGTCAACAGATCACACATCGTGACATCGCTAAGAACTGTAAAATATCGGGCAGCTCGTCCAATAAGCCTTGTTGCCCTTGGAACACGGTCTTACTCTGCTTAAGTAAGCCGTCGTTTTTGCTGGAAGGACGGATAAAAAAGTAAGCCGTGTTGCCTTCTAGATGCCGATGGATTGATTTTGAATGCTCCGCCGGGTCCCGTGTTCCAGCGTTGCCGTATCAGTTTCGTCTGACGGGAATCGGGGGGACCTCGATCCTATGCTCCCCCTTCAAGGAGCCTGGGTGTATATATTTATTTTCTATTTTTTTAAAATTTCTTTATAAACTTGTTAATCTAATTTTATTTAACGTATATATCAATTTTTACCATTTTTGGAAATTTTTAGATATTTATTTCGGATTTTTTAAAAACAAGTGGTATTTTAGTAATTTAAAATTATCTAAAATGTCACTGATTTTAAAAAATCAAAAATAAATATCTAAAATACTCCAAAAATGGTAAAAATTTATACGCATATTAAATACACATAGATTAACAATATTGTGAAAAAATTTCAAAAAAAAATAAGTGTATGCACCCCGGGAGCATGTAGTGTTGCATGCTCCCGGGAGCATAGGACCGAGGTCCTAATCGGGGGTGGTGACATCGGTCACGATTTTTTCCAACTTTGATTCTATTTTCTAAAAATTTTGTAATTTTGTCGTACCCTATTTTTTAACTATATCTTACTAAGGGTGTGTTTGGTTAGGGGTAAAACTTTTAATGAAAAGTTTTTGAAGTAGAAGTTGTCAAATTGATAGAAAATGATGTGATATAATGGAGTAATGATGAGGAGTAAAGAGAATAAAATTAAAATAGATAGGTTAGTTGTATGGGTAGTTGTGTAGAAATGATTGAAAAGTAGGGTAGTTTGTATAGGAAAAAGTGAATAAATAATTAAAAAATAGAGTAGTTATGGATAGTGAAAAGTTTTGGATTGAAAAATTTTGGTTGACATTTTTTTGCCCCAAACAAACGCACCCTAAAGGTACAATTCGGCAAGATATCCATGAGTCCGCCCGTTCGAATATCCTAAAATTAGTAAAATTGATTCCTATTTTCTTATCATAAAGTAAAGTATGTTGAGATATTTTCAAGTACAGTGGTGCTGAAATGGCCCCACATAAGGATCAAATTATAATCTACTCTACCATTATATTTAAAATAATGTATTCTATTATCATATCAATTTTCATCCGAATCAAATATTTGTATAGTTCCCATTTGAAAATGATACAAATTCAACGTAATAAAATAATTTGAAATAAAAAAAAACTTTAAAGTAATTTTTTTAACATCTAAACCATCTAAAATATGATTTATATATGGATAAATGATTGTATAAAGTTTCATTGTATTTTAATATATGTGAGTCCTATTTTTTGAGCAACTGCACCGGAACGACTCTTATATATATATCTAGTATAATTAGAGTAGAATATGAAATAAGGTCTGAGTATCCGAAACCTACCGAACTACTAATATGTATTCATCATCTCTTTTATGAAACATATTTAATACTTGAATATATAAAATAATTTTCAACAAAACAAAAAACATATATTTTAAAATATAGAAACGTGTTTAATTAATCTATTATTTAGTATATCTAATAAATGTATTTTAAAACTATATCATTATCATACTAATTATAAGTTTTTAAGTGAAATTTATATTAGAATTATGATTTTCAAATATAATATGAAGATTAATATAAAGAACTAACTTAAAATCAAAATCAGAATAATATAAATCTTAAAAATTACGGTAAGGTAGGTGTAGAACTGGCCCAACCTAAAATACCATAAGTTTTATGGTATAAAATTTTTGAAAATAGAGCAAAGATAAGTTTGAGTTAGAACCATACCTATCAAAACTAAATTGCACCGCTAACTCTTAGCTTTTTTTCTCAATAAATCTCTGGAGAAACTAAAGATGGTCTCAGATTGATATCAAAACAACTGATTGAACAAAAAATATAAGTCAAATATAACAAGTTTAAAAATTTCTATACCTATTAAACATAAAAACATATACATGTTAAATTTAAATATTCTATATAACAAAGATTTTACTAATTAATAAAAGTAAACATCATTACTAAAACAAAACTTAAATAAATATAATATAACTTTATCAAAATATGTTAAAAAAATACATCTCATTGAGAATGAATGTTGACATTTTAAAAAATTCATAAAATAATGGTAATTTCCACGATTGTTTTCAAAATGCTAGAAAAAACTACAATTATTTGTAGATATGCCCGGGATTGATTTTTATATTGTTGATATATTTTTACAAGGAAGACTTGATCCCGCGGGATTTGATCCTGAATCACGCACGCACCCATTCCGACGTGTCATTATTGCATTGAACGCTGGTACATCATCTTTTGATATAATTAATCATAAATAATTTGAAATTTTGAAATACAATGAGAATAAGGTTTAAAAATATGTTTATAATTTTTAATAAATATATATATGAGAGTCAAGTCAAAATTCTTTGGGCTAGGACTCTATTTTGAATTCAAATTAAAATTTATAACCTATTTTTTATTGAGGTATGTTTACATCACATATCCACTCATATTACATTGAAACTCTAAAATAATTTTTATAATTTTTCAAAAGAAAACTACAAGTTTCCTAAAAAAAAAATGTTAGTTTTACTCCACTATAAATTGGTGGGGGCAAGATTGTTTGTGTTAAGACATGATTGAGTTGTCTCTACTATATTTTGAATTTAGATCAAAATTTCTAACATATTTTTAAATTGAGTCAAAATATGTTAGTAATACTCTATCATAAACAAGTGGGGGCTGGGTTTACTTTAATTGAGTAAAAAAATATTGGTTTTACTTACGATCTTTTTTCTCTTAAATTTTTATAAAATTTTAAATCTGTGGAATATATTTTTATCCTAATTTTTGAAAATCAATAACAATGAGCACGCGCCACGCCATGTTTTTCCTCTAGGCGTGGCTTAGTCTACAGTCTACACGGCTTGTGGATTTTAATAATGTGGTTTTCTGGTACGCGTAGAAAAGTAAAATTCTCAATTTGACTAAATGCATCATCGTATGCAAATTTTTGACTAATGGATCATCGACTCTCTATTTCTAAAGTCTTTTTTTTTTTTATCGAGTTAATTTCTAAAGACTTTTTTTTTATGAAAGGAATAACTCTACCCCGAACCCCCTCACATTTTGAAAAAGGTTCGGGATAGAGTAATCCACAGAGTTCATTGCCAAAAAATTATCTGCACAAATTTTCTCTACAATAGCTTGTGGGGGGTTTCCCCACCAAGACATATATTCCATTGCAGAAACAGAAATCAGGTCCGCAAAAGCATGAGCCACCATGTTCCCCTGCCTCAGGACATGGTGAACCGAGAGATGAGTATTGGCTTTGAGAGTTGATCTGCTCTCGGCGATAATGTGACCCACGGGTGAGAAGATGTGACTGTCATTGGACAAGTATGTGCATAGAAGAAGCGAGTCAGACTCAATCTGGACAGTACGGAGCTTGAGGTGGAGGGCCCACCTAATACCGAGATGAAAAGCGTTTGCTTCCAAAATAAGAGGCTCCCCCCTCCCTTCCGTCTCCATCCACAGGCAGCAATAAAGTGCCCGTGGGAGTCCCTGATAACGGCAGCGAGGCTCGAGACTCCCCGACCCGCTGAACATCGGGAATCCACATTGATCTTGAAGACTCCCTCTGGTGGTTTAGTCCATCAGAGTGCAAGTGGAATGTCCAACGCGTTCGCCTGATCAAGGAGCCTTACTCGCCTCAATTGCTCAATGTATTCCTTGCACCACGGAAGGATGTCAGCAAACACAGGTTGGGCCCCTTCAACCTTTAGTTTGTTTCGCATAAACCAGACTCGCCAGCAGAAGACAATGAAAAGGGCCAACTCATCACACCTATTTTTTGATGCTAGGAGACACATGATTTCCTGCACCGAGGACTCCGAATGGCTAGTAGGAACAAACCGTCTAGCTATACTTGCAATGCTGGCACAACTCAGGAATAAGTGATGAGCGTCCTCGAGCTCCCCCGAGCAAAAGAGACAATGAAGATCCACATCTATACCCCTCATCGAGAGGTTACACAGAGTTGGAAGAGCATCCTTGAATAGTCGCCACCCAAAAATTAGGATCTTGCTCGGAAGCCTTGTCTTCCAAATAGTCCTATAACAGCTTGAAGGAATAGGGTTTTCATTCACCGCCTTAAGCCATCTATGAGCTGACTTGACAGAGAACTAACCGTTCGCCTCGTGTTTCCAGAAGATGCAATCCGCTTCAGGATGGCGAGGAAGGGGAACAAGGCTGACAGACTGCCACCCCTCCTCGCCTACTGCAGCCATAACCCGGTCCTTGTTCCAACCATTTGTCCCCGCATCAATAAAATGACTAACCGAAACATCCTCTGGGATGGATTGTGGAAGTGAGCCTGCCTTGCATACCCCATCATCCAACCAAGCATCTTTGAAGAAACGGACTTCTCCCATCACCAATCCTCCACATGCAGCTAGCATGAATCATATCACGCGCCTTGAGGATGTTTTTCCAGGTGTACGAGTCAGACTGCTTTGACACACAATCCCAGATGTTTGAGTTGGAAAAATATTTGGCTTTTAAGACCTTGAAGCAAAAGGATGCCGAGCACGTTGATAATCTACAGACTTGTTTGGCGAGAAGGGCATAGTTGAACGCGTGGCTAAAGACTTATTCTTATATAGATAGGCTTGCTACCCATGTGGAATATCACCCTTTGCTTTTGAATTTGAATATGTCATCCCCTTTTCTTCACACGGTGCTCCTATCCGTACTCTTTCTCCAAGTTACAACCCGTCTTATCTGCAATGCCACAGATTCCATCACCCCAACTCAACCTCTCAGCGGCACGCAGACCATTACCTCCAAAGGTGGCATCTTCAAGTTGGGCTTCTTCACACCTAACAACTCCTCCCGAAGGCACTATATTGGGATGTGGTACAAGCAAGTTCCGGAACGAACAGTCGTTTGGGTAGCCAACAGAGAAACACCCGTCCGTAATACAGCCGATTCAATCCTAAAAATCATAGAAGAGGGCAATCTGGCCCTCATCGGCCACTCCAATGTCTCCATCTGGTCCACCAACCTATCCTCCACAGCATCCTCCTCCAATTCGACAACTGCAGTCCTTCTGGATTCTGGAAATCTTATTTTGAGAGACGTAAAAGATCCCTTGGTTGTCCATTGGGAGAGCTTTGCCCACCCAACTAACACATTCCTCTCTGGAGGGTGGCTCGGAATCAAGAACAAGGCAACGAGGGAGAATGCTCGCCTCACGTCATGGAAGAGCAAGGAAGATCCGGCGCCTGGACCCTTCTCTCATGAAATAGACTCCAACCCAATCAGTCAATCTGTGATTTTGTGGAATGGGATAGAGTACTGGAACAGTGGAGTTTGGGATGGAGAGAAGTTGGTCGGCGTCCCCGAAACTCAAGCGACTCACACTCGCTTTGTCGACAACGAAACCGCCAAGTACTACACCTACTCGTTTGTTAATCGTACGATTTTCACCCACCCTTGGCTCGACATTTCAGGCCAACTCAAGGCACGTGCTTGGTCTTCTCAAAGCAATCAATGGTATACGCCTTGGGTTCAACCCAAGTCTTTGTGCGATGTTTATGCTGCTTGTGGCGCCTTTGGGAGCTGCAACGAGCTCAACAACTCAGCTTTCTGCGAATGCTTGCCTGGCTTTACACCAAAAGTTCAGAGAGATTGGGATTTGGGAGGCTGGTCCGATGGGTGTATGAGGCGAACCCCACTACAAGCATTTGAGAACA
Organism: Annona cherimola; assembly: GCA_030490835.1. Classification (NCBI taxonomy): domain Eukaryota; kingdom Viridiplantae; phylum Streptophyta; class Magnoliopsida; order Magnoliales; family Annonaceae; genus Annona; species Annona cherimola. The sequence goes on along the minus strand of CM059975.1, from coordinate 18,147,286 downwards.
GCACGTCGGGTGTCGAGACTGATCGATTTTTGGCACTCCATCACATGAAGCTACCTGCTTCCTCAGAATCTATTTCTATAGCAAGTAGTACCACAACATGCAGATGGGTTTGCTTGGACAAACGGTCGTGCACTGCCTATGCGTTCGAGAGCGGATGCATGATATGGCACGGGGATTTAGTAAATTTAAAGCAGTTGTCAGGGGGGAATGTGGACGGTAAGACACTTTTCCTACGTCTAGCAGCATCTGAGGTGCCGATTTCAAGAAGCAAGAAGGGAATCGTCGCAGGGATTGCGGTTAGTTCGGCCGTCGCTTTGGTTGCTGCTGGGGCTGTTGTTCTGCTCCTAATAAGGAGGCACCAACGGCAGAGAATGATTGCACTTGCAGAAGCAGTAGCTAGACGGTGTTTGGTTGCGTTCAGATACCGAGATTTGCAGTCTCTAACAAAGAATTTCGAAGAGAAATTAGGTGGAGGGGGTTTCGGTTCTGTTTTCAAGGGCACTCTTCCTAACCTGACAATGGTAGCCGTGAAGAAGCTGGAAGGGGCGTGTCAAGGAGACAAGCAGTTCCGGGCAGAGGTGAGTACGATCGGTACAATTCAACATGTTAATCTCATTCATCTTCGTGGGTTCTGCTCTGACAGCAACAAGAAGCTGCTGGTCTATGACTACATGCGAAACGGATCTTTGGATTCTCATCTATTCAGGACCCAAAAAAATTAATTGGATTGGCCAACGAGGTACCGGATTGCGATTGAAACGGCGAGGGGGTTAGCCTATCTCCACGAGAAGTGCCGGGACTGCATCATACACTGGGATGTAAAACCAGAAAACATACTCCTGGATGATGGATTTGGCGTAAAGATTTCGGATTTTGGGCTTGCAAAGCTGTTTGGAAAAGATTTCAGTCATGTTTTGACAACTCTGAGGAGTACGATAGGCTATCTTGCTCCTGAGTGGATCTCAGGCCTGGCAATCACGACCAAAGCTGATGTATACAGCTACGGAATGATGTTGTTTGAGATCATCTCGGGAAGGAGGAATAGGGAGAAATCAGGGAAAGGACGGGAAACATTCTTCCCCACATGGGCAATGATCAAAATGTCTGAAGGAGATGTGGCGTGTCTGCTGGACGATAGATTGGAGGGAAATGCAGACATGGAAGAGGCAAATAGAGCTTGTGGAGTGGCGGGGTGGTGTATTCAGGACCATGAGAATGAAAGGCCGTCCATGGGGCAGGTTGTCCAAATGTTGGAGGGTGTAATGGAGGTGAGTGCTCCACCAATGACGAGATTATTGCAGGTTCTTGATGAAAATTGCGACATGATTTCCTCCTTTATGTTGTCTTCTTCAAGGATAACCCAAAACAAAAGCTGATGCCCGTCACCTTATTCAGCTGGGGTTCATGCTTTCGACTTGATTATAATAAGGATTGTCTAATTAGCCATGCGTCCTCGTAGGATTGTAAGTTGTCTCATATTGTAACTTGTAAGGTATTTCCTGCAGTATTATCGTTCTTAAGTTTGCCTATTTGCAGCTATATTTTTATTGCAAATATAAAATTTTAGGATTTGATTTACAATCAACAAACTTACAAGGTCTAAAATGCAAGAACACAATTTAACAAATAGTAGAAAGGCCATGGATGGGGCGGATTGACCTGATGTTGGAGGGTGCGTTAGAGGTGAGCGTCCCACCCTTACCAGATTACTGCAAATTCGGGACGAAAATTCCGACAAGATGCCGTCTTCTTCAGTGCCCTCCCAAGCCAAATGCTTCTGGTCTTCGCCAAGTTCCAAGATATGATGAACTGTGATGTCGTGTGATCCTGAAGATCTTAGCCGTATATCCAAATTAAGCTCTATGCTTCAGTAATTATTAGTGTTTGGAGTGCAACTCGTGCTATACATATAGGGATGTTTTGTACTCTGTTGCGTAGTAAATACCTACCTATCTTGTTTAATTTGAAATAGTACGTAGAACTGTGGATATGATAGTGGATTCGGTAGGGGTAATAATTAGGAGCAACGTAAATAAAATTAAAATAAATAAGATAGTTATATACAAAGACTTGAAAAATGATTAAAATGTAGAAATCATAATAAAAAAGAATACTTATATAGTAAGAAAGTATATGAAAAAAAAAGCAAAAAAAAAAACCTAGTTTATATGTTAAATATACTTAGATAACCAAGCGTATGAAAAAAATAAAAAAAAATTATAAATGTGAATTTTAAGGTGCACTAATTGAAACATTTACTTAGCTCGGACTAATAAAATCATTCATTTTTATATAACCCCTTCCATTTTACCTATTTTAATGATGGGGTAATTCGCAACTGTACTTATATAGTTTGACCATAATTGTAAATGTACCTATGTTATTTCAAAAATTACAAATGACCCAATATAAAATGTAGAAATCATAATAAAAAAGAATAATTATACAGTAAATAAGTATACGAAGAAAAAAATAAAAAAAATCTCAGTTTATATGTTAAATATACTTAAATAAATAAGTGTATGAAAAAACAAAAAAAATTATCAATGTGTATTTTAAGGTGCATTAAGTGAGATATTTACTTAACGCGGACTAATAAAATCATTCATTTTTATAACACCCATTCCATTTTACCTATTTTAATGATGGGGAAATTCGCAACTTTGATTATATAGTTTAACTATAATTGTAAATATACTCGCACTATTATAACATCGTTATTGTAATGTCACGACTAGTGAATATTTGTAAAGAATAAAAAACTATATGAGTTTATTTGCAAAGAGTGAGTACACACATTTAATTTTTTAAATTGCACATAGTTTGTTTATTTTTATAATCTACTCATGTCATGAAGGTACAGTAACTACATCATAACGGTACAGGTATATTTGCAATTACGATCAAATTATTTAGGGGTCATTTATAATTTTTGATACTATGTGTATATGTTTACAATTATGACTAAACTATGCGAATTTGTTTGCAAATTACCCTTAATGATTTAATGTAAAATTCACTCTATTTATTATATGTAATGTCATGTTCATCAATTGAGGTTAGGGGTTTTAATGGTCATGGTGAACCCATCAATCCGCTCGTCCAACCAGTTAATAAATGGGTTTGGGTTGGGATTTTTAAATAAACGGGTTATGATCCGCCAACCCGTTTAACCATTTAATTAAATAAACGGATTAGGGTTGAGACTTTGCAACCCGTCAACCGGTCCAACCCGTTTATATAACCCGTATAACCCATCCAACCCGTATAACCCATTTATAATATATTATATATAATGATATATATAAATTTAGTCGGTTCTTGGCTTTCCGCTCTCAGCACTCTGTCCTGCCCGGCGCTAGTGCATGATGTTAACTTCTGCAGTCATAGCCGAGACTGAGATCTGAAGTTTTCTTTGATTTGCCGCCGCACGCACAACCATATTTCAGAGCTGGGACCCCTTCTACTAAAGCACCAATTGCTTTTAACTCCCCCACTCAATGACTGATGATAACTGCGCTGCACTGCGCTGTCAACAAAACTACATGCAAATAAATGAATCGCATTTAATGTTGCAGTTACATCAACCAGAGCATTCTTCAAGGGCATAGAGTGCCTCCCTCGCCCACTGCTTTTTTTCCTTTTCTCTCCCGCTCGCTCCGGTATCGATTTGTGGACTGCGCTGGCTCTCTTCATCGCCCTTTCTCTCTTCTCTTCTCTCTTCTCTTACTCGCCACTAGAAAGGCTAGCTCGCCTCCTCCTCTTGCCATTGTGTACCTCTTCGATCTATTGAGTCTTCGAAGGGCTTGCTTGCAAACTGCAAAGGAACGGTCGTCATATTCGACACTCGGCATACGTCGGCAGTCGGCACCCGTTGCGACCTTCAATCTGCCACCACAGGCACGAAGACTTGATAGATGTCGACATGCTGCGACCTTCAGATCTGAGGTGCCGCATGCATGAAGACTCGGCAGATCAGGTATGTTAGCTTCGAGTTATTTAATGTATTTAATTTTACAGACTTTATTGAATATTTTTAGCATTAAAACTAGTAACAAACACAACCCGTTAACAACCCATTAACCCGTTTATTAAATGGGTTGTAAATGGGTTAGGGTTGAAGTTTTTTAAATGGGTTAATAAACGGATTAGGGTTGAGATATATTAAATGAGTTAGGATTAGGATTAGGCTCAAACCCGTTCAACCCAATCCGTTAACACCCCTAAGTCCAATAAGCCTTGTTGCTCTTGGAACACGACCTTGGTTGATGCCGATGATGGATTAGCTTTCAATACGCTGCGCTGCCACTATCTTTTTTTTTCTCCCTTGAATGATGGTCACAGGGCCCCAGCCCTGGACATCCACCTCACTGGGTTCGAACCCTGGGCTTCGGAGACTATGCCCGGATGTCTAAGCAGCTGAGCTACAACGGTTATCATGTTTAGAAGAATATGATGCCAACAGTCTTCGCTTTAAAGACGAAAGTTGGATGTTGAACTGGTGATCATGCATCGCTGTGTAGATGCACAAAATGTCGTGCAGCTGGTCAAATAAGCCCAGAAAATTCATTGTTTGGGATGATGAGTCATTCTCCTCCACACCACGCTTAGTAGCAGCCTGAAAGGGCACCAATTGCTAATGTAGGCAGAGTACGCAGAGAAAAAAAATATTATTTTAAAAATATAAGAATAATGGAATGTGGCTAACCCAGAAGGTTGTCATACAGCCAACTGTTTTTTTTTTTATGAAAAGGAAAACCTTATTCACTCCTCCCTACAACTTGGAAGGGAGAATGGATAAGATGATCCAAGCAATTCATTGCCAAAAAAATGTCTGTACAGATTTTCGTTTGTATTACATGGGGGGGATTGTCCCACCAAACCTGATGATCCGTAACAGTGAGAGCCACAAAATCAGCTAATGCATGGGCGACAGAATTTCCTTGCCTCAGAACATGTTGCACCGAGATGCCATTGGAAGACTGCAGAATAGCCTTAATTTCATCAATCACCAGACCAGCCGGGGAAGAGATGGAACTCTCCGATGAGATGAAGTGGACAAGGAGAAGAGAATCTGTTTCAATCAAAAAATTCGTCAGGTTGAGCTGGAGACCCCAACGAACACCATAGAGACAGGCATAGGCTTCCATGAGTAGAGGTTCCATGGAGCCATACCGTTTCCAACCTTTCGCCCCAATAAAAGAGCCTCCAGAGTCCCTAATGACCACAGCAAATCCCATAGACAAAGTCCGACGAATACTTCGGGCATCCACATTCATTTTGAGTGACCCGTCCGGAGGACAGATCCATCTAGGAATGAGAACACGATTGATAGCACCCCCAAGAGTGAGAGGGGCGGCCCTACGGTATTGCTCCACGTAATCCACGCACCAATCGAGAGTTTTGGTAAAGTCTGGTTTGGTGCCATCCGCCCTAAGAGCATTTCGCAAATACCAAATTCTCCAACAGCACAGAATAAAGAGAGTGAGGTCACCAGATCTGTGCTTCTCTGCCAAAGATGTGATGAGTTCCTTTACAGTAGCATGCGCAGACCTCCGCCTGGCGGCCCGCAAACAAATCCCCCTGGTAAGCGCACATTCAAAGAAAAGGTGATTGGTATCTTCGATGCCCACTCTGCAAAAAAAAACACACGGGATCAACATCAATTCCCCTGTTCCGCAGGTTGAGGAGAGTCGGGAGGCTATCCAAGTAAAGCCTCCAAGCGAAAATGGTAATTTTTGATGGAAGCTGTGTTCGCCAAATAGCCTTAAAAACCGAGGGTTGGGGGGAGGAAACAGATCCTGAGCGAAGCACCCTGTAAGCGGATTTAACCGTGTACCCCCCATGAGACTCAAATTTCCAATATCTTGTGTCATCCTGAGCAGAGGAGGGGAGAGGAATTTGACTTATTGCCCGCCACCCCGCCTTCCCCTGCGGTCGCCACAATACGCTCCATGCTCCACGACTGCGGGGCATCATTTATAAAATAGCTAACCTTGACGTTGTCCGGAATTGAGAATGGGAGAGGACCTGCCTTAGTAACCTTGGTATCCATCCAAAGGTCGTTGAAGAATTGGACTCGCTTCCCATCTCCAATTCGCCACATGCATCCGAATCGAATCACATCTCTGGCCTTTAGGATGCTCCTCCAGGTGAAAGAGTCAGATGGTTTGACACTACAATCCCAAATGTCCTCATTCGGAAAATATTTGGCTTTTAGAACCTTGTAGCACAAAGAGTTGGAAGGAGAAATGAGTCGCCATACTTGCTTAGCGAGGAGAGCATAATTGAAAGTGATTAGGTCCCTGAATCCTAGCCCCCCAGAGAACTTTGTCTTGCACATGTCCTTCCAAGCCACCCAGGCCATCTTGCGCGTACCACCATGTTCTCCCCACCAGAACTTGCTTAGAATTCCATTAAGATCAGAAGAGAATGATTTTGGTAGAAGGAAGATACTCATTGTGTTTGTCGGGATTGCTTGTGCTACAGCCTTGATGAGGACTTCCTTGCCTCCCCAGGAGAGTAACCTTCCTTTCCATCCTTGAATTTTCCTCCACACCCTTTCCTTCAATCCCTTGAACATCATCCGCTTAGACCTCCCTAGCCAGGCCGGTAATCCTAAATAGTTTTGAATTTCCTGCCCCATAGAGCCCAAAACCGTGTTTAGATGCTGCCTGGAAGCCATATCGGTATTGGAGCTGAAGAAAACAGCAGTCTTGTCCACATTTAGGACCTGTCCTGAAGACTCTGAGTACCGATTAATGATTGCCAAAAAATTTGTGACGTCGACCGAAGAAGCCCGAAGAAAGATTAATGCGTCGTCCGCGAACAGTAAATGGGTAAGAATAGGCCCCCTAGGGTTGAGTTTGATTCCATGTATACTAGAGCAGGCAACCGCAGTATTAATAAGAGCTGAGAGGCCTTCCGCACACAAAATAAACAGATAGGGGGATAGCGGGTCTCCTTGCCTCAGGCCTCGCTGAGGTTGAAAGTACCTTGATTTGAATCCATTGACATTCACCCTGAAATTGACGGAGGAAACACACGAGAGAATCCAGTTAATCCAACGCGGGCAGAAATTCATTGCAGCCATTATCTGCCTAAGAAATTTCCACTCGATCCTGTCATAAGCCTTAGACATGTCCAACTTGATAGCCATCTCCTTCCGTATCCGGTCCTGCCTCCTGCAAAGATAATGAATTGCTTCGTAAGCCACCAACATATTGTCCGTGATAAGCCGACCTGGAACAAATGCGCATTGATGATCACTAATGACCTCATGGAGGCATTGTTTCAGCCTGTTTGCGAGCACCTTAGCCAATATCTTGTAAACCACATTACACAGGCTAATAGGGCGGAACTGGGATAACTCGTAAGCTCCAGCCTGCTTCGGGATCAGAATCAACGTTGTGTTGTTGACTGAGCTGAGATGGGCAGTCTGGATGGCGGGATTTGCCTCTTCCATGAACCAATTTGCACCAAAAGAAAACCTCCTGTCCAACCGTATCCCAATGCTTTTGATAAAAACCAGCGGACATGCCATCCGGGCCAGGAGCCTTGGTTGGGCTCATCTGCTTTACTGCATTTGCTACCTCCGCGAAACTGAGAGGTAATGTGAGGTTCTGTCGCTGTTGGTCTGATAATTTATGGGTAATGAGACTCGGAATCCAGGAAGCATCTGATGGATTTGAGGAAGTGAAGACATCCTGAAAATGACTCGCAGTTAGCTCAAGTAACCTCTCTTGATCGTGCACCCAATGCCCGTTGTGATCGCATAAAGCATCGATAAAGTTGGAGCGTCGACGATTAGAAGCCATGCGATGGAAAAAACCCGTATTTTTGTCGCCCGCGTGAAGCCAATGGGTTTTCGCCCGTTGCTGCCATAATTGCTCCTCGTCCTGAAGTAATAAGTTGATTCTGAACCATGTCCGCTTAATCGCTTCATCTCGTTGGTCAGTGGGATTCATGGCCGTAAGCGACTCGAGATCCAATTGGTTCTTATCAATTTCCTGCCTTAACCTGCCTTGATTCAGTCTATTCCATGTTGATAATGCTTTGCTGCATTCCTTGATTTTCCACCCAAGCAAATCCGAAGCAGCCATCACATTATGGGGTGTGGATCTCCAAATTCTGTTTACAATACCATGTGTTGCCTTGTCCCTAGCCCAGAAGAGTTCATATCGAAATTCTCTGGGGGGTCTACGCTTGCTCCCCCTCGAATCCAATACCAGAAGAACAGGACAATGATCCGATGAAGCTGCAGATAGGTGAAAGAGCTTCGCGAGAGGATAGGATGATGTCCAGTTCGGCGTCGCTAATCCCCTATCAAGCCTGGCTTCCACCCGATAAGGACCCCTCCTGTTATTTCTCCAAGTCATAGGCTGACCGACAAAGCCTATATCCATTAGGTTACAACTGTCAACCACATTGCAGAAGAGATCCATCTGATTCTGGGGGCGCGTCCTTTGGCTATGGTACTCAGTGGGTCCCATAACCTCATTGAAATCCCCCATCACCAACCATTGGGCACTGGCCCCACCTTTCAGTTGATCCAAAATGTTCCAGCTGTGGTGTCTTTTGTGGACCTCTGGATGACCATAGAAACCCGTGAAAGGCCACCCCAAAAACTCCGCATGTATGTGATGGGCCGAAAAACTAAGAATGTTCGCCGGATTGGCATGATTCCATAGAAGGGCAAGACCTCCTCTTCTTTCTTCAGCATCCACCGCAAAACAACAGTCAAAATTTACCTTCCTTCTTATTCCATCCATTTCCTTAGCTGAGCGCTTTGTTTCACTGAGGAAGATGAGCATGGGACCTTTTTTCCTGACCAATTCCAGGAGGCACAACCAACTGTTTTTTGGGTTTCAGTTGAATGGTGTATTTAGAGTGGGTGCACCCGAGTGCATTTAACTTATTTTTAAATTTTTTTAAAACTTTTTCATAAGACTTTTAATCCAAGTGTATTTAACATGTGCATTAATTTTACCATTATTTTATATTTGTAGATTTTTTCAGATTTTTTAAAATTCAATGGAATTTTTAGTAATTTAAAATTACTAAAACGTCACCAATTTTTAAAAATTCGAAAAATCTAAAAATGTTGAAAAATGGTAAAAATTGATGCATATGTTAAATACGCTTAAATTAACAGTCATGGAAAAAAAATTTCAAAAAAAATTAAAAAATGAGTATTTGCACCTCGGTGCACCGAGTCTAAGTGCACTCGGGCGCATATAACTGAGATCCTTGCGTTTCTTCTCTCTCTTCCCTTATGGATAGGGGTTTTATAGTATAGTCCCTCCTGAAATAAGAGTTTTACAATTTTCCCTTTTGAAATAGAGGTTTTTAGAAATTTTCTTTAGTATGGGGTGTTTACAGGGAAATTTGCTTCATAATGTAAGGGATGTGAATGTGTTTTATTGTAATATCAATATATCACATTGTATAAATACCAATTAGAAAAGAATAATATGATATCATTGAGATAAAAGGAAAAGAAATAAGGTAGTTACGTGAGAAAATAATTAACATATAGAAATAAATATGAAAAAAGCAAGATAATTAGGGCATGTTTGTTTAGCACAAAAACTTTTAAAATCAAAACTTTTAAAACTAAAACTTTTCGCTTTCTATAATTACCTTATTTTTAATCATTTTTAAAATCTTCCTGTATATCTATTCTATTTTTCAATCATTTTTATATAATTACCCAAACAACTAACCTATCTATTTGAATTTTATTTTCTTTATTTCCAATCATTACTCCTATTACATTACATTATTTTTTTCTAATTCAAAAATTTTTACATCAAAATTTCTAGTATAAATTACTTTCCGAATACCACCCGTTAGTTAAGATATTCCTGTGGAGAGATAATTTCCCGCCTAGTATTATGACAAAGGGTGCCTAATTATTCTTCCCATCCATATGTCCGCGCAAGAAAAAAAAAATTCAGCTATAATTGTTGCGAAATGGTGCCTAAGTATTCTTCGGGTTCACGCACAAGTAACCGTTCTTCCAATCCACAAATAGCCATGTAACTGGGGTTCTTGTAGGATTCTGTTTGATCCTGATCCTATCCCCGTTTGTAAAATTTACATGTTAATCTTAACTTCAATTCTATTAATAAAATATAGATTCTATCCATATTTACATAATTGGGGTTCGGGTTAAATTTAGATTGATAAATTTTCATTTGAGTTAAAGGTGATAGGTTTAAAAATTGCTCAGAAAATATAGAATACTTGATTTTTGTAGGCAAAAATTATAATACATAGTCTAACTAATTTTTTCTAAAAATAGTTCTGTATAATATAATTATTTAGAAAATTTTAACTTTTTATAAATAAGATAAAGTAAGAAAATTAATAAATTTAAAGATAAATAGCATATATAAACATAACTGTAAATAAAAATAATATAATATAATTTCAATAGTGACTTTAGCATCCGTTCCTGCATAATTTAGATGAAACTACACATATATCAAACTCTCTTTGCACATGAGAAATGATAAGAAAAAGATTTATTTATTTAAATTTTGTAAAAATACATACAAAAATCTAGAAACGTTGAATTTTAGTATTTTAACCAATGTTATTAAAACCGGACCGGACCGGCCGGTCGGACCGGTTCGACCGGGAACCGGTCCCGTGTCCGGTTCGATTCACTACGGTTCGGTTCAATAGCAAAAAACCGGTCGAACCGGTAAACCGGCGGTCGAACCGGAAAACCGGTTCAACCGGGTTAGACCGGTTGGATAATAAACTAATAATAAATTAATATATTTAAAAAAAATGAACGATATATAAATATATCAAATTTTCAACACTTACTGATTTGTTTTATTTCTTATTTTTTCAGTTATGTTTATAGTAATTCATCAAGGTACCGAGATAAAGAGGAAGAATTCAAGTAACAACAACCAAGCAACAACGATCATAGTTTATTATAAGTTTAAGTCTTTCAGGTCAGTTAATGTAGTTAATTATTTAAAACTCTCTATTAATTTTTTTCCTGCATGTTTTGTTCTTGTATTGTGGTCTTTAAAATCCAACATATATATTTAGGATTTATAAAAATATAAGTTTATCAATATATTTATTTAAAATTTTAAAAAATTTAATATTTATGATATCATAAATATGTCATGCTGACGTCATCGGTTCGAACCGGTTTGATTAACCGGTCGAACCGGTTCGAACCAGACCAGTTCCTTTACCGGTTCAATCACCGGTTCGGTTCTGACAACATTGATTTTAACCAAATACACTCATGCTCAAATAAAAGTTAAGAAGCCACTGAGGCTTTACGTCAGTGGTAAGCTGCTTTTCCCATTGCGTGGGACGTGGTTTCAAATCTAGATTTTCATGCTTTAGTAGTGGCGATTTTCTTCCCAAAATTTTGTGAGAGCATCCACTGTTGGGTTTTTGGAATATTTCTTCGTAAAAAATTAGTGTATTGATAGGATATTTGCAGAAATTGTGGTTGAATATTGTAAGAATATCTCAAGGCATTATTGTAACATCAATTGAGAGATGTTAAGAAAAATAAAAATATATATATTAAAAATAAAATGTAAAAAATATATATTAAAAATAAAATGTATGATGTTATTATTTAGCTAAGTTATATTCCATTGTACAGTATAATAATCCAAAAAAGCAAGTGTATTACTTTTGTTAAAAAAATTTAAATGACAAAAATTCCCCTTTAATAGATACTTTTTAGATACAAAATATTTTAAAAATAATTTTTTAATATTTTAAAATTATTTCCGTGCATTTATAATTTTATTTGTTTACAAGGTCATTTTTATTATTTTTTTAAAAAATCACTAAAGCGATGCACCTAACATTTTACTGCATCGAAATTTTGTGTCATAGTTAGAGGTGCAACTTGAGCTCATAAAACTCGAGTTCATCTTGACCCTAACCCTAACCCTATTTATAAAACATCAACCATAACCTTAACCTTAACCTTATCTGTAAAACTTGAATCCTAACCCTATTTTTGAAAATCGGGTTTGGGTTGAGTTTCGGGTTGGAATTTATGTTGATGAATTTACATTTTATTTAAAAGTTATAAGTTTAAAATTTCATATGAATAAATAATAATAACAAATCATGTAGTTAAACATAATAATATATAATCAAACTACATATTTTTTAAAAAATAGTAATATAAAGAATATTTTTAGAAAAAAATTAATATCAAAACTAAGATAAAAGAAAAAAATTAATAAGTATAAAAGTGAATGATAGAAATAAAAGATAAATATAAATGAAATAATATATTTTATTTACAATATGATAAATATGTATTCAAATATAAATATAACTACATAAAATATGAAGAATATAAAGAAATATTGTTTAAATAGTATGTATGTAATATATTTTATAATAAATATAAAATGGGAAATCGGGCTCGGGTTCACTTGAACCTTAACCCTATTATATTTACAAATCGGGTTCCTCGGGGTTCGGGTTTTTTGGGCTCGGGTTATGAAAAATCAAATTTCAACACTGTTCAAAATCAGGTTCGGCGAGCCGAGTTCGGGCTCATCCCGGCCCAAGTTGCACCCCTAGTCACAGTTGCATTTGCATTTCACATTGGAAAATCTCCATTGTCATTCTCTTATATTTATTTTTTTTTATCATTCTCGAGTGTTTACTTAATTGGCAACAAAAGTTACAACCATTTTGTTGTTGAAAGGGAAATGTAACATCATAGTAGTAAGAGTGCAACTTAAGTAAGGTACCTGTGGGTCGACCTGTTAGATACCTTAAAATGAGTGAGATAGGTTTCTATTTTTATATGCATAGGGTAGGTAGATCCTACGTAAAAAGAATCTAGTTCAATTAGGGTATAGTAGGTTTCAAGATTTAGGTACCTGATACTAACCCTAATTATCAATATATATTTAATATAAATTTTATAAAATATCTTTATAGCGAAAGATATAAATATATTCTTTAACTATATAAAATTTGTTTAATATGTGAATTATTCAATAAATTTAATGAATGTATTTCGAAAATTATATTACTATCATCTTGATTTCGGATTTTTAAGTAGAACTTATAATAAAATTATAATTTTCAAATATAATATAAAGAATATTTTAAAAAACTGATTTGGAACCAAAATCACAACCAACCCGACCTTAAAATAAAGGTTTGAGTATATTTAGAACCGACCTAACCTAAAATAGGGTAGGGTGTAAGTTTTCAAGAATAAGATAAAGGTAGGGTCGACCGTGACCCAACTCAAGTTGCACCTGTACACAATAGCAGCAACATTTGTTTCCATTTTTCTTGTAACATTTGTTTTTATTTCATTGCCAAAAGTAAAATTTTTTAGGTAGTGTTTGTTTAATCAAAAACATTTTGAATTAAAATTTTTTATTCTAAAACTTTTCACTCTTTACAACTATCATACTTTTAATTATTTTTTCATTTTTTTTTATACAACTACCATACTTTTCAATAATTTTTACACAATTACTCATACATTTAATCTATTTCTTCTAACTTTTTTTTACTCTCACGTTACCCTTATCTTATCATATTATTTTCTCTCATTCTAAAAACTTTAAACAAACACACCCTTAGTGTTTCTTGGCAAACTATGTATGTACAGATGCCATTATCTGAAAACTAGTGACATGTCCGCGACTTTGCTTACCTCCATAACATATATTCAAACATAAAAACAAATAATATAATATATATGTGAAGAAACATTGTTTATCTATTATGCATATAATATGTTGAGTTATATTTAAGTGCCTCAAAATAGGCCCTACATGATCATAAAATTATAATCTATTCCGCCCATTATATTAGAATGATGTATTCTATTATCATATCCATTTTCATCCCGATTGGATATATGCATGTATCCCATTTAAAAATGATACAAATTCCAACGTAACAAAATAGTTTGATGTAAATAACAACTTTAAAGTTGTCTTTTCAACATGCAAACCATTCACTATAAAATTTATATATGGATAAATGACTGTATAAAGTTTTATTGCATTTTAATACGTGTGAAGTCCTTTTTAGCCAAATGTACCGTTATTATTGTGCATTGGAGCTGCACCAGAACAGATCTCTAATACATTTTATACTGAATATAATAAAAAGAAAAAAATAGGCTCGAGTTCCTAGGATTCAACATTGTTTACAAATGAGGCTCATTGGATGTTCAAAAAACAAAACTAAATTCTAACTTGTATTGTGTGGTTCGGGGGTAGGCTGGGCTTGGCCAGGCCGCCCAAATTGCACCTGCATACCGGTAAACTTTCTTAATTTAGTGTACAATATTACATCTCATATCATATTATAAATTTACAATGAAGTTCAAAAATTCATATATGGCCACGCAGGTGTTACCCCGCATGGTACATGGTGGTGCTCCTTGATTGGATGACCATGGGTTTCGATTAGTGACAAATGCAAAAATGAAGTGGTGGCGACGTCTCCCTACAGTGCATGGGTGTGTTCAACAACAGATTTCATACGAAAATAAGAAGGGTAAAAAATGAATATATTGTTAGGTAGTTGGTAGAATGATGTAGAACTACTATAAAAATGTCTAAGGAGTTTGATTATAATATGAGATGATTATAAAATTATATAAAAGAAAATCATATATGAAATAATAAGCTCCAACCTTCACCTCGTCATAGGAAAGATAACAAGCTTACATATATGTACACCGAAGACCAAACTCCACCACAAGTTATGCTTCCATCAGCGGCAAAGTCAAACACGGGTTGCCGCTGGGGCAAGGAACTTAACCTTGGAAAATTCCAAATTGAGTCGGATTCACTCCTCCTTATCAATTTTCTGCTCTCGAATAATCCAATTTCTTCCCCAGTTGGTGTTGTGATCGAAAAGATCAAATCTATCCTCTCATCCTCGACCCAGGCCACAGCTCATCGTGTGCTTAGACAAGGAAACGCAACGGAACACGCTCTTGCTGACTCTATTTCTTGTTCTTTTGTTGATCAAACCCCCCCCCCCCCCCCCCCCCCACCCCACCAAGCCATTGAAGAAAAAATTTGTATAGACCATTTTTTGGAAATGAATTTTGGTTTTTCCTATCACTCATCCCTAGAAAATCTTAGGGATGAGGGATAGGTTGTTTCCTTTCATCAAAAAAAAAAAAAAAAAAGTCAAACACGGTTTGCCAAAAGTATTGTCATTGTCCGCAACCAATGGAATGACTCCCTGTTGGTTAGCATACTTGTAAGTTGACTTGCCAACCTAGGCTCCCATAGGCAGCTAAGTGGGCGTTGGACCGTGAAAAACAATTGTCGCATGAGTTATTCAAAGCTTTTAAATGTTAAATACACTTAGACTAATATTTATATAAAAAAGATTTCAAAAAAATTTAAAAAAATAGGTGTATGCACTTGGAAGCATTAAGGCGCATACACTTTTTTTTTTTGAAATTTTTTTCATGAATTTGTTAATCTATGTGTATTTAATATGTGTATCAATTTTTACAATTTTGGAGATTTTTAGATATTTATTTCAGATTTAAAAAAAACAGTGGCATTTTAGTAATCACTGTTTTTTAAAAATTCAAAATAAATATCTAAAAACATCCAAAAATGGTAAAAATTGATACACATATTAAATATACTTAGATTAATATTTGTGTAAAAAACTTTTAAAAAAATAAAAAATAGATATATGCACCCAGGAGTATTAAAGCTCAATGCTCACAGAAGCACTGGATCAAAATCCTGCATATCTTGTAAATACTCCAGTATTTAAAGAGACCAATTATATCTAAGAAAAAAAAAGACCAATTATACGACCAGGATTTTCATGATTTCATATGACTTGTCGCCACACTTTTGACATTTTTACGACACCTATCTAAACTGGATTCCGATCGTGTGCACCCGGGTGCATTAACCCATTTTTTTGTTTTTTCAAAAAAATTTTATACAAGTGTTACTCTACAATTTTTTTACTATTTTTGGAGTATTTTATATATTTATTTTTAATTTTCAAAAATCAGTGGCATTTTAGATAATTCAAAATTACTAAAATGTCATTGATTTTCAAAAATTAAAAATAAATATCTAAAATACTCTAAAAATGGTAAAAATTGATACACATGTTAAATACACTTAGATTTACACTTGTATAAAAAAAATTTAAAAATAAATTAAAATGACTTCAGTATACTCAGTTGCACCGGATCGGAATCCATGTAAACCATCCCTTTCAGACGAACATCCATTGTCTGATTCTCATTAAACGCACTGCGCTGAAAAGAGCACCGTGCTGAGCATTATGCTTATTTGGGGAGTGCAAATTAAATGCGACATGATGTGCCTGCTGAGAAGATAGAAAATAGCTTCTGGGTCATCTGTTGCCCCGTAAATAAGCCCAGACTGAACCGCTCCATCTTCACCATTTCTTGTCGCCCAAGAGTGTTGGAATGATTCATGAAGAAAAGTTTTGAAGATTAAAAATTGTTAAATGATGTGATGTGATGAGGATAATAATGAAGATTAAATATGATAAAGTTAAAATACATAGGTTAGTTGTGAGGGTAATTGTGTGGAAATGATTGAAAAATAGGATAGTTATATAAGAAAATATGAAAAAGTAATTAAAAAATATAATAGTTTTAGAGAGTGAAAAGTTTTAAGTTTGACATTTTTTACTCATTTCCAAATACACCCTAAATCAACGGGACTCGAGTGAAACCATAGGGAGCCGCAAACTACGATGGCGATATGTGAGAGAACCAAATTAGCTAACCTGAAAGAATTAAGGTCGCACAATGAAAGTTGGTTAAAAAGGTTTTCCTAAGAATTTTTCTTTGGAAAAGGAATTTCTACTTTATTACCCATTGTTGTTCCTTTCTGACTATACACTAGAACAATGAAATTATCATTCTGGGCTATTTATGATTTTGAGATTATGGACTAAGGGGACGTTTGATAATGTGTAAAATTATGGGATTATGGGAAATGGTGAGAAATGAAAAAGAGAATACTTTGAAAAATATGTGATTGATAGGAAATGATAGAGGTATAATTGGAATAAATAGGTTTATTGTATATAGTTGGTAGGAAAAATGATTAGAATGTAGAGATAAAAGTGAGAAAAATAGTATAATTGATGGAGTAATAATTAGTCTTGGGAAACCAAATACCATAGAAAAACCATGATAAACTGGGCAATATAAGTTAATTTTTTTTAGCTTCTTCTATTTTTCCTTTTTCTCACTGTGGCTTTTTCTAAAATCTAGAATAAATCATCTCGGAGAGGGTATTGATCAATGATCATTGGCTTATTAGCTAACTTTAACTACTGCATACGAATTGGGTTTTCCAACTTTTGCTAAATAGTAATATTTTCGTCGGTTTAATGTTTGATTTGAAATTATCCTTTCAAATTTGTATCTAATCCTTAGATGAATTTCCATGTTTGTGGTCTCCGTGTCAGCTTGGGCTAAATGATCATATATGAAGTTATCTTGTACGTCAAGATCTGATACTTGATAAATATACTTCTACATCTCCTGTTTTGTGCATCCTTGTCCATATGCCCCTCTTGACGCAATCTAGTCTCTTATGATAAAGAGTTATAATTCGTTTTACTTTTTCTTGGTGTACTAGTTGCTCGTTGGCCTACATTAAATTGTGATCAATGATTATGCATGGTTTCATCAAAAATAATTATGCATGGTCAATTATCAGTAATGGGTAACAACTAAGGGTGGGAATTGGGACAGGTTGACCCGTGGACCGGTCTTGACCTGACCCATTTTTTGCCTAGTAAAACCAATATATTTGACCCGGTGTAGAGATGTGTGAGAAATTTTAACCCGATTTCAAAAATATGGTCGGGTTGGGTCGACCGTGTCCCGACCCGAAGAATCCAATCCACCCCGCATATATTAATTTATCAAAAATTATAAGTCTATGTTTAAATATTATTATTATTATTATTATTATTTTCTTTTAAAATTCTCACTTTTTTATATTCAACTTTATCAACAATAGAAGAATCAATTTATTCAGAAAGCAATATAAGAATTAATAAAAAAAATTTGTACATATATAACCCTTATGTGTAATTGTATATTAACATATTTTAATAAATTTATATTATATTTTCAATGTTTTGTTTTCTTAATTATGTGTTTTCTAATAATTAGTGAAATATTGAAGCATATAATATTTAAATATAGTATAGATGTATATTTATATTTAATAGGTATATAAATTCTTAAAATTATCTTATTTAAACTGCATTTTTTATCCAATCTGTTATCTCGAAACCGGTCCGATATGAACCAGAAGTTTGTCATGAACCTATTAAAAACAAGTGAGGGTCAAACCTAACTTATCCCAACTTGGTATAAAAAAAAAGGCAGACCTCATTTTTAAAAAGTAATGTTAAAGTTAGTCAAACTTTGACTCAGTATAGCCTGCCATTAATAACAACATTGGCGGATCTACCTAGAGCTGAGGACGTAGGTCAGCCATTTGATAAGAAATTAATTGGCAAAGGAGATAAACCACCCGACTGTTTCTCTACTATAAGATGGCTTTGGCTGGTCATTCTGATATGTTTTTCTAGTTCTGTACAAATCATGCCATAAGCGCAATGCTTTCGACTTGGACCGTTCGATTTGGGCGATGTGGAACGACGTAGGAGTGGTCCGGTCTATTTGGGCGGTTTTTTAGCAATGTTGTTAGAACTGGACCGGACCGGCCGTGAACCGGTCCAGTTACCGGTTCGTTTCCATACGGTTCGGTTTAAATATATAAAACTGTTGGAATCGGCGAACCGGGGGTCAAACCGGGAGGAACGGTCGAACCGGATTCGCCCGGTCTGCTCGTCGCACCTTATATAATATATATAGTTGGGAGGCGGGACAGAACGGAAGCAGTGGGTAACCAATCTCATCCTAGAGCGTCTAGAAGTGGAGGACCTTTTACGCGATTTCAGCGCGCGTCTCTGCACACAATCGCATGTGCCTCTCTTTGTGCCTTCGACAATCATATCTAATCCAACCCTATTTCGAGTGGTCCCCACTTTATCTAAGCCATTGACAATTTGACATTGTCTATATATCTACTGCACGGATCACATTTCCGACCGGTTCAAATTCACTTTTTTTTTCATAAAACTATTATCTAAATGTATATTCAATCTATGAATCTTTTGACAATGTGTACGTATATATTTTTAAAATTTCAATCACAGGATTAAAATGACCATAATACTCATGTTTAAAATTCAAAAAAATATATATACATATTTTCAAAAATAGAAAAAATCGATTTATATGTTACCTGCGCTTTTGATAACATTTTTATGAATAACTTCTTTTATAAAAAATGGGAATGATTCCACTTATACCATAACAATTGCACATAATTCCTAATATACCCACAACATTTCATAAATTTCTTTTATACTTATAACATTTCACCTTAAATTCTTATCATACCCATACTGTTAAAACCACAATTATCTACCCCATTGAAAAGACGATTTTGCCCATTTGAAATTTTGTAATTAAGATAATTTAATCTTAACATGACTAAATTAATGGTAGTAATGATTTATTTTAATTAGAAAAAAAATTAAAATGGCAAAATCGTCTTTCCAATGAGATAGATAACTGTAGATTTAACGGCGTAGGTATGAGAGGAATTTAGGGTAAAATATTATGAATATAAAAAAAATTTATGAAATGTTGCGGGTATTTATTTAGCGGTGCAGTCATTTATTTAGCGATGGATTCATGTGAAATATCCCATGATCCCATCTCCTCTCTGGTTCTTGTTCTCTTTTGGAATTGTGCAAAATGAAAAAAGAAAATTGAATAAAACGTTGAAAGGAAGCTGTTTTTGATGATGAACAGCTCTACTTTTGGTTCTAAAATATGAAAGAAGTGCTGCTGAAGTGTTGCCTCATTTTTTCCTGCATGTTTTGTACTTATATTGTGGTTCTTAAAATCTAAGATGTATATTTAGGATTTATGAAAATATAATTTTATCAATATATTTATTTAAAATTAAAAATAATTTAATATTTATGACATTATAAATATGTCATGTTGACGTCACCGGTTCGAACCGGTTCGAATCGGTTTGTTTAACCTGTTGAACCGGTTCGAATAAGATCAATCCCTTTATCGGTTCAATTACCAGTACGGTTCTGACATCATTGTTTTTTAGAACAGTAGTTGGAGCCTTGAGATCACCCCATGCCGCATTTAATTTGCGCCCGCCAAACCAGCTCCATGCTCGGTGCAATGCTTTTATGAGTATGGCGCATCAATGAGGATCAGACGGTGGATGTTCGTCACGGGTGCAAGTTGGCACCTGGTTGGTCTGAACCCCCCAACCCCCCCCCAAACCAGCTCCATGCTCCGTGCAATGCTTTTACGAGTATGGCGCATCAAAGAGGATCAGACGGACGGGTGCAAGTTGTCACTGGGTTGGTCTGAACACCCTCCCCCCCCCCCGCCCGACCTGGTTTCCACTCGACCGTCCGAACTCAATATTCTCCCTAATTTATTAAAATATTTATATTTATTTATTTATTAAGTATTTCAATTATAATTGCATTAAAAGTTATTTCATATAATCATAATTTAGTTAAACTATAAGTTGTTTATTCTAAAACTTTATTATATGCATTTGTGGATAAAAGTTGAAATATATTACATTTATATTAGCTTTATTTGCAAATAATTATAAATATATTAACTGTTTAAATTTATTACATATATATTAATTAACTACGTTAAATATAAGTTTCACTTTTATTAAATTTTAGATAATAATTTAATTTAATTTCATTTATTTTTCTTACCTTGATTTGTTTAATAACATTACCTTGATTATTATGTATAAATTCAATATGTTTATTATATTTAGAATTATCTTTTAATTAAAAGACTAACTTTCACCAAAATTAAATATATTATAGGTCATATAAATATATTCACATGTAATTATTTATGTGCTAATAGAATAATGTTTAAAAAAATTATTATCTCTATCAGTAATTTTAACTTCTATTGATTTGAGAATAATTCGAATTTCAACCCGAAATCAAGACCGAAACCGGTGTCAACCTAATCCGAACTTGAATTCTAGTGTTAGGGTTTGGGTTTGAGTTCACATATACCCGATAGGCTTGGAGTTTGAGTTCACCCAAACCCAATACAACCTGACCCGAGTTGCTCCCGTAATGTTCATCTTGCGTCAAGGTCGTTATCCTCTATCCCGGTCACTTGGCAGACACAAGCTAAAGGTGACTTGGTACTTGGTAGAGTCATTAATGTCATAAAATTAACACCACCTGTCGATACTTGGAAATCCTTTTAAGCTTACTAAAACTTTTAAATCAATTTTGATGCATGCATGTATATTGTTAAATTTTTATTTATGATACATAAACGTTAGCTTGAATAAGATAAATGATTTAAGTTTTACAAAATTTCATTGGTAACGCCAAATAAGGAATTTTCATTTTTGTGTAAAACAGGAAACCTTTCCTGCCCATATCAATGGGCTGCGAATGAGATTAAAGTTTTCAGTCAAATTTTATTTTTAATATAGTTTCTTTTCAATATATAACAACTTTACTTCTTTCATTATTAATACTATTTTTTTCATTTCTAATATAATTTTTTATTTTCCAGTACATAATCATCCTTTTCATGCGGTCCTATCCCTTTGCCTACCTTGTTCGACGTCGATGGATTGAGTACTCGCCCATCTTCACGTCCAAGAGAATATTACGGCACTATCAGTCTTCTTTCGCCGGAATATAGCTCTTGACTTGAAAAGATCAAATGTGGGTGGTGATCAACATATGATACATGGTTAAGATATCGAAAATATCGCGTAGCTCGTCAAATAAGCCTTGTTGACCTTGGCCACTGAGGTCGTGCCTCAGTTGTGCAACCGTGCAAGACATGGCCCCACAAGTTTGATGGTTCTGATTCAAGTCTCCCCAATAATATTTATGAAGTAGTGGCGTTGCAAGTCTTTTTAAGTTTGTAGGAGCCGTCCACCGGTGAGAAATATTAGAAATAATAAATAATTATTAGCAAATTGTAAGAATATCTCTAAATTTAATTATAATAACAGCTGAGATTGTCATAAAAAAAAGCCTTGTTGACCTTGGAACACTTTTCTGCTCTGTCTAAGTAAGCGGTTGTTGCCTCGTTGATGCGAATGGATTGATTTCTAACGCTCTGCCATGTCCTCGTGTTCCTCAATGTCATACCACTTAGATCTAAGAGTGGAAACCAGGAAGGGTTGTACTACGTTAAAATTTTTACCTCATTTTATTTTTTTATATTGGACTTAGATAAGGTTAGTTTGACTTCATTTTTTTAGTAAGTCTTCGATCAAACTTTCAGAGCATTGGGCGAGTTTTACTCGGACTCTATACCTATGTTGGCCCTATATATTTCGGTTCGGGTCGAACTCGGTACTTAGTCCTATGCTACCAAATCCAGTCCAAGTTAAAGTAGGGTCAGTCCAAGTTTAAAATAGTGTTAGAAAATCAAAAATTGGACAACTTAGGTTATAAAATAACTTAATTTTTAGTTAATTTTTTGATATTTTCTTTCATCAATAAGAAAGATTTTTAATAATTTATTAGATTTTCACCATTTTTTATGAAATATCAAATGCATCAATTAGTGACTTATGTTTCGTATTATCTAAAGAGTTATAATCTAATGAAACTAAGGTGCATGATGTCATGAACATGTTCCTTTGCTTTTTTATTTTAAAATTTTATATTTAAAATCTAAACTCTTATTATCTTCATTATATTTATTATAATTTCAAAAATTACTTTAATTGAAAACTCGTATGTTTTAAAAATTCAATACCTTTTGAGAGTTAATATACAACAATTAAAATTAAGAAATAAATATCTAATATAAATAATATTAAAAAAATTGGCGTCATTAACAACATATACATAGATGAATATTTTAAATGTTCTAGATATTAAAAATTTTAAATTAAAACATAAAGAGGTAGGTTACATGGGTTGCACTAAATCTTGACCCTTATATAAATTATTTAAAATACTTTTTCATACATATATTAAACTGGGTTGTATGAATTTTTTAATTAATATTGCTTTTAATACAGTCAACCAATTTTCAATTTGATTTTTCGTCATGAAATTAAATTATATTTTAAACACATTATCTAAAATTTTACTTCGAAAATTAAAATGATATGGTGCATTTTGGCCTTATGATAATATTACAACACAACTGCATGTTAGGCAAAAAGCATTGTTTTATTGCTTATTCACATCATGCTTAAGGAAGCTTTTATCACAAAACTTTTTGAAGACTCATCATTTTGTACATATATATATTTTTTGAATTTTAAACACATACATGTTATGGCAATAATACTTGTATGTTTAAACTTCAAAAAAATATACATATTCAAAAAACGATAAAATTTTTTTATGAATAATATATTTAGCTTAATAATTTAGAAATAAAAAATAAAATGAAGACAAATAGGTTTTACTATGGTAGAAACTATTGTCGTTAGTAAGTATGCACACATGGTCTTTCCTTCTTACACCTTGCCGGTAACATCTGTTAATGGAGAATAATGGGACGTATGGGAATTGAAAAATATCCATCCCATTTATAAATCAATTATTTAATATATTTTTTATTGAAATTTATACAAAAATGGTCATCAATTAGGGAGAAGAGGGCACTATAATTTTTATTATAAAATAATTGAGACTTTTTATTTACATGTAATTAAAAATAATTTATATATGTTTATATTATTAAATCTAAATTATAGTTATATATTTATATAATATTTTATTTTATTTTATTTAAATTAATTATTATTTTAATTATATATTTATATATTTATTTACTTTTAAAATTATCTAATTCAAAATCAAGGTTTGCATAGATCTAAAATGAATTATCAAGTATATACCTTTTAGAGAATCACAAACTTACGTAAAATATTTTTAAAAATATTAAAATTGGATGTTGTTATATCTTGTTAGATCTCGTTAGATGTGATTAAATTTAGATAAATTTTAATAAATCCTATTATCTTATTTTTAAATTTTATAATTAGGTATAAATGACCTAACAAGGGGGTTAGGATCATATTACAAGTGTTAAATTAAGATTAACTTATTAATATTAAAAGTTAGATTTGGTTAGATGTCGTTTGATACTGTTAGATATCATTAGATCTGGTTAGATATTGTTAGATGCTATTAGATGTCATTAGATTTAAGTAGATTTCATTAAATCCTATTATCTGGATTTTAAATTCAATAATTAAAGTATAATTGACCTTATAAGGGGCTTAAGATCATATTATAGGTGTTAAATTGAGATTAAATTATTAACATCAAAAATCAGATTTGGTTAAATGTTGTTAGATATTATTAGATGTCGTTAGAAACTGTTAGATGCGGTTAAATATAGTTAGATGTCATTAGATTTGGATGAATTTTATTAAATCTAATCATTTGGGTTTTAAATTCTGTAATTAAGGTATAAATGACCTTATAAAGGGCTTAAGATCATATTACATATGTTAAATTAGGATTAACTTATTAATATCAAAAGTTAGACTTGATTAGATACCGTTAGATGTTGTTAAATGTCGTTAGATCTAGTTAGATATTGTTAGATGTTGTTAGATGCCATTAGATTTAGATGGATTTCATTATATCATATCATCTAAGTTTTAAATTCTATAACTAAGGTACAAATGACCATATAAGGGACTTAAGATCATATTATAAGTGTTAAATTAGGATTAACTTATTAATATCAAAAGTTAGATTTGGTTAGATATTGTTAGATATTGTTAGACGTCGTTAGATGTTGTTAGATGTCGTTAGATGTCGTTAGATGATGTTAGATGCGGTTAGATGCAATTAAATGTCATTAGATCTAAGTGGATTTCATTAAATTCAATCATTTGGGTTTTAAATTTTGTAATAAAAGTATAAATAACCTTATTAGAGACTTAAGATCATATTATAGATGTTAAATTATGATTAACTTATTAATATCAAAAGTTAGATTTGGTTAGATGTCGTTAGATGCTCTTAAATGTCATTAGATCTTGTTAGATGTTGTTAGACATCATTAGATGCTGTTAGATGCGGTTAGATGTAGTTAGATGTCATTAGATTTAGGTGAATTTTATTAAATCCAATCATTTGAGCTTTAAATTCTGTAATTAAGGTATAAATGACCTTATAAGGGGCTTAAGATCATATTACAGGTGTTAAATTGAGATTAAGTTATTAATATCCAAAACTAGATTTGGTTAGATGCTGTTAGATGATGTTAAATGTCATTAGATCCAGTTAGATGTCGTTAGATGCTGTTAGATGTCATTAGATTTAGATGAATTTCATTAAATCCTATCATCCGGGTTTTAAATTCTGTAATTAATGTAAAAATGACCCTATAAGGGATTAGGATCATATTATAAGTGTTAAATTACGATTAACTTATTAATATCAAAAGTTAGATATCGTTAGATGTTGTTAAATCAGGTTAGATGTTGTTAAATGTTGTTAGATGATGTTAGATGTAGTTAGCTGATGTTAAATGTTGTTAGATGCTGTTAAATTTAAGTGATTTCATTAAATCATATTATTTGACTTTCAAGTTCCATAATTAAGGTATAAATGATCTTATAAGAAGTTTAGAATCATATTACAAATGTTAATTTAAAATTAACTTATTAATACCAAAAGTTAGATCCGGATAGATGTCGTTAGATGATGTTAAATTCTATTATATTAGAAAAATAAAAAAATATATTATTAAATTTTAAAAAATTCAAAAATAAAATTTGAAATTGTTATTTCTGAGAGTACCTTAATTACATGAATTTTAAGTCATATAACATAATTTCTTATATAAAATATATTTTTCAACTTTACCAATTATAATGAAATCTTATTAAATAATGATCTTTTCTGCACAAATATTTTTTTTAAATGTGAATAATAAAAAATTATGTCTATATATATTTTAGTAGTTGATCCACCAAATGAATGGAGTAGATTGAGATTTTGAATACATATAATACAAATTTTATCAAAAATCCAAACATACTTACATTTTTAAATAAATGTATTCACATTGCAAAATTACCATAATGCCCCTACTTTATTTTTTTTCTGATGGAAACAACTTCCGATGGTTGAGCCCCATTAGCAAACATGGCCATAGACAAAGACAATGGAGCACCAAAATATGGTCCTCTGCCAGTATACTAGAACTAACACACATGCATACTTTAATGAAAATATAATTTAAATGATTTAAATATTTTTAATGCCAGCCTCATCCCTCGCTTTCTATGGTTATTTTCCTTTGCCTTTTCATATGATTTATTATTATCAAATTTAAGACGTAGATTTTTAGCATAAAAGATTTTCATATATTTTATATAAATTATTTTTTTTTTTTTTGATGGAATTTTTATATAAATTATTAATATACTAGTTTAAGTCGATTTTAAAAAACAGTTGAACCAATTGGATTAAAACTAGTTCCTTGAGCGGTTTGTTAACTAATTCAATTTTAATAACATTGATTTATAAATTAAATATACTTAAATTAACAAATTTGTAAATTAAATATACTTAGATTAACTAATATATACTCTAAATTGATGGTTGATCATATGCGGTTGACCACTAATGTTGGCTCAAAATCATATTTTTTTATTTTTATATAAATTTGGGAATTTAAGTATTTTTAATATATAAATCAAGTTTTACTATTTTTACAGATGTGTATATATATTTTTTGAAATTTAAATATAAGGATTTTTGAATTTTTAAATGAAAAATAGGATTTTTCAAGGGAAAAATTAAAAAAGAAATAGTTAAAAGAATAAAAAAATGAAAATCTTGCATACGTAGAGAATTTGTGTTTAAGCCCGATAAGAATCCGAAAACTTTTTTTTAATCAACAAATTTTGAATCCATTTAGCCATGAAGTCAGCACTTGAATCTATTTTCATATTTTTTAAAATTCTTTTCATAATTATACAAGTCCCATTTACAAGATATTTTCTTGAAAATTTTTTAAAAACTTTAAAGTTATTTTATCATATAGAAATGTATGTTAAATGCACAATATACATATTTTTCAAATATTTGTATGCTACTTTTGTTCTAAAAGTAAGTTGCATCATTCAATTTGAGAAATTACATGCTGGTACCATATATTAAATAAAAATTAATATCATTATTAAACAGGTCCCAAAAAATCATATATATTTATATTATTAAACCTAAATTATAGTTTTACATAATTTAAATAAATATAAGTTATTATATTTTTATTTTTAAAAAGTCATATAAAATAATTATTATAGTTTTATATATTTATTTAAAATTTTATTTCATTTAATTTAAATTAATTATTATTTTATATTATATATTTATTTAGTTTTAATTTATTTATTCAAAATCAAAGTTTGATAATTCTAAAATGAATTATTAAGGGTATGTTTGGCAATTGATAGAAAATATTAAGTTAAAACTTTTCACTCTCCATAATTATTATATTTTTAATCATTTTTTTACATTTTCTTATACAACTATCCTACTTTTCAATCATTTCTACACGACTATCCACACAACTAACCTATATTTTAATTTTATCCTCTTCACTACTCATCATTACCCATATCATATCACATTATTTGACAACTTTTACTCTCCAAAACTTTTTATCAAAAGTTTTATTCATTACGAGACACACCCTAAGTATATATCTTTTGCAAATACGCAAATTTATGAAATTTTTTTAAAATATTAAAATTAGATGTTGTTAGATATCTTTAGATGCAATTAAATGTCATTAGATATTACTAGTGTTAGTTCCAAGCTATAGGTTCTACCCAATAGGGAAGGGGTAAATTAAGTCAATAAAATTTTTTCGTGAATTTAAAACTTAAGTGATCAATCTCATTGAAAGAAACGTAGAAAGCTAGTAAGAAAGCAATAAAGATTAAACATAACAATCACAAAGGACGTGGCAAATTATATTGGTTCAGGCAACTACAATACTCCACTCTTTTAAGCACATACTCCCTTGTGTCTTGTGTTTCATTATCTCAACAGAGATTATAACTGGAGCCTCAGCTCTCTTTTAGATTTTAGCTTTAGGAAACTTTTATAGTAAACATACAAATAGATTGTGAGTCCTACTTCAACCGACCACTACTTCTGTATCACCTTGGCCTTGATCTCCAACATTAAGCCAAACCACTCAATACAACAAAGATTTAAGTGAAACAAATGATTCTATACTTTTACAGCTTTGTGTAAGATGATATGAAGTACAGTAATAGACTCTTGAAAGTTTGATGAAGGTTTGAAGTTGCAGCTCTTATAGGATGTTTATGAGTCTTGCTTTGAAAATCACTTAATGCACTCTTTAATTGCTTGAAAGTAGGAAGGTGAAAGTTCAATATATGCTCTAGCCAATCCTCATAACTCTCCTTGACGTGCTTTAAATAAATGCAGAAAAACTCTAACATTAGAGGGTTGGCGGTGTACATTAAATACTCTAACGTTCAAAATTTTCTAACCATTACGACTAAGTCACAATTGGAGTTGACTTGGCCTAAGTTGCATGTTGGAGTTGACTTGTCTTGCGACTTCACTCCTCCGATTTCTTCTAGAGGGTTACTCTTCAACTCACATTCTCCAAGTTTCATGCTAAGTCGATTTGGACTTGGAACTATACTCAAGTCAGAAGTGAAGTCGACTTGGGTGTGCGATTAAACTATATATTGAAATAAAGGAACTTTAAGTCTTTATTCTTTTGGCTTCTTTCTCTTTAATTCTTGCTCCTGAATCGACTTGACATGAGACTTAATCTAAGTCGCAAGTGAAATAGATTCGAGGGTATGACTTTACTCGTGGTAATTCGCCAAATTTCCATTTTAATCTCTCAGAACCTAAAGTCTTAGATCTGGGTCTCCTTCGTATTTGACTCAACCCAAGTCGCAGGATGAAGTCAACTTAGAGTTGTGACTTCAATCTTTAGTCTTTGATGAGAGGGATCTTTGCCTCCCGATATAGCCCAAGTTGCATCTAAAGTCGATTTCAGTTTTCGACTTCATCCAAGTCACAGGTTGAGTTGACTTGAGATACGACTTTGACTATCAATCTTCATTGTTGAACTCTCTGACTCCCTGCAGTCAATAATAAAGTCGACTTCGGCATTGACTTAACTCAAGTCAATGTTGGAGTCCTGTTGGCTATGTAACTTGAGTTGTTTTCTCTTGAAGTTCAAAATTCTAGCTTCAAACATAGAGTCAAACATATTAGTAACCTTAAAATTAATAAATTTGGTTGTTAATTATCAAAACTTGTATATGCCATGATTTGCAATTTGACTAGTTGAGTTCATAGTTAGATGATATTCTATTTATGTGGATTTTATTAAATTCGATTATCTGATTTTTAATTTTTACAATTAAGGTATAAATAACCTCATAATGAGCCTAGGATCATATTATGGGTGTTAAATTAAGATTAACTTATTAATTTCAAAAGTTAGATTCGGTTAGATATCATTAAATGTGATTAAATGCTGTTAGATTTTGTTAGATGTTGTTTGATGTAGTTAGATTTAGGTGGATTTTATTAAATTATATAATCTGAGTTTTAATTTATGTAATTAAGGTATAAATGAACTTATAAGGAGTCTAGGAATATATCACATGTGTTAAATTAAGATTAACTTATTAATATCAAAAGTTAGATCTGCTTAGATATCATTACATGCGGTTAGATACAGTTAGATTAGGTTAATGTTGTTAGATATTGTTAGACGCCATTAAATTTAGGTGGATTTCATTAAATTATATTATCTAAATTTTAATTTTTTAAATTAAGGCATAAATAAATTTATAAAGAGCCTAAGAATACATTGCAGACATTAAATTAGAATTAACTTATTAATATCAAAAGTTAGATCCGGTTAGAAGTTGTTAGATTTGGTTAGATACTGTTAAATCTAGTTAGATGTCATTTGATGTTATTAGACGCCATTAAGTTTAGGTGAATTTCATAAAATTCTATCATTTGAATTTTAATTTTTATAATTAAGGTATTTATGAATTTATAAAGAGCATAGGAATACATCGCAGGTGTTAAAATTAGGATTAACTTATTAATTTCAAAAGTTAGATTCGGTTTGATGCTGTTAGATGCCGTCGGATACTGTTAGATGTGGTTAGATGCTATTAGATTTAAGTAATTTTATTAAATCCTATTATTTGAGTTTTAATTTTTGTACCTAAAGTATCAATGACCTTATAAGGAGCTTAAGATCATATTATGGATGTTAAATTAGGATTAACTTATTAATATAAAAAATAGATCTAATTAGATGTTGTTAGATGCAAATAGATATTATTAGATACTATTAGATGTTGTTAAATATTGTTATATTTTATTATATTCAAAAAATAAAATAATAATAATAAATTTCAAAATTTCAGAAATAAATCTTGAAATTGTTATCTTTAAAAGTATCTTATTTATATGAATTTTAAATAATAGAACATGATTTCTTATATAAAATATATTTTTTGAACTTTGCTAATTATATGAATCTTATTAAAAAATAATATCTTCTATATAAATATTTTTAAAAAATATCGAATATTGAAAAATTATATCTACATATATTTTAGTGGTTGATCCACCAAATGAATGGAATAGATTAAGATTTTATATACATATAATTTTAATTTTATCAAAAAAATATACTCATATTTTCAAATAAATATACTCACACTGTAAAATTATCATAATGCCCATACTTTTTTTATTATTCTCACGAGAAGGGTTGGTACCAAAAGAACTCACACATTAGACACCCTCCCTCACTCTCTTTCCCTTGCCTAGTTACCTTTTTTTATGTGAATCTCTCTCCTATTTTTATTTAGGATTTTTTTACAAATATGCCTATAAAGTTTGACCAATATTGCATCCGTGTCTCTATGTTTACGTAAATTTGCAAGCGTATCCCTTCCGTTAGACTTTCTATAAAATGACAATAATGCCCTTTAAGCCAAGTGATGGACTTGCATTTTTTTCAAATATTGTAAACATATTTGTTATTTTTATATTTTTTTACATATATTATTATTTTAGATTGTTTCAAATATACTTAAAATATTTGTAAAAATTATAAGTGTATCACTTGACTTAAAAGGCATTATCGTCATTTTATAAAAATTTTAATGGCATCTTAATAGAAGAGATACGATTGTAAATTTATATGAACTTTATAGATATATTTGTAATATTGTCAAACTTAAAATCTTAAATACAATAGTAGTCAAATATTGAATTCCCTTCCAACTACAACGCAGCCTGTTCCCGCTTTCGACCTTCCTACCAGCTCGCTAGGTAGCGATCCCTCTGACCTGTATCTATCTCAAGGGTGTCATAATAATAATAATAATGGCTTGTCAGGCTAATGTAGTTGGGGTCGCTAGGTAATGAATGCTTTTATGTTAAAAAAAAAAACGATGCATTTAGTCATTACGTAACGAGTGAAATTGCGGATTCCTTTTGGATCAACTGCAATCAAACTTCAATCTTAATCAATTAAGGGTGTTTTGACTTGGCTTAGTCCACACAGCTCTTAATCTATCAATTACAGCTCATATCTTGTGGCCATCCTTAATAGAATTTAAATATTTAGGGTATGTTGGACAATTTAAAAAAGTTATTAAGTTAAAACTTTTCAATTTAAAATTTTTCACTCTCCGTAATTACTTTTTTTTTAATTATTTTTTACACATCTTTCTATACAACAATTCTACTTTTCAATCATTTCTACACAACTACTAATACAACTAACCTATTTATTTTAAATTTACTCTCTTTACTCCACATCATTACCCCTACACTATCACGTCATTTTCTATTAATTTGGCAACTTTTGCATAAAAAAAACTTTTCATCAAAAGTTTTACAACTTCCCAAACACACCCTTAATGCGAAATTTTAAGTGAAGGATTGCCCACTGTCAATTACTAAAGGCTTATACAGGCTTGTAAGCCATGGAATTCCTGCCTTTACTTGGCGTTTGAACGTGAACATGCCATCGCTCACTTTCCTTCCCACTGCTCTCTTCCTACTCTTTATCAACAGTAGCACCCATCTGATCTGCAATGCCTCCGATTCCATCACTCCAACTCAGCCTCTCAGCAGCACACGGACCATAACCTCCAAAGGTGGCATCTTCGAGTTGGGCTTCTTCACACGTGGCAAATCCTCCCAAAGGCACTATGTTGGCATCTGGTACAAGCAAGTCCCAGAGAAAACTGTAGTTTGGGTAGCCAACAGAGATACACCTCTTCTCGACACAGCCAATTCGCTCCTAAAAGTCTCGGAAGACGGCAATCTAGTCCTCCTCAGCCCCACAAACTCATCCATTTGGTCCACCAAATTCACATCTCCGCCAGCCTCCTCCAATTCAACAGTCGCAGTCCTTTTGGATTCTGGAAATCTTGTGCTGAGGGACATAAAAGACCCCTCCATCATCCACTGGGAAAGCTTTGACCACCCAACTCACGTATTCCTGACTGGAGGTTGGCTGGGAATGAAGAATAAGACTACAGGCGAGGATGCTCGGCTCACATCATGGAAAAGCGAGGAGGACCCGGCGCCTGGGCCCTTCTCTAATGGGGTCGACCCTAACCCAATTAGTCAGGGTGTGAGTATGTGGAATGGGACGAAGGTGTACTGGAACAGTGGATCCTGGATTGGAGAGAAATTCGTCGCCGTCTCCGAAGTGCTCGACAGCCGCAATAGCTTTGTCGACAACCAAACAGCCAAGTACTACACTTACTCCTTGGTTAACACCACGGCTTCTGGGCACTGTATGCTTGACGTTTCAGGCCAACTCAAGATACGCGTTTGGTCTCATCGAGGCAACGGATGGGAAACGTTATTGTCTTTGCCGAAGTCTTTCTGTGATGTTTATGCTGCTTGCGGCACTTTCGGCAGCTGTAACGAGCTCAATGACCCAGCTTTCTGTAAATGCTTGCCAGGTTTTGTACCAAAAGTTCAGGAGGATTGGGATTTAGGGGGCTGGTCCGATGGGTGCATGAGACGAACTCCTCTGAAGGCTTATGAGAACAACACGTCAGATGTTGAGACTGATCGGTTTTGGGCACTCCATCATATGAAGCTACCTGCTGCCTCGAAATCTATTTCTGCAGCAAGTAGTCCTGCAGCATGTAGATGGGCTTGCCTGAACAAATGGTCGTGCATTGCCTATATGTTCGAGAGCGGATGCATGATATGGAACGGAGATTTAGTAAACTTAAAGCAGTTGACAAGGGGGAGTGTCGACGGCAAGACATTTTTCCTACGTCTAGCAGCATCCGAGGTGCCGACTTCAAAAAGCAAGAAGGGAATCATTGCAGGGATCGCGGTTAGTTCGGTCATCGGTTTGGCTGCTGCTCTGGTTGGTGTTCTGTACTTGATAAGGAGGTACCAAAGGCAGAAAAAGATGGCAGTTGCAGAAGCAGTAGCTAGAGGGTGTTTGGTTGCGTTCGGATACCGAGATTTACTGTCTCTTACAAAGAATTTCTCAGAGAAATTAGGTGGGGGAGGTTTCGGTTCCGTTTACAAGGGCACTCTACCTAACCTGAGAATGGTAGCTGTCAAGAAGTTGGAAGGGGCGTGTCAAGGAGACAAGCAATTCCGAGCAGAGGTGAGCACGATTGGGATAATTCAACATGTTAATCTCATTCGTCTTTGTGGCTTCTGCTCCGACGGCAACAGGAAGCTGCTGGTCTATGACTACATGCGAAACGGATCTTTGGATTCTCATCTATTCGGGACCCGAAAAAATTGCTTGGATTGGACGAGGAGGTACCGGATTGCGATTGAAACGGCGAGGGGGTTAGCCTATCTCCACGAGAAGTGCCGAGACTGCATCATACACTGCGACGTCAAACCAGAAAACATACTTCTGGATGATGGATTTGGTGTAAAGATTGCGGATTTTGGGCTTGCAAAGCTGTTTGGAAAAGATTTCAGTTATGTTCTGACGACTCTAAGGGGTACGATAGGCTATCTTGCCCCCGAGTGGATCTCAGGCCTGGCAATCACGACTAAAGCTGATGTATACAGCTACGGAATGATGCTGTTTGAGATCATATCGGGAAGGAGGAACCGGGAGAAATTTGGGAAAGGACAAGCGACATTCTTCCCCACATGGGCAGTGAGCAGAATGTCTCAAGGCGATGCGGCGTGTCTGCTTGACGATAGATTGGAGGGAAATGCAAACATGGAACAGGTGAATCGAGCTTGTAGAGTGGCGGGGTGGTGTATTCAGGACCACGAGAATGAAAGGCCATCCATGGGGCAGGTTGTGCAAATCTTGGAGAGTGTAATGGAGGTGAGTGTCCCACCAATGCCGAGATTATTGCAGGTTCTTAATGAAAATTGCGACATGGATTCCTCCTTGACGTTGTCTTCTTCAAGGCTATACCAAACCAAAAGTTGATACTCGTCACCAAATTCAGGAAGGGATCATGCTTTCGACTAGATTATGATATAGGATTATAAGTTTTCTCATATTGTAAGGTATTTCCACAAGGGCTGTAGTATTATCCTATTAATAAGCTCTAGCCTACGAATAAAACTATAAAAGCATGTATAGTGTTGAATTTACCTGCAATGAACCATATATATTGAACTAAAGTTGGTTGTTCATTGCATATGATTTGGGAGTGGGTTGCCTTTCTTATTAATAAGCGGGAGTATGTTGTCTCCCCATATGATAGATGAGAGTATGTTATCTCCCTTGGCCCCATTTGTAATATCTAAATTGAATATCTAATACATGTACGTCTAAATAAAAAAAAATTCTGCTTTGCAATCGGTGAAAAAGAATTTGGAAAAAAAATATATGAAAAAGATTTCAAAAAGTAGGACAAGACAAATTAAGAAAATTTTTTTGAAAAAAAAGGAGAATAATGTAATGCGATCATCAAAGTAACGAGTATAAAGACAAAATAAATATAATAGTTGTATAAAAATGTGAAAAATAATTAGAATATTTTCATAAGAATTAATCCACAGTTACCTTCTAGCAGCCGGATGCTGGAATGAGAAAAGGGAATCTAACCTTTTTTGTATGGAATCCAAAACCTTATTTTTGGGAATCAAATCGGCAGGGAATCTGGGTATTAGAAGAGCAGTGAAGTGACTCATAGGTTCTTATAAACACTCTTCAATGCAGTGAAATGATCATTTCAGAGGCAAGGCACCAAGCAGGATTAAATATAATTAGGTTAATATATTTATAAAAAGATATTTTAAAAAATAAAAAATATATTTTTAGGCCAATATGAAATTACGGGATCAGACCAGATGTGATTGCTGCTCACTTCGAGGACTTTGCACTTGTTTTGAGCAGGTGTCTTTGACCCCCCGGAAACTACGTAGCCCACGAATTGGCTCACATAGCTTTATCAAATCTGTAGGAATTCAAGGAATGGAGGGAGAACCCTCCGAATACAATTGAAAATTCTTTGGCACGGACGTGTTGTATTTTTTTATTTTTTATTTTTGGGGTGTTGTTGGGGTGAAGGGGTGGGGTCATTAACTACCTTATCAAAAAAGATGATTTTGTGCCTCAAAATCTTCCTAATTGAAATAACTTAGTCCTAATTTGATATTTGAATAACTTGATTGTCAAAAACTATTCATTTACTAACATTATTTGAGTCATATTAGGGTTAAATTGTTTTGATTAAGAAATTATGAACAAACAAAATCATTTTTTAATTGAGTAATTAACAATTGTGTTCATTGTATAAGTATAGTAGAAATTTAAGGTGAAATATCATGAGAATAAAAAGAATTGTTATAATATTGTGAGTATAAGATGAATTATAAACAAATGTTATAATAGGAATTATGAGCAAAATAGGTATAAAAGAAATTTTAACAAAAAAATCCACTGAATAGTGAACATTGCATCTCCAATACATAGAGATGGTCACGTGGCGGTGATTAGCCTTGAATGTCAATCCAAAAATTATTTGGGAGGTACAACTATGGGTTGGACTCCTACTTCATGTATATTATATCCACAATATTTCAAACTTTTCTTTTTGACCCAGAACATTTAATTATAAATTCTTATCATACCTAGTTAGTAAAAAAAATCATTAACTACTCTATCAAAAAGATTGTTTTACCCCTTCAAAAATCTTACTAATTAAAATAATTTAGCCTAATATGATATTTGAATCACTTGATTGTCAAAAATTAATTATTTGCTAACATCAATTGAGTTGTATTAGGGTTGAATCGTTTCAATGAAGAAATTATGAATAGACAAAATTGCTGTTCAATGGAGTAATTAACAATTGTTTCAACTGCATAAGTATAATAGGAATTTAGGGTAAATATTATTAGTATAAAAAAGAATTTTCAAAATTTTACGAATATAACAGGAATTATGAGCAAAGGCAATAATAAAAATTATGAACAAATGTTATGGATATAAAAGAAATTTTAATAAAAAATCCATCGAATAGTGAACATTCCATCCCTAATACAGAGTGGTGGTCACATGGCGGCACTTAGCCTTGAATGTCAATCCAGAAATTATTTAGGAGGTTCAACCATGGGGTTGGGCTCCTATTTCATATATATTATATCTACAATATTTCAAAATTTTCTTTTAAACTCATAATATTTAACTATGAATTCCTATCATACTCGGTTGGTAAAAAAAATCATAATTACCTTGTCAAAAATACTATTTTGCACTTTCAAAAATCTTTCTAATTGAACTAATTTAACCCTATTAAGATATTGGAATCACTTAATTGTCACAAATTAATTATTTACTAGCATTAATTGAGTTATATTATGGTTGAATCGTTTCAATTAAGTTATTATGGACAAACAAAACTGTCTTTTTAATGGAATAATTAACGATAGTTTTTTTTTTTTTTTTTTTTTTTTTTTTTTTTGATGAAAAGGATATACCCTACCCCTGACCCCCCTCAATATGAAAGGGGTTAGGGGTAGAGAAATCCAAGCAATTCATTGCCAAAAAATTGTCATTACAAATTTTCCCAATAATTTCTTGGGGGGGGTTGTCCCACCAAACCTGGTGGACCAAAGTAGAAACCACGACCAACTCTGCTAAAGTATGAGCCACATCATTCCCAAGCCTTAATACATGGTGTAATGAGTAGTGAGAGTTTACATTTAGGATCGACCTTATATCCTCAATAATAAGGCCCACCGGGGAAGAAATGGGAGTCGCATTTGCCAGAAAGTGACACAAGGTAAGGGAATCAGTTTCGAACATAGCATTTCTGATGTCATTTTGAAGCGCCCATTTGATCCCCAGAGATAAAGCAGTGGCTTCCATAAACAGCGGTTCCAATACACCTTTCCTTTTCCATCCACTAGCCGCAACGAAGGAACCATGGGAATCACGCATAACAGCAGCACAGGCAAATGCATCGAGTTCTTGCTTGCAACGGGCGTCAACGTTGATCTTCACAAAACCCACAGGTGGTCTAATCCATCGAGGTACCATCTGTCTTTCCAAAGCCCCCATCTGAACACACGAATTAGCTGTCCCATATTGATGAAGAAAATCCGCACACCAATCCAAAATGCCCGAGAATATTGGTTGGATTCCCTCTTCTCTGAGTTTGTTCCGCATCCACCACAGTCTCCAGCAGCACAGAATAAACATACCAAGATCCTTTGGCCTTCTTTGCTGCACAAGCAAATCCATCACATCTAGCACCGAAATGCCATGTTGAGCCACCCTAGCAGCCTTCCACCCGACCCCCAGAGTCGATATGCATCCAAGGAATAGATGGTTAGCATCTTCAATATCAGTCATGCAAAATTTACAACATGGGTCCACAGCAATGCCCCTCCGCACAAGATTGTGTAGTGTTGGAAGCGCATTAATTAGAAGTCGCCATCCGAAGAAGATTACTTTAGACGGGAGCTTTAACTGCCAAATTGCCTTTAGGGTTCCCGAAATGGCCAGTGTCGCATCATCCGTATTCAGCAGTCTGTACGCCGATTTCACAGTGTAAAAGCCATTGGGTTCATGCTTCCAGTAGATGGTGTCCACCGAAGTTCCATTGGAAAGAGGAACCAGTTCAACCTCATTCCATCGTGTTTCCCCCATAGCCGCAACAACCCGATCCTTGATCCACATATTTGTCGCACCATCGATGAACTGGTCAACCGTTGCGTCCTCATGGATCGAGGACGGGAGGGGTCCCGCCTTAACCACCTTTGACTCTAGCCACAAGTCTTGAAATACCTTGACCTTTCTACCGTTACCGATTCTCCATTTGCAGCCATTCTGAATGACGTCTCTAGCTTTCAAAATGCATTTCCATGTGAAGGAATCGGAAGGCCTCACCTTGCACGACCATATATCAGAGTGAGGGAAATATCTGGATTTGAGCACCTTATGACACAGTGAAGATTCAGATGAGACAAGCCGCCAGACCTGTTTGGCCAGTAGTGCACAATTGAATTTCTGGAGATCCCTGAAGCCCAAACCACCCGCTTCCTTTGATTTGCACATTGCCCTCCAGGCCACCCAGCTTATCTTCCTTTTTCCCTCATTCTCTCCCCACCAGAACTTGCTCAACATCCCATTAATCTCATTACAAAGTGCCTTGGGTAGTAAGAAGATGCTCATCGCGAACGTCGGGATAGCCTGCGCTACTGCCTTGATCAGCACCTCTTTACCGCCCCAAGAGAGCAACTTACCCTTCCATCCCTGTATGCGCTTCCATATGCGCTCTTTAAGGCCTTTGAACACATTCATTTTGGATCTTCCGAGCCAGGCCGGAAGTCCCAAATATTGCTGAAAGTCCAATCCCTTCGACCCAAGAAGTTGGATCAACTCCCCTCTAGCGCTGCAATCCGTGTTTGAGCTGAACACAGTCCCCGTCTTGTCCACATTTATCAGTTGACCCGAGGAATCAGCATAGATGCACAATAAGTCCAGCACGTTCCTGACATCCTCCTCGCATGCCCTAACAAAAATAATGGCATCATCTGCAAACAATAGGTGAGATATCATTGGGCCATGTGGACGAAGCCTCACTCCGTGGATTGCTCCCTCCGCTGCCGCCTGGGTTAGCAGAGCTGAAAGTCCCTGCGCACATAAGAGAAATAGGTAAGGAGAAAGAGGGTCACCTTGCCTAAGTCCCCTTTGCGGGTGGAAATATGATGAGTAGAATCCATTGACGTTGACCCGGTATGTGACCGTAGAAACGCAGCTCATAATCCATTCAGTCCAGACAGGGCAGAAATTCATAGTCTCCATCATCTGTTTTAGGAATTTCCATTCAACTCTGTCATAAGCTTTCGACATGTCAAGCTTGATCGCCATGTCCCTCTTGCGGCCCATCTTGCGTCTGCGTAGAGAGTGGATAGCCTCAAAGGCAATCAGCATGTTGTCTGTAATGAGTCGACCCGGGACAAAGGCACTTTGTTCCTCACTTATGACATCATGGAGAACAAGTTTTAGTCTGTTGGCAAAGATCTTGGCCAAAATCTTATACACGACATTGCAAAGGCTTATGGGTCTGTATTGTGAGAAATCTTGAGCTCCAGCCCTTTTGGGAATCAAAATTAGTGTAGTTGCGTTGGCCTTCGTGATGAGCTTTCGTATCTGCACAGGGTCACGCTCCTCAAAAAATTTTTTACACCATCTGATGATATCACTCCCGACCATGTTCCAGTGGTTCTGATAAAATCCCGCAGACATCCCATCCGGCCCCGGAGCCTTGGTTGGGCACATTCCTTTGATAGCTTTGATAACTTCCACATCTAGCAATGGTGTGGTAAGACCACTCCTTTGTTCGTCAGAAATTCTTCTCGTGATGACATTCGCTAACCATGGCGACTCATCTGAGGAAGACGATGAATACCCCTTTGAGAAGTGCTGAGTAGCCATATCCATCAGCTGGTTTTGATCACTAACCCAGTTTCCATTTTGATCCCTCATTGCCTCAATAAAGTTCACCCTTCGTCTGTTGGAAGCCATTCTATGAAAGAACCGAGTGTTTCTGTCTCCCTCATGGAGCCAATGCGACTTAGCACGCATTCTCCAAATTTGCTCTTCATCTTCCAGAAGGAGGTTAATTTGGAGCTTAAGCTTTTGCATTAAGTTGTCTCTAGCATCACTGGGCCTGGATAGGGAAATAGAAGAAAGCTCCTTTTGTTTCTGCTCAATAACTTTCCGAATGTTTCCCCTCTTTCCTCTATTCCATTTTGATAGCTCGCAAGCCGCCCTACCAATCTTCCAAGAAATCAGGTCAGCATCACTCAATGTTGTTGGGGGCACAGATTCCCACACTTGTTCAACAATTCTTTTGGCCTCCTTGTCACGGGCCCAGAAAAGTTCATATTTGAACTCCCGCCGAGGTCTACGTTTTCCCTGTCTAGAGTCCAAGACCAACAGAATGGGGCAATGATCGGAAGATGTATGCGATAGGTGGAAAATTTTTGCATGAGGAAATCTGTTCATCCAAGGTAGAGAAGCCATCCCCCTATCCAACCTTGCTTCCACTCTCTGTCTGCCTCTTCTGTTGTTTTTCCAAGTCATTGCCTGACCAACGAATCCCAAATCCAATAAATAGCAGCTATCGATGATTTCGCAGAACAAATCCATCTGTTTCTGCGGTCGGTTCCGGCAGCTGATGTATTCACTCGGGCCAAGGACTTCATTGAAGTCCCCCATGACAATCCATCGCTCATTACGTCCAGCGCATAACTGCCTAAGGATTTGCCAGCTGGTCTGTCTCATATGAGTTTCGGGGTGACCATAAAACCCCGTAAATCTCCAATCGCCAAAATTTGCATCAATATGATGAGAAGAGTAACTTTTGATGTTAACAGGTTGGTTATTCTTCCATAGGAGGGCCAAACCTCCCCTTCTTTCAAGAGGTTCCACAACAAAACAGCAGTCAAAATGAAGTCTTCTCTTAATACTTTCCATTTCATTGGATTTGCGCTTTGTTTCGCTTAGGAAGACCAAACAGGGATCTTGACGCTTTACCAGCTCAAAAAGACACCGAATTGCTCGTGGGTTCCCAAGCCCTCGGCAATTCCAGGCTATAATCGCCATTTTAGGTGAGGCAGGGCTGGGGGCTACCCTCAGCCACTGCCTCAGACAATTCGGGACTTACCCTTTTGTATCTCTTCATTGGCGAACCATCCTTCCCTTCCCCAATGCTTCCATGGTTTCTTTTTTCGGATCCCCCCATTTTGGAATCATGGAGAGCATGATTTCCAATATCTTTCCCCACTCTAACCATCCTTTTCCATTTTCCTTTAACGCATCTTGTTTCATCTCTACCTTCTATCAGTTCACTTCTCAGCCCACTTTCACAGTTCTCCTTGGTCACCATCTTATTTGAATACCATCCATCCAATTCTGCCAAGTTGTTTTCATTCTGAATTTTCACATCAAACAGCTCGGGATCACTATGTTCATGCTCTCCATTCGTCACACAATGCAACAAATCTGGCCGCTTCTCTCCCTGCCCCTTGAGTGATTCATGTTGAGGTTGCGTAGCAGATGTGGTTACACCAGTAAAGGGGCTGCTACAAAAATCCCATCTTTCATGGTAGTCGTTCATGTTGACATTCTGGACTTCAACATTAACAGATGGCTTTGAGAGGACCCCACCATATGGGATTTGCATCATTCCATCGTTAACAGATGGCTTTGAGAGGACCCCATCAGTTGGGAATTGCGGTGTTCCATAGCTGGATTTACCATGATCCAAATCCTGTTGCTGTTGCTGACTACCAGGTTCTTGATTTTGCATCAGACTAGATGATTTCACAATGCTGTGAGGGGAATTTATCAATCTCATAGATACATGATCTGCCATCTGTACAGGTGGTCCTTGCATCAGACCAGAAGATTTCACGTTGCTGTGAGAGGAAATCATCAATCTCATAGCTACCGGATCAGCTCTCTGTATAGGTGGGCCTTGAAGCTGCACTGGCCCTGGCCTGACGCCCATTTCCCCATTCCTTGAAGCTACACTGACGCCCATTTCCCCATCCCTTGGAGCTGCACTGGCGCAAGCTGCACTGACGCCCATTTCTCCATCCCTGTTCATCGCCAACTCAACTGCCTTCCCAATCTTGAAGCAGTTTCCATACCGCAGATTGCCCATGCTGTTCCGATCATCTTGTTGTCCCGCAATCTCAACATTTTGCTCCCCTTGGATACAAGGATTCAATCCCAAGTATTTTATGGGAGCTGCTCTATTGCTGTTAGAATTTTCAGTTTTAAGCTTTAGAGGTTTGACCCCAACACGCAACCAGTTCCCATATGGCATCTCTGTTTCAGCTGGGATTTTCTGTAGCTTGACAGTTAATGTGCATTCCTTGTGTGCATGGCCAATTCTACCACAGAAATAGCAAAATAGTGGGAGTTTCTCATACTGAAATGAAATCCATTGCTTGTTTTGGGCACCAACTTGTATGAACATTCCCCTTCTGAGAGGCTCACGACAATCAATTGTCACTTTCATCCTCAGCTCTGCATCCCTGACTACCAATTCAGACATATGTTCGAAGGATTTCCCAATGCTTCGTCCCACGTAGCCTTTATCAACTAGATATGGTACCCCCGAAACATGCAACCACAAGGGCGTTTTAACAAGTATCAGCTGTGCAATATCTGTTTCTTCTTTTAATTCTGCCAGTAATACTAGATTTCGTTCAAAACTCCATGGGCATCCCTTCCATACACGTTCTTTCTCTTCCATATCCACGAATGATACTTGGTATAAGTTTTCTCCCATCTCAATAAATTGACACCCACTTTGAACTTTCCACAATCTTCGCATCATAGATTTGAAAAGCTCTTTGTTGTAAGATTTCGATGCCCAAACCGAACAGAGTAATGATTCTCCCGTGCCTGGAACTATCTTCTTCACAGCATCCCCGGAGATAGCCATGGTCTCGAGTTCTGCTCCCAGGAGTTCGCCCACAGACTGGTTCATTATATCCTGTCCCAAGAACTTCTACCTCTCGTCTTCTGTCTTCTCTACTCGTCTACACTCACCTGCTATCAACCAATCCTTTCAGTGTATTCTTCTCCGATCAATTCTGTCCCCGGCAGCTCCCACCCCAGCCCGAGCGCGACGCATTCGCCTATCGGGTATTTACCGGGAGGAGACTCTGCCTCTTATAATTAACGATAGTTTTAATTACATATGTATGATAGGAATTTAAGGTGAAATGTTATGAGTATAAAAGTTTTGAAATGTTGTGAGTATAACAAGAATTATGAACAAATATTATAATAGAAATTACGAGCAAATGTTGGGTTATAAAAGGAATTTTAATAAAAATCCTTTGAAGAGTGAACATTGCGTCCCTAACAAAGAGTGGTGGTCGCATGGGGACGCAATCCATAAATTGTTTGGGAGGTTCATCATGTTTGCTTACTATTGGTCATAAAATTTAAGGGTGGGGATCAAAGTGGGTCTACCAGCGACCCACTCCGATCTACCCTATTTTAACCGGAGCGCAATTCAGTGCACCCGGGTGCATTCAGCCTCAACGCACCCGGGTGCACTGCACCTATTTTTTTTTTTTTTTTTTTGAAAATTTTTGTATACAATGGTTAATCTAGGTTTATTTAACATATATATCAATTTTTACTATTTTTGGAGACTTTTAGATATTTTTTTTAGATTTTTAAAAATCAGTGGTATTTTCGGTAATTTAAAATTACGAAAAATGCCACTGATTTTTAAAAATCTAAAAAAAAATCTAAAAATCTCCAAAAATAGTAAAA
The DNA here is from genome assembly GCA_030490835.1 of Annona cherimola. NCBI lineage: Eukaryota > Viridiplantae > Streptophyta > Magnoliopsida > Magnoliales > Annonaceae > Annona > Annona cherimola. Next base: position 18,103,317 of record CM059975.1, on the reverse strand, counting down.
ATTGATACATATGTTAAATAAACCTATATTAACAGCTTCATGAAAAAAATTTCAAAAAAAAATAGGTGCAGTGCACCCGGGTGCGTTGAGGCTGAATGCACCCGGGTGCACTTAATTGCACTCCATTTTAACCAAGCGTGAGGTGATTCTAGAAAATGAAAATTTTCTCAAAAGTCAGACTGGCTCTGTCCTAACCCGCATGTCAACATTAACCTGCATCTTATAACTGATATGATATAATATTTTGATAAAACAGTAACTCTAATAACCTAATTGACAATCATATAGTAAACTATTTATTCATGTTTTGTTTAATATGGTATAACTGGTATGGTACAATATTTTATATAATATAATATTGCATAACTGATACAACTAATGTAATTGAAAAGCATACATGATAATATGATACAATATTTCATACAGTTAGACTATTTGTTTATGTTTCGTTTAAATGATAATATGTCACTTTTACCAATTCATAACATGTTGAAACATGCAATATTTAAATTTAGTATAAATATATCTTTATGCTCGGTGGGTGTGTAAATTTTTAAAAAAAAATTATTTGACTAGCATTTTTATCCAACCACTGCTACGACACCAATCTGATGTAGACCTAAGCTTACTCGGATACTTATTAAAAAAAAAAGTAAAAGTCACACTAATTTTGTACCAAGCTAATATAAAAATAACGATTGATATCCATTCTTAATAAAATCTTGTCAAATAGAGAGAAAATTACAAAATATTTTTAGAAGGCAGATGAAAAAAGAAAAAAAAAATCCTTAAAGAAAATGCGAGGAAAACATCGTCAAATTGCTTTCCCTAGGCTCTGGCAATATTTTTTATTCAGTTAATTTTTAAAATTCTCAATAAGTATTGTTGACACCCTACTTAAATGTGAAAATTAAATTGTCAAATGAGCTTACTACCATTTGACCCACCAATTTAAGGTTTTTTTCGTGGATTTACATTTGAATTTTTAACTCATATTTTTGCAAGTCCAAATTTGTGTAGGATCCATAGGCCTCCCATGCTTTGATTTCACTTCAGAAGTAATTGCCAATGCTCTATACGGCTAACCAAGAGTAATTTGCATTCAAGAGTAAAGAATATTTTTTCAAGCCAATTGGATCAGAGTCGACGAGATGAATGGTTTTGATCGAACAAATAATTTATATTTTATTAGATTTTTAATGGTCAAAATAGATTTGACCAAGAAAGAAGATGGATTTGCAACATTTTAGATGATGGGTGAAAACTACAAAATTTGAGCCACCAAGAAAGATCTAAACTGTTAAAGTGATTAATGGACATCAGCAAGTCCGAGCCCCATCCAAAATCAAAGAAAAATAGGTGAAGACCAAAGCATCATTGAAAAATACAAAATATACAAAATCAATGTCTAAGAAAGAGTTGAGTTACTAGCCAAATGAAACCATGGGCCCCATAAAAATTGCTAGGAAGGAGCTATCAAGTTGGAAAATTACACAATAGACAAGGTGGGCTTATGTAAAATAGTATAACAGTCCATTAATGTGGGCCGGTTATCTCATTCGACATCATTTTCTTCTTTAAAAGAAAAAATCTTTTCCACCGGGTCGTCGCATCCAGCATTTTACACACACACAAATTTAATATCAGTTCGTCCTTGCATTGAAATCAGTTTTTTTTTTTTTTTTTTTTTTGAGTCGTAAAATCTCCTCAAGCTATTTAAGCTTCAACACGAACATCATTTTCCGTTCTTTTTTTTAAATCATGTCTTTGGTGTATTTAGTTTTTTTTTTTTCCAAAAAAAAAAAATTTGCTGAAGCGACACTATTTACAACTATAGGTTTTTTTTTAAAAAAAAATTCCAAATCATGTTATCTACGTAATAGTTATTTGTTATTGCACTTTTCCAAAAAAAATATAAATTCCAGATCATGTCGTTCGCATCCATTGCTACATAAAATTTTCCTTTTTAAATCATTGCACTTGCATCAGTGTTGCATTTTTCTTTTAGAAGAAAAAAGCAATGCGCATTTATATCCCATTATTTGCTTTAGCCATCGATTTCAAAAAAAATTATTCACACTATTAACGTCACATGTATTTGTTGTTACTTTTCAAGAATTTTTTCAAACAATGCATTAGCTAATGATCACGTTCTTAAAAAAAGGCTCAAATCGTGTTTTATGTGCATCTGCTGTTGCATTTTGTTTTGAAGTATATTTCTCAAACCACATCAAAGAAAAATTAAAATATCATTCGATCATAGGAAACCACCCTTTGACCGTTCATTTCATGAAAAAAAATCTAGATGGAATAAAGTTCCCATTTTAATTCTCTCCAGACAAGGTCTCACATCCAAACTTAAAGAGAATAAATTCCCTTCTTACATATTTTCAGATTAAGGTAGGGCCTCAAAAAAAAAAAGACTAGGGATTAAACTCCCACTTCTGCCCTCTAGAGCTTTATGTAGAAAATGTAAATTATTTTTTAGCACTTCTAGGACCAATATGCTAGAAAACAATATTATATTTTTTTTAGTCGTGGGTCCATCCAGATAATCTCTGTATTAAGTGTTTTATTATATATGGACTAACCACCATTATTTGGTTAATGGCGACTCTAAAATTAATATATTAATTTTGATTTCAATTTACTAACTCCAAATTGCACTTAACTAATACACATGTTTGTGTGTAACTAACTCGCATCATTTAAAAAGATCTGAGAACTTGCATTATTTAAAAGCTTTAACGTTTGCATTTTTCCTTCATTAACCCCCATATCTACACCTTTTCCATTTTTTCACATATATGATCTTGAACCTCTCTTCTGCATTTTTTCCATTTTTTATTTTGAACATTTCTTTAATGCATTTTACTAACTTTTGACAACAACTAATTGATATGCTTGTTTGACAAATTTTGCATCATATAAAAAAAAATTTAATAGTTGCACTATCTAAAAATCTTAATGTTTGCATTTTCCTTTTTTGACCTTCACGTCCACACCGTTTATATTTTCCCATTTCTAATCTTGAATCTCCTTTCTACATCTTTTTATTTTTTTTATTTGCACGTTTAATTTATATATTTAATTTGCATCATACCTAACCCGCTAACCCGTAAACTTGCATTGCATATTTAATTTTCCTATGTCTTACATTATATTTATTTATTTATTACTCTCTTGCATATACACATTTACTTTTAAACTTAGTTCATATTTATTTTTATTTTTAGCCTTAATAGTGTGCATATCTTATAATTTTAAGCCCACTTGTGGGCCCATAATAGAGCGCCAAAAATCAAGTGCTACAAGTATATAATACTAATACTTCCTGTGGTAGATCTGTAGCCAAGTGAGCTCAAAGGTCTGTTCGGCAGACTTATTGCAGGCGAAAGGCGCACAAATATCCTGCTTTTAGAGATGCCAGGCCTGGTTTATCTATTCGGTTCAAATTGCACAATATGTTGCAATCATATCCTTCAAGGTTTTGTTACATGTATTTGAGCTTTTTCTTTGAGTTATAAATAGATATTTACTCTTAGGTAATGTGTGTGATATTTTGAAGCTGCCCTAATACTTCTTTATAAGGTTTAATCTTTCTAAGAATTTTTTTGTATGATGTATCAGGTTTAAGGATTTTTCTTTGAAGGTTATATATTTATATCTTTTTCTTTCATTTTTCCTTGTTATTTTGTTATTTGTAGGATTATTTTATAACATAAGAAAAAACAAACATGGAAGAGCTGCATGTGACTATTCAGGGCTGTAAGAAGGATAGGCCATCCATGGGACAGGTTGTTCAAATCTTGGAGGGTGTTTTGGAGCTTGGTATGCCGCCGGTGCCCAAATTACTACACATTCTTAATGAATGTCACAACACGGTTTTCTCATCCGATTTGTCTCGGGAATTGATTAGAAAATGGCGAGGTGAAAAGGGAGTGTCAATAGATTTATGTAGAATTCTATAAAAATGAAAACAGCTATTCGATATAATTTTGCAGCAGGCTGATACGGGTGTATAAATAACGGATAGTTAGAAGTAACGTGTTTCTTTGTTTTTCATATAGATTCTTGTAATAATCAAGAAGGACAAGTTCCCTCCTGCAGTGGAACCGGATCGGTAGCCCGAAGCTAATCTGAATAACACCCTTTCATTGTTTGATATTGTGTTACGAATCATCGATCTAAGTTGGTTCGCAACAGTCAGTCACGTTCTGACTTCCACGAGGGGTACAACGAAATGAACAAATCGGCTACCTTTATCGCCACTTGGGCATTTAGGAAAATGTCCGTGGCCACAATCCTGTACAATCGGCGACCTGTGGTCCAACCGGTTGTTGGGTTTCAACTCCCTGTTGGAACCGTCTGAATGGTTTTGGAAGACGGCCATAAGCAGTGACTAAGCTGGACCGCAACACTACTGGTTCACGGTTTCACTAGCCGGACCTGACGATCTAATCCGGTTTTCAAAAACACCGTATGCACCTACAATTTGGCTGTTGCATTTCACATTGGAGAACCAAAATCTCCATTGCCATTCTACTATGTTTATTATTTTTTTCTTGTCACTCTCCTGTGATTATTTAATCGGCAACAAAAGTTACAACCATTTTGCTACTGAAAGGGAAATGCAACGTAACAATAGCATCGGCATTTGTTTCCATTTTTGTTGTAACATTTGTTTTCATTTTATTTTTTTTTGCTGAAAATAAGATATTTTGTAGTGCTTTCAAGCAAATTGTGCAGGTCCAAACAGTGTTTTGAAAACCGGACCGGACCGGGCGGTCCGACCGGTCGAACCGCAAACCGGCAGCTGAACGGTTCGGTTTGGCTACGGTTCTTGGATTTTACAGAAAACCGCGCGAACCGTTTGAACCGGGCGGTCGAACCGTGAAAACTGGTCGAACCGCGGTTCGGTTCGCAGGTTTTAAAAATAAAAAATAAAAAAAATATTGCGGGGGACCCAGACCGTCCCTGCCATCCCGCTCTGCCTGGCCCCTATTCCTTCTTCCCCTCTCGCTCATCTCTCCGCGTTAGGGTTTCCAGAACCCATCGCCGGCGACCTTTCCCCATCGGTCAGCCGGCAGAATCGACGTCCGGCAAGGTCCCTCTCTCCAGCGGCGCAAACCCATCTCTCATGTCTCGCCGTCCCATTTCGATTCCCGCTCGGTCGGCCCCTCTCTCACAGACTGTAGGGTTTCGAGAACCCATCGCCGGCAGCTCCTTTCCACATCGTTCCGCCGGCCAAAATCATCGACAAAAACTGGAGGCAAGCTGCTCATGCTCGTTGCTGCGGCATCGCCTGCTGGAGGGAAGAAGAAGACGCCGTTGAGTTGTCTATTGAGGAGTCCCTGTTGTGGTGTTGTCCGCTTCGCCGCAAAAAAAAAAGCTAGATATGAAGAGGATGAGTTGCCGGTTGAAATCGCAAAGAGGAAAAGGTTTTCTACCAAGTCAAAATCGATCGAAATGCAAAGGAGAAAATGGATCTTTTGCCAGTTCAAAATCGCAAATACAGAGGACAAGCTTGGATCGAAATCGCAAAGAGGGAAAACCAACTTGGACTGAAATCGCGGGAAATGGGTTTTTCCACCAAGTCGAAATAGAAAACAGGGAAGATGAGACGAACTTCGATCGGCCGATTGTAGGTCCCATCTCTCCCGTCTCGCCGTCCCGTTTCGATTCCCACTCGGTCGGTCTTATTTTTTTCTTGATTTGCATGATAATTTTAATATGATGAACTTGAATGTATTATTGATGCCGAGTGTAATTTTTATATTACATATAATTTATATATTTAATTTAATTTTAAAATAATTAAAATAAATTAAATATAATTATGACATCATAATTATATCATGCTGATGTCACGGTTCAAAACGGTTTGAACCACGGTTGGACCGGTTGGACCTGAACCGGATACAAAAACGGTTCAATTACCGGTTCGGTTTTTAAAACATTGGGTCCAGATGCCATTTGACAAAAACTGATGTTATGCCCACAAATTTGCTTACATAGGCAAGGTACAAAAGCAAAAACCTGATCTCAACATGACAAACAAATATAAAAATAAATAATATAAAGTACATATATATGAAAAAAATATTGTATGATAAGCTAATATACAATATATTGTATAGTATCATGACTCTTGTATATTAGTTTATCATACAATATTCAATTTTTTATTTTATTTTTACTTTATTTTATTTTTCTTTATAAACAGGTTTTCTTAAGTGTATTTAATTTATATACTAAGTTTTTCCATTTTACAATACTTCTACGTATTTATTTTTATTTTTAAAAATCATAAGAAAATATGTTTATAAAAAAATAAAAATAAAATAAAAATAAGATGAAAAAATTGAATATTGTACGATAAACTAATATACAATATATTATATAGTATCATAACTATATATATATGAGTCCGGCTTCTGTAGATCCCGATGAACCAATTCACTTTGGTACTTTCATCTAGTTTAAGTTATATTTTGATGATTTTGTTAAATCCAATTCATCCATTATGTTTAGCACTATTCAATTTATTTAGATACTAAACATCATATCAATTAGATGTATGTGAATGTCGCATCTTCTAAAAATGTATAAAATTGTATACAAATTTAGAAAATCATTTGAATCCATAAATCGAACTTTTAGAATACTATAAAATTCTATGAAATCATTAATTTAAGTAGGATAAACATTGTAAATGTTTTAGATATTAAATTGAGATCTCATGAGTTCTTATAATAAACAAATTATTTTTAATGGATTTAAAATTACTCTTGAGTGATTGTTAATTTTAAGAATGATAAAAGTTATGAATTGAGATAATTCACGGTATCTAAATAAAAATAAAATGAATAGTGCTAAATACACTGGATGGATCGAATTTAACAAAAGCATCAAAATAAGGCCTAAAGTAGACAATAGTAACGAAGTTCATTGGTGCATCTAAACTGTACCATAATTATGGTATAGTCCGTTGCAAAATGAGTTTCACATATATTAAAATATAACAATACTTTATACAATCATTTATCCATATAAAAATCATACTTTAGACGGTTTAGATGTTAAAAATATTACTTTAAATTTGATATTTACATTAAACTATGTTTTGTATTGATTTTGTACCATCTTAAGATGGGGTACATGCACATGTTGGATTTGGATGAAAACTAGCATGCTAATAAAGTGAATAATTCTAAATATAATTGATGAAGTAGATTTATTATTCATGATCAAATAGGCCCTGTAGCGGTCAAAACGCACTTGATTATTTTTCTATATATATATATATATATATATATATATATATATATATATATATAGGAAAAAACTAGTGTTGGATTACGAAGATTCAGGTTTGCTTGAACTCGGATCTAACATTATTTACAAATCGAATTAATTGGTAACCTAGATTCTGATTTGTATTTTCTCGGGGGCAGTCTGTGCTTGGCTAGACCCGTCAAAGTTTCATCAGCATACCTGTAAGTTGACTTGCCAATGTGGGCAGGTACGTGGGCTTTGGACTACTGAAACGAATATTTCATGACATTGTAAAGTCATCAATGTCATAAAATTAACATTCAAGCATGCTTCTATGTAACTGAGTTACATAAAAGTAATTTCATGTAACTCTCTCCATTTTGATGTTTGATGAAAATTCGGCCCATTCATTGTATTTAACAATATTTTTTTAACTAGAAGACCAAGTTTCATCCAAATCCAATATGTGCATAGGCTATATTTGCTCAAAAATAGGTAAATTCTTATGTAAATTAGGAAAAATATTTAGATCTATATATATATATATAAGCATATAGTAATATTTTATAGAATTATTTATTCATATTTTTATAATATTTCAAATGGTTTAGATGTTGAAAAACACTATTTTAAATTGATATTTTAATATTAAACTATTTTATTTTGTTGATTTTACACATTTATAAATGAGACTCGTATACAATGAAATTAAATAAATGAGGGGGTTTCCATGATAATATAAATGATGCTAAATATAATGAATGAAGCGAATTTTCCATTAACCATCTAGATTTTAAAAATAAAGAGGTTACATAAACAAGGCGTTTCATAGAAGCGCTCCCGCTTAACATCATTTGTCAATGCTTGGAAATCCTTTAAAGTTTGCTAAAAATTTTAAATCATGTTTAATTCATGCATATATATTTTTATTTATTATACATAAAACATTCATTTAAATGAGATCTCTTTTCATTCTTAAAATAGCTTTTCATTTCCTCAATATACAAGATCTCTTTTCACAGGGTTCTATCCCTTGGTCTGCCTAATTAGATGCTGGTGGATTGATTCTGAGAATTCTGCCCCCTTCTTCACGTTCAAAAGAATATTACGGAACCATCAGTCTGATTTCGCTGGAATAAATCTCTTGACTGAAAAAGATCAAAAGTGGATGGTGATCAACGGATCGTACATCATTAAAATGTCGAAAATATCTCATAAGTCATCAAATAAGCCTTGCTACACTTTGAACACGGTTTTCCTTTGTCTAAATAAGCCGTAATTGCTTTGCTGATGCCGATGGAATGATTTTGAATGCTCTGCCATGTCCCCGTGTTACGACGATGTCGTAGCACTTACATCTACAAGTAGGCACCCGGGCGGCTCGTGTTGGTTAAAAATTTTGTCTGATACTAATTTTTTACACAAAAGTCGGGATTAGGTAAGTTCCACCGTTAGATTAATGTGGATACACGCAGTCATGCAAGTATGGGTAAGTTTGGATGTGCAGCTGTTATGAGAGATTCCCAGAGTACTTTTGTTGCGGCTTCTGGATAGAAACGGGATGGGGTAAGGGACTCTCTTTTCATGGAGGCTACGGCTTTTCTTATGGGGATTAGATGGGCCACACAGCAGGATCTCAGATAAGTACAATTCGAAACCGACTCTCTTATTCTATACAATTTCATATCTAACTCGGAACCCATTTCATCTGAGGTTGGTTTTATCATTGATGAGATTAGGTCAATCCTATCTAGCAATGCTTCCTTTTCTGCTCATCATGTACTTCAGCAGGGTAATGCAGTTGCTCATTCCTTAGCTGAATTGATTTTGGTTTCTTCTGAGGACTACCAGTCTTTGTGGGGTAACCTACCCGTTGCTATTTCTAGACACATTTGTAAAGATAATTTTTTGGCAATGAATCGTTTGGATCACTCTTTCTCTACTCCTGTCATGGATGACCAGGAGTAGGACTAGAGTGATTCCTTTATCAAAAAAAAAAAAGGTAAGTTTCACCGTTATTTTTTTCGATTAGTCTCTCAACCAACTGTGAGTTGTTCTTGTGTTGGTACTAGGACAATAGGTTATGTAAAAGATAAGTTAAGTTAAATATGATAAATTTAAGAAGACGCCTGATCATTTCAGGCGGTCTGAAAACCTATTTTTTTTAATTTTTTTTCATAGGTAAGTAAATTTAGGTGTATTAAATCTATAAACCAAGTTTTACCATTTTTGGATGTTTTTAAGTATTTCTTTTGGATTTTTAAACACAGTGGCATTTTCGTAATTTTCTGAGATCCAAAAATGCCACTGTGTTTAAAAATCCAAAAAATACTTTAAAACATTCAAAAATGATAAAACTTGGTTTATAGATTTAATACACCTAGATTTACTTACCCATAAAAAAATAAAAAAAATAAAAAATAATAAGTTTTCCGTGCGTCCGGCCTGAAATGATCAGGCCTCATTTAAGAATTTGTATACTTATTAAATATAAACATATATATCTACGCTAAATTTAAATGTTATATACATTAATATTTTACTAATTAATAGAAGCAAATATCATTACTAAAACAAAACATGAGTAAATATTGTATAACTTCATTAAAATAGATTAATAAAATATATCTCATTTAAAATAGTTTTTGGTATTTTAAAATTTTTTCCTAAAATATTAATATTTTTTTGCAAAAGCTTCCAAAATGTGAAAAAACTACAATGATGTACCAGAGTTATATATATAAAGAGTTGTTCTGGTGCAGCGCCACTACACCGGAACAATGGTACATTTACATAAAAATGTACCCCACGCATATTAAAATGCAATGAAATTTTATATAATCATTTATCCATATATCAATTTTATAGCAAATGGTTTACATGTTGAAAAAAGAACTTTCAAGTTGTCATTTACATTAAACTATTTTATTACATTAAATTTATAGAATTTTCGGATGTGACCCATACATATATCCGATTGGGATGAAAATTGATATGATAATAGAATACATTATTCTAAATATAATAGATTGTATAGATTATCATCATATGGGGCTCATTTCAATACCACTGCACCGTAATTAAGGTGTAGTGCACTATACTTGAATATTTTCCATATATATGCGCAAATTTTTCTTACTAATTCTTATATTATTAATATAATTAATCATAAATAATGCGAGAATTTTGAAAGAAAATAAGAATAAGTTTTAAAAATATATTTATAATTTTTAATAAATGAATATAGGGTAAGTTAGGATTCTTCAGGTCACAACATGATCCACTCATTCCTACTCTATCCAAAACTGGTTGGGACATGAGTAGAGACCTATCCCAACTCCCACCCCAACTTAAAATCGTTTATCTTGTAAAATTTAATAATTTTTTAAATTTATTTAATAAACTTGTTTAATTTTTGAAATTCAATGGAGGAGCATGCGTCATGCCGTGATGTTCTGCTATGTATTTTGTTCTCTTGGCGTGGCTTTATCTACACGGCCGTGTCAATTTTAAGAGTGATTTTTTGCGATGCATAGATAAGGAAATTTCTCAATTCGGCCAAATGCATTATTTTATGCAAATTTTTGAAAAGATCTTATAATCTACGACTGGTCGTAGCCGTAAATGAACAAGCGTCATTTTTGACTTGGATGGATGATCTCTCCGGTCTCAATTGCTAAAGACTTACCCTTATATATGTATGTTATAGTGCATGCTGTTGCACCATGCGGTCTATGCACTATGAGTTCTACATAATCATGAATGAGAAATCTACTTCATTCATTATATTTAAAATTGTTCACTTTAGTAGCGTACTAATTTTTAACAAAATCCAACATATGCGTGGTACCCATCTTAAAATGGTACAAAATCAACATAATAAAATAGTTTAATATACATATTAAGTTGAAAGTGGTAAGTATGATTTTTATATAGATAAATGATTTTATAAAGTTTCATTGCAATTTAATAAGTGTAGAGCCTATTTTATAGCAGATTGCACCGTATTATAGTACAATCTATCTGCATATGAATGAATTCATATGCATATACAGAGAGAGGCTTCTTAGCCATGTGAAATTGCAACCTTTACTAGGCTTTTGAATATGTCATCGCTTTCTTTCCTTCCCTCTCTGCTCCTCTCCCTGCTCTTTCTCCGTAGTGCAACCCGTCTGATCTGCCATGCCACAGATTGCATCACCCCAACTCAGCCTCTCAGCGGCACGCACACCATATCCTCCAAAGGCGGCATCTTCGAGTTGGGCTTCTTCACACCTAACAACTCCTCCAAAAGGCACTATATTGGGATGTGAAGAAAGTCCCTGAACAAACAGTCGTCTGGGTAGCTAATAGATGCATACCCGTCCGCAACGGAGCGTAATCTTCTGCACCCGGGTGCATTGAGCCTCAATGCACCCGGGTGCACTGCACCTATTTTTTTTTGTTTTTTTTTTTAATTTTTTTTATGAAGTTGTTAATCTAGGGTTATTTAACATATATATCAATTTTTACAATTTTTGGAGATTTTTAGGTATTTTTTTATATTTTTAAAAATCAGTGGCATTTTCAGTAATTTAAAATTACTGAAAATGCCACTGATTTTTAAAAATCTAAAAAAAATATCTTAAAATATCCAAAAATATTAAAAATTGACAAGTATGTTAAATATGCTTAGATTAACTGTTTTGTAAGAAATTTTTTTAAAAAAAAACAAAAAAAATAGGTGCAGTGCACCCGAGTGCATTGTGAGGCTCAATGCACCCGGGTGCATGGGATTACACTCGCAACGTCCGCAACACAGCCGATTCAATCCTCAAAATCACAGAAGAGGGCAATCTAGCCCTCATCGGTCCCTCCAATGTCTCCATTTGGTCTACCAACTTAACCTCCATAGCATCCCCCTCCAATTCAACAATTGCAGTCCTTCTGGATTCTGGAAATCTCGTGCTGAGAGACACAAAAGACCCCTTGGTTATCCATTGGGAGAGCTTTGCCCACCCAACTAACACATTCCTGCCTGGAGGTTGGCTAGGAATCAAGAACAAGACCACGGGTGAGAATGCTCGCCTCACGTCATGGAAAAGCAAGGAAGATCCGGCGCCTGGACTCTTCTCTCATGAAATCGACTCCAATCCAATCAGTCAACTCTATGTCTGTGGAATGGGACAGAGAAGTACTGGAACAGTGGCGTTTGGGATGGAGAAAAGATGGTCGGCGTACCCGAAATGCTATCATCCCGCAATCACTTCGTCAACAACCAAACCGCCAAGTACTCCACCTACTCGTTGATTGATAATACGGCTTTCGTCCACATTCTGCTTGACTATTCAGGCCAGTTCAAGGCACCTGGTTGGAATTATAAAGACAATCGATGGCAAACGTTCTGGTATGGGCTCAAGTCTTTGTGCGATGTTTACGCTGCTTGCGGACCTTTCGGAAGCAGCAATGAGCTCGAAGACCCGGCTTTCTGCGAATGCTTGCCTGGTTTTATACCAAAAGTTCATAAAGATTGGGAATTAGGAGGCTGGTCTGATGGGTGTATGAGGCGAACCCCATTACAAGCGACTCAGAACAGCACGTCGGATGTTGAGATTGATCGATTTTGGGCAATCCATCACATGAAGCTACCTGCTGCCTCGGAATTTATTTCTGTAGCCAGTAGTCCTGCAGCATGCAGATGGGCTTGCCTGAACATACAGTCGTGCACTGCCTATACGTTCGAGAGCAGATGCATGATATGGAACCGGGATTTAGTAAACTTAAAACAGTTGCCGAGGGGGAGTGTCGACGGCAAGACACTTTTCGTACGTCTAGCAGCATCCGAGGTGCCGATTTCAAAAAGCAAGAAGGGAATCATTGCAGGGATCGCGGTCGGTTCGGTCATCGGTTTGGCTGCTGCTCTGGCTGGTATTCTGTTCCTGATAAGGAGGTACCGAGGGCAGAGAAAGATGGCACTTGCAGAAGCAGTAGCTGGAGGGTGTTTGGTTGCGTTCAGATACCGAGATTTGCAGTCTCTTACAAAGAATTTCTCAGAGAAATTAGGTGGGGGAGGTTTTGGTTCTGTTTTCAAGGGCACTCTACCTAACCTAACAATGGTAGCAGTGAAGCAGCTGGAAGGGACGGGTCAAGAAGACAAGCAGTTCCGGGCAGAAGTGAGCACCATTGGGACAATTCAACATGTTAATCTCATTCGTCTTTGTGGCTTCTGCTCCGACGGCAACAGGAAGTTGCTGATCTATGACTACATGCGAAATGGATCTTTGGATTCTCATCTATTCGGGACCCAAAAAAATTGCTTGGATTGGACGAGGAGGTACCGGATTGCGATTGAAACGGCGAGGGGGTTAGCCTATCTCCACGAGAAGTGCCGAGACTGCATCATACACTGCGACGTCAAACCAGAAAACATACTTCTGGATGATGGATTTGGCGTAAAGATTGCAGATTTTGGGCTTGCAAAGCTGTTTGGAAAAGATTTTAGTCATGTTTTGACAACTCTGAGGGGTACGATAGGCTATCTTGCTCCTGAGTGGATCTCAGGCCTGGCAATCACGACCAAAGCTGATGTATACAGCTACGGAATGATGTTGTTTGAGATCATCTCGGGAAGGAGGAACAGGGAGAAAACAGGGAAAGGACAAGCAACATTCTTCCCCACATGGGCAATGATCAAAATGTCTGAAGGCGATGTGGCGTGTCTGCTGGACGATAGATTGGAGGGAAATGCAGATATGGAAGAGGTGAGTCGAGCTTGTAGAGTGGCGGGATGGTGTATTCAGGACCATGAGAATGAAAGGCCGTCCATGGGGCAGGTTCTCCAAATCTTGGAGGGCGTAATGGAGATGAGTGTGCCACCAATGTCGAGATTATTTCAGGTTCTTGATGAAAATTGCGACACGGTTTCCTCCTTGATATTGTCTTCTTCAAGGCTATCCCAAACCAAAAGCAGATATTGGTCACCGAATTTATGAGGGTATCATGCTTTCGTCTAGATTGTGATAAGGATTGTCTAAGGTGCATCCTGGTAGGATTATAAATTTTCTCGTATTGTAAGGTATTTCCACGCGGGCTAGAGTAGTATCTCATTAACAGGCTATAGCATATGAATAAAAGCATGTATAGTGTTGAATTTACATGCGACGAACTATGTATTGAACTAATGTAATGCGATGAACAAAGTAACGAGGACAAAGACAAAATAAATAGAATAGTTGTATGAAGAACGTGAAAAAATGATTAGAATATTTTTATAAGAACCAATCCATCGAACAGTGCATCCACAACACTTCAGAGTGGCGAACACATGGAGGCGATCAGCCTTGAATTCCAATCAGGAAATTATTTTGGAGGTTCAGCCGCGGTTAATTACTACGGAAAAATAACTCCTGAAAATAATTTCAACACAAGCTAGCGAGCGTCACTATCATATTCATAGCCAAATTAATTAATTTTCTCGCAACCTATATGCATTTTAGACCCTCTGAGTATTTTTTTTTATTTATATCAAAAGTATGTATGTTTATATATATAAGGGACATTCGGTACAGCACCGCTGAAATGAACCCCTCATAATGATCAAATTATAATTTACTTCATCCATTGTATTTAGAATCATGTATTCTATTATCATACCAATTTTCATGACAATCATATATGTGTATCGGCCCCATCTGAAAATGCTACAAATTCAACGTAATAAAATAGTTTGACATAAATAACAACTTTAAAGTAGTTTTTTCAACATGTAAACCATTTGCTATAAAATTTATATATGGATAAATTATTATACAAAGTTTCATTGCATTCTAATATGTGGGGCTTATTTTTGGGCAAATGTACCGCTGTTCTGGTGCAGCGTTCTGGTGCAGTTGCGCTGCACCGGAACAGCCCTCTCTCTCTCTCTCTATATATATATATTTTAGACTCATTGAAGTTTTTCTCTTTTGTTGCATTTTAAACCGCCCCTAATCTCTTATTAACTGTTGTTAATAGCTACATTACATCCTTTGATGTTGTACAGAGCACAAGGGCTGATGAGAAGGGAAAGGGTACTTCTAGATTTTGGAGACGTTTGTAGAAGACTATTAGCATGCTGAAGAAACTTGCAAAAGTGGAACAGAGACAAAAGGGGTAATATTGGCCAGAAAATCACAAGTTGTGAAGCAAAATTAGAATAACTGCATCTCTTAGCTCCTAGTGATTTAAGAGATGAACAAATAAAATGTTTGTAAAGAAGGATAAATGGGTTATTTGAGGATGAGGAAACGTTAGGTGCTCATGAGCTTTCTCAACCCCAAAAGCTAGCGTGAGAGGTGAGACATTCATACAACCAATGTAGGATAACAATCTCCCACTTCACACATTGGGCTTTTGGTTGGATTTCCTCATCAAAATCTTTCCCCGATTCTTGAGAGGAGTTGTTACATCCTGGGCTTTGATACCAATTTATTGGGTGCTCATCGTCCTTCTCAACCCTGAAAGCTATCCTAAGAGGTAAAACATTCCTTCACACTTTAACTGCATGCCCAGCCCCTTCCACAACTGGTGTGAGATAACCTAACAAGAAATCTGGAAACAAAGATGAAGAGCGTACTAGCTTCAGCATGATGATAAGAATACATCTTTCTTCCTGTGAATTGCCACAGATAGAAGGTGGAATCACATTGAGATAAGGGAACAACTATATGGAACAAGCAGAGGAGGACACGGCAATCTAATACTTTACAAAGATTTATACTTCAAAGAAGCCAATCAATATAGAGAGGGGAGGGTAATATCAAAAATCAGGTGTAAATTATCAGATGCCGATTGAGACAGCTTGGCCAAACCCCTATTAAAAGAGGAAGTCAGTAGAGTGCTTAAAGAAAAGGACCCATCTATGGCACCAAGATGTGATAGCATGTCTAGTGGGTTCTATCAAAAGCATTGGGAGATTGTGGAGATGATATTTTTGAAGCCTACATTGCTTTCATGGAATCTGTAGCACCAGCTCAATAGATTGCTCAACTCCAAGCCATCAATTCCACAGTTATTGTATTGATTCACCAAAGAGAAAAGGTGCTACTCAATTTACTAACTTCCACCCTATAAATTTGTTTAATGCGATCTACAAGATATTTTTAAAAATATTTACCAAACAATTAAATCTGTTTGAATAGAATTATTGCGGAACAGCAAAGTGCATTTATTTCAGAAAGATTAATTACAAATAATATGCTTATTGCATATGAAGCCATATAAAATTTGTGGAATAGGAGAAAATGGAAGAGGGAAGATAAGACAGTTAAATGGGACATAGCGAAAGCATATGATCTTGTTGAGTAAGATTACTTATGTGGGGTGATGCTGAAGATGAATTTTGCTGAAAGTTGGATAAGTTGGATTAGAAGCGGTTTGCGCTCAGTCATATATCAGATAAACATTAACGGTTTTAAGACTGAGCCTTTTTCCCATAGTAGGAGACTTAGGCAAAGTAAAGCCCTATCTCCATATTTGATCTTAATTTGCGCAGAGGGACTATCAGCCTAGATAATGAAGCGATCAACAATAATAAATTAGGCGAAATTAGAATTAATCAAAGGAGGCCACTAATATCCTCTCTTTTTTTACTGATGATGTACTCTTGTTTATTAATGCTGCACAGTTGGAGGTAAACAATATGAAGGAAGTCACTCAAATCTACAAGGAATGCTTTGGACAGTTGGTAAATATTGAGAAAACAGCCTTTCTCTTTCAGCACAAATCATACGACGAAAAGCAAGGAAGAACGGGAGAATCTGATTGGGACTCAAGGTAAACAAATTGATACATATTAGGCCTACTGATATGGTTGGACAGATTAGAAAAGAAAAAAAAAAAAATGGCACGTTCAAGAACCTTAAGGAGAGGATTTGGAGGAAGGTTCGAGGCTAGATAAAGAAATTTTTGTCTTAAGGGAGAAAAAAGGTTTTGATTAAGGCAGTTGCACAAGCTGTTTCAAGCTATGCCATGAGCATCTTATTAATGCCGCAAGTTTTTTCTGATGATGCAAATTGAATGCTAAGCAGATTTTGGTAGGGTGAAAGAAATGGCGAAATAAGCTCGGTATCTCGGAGTATATGCACTTCAGAAGCAAGCGGAGGTCAAGGTTTCTGGGATTTCAGATCTTTCAGCTTGGTTTTCAAGTGGCGAATCTGATAGCATGATGGGAACGACCGGAAGATGGGTGGGTGAAGACCAATACTGATGCTAGAGGTAGTTCAGGGAAGGAGAGTATTGGCTATGGGCGGTGATGCGAGATTCCGGTGGCTTCTTCGTTGGGGCAAAATGTTGGGTAACACAGACAGCTAAGGACGCGCAAACGATGGAAACAGATGCAATTTTGCTGAGCCCGAAGCGCATGGTTGAAATGGGCTTCAGAAAGGTGGTCTCGAGACTAACTCATTATTATTGATGCCCTCCTGAAAAATAACCCAATACTTCATACAGTGGTGATCATAACAACCTCGGAGCACAAGCACAAAAATTAAAAGGGGCGTTTTTCACTCATGTGCTCCCAACAGGCAACACTGCAGCTCACATTTTAGCAGAATTTGTCGTGGAAAATATGGAACGTAGCTTTTCTTGGCATGATCCTTCTCCTTTATGTATCGCTAATCAATTATAGAAGGACCATAGTTTATTTTTGAAATAAAAGCTGGTGCGCTCTTTTTTTTCATTTTTACCTTGCCACCATGTGAAGTTAAAATGGATCTAATGGGGTACTCAAATTTTACTATATAGTGCATTTGGGAAGTGATAAAACTTCTAATAAAAAGTTTTCAATGTAAAAATTATTGAAATAAGAGAAAGTGATATGATATGTTAATAATAATGATAAAAAGTAAAGAGAATAAAGTTAAAATAGATCAAACGTATGAGTAGTTATATAGAAATGATTGAAAAGTAAAATAATTGTATCGGATAAAGTAAATAAATAATTAAAAATAGGATAACTGCGAAGAGTGAAAAATTTTAATTTGAAAATTTTTAAGTATTAGCTAACGTCCTTATAAAAAAAAAAGTTTACATTTATTTTGCAAAACATTGCAGACTTATAAGGGTTAATATGCAAATACAAAATTTTAGGATTTAATTTACAATTAACAAACTTATAAGGTCTAAAATGGAAGAATGCAAATTAAAAATAATAGAAAATATAAAATATTTTAAAAATATCATATTAAATAAATAAATTTGGAACTTTCTGAAATTTACAAAATCTTACGATAAATAATATTAAAAAAATTTCTTTCTTTTAACATAAAAGAAAAATGTAAGAAAATTTTTCAATATCAAAATTTTAATTTTCTAAAACATCCATAACATTAAACAAAAATCTCGATGCCTAACGAATTTTACAAATTTACACATAAAAAATTAAATTTTATTTTTTAATATTCTAAAATAAATTTTCAAAAATATGTTCTGAAAATTATATATTTGAAATAATTTTGAATTGTCATTTTATAACATAAGAATTAATTTAGTATTTTTATTCGACTGTTTGCAAAACCTGATTATCTAGAAGAAACTAAATTCACTTATTTTATGTGAAGAATATTAGATAAAAAATTTATATTTTAAAATATTTTCTTGTATACAAGATAAGAAAATTAGTTTTTACTATTATTTACTATGATAATTTAAAAATTGAAATGAGATTAAATTAATATCTTTAATTTAAGAAAATTTTAAATTAGTTTTTGATATTTGGAAGATATTTCCCTGTATTTTTAGTTAATAATATAACAAAATTAATTTGAGGAATTTGAAAAAAAATATTTATTATAAATCTATAAAATTTAGAAGGCACCAAATTTAATTATTTAATATAATATTTAATTTTTTTGATATTGTAAGATACTTTTGGTCTTTTCGAATTACATGTAAATTTTTTTAAGTTTATTAATTACATATAGATCCTGATGTTTTCATTTTTGCATATTAAATTCTACAAGTTTGCGTATTTTGCCAAATAGATCTTGTTGTTTGCAACAGTTAACGGCAAGGTCTAACATACAATTTTTTTTTTTTTGATAAAAGAATTACTCTAACCCGACCCTCATTCCAAATGAAATGGGTTCAGAGAAGAGTAATTCACGCAATTCATTGCCAAAAAATTGTTTGTACAAATTTTGCCAATAATGGCCTGTGGGGGGTTTCCCCACCAAGAATGATGATCCACATCGGACAATTAAGGAAGATATATAAGGTCTACAAATATGCAAACCTTAGCATCTGATATATAAATATATATACTTAGAAGTTCCAAAAATGCATACAATCCATTTTCTTATAGCTCATCTAAATATTTATTTTTGATATTATTTTAAAACTAAATAATAAAATTATATTCAAATTATATCTGTAATGATGGTGAATTCGAAATGAGTGATGGATATTTAAATAAATCAATTTAATTTAAATTATTTTATCCACATGGCATTTTTCTTATAAATATTAATGATATCACAAAAATTCGTATTATATTTTGCCTCAGAATAAAGAAAAGGGATATTTATATTTGTTTCTCCATCTTTTGCGACTTGCAGTTTTTACTTATAATTATTGATTTTGCAAAAAATCTTATCACTAATACAATTCTTTGAAAAATCTTTTTACAAACAAAATTCATTTGGTCTTTGGCTTTAACTTACAAATCATTAAGATAAGTTACCTTTTAGTATATTTTCATCCCTTATGGATTCTAAAAATATACTAAAAGATAAGTTAGGATATAATCTAAAAATAACCTTATATAATATTAATCTTATCCATATGTTCATAAAATCTTGGGTTGAGGATCAAAGTGGGTCTACCAGTGACCCGCTCTGATCTACCTTATTTTAAGCAAGTGTGAGGTGTGTCTAGAAAATGAAAATTTTCTTAAAAGGCAGATCGGCTTTATACCAACCCGCGTATACAAACTTTGATCTACATCTTTGTTGACACCCCACCCTTGGGGCCCAAAAACGGATAATTGGACACAAGATTCAAGCCCAACCAAATTCAACGCAAAAGGAAATTCAAGACAACCAAGCGGGCCCTCCCGCACTCAGCCCACGGAGCGAAGCTCCACCAAGCCTCGAAGCAGGCTTTTCAACAAACCAAATCCGGCCCACAAAGAGCGAAGCTCCTACAGGCCACCTCAGCGGGCTCCACAAAGCAGCTCGCCAGACAAAACAAACGGGCTTAGCCAAGCTCTAGCCCACTAAAGCCTCGAAAGCAGGCTTCTCTACAATTTTGGGCCTCCACAACGGCCCACCCAAAGCCATGGGCTAAGCCAAGCTCTAACCCACCAAGCCAAGCTTATGGACCAAGTCCAAAACCACTCAAGAGGCCCAAAGCCCATGACCCCAACTCAAGACCAAGTCCATGATCCCACTTAAGCCCAAGCCCATGGACCAAGTCCATGACCTCAAGGGAGCCCAAAGCCCACTCCACCATCTATAAAAGGAGGAGCTCCCCTCTCATTCAAGGACACTTGAAGAGAGGCATCCCAAGGGGAGGACGGGAGTCTGCAGCAACGCCCCCGGCATCCCGGCTTCCATACTCTACGCGCTCCACGCCCCTCTTCCCATTTTCCCCTTTCCATCTCTCCCGTTCTCTTAAACCCTTTTTATTTTCCCCCTTTACGCTGTGTAAACCGCCTCGGGTTGGCAGATTTCTCCATATTTGCTTCAACTTGAAGGCCGGAACCCAGATTCTGTATTACTAGTGCCTTATTTCTTTAAATAGGGACCGATCTCCTTTTAAAGATCGGTGGCGACTCTATTTTCATTGTTTTCTTGTGTGCGTGTTTGAGCTAACGCCCCGGCAAGGTGGGTGCACGCGGGTCCGCAGATTCCAGCATAGTACGCTACAGTTATGCTGCCGAATTTGTGACTTGACCCGTGTACGGAAGCCCCGTCTTAGCCGTCATGCCGCCAAAATCACGAGAAAACACCTATATGCCAATTTTTTCTAAAAAACGTGAGGCCTAACTCATTTTACCCCATGTGAATGCAGAAAATCCAAGCCCACGTCGCTTTTCAACACGATCCACATCTCTAAGGCCCGGGAAACTCATTCCGAGCCCATCGTAGCGCTCCCGGCGGATGCTACAGCTTGGCGACTCCACTGGGGACGGCGTTGTTGGTCTACATCAAGCGCAAGGGGGTCAAAATCGGGAGAACGGAGCTCTGTCTACGCTGGACAGCAAGTTGCAGAGGCGTTCCCGTCTTCTGGCAGCGAGTTTCTGAAGTTTCTGCCCAAATCGCGCAGAAACCTAAAAAGTTTTTAGGTCCAGAGGCGTCCAGCTCCCAAACAGCAAAGAACTCGTGAAGGACTATCGGATATCGCCTTGTGACTGTCAAGGCACCTAAAACGAGCCAAAAGGAACACCTTCCAGTAGGGATGCAATCGGTTAACGCTAAGTAAAAAGCCGACATAAAAATCACTTCTTTTCTATAACCTGAGTGTTTTCTGGTCACGCTTCCAGACACGCTTCAAGCGAACTGGTCATTCTTCCAGACACGCTTCAAGAAAACCGGTCCTCTTCCAGACACGCTTCAAGCGAACTGGTCACTTCTCCAGAGACGCCTCAGGCAAACCCGAACCCGTGGACCTTGAATATTCTCACGCGTGGAACTTAAAACACATAAAATTGGCAAAGAACACAAAAGGACTTGAACATCCCAGCTTCCATCCAAAGGTTGATCTCGTTATTATTGGTTTACAAGTACTAATCTCTCTTTTTTATTGATCGACTCAGGATTTTCACCATAGCTCGGGGGCAAAACCAATCAACCGTGGATCGAAGCCCCGTGGTTACCAGATCAAGAGCGGCTAGAATGGAGTCCGAGCAATCCTCACACCACGAAGACCGGGATCACCAGTTCAAGCAGTCCATTGAAGCCTACATGGCGGCAATGGACAAGAGGATGCAAAAGCTAGAGGAAGTCCTGTCAAACATGGGACAACCTCTTATAGGCGGCCAGAGCACGGCTACACCACCATTTTGTTCACAAAACCCGAATCCGGAGCAAGACGGTGGACCTCAACCATCTTCCCATAAATTCTGGATTCCAGAGCAAGACGGTGGACCTCAACCATCCTCCCACAAATCTCGAAATGATCACTACAAAGAAGAGGAGTTGGTCTTAGAACAATGCCGTAATGAAATCCAAGATCTCAAGAACCAACTCCAAAACCAACTAAAAGAAATGGAGGAGCGAATCCGACAACATCAAGGGGAGGGCCTACCCTCGGCCAAAATCGAAGACTTATGCCCGTTCCCCGACACCAAGTTGCCGGAGAAGTTCGAGATACCGGCTCTACCCGCGTATGAAGGAGACTCATGCCCGAGGGCTCATCTCAAGGCCTTTTGCGGCATCCTATACCCTTTGGTGAAAAGCGAAGAAGTCTTGATAAGGCTATTCCAACATAGCCTAAAGAAGGACGCCTTGGAATGGTACATATCGTTGGATTGCCGGTTGATCAAAACATGGGAACAACTCTCTTTGGCTTTCATGGACCGCTCAAGCAAAAAGGGGACGAAACATTCTCCGAATACATTGCTAGATGGCGGGCATTAGCGGCAAAAATGAAGAGCCTGTTGCCTTTGGATGAGCAAATCTCTATCATCATCAACTCTGCACACCCTAGCATCTCGGGTTACCTCATTTCTCACCCCTACGTCAACTTCACTCAACTTCTCCAAGCCGGGGACCAAGTGGAGGCGGAAATTAGACATGACATCATCTCTCCATGGCCTTACCAAGGGAACGCAACTCGAAGGAAGCAAGAACCAAAAAATGGTAATTCCTCGAAGACCCCGGACGTAAACGCCATAGACACCACCCCCAAGCCTTTTCAAAGAAAAGCATACAGAGATTTTACACCTCTCGCCTAGTCATACACCGACGTCCTCAACATGCTCATCCAAAAGAATATGCTTGCACCTCTAGCTCCAAAACCTCCACCTAATCCCCTTCCTAAGAACTACCGTGAAAATGAGTTTTGTGCCTATCACCAAGGGAGAGGCCACACCACCGAAAGATGCTTTACCCTCAAACATGCCGTTCAAGACTTAATAGATGAGGGAAAAATCAAAGTTTCATCTAACTCTCATGAGGATGTGATCCAAAATCCCCTACCTATGCATGAACCAAGGAATCCCAATGCGACGAACATAAACTTCATAGAAGTTGCAAAGGGATCCCTAAAGCCGAGTCATGAAGCCTACATGATCACTTTGCAACGGGCCAAGCAAGAAACCATCACACTACAAGGAGCCGCTCCCCAGAATGTCCATAAAACTCAAGAAGCGCATGGCCAAGACTACCTCATATTGCCGGGCGTGAACAACTTGAAGATTGCTCCTCCTCATCAAGAACCCGTGGTATTAGCGGCCAAGCCAAAGCCAACATACGACTCGCATAAGGTCCCATGGGAATATCCTCAATGCTCGGAGATAGGCAACATCTATCCCAATGGCCGAGTCTACCGACGGGAGCCGGCTCGCAACGTGATCACCAACCCGGAGAAGGAATCGCCATACGACGTGGCTTCACAACTCAAGTCCTTGCCGGCTCAAATATCTATATGGGAGCTATTATGCACATCAACAAAGCATAGGGAGGCTTTCACTAAAGTGCTAAGCGAAGCTCACATAACCACGGAGGTGACTCCCGATGCGGTGGCTCACATGATCGGGCAAATAATTGCCCCTAACGCCATCACATTCACCGATGAGGAGCTTCCCGCGGAAGGACACAACCATGGACATTCTTTGAGCATCACGGTCGGGTACAATGGCTTGAAGATCCCCTTGGTAACCATTGACAACGGAGCAAGTCTTAATGTTTGCCCATTACGAACGATCAAGAGGCTTGGAATCCCGATGAATCAAATGCGACCGAGCGACTACCATGTAAGAGCCTTTGATAACTCTCAAAAGACGGTCTTGGGTGAACTAAACATAGAAATCCAAGTGGGACCCGACACCATGGTCATCCCTTTTCAAGTCTTGGACATCCCCGCATCTTTCAACATGTTATTGGGAAGACCTTGGTTGCATCAAACCGGAGCCATCCCGTCCTCTCTCCACCAAAAGCTCAAGTACATATCGGCGGGAAAGCTAGTGGTCATCGAAGCCGACCCCGAGATCATCATCCCTGTAAAGTTTGAAAATTGTCATGAAGTTCCACTAATTGAAGTATATGAATCTTCGGATCCTCTCCCCTTCAAGATGGATGACATACATGAAGTCTATCACATCCCTTCAAAGCAAAGGCTCCCGCTCCACTATGTTATACCTCCGGCCGAGAGACAAACAACAAGGTTCAACATCAAATACCGAGAAAAGACGGTGTTACTCAATCATCAACAAAAGAACAACAAATGGGGTCTTGGATATAGACCCGAAGAGGACAAGTTCAAGAAATCGAACAAAGCAACTCGGTTCATAAGTGCGGGGCACATACTACCCAAAGCGTTGGGGACCAAAGAAGTTTTAATGATAGCTCATGATGATCGGCATGAAAAAAAAAACGTCGTTGAGCCAAGACAAGGCAAAAACTGGTATGCTAGGCCAACTTGCTCAAGACCCGGTTCTAGCAATCACATTACGCATCCGGTACCCATTCAAAAGAAAAAAGAAGCAAACAGAGCCGGATATGTGGGCCAGCATTCGCTGGTCTCACGAGTTGCTAGAAATCTCAGAAGAAAGAGGAGTTGATGAGGAGCTGCGTGGCAACATAGAAAGACATGAAAACAAAGACGCGGCTTTGGACTACGAGATCGTCAATTTGGGAACCCCGGAACTACCCAAATGTCTTCGAATTGGAAAGAACTTATCCGCTGAAGAAAGAAACCAAATGCTCGCCTTTCTCAAGCCTCGGCTAGTCAACTTCGCCTTTTCCTATGAAGACATGCCCGGACTTGACGAAAATCTCATTACTCATCAACTCCCAATAAAGGCCGGTGTCAAGTCGGTAAAGCAAAAACTTAGAAGGCTCAAACCGGAATGGATACCCAAGATAAGGGATGAAGTCATCAAACAATATAATGCCGGATTCTTGGTAGTATCGCACTATCCACAATGGCTAGCAAATGTTGTTCCCGTGCCCAAGAAGGACGGAAAAGTCCGAATGTGCATTGACTATAGAGATCTCAACAAGGCTAGCCCGAAGGATGACTTCCCACTGCCTCACATCGATGCTCTAATCGACAACACGGCAGGCCATACATGGTTCTCCTTCATGGATGGGTTCTCCAGGTATAATCAAATCAAAATCGCCGAAGAAGATAGAGAAAAGACATCCTTCATCACTCCTTGGGGGACATTTTGCTACAAAGTGATGCCATTCGGTTTGAAAAATGCCGGAGCTACATATCAACGTACTATGACGGCCATCTTCCATGACATGATGGGCAAAGAAATGGAGGTCTACGTGGACGACATGATAGTCCGGTCCTGCACTTTTGAAAAGCATCTAAGAGACTTGGAAAAATTATTCAATAGGATGGAGAGCTTTCAACTAAGGCTCAACCCGCAAAAATGTATCTTTGGAGCTCAAAAGGGATGCTTGCTCGGATTCATCGTTAGTGGAAAAGGAATTGAGGTGGACCCGGCAAAAGTCAAGGCAATCTAAGCATGCCGCCTCCCGCAACCGAAAAGGAGATAAGGGGATTCTTGGGCAAACTTCAATACATTAGCCGGTTCATAGCCCGACTAGCATCCACTTGTGAACCCATTTTCAAATTGCTAAGAAAAGACTCTCCCAAAGAATGGAACGGAGATTTCCAAGTTGCCTTCGACAAAATCAAAGCCTACTTGGTTAACCCTCCAATCTTGGCGCCGCCTAAAGCGGAAGGTCCCTTGTTGTTGTATCTCTTGGTTACTTCCACGGCATTGGGAGCAGTGCTAGGACAACCGGATGAATCGGGACGGAAGGAGCAAGCCATATACTATCTAAGCAGAAAATATACCCCTACGGAAGTCAGATATCCGGAGATTGAAAAGACATGCTTATCTCTTGTATGGGCCGTGCAAAAGTTAAGACAATATATCATGTCCCGTACCGTATTGCTCATTTCCAAAATGGATCCGTTGAAGTATCTTTGTCAAAAGACCGTATTGACGGGAAAGCTAGCACGGTGGCAATTGCTCATCACGGAGTTTGACATAGTATATGTCACAAGAAAAGCCGTCAAGGGACAAGTGGTAGCGGACTACCTAGCCGCACAGGCGCTCCCGGATTACCAACCGCTACATGAAGACTTTCCGGATGAGGAAATACTACTTGTGGAGCAAGATGAAGAAAATGATGCTTGGACATTGTACTTTGATGGCGCATGGAACGCTTCGAGTAACAGAGTAGGTGTTGTCCTTTGCTCCCCCAACCAAGCCCCAATCATGATATCAAGAAAGTTGATTTTCCCGTGCACAAACAATATCGCTGAATATGAAGCTTGCATAGCCGGAGTACGGGAAGCCTACAAGTTGGGGGCAAGAAAACTTCAAATCTATGGAGATTCGCAGTTGGTAATCAACCAAGCAAATGGAGAATGGGAAACCCGAGATGAAAAGCTAAAGCCTTACCACACGACATTAACTCACTTGGTTTACTCATTCGAAGAAGTCACTTTCACCTATGCACCACGGGCTCAAAACCAATGGGCGGATGCACTAGCAACCTTGGCATCCATGGTTGAAATACCATACGGGAAGAGAACTCAAGAAATCACGGTGCAAACATCTCAACAACCCGCATATTGCTTGCAAGTGACGGCCGAAGCCGAAGAAACTCAAGAGGAAGAAAAGCCGTGGTATCATGACATAAAGCAGTTCTTGGAGCACCAAGCATTCGATGATCATATCATGCTTGCGGAAAGAAGAACCATCAAGAGACTAGCCTCTAGCTACATAATACAGGGGGCAACATTGTATAAGAGGTCTCACAACCAAATGCTACTACGGTGTGTTGACCAGCAAGAAGCAAAGGAAGTCATGACCCAAATCCATGATGGGGACTGCGGAGCACATATGAATGGGATCATGATGGCAAAAAAGATAATGCGCCAAGGGTACTATTGGATCTCAATGGAAAAAGATTGCTCGGAGTATGTGAGGAGATGCTTCAAATGCCAAGAGCACGGGAACTTGATACACTCACCCACAACGGACTTGCATTACCTATCTACCCCATGGCCCTTCTCAACTTGGGGAGTAGACATAATCGGCAAGATATCTCCTAAATCCATCGGCGGGCATGAATACATATTGGTGGCAATAGAGTATTTCACTAAATGGGTTGAGGCAACTCCCTTCCCAACAATCAATGCGGCACAAGTCATACGCTTCATCAAAGGGAACATCCTATCAAGGTTCGGGCTTCCGCAAGCAATCATAAGTGACAACGGAACGGTCTTCGTCAGTAAGAAAGTTCAAGACTTCTTAGCCCAATACAAAATCCAATACCACAAGTCAAGTCCCTACCGTCCTCAAGCCAACGGAGCCGTAGAAGCCGCAAACAAGACCTTAATCAAGATCATTGGCAAAATGGTGGAGAACTACCGAGATTGGGCGGAAAAGTTGTCATATGCCTTGTGGGCATACCGAACCTCTATCCGGAGAGCTACGGGGTTCTCACCCTATGCCTTGACTTATGGCATGGAAGCGGTCCTACCCATTGAGGTGGAAGTCCCAACTTGGAGGACATTAAAGGAGAGCGAATTAGAAATGGAGGAATGGATGCAAACACGTCAATCCCAACTGGATCTGCTTGATGAAAAGAGAATTCAAGCTCTTCACCACACCCAAGCATATCAACGGCGAATGGCACGGGCTTATAACCGATCGGTAAGAGCTAAGAACTTCCAAGAGGGTGACCTCGTCATGAAAAGGATCCTACTTGTTCATCCTTCAGATAAAAGAGGCAAGTTTAGGCCTAATTGGGAAGGTCCGTGGGTTATAGCCAAAGTTTTATCAAATGGAGCATTAGCCATTTCAAAACCCGAAGACAACGGGAAGGCCGAAATCATAAGTTCGGACCATGTCAAGAGATTCTATCCATAAAAGGGCTCACCATCGAAATACTAATGCGGCTGCAAAGCACGAGGAACATCCAGAAACCGTCTTTCTGCGTCCCTCGTGAAATCAAAGGCAAATCACAAGTGCAGAACTGATGCTGCTGGAAACATGCTCGTGGACCTAAAAAGTTTTTAGGTCTATATATATAAAAAAATTTTACAGCACTCCTATGCAGAATTTTCAATGGCCAACGGCCTACAATTGATCAAAGCATTACAAGGGACGTCAAGAAGGAGAATTTTACAAGACTTATGCCCTGCAAAAGCAACAAATCATATGGACACATCCTCCAAAAATGAGCCGGTATTCACACAGCTTAACAACAAAAAAAAGGGGGCATCCAAGCTTCAGATTTACAAAAATACAAGTTGGCCAAAAAGGAGAAAAGATGAAGAAAAGTCTTCAAGGCGTCCCACCAATAGCCCTAGCCCGAGCAAGAACGTCACCACCCGGAGCCTTGTGGCGACCGGCCGAGAAGGTTCCCGCGGCCGAATCTCTAGCCATTGAAGATGGAGTCTTCTTGCCTTCTCGTGTTGCATCATCGGGAATCTTGATGGGTATGTTCACCGATCCGCCTGGCTCGTTGGGTTTGAGCCGCACTGCTCTATCCCGAGGACGCAAGTCGTACTCCTTTCTAGAAGACATCCTGATAACTGCAACATAAAAGGCGATAGATCAACACAAGGCAAGAAGCAACAAGACAAGCATCATGCCCCGAGTAAAATCATATCAGGTCAGTTTACACCACCTTTTCAAGCTTGTAAAAAAATAAAAACAAAAAAAAAACAAAACAAAACAAAAAAAAACCAAAAAGAGAAAGGAGAGAGGTTATGATAGAGATCGCATCCACCCAAGCAATACTGAAAGGCTATCACACAACCAAAAGAGGTAGCTACCCCGGGCAAACATAAGCAACATGAAGTAGAGGAAGCTCAACACATACAAAAGAGAAGACGTCATGGCAGCCACATCAAGAGACAAGTGTTTCAACCCAAAAAGGCAAAAGGCAAGTGGTCACATAAAGATATCCGCACAACAAGACAAAAGGCAAAGGTATATACGGAACTACCCTCTATTCCAGCAATAGGACCACTATAAGGAATGAAAAGGCGTCGCCTACGCCAAATTTCAAATGTGGAGATCACCACTTTCAAAATGACAACTCAACTATGATGGGAAACGGACTCCTAGCAATCTCTCTAAGTTTCAAAATTATCCTAAGGCATTTTTTTCATAAATCAACAATGCAAGTATAGGCAGAAAAGCAAGCAAAAAAAAAAAAAAAAGGAGAGAGAGAGCAACTCACCGGAGCCCCAACGGCGGCGATGGGTAGCGCCGACGACGCACGAGCGTCAACGGTGACGCCTACACGAAGACTCTGCCGGCGCAAAGGAAGATGAGCGGCAGCAATGGCCACCGAAGGCTCAGCAGCGGCAAGGGCGGCCAAAAGCGGAGAAGTCAAGCAACCAGCGCTCGCCGGAGAAGGTGAATAGAAGGCGGCAGCGGCGATCTTCGACGGCACCAGCAAAAAAAAAAAAAAAAAAAAAGACCGGAAAACAGCGGTAGCGCCGGCAAAAGGCGGCACCAGCGAGGCCAAGCGGCCAGATGAAAGGAAGAAGCCGATGACAACTTCAATCGCTGCCGGAGACGAAGAGGAAAAGAAAGTCGCGGAGGGGAAAGAGGCCCTGACGGCGATAGACCCAACAACCGATCGACGGCAGCGGCGACGGCAGCGGTGACGGAGGCAACAACGGCAACGGCGACGTACCCTGAATAGCGGCAGCAGGCAGCGTCGGCGGTGATAGGAAGGGAGAGAAGAGAAGCCGGAAGGAAAGAGGAGAGGGCCCACAACCAAAACCCTAAGCCCAGAAGAACTGCAGATGACCCCCCGCGACTTTCCCGAAATTACGAAAACTCCCCATCTCAAGGGGAAAGGGCGGAAAAACACCAGCCAACTCCCAGGTTTTGCAAGAATGACCCACAAAGGTCTTTCACAAAAGCCGCTCTCAAGCTTCAATTACAGAAAAGCCGCCACAAGTTTGCAGAAATTACAAAAAAGGGACCCAATGACCTGAAAAACTATTTAGGACCATGGGGTGTCTGTTACTTTGCCATTCGCTGACAAGACGCCTCTGGCAAAGGGGGGCAGCTGTTGACACCCCACCCTTGGGGCCCAAAAACGGATAATTGGACACAAGATTCAAGCCCAACCAAATTCAACGCAAAAGGAAATTCAAGACAACCAAGCGGGCCCTCCCGCACTCAGCCCACGGAGCGAAGCTCCACCAAGCCTCGAAGCAGGCTTTTCAACAAACCAAATCCGGCCCACAAAGAGCGAAGCTCCTACAGGCCACCTCAGCGGGCTCCACAAAGCAGCTCGCCAGACAAAACAAACGGGCTTAGCCAAGCTCTAGCCCACTAAAGCCTCGAAAGCAGGCTTCTCTACAATTTTGGGCCTCCACAACGGCCCACCCAAAGCCATGGGCTAAGCCAAGCTCTAACCCACCAAGCCAAGCTTATGGACCAAGTCCAAAACCACTCAAGAGGCCCAAAGCCCATGACCCCAACTCAAGACCAAGTCCATGATCCCACTTAAGCCCAAGCCCATGGACCAAGTCCATGACCTCAAGGGAGCCCAAAGCCCACTTCACCATCTATAAAAGGAGGAGCTCCCCTCTCATTCAAGGACACTTGAAGAGAGGCATCCCAAGGGGAGGACGGGAGTCTGCAGCAACGCCCCCGGCATCCCGGCTTCCATGCTCTACGCGCTCCACGCCCCTCTTCCCATTTTCCCCTTTCCATCTCTCCCGTTCTCTTGAACCCTTTTTATTTTCTCCCTTTACGCTGTGTAAACCGCCTCGGGTTGGCAGATTTCTCCATATTTGCTTCAACTTGAAGGCCGGAACCCAGATTCTGTATTACTAGTGCCTTATTTCTTTAAATAGGGGCCGATCTCCCTTTAAAGATCGGTGGCGACTCCATTTTCATTGTTTTCTTGTGTTCGTGTTTGAGCTAACGCCCCGGCAAGGTGGGTGCACGCGGGTCCGCAGATTCCAGCATAGTACGCTACCGTTATGCTGCCGAATTTGTGACTTGACCCGTGTACGGAAGCCCCGTCTTAGCCGTCATACCGCCAAAACCACGAGAAAACGCCTATATGCCAATTTTTCTAAAAAACGTGAGGCCTAACTCATTTTACCCCATGTGAATGCAGGAAATCCAAGCCCACGTCGCTTTTCAACACGATCCACATCTCTAAGGCCCGGGAAACCCATTCCGAGCCCATCGTAGCGCTCCCGGCGGGTGCTACAATCTTATAACTGATATGATACAACATTTCAATATGACAGTAACTCTAATAGCCTAGTTGACAAGCATATAGTAAACTATTTATTCATTTTTTTGTTTAATATGGTATAACGGATATGGTACAATAATTTATACAATATAATATGGTATAACTGATATAAGTAATGAAATTGACAAGCATACAATATAATATGATACAATATTTCATAAAGCTAAACTATTTGTTTGTGTTTTGTTTAAATAATAATATTTCACTTTTACTAATTAGTAACACGTCAAAACATGCAATATTTGAGTTTAGTATAGATGTGTCTTCATGCTTGACAGGTGTATATATTTTTAAAACTTTCCTATTTGACTAACATTTTTATTTGACCCATCGTTACAACACCAATCTAATATATACCTGAAGTTTACTTAGAGATTTATTAAAAACGGTAAGGGTTAAACTAATTTTATCCCAACTCGATATAAAAATAAAGATCAAATAAGATTTTTAAAAAAGATAAGTTCAGAGTTAGGCACACTAAACTCACTTTGACCCATCCTGATTTCCACTTTAATAAATTCTCCTCAAACATGAGTGAAAATCACAAAAAAAATTTAGGAGGCAGATGCGAAAAATTCCTAAAGAAAATTCAAGGAAAACATTGTCAAATTGCTTTCCCTGGCTCCGTCAATATTTTTATTCAATTAGTTTCTAAAAATCTCAGTAAGTGTATAATACAACACGTTGTAGATCCATGGCCAAATGAGCTCACAGATTTAAGGTCTGTTTGGCCAACTTATTGCAGACGAAAAGCGCACAAATATCCTGCTTTTAGAGATGTTTGGCCTGATTTATCTATTCGGTTCAAATTACGCAACATGTTGCAATAATATCCTACAAGGTTTTGTTCCAAGTATTTGAGCTTTTTCTTTGAGTTATAAATAGAGATTTTGATAGAGATGTATTAGGATGATAATGCATGTGTGAGGTAGCAGGTATGAGGAAATGAGGTTTGCGAGCTGAGTGGGCTTGGGTCAGTTGATTAAGCTTATAAATAAAGAGAAGGTCATGGATTGAGGAGGGTTGTTTTTGGTATTCTTCTGTCATTCGTTCATTAGTTCCTTGCATTTCATTTCTGCACATGACAATTAGATAGTTAAATCATTGTAATTCAGTGATTCTTGAATAAAATTTTGGAGCTTTTGCAATTGAAGTTGAATATGTGGAATGGTTATATCAGATTTACTCTTAGGTAATATGTGTCATATTCTAAAGTTCTCTTAATATTTCTTTATGATGTTTGATCTTTCTAAGAATTTTTTTTTTCTAATGTATCGGGTTTAAAGATTTTTTTTTGACAGTTATATACCTATTTCTTTTTTTCTTTCGTTTTTCCTCGTTACTTTATTATTTGTAGGATTATCTTCAAATATAAGAAAATGCAAATATAGAAGAGCTGCATGTGACTACTCAGGGCCATGAGAAGGATAGGCCATCCATAGGACAGTTTGTTCAAATCTTGTAGGGTGTTTTGGAGGTGGGTATGCGGCCGGTGCCCAAATTACTACACATTCTTGATGAATGTCACAACACGGTTTTCGCATCCGATTTGTCTCGGCCATGGATTTGAAAATGGCGAAGTGAAAACAAAGTGTCAATAGATTCATTCATGTAGAATCCTATAAAAATAAAAACAGCTGTTCAATAAAATTGTGCAGCAGGCTGATACGGGTGTATAAGCGAGCATTGCTCGTGGGAGAGCTGCCTTGGTTTTAGCCGAGCAGGCCAGTCATAAAAAAAACTGTCCTTCTAGCAAACCAAAAACATGCAAAAATGCTGAGACAAATCACGAAACATGAGATCAGCTCATAAGCCAACCAATAGATTAAGGAACCACAGAAGTTCATAGCACTGTAGGAACAATGGCCTGAAAATTTTGCAAATTTTCTTTGCATTGAGATGGGCAATAGAGATGGACAATAGAGACGGATTCTTATCAATTGTCGAAATGCATTGGCGTGGACCGTGGGCCGAGTGAAAAAATAGGTTTTTTCGAGGGCTTGAGCTTTTTATTTAACCTCATGAAATCAAATAATAAATGGACTATGATCTTATTAGCCCAGATTAATAAAATGCCTATTATTTAGGGCACACATATATATTTCTTATTTTTTTTATAAATTATGAGTTTAAGTGTATTTAATTCACATACCAATTTTCTAATTTCGGGATATATATTTTTAAATATCAAAATAACAATTTTAGGGGTTAAATACTCCCTACAACTACTAATTCTGTAGAAAAGATATACACATGTATCTAAAACTATAAAATTTGATAAATGAATTAAATATACTTGGTCCAAAGTTCCCTAAAAAAACACACACCGGTGCACAATAAATCATACTGGTTTGAAATGCATAGACAAAATGATCGAACCCGACGTCGCTGGTTTTAAATAGCTAGGTTGGGCTCATGGGCTACCCTTGACTCAGCCCATTTGATCCACCAAAGCTGTCTTTCCTTCAGCTGAATTGCATGTTTTGCTCATCGAAC
Source organism: Annona cherimola (assembly GCA_030490835.1). NCBI lineage: Eukaryota > Viridiplantae > Streptophyta > Magnoliopsida > Magnoliales > Annonaceae > Annona > Annona cherimola. The sequence continues at coordinate 18,069,088 of CM059975.1, read as the reverse complement.
TAGTACTTTTCATTAACGGAAAAACATCGGCCACAAAAAAAACGTTGGCAATATGTAATTTCCAAGCAATTCACTGTTTTTTTGTAATTTTCATTCAGTATGCATGTAATATCGTAATTACTTAATGGTTAGCACCGCGAGTGAGATTAAGGCATGACGAAGCCATGAATATTACAGCGTTGATTACAATTTTTTTAAAAATTTTCCAACGTTGAGAATTCCTTTGAATAAGTTACAACCCTTCAGCTTCAATTTTCTGCACGAGAGGTGTTTTAAATTATACAAGATTATTAAATTAAATTTAAATGATTATTCTCAAAACAATTTCTCAATTTCCTATATAATCTTATCCATTTTTAAGACAATTTTACTTATTTTCAATATGCATTATTACATTCTTAGTAGCAGACGGAGACTACATTCACAAATTTTGCAGGGTTTTGGAACAGCTGAAATAGCGGAAATAACCGTCAATTCGTCTCGAAAAGCGTGGAATGCAGAGCGTAAGTCCGTAACTACTCCATCTCTTCTCCAAAGTCCACTGAAGATTTTGGACCACCCGACTTTTTGTGCCAAGCCATTGTCACTGTTGGTCCCACCTTGACTCAATGAGAAACCCGCATGCTTTGTGGAATTTTAGAACATCACCCCTGCCCTTCCCTGTCATTGTCGGATCAATACCTGGTAGGACTGGTAGGAGGCTTATCTGATCATCCTCTCCTACCGTACACGCCTGGCCTACCCAAGGGAATCCAGACCGTTCACTGCGTGTCTCGATCTGACGGTTGAAGTCTACCTAACCAGTGCAGCAGAAGCATCTGCGGGTAATCTGAAATCGGCCAGTACTATTTCATTTCCACGATGCGTGGGAGTGTCGGCAGTCCTGGAACATGTATGAGGGACAGCGACATGGGCTTGGCGAAGATCCTGTTAGAAAATTTAATTTCTAGCCCGTCCGTGTCAACAATGCATTTGTTTGAATCAAGCAGCAGCTGATGTGCATGCATGATGACAAATTTTCGTTCAAATTCTCCGTAGGAAATACGTTTATTAAATATTTCACTTTTTTAATTAAATATACCTTCAATGTACATCTGGGTGCATAAGAGCAATCATATATCCAACCTAAAAATATTTTTAATTTTTTTTTGCTTTTTCTAGTAAGATTGTTATTTTAATATATATATATATATAGTGTATTTGAAAAGTAATAAAAATTTTCAATGAAATTTTTTTTATGTAAAAGTTATCAAAATGAAAGAAAATGATGTGATATGATATGAGTAATGGTAAGAAGTAAAGAGTATAAAGTTAAAATAGATAGGTTAGTTGTATAAATAGTTGTGTAGAAATAATTGAAAAATAAGATATGTGTCTAGTTAGATGTGAAAAAATCATTCAAAAATATGATAGTTACGGAGAGTGAAAAGTTTTAAATTGAAAAGTTTTAATTTGACATTTTTATGTGTTACCAAACACAAACTCAATTCATATACAAATTTTATTATTTTTTAAGATATGTATATATTTTTAATCTTAAATATATAATATATGTTTGTTTAAAAACGGCTAAAATATCTCTATATTTGAAAATTAAAAAAAATATATACGATATGTACAAAAATTGTAAAGTAGATATATGAATTTAAAATACCTATAGTAACCGTTTTACTAAGAAAAATTAAAAAATTAAATATGTTTTTGGCCGGATACACAGTTACTCCCATGCATCTAAGTTTACAAAATCATGACATAAGATTAAAAATGGTTGGGGACCTTTCTTTAAAAAAATTTAAAAAATAAATGAAAGCATCAGCAGAAACCGAAAGCAGACGTTTACGGTTCTGTCTGCTTACGCGTACTCCGTCGATGGTGACAGCGTATGGAGTTATATGCTCCTCAAAGTACCGTACAACTCCGCGGGCGCGTCCGGCGATGTGAGTGAGTCAGGGTGGCGCGCGCCGAAGATGTGGGGCCCACGCTGCATTACAAAACGGGGGACGGCTAGCGGTTGAAATCGTGCCACGTCCGACGGGACACCGGGACCCGGGATGGCACCCCATCCACAGCGCCAAGTAATCAGTGCCAATGGCGACGATTGCGTTCTTGGAAGAAGTGTTCACGGACGGCTGCGTAGGGCGGGTGCTGGTTCAATGCACCTGCTTACCTATTTTTTTTATTTTTTTCAAAAAAAATTTTATGAACTTGTTAATCTAAGTGTATTTAACATATGTATCAATTTTTACTATTTTTGGAGATTTTTATATATTTATTTCGAATTTTTAAAAATCATTGGTATTTTAGTAATTTTAAATTACTAAAAATGTTAAAAATCTCTAAAAATAATAAAAATTTATACACATGTTAAATACACTTAGATTAATATTTCTGTAAATTCTTTTTCAAAAAAAAAAAAAAAACGGAAATGGGTGAAGTATACCTGGAGCACTGAGGCATTGAACCAGCGCCAGTGTATGGCGACGTGGAGGCCTTGCATAAGACGGCCGAAATATATAAGTTGTCATGCAGAGCATGTGGGTATAAATCCAAGCTTGGATTTCTAATAAAAATATTTTTGAAAAAGACCCACTACTCTTATCTGAAGTTAGTTGGATGATGATGATCTTATCCTGTAAGATTGCCTAGACGATTATAATGGTGATAGGATAGAAAAAACTAGGATAATAACTCGAATATTAGGTTCAAAATTTTAAACCCATTTAATTCTGCATTATATAAGGCATCCGTACTCTTTACACGTATATACGTCCATTGCGAGTGAGGTGGTCTACCTAATTATTCCATCCAATTTCAAAGCAAAGATCGGTAATGCTATTTGGTTTAGGGGATTTTTTTTTTCTTTTTCTTTTTTGATATCTGAGAAAAACAGGACTGACAATTTTTCAAAAATAAATATACAAAATGTCAACCGAAAGACAAATGAGATTGCCCCGAGCAACTGATCCTCAAGTTTAAGTACTCTTCCCTTTGATCTACCGTTACTTTTCTCGTTCTTTGACTCTCAAATTTATAAGATTTCAGTCATCTTCCCTCGTAGTTTGTTTAGGAAGGCCTCGTAATCCTCACATTATTCGATCGGCTTTACCCACACACCTCAGCATTTCAAACTTCATCCAACATATATGAAATGATTCATCTAAAAAATATATATGTATATATGAAATGATTATCAAATAACCTACAATAGAGAAGTGGAAACGTTTTAGCCACTCATGTAATTTTGCGAGCTCTAAACCATTCACTTCTCTTAAAATTATTTTAAATATTATAAATTAAAATCATTTCAAAAAAGTAATTGGATAGGTATTGCGCTTATATTACGTAACAAATTTACATGTATTCTTGAGTGATTATAATTTTATGGTTTATTTATGTCTTTAAAACGATTATATTTTCTAACTAAATTACATGCATGATGGATGATTTGGATTTTATGATATCACTTGCATGGGTAAATTTTGTATTAAATAGAAACGTTTTAAATGAATTAGTTTCCACTAAAAAAAAGTATTGTTCAAAAGCATAATAGAGAATGCATATGTTAGTAAGATAAGAAAAAATGATTGAAAAATGTGTAGAAGAGTTCTTGTCTAATGCAACCCATGTGCATGCATGGACATGCCCATGCATCCATTTGTTTTTTAATTTTAGAATTTTTTTAAAATTTAAACTATTTATTATTTTTATTAATAGATTTTATTTATGATATCCAAAATCACTTTGATAATAAAATTCATATGTTTGGAAAACTTAAAAGCTTTTGAGAGTTATTGAGGACAATCATCTTGTTGATCCCTCATATCATCCCCTCAATGGTCCAGGATTCGTTACCATGTGACCAACCGAAGACGGTAGCTATAGAACTTGGTATGTGCTACAGATTCAACCCCTAGCTAGATTAACGCACGCTATTGATGCACCACAATAGAACCTTGAGAGACCTTGAAATTGAGGATTACAACCGACCCCTTCAATAGGAAATCTATATAGTCAATGAGCTCTTGATGTTAAGAGAACGTAGTGCACTACAACTGAACTCCTACCTGTAATTTGAATTTCATTCTTCTTACATGTTTAGTTGAACCATAATATACTGCTAGCCAAATAGAATGCCAAAACTCTTATATCTCACTATAACATAGATCTTAAGTGGATCGACAAACACTCATATTCATCCTTAGAGCCCAGTCTGCTCACTAGAGTTCCAACTCTTTCTCCTTCTTGGTACATCATTGTTCTTCTACTAACTTGATTGTTAAAATTAATGTATACATCGAGAAACCATGCAATCTAGTTTTGACATTTTTATTTTATAAAGGACGATCTGAGTCTTTTATTTTATAGTGACGATTTAACTCAACCATTAGAATCTTATATATCACCATGGGAGACTCAGTGACATGGCCGGTGGAAATAATGCACCTTGGCTAGGGAAGAGAATCATAACACGAACCACACTTTACGTAAGCATGACTAATGGAACCCAGTCCTCTACTAATCCCCGGTCCACTTGCCCTATTACCCTTTCCCTAAAAATCATCGCCCTGAAATGGCAAATGATCACGACCTGTTACTGGCTAGTGTTCCAGTTAAAAATGAGCCAAGTAATCCTGCAGCGTGTATGGATGTAGTGCGCAACAAATCCTCATGTCCTGTCACCCAATCCAGACAAAAGCAACCCAAAGTGACACCCTCCTTCAACAAGTAGACACCTAAAGGGATCACAATATATTGACAACCGTCAAGGAACCTACCCTTAAAATACAATATTTATCTTGTATTTTTTTTCATAAACATGTTTTATTAAATGTATTTAATTTATATATTAAGTTTTAACATTTTATTAATATTTTTACGTATTATTTTTTAAAAAATATTAAATTCAAGGGAATTTAAGTCATTTTTCACCTATTAAAGAACTCGATCTTTTAGAAATAAAATATATATATATAGAAGTATTGTAAAATAACAAAACTTAGTATATGAATTAAGTGTACTTACAAAGATATTAACTAACTATATCAAAACAAATATTACATTTTAATTTAAAATACAATGAAACATATAATCGGTCTCCGATTATTTGTACAAAAATGATTTAATACTTATGTAAGCATAAAGGCTTCTATATTTACAATTGACTTTTAAAATATAAGGTATATTTTTAAAATTTAAACAATTGATCATGCTTAATACATATTGTTTTATAATACTACGAAAAATAATTTTCATTAGAAACTTACATCTTATAAAATTAAGAGTAAATATATAGAGTGTGTTTCGAAAGTGATAAAACTTTTGAGAGAAAAGTTTTTGGTATAAAATTTTTTAAACTTAAAGAAAATAATATAATGTAATAGGAGTAATGATGAGAAGTAAAGATAATAAGGTTAAAAATAGATATGTTAGTTGTATAAATATTTGTGTAGAAATGATTGAAAAGTAGGATAATTGTATAAGAAAATATGAAAAAATAATTAAAAATAAAATAATCGTGGATAGTGGAAATTTTAATTCGAAAGGGTAAACAAACAACCCCATAACCTCTAGAAATTTTGAAAACTGCATAATACTATTAAGCACAAAAAATTTTGCAATGTATGTAATTTTTGGAATATAAATAAATATACATGGATAAACATAACAAATAATTTAAATTTTCAAAAAACAAATTAGGATTAAAAAAAATTAAAGGATAAGCGTGGATGCTTCCAGAATTATATAAGTACTGAATCACTCCTACTTGTATATTACGCTCTCTGTATGGTCGATGGTTACTTGGGCATACATGAGTTGCACCCCTACTTTGATATTAATTACCACGCCCTTTATTTTCCATTGAAAACACATCATTGCATCTTGTCGTTTCCTCCCAACCAAAACGACCCGAAATTCCTCGAGGTTTGGTGGCCAATTTTGTCATCCGCTTCCTTTTTCGGCTACGTATTCAGATGATTTGGGGTCCACAAGTGCATGTGTCAAGTGTCAACATCGCGGAAGCGTGGGCCCCTTTTTACCGGAAATCCTCGTTTTGGGGACAAACGGACATATACGATCCTCTTTAATGAAGTAAAGCTGACCACACAATCATAGATCCTCAGCCGTCGAATATTTCAAGCGTTTGGTACCGTGGAATTTTACGGATTACATATTTTTCCATCAATGATTTAACCATCTAATTATCCTATTTTTTAATTTTATCTTTATAATCCAATCATTTTTCCTTTCAATTACTTTTATTTCTTTTTTCTTTACTCCTATTATTTCAACTTAATTACCCCATTCTAAAACTTCACTAAATTTTACGGTACCAAAAGAGATCAGGACTTTGTTTTTTTCCTGCCCTAGCTCTCGAGCCCCAAAAGTTAGGGTCGTGAGTAAAAGCTGAGATCAGCGGCCACAAATCACCGGCAAAACTGCAAAAGAATGCCTGCGTTTGGAGCTTCTCCCATCTTACTCTATGCCAAAAAGGGAATACTGGGTTCCATGACTTCCATAAAAATAAAAGAAAAAGGAATACTGGGGCCATGGGTGGCTTCCATCTCTAGGAACAAAAAGCTATCTACGCAAGTACATTTGCATGGGTACAGCTCAGTCGCCAAGATTGGAAAGAAAACCAAAGTAACTATTCCGCATTTCAGAGGCTCATTAACGAATGAATGCTTTTCATAAATATTATCCTCCCTTTGTTGTCATTAGTTTACTGTCTATATTTCTTTTCATTAATTAGCCGTACTACTTCGGCTTATCTGACTGTTCGGATCTTTACTATTAAAGTAAACATATAATGTTCGAATATACATATATTAATTAAAGAGGTATGATCCTGTTAGCTCTTGCTAATAAACTTATTTTTAATATTGTTTACATCTTTCCATAAACTTATTAATTAAATGTATAAATTAAATTTTATCATTTTTGAAGATATGTATATATATATATTTTTTTTAAATTTAAATTTAAATATATACTAAAATAATCCTTTATTTAAAGATGTAAAATATATATAAACATATTCAAAATGATAAAAGCTTGGTTCGTATATTAACTACACCTAGATTAACAAGTTCATAAAAAAAAAAGCAAAAAAAAAAAAAAATTGAGGCTAGGCTAAGTAACCCAAATTAACAAAATCGTATCTCCTAATTAAAAACATAAGAAGTAGATAAAACGACTTTAATTTAACGACAATTACGTATCTAAGTTGGCCGCAGATGAATGAATTGGTTACTAAATTCAATTTCATAGCATAAAGAACAGTGTAAAAGAGGAGAAGCAATGACAAAATAAATGCCCGTTTTAGCAATGGCTAGTTAAATGCTAGGGATGCCACAAAAGTGCTCAGATCCCATATGGCCGCCGGTGTTGCATGGCCAGAAAAAATTTTTATTTTTAAAATTTTTAATAAATGTGTAGATCTTATATTTTATGAAATTTGGCATTGAATTTATTTAATATTTATTTTAGCTTTTGAAAACCAAAAAAGGCATGGATACATTCGTCCTTATTTTTAATTTTAGAAATCAAAATAAAATTCTAAATAAATTGATTTTAGTTCAATTTTACAAATGTAAAAGATTTGTGGTGCCTGCACATTTATTTTAAAATAAAATATCTTTTTTCATTGGCCCTCCTAATAAAAAAATATGTATGTACAAAAACAAAAAACTTTTTATCTCCACTACAAGTGAGATTCTTCAATTTCAACAGACTCATTAGCGACTTGCTTACGAAAATGAAGAAAGTAATCAAGGAGGGAAGATAACACACCGAAAGCTTAGTCGGGCACATGTCGCACGGCAGCAGCTGATAAGGATGGTCGGATTCCTGGGTAACATCATCAGCACTTTGGGTATCTGGACATAAAAATTTCTTTGCAATTTTGGTTTTTTTTTTTTTTTTTTCCTTTTCTTTTCACCAAAGCTATTCCCATTCGTCCTGGTTGGTTGCAATTTCGTATCCGATGAACTTGAGAAATATGCCAGTCATAATATTTATCCTACTATATTACTTAGCAGTACAAAAAAATTTACTTTAAAAATGCAAACCACAAAATAATTAAATGCTCGTTTATGATAATATTCAAGTACGCGATGCTATAAAAGCTTCAAATCGATGCATTTGTCACCTCTTTCTTTACCCAACATGCATGACTTTGCACATTATGTCACCCATGATGTTGATGTCATTGGCATCTTTACAGAGGAATTTAATTTTAAATTTGCATACATCAAAAGCCAACTGCAACTACTATTAAGAGAAACTTCGGTTGGAGCAGCTCATCCGCTCATTTCTTTCCCCATTTTTGGTTTATTAGTGCAGTCCACTATCTTAACTTGCTGTGGATGGACGACATTCAGACCTTGAAACTGGACTGCCAGCTTAATTGGTTAAAGAAACTCCATTTCAATGAAGGCTTGCGTCGTGGGCCGGGATCATCAAATGAAAATCATAATTAGTTAAAATTAATACCCACAAGATCCATGATTTTATTGGCCTTGTTCTTACAAAAGATAAACAATGAATTAAAAATGTGTAATTTTAAGGCTTCAAGTAAACGAAATCAATTAATTTATACTAAACACTCCACGTTACAACAGTCGTTATGTTGAGTTGTACATTTCCCTATCAAGTTTATTCGAATTCGATTTCAATCCGATTAGATTGAGACAAAAAAAAAAAAGAAAAAATGAAATTAAAACCAATATTGTTGGGATATTATATTCCGTTGAGTGGAATAGGTAGAAGGTCATAAATTGCGTATGGCTGATGGCAACAAACTGCTAAAAAACACTAATGAGTAATGAGTAAGAACAAACTGCCAAAAAATATTGCATGAAGATAAATAAGAGGGGATAACTTTCACGTCTCAGCTCGCACCAAAAGATTTACCCTGGTGGTGAAATCTGGGTGGGTTTGGGTAAAACCCCTCGAGGCCTCGTCCGGAAGAAACCCTATTTCTGGTTTAATACAAATGACCCAATGTGAATCTCAGTACGGTTTTAACCCGACCCGTAATGGACCCATATATATAGAAAGATGAAGATTCTTTTGAAAAAATCAATAATGTTGGGGACAATACGATCACCAAACAACCCATAACATGACCCATAGGAAAAGAATTGATGATGTGGAATGGAATGGTCGTTGGAGCCGTAGGCCCCACCAAACTTGCTATTTTTTATGTAGATATTACTCTGTTTCAAGCAGTGTTATCAGAACCGGACCGGACCGGCCGGTCCGACCGGTCCGACCGGGAACCGGTCCTGGTTCCGGTTCGGTTCACACTGGTTCGGTCCGATCATATAAAATCGTCCGAACCGGTGAACCGGCGGTCGAACCGGAATTCCGGTTCAACCGGATTCGACCCGGTCGGACGGATAAACCCTTAAACAGAAAGGGAAAAAATCAAAAAAAAAACAAACGATCTCTACGACTCTGCTTCGTCTATTCGTCGTCCCGCAGCCACAGCAGGCACTGCCCTCGCCAGCGCCCTCGCCCGACGATCTTGCCGTCGTCGTCCCGCAGCCGGCTCGTCTTCGTCCCCGTCGCCCTCGTCGTCGTCCCGCAGCCGGCAGCCCTCGCCGAATCTGGAATCAGTTCAACAAACACATTACATGCAAAGTTACACGTTTCCATCCAAAACCACAACAAACCCAAGAGACCAAACTGGTGTGCGAACAGAAAAAGGGGGTGGGTGGGGGTGTAATATCAGACTTGACACCGAACGACGCTGTCGAAGTGCTCGGCTAAGTTGTCGATGAGCTTTCCCTTGCCTTCGTCGCCCCAATGACAGCCTAGCACGGCTGACACCTGTGTCAGCGATTCGATCCGTTCGGCGATATGGAATGGCCGCAAAACCTGGCTGGAGCTACACCGGGCAGATCAGGAACGACAAATCGGAGAGGGAGAGATGAGAGCGGAAGCAGCCAAATCGAGGAGGACGGCGATGCCGCCGGAGGTGGAGAGGTGAAGTAAATACCGGCCAACAGGCACTACAGCAAGGCGCAGCGGAGAGATGAACGCGCGGACCGCGCGTGGGGGCAGACGAGTGTGGCTGGGCCTGGCGGGGTGGGGGGGAGCTTCCCCCAATCCCTTCCCATCTCCCACCCCCCGGATCATCCCCGCCTTTCGTTGTCACGTGTGGTTAGCTCACACATGTCTATCTACTATTTATTTATTTATTTATTTATTTTTAAAATACGTAAGAAAATATGCTTAATAAGAGGAGTGCATACTCAAAAATACATCTTTATTTTATTATTTATATTAATCAGCTCGAGAAATTAATATTTAAATTAATGATAGGCTAAAAAATTATTAATGACTAATTATTATCAAACCATTTGTAACTTTCGTAGCTATTTAAGAAATGCTACGTTAGCCACTGGCCTTGCGGCCGTGTGCTAACTGGGGGCTGAAATTTAGCTCACCCTTCTCTCTTGCATAAGGAATTTTTATAATTTAATCCTCCATAGTGGGTGTTTTATAATTTTTCCTAGTACGAGGTGTGGTAAAATTTCATTCCATAGCGTGAAGGTTGTGAATATACCAAATCAAGCTATGAATATAACATATTGCAATATTAGATGTCATAATATATAAATATCAAAAATATTACAATGTTAGAATATATAAATATAAAAAAAAGAACTGCTACGTTAGGTTGCAAGCATTAACATATTATATATATTGTAATTTTTAAAAATTTAATATTTATGATGTCATAAATATGTCATGCTGACGTCATCGGTTCGAACCGGTTTGATTAACCGGTCGAACCGGTTCGAACCAGACCAGTTCCTTTACCGGTTCAATCACCGGTTCGGTTCTGACAACATTGGTTTCAAGGTTTTATAGCAGCCTACACGCCACTGAAAAAAAGTGACTTTAGATCAGACTCGACTACACGAGTGGCTGACTCACGGGTTACGGCTGGGTTGGTTTGGAGTTTCGACAGTAACCGAACGGAAAGAAAAGAAATATATATATTGAGGTTAGCGGTAGAACAAATCACGAGGATTTCGAAGCAAGTCGACGTGGATCCCACACCCTGATTTGGGTGATGTGGTGGGGGCCGTTGCTTTTCATGTAAATCTTTGTCCCTTGTGTATTTGACCTCATTCTCGTTTATTGATTCAAATTTAATATGAATGCTTTGGCAACAATATAAAATTTTTCTGCTCAAATTTATAGAGTATATGAATAAATCCGAGTTTAAATATTGAATCTTTTAAAACACATCTTTTAAATATAAATAAATCAGGGACTAAATGTTGAATTTTTTAAAAAATATATCTTTCAAATAAAAAAAAATGATAGAATTTTCGAGAATTCAAATCTACTCCTCTGCACGTCCTGACCACCAAGAAATTTCGGAACAGAAAAAACATGAGCGCATCTCTTTTGGAAATTTTTTTTTTCTTCCCTTCTAAGTTGGCAAACAAATTTCCAGAAGATTCAATTCAATTCCACTATGCAGGAGGAATTTATACGGTGGCGTAAGCCTCAAAGTTTGAAAAATACGTCAATTCCCTTCAAATTTTAATAACGTTTTTAAGACAGAACATCTTAAAAAAATCGCGAGAAATTGAGTACCCTTGAATAACAATTCTAGAGCAATATATATATATATATAAAATAATCAAGTGCATTCAGACTGCTCCATAATTACAGTGCAGTCCATGCACTATGGGGCCCATTTAATCATGAGTGATAAATTTATTCCCTCAATTGTTTTTAGAATTATTCACTTTATTAGCATATCAATTTTCAACCAAATCTAACATGTGTATGTGCTCCATATTCAAATGGTACAAAATTAACGTAATAAAATAGTTTAACGTAATACCAAGTTTAAAGTGATATTTTCAACATCTAAATTGTTTAAAGTATGGTTCTTATATGGATAAATGATTATATAAAGTTTTATTACATTCTAATATATGTAGGGCCCGTTTTACAAATGGATTCTACATATATATATACATACATACGGAGAGAGAAATATTCAGATGCAGCTTTATTGCACCATAATTATGGTACAGTTACCTCAAAACACGCCCCACATGATCATAAAATTATAATCTACTCTATTCATTGTATTTAGAATTATGTATTTTATTATCATACTAATTTTCATCCCAATTGGATATACGTATAGACACTATTTGAAATAGTACAAATTTAATGTAATAAAATAGTTTTATGTAAATAATAATTTTAAAATTATTTTTTCAATATGTTAACCATTCGCTATAAAATTTATATATGGATAAATGATGACATAAAGTATCAATACATTTAAATACACACAGGGCACCTTTTAGGCCAAATGCACTGTTAATTATGATGCAGCTTCACTGCATAGCAAAGGTCCTCATATATACATATAGAGAGAGAGAATTATTCAGGCGCAACGCAACTACACCATAATAGCGGTGCAGTTGTGCCAAATAAGTCTCACGTGATCATAAAATTATAATATACTCTGCCAATTATATTTAGAATTATGTATTTTATTACCATACAAATTTTCATCCTAATCGGATATGCATATGGACTCCATCTGAAAATGGTACAAATTCAACATAATAAAATAATTTGATGTAAATAACAACTTTAAAGTGATTTTTTCAACATCTAAATCATCTAAAGTATGATTTATATATGGATAAATAATTGTATAAAATTTCATTGCATGTTAATATGCGTGGGACCCTTTTTGGGCAACTTCACCATTGTTCCAGTATAGTTGCCCTGCACCGGAACAACTCTTATATATATAGAAAAATGTTTTAGTGCATACAACTGCACTGGGCAGTCCATGCACTGTAGACCTCACTTGATCATGAATGAAAAATCTAACTCACTTATTATGTTTAAAATTGTTCATTTTATTAGCATATCAATTTTCATCCAAATCCAGTATGTGCATGGTCTCCATCTTAAAATGGTGTAAAATCAAGGTAATAAAATAGTTTAATATAAATATTAAGTTTAAAGTTGTATTTTTAACATCTAAACAGTCTAAAGTATAATTTTAATATGGATAAATGAATGTATAAAGTTTTATTACATTCTAATATATGTAGGACCCATTTTACAACGAACTATACAATAATTACGATAAAGTCTGTATGCACATGATTCGATCTCGTGTGTGTCTATATATAATGTATGGAAAATTTTCGCTACAAATTTAAGTAGCATGTGATCCGAGTTTAAACATTGAATATCTTTACAATACATCCTTCGAATATTAAAAAAATAAAGATAATACATCCTTCGAATAATCTTTCCAGACACAAAAACGGACACCGATTGCAACACTTCCATGGCAACAATGTTCAGTACAAAATAGCATGTAAACATAACATGCTATTGATCCGCGTTCCGCAAAAACCTTTGGCAGATTTCAAAGGAGTTCCGGAAAATTCAATTCCAGTCCACTCTACACATCAGCGGCCTTTACTCGCGGCGTCGAAACATGTACGACAACTTCAGGATAATCCAATTGGAACGAGATGTGATTTTTTTTTTTTTTCCATTCTTAATAATATTTTTAAAATTTTCTATATAAAATTTCATTCCTCGTATGATAAACTTGGGACGTGTTCTAAACTATACAGGATTCTTTGATTGAATTGATATTATGATTAAAACGTAATGATATATATTAAAAATAAGTAAAATTATATCGAAAATAGGTAAAATTACGTTGAAAATTGAAAAAGCTGTCTTAAAGATAAAAAACTGTTTTGGAACGGTGATGCAGATTCAATTTAAGAATTTGTATGGCTTGAAACATGCATTTACTCTTTCATTTTTAACCATACTTCTTCTATTTATAATATGATCTCTCTTTGACAAGCCCCAAGTGAACGGTGGTTATTCGGCTTGACTCACAAGTAGGAATTTTTCATCCTCAGGTCAGGATGCTGCGGGGTTTATCGCAGCCACACAACCTCTTCGAGAATATCTAGAAGCAGTGGATTGAAATTTGTCTACACATTAGCTGACGCTAGCCACGGTAACTTCGCCAGTCGGGCCCACCGTTGTTGACCCGAATGATCAGCTGCCTCAATTTTCAATTTTAGGAGTATTGTATCGTCCAAAACCTATGAGATTAAAGCTCCCGATCATCCAACATACTTCCTAAAACTATAAAAAAATTAAAAATATCTTCCACCCACAAGAAAAGCCAACAAGTGCCTGCCCAGTTCTTGCTCCAAATCCTAATAGAAAATGTCCAAATTGATAAAACGTGGGCACGTCGGGACCTACCTGGCTCATTAGCAAAGGGTAGCACGTTGAATCCAAAAAATCCGAAGAGTCTCGAACAAGCAGCAAAGACCAACATTCTCCCTCCCCCGCCCTGCTTCTCAGGCGCCCCCCTCCAACCCTCCATCTCTACCGGATTGGAATTGGCCCCACATTAGAACCAATAACAGCCGTGCATCAAAAATTCCAATTTTCAACTGCTTGGAGGCGCACAAGACCAACCCAGATCGAGCGGGAGCTGAGGCCCCTAATAGAAATTGAAAATAATAAATAAATGACCACGCGGCCAACGTGAGACGTGGGGTTGCAGAGAGGCTGCTGCGATCGGCTCCCCAACGAAACCGCGTGTTTCGGCGCATGCCCGCCGCATGTTAGACACCTGACACTGGGGGGTTAATTTCCTGATTTTCCATTTCCTGGGACTGACAGACACGATGAGCTGATGCTCTGTTCTTAGCAAACTAACCCCATCCCATTGAAAAATGCAGCCATCGTTTACTCCCTAGTCGAGGTCATTCAGCAAAGAACTTTTTTAAGAACCTCCGTGATACAACGCAGAAACCAGATGACGTGGGTGATATATATATATATATATATGGGTGTGAATATCAGTTTCTTCCACGGAAATAAAACCAAAAAAGATGGGAAAGAGAAGAGACGATTTTTTTCTATTACTGGTGCTTTGTTTTTCTACCACACTTTTCATTCACACAAATTAACTTGAAAAAAAAAAAGGTGAATATGATTAAGTAATACAAGATAAAAAGTGGTTAGACGGCGGAGAAGCTGATTAATGGAAGATTAAATAATAATCAAAGATTAGAACCTCTTCAGATCGGAGTCATGGAACAGCCGGAAGAGTTTCTACAAGCGAAGTCGTCGGCTGCCGTGTATTCTCCCAGTTTCGGGAGATCGAGAAGATCGTCGCCGTAGGCCCTCTCCTCCTCGTGGAACTCGGTTGCGGATTGAGTTGATCGGAAGAGGACAGCCCCTCTCCGGCTTCCAAAAGGCCCTAGGGACGTCGCTTCGTCCTCGGCTAAGCTCCGAGCTGCTGCCGACGCCGCTTCCCGGTCGCAGCGCTGTCGTGAGGACGAGCAGAGGAGATCATCCTGCGGGCAAGAGTGGAGGGGGAAAATCCCGAATGTTAGAGACCAAAATCCGGGGTCTCCTGAGATAGTCGCGGAAATCTCGCGAGACGTACCTGCGATCCGAGATTGGCATTTTCTCGCATTCGTTTCAGCGAGACCCCCATAGCTGCCATGTCAGTAGCGGATCCTCTGCGCCTGCTGGAAGACTCGTCACTGCTGGAGGAGCTCGGCACTGGCGGTGGCGTCGAGGACCACGGAACCACCTGATTCTCTCCATCCTCGTCATCATCGTCGCCGTCACCGCCATCGCCATCTCCATCGGCCCCGTCGTCGTCGTCGTCGTCGTCGTCGTCTTCGTCATCTTCGTCGGTTTCATTGCCCCCTTCCCCTTCTCCCACCCGCTCGCCTTCCGCACGCCGCTGCTGCTGGCTTCTCCGCCCGTCGCACCGACTGACGCACCGCTCGCAGAGGGAGACGGTGGGAGCGAGCCTCGGTCCGGCAGCTTTCCACGGCGTCGGAGATTGGCAGGCCTGGCAGAGGAGGCTCCTGGAATGCCTGGCCACGAGGAAGTTGGCTCCATGAACCTTGGCGTCGCAATCGAAGCAGAGGCTCGCCTGGTCCGACTCGCAGTACATGCGCGCCGGAACGTCGCACAGCTCGCATTCCTTCATCTCCCTCCCTCGTCTTCTTATGCTTTTCTTCTTCTCCAGACTTCAGATCTTCTGCACCGCGTATTTTTCTCTCTTTTCAAAAACTACTCTGGTTTCCTGGTTCTCACACGGCTGCGAATCCGGAAAATGAAAATTGGGAAAACGGCAAGTGGGTAACTTATAGCTAGTTTGGTACTCCACTCCACTACGCGAAACCGTGATGCTCGTCCCTTTGTTTTGAGTAGGCCATACCGGGTGATCTTGTCACATGCCTTATTTACACCGTCGATTTCCTGTGTTGCCAGAAAAAATACACTCTTGGCTTGGCTGCCTTTGCAGACCGCCCCGACACGTATGAATTGGGTCTCTCGTGAGTCTTCGAGATCACCTGTTCACGTAATGCCTCAGACTACTCCCTCTCCCTTCTGCAGAAACTGCTTCCTCGCGCGACTGCGCTGGAAATTGCCCGGATTGCGAAGCGGAATTCGGGGGGTATTTTAGTCAAGTTAGTAACTAAGTTCCTCCGGTTCTGGGAATGCTTAGGGGTAAGCCACGGTAAGGAAATCTCATCCGTAGATCTACTCCTGGAAATACAGGGTCTTCATCCCATCGTTGGTCTCAGATTTCAGGGGGCCAACATTGATTTTCTAAATCATGAAGAGCTCGGCAGACAAGATTTTGGTGATGACACGTGGCGAGCCGAAAGCCTCTCGTTATGGCGTGGGCAGCCAGCTGGTGATTTGCGGGGTAGAGATTCTCGGACGCGAACGGGATTTATATGATAGCCATCTGTAAATAATTATTTCGCGAAGTTAATATAATTACTATAATACCCTTAAAATTACTTTATGTTTCTCATTGTACCAAATAGCAGCATCCGTAGCCGTCGTCACCTCTTAATATGGCCATTATATAATTTAAATATAATTAAGTTTCTGAGTACTTTAATGGTGTCTTTATAATAGCTTTTTATGTATTTCGTCGTTAAGAAAAATCTAATTGGTCTGATATTATTTAAATTTTCGTATTATTTATAATAATTATTTATATTTTTTAGTGATTTTTTTAACATCGTACCGAATAGCAGCATCCATAGCCGTCGTCACCTCTTAATATGGCCATTATATAATTTAAATATAATTAAGTTTCTGAGTACTTTAATGGTGTCTTTATAATAGCTTTTTATGTATTTCGTCGTTAAGAAAAATCTAATTGGTCTGATATTATTTAAAATTTCGTATTATTTATAATAATTATTCATATTTATTAGTGGTTTTTTTAAGAAAGCTAGTACCAACCGAGTCTTCAGTTTTCAAATAAAAATCTTTCATCTCCTGTCCATTTAGCATGCGTCATTAGCGATCCCCCAATGCCTACCCAACTTATGCCAAATCGTCTGACATCTAAGATTGCGTAGGAAACGACATAGCTACTAAAGTTTCTTCTTTTCCTCCGTATATATAATATAGTAGCTCGATGTTACCAGGTCTTGGATGTGGTTTCATATAACATTATAACCTCCTTAAATTTTAAGATATTGATATTTGATGTAAAGTTTAATTCATTAATTATATTTAAATCATTTATTTAGCTAGAAGATCAAGTTTCATCTAAATCGAATATGTTCATAGGCCATGTTTTCTCAAAAATAAGCATATTTATGTGTAAATTAGGAAAAATAATTAGATATATTCACATATGTATTAGAATATAATAATACTTTATAGAATCATTTATTCACATATTTATGATATTTTAATGGTTTAGATGTTGAAAATATTATTTAAAAATTAATATTTAACATTAAATTATTTTATTACGTTAATTTTGTATATTTATAAATGAGACTTATATATAGTGATACTAGACAAAGGAAAAGGTTTCCATGATAATATAAATAATGTTAAATATAATGGATAGAATGAATTTTCTATTAACTATTTAAATGATAAAAACGAAAGGGGTTACATAAAATGAAAGTTTCATAAAAGTGCTCCCGTATAATATATATGGTGAAAACAAGGGTATTCTCATAGTTACCTCCTTTGGAGTGGGGCAATATGCTTAAGCTTCCTTACAAAAAGAGAAGGGTGACAAGGAAGACCCCCCACTTAGACTATTCCTAACCTTAGAAACCATCATGGAATCATTAGGAGCAGTATTCTCAGTACTTTTAAAGATGTCTTTCTAACAATAATTATTACTTTCAAGTTAACGTCCTACAACACCAGTTAATATGCAATCTCGTTTATCGCTTTATTTACTATGTCCCTTGTAGCCTCAGTCATCCCTCTTATAATCACATCTCTTTTGTCTCCCTTTGCTACTCTACAGCTATAGCTTTTATGTTAACGGCCATTCATATCCTCAAATGACTCACATTTCATAGCAATTTCCATGTACTCATGCGCTACCACAGTCAGAAAGTCTCATTAAGCATGAGGGGCCTCTCCTTATGTCTGATTGGAAGACCTCACTTCATCAACCTCGCATGTACACACTATCTAATATCCTTCCTCCTTGGGCCTCATTGGGTATCCCTTACTACAAAATCTAATATGTCTTATTGCTTGATATCCAACCTTGGGGGAGCTATATTTCTCCATCTCCACCATACGTCAACCCCAACAGTTAGCTAGCTCTCATTTAGAGGTCTAACTTGTTCCCAACGAGTTTGAAATACCACATATACCTATGGTTGGGTTTAACTATTACCCTACAAGTCATCTAATCCATTATAATATCCAAGGGACATCTATACCACATTTGCGAGTTTTAAATGTCGAGTATTCCTAACTAACCGTTAACGAGTAGGGCAAGATGTGGTTCACTTCAGAAATGAATCTGGTATTGTTCACGTTAGCTTCTGAATTTTTTCCACCATGCATTAAGCAAAAAATGTTTCTTTCATCTTAAACATTTCAAGCTCCCATTTCAAAGAATATAGTCAAAAACCTAAAGGTTACCTCCTAACTTCTTATGTATGATGTGGGCTTGGAGAATCTGAATTTCTTCTTCCATCTAATTGAGGCACTCCCTTCCCAAATGGCATCTCAAATGTAAGTCATACAGATTTATAAGTAGTTATTACTATCCTCGTTGCCATCGGTACCCCAAGTCAATCAAAAGATGCCTCAATAAAAAAAAGGCTTTACCACTTGATAAATAGTACAATTTTAGCCCTACTCATCCTTAAGTAGTGGTCCTCATTGGTTGGATTTATAAGGAAAAATGTTGCGTGAAAATCTACGCTCTAGGCTAGCACCTTTGCTTTGGGTTATGGCCTCGAACAACCCTAACCTAGTTATACAATAAGGCCTTAACGTATAGGCAAAATGATCATTTTAGACTGGTTCAAAAACATATTATTTCTTATTTTTTCTAAATTTTTTTGACAAGAATGTTAATCTAATTATACTTGATCTATCAATTAATTTTTATCAATTTTGAAGATTTATATATTTATTTTAAATTTTTAAACATAGCGATATTTTAGTCATGTTTTAATAATTTAAAATGACTAAAACATCTTTGTATTTAAAAATTAAAAATAAATATATATACATCTCCAAAATTAGTAAAACTTGGTTTATAAATTAAACATAATTTAAATAATAGTCTTGTAAAAAAATTTTGGAAAAAAGTAAACAAATTTGTGTTTGGACTAGTTTGAAATGATCGAGATTCAATGTATAGACTGTTTCCACATTGGCCTAGCACACATAGGATACACATTTAACTCTACACGTATAACTCAACTATGGCTGCATGGACATGCCTTATTCACATATAACACCATGTAAACTAACCTTACATTCTTGTGTTGTTTGAATCATTAAAAGATAGCCGACACAAGTATAACCATTATGTTCTCATCATATCAACCCAATCTTGATGATGGAAGCTTCCTTGAGCCCCTTCTTTAGGAGATCATGCTTGATTTCAATGAAGAAACTTATATAAAGGACCCTTGAAGAATAACAGTGGTTCCTCCGTCAAGCTTGAAATATCATCTCTCTCACTTTTTGCTTCAATTATAAGGCCTCGGTCTTTTCTATTACTCTTCACTAGGGAATATTATTATACATCCCTTTTGATAAAAAATAAAAATATATCTCTTGTGGTTTTTTAGAAAGGACTTGAATTAATTGATTCTTTTTTCTACATAAAAAATTTATCTCTTGCTCATTAACTACACACTATCAACAATCCTCAATGCCTACCCAACTTGCTCCCCATCAATTTTATTAGAAGTTTAAATTCCACAGGGCTTAAAGAGCATTTGGGTCTCTCCTCTCTCCTTGGGAACTTTCCCCTCTTTCGTGTAGGGTAAAAGCTAACTGATAGGTAGATTTAATTATAAACAATCCATCAAGTTCTAACGCCCAAAATAGTAGTCCCCTAACTCTCGATTTGGGATGAGAATTTGCACCACTACCTATCACCCTAACTCACCAACAACCATTTTGGATTGCTCCTCCCTCCATTTCTATTCTCCCAATCAATGAAAACAACAGCTATATTTGACTCCTAAATGTTTTGGAGAAGGTTACCAGCTTTGATGAGGAATTTCGGGGCCCATTTGTCCTTAAAAAATAAGATTTCCCAACTTTAGTAGGTTCATTGCCTTGAGAAAACTCTTCCAAATGAGGGATTTAGAAGGATTGAATTAACAACTCCAGAGGTCTCCATTTGGAATCTTTATTGATCAACAATCTTCAAGACTACTTTGTTAGAAGGGCGAGGTTGAACTTATGAATACATTTGAGACTCATTCTCCCTTCCTTAGGTGGGTGGCACATTTATGCCAAACCACCTAGCTTACCTGCCATTTGCTATCTTTTTCTTCCTATTGGAACCTACGAATCACTTCTTCAATTTCCCCACGTAACCTATTTAGGAGACAGAAAAGGTTCATTGCATAATTTGAAATTACCTTAATGAAAACCTCCTTCCCGTCCCAAGATACGAATATGCCTTTTCAGCTCCAGTGTTTTTTCCACACTCGTTCCTTAATGCTCTTGAAGTTTCTTGTCCTGGATTTGCCTAACCCTACTAACAATCCCAACAACTACGGTATTTGCTTACTCTAGAGCTAATCATACATTCTATCTTATTTTTGCCTTAGTTATATTATGACTGAAGTATACTACAATTTTGTTAGTGTTGACTATTTGCCCCATTTCATTCCCATAAACTCTCAGCATATTCATTTGATTTATCTCCTACCAATTGGTACTTAAAAATAAGAGGACATTATCTACAAAAAGAAAATGGGAGAGAATAGAACCCCTCAACACTTACTCTTATCCCATGGAGCCAACTATTTCTATGAAATTCATTAATCAGACTCGAGGGACTCTTTGCACACAAGAGAAAGAGATAGGGGGCTAACAAGTCTCCATGACAGATTCCCCTTTGCGATTGAAATGAAGACGTTTTGAAACTGTCGACATTAACCTTGTACCTGATAGTAAAGATGCAATTTTTGATCCACTCAATCCATTTGTCATTGAACTCATTTGTTTCATGATTAACAAAAGTAATCTCAATCAACACAATCATAGGTCTTTAGCATATCTAACTTCATTGCCATCTATCCCCACCTATCATATTTCCTTCGTCGAAGAATATAAATTAATTCATAGGCAATGATCAAATTATCTAATCTTAACTTACTCCGAACAAAGGCACTTTAGTTTGCCAACTAAGCTTGGTGGTAATTTGGCTTCAATGGAAGCCATTTCGGTTGTAATTAAGGGCACATGTTTTGATGCATGTGTAGGTGAGATGGGTTAACGTGGGAGCATGATTTTTAAAATCAATAATTAATCCACTGAATAATCTTGTTTTTTCAAATTTACCCAAATATTTCAACCATTTTTCCTAATAACTAACTTCTAATAATCCTGTTTATTCTAACTTTACTCCTAACATTTTTATACCAATCACACATTTATGAAGATATTATCTTTTTTTTTCCTTATCACATTTTTTTACTCTGTTGGGGCTAAATGCACCCGGATGCACTTACCCAACTACATTTAACTTAATTTTTTTTGAAATTCTTTTTATATAATTGTTAATCTAAGTGTATTTAACATGGTATTAATTTTTACCATTTTTGGAGTATTTTAGATATTTATTTTTTAAAATCAGTGGCATTTTAGGTAATTTTAGATTAACGGTTACATAAAAAAAATTTAAAAATAAAAAATTAAGTTAAAGCATCCAAATATACTAAGGCTAAGTGCACCAAAGTGCATTGTATCACAGCCCTTTTTTACTTCCACCTTATCCAAGAATTCTACGAAATTTCAGCGTAACAAACGCCCCCGGAGTCGTTAAAATTCTCCCGATAGTTGCGAATGATATTTACGAAATGCCACGTAATTGGATACGCGTTTGTGTGAACCGTGATTTGTACATACAATCCACGTCAGAGATTCCCTGGGTCCGACGTGTCGCGCGCTCCTCCACTCAGGATCCGTTGGGCACGTGGGTTGCACTTGCGTCGTGGCTGGAGCGGGGCCCGCCGCGTTCGGCCATAGGGTTATGGACCTTATGGTCCTCCTCCTCCCCGAATAAACTGATAACATTTTATAATAAGATATTTCTGTATTTTTAATTAAAGAGATAGGAAGATCAGGAGACGAAGGGAGCCTGGAGACGGATTGACTGCATCCCAGGGCTATATCCGTTTTTGTGCACCTGCGCTGTGCTGGGTGCATGCATGTACATTTTTGACTTCAGGATCTTAAATTCTAAATAGTAAATAGTGGATACATTTTAATATTATTTAATTGTATTAAATAAACTAGTAAGCATACATGAATAATTCTTCTATAGATAATTTTTTAAATTTCACTACAAAAAATTTGCCAAAAATAGGTAAAGTATTTAATACTTGGTGAAGGTAATTTATCTGGTTGTATAAATTTTATCATTTTGAATTATTCTTTTTTTAAAATAAGGTAATTAAAATTTCCATCGGGGTACTCGGCACGCGCAGCTTTTCATAGACGGGTCAACTCGAGAAGCTGGTGACGCCGTGACGGACAAGTGGGGAGAGGAGGAGGGAGGGCGTGGGAATGCGAAGCAGGAGCCGCGTGGCGCGACCACCGCCACGATCACGGCATCCAAGGCGATTCTCTCGGGGTTTTGTTGGCGTGCTTACGTGGCGGATCAACCCACGTGCTTCTGATGACATGGCGTTTGTCATGTGGTTTCAAACTCGTGACGTGGACTGGAGATTTTTGGTCGCAGGTGCGGCTAGGAAGAGCGGCGGCCGTGAAATTCGGTCGAGTTCACCCTAGTCCCGACACGTCTTTGACTACCGGCACCGGATTTGTATGCTCAATCATAATCCACTTTTTAAATGTTATATTTAAGGTGTGCGTGGGAAGTCATAAAATTTTGGGCAAATCTCATGTATATTTACGAATTTTATCTTTAATTTTATTTATATTTATAAATTTTGAAAATTTTATATATATCTATGTATTTTGCCTAAAATTTCACTTATACTCGGGCAGTTAAGAATCTATTAAAAGAACCATTAGCAGCCTTGTAAAATAACAAACATTCCTAAATCTTAATATAATTTAAGATTAATTTACTAAAAATTAAAAATTTATATTCAAATAATATGTGATGTTATAGCTATGAAAGTGTTAAAAATTCATTTAAATATAAATTTTTAGTAATAAAATCATAATTAAGGATGAGCATATACATTGGTATGTATGGAATTTTTAAAAACTCGTGGTTATAAGTAAAATTAGGGATAAATTTCATAGGTATATATGAGATTCGCTCTAAAACTTTTGATAAAAAATTTTGAAATGTAAAATTTTTTGAAATGTAATAAAATAAGGATAGTGATGAGAAGTTAAAATAAATATGTTGGACACATGTTGTTGTGTAGAAATTTTTGGAAAGTAGGATAGTAATATAGGAATAAGTAAGAAAATAATTAAAGAGTGAAAAATCTTAGATTGAAAAATTTTAAGTATTAACAAACATCCCCATATTATTATTTTCAACACCAATTCTAGACATCATGACCTAACCTTTACCTTTCTTAAATATTTATTAAGATAAATTTTTATTTTGGTAGTAAGACGGTGGGTCAAATAGAAAACGCAAGTATGATTATTTTAAGAATTTCTATATATATCAAATATAAAATCACATTTGCATTAATTTAAATGTTGAATACTTTAATCCTTTATTAATTATGAAATAAAACATTATTAGTCATAGTAAAAAAATATTATTAAATATATATAGTAACAAATTTATTAAAATAAGTTAACAAAACACATTCTCACTGAAAATTTTATTTATAATATGAGTTGAAAATTTAGGTTGATAGTGGTTCTAAAGAAAAACAAAATTTAGGTTGATAATTTAGGTCAATCTTAAAAATTTTAAATTTCTTAAATATTTATTCAATCTAAAGACTTACTTATATTGAACTTACGTGTTAATTATTATAATAAATAATTTTTAAAATTAAATTAGACTATATTTAATTATAAAAAGTGTAAAATTTTTGAAAGATAATAAAAATAAGATAAAAATATGCTTATAAATTTTAATAAATAAATACGTATGAGCTGGATGGTAACTCAACAAGTTGGGACATGGTTGACTCAATTTGATACTAAATAGAAATCATAATTTTGGACGCATTCCTAACTTGAATTATAAAAATTTGGTCTCATTTATCAAAAATAGGAGGAGATAGGGGTGGGTGATAGGATGGCCCGCCTAATTCTCACCCTTACTTTTGTTTAAGTTGGGTTATAGTATTTCATCTAATCTAAAATTTAGGTTAGGTTTAGATTAAGTATACTTCTATTTGGGAATGTACGTATGGAAGAAAGTTAAAAAATTGAGAAAAAGAATATTTTTCAAATATGTGAGAATAATATGATATGATAGAGGTAAAGTGAAAAATAAATATGATAATTTTATAAAAATATTTAAAATATAAGAGTAAAAATAAAAAAGAGGTAGAGTAGTTAGATAGTTAAGACGTCAAATTATTTTTAAAAAAATATATGGAAAAGAGTTAAGAATTATCAAATATACCCTATGTGTATCGGGCATGATTTGACATGGACTACACATATAGCTTGTCTTTTAAAAAATCGAGAAAATTTCCAAATTAAATATCTTGTTTTCAATTCTATGTATGATAATTTATAATTTTAACTTAATTTATCAGTTAAATACTTTAGTGAGCAATATTTAAAATTAATGTATGATGCTTTACTTTAGTATGACATCGCTAATTTCCAATGCTTGTGTTAAGATAGAGGGTGTGTTTGTTTTCTTATAAAATTTTTCAATTATAACTTTTCACTCTATATAACTATCTCATTTTTAATTATGTATTCACATATTCATACGTTAACTGTCATACTTTTCAATTATTTCTATACAACTCCTCATACAATTAATCTATCTATTTTAATTTTGAAGAATGTTTTTGTTAGCCAGGATTAAGTAAATTCTTGCTCAGCTCACCTCAAAAAACTCATTTACAATAATTTTTTTATTTTTTCTTCATAAACTTGTTTATCTAAGTGTATTTAATATATAAATCAAGTTTTACAATTTTTAAATATGTTTATATATTTTTTTGATATTTTAAAATATCTATATGTATATATGTATTTAAAATACTTACATTTTTAAAAATCTCAAAAAATATATACACATATCCAAAAATGGTAAAACTTGGTTTATATGTTAAATATATTTAGATAAACAAGTATATAAAGAAAAAAAATAAAGCATTTGCTTAGCTCGGACTAACAAGATCATTTTTCTTTAACTGTATCCTATTTATTTTTCATTATTACTTATATTCTATTACATTATTTTTTCTTATTTTAAAAATTTTTAGATAAAAAAATTTTCATCCAAAAGTTCTATTATTCCACAAATATACCGTGAGACCTTTCGATTGGATCAACCGAAGCCTTATTTCCACACCCGGGATACAACAAACTTATGGGAGACCGACCTCTAATCCTTGAGGGGATTCGAACACGTGATATCTAATCATGAAGCCAGCGTGCGAGAACAACTAGGCGTTTTCATGGTAAGTTACATGTTCAAACTTTTTCAAAATATTTGAAGACATAATTATCTCTAGTTTTATATATATATATATATAGCGAATTTATTTTACTTGTCTATCTTATAATATGTCACAATATGCTAGCTGTTGTGGGGCCTAAACTCCTTTCATCATCATATCATATAGATGATGATGATGGATGAGCCAGACTACATACGAAGGTCGTTGCGCTGGACACAAACGCACGGTTGAGGTTGTGGTTATAACTTACAAGTGGAACGACAAAAATGAAAGTGGATAAGCAACTCGAAGATGGGTTCGGATAGAATTTTAAAAAATAATAAAAAGAAAGAAAGAAAGAAATGGGTTTGGATGGAAGATAGTCTAATTTCGCTTTTAAGTGCTTGGGAGGAAAAGAAGGGCCACAAGTTCCGCTAACAATAGATTATAGACTGTATATGAACGCGCACACACGCACACACACAAAGTTCGTGGTAGCTGTGTCCCGGCTCTTTGAACGTATAAAAGGGTGGGTTTTTTACTGTTTGCATCAGAACCTAGAAGCTTATTTTAATAGTGTTGGATCTTGTACCGTGGGCATGCTGGGTAGTGGAATTCAGTAAAGATAGTAAAGATAGCGAGTCTCGCCTACAAAACAAGAAACGTCAGAACAATATAAGAAGCACCAACTTTAACATTTTGATGCTCAAGTTAAACAAGGGAACGGAGGAAGACCAAAGTAGGGGAGAGCAGTCAAAACGAGTGGTTGACGGTGGTTGACAACAGGATATGTCAGACGTAGGATCGGTTTCCACCCGAATTTGAGAAACCCTGGCTCATTTATAATAGTAAAATTTGATTTATATATAAAATATATTTAGATAAATAAGTATATGAAGAAAAAAAATAAGAAAAAAATTATTTTAAATAGAATTTTTGACTTAACCCCGGCTAATAGGATCATTCCTTTTCATAATAAGGTTTGGGTTAGCCATTTTAGAAAAATAGATTATATAATCTAGTTTGAATTAATTTGATTTTGAAAATGGATTGGGTGAATGTCAATCAAACCCCACCTGATTTCGTGTGTTGGTGTAAATTAAAATAAATTATGAAAAAATAATCATACATTAGCACATAATTTACAGGTACTAATTAGACATTATTATTTTGAAATAAGATTACTTAGCAAATATATAAGTCATAAATTGAAAGGTATTTCTATAAATGAATTAATTTTTTTCTTTCGTATAAATTTATATTTTAAAATAGATATAATTAAGAAAAATATTTTTAATATTATATATTTATTAACTCAATTTGTAATATGAACAAAACTAATTTATATAGGATTAATTTAGGATTGTGTTGAAGTTTGAAAAAAGAGTTGATTGTAGGGTTGAATTAACATTTTCCCAATAGAGTTAGGGTAACCCAACCCAATTTACACCCTAATGTGAGTACGTGTGTATTTAAGAGGTTTGAAGTTCTTGACATATTTGTTTTGAGATTCTTTTTGCCCCATAGTTAGGATAGGACCATTCAAAAGAATTTAAGCTGTGTTTGATTTAGTGAATTAAATTTGAGCCTTTTTTTAAAAAAAAATGTTACATCATAAAGTGGACTTTTATAAAATACATGGTGACAAAATAGATGAAAAGTGTTTGGCTTTCTAATTTCAAAAAATACTTTTAACAATATGTTTATATTCGACTGGAAAGATAAAAGTGCTTCTATGTATTTAAAATGATAAAAAAGAATATATAAAGTATTTCTAAATTTGAATTATTTTATTGATAAAAATATTTCTTATATATCATTCAAGTAAATAAATTACTATTGAAAACAATTTTTTGATGAAAACTATTGAAAACGTTAGATAAACAAAAATGCATATTGTTAGCTAACTTCAGCTCAATTATAGGATTCAAAAAGTTAGAAATTCTAGCTTTTATAATTGTAAAAAATGAAGATTCCACCGGACAAAAAGGGCACTAAGGACTCGTTTGACAGGGCAGTGACAGTAGGCCACCATGTTTGTTATCAAGAAAGTTTCTATTTAGAACTTAAGATTTCAGATAAGATTGGCCAAATAAGTTAAATAAGTAAAGGACTTCCGTGTTTATTATCGAAAATACATGGGGCCAAATAGGCCCTAAGTTAGATACCTAACTTATTTCTTAACCATTTTACTCAGGGAAAATTTCTTCCATACTCAAGTCATTTGGTCATTTCTTTCAAATCCATAAAATAGTTTTAGAAATTCTTTCCACACCGACAACATTTTACCCCTAATTTCCCATATACCCATACCGTCAATCTCAACCTGAACAGATATCAATTACATACAAAAATGTGAATTTTGCCCCTACACTATCAAGAATTGCAGGGCCCAAGACATGCTCCTTTCTTAAAAGGAGCTTTGCTGGGTTTCTGCTTGGAGATCAATAAGAATGGATACTTTTATCTTGAATCAAACGTCTTCCTGTTTGGTTGATAACATTAACACGATCAAATGTCGAAATTTAAGTTGACCACATAATATGTATGTCTCTACTATTCTCACAACTGCTTAATTATAGCCCTTTTAAAATCCTGCAATATTAAAAAGGTTAATTTCAAATATGACTACAACTTATATTTATGAATATTATCACATATTCATAAAAATGATATACATGACTGTAGATTTTACTTTTAGTTCCAAATATGATAAGCCATTAGAACTTATGTAAAAACTTATGTGAATTTAACATAGTAAAAACAAAATAAGTATCCAAACAGAGGCAACAACTGCTTTTGTTTCAATTTAATGATATGAGATGAGAACTGAGAACTCATCCTACCTAAGAATCTAAATTTCAAAAAAAAAAAAAAACCCTATTCTCCTTTTTTACTCCTTCAATTTCAGAGTTGAATTAGGAGTACGAAGAGCAACTCATATTTTTTATTAGTGTTTTATTTTGTGATGTCATAATATTACACTATGGCACATTCATGTCCCTTATATTTTGGAGGGAAATTATTTATACACACCCCTATACGAGGAAAATCTTATAAAAACTCGCATTTAGGGAAAATTGTAAACTTCAATATTAGGGGGGACTATTTTGCAAAAATCCCTCCATGCATGGGAGGGGACTCTGAACACGAACATTTGGGCCTACTCCCCCTATCCATGACTACAACACTGCCAGTGTCATGGCAACAACTCACATTAAAACTGATTTTTACTCACCAATCCCTTTTAAACAAAGGTTAAATGTCAATGCATTTGTTGTTGTGGCTACCATCATATCCACAAAGTTTACCTTCCACATTTTTTTATTATTCCATTATGAAATCTCTATTTTATTATAAATATTTCATTTTTCTATTTAATTATTACAATTCAAGTCATTGTTTCTTATAAATCAACCACATCAATCCTTACAAATTTCCTTACGGCATCATAGGAGAGGCAATTGCTTCAACGAGAGACTATTACTCTCACATTCAAGAGGAAGACAACAAGGGTCGAATCCTCATGTACGCTTTGGAAACGACCACTCCTGACCAACCAAGCTAGGCTCGATTGGTTGTATACTTTCCAAATTTCTTATAATATAAGGTATAAGGAATGTGAAGGACTATTTTTAAGAACATATTAAACTTTCGAAGGACTATTTCTAAGAACATATTAAAATTTCTCAATAATAATGTCATGAATGGAATATTAGACTTGTAATGCTAGTGAGTCTATTTAAGGATCATTAGTCCCTTTTCTTTTTCTTTTTTATCAGAGGATATCGCTCACTTTAGATTTAACCTCAGACCACATAGATACATGCACTTATGCACCTGTTAACTAGTTGGCCATAGAAGTGTTGATATATTGGTCTCTTTCAATCTATACCAATAAGTGGTTGCCTATGAGCGCAATGGCATCTAGTGCACTTATATTGCTATATTTATGGAGTTTTGATCTTTTGAAGCCGGCTTCATGGTGGCTTCCGTAAAGCCAGCCCAAAAACTTATTTTTTAAAAACTTATTTTTTAAAAACTTTTTTTTGATTTTTTTTATGGGTAAGTAAATCTAGGTGTGTTAAATCTATAAACCAAGTTTTATCATTTTTGGATGTTTTTAAGTATTTATTTTGGATTTTTAAACACAGTGGCATTTTCTTAATTTTTTGAGATCAGAAAATTACGGAAATGCCACTGTGTTTAAAAATCCAAAATAAATACTTAAAAATATCCAAAAATGGTAAAACTTGGTTTATAGATTTAACACACCTAGATTTACTTACCCATGAAAAAAAATCAAAAAAAAGTTTTTAAAAAATAGGTTTTTGGGCTGGCTTTACGGAGGCTGCTGTGAAGCCGGCTTCAAAAGATCATTCCACATATTTCTGGGCTATAATTGCAGCTTCAATGCATAGTAGCCTAAAACACAAGGAAAAAAGTCAAAAATCAAACTACAATTTCTTTCTTAGTCTTTCCTATGTACTTGTGCACAGACGCTTATATGCATATATTCTTCAAGGAGAAAATCCGTTAGGGAGGATGACGAAAAGTGGGATATGACAGAAATAAAGGGATAATTTGAGAAGAATATTTGCTAGTGGGATTGTTTCAAATGACGTTCATTTTTGGTGCTATGATCTCCATCATAAATCAAACATGTGGACGCAGAGCTTGTATCGATGAATATTCATTTTTATGCGGAAACTGATTTCATTGGTGAGGCACATATTGCCACTTTTTTTTTATGAAAAATATTGCCACTTTTAAAAGAATAGGAATGGCAATTTTGTCATTTGAAAGTAACCTAATAGAATTCTCATATTTAGAAGAGCAAATTTTCTGGCTATTTATATCATTTTGAAAAAAATATAATATGGATGTAAATATGTGTATAAGTTGTGGTTATATTTGGAACTAATCTAATATCAAAATATAAAACAACTTTGAGCTCATTTTAAATGTTTTTAAATACTTAAAACTATTTATTTTATTTAACGACATCTGTGCATCTTTTTTTTCTGAAGCAACCATTTGTGCATCTTGTTACCAAAAATAATTTCATAACACTCATATTTCAAGAAAACTTAGCATCTTTTGAGGTGATTATGAATATCTAATTATTAATTTTCTAAAATAAGTGCAGTATATGTATGATATACAAAAGTTTAAAATGCATAAAATAAACATGAAGAACATTTAATTGACAATATTAAAATAAAAATAAGGTGGAACCCCACCCTCGCGTCCAGTGGACCTGGTGCACTGCTACATCTTTTTAATTTTTTGCTCTATTATGCGAGCTTTAGTATTTCTATATATGTAAAATTTATATTTTAACGTTTTAAAATATTTCTGTAATTTTAAAAAATAAAAATAAAATCATTTTTATGCGCTATTTATGTGTGTGTGTGTGTAAACAAACAATATGCTTGAAACCAAATAATAGGGGTGCACTGGATCCGGCTCTTAAATCATTACCAAAAAAACTCTACCCTACAAGTACTAAATTTTATTAAGGAAGAATTTCCAAAAAAAATAAAAAATAAAAATTTAAGAGGACTAGGAATTCAACTTATTTGTAGGCGTAGCAACAGGGACTGCTTCCATTTGGGTTGGAGGTCTCGGAATAAATTGGGCCTGTACCTGATTTAGATCAGATTATCAGAAGTATCATGCAGCACTTAAATGGGAAATCTTGGACGATACTCAAAAGAAAAAGGATGCATATCACAGATGAACGTGCGGTGGAGAATGCATGGGATGTCCTCACCGTTGAGATTTCTATATTATTTTTGAGTGTGGCCCACCATAATCAACGGCAATAATTGCGCGTGTACGCGTACTTGCGACCGGAGGTGCATGAAATCATGGAACGAGAAGCAGAGAAAATAAATGAACCATAGCCATTGATGGGAAGAAATATTTGTACATGTGGACATGTTTGATCGATGCAAAAGGGGCAGGAGGGATAGCTTTGCTGGAGCCATGTACAAGAAAAGAGGTGTACCAGATGATGCCTCCATGGAAAGAAACAGCGTCCCTTGTCTTGTCTGCCCCAAAAGCTCAAAACCTGTGGGCTCCAATTTGAATGCATTTTCAGCGCACGCGGTTGCCCCGAGTTGACGGACATGTTACCCGATTATTCTCAATCATGTGTAATTATGTCCAATCTTCAGTAATTTGGTGCCGTCCATCCACATCTCTCAAATGTAAATATATAGTTCAACTTTGAAAGGACTTATCTGATGATGCATCGAATTCAATATTAAACCGTGTGATCCTGATGCACCAAGATTCACTATATACAGGGTGTGTTTGGCGATGAGTATAAAATTTCGACTTAAAACTTTTTAATCTAAAATTTTTTACTCTCCATAGCTATTATTTTTTTTTAATCATTTTTTCACATTTTCCTATACAACTACCCTACTTTTCAATCATTTCTACACAATTATCTACTTTTCAATCATTTTTTCACATCAAGTTGTGTGGATAGTTGTGTAGAAATGATTGAAAAGTAGGATAGTTTTATAGAAAAATGTGAAAAAATGATTAAAAAATATGATAGTTGTGGAGAATGAAAAGTTTGAACTTGACATTTTTTATTAATTGCCAAACACACCCTTAATTAAAAATTTTCAAATCAGCAAAATCATCTTTTCAAATAAAATAGATAAGGATTGTATTGATGATATGAGCATGAGAGTAATTTAAGATAAAATGTTATAAATACAAGAGAAATGTATAAAACACTGTGGATATATAAAAACTTAGTAGCAAATGTTATAAGTATGAAAAGAATTTTTCCAATATGATAATAAAGATTAAGGTTCATGTTAGGGGTGGGAATTGGGACGTGCTCAACCCTGACCCTATATTTAAAAATCATATTTGATCCTTATTTTTATACTGGGCCGGGACAATATCGGTTTGACCCTTACTTTTTTTAGTAGGTCTTGGTATGTACTTCGGGTTGGTATCGGGACAACGAGTTGGATTAAAAATGCAGGTCAAGTAGGATAGTTTTAAAAATTTATGAACCTATCAAATATAAAAACATATCTATTCTAAATTTAAATATTGCATACTTCATCCTATTACTAATTAGTCAAAGTAAAACATCATTACTTAAATGAAAAATGAATATTAGAAGAAGTTAATGAAACATACATCATTCAGAATTCTATTCACAACTTTAAGAACCACTAATTTCTCGAACTCATTTAATATCTTTTGTCATTCACCTTCAACAAAAATAATATGGATGTTACATTTGGAGTTAAAATAAAAATTACTTAAATATGCAAAATCATAGCAGTTATATCTGAAAAAGTGCAAAAAAAATTGATAATACTTTCTGCGTTATTTTAAAATCTCATAGAAAGCATAACCTGAATAACGACTGTACAAATGCAATCAATAAAACAAAACTATATCCAACAATATCTTTCACTATAATTGGTAACATATATATACACAAAAAAAACAAAAATCAGAACCAATTTAGCTAATAGCATAAATCATTCATATCTTAATATTATATAGCAATAAATCATTCATAGCTTAAAAAAATACAGCATCAAATCATTCACAGTTTAATATTATTACTTACTAACTGTCACACCATTCTTGTCTATCTTGAAGTATCTCCTCATTTAGCATTGCCCTCATATCTACTACCTTAAATCTTCTGTTATGCCATTGTCAACCTTCCCATGAAGCATTATAAGTTTTTGTAAATCTATGCCCGCCAAATTGCCTGATCTCTTTATTGCTATTTTGGTAAGTATAGCAATATGAGTATGATGAATACCCACGTGACTTGAAGGCACTACTTGCCAATATATAGAGATAGGTCATCAGAGGTCTGGCCATAATAACATGGGATGTCTGGTTGGATTGACCTCCATAGCTAAATTGTTCTTTTGCATCTATCTTTTCGTTATCTGATAAAAATTTCCCTTAAGGATTGTGGGAATATAAACTTCATTTTCAAACGCCAATGGAATTATTTGCCGACATCAAAATTTATTACCTTATTTCGGACAGTGAAGGCTGCCGGAAATGGTGGAAATAGGAATAAGTATGGGCAAATCGAAACTTAAAATGGAGAAATGGTTGCACGCCGCAGACCTACCGGAGATAAAAATGCCATCGGAGATGGAAGAGACGACCTGCCGGAGGACGCATGTCATGCATCAATGCAGCAGGGGCAGACGAACCAGGCCGAGAACGCTGGGTGCAGTGATGTTGGTGGTCAAATCGCCAGCTGAAAAGCCATTGCTCAGAACACCTTTCCTCTCTATTTTCTATCATACTTTATCACAAGTTCATAACAACATCTTCGTTATGTGCACAGGAATTCCAATTCCTCAACTTTTGTGCTATTTTTCACGTCTAGTTTTGAAATGCCAGTGTCAGGGTGGATGAACGAACGGAAAGGACTCGCTGGCAGGGGCGAACGAATGGCAGCAAGGTCTGGGGACAACAGCAATGGACTGGGGACCGGACCGAATGGGCATGGGCTAGGGTTTCTCTCTTCCTAAAAGAATTACTATTTATATAAAGGGCTGTGCAGGTCAAGAGTGGTACGGGAGATCCGGGTTACAGTAGGTCTGCCTCGACCCAAATTTTTTAAAAAACTCTAAACTAGCAACCCGACCCGCCTCGTTGGGTAAAAAATCGCTACCCGCCCTAGTAAAAAATATGGTCGGGGATGGCGGGTCACGGGTTGACTCGCCTCGATTTCCACCCCTAGTTCATGTTATTCTTCGTCAATATTCCTGATATTAAGAGCCATACTTTGAGGGAGAAAAATAAGTTTCATTATATAATTTTGACCATTACCTTTTGTTGGTTCACAAGTCTAAAATTGGAGCTTATAATTCAAAACTAAAGGATTTTATATGACGATGCATCAAATTCAATATTTATTCAAGCAATGGTTCAATACAATTGTTCTTCATGCAACTCACTCTTTTTTAGCTTAATTAAACTTTTTAATCATAGACAACAATAAGGTGAGCACATATAATTTTGAGTAGTGATATTGTTAGCTCCAGCTAAGCAAGCCCAGGCAAAAAGTCTTTTTAATTTTTTTTAAATTTTTATAAAATTACTAAGTTTAGTATATATAGTCAATAAACTAAATTCTACTATATTTAAAGATATATTTATTTTTTAAATTTGAATACTAAGGTGTTTTGAGTTATTTTTAATAGTAAAAATGACTAAACTACTCCTATGTTTAAAAATTGAAAAATATATATTTTTAAAAAATGGTAATATCTGATTTATAGATGAACATTTTTAAATAAAAATGTTCAAAAATATTAAAAATGAGTTTTTTGCTCCAAGCTAAGTAAATGATTATTTAGTCTAGGCTAATGGGATCATTACTTACTAACTATCGCATTTTTAAAAAATAAAATGAATGAACACATATAACTTAAAAATATTATATATTAATAAATAAAAACCGTCGACAGCAGGGTTCGAACCTGCGCGGGCGAAGCCCAACAGATTTCAAGTCTGTCTCCTTAACCACTCGGACATATCGACGAAGATGCATGTCATTACGTTAATTTACAAAAATAAATTTATAATTTTCATTGGACAGACACCAACAACACGTTAATTTTACAGACACCATATAAAGTCTAATTTGCTTTTGCTCCTAAACCACCTGATCCAGAATTAAAGAAGGCCCTTCCCTTGACTGCCTTTAGCTGCTATTTTTATCCCTTTTGGTGGGGCTGAAACTTGCACTCAGTTTCTCGATTAATTCTCTCTCCTGAATTGCAGTCCGTGCACGAAATCTGACCAGGGCCTCTTGCAAGTCATTAAATCACCCAGAAGGAATTCCATTCCGTAGGTGATGGAGCTACACTAAAGAAGGACATTCTTCCCAACCGGTCAGATGGAGTTGAACTCCTCCTTAGCCCCGGCTTCTTTCTGCAGAAGTTGCTTCCTGACTTTTACCTCCCCACTTAGATGATCTACCATCTGTTATTGGTGTGCCCCAGCTTGCTGTTGCTTCTTGGCCCTTCATCAGCACCGAGTCCTAAGATCGCATGGACAGAGAAATCCCATGGCCCCTACTCTCCGGCAATTTGGTTTACAAAAGTTTGGCCCTGTCCCGACTGTTTGATGCGGTTCTTCATTGACACCAAGATCAAACAGTTAGTTTGATCTACGCATCGACCGCTCAAAAACATGTCTCTCCCTATTGAGACTTGAATGTAGGGTGGGTCTGCTTTTCCCACTCTCAAGTCCTACCAGATGATACGATGCTGCAATTCTTCCATCTAGCATATCCATTTCATATCAACTCCTCTTTTGGCTGATAACTTTCTTTCCTCAAACTAATGTATACCTTACACGAGAACCTCCTGCTCTATTCACCATTGCTGAAGGCAAGTAATTTGCTTGATCTCTTGATAAGTTAACAATCTGATATTAATAAATATAATTTTGGCCAACGAGGCAACTGTAACTTCGTTTGCCGCCACAGTGCCGATGAAGTATTGATTCATGGTGGTGTATGTCCTCACTGTATTTTCGTGTGAGCCTTCACCATTAGGTAGAGTTAGGAAATATTATTAGAATACCAAAGGAAAATTGTAAGAATGTTTAAGAACGTAATTATAATATAAGTTGAGATAATTGTAAAATATATACCCATCCAAAAATAAATAAATATAATTTCGTTCACAGTTAATTGATAATGATTACTAATTCGATTAGAAATTAATGAACGAAATCGAGTGCCTACAGTTTTGAGCCATATTTGGCATCGTCTAATCTACAACAAAGGTTGAAAATCCACTTTCCACTAATCTCCAAAATTAACTGTTAAATCTTTATCAATTATCAGTTACTAAATTGCAACTAGTCTATGATTTCGTTTATCAAATTAGTTCATCCCCGTACCCTTATAATAAATTCCATCATAATTGATTAACTCTGCAAAAATGAAGTCACATTAATTTCTATCATTTCTTCTACAGTTCCTCAGGAAAAACCATTTTCCATCTTCTAAACTTTGATTTTCAAAATATAATTCGAAATTCTAATTTTAGTTCCTATTGTTAATTCCGCTTTCAGGTTCCATTGCTAATTCTAAATTTTAGGTCTATCATTATGAATTTGTTTTTTCCAACCTAAAAGATCAATCGCAATATTAATTAATTCTCCCAAAAACATTATCAATAGAAACCGGGGGGTGAAATTGGAAGATGCGTACTCGGCATCGGAGACACCCAAATCATAGCTTCTAATGACATCGACCGAGTTAACATTCAATTCAATTCTGTTGGTGGAATCCGATCATGCTCAACTATAGGCTAGACGTTAAGTTACAAATTTTGCAAAGGAATCTTATTAATTTGGGCAGTTCTTGAAGCTAAGTTAATTACTTCACAAGGTCACGTTAAAGCCTGTTATTTGAAGAATATATAATTAGCAAAACAGTAAAATTATTCTAATAATTCCAAGCTTTAATTAAACAATCATATTATTAAAGCTTGGTTTGGCTTAAATTCTTTCTTTTTGATTCAACTTCTTTTTCTTAGAAACAAATTCACTATCATATAGATCCACAAATTTTCCCAGAAAATTTAGCCCCAGTGAGAATCTCGTGTTTCTTCTTTAGACTTGATCAACTCGATTTCTTTCCCCACATCACCAGGTAACCTACCTCCTTTTGACTTTACCAATATATTCTTACCATAAGCAAATTTCAAAAACACACACACTTATATAAGAAATTATTTTGTGAAGCCCAACTAAGTAATAACTTATTTATCCTACTTCAAAAAACTTGTTTAAATTTTTTTTCCTTTTTCCACATAATCTTATTAATATAGATGTATTTAACATATAAATCAAAATTTACCATTTTTGAATATTAAGTATATATTTTTAAAAATTTTAAATAAGGGGTATTTTAGCCATTTTTAACTAACTAAGGTATTTTAGATATTTTCAATTATTAAAAATGACTAAAATACCCTTTTGTTTAAAAATCTTAAAAAATATATACACATATTCAAAAATAGTAAAACTTAATTTGTATATTAAATACACTTAGATAAACAAGTGTATGAAGAAAAAATTAAAAAATTTTAATAAATTTTTTGATGTGGGCTAAGTCATTACTTAGCTCAACTATTATGTATAAGAATATAATTTAGTGCAATTAATTATACAATAATTTACAGTATAATTGGCTCAAAATAGGCACACATGATTATAAAATGATAATCTACTTCACTTATTATATTTATAATTATTTATTCTATTAACATGTCAAATTTTTATCTAAATTGAATATGTGTACGTGTCTCATCTAAAAATGGTATAAAATCAATGTACTAAAATAGTTTACTCTAAATAATAATTTTAATGTTATTTTTAATAAGTTATCTATCTAAGACATAATTTATATGTAAATAAATGATTATATAGAGTATTAATACTTTTAATTGAGTACAGGGCTCATTTTAAGCCAAATATACCATAACTTATAGTACATGTAAATATACATAATCATCTTTTATACATATATAAGAACTTATTAAGTGCAGATAGATTACATTATAATTATGGTACAATCCGCTACAAAATGAGCTCCACACATATTCAAATCTATAATTACTTATCCATATAAAAATCATACTTTAAATTATTTAAATATTGAAAATAAAATTTTAAAATTGATATTTAAGTTAAATTGTTTTATTATATTATTTTTTTCTCAATTAATGATAGAACTCATACACATGTTTAATTCTTATGAAAATTAATATGCTAATAAAGACCATAATTTTAAATATAATAGGTAGAGTAGATATCTTATTCGTGAGTAAGTTAGCCCTGTCTTGCAGTGGACTATGCCGTGCAATCGTATGCAGTGAAATATTTTTATGAGATATGAAACCGCGTTGTAAGATCTAGTACAGTCGACTCAAAATAGGCACTGCATGCACTCAAATGTATTAACACTTAATACAATTATTTATCTATATATAAAGTATCTCTTAGATTTTTACATATTAAAAAATAAATTTACGATTGTGATTTACATCAAATTGTTTTATTATATTAATTTTATACTATTTTCAAATAGAGCCTATAATTTATATACGTATTCGGTTTGGATGGAAATTAATATGTTAATAAGATAAGAAACTCTAAATATAATAGGTGAAGTAAATTATAATTTTATGATCATATGAGACTTATTTTAAGCCAACTACATCATAAATTATAGTGGGGTTAGCTGCACTAGATTAAAGCTATATAGAGAGAGAGAAGAAAAAATATTTTATGTCATTAGCTTGGTCTTACTTAGCCTACATAAAAAAATTCATTTAAAAAATTATTTTTTTGTTTTTTCTTCATACACTTATATAAATAAGTGTATTTAATATATATATATATACCAAATTTTACTGTTTTTGGATATGTATACGTATATTTTTCAAGATTTTTAAACATGAAAATTTTAACCATTTTCAATTACATAGGCTCGTTTCTATGTAATCGAATTACATAGAAATAGTTTCATGTAATCTTTGCAAATTTTAAGTTTTTGATACTTGATAGAAAATTCAATCCATTTACTGTATTAACATTATTTGTTTAGCTAGAAGATTGATTTTCATTCAAATCAAATATATGCATGGGTTACATTTGCTCAAAAATAGATATATTTATATGTAAATTGAAAAATGCTTATATATATTTGCTAAAAAATATGGATATTTAAAGCATATTCTTGTTGGCACTCTCACAAGGCGTGTGTAATTGTGGTTTTTTTAAATTTCACTATCGTACATGTTAGTTCTTTCCAAGTACAAATTTTCTTCAATTCTTACATATATAAATCTAATGTTGTATATTTATAGGAGACATCGGTTTTATAGTTAGGCAATTCATAAAAAATATACGAATTGGATTGTGTGCCGGATCTCTGATGGTATAATTTTTCTCTGTATGAAATTCAAATAGTGTATAGATGCATGCTATGCATTTCTCTCTAGAGTGAATTGCCCATTTGATGAGCATAAATAACATATATGTATCTACCTATTGGTAGTCCATATAAAGTTCAACACTCGTAAGAATCCCAGTTTGCCCCTTTTGACTTGACCAAACCCAAAGCTGATTCCCACAACAATTTTCATTTTTTTGCAATTTTCCTTCCTCCTCAGTTATTCCGGCATTCATACGAGATGTAAATGCTGATCCAGGGATATTAGCAACTCGACTCACTGCAATCTCAACTGGGATTTTTTGACAAATGATACTTGATCAACGTTGTTTTGGCAAAAGAAGAATCATGATAAGCTTTTGTATGAAAAAAAGAGGAAAAAAGAAAAATGGGACTTTCCAACATTTGTCAAGCTGTAATAGCATAACTGTCCATATGTTCATATCACGTTTTCTTCAACATCAAGAAATGACAAGGAAAGGAAAAACAAATTAAGGAGAAGAAATTAATTAAAGAAAATTCAAAGTTATACATGCCCATCTAAGGATGGCTTCAATATGGCCATTAAATCCGGGCTGAGTCTAAACATGAGAACGCAGAACTCAATCTGGCTTAATGCACCGTCTCCATCCAAATCCCCTTCCTTGAGCATGCTCAAGATCTCGTCATCTTGCAGTCCGTCGAGCCCCAACAGAGCCGAATTCCTCTTCAGGCTCTCGAACGTTATGAGCCCGGTCTTCCCATCCATGAGGAGCTGGAAGCCATTGCAAAGCTCTCCCATGAACCGCTCCGCTCCGAGCTTCTCGGCCATCGATGGCAACAAGTCCAAGAACTGGCCAGAGCCGGGCCTGCTGCTTTCTGGCGCCATTACTGATCAAGAACAAATGAATTCTAGGCAATTGAATTGGGCTTTCGTTTTCACAGATGTGTATATATAAGAGGCGAAGAAAGATCCATAGATCGATGGAGAATTCGTGGAAGGAGTCCTTTTCTTTCTCCGCCAGCTGATGTACAGATAAGAAGGTTTCAAATGGCTGTTTCCGTCTGCTTTCTTGTTTAAAATAGGGAGATTTCGTGGGCCTTACTGCCTGCCTTAAATTCGCAGGTGAAGGTCTCCCTCACTTTCGTGGAAGCTGCTGGCATGGGATGGGATATATTCTTTTTGGCTTGGGGAACCTGCCATGCATACAGTCATATGGACAACCCCATCGTGTATGGTTGAAAATTGGAATCAGGGCAACAGTGCAGTACCATTGCTGCTGCGGCTGGCACGTGAAAAAGTAGTTGCAAAGGGCTGGGCCAGAGGCGAGAACCCCGTGCTGCCAAAGCCTTTCTGCCTTCTGCTTGCATGCAAAGCAATTGACTTGGAATCAAGCAATACGCCTTTCTTACCATAAAAGTATCTAGGAAATTCATATCTTACAAGCCTAATTAACTTCTTTGATTGACCGGAATAAGGGATCCGGCCTACACGCGTGGACGAATTATAAAGTGTACACATGCTGCGTGGTTGCCTGTCGAACCCGATGCCATTTCCAAGTATGTAGTTTTTCAAAAGTAAGGGGGGGACTTCGGCTTAAGGCGATTAGAACCGCCAGACGTATTTTGACTTTTATCTAATATTATCTATCCAGTATCCACAGATTGTCTCCTTTCTCATATGGACGTTTGAAACTGCTAGCTAGCTAAGCTAGCCTGCATTTGAAAGCATGTATATTTGGATAATGATTCAATACTTGTATGTCTTTGTTTTTCAATTGAAAAGTATTCTTTTGTAACTTCTAAACCATTTATCATATTTATCCATATATATATTTATTTATAATTTTCAAAACTAAATATATTGCAAATTTCTTATGCTATATACCATACATTTTTGAAAAATTTTAATGGTCACAATCACTCTCATGTTTAATACTTATTAAGCATGGTAGCCTCCTTGCTTAACCTTGTTCTTCTAATTTTTAAATATATTTTTAAGTCTAAGCCATTTCATATTTAATACAACTTGTTTTATACCAAAAATAAATTTCCTTCGGAACTTGTATCTTGTAAAAAATAAAATTTTGGAGAGGAAATTACACACTACAGTTTTTGTAAAATGTAAATTATAAATATAGTATATAAAAGGTTACAATAGATGTAGTTTTTTAAATCATGAATAAATAAATATTGATAAATGGTTTAAATTTCTTTTAAAAATATATTCTAAAATTAAAAAATAATAGTTAACATTGAAGTTTCTCTGCTTATATAATTTATATAAATATTGAATCATTACCCTTTTATGTAAACTCACTTATTTTTCCCATCTTGATGATTAATAAAAATTTTCACATATTATATTATTATATTTAACATTGTTTATATTGTCGTAAAAGCCTCATAATTTGTTTAGTATCGTTTTGCGTGGGCCCTATCTACAAATACACAAAATTAATATACTAAAATTAATATCAACGTCTAAACTGAATAAATAATTCAATAAAGTATTTTTACATTCTAATGCATGTGCAAACGGATTCAATAATGTTTGATAAT
Source organism: Annona cherimola (assembly GCA_030490835.1). Lineage (NCBI taxonomy): Eukaryota > Viridiplantae > Streptophyta > Magnoliopsida > Magnoliales > Annonaceae > Annona > Annona cherimola. Next base: position 18,026,407 of record CM059975.1, on the reverse strand, counting down.
TTACACGCATATATTTCTAACGAAATGTGACTCATGCACATCTTTAATTATTTTGGATAAAAAATCTAGCTAAATAAATGATGCCTAGGTGGATTTCTAATCAATCATCAATGTAAAAAAATAAATATAGTTACAAGAAACTACTTCGACTGATGTATAATTGGTGTAATTTCATTGAAATCTGTTGTAATTAGTGTGGATCTCCTGCAAACTACTTCGACTAATGTGTATTTGGTTTATTTTCATTGGAACCTGTTCATTAAAAAAATTCATTGAAATCGGTAGTAATTAGTGTGGAATCTCTTGTTTTTCACCTACCGCGTTATTCTATGTAGATGCAAGTTATCCAATATGTTTATAAATATTTATTCACTTAAGATAAAAAAAAAAACCCATCAAGAATCATCTTTATGATTTTTGAATAAGTAAACAAATATTAGTAAACACATTGTGTAGCTTGGATATATATGCTAACATGGTGTATATATGAAAATGAGAGAGTTCCAATGAAGTAAAATAATAATAATAATAATAATAATAATAATAATAATAATAATAATAATAATAATAATAATAATACAAAAAGCCGACAGCTTCAACACCAAGCTTCTCACTAAAATGACTACACAAGGTGAGCTATTAGTTTTACTAGTATCTTACAATACCAATGGATTTGAGAGTCCTTTATAATGCCACCTGATGCCATCTCAGACTGGCGTTGTACCAAACTCTAGAAATTAACTGGGAAGCATCACCTGCAAGACAAAAAACGTCAAAACTGGCGCTGATATAGTAGGAGAGATTTAGAATCAAGTGAGCAGAACTGGCGCTGTGAATTATTACTCCTTTTATGAAGGTGCTTATGGTTCTTGTTTGCATTATTATATGAGGTCTTCGACTTCCCAGTTCTCGTAGGAGAACACTATTGTAGAGTTAGAGATATAATAGGAGTGATACATGCTTACCTATGGAGGGAAATTTTTGCCTAAACCCATTGTAGGAGAGAAATTATAAAACCTCTATTATAGGGACACTAAACTATAAAAATCCAAATTCTTATACTTGCTGCCGGCAAATATAAAAACCATGACCTCTCCCTTATGAGGCCAATGAGTTACCACAAGTATGAGTGATATTTAGGTCATAAATAAGAGCCGTGATTTAGTTAGGCCTTACTTAGTTAGGCCGAACAAAAATATTTTTTATTTTTTCAGTTTTTTGCATGAACATGTAAAACTAGGTGTATTTAAACCTACAAATTTACGAAAATGATACTGTGTTTAAAAATTCAAAAAAAAACTTAAAATCACCCAAAAATATAAAACTTAGTTTATATATTTAATATACCTAGCTTTACAAGTTCATAAAAAAACTAAAAAAAAAATTTTAAAAAATATATTTTTTTGGTCGGGCTAAGTAAGACCTAACTTAGCCTGGCCTAACTAAATACAACTCTATAAATAATAATAGCAATTTTGCAATATACCATGTCTCATTAGTGTTGGAGGCTCTTAAGGTACATGCATTATGCATTTCTTTACAAGGACCATTTATTGGAGGAGTCAAGGGCTACCCCTAGTCTTATGTTACTGTAGGTTCTAGAGGTCCTAGAACCTACTTGTTGTACCAAGCGTTAGTTAGCTCAATCAAAGGTTGAGATATTTTGCACATCCAAGTGGGTAGCTCCTATATGACGATTATTGATATAGTGATCTATCTTACTAGTGTATGAGGTGATAGAAGAGATCGGCACGGAGAAAGCGAATCGGGGGCGATTTCATGCTAGCTTCTTCATGATCAATATTGTATCAGAAGTTTCCTTTTTTAAAAAATTGTATAAGAAGTTTCCATATAAAAAAATACTGTATAAATTAAGAAGTACAAGAATCATGCTGAAAAAGCAGCTCTTGCCTATTTCAGAGTTGTATTTTTATTTTTTATTTTTTACTTCTCTTATAGCAGGTATATTAGGGGATTCGGATTACAACAGTTTATTAACTGTTGCACAGTGGCGGTTTCTAATATTAATTAGCTTGCTCACAAAAATAGCATGTTATCTTTGTAAAAGTACTGTTACCGCAGGTCGCATTCCATGTAAGCGACCGGGCCAGCCTGGCAGCAGGGATGAATGACGCAGCTATGCGTCGGAAGGCATGGTGAGTACGTTCTAGTGCTTAGTTTATGTTTCAAATCGTCCAGACAAACCTAAAATGACTAAATCACGACCTGTGGACGATTAACACTACGTTTGGTAACGTTGACTTTCTACACAAGCTGCTAGACATTAATTCATTTATGTTTTAGATCAGCATAACAGAAATGATCGAATAGTCGGCGTGTAAGTTCGAGGAAATTAGAAGTCATTGCTCTTGGCAGCCAAGATACAGACAACGTTGTCTCCAATCCAATCCTTCAGTTGTAATATCTTACATATATGTATTTGTGGTGTGGTCATGATCTTCTCAGCAGTCTGAAATATCATTTTTACTATTTTTTGAAAAAAATTTAATAAAATTATTAATCTAAGTATATATTGTCTATCCTATAAACCAAGTTTGCTAATTCTGAAGATGTATATATATATATTTATTTATTTATTTATTTTATATCTTTAATCAATTTTAGAAGAATAAAAATGACGACAATAATCAAGTGTCTAAATATATATATATATATATATATATATATATACAGAAATATTTAGGTGCAGCGCAACTGCACAGTAACAGAGGTGTAGTTGCGGCAAAATGGGCCCCACATAATCATAAAATTATAACCTACTCTACCCATTGTATTTAGAATCATGTATTTTATTATCATACCAATTTTCATTCCAATAGGATATATGTATGGACCTCATCTGAAAATGGTACAAATTGAACATAATAAAATAGTTTGATGTAAATAATAAGTTTAAAGTGGTTTTTTCAATATGTAAACCATTTGCTATAAAATTTATATAGAGATAATTAGTTTATAAAGTTTCATTGCATTATAATATATGTGTGGCCCATTTATGGGCAAATATACCGCTATTCCGGTGTAGTTGCGCTGAAATGGGCCCCATATGATGATAAAATTATAATCTACTCCAGCCATTGTATTTAGAATAATGTATTCTATTACCATTTCAATTTTTATCCCGATCGGATGTGTACGGACCCCATTTGAAAATGATACAAATTCAACGTAATAAAATAGTTTGATGTAAAAAACAACTTTAAAGTGTTTTTTCAACATGTAAACTATTTGCTATAAAATTCATATATGGAAAAATAATTATATAAAGTTTCATTGCATTTTAATATATATAGGGCTCATTTTTTGGGCAACTACACCGCTATTCCGGTGTAGTGGTGCTGTACTGGAACAGCTCTCTCTCGTTCTATATACATATATATATATATAGAGAGAGAGAGAGAGAAAAAGAGAAAGAGAGTTATATTTAAGTGCAACGCAACTGCACAATAATTACTGTACAGTTGCTTTAAAATGGGTCCCACATGATCATAAAATTATAATTAACTCCGCCCACTGTATTTAGAATAATATATTCTATCACCATACAAATTTTCATCCCAATCGGATATGTGTATGGACTTCACTGAAAATGGTATATATTTAACGTAATAAAATAGTTTGATGTAAATAACAACTTTAAAATAGTTTTTTCAACGTGTAAATCATTTGTTATAAAATTTATATATAGATAAATGATTTATAATGTTTCACTACATTCTAATATATGTGGGCTCATTTTTAGGCAAATGTACCACTGTTCCGATGCAGTGCAACTGCATCAGAACAGGTCTCATATATATATATATAAAGAGAGAAATATTCAAGTGCAGCTTCACGGCACCACAATTACGATGCAGTTATCTCAAAATAGGTTTTATATGATCATAAAATTATAATCTACTTCACCTATTGTATTAAGAATTATGTTTTCTATTACTATACCAATTTTCATCGCAATTGGATATGTGTATGAACTCCGTCTAAAAATGGTACAAATTCAACGTAATAAAATAGTTTAATGTAAATAACAAATTTCAAGTTGTTTTTTCAACGTCTAAATTATTTGCTATAAAATTTATGTATAGATAAATGATTGTATAAAGTATCAATACATTTAAGTACATGTGGGGCCCATTGTGGGCCAAATGCACTGTTAATTATGGTGCGGCTTCACTGTTCCTATGTAGCGAAGCTACACCATAATTAATGGATAAATTATTGTATAAAGTATCAATACATTTAAGTACATGTGGGGCCATTTTGGTCCAAATTCACCGTTAATTATGGTGCAGCGCCCAATGGCATTGAAATGGGCCCCACACGATGACCAAATTATAATCTACTTTACCCATTATATTTAGAATAATGTATTCTATTACCATATCAATTTCATCCCAATTAGATATGTGTATTGACCCCATCTGAAAATAGTACAAATTCAATGTAATAAAATAGTTTGATATAAATAACAACTTTAAAGTGATTTTTTCAACATCTAAACCATCTAAAGTATGATTTATATATGGATAAATGATTGTATAAAGTTTCATTGCATTTTAATATGTTTAATATGTGTATGACCCATTTTTTGGGTAACTACACCGCTGTTCTAGTGCAATGACGCTGCACCGGAATAGCCCTATATATATATATATATATATATATATATATATAAGATCCGATCATGTGCAGACAGATTGCACCATAATTACGGTGCAGTCCACTGTAAAATGGACCCCACACATATTAGATTGCAATGAAACTTTATACAATCATTTATCTATATAAAAATCATATTTTAGATGGTTTAAATGTTGAAAATACCATTTTAAACTTGGTATTTACGTTAAACTATTTTATTATGTTGATTTTGCACCATTTTAAGATGTAGATCATATACATGTTGGATTTGAATGAAAATTGGTATGCTAATAAAGTGAATAATTCTAAATACAATGGGTAGCATGGATTTTTCATTCATGATCAAGTGAGGTCCACAGTGCATGGACTGCATGGTGCAGTCGCATGCATTGGATCATTTTCATATATATATGTATGTATAAAAATGTTATAGCAAATGATTTATATGTTGAAAAAATAATTTTAAAGTTGTTATTTACATTAAACTATTGTATTACGTTGAATTTGTACCATTTTCAGATGAAGTTCATACACATATCCAATTGCGATGAAAATTGATATGGTAATAGAATACATAATTCTAAATACAATGAGTGGAGTAGATTATAATTTTATGATCATGTGAGACTCATTTTGAGATAACTACATCATAATTGTGGTGCAATGAAGTTGCACTTGAATATTTATCAATATATATTAAATATGAGAATTGTTCAGGTGCAACGCAACTGCACTGGAACAGCGGTAGATTTGCCCAAAAATGGATCCCACACATATTAAAATATAATGAAACTTTATACAATAATTTATCAATATATAAGTTTTATAGCAAATGTTTTACATATTTAAAAAACCACTCTAAAGTTGTTATTTACGTCAAACTATTTTATTACGTTGAATTTGTACCATTTTCATATGAGGTCCATACACATATCTGATTAGGATAAAAATTGATATGGTAATAAAATACATTATTCTAAATACAGTGGGTGAAGTAGATTATAATTTGATCATTATGTGGGGCTAATTTCAATGCCACTGTGCCGTAATTCCACCGTGACGTAGTGCTGCACTTGAGTATTCCTCATTAAATATAACCGTTTGTCGTCTTCTTCGAAGAAGCCCCATTCAATTTTCGTGTCCGCAGCACGGGGGAAAAATTCCCTGAATATCATGAATATTAAACCCGCCCAGATGCTGTTATTGCACCCAGCGCCAGTTACGTACTCTCGGCTTTGATTCCCCTTCCCAGCCGCATTCAATGTTAGGTTCAAGTCCCAGCTGTAATATTTGACCATCCAAATTTAAATGGGTATTTTCAGCTGCTCTTGATGTTCATTCAAAATTTTAGAAGTTTACAATTAAATATATACAAAAAAAAAATGGATGTAATAATGGGCTTAAATCTGAGCAAAATGCTGCAGTGGGTCGTTTAATGGCAAAATTCATTAGTACGTTGATTGCTTCCATGGGATTGCTTCTCGTCTTGCATCTAACCCAAGCATGCATGGCTCACGGATATATTATGTATATATAAAGGGAGAGAACCATTCATGCGCAAATATTATATATATATACATATAAAGAGAGAACCATTCAGGAACTGCCGTTGTCAAATAAGCTTCACATATATTAGAATATAATGAAATTTTATACAATTATTTATCTATATAAAAATCATTCTTTAAACGGTTTAGATGTTAAAAATATCACTTTAAACTTAATATTTATATTAAATTATTTTATTACATTGATTTTGTATCATTTTAAGATAGAACACATACACATGTTGGATTTGGATGAAAATTAGTATGCTAATAATGTCAATAATTCTAAATACAATGAGTGGAGTAAATTTCTTATTTATGATCAAATGGGCCCCATAGTGCATGGATGCAGTGTATATAAAAATCATACTCTATATATATTGAAAATGATCTAATTCATGACTGCTCTAATCCATGACTGCTCCATGCAGTTCATGCACTGTGAGCCTCATTTAATCATAAATGGAAAATCTATCATACCTATTGTATTTAGAATTGTTTACTTTATTAGCATATCAATTTTCATCCAAATCCAACATGTATATTGCCCTCCATCTTAAAATTGTGTAAAATCAATATCATAAAATAGTTTAACGGAACTATTAATTTTAAAGTGGTATTTTTAACATCTAAACTATCTAAAATATAATTTTTATATAAATATGTAATTGTATACAATTTTATTACATTCTCATATAAGTGGAGCTTATTTTACAGTGGACAATCCGTCAATACATGAATGGTTCTCTAGAATCGTGATATATGATAACGTAGATAATGTCAGACCGACAAGCTACGACTGTTAAATGGTTGCTCTGTAAGTTTTTTTTATTGATATAATAGTGAGTTCCAGCAAACTTCCATCTTTCAAACTCCACCTAATTAATGTGGAGTCCGAAGATCACGCGACGCTGCCACAGCATGGAATTAAAAAAAAAAAAAAAAAAAGCCTTTTCTATTCTATTTCTATTTTGACACCGACTTGTAATTAATTCTAGTAATCGGCGACGTCTTTCCATCCCATTTCCACATGGTAACGCCCATTCCCAAACAGCTCATTTGTGAATTTGAATGCATTCGCGTGTGTTTAGAAAATGGTAAAATTTTCTTTAAAAAAATTTACTGTAAAAGGTAATGATTAAAAAATAGTATAGTTGTATAAAAAATTATAAAAAATGATTAAAAGATGGGATAATAAGAAAAAAAAAATGAAATGACTGAAAAGTAGGATTTTTTTTAATGGGAAAAGTAGGATAATTATGTAGAAAGGAATTAAAGTTTTAGATTGAAGAATTTTAGTTTAGGAAGTTTTATATAAACAAACACAGACAAAAGTAAAAATAAAATGGCGACTTCTACGTAGACATATGTCTACTATAAATTAAGTAAAGAAGATTGAAATAAATTACCCCGACAAATAAAACTGTGTCGGTAATGAAAGAATTTATAATCGCTACCGGAAAATCAGGATTTAGCGGTAATGAGATTTTCTGTAAACGATATTAATTAGTGACACAAATAATAATTGTCATTAAAGTTTAAGCTTTTTTAACACAATAATATATTGTTGTTGCAAAAAGGCACTTTTTTTACAAGGTCAATAACTAACGTCACAAAAAGTATTACTCTAACAACAACTACTAAAAAATCATGGCTGAAGCCTTTACAACTTGGGCAACAATCATACATTTTTCAGCTGCGTAACAATACAAATATTGCCTTGTCGCTATTAATCTTTTTTCTTGCTGTGAATTATTATTAGAGATGTAACTTGGGAAGAGTACGGATTGGGCACTCTAAAATGAATAAAATAGATTTCTATTTTTATACTTATATAGTAAAATATGTTTCAAAATAAAAAAATAACCGGTTTAATTAGGGTATGATAGGTTTGAAAGTCCGGTACACGAAACCAACCTAAATTACCGATATATGTTTAATATATATTTTATAAAATATTTCTATAGCGAAAGACATAAATATATTTTTACATATGTAGAAACTTATTTAATTTATCTATTATTTAGTAAATTTAATAAATATATTTCAAAAATTATATTATTATCTTCTTGATTATAGGCTTTTAAATATGACTTATAATAAATTATAATTTTCAAATAGAATATAAATACTTTTTTAAAGAACTAATTTGAAATCAAAATCGGAATTAACTCAACCTTAAAAAAGATAAGGTAAGCATAAAACCTACCTAATCTAAAATATGATAAAGTATGAATTTTTTGGAATTGATTAAGAGTAGGGTGAACTCCAAATTGAACCTACCGGACGTAGGTTACATTTTTAATTATTATTAAAATTATATTTACATGTAAAAAATACAAAAAAATATACAAGAAAAGGTGCGAAAACTTGAAAAATTATATTTGTAAGTAGATTTAGATGAAATGGACCACATTTACAAATAAAGAATTTTGATCTCTTGCAATCAATCATTAATCTCGGTTGTTTTCGATTGACTATCATGTCCGTTCAATCGGGCTGGATAGGTATCAACCGTTGGATGGATTTTTTAAGGTGTGTTTGGTTAGAGGTAAAATTTTTGATGAAAAGTTTTGGAGGTAGAAGTTGTCAAATTAATAGAAAATGATGTGATATAATAAGGGTAATGATGATGAGTAAAGAGAATAAAGTTAAAATATACAGGTTAGTTGTATGGGTAGTTGTGTAGAAATAATTGAAAAGTAGGGTAATTTGTATAGAAAAATATGAAAAAATAATTAAAAAATAAAGTAGTTATGGAGAGTGAAAAGTTTTGGGTTGAAAAGTTTTAGTTGACATATTTTAGCCCCAAACAAACACACCCTTAATATGAGGCGCTGACATAGGCATTTATTGTGAATAAAATTTTACCCCCACCTCTTATCGGGACTCGTCTCCTCTCGTACAAGTGCATTTCTTGATTCTTTTTCAAACCATACATATCTAGGATAAAAAAAATATATGATGACGTGTATTAGAATTGATGAATTTGTATTGAAAATGGATAAATGTGCGTTGAAAATTTAAAAAGTTAGTAATTGAAAATTTGTGTTAAAAATTATGATACAGATTCAATCCAAGATTCAATTAAAAAATATGTATGGTTTAAAACACCCCGTTAGACATTCAATTCTGGGCTTCAATGAATGCAGCTCCTGAACAACGATCACATCATCATTTTTCACCATGCCGATTTTTTTTTGTTTATTTTATATATTTTACATATATCTCAACATATATTATACTAAAAATTTAAAACATTTTTTTATTTATTTTATATATTTTACATACACCTCAACATATATTATACTAAAAATTTAAGACATTCTTACATAACTTCCTTAAAAATATAGCTTCAACCGCTTCCAATCGCCCTCATTTTTTTGGTGGAAATCCCGAAACGGATTCGAACTCCCACCAGCGCCTGCCAAGCTTCTAACGGGCAGCCGGACGGCTCGGTTGGTCACCATCTCCCTTCCTGGCGTCAAGTGCCAGAACGACTCCTCTGAGCTGCCTATCAAGGTCGACTCTTGATGGATTTCCACTAAGGTGGATTTCCGTCAAGTCTCTTGGTAGCGTGAAACTGTTCTCAGAATTCCATCTGATGATGGACATGTTAACAACCCCGTTTCAATTGGGAAAAAAGTTTCAATTTGTTTTTCATTTTCATGGCGATCTTGTATTTCTGTCAGTAGTTAGAAGAAAAATTGGAAATCAAGAGTGTAGTTGGCTGTTTGACGACGGCGGACTTGGTGGGTGGCTCTTGGTCGCCTCTGTTGTGGGAAATTGACCTGATTTTAGGGAGACGATAGGGTCGACTCTTCTTGATATGCCACCGGCTCCTTCTGTCTTATGCATGAAAGAAATAGAGATAGCTTTGTTTGGGGGTAGGAAGCTATGGCGGTGATGAATTTGGCAGTGGCGGATGGGCTTGTAGCAACAGGGGAAAATAGCATGATGATATCTAGTTTTCCTGAAGGAAAAAATGGCGCAGAAGAACTTGGTTTCTTATCATTGTTGAGGTTGGATTTTTGCCTTCGACAGTGAAGGTGCATCAGCTTGTAGTTTTAGCGAATTCCTAGTAAGATTGACTGGACATCGCTAGTGATGAAGTGTGAAAAACTCTTATCAAAATTCTTCCCACTCCATCAAGTATAACGTCACAATTCAACTACGAGTTCTACTTGGAATCCGGTGGCACGAGCGGAGTGTTTGCCTTGCCCTTTTTGCAGCAGGGTAAAGAAGAGAACAATTTCTACCCGTTCACCTCCTAAACATCGACGATAATCTCTTCATCTCTATGCCAACAACCGCGCCATCCTCCTCGTCTACGGCAGCAACTGAATCGTCAGGATATACCCAGTAATGCCCGGTGGACATCCACAGATCCACTCCAGCACCGGATCTTCTGTTCTGCCGCCGCTTAAGAACTCCAAGGAGGCGGAGATGTTGATCTCCAATAGAGCCCCCAATCGACGGGTTCCTGCAAGCAACGTAGTAGGCATTCGTGGCAACTCTGAACACTTGTGGGAGGATTAGGGGTGCAACTTGGTACCGGGTCGGTCCGAACCCGCCCGACCCGACCCGGTATCAAAACCAAAAATGGGTTTTGTTTTTAAGATTTTTTTCAAAATAGACCCGGTTTCAACCCGACCCGTAGAAACCCGAAACCAAAACCGGGTTCGCACCAACCCGGTATCAAAACCCGACCCGGTCCGAACCCGGTGTAGTTTATATAAATTTTTCATCAATTATACATGCTTTTTTGTAATATTAATATATATATACATGTTTTAGGCATTACTAACTCTAATTCAGACAAATCACCTCTTTCTTCATTATCAAAACATACTTGAGGTAACTTAATTTCTAGGATGATTTTTTATAATTATTATCTTCTTATTATTAACAGTTGCATGTATTTTTTCGTCTCGGTTGATGCATATTATTTTCAAATATGTAAATCGAGGAGGAAGAACTTGACATTAGAAACGTAGATGAAAATCAAGGGAGAAATTATTTGGAAGTCTTCGAATAGTTTTTTAGTTTTTTTGGAAACTTTGGAGACATGAACTCATTTGAAATTTGAATTTGTTTAAAAGTAGATATAAACTTATTTAAACTTGAGATTTGTTTATATTGTCATTTTAAATTTGGATTGCACTTAAATTAGATTGGAATGTTGAACCATTATGCTTAATGTATTTAGATTTAGTTACTTTGAATAACTGTTATGTGGATTATGTTTGAATTTGAGTCGACATGATAAATCTATTTCATATTATGCTTTCTATTAGTACGAGAAATCTGTTAGTTTGAATTTCAGATTGTAGTATAAATTTGATTCATATTTTAAGTTTATTGGTATGACAAGTGGTCAATTTTTACTTTAGCAATTTGTATGATAAATATTCAGTTTGAATTCAATTTCAGCAATTTGTACGATAATGTTTAGTTTCAACTACAAAGTTGGTATGATATGTTCATTTTCTATTTGGTATACTTGAGTCATTTCCATTAGCTATTAAATAGAAATGACCAACTAGTCATAAAACTAACTAATTTGTCATTTATTTGTGTCTATAGGGTGCTGAAAAATTGCTTTGAGAGATCATTCACAGAATATTGCAGAATTCAGCATGATGTTGCAAAATTCTTTGAAAGTATCTTGTAGAATTCAGCGTGAGACTTGACTTCATAAACACATGTATGTATATTTCAATAATTTTCTTTTAGATTACAACTGAATTTGGAAAAAAATAGTTTATTGGTAACCCGAATTCTAACCCGAAACCAAACCAAAACCAATGCGAACCCGACCCGAACCCGGTCCGAACCCGAATTACATTCTTAGGGTTTGGGTTTGGGTTTACTCAAACCCGGTTGGCTTAGGGTTTGTGTTCACTCAAACCCGGTATAACCCGACCCGAGTTGCACCCCTAGGGAGGATCAAGATCATCAATACGAACCCGTAGTGGGTGAGGGAGATGATGCCCACGTCGAGGATAATTGGTGACATGGTCCTATTGCCCAACAGCAATGTGTTGATCATCAACGGCGCAGCCGGCTGGGAGCAGGGCTGGAGTTCGGTGACCACACCGGTAGTGCACAAGCTAAAGTACCGCATCGCGTCCAGATTCTAGCTGTAGAACCCGACAAACGTGCCACCGCTTTCAAGCAGCTGTAGAATCTGGCTTTCCTTGTTACGTCTGGCATTGCCACGCCATTTCGGTTAGTGTTGCTGGTATTTTCAAACCGCGTTAGTTCGTATGGGAGAAATCTAAGAGCGAGGCGAGAGAAAGCAGAGAGGAGTCGGAGTAGGGAATTCGCCGGCGAGGAGTCAGTCAAACAGTGCACGTGAGAGGGAGCAAGTCCTGACAGGAGGGGGCAGTAAATTTTCGGCGGCCATAAATGCCCCTGTCAGCGCCTCATATAAAATTTGTGCGACCCTAACACTCGTCACCCGACGTCTTCATTACCGATTCAAAGAACTTCAAACTCGTTCGCAGCGCATTTAATAAATGGATTGTTAACCGTTTATCTATTAAGGGTGTGTTTGTAATGGATAATTTTTTTGATGAAAAGTTGTAGAGATAAAAAGTTGTCAAACGATGTGATATGATAGGGGTGATGATGATGAATAAATAGGATAAAGTTGAAATAGACAAGTTTGTTGTGTTAGTAGTTGTGTAGAAATGATGGAAAAGTATGGATAGTTGTATAGAAAAATGTGAAGAAATAATTAAAAATAAGGTAGTTGTGGAAAGTGAAAAGTTTAAGATTGAAAAGTTTTAACTTGACAACTTTTTGTTGTTAACAAACACACCCTAAGGGGCTGTTTGGCATTGTCTAATACTTTTTGACGGGTTTTATGCCTTGAAAAAACGTCAGTAATCAATTTCGTTACCCGATAATGCAAATGCCTGGGCGCGAATGCAAATGTCCGGCGGCGAATGCAAAAGACTGGGCGCGAAATGTCCTCTTTTTGCGGCGAAAATCGTTTCTGTTCCTGCGGCGAAATGGAAGACGTTTGGCGCGAAAATGGTTTCTGCAACGAAATCAGCCTCTGCGACTGTACGAGAAATGCAGCCCGCTGTCGAGGAGAAGACTGATTTGACGGGTTTTTGCACAAAGCCCCCTCGCATGAAAAGTTTTACTCAAAACCGGGAGTTTTACACCATGCCAAACAGACCCTAAATATTTAAAATTTTAAATTTTGGCGATAATCTAGCAGGGAGGGAAAAGAAAGTATTTTTAGTACAGAAAAAATAAAAATAAGTAATAATAAGAAAAACGAAATTAGGACAACGGTAAAAAAATAATATAAATGAGGTTGTAGGAAGAAGACTGAACAGGAAAAAATAATTAATGAGTTTATATATATATTTAATAGGTTAAACGAGTTAAATAGATTAAACAGGTTAAATGAGTTCCTAAATAGGTTATAAAATATGAATCATAATTCGTTTATTTAATTAAATGGTTAAACGGAGTAGCAAATCATAACTCATTTGTTCAAAAATCTTAACCTAAACTCATTTTTAAACAGGTTGAATTTTTGACAGTTGACCAAGACTATTAACATCTCTAGTGGAGGCTCACCCCTTGGTCAATGGGCAATGTTATCATGTCCATGCTTTGATCTTCCTCTGTGTGTGGGATGTGAAACTTTATACTCTTGTAGAGAAGTGTTGAAATAGTACCTTGCTTTGTGAGTTTGAGGTAATTATAGTTATCCTTCCTGAGTGTAGGAGTAGATATAAATGTCCCTCTATAATAAGGATTATAAATGAACCTGATTTATAATATCGTAATGTTATAGTGTATATAACACCAATAAAAATAGTCATGATAGACCGTCGAAAACAGCCCTATTTAATGACCAAAAGTAGAAAATCAAAGCTCATCTTGAAAAATTATATTTGCAATTAGATTGGATGAAATGGACCACATTTTTTTAAACAAGGGATACCAAAAATTTGGGCCTCGACGGCTATCAGTTGGTGGGGCACTAGTGTCATCACCAACTGCTACATCTATCACCAATTTCACTCGCCTTGACCACCACAGGGCCTGGGCTTAACATGATTATTTCCGCTTCAATGTTGACAACTACTCACATAAGGCTAGACATGTACGTTTACATTTTGCATCTCACACAACAACAGGCAATCACCCGTCGCCATGTGGGGTGCAAATTGTGCACACAATGCTTTTTTATATTTTTGTACCAAATTGAAAAATCAATAAAACCAACCGAAGCTAGCTCGGTTGGTGGCTGTCAGAGGCGCAAAAGGTGCGCAGGGCAGCGGCGGAGTTTCGAATCGCGCTCCGGGCGGAAAAAAATGGGTGGGAGCGAAACAAGGTGGTCTCCCGGATGGATGGTGTGTGGGAGCAGGTGGTCTCCCAAGTGGTTGTTGGAAGCTGTCTTCCTCATTCTTTCGTGGAGCTGTGTCTCCAGATTTCTTTGGGAATATGTGTCCCTTATATTTGTAAGAATGTCTCAGATCTTCAAGTATAATATGTGTTGAGATACATGTAATTGTACCAATAATAAAAAAAAAAAGTCCAAAAAGATTTGTCAGCATGCGACTAGCGCTGCTAGTTAAGAATCCTGCCTCTATGCTATGCTGGGAGTTCAGGGTTTGAGTCCTAGTGAGAACAATTTATCTTCCATTTTTGGAGCAATGTCTCCATAGCTATTTAGTCATTAAAATTGTTAGATTTACACTCTAGAGTTAAAAATATAGAAAATAAATAATGAGCAATGTCTCCATAGCTATTTAGTCATTAAAATTGTTAGATTTACACTCTAGAGTTAAAAAATATTAGAAAATAAATAATTGAGTTGAGTCATAAAAAATAAGAACAAAAAAATTCCAATAAAATCTATAACTGCCCCACTTTTCCTTCCTTCATCCTGAAGTTAAAAAGATTGGAAATAAGTAACCGGGTGAGTCGTAAAATTTAAAAATCAAAAAGCCCGACAAGATCTATATTGCCCCACTTTTCATTTAATGCACCTCGAGTTGAAAAGAATTGGGAAATTAATTGGGTTGAGTTATAAATACAAAAATAAAAAAAGTCTAGCAAGATCTATGACTGCCCCCACTTTTCATTCCATTCTAGGGTAATATCTTCTCGCAAAAAATTTCAAAAAAGCTTATACCAAAATAGAAAATCCTAATTCCCCTTTTATATAACTATTTTATAAATTTCATATTACAAGACTTGTCTTATTATCCAAGCCTTTTAGGCAATGTGTTTGACATAGTACATGTCTCGGAGTGGTCGAATCACCATCCCAAGCATCATCCAACCATCGAATCACTCCTAATCATAATTAATAACTTGATCTGTGACTTTTCTTGCATCTAATGATCCATTCTGTTGCATGCAATCACTTGCTAAACTAATAAATAAGACATGCTTATATGCACACTCGAATTATGAATAATAGAGCCACTAAGGTACTTACCATGGTGGTAACTCATGCGGGGCAAGATGTTGCACAACATGGGTTCTAGTCTCCTCTCTCTCATGAGAAGTAAGAGTTTTAATTTTCTCCCTTTGTGTTAAGGTATTTGTAAATTTTCCCCTATGGGGAATGTTATAGAAAAATTAAATTATGATTGTGCTTCATTATAATATGAATTGTCGTGATGTATAAATATTCATCAAAAAAATAATTATAAACAATAGTTTGAGCACTCAAAATCTGTTGCATTGTGACGACCTATATGCTTTAGTTAGAAATTATCAAAATTGGACCAGTCGTCCAACCAAGCCCCAAGGGCCAACCCATTTAAATGGACAAAACCACATCAATACCGCAATCCAACCGGTTGGACGTTTATAAAAAAATTAAGGGATAATTCCTCTTATACCGATAACAAATGCACGTAATTCCTCTTATACCCATAATATTTCATAAATTTCTTTTATACTCATTACGTTTCACCTTAAATTCCTCTCATACCCACACTGTTAAAATCACCGTTATCTATCCTATTGAAAAAAACAATTTTTCCGTTTTAAATTTTTTTCTAGTTAAAATAAATCAATTTTAATATGACTTTCAAGTTATTTAATATTTTGTATTAATAATTACTACCATCAATTGAATCATGTTAAGGTTAAATTATCTCAATTAAAAAATTTTAAATGAGCAAAATCGTTTTTTTTTAATGGAGTAAGTAATAATGATTTTAACGGTACAAGTATGAGAGAAATTTAAGGTGAAATGTTATAAGTATAAAAAGAATTTATGAAATGTTATGAGTAAAAAAAAAATTATGGAGATTTATTATAGATATAAATAAGGAGTATCCCAAAAACTAAAAAGAAAGTCTGACAAGCATTAAACGTGGTGTCGTTGCGGGTAACATTTCCTTGCTCCATACGCTCGGCACCAAGTTTCCGATCCCCATCCGTTGCTAGCTCGGGCTGGTGGCGGTGGGTGGTGGGCATGGCTTTTTCAGGAAAAATAATAATAAAAGTTATCAGATCCCGTGCCACTGAGCCTCAGTGCTAAGTAGACGGGCCTCTCCCACTAGGCGTCTTCGGATCAATGGCGGCTAGGGGGTGCAACTTGGTACCGGGTCGGTCCGAACCCGCCCGACCCCGACCCGGTATCAAAACCAAAAATGGGTTTTATTTTTAAGATTTTTTTCAAAATAGACCCGGTTTCACCCGACCCGTAGAAACCCGAAACCAAAACCGGGTTCGCACCAACCCGGTCCGAACCCGATGTAGTTTATATATTTTTTTCATCAATTATACATGTTTTTTTTGTAATATTAATCTATATATATACATGTTTTAGGCATTACTAACTCTAATTTAAACAAATCACCTCTTTCTTCATTATCAAAAGCATGCTTGAGGTAACTTAATTTCTAGGATGATTTTTTATGATTATTATCTTCTTATTGTTAACAGTTGCATGCATTTTTTTCGTCTAGGTTGATGCATATTATTTTCAAATATGTAAATCGAGGAGGAAGAACTTGACATTAGAAATGCATATGAAAATCAAGGGAGAAATTACTTGGAAGTCTTCGAATAGTTTTTTAATTTTTTTGGAAACTTTAGAGACATGAACTCATTTGAAATTTGAATTTGTTTAAAAGTAGATGTAAACTTATTTAAACTTGAGATTTGTTTATATTTTCATTTTAATTTGAATTGCACTTAAATTAGATTGGAATGTTGAACCATTATGCTTAATGTATTTAGATTTAGTTACCTTGAATAACTGTTAAGTAGATTATGTTTGAATTTGAGTCGGCATGATAAATCTATTTCATATTATGCTTTCTATTAGTATGAGAAATCTGTTAGTTTGAATTTTAGATTGTAATATAAATTTGATTCATATTTTAAGTTTATTGGTATGACAAGTGGCCAATTTTTACTTTAGCAATTTGTATGATAAATATTCAGTTTGAATTCAATTTTCAGCAATTTGTACGATAATGTTTAGTTTCAACTACAAAGTTGGTATGATATGTTCATTTCTATTTGGTATACTTGAGTCATTTCCATTAGCTATTAAATAGAAATGACCAACTAGTCATTAAAACTAACTAATTTGTCATTTATTTGTGTCTATAGGGTGCTAAAAAATTGCTTGCAGAGTTTATTCAAAGAATATTGCATAATTCAGCATGATTTTGCAGAATTCTTTGAAAGTATATTGCAGAATTCAGCGTAAGGCTTTACTTTATAAACACATATATGTATATTTCAATAATTTTCTTTTAAATTACAACTGAATTTGGAAAAAAATAGTTTATTGGTAACCCGAATTCTAACCCGAAACCAAACCAAAACCAATGCGAACCCGACCCGAACCCGGTCCGAACCCGAGTTACATTCTTAGGGTTTGGGTTTGGGTTTGCTCCAACCCGGTTGGCTTAGGATTTGGGTTCACTCCAACCCGGTATAACCCGACCCGAGTTGCACCCCTAATGGCGGCAGTTATATTTTTTCACACAGGCAGCGGCGCTACGTGGCGCAGTTGTTCTGCCATGTTGGAAAGATTAATGTTAAGAAATTGTAACAGCTTAATTGTAATATCAGTTGAGATAATTATAATATATAGATATTCATCACAAAAAAAATTTCTTATCATTTTGTGTGAATTCCTTTTATATTATTCCTGATTTTTCTTACAAACGTGGACTTTCAAAAATATTTCACACGCACGGATTTTCATCTTAATTCCATACATATCTATGTCATTAAAGGAGTAATTAATTCTTACAAATGATAAATATGTTCATTCTTAATTATGATTTTATAGCTAAAAATTAGTAATTATATAACTATAAAATAATATGTCATCCAAATATGAATATTTAACCGTGGACAAAGCAAGTTTAAATTATATTAAGACTTGACATATTCATCATCTCGGATAACATTCCATTTAATGGATATCTAATGATATGAATATAAGTAAAATTTTAAGCAAAATATTTTAGTATATTTGGAATTTTGGAAAGTTGAATGGTGAAATTTTCCTAAACAGTCCATGTAAAATTTTCTAAAAAGTCCATTTTCATATAAAGTCAACAATTAATTAATGATTTCATTTAAAATTTGACATGACTTTATCTTCACCATTAATCACATGTTAATGATGAAGCTCTTAATTATTTGATTCTTCTTAATTTAAAAGCTTAAGAAATAATATTCATGTACGTGGAGACAATTAAAACATATTAAAAAAAATTCTAAATTTATATTAAAATTAATTTTATATTCTTATAAATCTTTAAATTTCAACATAATTTTTATGCTAAATATAATATATGAATTAGGTTGAGGATATAAATTGTACTATTACGAAAGCTAACATGCCTATTTATATACCATCTAAAACTCTTATCTGTATACTAATGATATTGGGCTACATAGAAAAATAATACCTATATATTTTTTGTTGATAACCAATGAAATATATGACACGTGTGCAAATCAGATTTTCGACTCCACAAACAAATATTCATGGCATGTATGAGAATTGATATGTAATTAATTAAAAATAATTAAATATTTATAATATAAAAAATATATAATGTAGACGTTATAAGTTCAAACCGGTTTGGTAAACCGGTTAAATTAATTTCAGCCAGACCAATCCATTTATCAGTTCGATCATTGGTTCAGGTCTAAAAACCTAACATGGACCTTTCTGTAAAAGGTTTAGGTGGTGGGGATATGCTAGTAATTCAGTTCAATCATGAAGGACACGAATCAAGAAAATAATCGGTCTATTAATAAGAAGGCCCTGAGAATCTATTGGGGCCAACTGCCTGCAACATTACAGGCGTTTGGCCAAATTTTTTTTTATTATTATTTATACATATGCTAGCTCTCGCCTAAATATTTAATTTTTGTAAATTTATTTATTATTTTATTTTAAATTTCAAAAATAAATAAAATAAAAAAGTGGTAAATGCAAACTTTATAAATATAATTACAAATTATGTAAGAATAATATGCAATTTCAGAAATTAAGGAGGTGTATGCGCAACTATTGGTGAATCTCTTTGTTAATTACCCTAATAATCAGAGTAGATGAAATGAAGTTTAAAAAGATATATATGGATAGATTACAAAATGTTTGAAAATGTAAGATAATTAATTTAACAACCGTGATTTAAAATAATAATAATAAATTGGAGGCGCTGATACGCCCGTGGCACCATGAATGTAAGGGCACGTGTGTGTGGCGCCATTAATGCAGGACACGTAGAGTTGTGCCATTAATGAGGTGAATCTATTCTCAGTTTTCTCTCGGATAATCCGTACATGGGTACGTCAGTAAACTAAGTGGGAATTTATATTGAAAATTAAATGAGAATTTAAGCTTTTGCCTTTTGTTGGATTTTATCCATCTTCCCAAATTCTATAGATTAATTTTTAAATTGAGCATATGAGTAGTATGTATATGTAATAAGCGACCTAAATATATCTTCAAGAGAAAATTTAAAGCTTATTTATGGTAGTAGCATGGCTACCGAAAACCATTTGCTAGGAAGGGAGAAATAGGAAGAATAACCACTATGATTTTGGATTAGGGGGAAATTTACAGAGTACCCCATGAAATTAATAAATTGCAAAAAGGCCTCATTTAGTTAAAAACTATAAATTAATCCTTAGGGGTAGTATCATGTAAAAATCCATATATGTTATGGGAGATTACAGAAAAATTCTTTTGATAAATATTGTATAAACGTTTCTAGTCTATAGTTTTTCTTTTACAAGAAAATCCTTTTTTAAGAAAATTGGAGAAACTCCAAGTTAGTTGGAATTTTTGTAGTGAAATCCTTGTGACAAATATTATCCAAAAAACCCCTTGAAATCGTTGAAAAATTATCCAAGAAATTTTTAGAAAATATTGTAGAAAAGCATCCCAAAAATTTGCACATCCGCCCCTTCCTCGTTCCCTCACGAGCTGAGCTGCGTTAACACTAGGCTTTGTCTATTCGCAACCCAGTTCCATTTGATAGCCCAGGTGAACAACAGATGAGAATGCAGCCCAGATGGTTGGCACATGTCGCCGACCCAAGCAACGGCCTAGGCGACAATGCCAGTGGCCAGCAACACATGACGTCCTCCTAATTGTCCAAACTCATTTGATCATACTTAGCCTCAGAAGGTTCTATTTTAATAATCCAACTATTGATTTTTAAGTTTTTTGATATTTTGAATCCACTGGACGGATTAGATTAACCATAAGTGATCGTTATTAGGAGTTACTGATAGGCAGATATTAATGGTTGAGATTTCACTTGATTATGATCCACTAAGATGGTAATAAATATTCCTAAGCATTAAACTTAGTGCTAACTGGTTCCAAATGAGATAAACTGTTATAAGTCGATAAAAGTAGATTTTGTTGATATTCAAGTTGGATACCATTGCTAGTGTATAGGTATTTTCTTTAGCATGATAAAATATGATAAGTGTGGTGGGATGCATGCGAGTATAATTATTATCCTCGTTATTTGTTGGTACTACTTGAGGATGAATGTGTTGTATACAAGGTGTGTTTGGGAATAGATAAAACTTTTGATGAAAAGTTTTAAAAAATAAAAGTTGTCAAATGATGTGATATGATAGGGATAATGTGAGGAGTAAATATGATAAAATTAAAATAGATAAGTTAGTTGTATAAATAGTTGTGTAGAAATGATTGAAAAGTAAGGTAGTTGTATAGGGAAATGTGAAGAAATGATTAAAAAATAGAATAGTTGTGGAGAGTGAAAAGTTTTAACTTGACATTTTTTTACCTATTGCTAAACACACCCATAATTTGTTTGGTAATGGTTTACAAGTATATTTTAAGCTTTGCTAGAAAACTACTTAACATAAACCATACATGTAGAAGTTAGAAATACAAGTATGTAGGACATGTTCTGTTTAATATTAGGTTTTAAGTAGGTCCTAAACCTAGCTGAAAGATTACTCAGTGTGTAATATAAGGGTAGGTCCTAGGCATTCTTGAGAGGCTACTTGTTAAGTAATTTTCAGGTAGGTTCTAAGCTTTGCTATACGTTATTCAGTATATAATTATATGATAAGTCCTAAGCTTTGATAAAAGGTTACTTAAAACCAACTATAAACATTGAGTCAGTAGTTTATTTGCATTTTTAAATCTATTACCTATAATTGTTATGATTGGATGATAAATTCCTACTTACTGAGTTCTTAAAACTTACCCCTAGTTGATTATATTTTCTTTAATAATGCAAATCAATTAAGCTTGTAGATGCATAACAAATGGGTTAGGCATAGACTTTACGAATAGAATAAAGTAGTTTTACTTTCTTTCCTTTGAAATGTTGTAGTTAAATTTTGAACATACATTTGCGATAATTATTATGTGAATCCAATAAATAAAAGTTTAATTTCAAATATACTCATAACCTTTATTCTTAATTTCAAATATACCTATTAAGTATGAAATCTTTCATATATACAGCACCAAGTAAACCCCAAATATCAAATGTACCCAAAATCTAATGTTCCGTTTGTTAAATAGAAAATGAAGTCAGCTGAGTATGATAAATATTTCTAAATGACCAGATTGCCCTTAAATCGACCACTCCCTTCCATTTTGCCAAAATGCCCACCATTTTCAGCCATTGCATTAAATAATCCTGACCTAGAAGCTGCCAACAGCACTGAAGGAAATCCTCTTCTTTTTATCCGCATTCTATTTCGATTATACCTCTGGACGTAGTTACTGATTTTAAATCAACCACTCTTCCCAAATTTCCAAATTGCATTTCTAACCAAGATATAATGAATTTCGTCCGCACTGAATTTCGGGCTAAATTTTTTGGCCGAATCTGCAAAAATAGAAACAATAACATCCTGAGTTGAGATCCCATTAGAAAATGAAACTAGATAACCAGATCTTGGAAATATTTACCTCGAGCATATCGATTGTGCGAGCGACTCTTGCCTTCGTTAACCTCTTTATTACATCGTCCTCAAATATAAGTTCAATTGTCTCATGGAAAACATCCAAATTTCCAACGTCTCCAACCTCCATGAGAACCCAACCCGGTCAACACCACCCATCCTTCTTGACTCAGCAATCTTTGCGCGAACGCTAGGCTGTTTGCCGCCAGTACCTCCAAGTCCATCTTGCCTCAATCTCCTGTCGTCCTTCCCCTTCAAATCCAACCTCAAATCAACGGAATACATCCACCGTTTCCAAGCCGTATCGACGGTGTTTACGAGGAGTGTTTGGCAATTTTTAAAAGTTGTTAAGTTAAAACTTTTTAATATAAAATTTTTCGCTCTCTATAACTATTTTTTTTAATTATTTTTTTAATACATCTTTCTATACAACAATCCTACTTTTCAATCATTTCTACACAACTACCAATACAACTAACCTATTTATTTTAAATTTATTCTTTTTACTCCTCATTATTACCCCTACAATATCACATCATTTGACAACTTTTATTCTTCAGAAGTTTTCATCAAAAGTTTTATTCATTACCAAACACACCCTTACTTAGCAGTTGTATATGAAAATTTTTATACTTAAGTTGTGTTTGATAATGAATAAAACTTTTGATGAAAAGTTTTGGAGAATAAAAGTTGTCAAATGATGTGATATGATATGGATAATGATGAGTAGTAAAGAAGATAAAGTTAAAATAGATAGGTTACTTGTGTGGATAGTTGTGTAGAAATAATTGAAAAGTAGGATAGTTGTATAAAAAAATGTATAAAAAAAAATAATTAAAAAATATGATAGTTGTGGAGAGTGAAAAGTTTTAAATTGAAAAGTTTTAACTTGACATTTTCTATCAATTGTCAAACACACCCTTAGTAGATATATTTGAAATTAAGAATAAAATTTTTGAATATATTTAAAATTAACTTATAAATAAATTTTATCTATTATATTTATGTTGAATAGTGAGCTCTTATCCGGTATCATTTGGGCATGAGTAGAAGATCTTATTTTGGATCAACTTAGTTAATTAAGGTACCACCTTGAGTTGGGGTGATGGCAATTAAGTAATTAAAATATTAAAGCATATCAAAGTCCACAGCGTAAGAGGTGTGAAATTCTATTTTATTTACAACGGGACCCTTAGTCAACAAGGTTGAAATTGAGTTATTGACCCCGTGAAAACGTGCATTGACCGGCACTTGTATTATGAAGTTCCTGGTCGCCTTTTCTCATAATTTATTCTTTCCTTCCCCCACACTGCCACACAGTGCACGTCAAAGGCGTCCGGCAGAGTTCTGCTCTTGAGATGAAGGCGACACGAATCACACCGCTCATAAAACTTATGACTTTGGAGAGAGAACTTACCATCGTTTTCAGCGGACGCTGGATCAATGCACCCAGGTGCACTTCACGCATTATTTTTTATTTTTTTTGAATTTTTTTATAATGAAAATATTAATCCAAATATATTTAACATGTATATAAATTTTTACCATTTTTAAAAAATTTTAGATATTTTTTTCAGATTTTTTAAAAAAAAAAATCTAAAAATATCCAAAATTATAAAAATTTATACACATATTAAATACACTTAAATTCACATTCGTGTAAAAAAAAATTTAAAAAAAAATTAAAAAAAATGAGTAAAGTACATCCCGTGCATTGAACCAGCGTCCGTTTTCTGCCGCGTTTGTTGCCATGACGTGTAGGTCTCAAAGATGATGCTAGAACATCACATCCGTGTGTATGAAGCCATGTAGCACCATGCACCCAGTATGGTAAGTATGGAGGGTAATATTTTGAAAATTTAGTGAATTATATAATATAATAGGATAAGTAATGTTGTTACGTACTTAGAATATCAATTAAATTTATTTATTAAAAAGAATATTTTATAAGAGACTATTCCATAGAAAAGAAAACTATGAAGTGCCGGAGAAAGAAGTCCAAGTCACCCATCTGATATCACAATTAAGCTTAATAATTTTATGTAGAAGATAATAATAAGCTTTTATAATTTACACGGTAAATAACAAGTTTTTTTTATTATCAAGAAGGAGACATAAGACGATTTGAGCCCACACCACAACAACGCAGCTGGCGTCGTTAATTTACTTCTTCTAATTGGTGGGCTTTGTGGTAACTTGAAATTTTTTTTTTTCAATATTTTGATATTTATATTAAATATACTTCATTTATTTATTATGTGTAACATCATTTTGTTTATCATGTAAAATCTACTTCATTTATTATATAACATTATTTATTTAGTTAAAAAATAATTTTCATCAAAATCAAATAAATGCATGGGCATAAATTACGAAAAATGCTTATGTTCGTTTACATGTGTATTAGATTATAATAATCATTTGTGTATATAAAAATAACATTTTAGATGGTGAAGATCTTGAAAATACAATTTTACTTTTTTATATCGGACAAAATATAACTATAAAATTCATAACCAAAATTTCTCTAAAAAATATAACTATAAAATTCTCCAAATTTCCTAATTTATAGAGAATAGCTACGTCCACAACTGTCATGAAATTTATAGCCTTAGGTATCATGATGATCATGTGTCGAAAATCGAGGGTATTAATTATTAAATAACTAATCACTTGTAGGCTGGTAGCTTTGTTCTCTCTAGCAGAGCAGTTCCCGAGTTCCACTCCTTGCATGCATCAGCAGCAGCGGCCATGGCCGCTCCCAAAAGCGGAAGCAGGCCGAGAAGGAGAAGTGCTAGTGCTTGTCCTTCTCCTATGTTTCTCTTCACCTTCTGCATCTTCTTTCATTTCTGCACAGCATTTGACACCATAACCCAAAACCAATCCATCACAGAAGGCCAGAGCCTCGTTTCACAGGGAAAGGTTTACGAGCTCGGTTTTTTCAGTCCCAAAAACTCCAACAAACGCTTCCTTGGCATCTGGTTTCACCAGGTCTCCATCCCAACCATCGTTTGGGTAGCAAACCGAGAGCACCCACTTACCGATTCGTCCGGAGTTCTCACAATAAGAGGCGATGGAAACCTGGTTGTTCTGGATGGAACAGGGAACGCTCTGTGGTCATCTAACGCTTCCGAAGCCGCCACAAGCCCGACTGTAGCGCTTCTTGATACCGGCAAGCTCATTCTCAGAGATACGAATCCCAGCAATGGCGACGGAAAAGTGTTGTGGGAGAGCTTCGATCATCCCGGTGACTCGTTTCTCCCGACCATGGAGTTGGTTGTCAATCTGAAAACAGGGCAGAGAAGCTGCCTGACGTCTTGGAAGAGCGAGGAAGACCCAGCTGCTGGAACTTTCGTTTTCTGTATGGACCGTGTCGTGATCCCACAGATGCTTATTTGGAAAGGGAACGATCGATTCTGGCGAAGCGGGCAATGGAATGGGAAGATATTCATAGGAAGGCCATTCATGTACGACGTCTACATAAATGGTCCCATGGTCTATGTCGATCTCGACCAAGGAGTGATTCGCTACACGCATTCCTACTTCACGAATTCATATAGCAGGTTGTTGCTCGACTGGAATGGCAAGCTCGAGCAGAAGGATTGGAATGGGAAGGAATGGATTGTGGGTTGGGCGGAAAAATACACGGAGTGTGATGTCTACAACAGATGCGGTCAATTTGGCGTGTGCACCGAGTTTGTATCTCCTATGTGCAGGTGCTTGACAGGGTTCCAACCGAAGTCTGATGATGAATGGAAGAACGGAAATTGGTCAGGTGGGTGTGTTAGAAGAACCCAATTGAACTGCAGCAGCGCAGCAGGAGAAGGAGATGGATTTCTTAGAGTAGAGAAGATGAAGACCCCTGACTTCTCGAATTGGGTACAAGGCGTGGATTCTATGCAATGTAGGGACGTGTGTCTGAAGAACTGTTCTTGTGTGGCCTATGCCTACCCAAGTGGAATTGGGTGCATGGTTTGGAGCGGAGAGTTGATAGATATTCAATATTTTCCTGGAAGAGGAGGCGAAGATTTTTACATCCGCTTGGCCAAGTCTGAATTGGGTACCCAGTCATAACCATAAATCTTTCTCACATTTTTCTTTATCTTTTTTTTTTTTTTTTTTTTTGGCTCGTTGTTTTTCTTGATTAACTGTGTCGACATTAAGAAAAGGGGATTTTTTTTTGGATCGGTAAGAGATGGGATTTAGTATGTGGTTTTTTGCAGGTGAGTTACATTCATATTACTTTCCTCGATCAAATCATTTAAAATTTCTTCTTCATGTCCAGAGTCATGACGCAGCTGATTCACTTGTATGTCTATGTTTCCAATTACGATTTACAGAATATTGGCACTGAAACATGTCTCCTCATCTCGGAGTCAGCTAACTGTGCAAGAGAGACATTTTTCCATGGCCTCTATTGGATTGAGTTTTGACATTGGCTTTCATTTTCTTATGGTAGCAGGCAACGACAGAGATACCAAGAAAATAGTTGGAATAACTGTCCCGTTTGCAGTGGTTCTGGTGGGTATCTGTGGGTTCATCATCTGGTGGATGACAAAACACAGAGGTAAGAAAAACACAACGAAATATATCCAGTGGATCTTCACTCATATTGTAACTTCCTGTTAATCCAACCAATCGCAACTACAATAATTGAAACACACCTGCCATCCAAACTATAAATAGTCTTTTCATGGAAGATGCGCAAAATGAATCAGAGTGCCTTGAATACCAATGTTGTCTAGGATGAGCTCAGGCATGAAGATAAGCAGCTCCGTGCATTCACAGGAGGTCATGCTGGGCTGGGCAGGCTGCTCTCATTCAGTCAAGATGAAGTTCCTTAATTGCATTGTCTTGTCGTAGCAAGGTCTGAACAGCAGTTGAAAGATATAAGGATCGTCCATTTTTTGTTTCTTCACCGCCGATCTATCATGTTACCAGGAAACAGGAAGGAAATGGGAACAAGGAAAACAGCAGGGAATGCTAGACTCTCCTTGCAGGACAATACACTGAAAGAAGTGCCAATATTTGACTTCAAGATAGTAGCAGTGGCAACAAATAGCTTCTCTGATGCAAATAAGATAGGAGAAGGAGGTTATGGTCCGGTATACATGGTAAAGAATCTGTACACAGACCTCATGATTTGGTTCAACTCTTCAATCTTATATATCAAGTACCTGCACTGCCCAAGAGATGGAGTTGAGCGTTTCAGTGTTATGTTAGCGTTCTAGTATGATGCGTGCTTACAGAAAAGATAAAATCTAATGAATTCAAAAAGAATTTTTTATCCGTCTATCCATGAGATGGCCTATTAGTTGGTTGAAATGTCACACTCAGTAATTGTAAATTTATGTCTACCAGGGCATGCTGCCAGAGGGGCAAGAAGTAGCAGTGAAAAGGCTTTCCACGCACTCTGGACAAGGAGTGGAAGAATTTAAAAATGAGGTTATGCTGATTTCCAGATTGCAGCACAGGAATCTAGTCAGGCTCCTTGGTTGCTGCATTGAAAGCGAAGAGCGGATGCTGCTCTACGAGTACATGCAAAACAAGAGCTTGGATGCCATTTTGTTTGGTAGATCCTCTCTCTCTGTCTGAGATATTCACATTTAACGTTTAGAGAGTATTATGGAGGTCTGTGTTCAATTAAATAAGCTCTTCCATTAAATTTTATGCAATGGTTAAATATAACCTACCTTCTAAGTTATACTTACAAGATGAATTTTCCTGTCATCTGTTTGACAATTAATGATGTTAGATACAACCCAAAAACGAGTGCTAAACTGGGAGAGACGCTTCCACATTATTGTGGGGATTGCTCGCGGGCTGCTTTACCTTCACCGAGACTCTCCACTGAAAATAATACATCGTGACCTGAAAGCAAGCAACATTCTTTTGGATGGGAGATTAAATCCAAAAATATCAGATTTTGGCACCGCAAGAATTTTTGGAGCTGACCAAGTTCTAGCAACAACGAAAAAGGTCATTGGGACATAGTAAGTTGCCACAAGCTCTGGTGATAGCACAAACATAGTCAGAACTCTGATGAATTATTGCGAAAATAGATGACGTTGGTAAAATTCCTTAGTAATGAATTGAATATTCTTTGTTCTTTGTTTGTATAGCATGGACGACATTCTAGGGTGCATTCATATATGCTATCGAATTGAGTGTTAAAACTTAAAATTAGTCTTCTAAAGTGGTCCATTTGATAAGAAGAAAACATGAATCTTCATGCTAGCCTCGTAATTTGACTTCTCTCACCCTCTTTGTCTTTTTTGAGATTTTTCTATTTGCAAATGTTCACAATCATTTCAAAATGCCAAACCTATTCAGGAGATGTCTGACAAACATAGCAACGATTTGAGTCACCCCATGCCACAACTAACATCAACAAATTGAATAATTTTCATCCAATTCTTTTACATCCAAAGGCATGTCTAAATGAAAGCATTTTACTTTACAGCTATTTCTCTGTCTGTTGTTCAAAGGAGGTCTAATTTCTTCCTAGAATGAATAGCTATCCCATTTCATTACGAGTGAGAAGACCTCTGGGTTTGTATACACCGAGAACTTCTAATCTGAACTTGAATAAGCTTCTTGATTTCAAAAACATTTGGGAGTTCAGATGCTTTTTGTATTATCTTGTTCACTAGAGAGTTGCTAGTTGTTGACCAACCAAGTCCAAACAGCGTTTTCATATATGTAGAACCAACATCTGAAACTATAATTGACAATGTCTTAAATTCTAAATTGCAGCGGTTATATGTCACCTGAGTATGCCATGAAAGGAAGGTTTTCAGAGAAATCAGATGTCTTCAGTTTTGGGGTTTTGCTGTTAGAGATTGTGAGTGGCATAAGGAATACAAGTCCTCAGCTTCACAAAGACTCGTTGTGCTTGTTGGGTTATGTAAGTGCGCATGAATCGTGATCATATTCTACTATGATCTCAAGAGCTTTTGGATGCACAGTAATCTGTAATTGCCACATGTCATCTAAAAACGTATGTTCTGCCAAAACCGATTGGAATTCACTGTATTTGATTTTAAGCAAGACTCAGAAGTACATAAATTGCCATTTGGGCTGTGTCCCACCTTGGGCATACACAAAATTTCCACATCGATCCACCATATAATACCTTTTCTTTTCTTTTTTTGATGTTTCACCATATAAGACTTGATTCAGCCTCTGAACATGAACTTTTAGCTTCCCTCTTGACGGCAAATTTCATCCTTGCACAGGCATGGCGACTCTGGAATGAAAACGAGGCATTGGCTATTGCTGATCCATCTCTGGAATGCTCTTACGCAGAATCAGAAGTTCTCAGATGCATCCAGGTAGGGCTGTTGTGTGTGCAAGAATTTGCAGCAGATAGGCCCATCATGTCTACCGTTGTATCCATGCTGGGTAGTGAAACGGCTTCTCTGCCAAGTCCCAAGCAGCCTGCATTTACTCTTAGCAGAAGCTCTACAAGAGCAGATTCTCACAGGACTCACCAAGTAAGCTCAACCTCTGACTTGACCATAACGGTGATCAATGGCCGGTGAAAAGAAGATTCAATGGCTACTAAATCCACCACTGCGAGCTAAAATGACCCTTGTATTTATTCCCAATTCGGCAAAGACTAGGGGATCAAAGAGAACAATGTGATTTGTTTCATCAAACAAGTAAAAGTATTGAACTGAACATCAGACGTGTACACTTATACAAAAGACCCATTAGACAACTGCCTTGATCCAGCCATCAGACCTGGGCTCAATCTAACCGTCAGAAGGCAAAACTCCCTCTGGTTCAATGCCCCATCTCCATCCAAGTCCCCTTCCCTCAGCATGCCCAACACCTCCTCATCTTCTAGCCGGGGCACTCCCAATCGCGCCGCATTCCGCTTCAGGCACTCTAAGGTGATGAGGCCCGTCCGCCCATCCAACAGCAATTGAAAACCGTTACAGAGCTCATACATGAAACGCTCCACTCCGAGTTTCTGTGCCATCAACGGCAGGAAATCCAAGCAGTGGGATCCTCTTTCGGCCATGGTTAGGCTGCGTAATTCAAACAAGATTGCAAACTGAATTGAAGGAGGGTCTTGAAAATATAGGAGGGACGGGAGCAGAGGAGTATGTGATGGAGGTACGAGGAAGGAATCACTGCATAGCCAGCCAGATACAGATAATGGATGCTATAATGCTGATTCCATTGTGCTGAAGCTCTAGCTCTTCTTCGGAGAAGCAATCCAATGCTGCTAAGAGGCTAATCTCAAATATACCTATTATGCTTTCAAAATTGGCATGTTTGGCAACGTTTAAGTTCAAACTTTTCAATCAAAGGGTTTATTTGGGAATAGATAAAACTTTTGATAAAAAGTTTTAAAGAGTAAAAGTTGTTAAATGATGTGATATAATAAGGGTAATGATGAGGAGTAAAGAGGATAAAATTAAAACATATAGGTTAGTTTTATGGATAATTGTGTAGAAATGATTGAAAAGTATGGTAGTTGTATAGGAAAATGTGAAAAATGATTAAAAAATATGGTAGTTATGACAAGTGAAAAATTTTAAATTGAAAAGTTTTAACTTGACAGTTTATACTTATTGCCAAACATACCCTAAAACTTTTTACTCTCCGTAATTATCTTATTTTTTAATCATTTCTTCACATTTTCCTATACAATTATCTTATTTTTCAATCATTTTTACACAACTAACCTATTTATTTTAATTTTATCTCCTATACTCCCCATCGTTACTTCAATCATATTACATCATTTTACAGTTTTTATTCTTTAAAATTTTTCATCAAAAGTTTTGTCTATTTCCAAACACAGATACATATTACGTTTGTGATTAATCTAAAAAGCACACAGTCCGTGAATTAACGTTATCATATGTGATATTACTAATATGTCCATCAGATTTTGGACATGATTGAAAAAATTTAATGTCATACCTCGACAATGCCCTAATTATACATGAGCTCTAAATCTGGAGAATCCTGCTTTCAGTTTCTTTTTATTTTATTTTATTTTTATTGTTTTATAACATGGGTATTTTAGACATTTATAAAAATTTAACTAACAAGTTTGAACGGAATAGATATTTTGGGATTACCTGCAAAGTAGTGAATATATTTGAAATTAGGGTTAAACATAGTGGGTATATTTAGAAAAAATCCTTTTTTGATCAATACCTTCCACTATTGTTAAATTAATAAATAATGACAACATTAATATGATAATTGTTTTTTAAAGAAGGGGAAATACTTCCATGAAACTTCTAATCCCTTTCATTTTAAATATTTTGATGGTTGATGAAAAATGTATTTCATCTATTATATTTAGCATTATTTGTATTATCTTGGAAATTCATTCCCTTGTCTAATATCATTATGCATGAACCTCATTTACAAATGTGTAAAATCAATGTAATAAAATAATTTAATATTAAATATCAATGTTAAAGTTGTATTTTTAACATTTAAACTGTCTAAAATGTCATTTCCATGTGAATAAATAATTATATAAAGTATTATTATATTCTAATATATATATGTGAATAAATCTAAGCATTTTACCTATTTTTGAGCAAACGTAGCCATGCACACATTTAATTTGAATGAAACGTGATTTTTTACCTAAAAAATAATGTTAAATATAATGAATAGATTAAATTTTTTATCAAACATTAAAATTTTAAATTTGAAGAGATTAAACAGAACCGCTTTTTTGTAATCAAGTAATCCTGTTTAAAAAAAAATTACCCACAGAGTCATGTAGGATATGATAGGGTACGACAAAAAAAATTATCCACCTCGTGTCTTCAACTAGGAGGGAGTAGTTTCCGTATTAAGTACCCTAGGAGTCCAACCAGATTGGGTTACACGATCGAGTCTAATTCTAATTTTAAACTATTCATAAAATTCTAATTTTGATGTTTATTAATCAATTTACATAATTTCAATTTTAATCTATTTGTAATTTATATTGTTAACAGATTATCAAGATGAATTGTAATCAAGTTGTAAGAGAAGTGATATTAACAACCATACAAAATAAAATAATTCTAAACTCGTCAATGATAAAAAATTTGATAGTTTAGAAACAAATTAGATAATCATAAAAAGTAATACGTAGTTGTTCAAATTTCAACATTTCTATATACACCTAGCAAATAACATCAACAATCAAATGGGTTGTTGAGTTATTGGGTTAAATGACTGTTTATTTAATTAACTAGGTTTTTGGTTAATAGATTGGAAGTAGTTTAGCAAAAAAATGTTCAACGCTATCTCATTTTTTCCATTAGGTATACAACTTATATTCTTTCATTTAATATTACAATATTAGGCATACAACTTATATTCTTTTATTTAATATTACAATCAAGATCAAAGTAGATAATAAACTTCCATCTATTTTCTTTTATTTAATATTACAATCAAGATCAAAGTAGATAATAAACTTCCATCTATTTTTGCAGAGGAGATTGAATGCTCTTAGCTATTTTTAAGTAAAACCATACTTCTACCTGCATATAGGAGACTAAGTACCACATGCACCCCATCAAACCGACACCCTCGCCCATGAGGGGATTTGAACCAGGGTTTGTATGGCCGTTTCGCCAGCGTCCCTGCCAACTATCCCAGTTGGCAACCCAATCTCATTTTTAAATGAGTTGGACAAACGGGTTTGCAGATCAACTCATTTACATTGCACCCCCACTCTGATTCAATCTGGGTGAGTTCAATTTGCCATAGGAGTATAGATTTTCATGTATATATCATGACTTTATCTCCGAAGTTTAAAATATGTTTCGATTTTTTGAGTAATTTACAAATATATCTACAAAGTTTAACCGCAATTGCATATATACTCATGCAGTTTCAGAAATCACATACAACCCTCATATAATTTGACATTAATTACGAACATGTCCATGGTGTCACTTGTCCGTCACGGCACATTTGGCTGCTGTTCATATAATTTTTAGACATTTTATATTGACGAAAATGTCCTCGCTAGAAGGCATATTAAAATAAATACATGTATACGATTCAATATCCACCGCCGGAGCACCGGATTTGGTGCTCCATCATCGTCACCAATTTTAGTGGCAGCAATGGCTGACACTGTTACTTCGGTACCAAGTTGTCGCAACGCCTCCTCTCCCATTGATAGTAACTCGTCTCCAGATTCGACGCCAGCATCTGATAACCAAACCTAACAAATCACGCAACCTTCTTTGATGCAGGCAATGAGATCGTTAAATCTAAAAACCCACAACCTTCTGGCTTCTACCTTACTGTTGACATCCTTATCTTCATCTCCTAAAGATCTTATGCAAAATCGTTATTTCTTATTAAGTTTAATTTTTTTCAATCTGATTTTGCAGATGTGAAGTGAAAGCAAGGCAAAATCTTTATATACTCATGTTTTGTTCCATTCAAGAGATCTGAAATGAGATCCCTAGCCCAATTCAATTTTTCATTTTTGATTGTGCTTTTCTAATTCTATTGATTTTGAACCAATTCGGGTTTTTTACGCCAGTATCCAGGAAAAAACCCCTTTCTTTTGAAAATTCCACTTGGTACCCTGCAGTTGGGTTCGGAAGCAACAGCCACGGATGCCTGAGAAGACGACATTGGTTGCTTGCGAGCGGTGGAAGACGATGCCTCAAATCCACTTCTCGCCACCATATAGAAGACAATGCAGACAGCTGACATTGTGTAGAAGATGCATCGAAAAAACGAATACAAGCAAAGGGGCAAAGGGGCAAAGAGATAAGAAATTTCGGCGATTTCTATGATTTCAAATCCTCAGTCCAATTGAGTCCGGCGCTGTGGCGCAGCGGTAACTCATGATGGCATGGTTGCCATCGGTCCACGGATCAAATCTCTGAAACGGAAAAATGATAGTAGGAGTGTGTCTCCTGGTTGGTGGTGGGAGCGGTGTCTCCCGTTTAGTGGTTGGAAGCTGTGTCTTCCAGATTATTTAGTGGAGCAAGTGTCTCCAAATTTGTAAGAATG
The DNA here is from genome assembly GCA_030490835.1 of Annona cherimola. Lineage (NCBI taxonomy): Eukaryota > Viridiplantae > Streptophyta > Magnoliopsida > Magnoliales > Annonaceae > Annona > Annona cherimola. Next base: position 17,991,740 of record CM059975.1, on the reverse strand, counting down.
TCTTAGGCCTTCAATGTAATATGTATTGAGATGTGTGTATATATCTCCCAATCAAAAAAAAAAAAAAAAAAAAAATCCTCAGTCCAACCATTTCGGTAATCTGGGGCAAATGGAGAAGCAATAAAACAAAACGGCACATGACCCCAAGCTCTTAATCGAACGTCCCTCTGCCCTGAATCGAGGATAATTTTGGAAACTCAATTATTCGCTAACGGCCCACTTCATCTCATGTCACGACAACCGTTACCGTGGGTATCAATGCAATTCGGGTGAAACTATACGAGCATTATTTGTAATTCATGAAATTATGAATAAATATCTGCAATTTCGGTGAAACGTATAGGTATATATGCAAATTGTTCAATTTTTTTTATTCTCTCTCTTCCCATGAGGATTTCCCGTGTTCGACCAAAGCTTGTAGATACGGATGCATCCGCCAGCTAAAAACCTAAATTGACCGGCACTGCTTTAATTATTGAGAAATATAAATCAGCCAGAGTTTTACTTTTAATTTAAATTTTCATTTTGAATAAAGCATATATTTCATCCTCGTTCACGGCATGGCTATGTTATTAGCTCTTAGCTTTGCCATTTTTTATTTTAAATATTCTTTCCGCTTCTCATTTGTATCTCGCCAGGTATATTTAAATGCCGATGATTTTCAAAAATTAAAAATAAATATTTAAAATATTTCAAAAATAGTATAAATTAATACATATATTAAATACACTTAGATTAACAATTGTATAAAAAAAATTAAAAAATTAAAAAATTAAAAAATGAGTTAAATGCACCTAGACGCACTGAGGTTAAGTGCACCCAGGTGCACTATATAAGCGTCTTTGAGAGGTTGAGGCTAAATGTACACCGGTGAACTTAGCCTCAATGCGCTCAGGTGCATTTAACCTATTTTTTTATTTTTTAAAATTTTTTTATATAATTATTAATCTAAGTATATTTAACATGTGTATTAATTTTTACCATTTTGAAGTATTTTAGATGTTTATTTTTTATTTTTGAAAATCAGTGAAATTTTAGGTATTTTAGAATTACTAAAATACCACCGATTTTCCAAAGTAAAAAATAAATATCTAAAATAGTCCAAAAATGGTAAAAATTGATACACATATTAAATACATTTAGATTAACAATTGTAGAAAAAATTTCGAATTTTTTTTTTTAAGAAATGGGTTAAAGCACGTGGGTGCACTATATCCATGTCCTTGAGGGGTTGAGGCTAAATGCATCTCGATGTACTTAGCTTTAGTGCACCCAGTGCATTTAACTCATTTTTTATTTTTTAAAATTTTTTTATACAATTGTTAATCTAAATGTATTTAACATGTGTATCACTTTTTATCATTTTTAAAGTATTTTAGATATTTATTTTTTATTTTTAAAATCAGTGACATTTTAGGTAAATTTTTAAAAATAAAAAATAAATATTTAAAAAATTCCAAAAATGGCAAAAATTGATATATATATATATATATATATTAAATATATTTATAGTAATGGTTGTATAAAAATTTAAAAAAATTTAAAAAAAATGAGTTAAAGTACCTAAGTATACTGAAGCTAAGTTCACCCATGGGTGCACTGTGTCAACGTCTATACTTAGACTCTAACATTCAAGAAACGTGACAAGAAATTGTACAAAAGTCCTCATCACATGTCAAGCTTATATTAAAAAGTCGATGGTGGGCAATTCTAAATTCTAAAGGACGCATGCAAATTGCAGACGAGACTTCAGCTTAGCTTCCATAAATGCCACGGCAAAATTTGATGGGTTTTTGCATAATTAGCTCTTTAACTTTGTGAAATCATGAATTTGCTCTTATATTTTGAATATTTGCTAAAATAACCATCCAAACTTAAAAGGTTTTTTAAATTAGTTCTGCTTGACAGGCATTAATAATTCTCGTTCGGATGAAATTTCACTTATATAAATAAAATAAAATTTAAAAAACTAAATTAGGATTGTTTTTGACAGTAATACAAAAGAAAATGGGCAATTCCACCTAAAGAAAATTACTTTCAAAGTAAGTGAAGTAATTTTGTCTCAAAGAAAATTATTAGCCATTGTTTTTTACGTAATGTTCGATTTGTAAAACACTTAAATTTATAGGGTTATTCTTAAATATTTATAACAAAAATCTGAATGCACAATAAGTAAACAAAGTTAATTCTTTCTTTCTTTTTATTCAACTCAAAAATTGATGCATTTTTGCAACTGCGAGGAACCTTACGCTTCAATTGCGCGCTTGGACTGAGATGACATGGGATTTTTATATTTTCAAAATTTAAGTCTCTCCAAATTTTTTCTTTTTTCAGTACATAATAATTTTTTCAATATTATTTTTTCATTCTCTATATAATTTTTTACATCTTACGTAATAAGAGATTGGAAAGAATCACTGCATATTATTTTAGGGGAAAAGGAAAACTCCCAAGAGGCAAACGGAGAGAATAATGTTGCCCAAATATTTTAATATATTGATGTTCGTTCCACTCCCGTGCACAATGCTCACGTATAAACACCCAAAAAGTTTTTTTTTTTTCTTTTCCAAAGATACTAGTAGTTTTCTTCACGGGGGCAACTTTAAATATTGTTAAAATTCTATTACACTTGTTACTTCGAAATTTTTTTTATTACACTTAGGGTAAGTTTGGCAATGTATAAAAAAAGTTAATATAAAATTTTTCACTCTCTATAACTATTATAAATTAAAATTATTTTTTATATCTTCTTATACAATTATCGTATTTTTAATCATTTATATTCAACTACTCGTACAACTAATCTATCTATTTTAACCTTATTCTCTTTACACATCATCATTACCCTTATCCTATCATATAATTTTCTATCAATTTAACAATTTTTAAATAAAAAACATTTTATCTAAAGTTTTATAACTTTCCACACACAACCATAATGCAGTATTTTCCTAAATTTTAGCCCCCCGATAATTAACATGGCTTTGCTTACAATAATAATTAGATAATTAAGATATTATGTTATATGTCACTTCTTGGACTACTAAGTGGCTAACACGAGTCTACACTAGGTGTTAGTGTAGAGAGGTCCGGCCGTCCAGGGTTCACAATTAAGTATAGGTAGTGAACTCATTATCCTTTCCTTAGAGTATATCTTCATCAAATACCGGATCATCTAAGGTAGGTGTGCCTATCAAAAAATTTATATCAAAAAGTTTTAAAAATAAAAGAAAATAATATGATATGCTAGGGTAATAATAAGAAATAAAGAGAATAAAATTAAAATAAATAAGCCAGTTATATAAGTAGTTACATAAAAATGATTAAAAAGTAGGATAATTATATAAAAAGATAAAAAAAATAATTAAAAATAAAGTAGTTTGAATATTAAAAAGTTAAATATTAAAAATTTTTAGTTCAAAAAGTTTTATATTCAGCAAAAAATGCCGAGGGCCCTAAAGTTAGTAGATTTTGTTTTATTTTCTTTTATCAAATAGGCCTATCACGTGACTAGCATAGTTTGCAAGAGTCTCATCATAAGTGTCGGAAGTCCAATTTTGTTGTAAATATAAGAATAAAAAAAGTGTTTGATCCTCAAATTTAAAAATATTTTGGAATTACTTTTGATTGTTAAAATATAAATAGGACACCTTTATGAAATCATTCTTCTATGTAACCACTTCTATTTTGAATATTTTAATATTTGATAAAAAAATTTATTTCATCAATTATACGTAACATTATTTATAATATCTTAAAAATCATTTTACTTGTCTAGTATCTAGTATCATTGTACATGAACCCCATTTACAAATATATAAAATCAACATAATAAAATAATTTAATATTAAACATCAAATTTGAAGTTGCATTTTTAATATCTAAACAGTTTAAAATATTTTTTTTATATAGAAAAATGGTTCTGTAAAATATTATTATATTCTAGTATATATATGAATGAATGTAAGTATCTTTTTCAATTTACACTTAAATATATTTAATTTTGAGTAAATGTAACTTATGTACATATTTAAGTGAAACTTCAAACTTGGTTTCCTAAATGAAACACGTACTCTTAAATATAAAAAATAAATTTGACTTTTCGTCATGCATCAAAAAATTAAAACCTAATGGACTATGTAGAAACGCTTCTAAAAGCGGGCCCAAACTTAAAATCACATTCTGCACCGGACTTTGGGCAACAGACAAAACGGTTCCTGAGATAGGCTTCAACGGCAACTCGTCCGAAAGAACCATCTGTGGAGAACTCTTTTAAAAAATAATATTTCTTATTATTTTTTAAAACTCAAACCGTACAATAAATTCAAAATATAATTTTGACGGTTGATAGTAAAAATTATAAAAATCAGATTACATTAATTAATAAAAATGTAATTGAAAATTTTCGATGATGGATGTTGTTTTCGATATAAATAATGCATATAATACAATTTATACAATCAAAATCGTTATATACATGTATTTTAACTAGATACGTATAATAAAGTCTTTCCATGTTATTAAATTATGTTATGTTATTTGTATGTGATAAATTTATATTTTTTTATAATTTTACTTATTCGATACTATATTAATGTCAGATTTGTATGAATTTTATTATTAACGGTCAAAATAATACTTTAAATATAATATATGGTTGGATTTTTAAAAACCAACTAAAAAATATAATTTTTAAAAGAGTTCCCACCGAAGTCCGTCTCACGGTTCCTCGTGGTCCATCAAGTTTACTGGCCTGAAATCCTTTATCAAAGTCAATGATGGCAGGCACCTTTGATTTTCCCACCGAAGTCCGTCTCACGGTTCCTCGTGCTCCATCAAGTTGACTGGCCTGAAATCCTTTCTCAAATTCAATGATGGCAGGCGTCTTTGATTTCTTCCGTGCAGATTTCAATGATTGAGACAAGTTTCAATCTCGCTTTTCAAATAAGGGTGTGTTTGGGAAGTTGTAAAACTTTTGATGAAAAGTTTTATATGTAAAACTTGTCAAATTAGTAGAAAATGATGTGATGTTATAGGAGTAATGATGAGGAGTAAAGAGAATAAATTTAAAATAAATAGGTTAGTTGTATTGGTAGTTGTGTAGAAATGATTGAAAAGTAGGGTTGTTGTATAGAAAAATGTGTAAAAAATAATTTAAAAAATAATAGTTATGAAAAGTGACAAGTTTTAGATTGAAAAGTTTTAACTTGACCACTTTTCTAAAATGCCAAACACACCCCAAAATGGTCACGCCTATAATTCATAAATCAGCTATCACTACATAACTCCTATCCTATGTAGTATGTACTTAGCATGATATGCGGCTCATCTCCATCAGCTTAATCCTACTCATTATGGGTGTGATTGGTATTTACAAAAACATGTCTAATCGCGTAAAACTTTTCATTCACAGGGCTCCCTAGGAAAAATCCGTCGTTTCACCCGTTTTTCCGTCACAGCTTTCCGTCGTCCTTGTGTACTACGGCTACAGGACTCCGGTGTCGCGTAAAACTTTTCAGTCTTTCGTTGCACGCTAATGTATGAAAGACCGAAAACTAGCCAAATCTTGACGAGTTTTTTTCTCGACTCGCGTAGAGTTACACGAGAACAATTACGGCGATTCCATGATCGTCGCATCATTTACCACACGTCGTATCACGTACGTCGGCGCGAAGCATTTGGTGGGTACGTTGGGAGCGCAAACAATTTATTCATGATCGTTGCTCCGCTAAAAAGACAACTTTTACGGGCACAAAAATCCGTCACCGGGTTTTTGTGGAATACCAAACACACCCTAAATTGTTTGCGCTCCCAACGTACCCACCAAATGCTTCACTCCGACGTACGTGATACGACGCGTGGTAAATGATGCAACGATCATGGAATCGCCGTAATTGTTCCCGTGTAACTCCACGCGAGTTGAGAAAAAAACTCGTCAAGATTTGGCTGGTTTTCGGTCTTTCATACATTAGCGTGCAATGAAAGACTGAAAAGTTTTACGCGACGCCGGAGTCTTGTCGCCGTAGTACACAAGGACGACGGAAAGCTGCGACGGAAAAACGGGTGAAACGACGGGTTTTTCCTAGGGAGCCCTGCGAATGAAAAGTTTTACACGATTAGACATGTTTTTGTAAATACCAAACAGACTATTCATGATCGTTGCTCCGCTGAAAAGACAACTTTTACGGGCACAAAAACCCGTCACCGGGTTTTTGTGGAATACCAAACACACCCTATGCATGAAAATTCAAGACAGTAAAAACACGGCAGGATTCCACGAACTAACGTCAAACCCACAACTGCCAAATTGAAGCTTCTTTTGTGACTTTTCTATCCGCCAGGAGAGAAATAACATCTCAGTTCAGGCTAACAGCTGTTTGGTCGTTCATGAGAAATTTCTTTTTAAAAAGGTAGAGGACGATGTGATAACGGAAATAAATTGCAGAAGTATAAAACTCAAGAGTTTATTTGAAAAAGTGTACGTAGAAATAGTTAGGGTGTATTTGAGATGGGGAGAATGGAGGGGAAGGAATTGGGGTGCAAAAGTCTACCCTCAATTATCCTATCTTTTTACTGTAAAAAAATAATAATTATTCTCTTTTTTCTATTTTACTCCCATATTTCAATAAATTCTCATGTAATTTTAATTATTTTATAGTATGTCTTCGTACAATTATATCTATTTATTTTTTCTTTATTCCATTTTACCTCTACTCTGTTTATTATATTCCCATTCCATTCTTCTCCATTCTCCTCTAAACGAACATGCCTAATTAGGGTGTATTTTGAAGAGGGGGAATTTTTTAAAAATATTTGGTAAAAAACTTTTTGAAATAAACAAAGTAATAATATGATGTGATAAGAGTGATGATAAAAATAGAAAGAATATTGTTGAAAGAGATAGTATAACACTATAACTATATTATAATGTAAAAACATAAGAAAAAGGTTGTAAATTTTTTTTTAGTTCCCAAAAAATCCTTAGGATATGTTTGACAATGAGAAAAAAAATTTAAATTAAATTTTTTTATTTTTCATGACTATCTTATTTTTTAATCATTTCTTCACATTTTCTTATACAACTATTTTACTTCTCAATTGATTCTACATAACTACTCACACAATTAATTTATCTATTTTACATTTATTCTTTTTACTCTTCATCATTACTTATATCATATCGTATTATTTTTTTCAATTTTAAAATTTTTACGCAAAAAACTTTTCATTCAAAAGTTTTATCACTTTCTCAACGCACCCTTAATTTAAGAACCAACGCTTTTCAAATAATGAAGTTGCACGTAATGGAAGGTTTGGCTAAGAGATTTGCAATGAAATCAAGTCGTTGCAAATATTCTCCTGCCACGGGCGAACAATCATCTCGTCAATCATAAATTGCAGCCAAATAATTGGTTGATATTACATAATATTTGCTTTCACTTTTTTAATTACGTTGCTATTGCCTTTTTGAGATTTTGAGATGACAGGTTAACGATTTCTTGACTCATTAGGAACTTAAAAAAGCTTCAATAGCAACCATATATCTGCATCGTTATGAGGCATTTTGGTTGTAGTATAACTTTTGACTTTGCCTCATTTGAGGTTTTTTTCCTAAAAAATTTCTAAACATGGCTTTGTACTTTGTTAGTCTTTTATAAAAGCTCTCTTTTTAGTTATTTTAAAATGCCAAAGAGTATAAAATGAGCTCAAAAAGGAATTATTTTTAGATGGTAAAGATTCAATTCAACTCTTTTTTTATTTTAAATATTATTTTAAAATCTATATCATTTACTATGTTTACCTAAATGCATTCATTTATTATTCCAAAAATCACATATTAAAAAATTTTATATACTACAAGTGTTATACACCTTTTCTTTAAAAAATAGTAGTTATATTCTCAAGAGATGCTAAGGTTTTATATGAAGATGCAGACTCTACTCATCCGATTGTATTAAATTATCACTCATTTTCTAAATTTCGATTTATTACAAGAAAATTTATTAAAAATAAAAATATAGCTTTGCTTAGTCTATTTTTATACTCTTTTTAGTATTCAAAAATATAAAAGGAAAATTTTTATAAAGGTGGACAAATTGGCAAAAAATCATTTTTAGGTAATTTTAAAAATAAATGATTTAAATGGAGGATCATTAGTAAAATAAAAATATATGGGTTACAAATTTAAAAAATGCAAAATTTTAGGAGTTGTAATTTTTTTTGTTTATCTTTAGATTGGTTTCTAGCATTACACTGCTAACGTTAAATATTTTTTAAATATTTTTTAATTTTTAGTTTTAAGTTCTTCATCTCTATCTACATAATTAGTGAAACTAAGGAGATATCCTCTAGTTTCACAAATTTGTGAATGACGAAAATGCCCACAGTTATAATAAACTTTATTATTATAGCAATTATTTTCACTATAATGGTTGTAAAAATCATTGCAGATAATAATTGCAACATAAAAATAACAACACGTATAAATGAATATTTTGATAACAACATTAATAATCAATTTATTATCGATATGGACATTTTCATTTTTTATGAAAATTTAATTGTCATCCATATATCCTCAACGGAAACTATACTCCTGTAATTTAATTCGGACGCTGTATTGTGTTTCATAATCGTTTGAAACTGAGGAATACAATGAACACCAAGATCTTTAGGCGGTTGACACAGGGTGTGACTTGTGAGACGTCCGAAGAAAGAAATTTACTGACCGCGGTCATGGCCTGTCGTTGTTTTGATGAGGATGGAAAATAAGAAAATCCACTAAATCAAAGTTTCAGTCCTGCTATTGTGATCTAGAATCTCGATCTCTTTTTCGCTCCAAAACAAAATGAGATAGTTACATAATTTACCGATACAATGGAGTTCCCTAGTCTTCTTACGGGGTCCGTCTGATGAGGAAGTAATTCCATGCACATCCGGATTATTAAATCCACCTCTCCCGCCGCATTTCCTACGTCCAAAAAGCATGCTACTGGTCCCTTGATTCCAATCCGCGGCAGAACTGCATATGCGAATGGCAGGTCCCAAGAGAAGAAGTAGAAATCCGAGTGCTTTTCGATCTTCTCTTCTTCTCTCCATCTTCTTCGCTTTTCAATCCTGCACGGACGCGATTGACACCTTAAATCAAGGCCAGTCTATCACAGACGGGCAGAACCTCGTTTCACCAGGCGAGGTCTTCGAGCTGGGCTTCTTCAGTCCTGGAAATTCCACCAGAAGCTACCTCGGCATCTGGTTTCGCCAGGTCCACACACAAACTGTAGTCTGGGTGGCAAACCGAGAAAACCCACTCACGGATCGGTCTGGAGTTTTCAAACTAACCAGCAACGGAGGCCTCGCCATCGAGGATGGAAGAGGGAACACCGTTTGGTCGTCGTCGAACGCTTCCGCGTCCGCAGCGCAGAACGCAACTGCTGCGATCTTGGACACGGGCAATCTCGTGCTGAGGGAAGGAAATTCCAGCAGCGGAAGCGTGCTGTGGCAGAGTTTTGACACCCCATGCAATTCGTTTATTCCGAAAATGGAGCTGTATGTGAACATGAGGACCAGCGAAAAACGCTGCCTGACTTCGTGGAAGAGCGCCGACGACCCTGCTGTGGGAAATTTCACTTTCTGTCTTGACGCAGTCATCGTCCCACAGATGCTTGTGTGGAAGGGGAAAGATCGGTACTGGCGAAGCGGGGAATGGAATGGGCAGATACTCATTGGAAGGCCGCTCATGTATGACGTCTTCGTGAATGGCCCCAGGATCACGGTGGAGGATGGGGAGATTCGCTACACCAATTCCTACTTCGCTGCGACCAAGTACAGCCGTTTGTTCCTCGACTGGGACGGCAGATTCCAGCAGATGGATTGGGATGGGAAGGAATGGGTGGTGGGTTGGAAGGATCACTACTCGATGTGCGATGTCTACAACACGTGCGGGCCATTCGGCTTCTGCACCGAGTTCGTTTCTTCTCCTTCGACGTGTAGCTGTTTGAACGGGTTCGTACCCAAGTGGGAGGAGGAATGGAGCAGGGGGAATTGGTCAGGCGGGTGCGTCAGAAGAACCCCACTGAATTGTAGCAGCAAAGAGGATCGATTTATGAAATTAGAGAATATGAAGCTTCCAGATTTCTCCATCTGGGAACAGCGTTTGGACCTTGAGGATTGTAAAAATGTTTGCTCGAACAACTGTTCTTGTGCAGCCTATGCCCATGTGGAAGGGATTGGGTGCATGGTTTGGGGCGGAGATTTATTAGATATGGAGCACTTTCCCACCAAAGCAGCCCAAGACCTTTACCTCCGTTTAGCGTCTACTGAATTCAGTAAGCAAGCACATATCGATCTTATTTTTCTTCTCTTGATTATCAGTTCACTAAATATAAAATCATTCGTTTATGTTTTGTTTCCTTGAGCCACATGGTTCACCCATAAAATTGCCATTCATTTTTTGACAGTTGAAATTGGAAACAAAGGTGGAAAGAGGGGCCCTAAGACACTTATAATAGCAGTTTCGTTAGCAGTAACCATATCGATTATCTGTACATGCGTAATCTTTTGGAGGAGGACCAAACGTAGAGGTAAAGACATTCATGATCAATTAAAATCAAATGCATAGTCCTCTGAGTTCTCAGCATTTGGCTATGAGTTTCGACTTGTGAACTGCCCAAGAAAGGACAAAAACTGATTGCAAAATGTCGGAATGGAACTCACTGTTTGACAGATGACATGAGCAACTTCGTGCATTGACCAGAGGTCATGCTGGGCTAAGCGGAATCTAATCTGGCTGAGATGAAGGAATTAGCAGCAGCAAGCGAATTGGGCCTAGACCTGAATTATTGTTTAAACATGTGTAGTTTATCATTCTTTTGTACATCTGATTGTCATGTTGCCAGGGGACAGGAGGAACGTTAATGTAACATCAACGTTTGAAGTGAGTACAAGAGGAGCAGCAGGGAATACTAGACTCTCCTTGCATACTCATTCGCTGAGAGACGTACCAATGTACGACTTCAGGATTGTAGCACTGGCAACGGACAGCTTCTCTGATGCAAATAAGATTGGGGAAGGAGGCTATGGTCCTGTTTACAGGGTAAGGAATCTGTACATACACTTCTGATTTGATTAAACTCAAGAAATAGCAATCTTGTCTCAAGTACTTCCGGTGCCAGCTTATGAAAACCGCAACTGGAGCTTGAAGGCCTCACCAGTTGCTCATTTTGGTGAAAGTAGCAAATGCTGGAACTTTCTTTTTCCAATCAAAGGTCCCTCAATAGGTGGTCTATTGGTTGATTAGAATGGCAATTTTTACATGTTCAATGATGCTTTATCAGGGCATGCTGCCAGAGGGACAAGAAATAGCAGTGAAGAGGCTTTCTGCATACTCTGGACAAGGAATAGAGCAATTCAAAAATGAGGTCATGCTAATTTCCAGACTACAACATCGGAATCTTGTCAGGCTGTTAGGTTGTTGTATTGAACGAGAAGAGAGAATGCTTCTCTATGAGTACATGGCCAATAAGAGCTTGGATGTCTTTCTATTTGGTACATGCCTCTCTCTCTCTCTCTCTCTCTCTCTCTCTCTCTCTCTCTCTCTCTCTCTCTCTCTCTCTCTCTCTCTCTCTCTCTCTCTCTCTATATATATATATATATATATATATATATATATATATTTTGTTTCTTGATGCAGAATCAAGTTCAGCTGAATACTCAGTATGAGGCACATAAATGCAATTTCATTTACTTTCATATTGACAATAATTTAGGATGGTAACCATTTGCTTGCTTATGTAACTACTAACTAGCTGTTGAAGAAACTTTGAGAGGGAGAAAAAAAAAAATTTGCATTCATTCATCCCTTTTCATTTATACGCCTTGGCTATTGTACCGTGTATAGAGAAGCCATTCTTGGAATTTACATACAGGTTATAAAAGAAATCATGCTATTCTAGGCAACTATGCTTTATAATCATATTGCAAATATTGTGGGATTAAGGTCAATTTATTGATCCGCAAATCCCGTTTGTCTTGGCATGACAGCTCATGTCAACAGATGTCAATGTCTTGTTGAGAAATTCATGTTTAGTGCATTCATTCACATCACTTATTGCTTGCTGCAAACTATTACATTTTCAATGACTAGTTAATTCACTTCTTTCTTCTTCTTTTTTTTTTTTCTGTTTGAACGAATAATGAGGTTAGATCCAAGCCAAAAACACATTCTAGATTGGGGGAGACGCTTGGAGATTATTTCAGGGATTGCTCGGGGGCTTCTCTACCTTCACCAAGACTCTCGCCTGAAGATAATACATCGGGACCTAAAAGCCAGCAACATTCTTTTGGATGGAGGCTTGAATCCAAAAATATCAGACTTTGGCACGGCAAGAATTTTTGGAGTGGACCAAATTTTGGCAACAACGAATAAGGTCATTGGGACATAGTAAGTTGCCATTTAATCTTGCCAGATCATAAGAATTTTGTTTTATTCATGGTTCCGATGGTCTGTTGTAAGAAAAAAGATGGTTCTGAATTGAATTTTTTCCTCAACGATGAAGCTATGATTCAAGGAACTCTTATGCTAACATTGAATAAGCTAATGGATTCCTAAATTATTTGAAAATTCATATAGATTTTTCTATCATATTCTTTACTTGAGAATTGTTATTAGTTGTTGACGAATATGAAGTCGATGTGTAAAATCAACATTGGAAACTCTAATTTGCACTTTCTTGAATTTTAAAATGCAGTGGTTATATGTCACCTGAGTATGCTATGCATGGAAGGTTTTCAGAGAAATCAGATGTTTTCAGTTTTGGGGTCTTGCTGTTGGAGATTGTGAGTGGAGTGAGGAATACGAGTCTCCAGCCTTCAAAAGATTCCTGCTGCTTGTTGGGTTATGTAAGTGCGCATGAATCAACTTTATATCCTTCTATGATAATCAACTGGAGCATTTGGATGCGTGGTCATTTTGAAAAGCAACTGATTGTTAGAAAATATTTACAATTCCTTGGGTTGAAAATTAAACATGGAATTGGCATAAACAATTCAATATATGTTGTGTTCCAGCTTCCCGGACTTGATTACATCAGGTTAACACTGGATTTCATCATTGCTCAGGCATGGGAACTGTGGAATGAAAAAAAGGAACTGACGTTGTACGATCCATCTTTGGAATGCTCTTACTCAGAGTCTGAAGTTCGAAGATGCATCCACATAGGGCTGTTGTGTGTGCAAGAATCAGCAGCAGACAGGCCCACCATGTCAACAGTGGTATTCATGCTTTGTAATGAAACAGCGTCGCTCCCAACTCCCAAACAACCTGCATTTACTGTAACCAGATCAGATTCACCCAACATGGGAAGCCAAGACCAAGCATATTCAATCTGTGATTCCACCATAACAGTGATTGAAGGCCGATGAAAAGAAACTGCAGTGGACCGCTGTTCGAGTGTTAAACATAACAGCTGCTAGCCTTGTCATTCAGCATGCAAAATGTATTCTGTTATATAAAAGAAGATGGTTAGTTTTGCCAGTGCAAATTGACTTGTTTTGATTTTGCCTATTTGACGATCGCAGCGGCATATCATGTTGATATGGATCCATTTCGTGTGTACATGTACCCTCCCATAACTTTGGAACTCTGCACCAGTGCTCTGTAGCCTTTAGTATGGATAGGCAGAGATGGGAGGAGAACGGCCGCGTCGCATGCGGCTAGGGTGTGTAATTAGGGAACTTCCCTTCATCATTAAAGTCGGTTGGGACTTGGGAGCATTGGCAATTGAAGGAATTTTTGGGTCCAATTCCGTGGAGCTGCAAATGTATTTTTTTATAGCATTGCAGCGTGAGTTAATAACATTTAGTCGTTTATTAACCTATTTCACACCAAACACTTACCCAGGGGTGAAATCCTCCCGGTCTCGTCCTGGAAGAAGCTTGATTTCGGGTATTTTCGATTAGTCTTTTATTCAATATGAGAACTAATATTACAATTAATTATATTCATAACTCTTGAATCATAGAAAAATATTTCTGTAAATACTCTTATGTTGGAGTAAATCTGTAAAACTCTCACAAAGAAGAAATATAATAAAATCCATACAGAGGCGGGATATGAAAAGACCTGCACACATGTAGGTGGCTGGAATCGAAGCATACTTTGCCCGTTGTGGGCCAAGAGACCAGCCACAAAGCCGTGAAACCCAATTTCTGACTTAATACGATGATCCAATGTGAGTCTTACTGGTTTTAACTTGACCCATAATAGACCCATATGCATAGAAAGATGGAGATTCTTTTGAAAAAAATCAATAATGATGGGGAAAATACGATCATAATGGGTAATCAAAGTAAATATTACATGAATATAAATAAGAGAGAGGTGGGTAACTTGCATCCATCTTTCGCCTCTCAGCTCGCACCAAACGACCTGTAACAGGAACAATGGGAAAAACTGATGATGCATAATGGAACGGTCGGTGGAGCTGCTAGCCCCACTAAACTTGCTTTTTTTGATATAGATATTAATCTGTTTCGAGTTTTCATAGCAGCCTACACGCCACTAAAGAAGGGACAGACTCAAGTGAAAACGTTTTTATTTTTGGGTAAAATGCAAATGGGGGCAATATAGTCATTTCACACCTGTGAGTATGATTAAAGGTAAAACGTGAGTATGGGTAGGTGAGACAACTTATAATAAATCGAGATACATATTTTCTTACAGTAAATCATATGCTTTTAATAAAATGGTTGTGATCATGAATGATCCGAGACGTCTAATGTGTAACATAATCATCATAAATGATAATAGACAATTTATGCCCAAATTTTGGAACAATAAATTAGATTTATCAAAAAATATAACTGAATGGACGAAGTAATTTCGCTTGTTTGATTGATTTTACATATTTTATGGATTTTATAGATTTTATGGATTTTACAGTTTACATGCAATTCATGAGGATAATGAGTTATATAGGTTATCTATCTTCGTTTTTTTCTGTTAAATGTATTTTACAGGTTATTCAAATATAGTAGAAAATGTGCATACGTAATTGACAGTTTTTAGATATTTGACAAATTTTACAGAATATATTGTTTTCCTGTTTAGTCGTTTAATGATATATACAAGTTATATAGTTTTTGACATCTTAACTAAGGTTGATGATATTTTATTTTTAAAAATTATATGAAAAATACAGATTTTATAGGAATACTAGAAAATCATGAACTCATGTCTACTTGTTTTATGATTTTTACCAATTATTCAAATTTTGATGAATTGATCTAATGGATTTTACAGATTATTTATATAATCTGTATTAAATGTATTAGCTATCAAGTAATACCAATATTTTTTAAAAAATTAAGTAACACATTTTAGAATTCTATTAAATTTTAATTTAGTTATTTTGTTGTCGTATTATCTTAATTTATATTTTTATTTATTAAATAGATACAAAATAAACATTCTATGCTATAATTTTTTACAATAAATACATATAATAAATCTATCGATTTAGAAGAATAGGTTAATGTGCATTTTTTTCTAGAAATATAGTCGATGACCTAAATTTTAAGTTTGAAAACCATTAATACGGTTTCAAAAAGTAAATAAATAACCGTTGTCACCTTATTTGTGTCTCCTATGATTTACAATAATTTGTCATCTCGTACCATTAAACTTAGAATAAAATGGCACAAATTTTAAATGATTTACTTTGGTTTATTAGAAAAATTGTAAATTTTGAAACCACCCGTTATTTACTTTTCCATTCATTTACGGTTTACTTTTATTTAAAACGATTTACTTTGATTTATTTACTTTTTTGTGTAAATCATATAAAATTTACAATGGCATAAAAGTAAATAAATGAAATAAATCAAAAAATAAATTAATCATATAATTTATATTTAATGTATTACCTAGCAAATAATACCAAAATTTAAAAAATATTAAATAACTCATTTCAAAAGCCTATTAAATTTTCATTAAATTATTTTCTGATCGTATTTTCTAGTTACGATCTTAATAAATATTTTTTATTTACATTTTGATTTATTAAATAAATTTAATGTACAAAATAAACATTATGCTTTATAACTTTTTATAATAAATACACATATACACCTATCAAATTGAGAGAATAAGCTTATATGCACTTTTTTTTATAAGTATAGTCAATGGTTGAAAATTTAAGTACTTGAACATCATTAATGAGATACATTTTGCGCTTATTTTTCTCAGCCTGTGCTGTAGACCAAAAAATAATTTTAATTCAAAAAATCTCATAATATGTAAATAAAAGTTAACAAGCGCATTAATTCCATAGAATTAGGTGGTACACACCCTTTTTTAAGATATTTAAGTAATAAGTTTTGGAAACATATTAAAATTCCATTAAATTACTTTGTTAATCACATTATCTAGTTATGATTTTAATCTATAATTCTAATTTATATTTTTATTCATTAAATAAGTACAAAATATACATCATATAGTATAATATTTAGAATAAATATATATAATAAACTCATCGATTTAAGAGAATGAGTTGATGTGCACCTTTTTTAAAAATATAGTCAGTAGCAAAAATTTTAAGTATTGAATATCGTTAATAAGGTGCTTTTTGAGATTATTTTTCTCAACCTGTGCTGTAGACCGAAAAAATAACTTAAATTCTTAAAATTATGATAATATCTAAACAAAAGTTAATTAATAATTAATGTTAATTACCTGTCCCATCCTGATTTTAAAATTATTGAGCACTATAAATTGTATCTAATAATTGCATATAAAGTTATGAAAATATTAAACGATAAATTTCTGCAGCTTATTAAATTTTCATTAAATTCTTTTTTGAACATTTCATCTACTTGATATCTTTAATGAATAAAAATTTACATTTTTACTAATTATTTACACTATAATTAGATTAATGAATGGGTACCGAATAAGTTATTTACACTATAATCATATTAAAATACTACGATTTATTTTTTATAATAATAAAGCTTATTTTTAAATAATTCAATATTATTTGTCACAAAACAATTCAATAATGATAATTCATTTTAAATTTCACAAAAAATGTAATAAAATTGAAAATAGATTTAATAAAACAAATGCAATGAATCTATTAATTGAGAGGAGTTAACCTCTGCGTGAGGCAACCATTGATTGCTGTCCCATTATCCCCTCCTATTATTTTTAGTTTTTAAGAATTGAATTATTAACCTTATGTTTATTTTGTACAAATTTTATTCGACACCATGTGTCATTAACTCCAAAATAACTAAAATCAAGAAAACATTTATGTATTAATATTTTATCAATAAAATTATAAAATACAAAATTAAAATTAAAATAATTATAATCAAGAAGAAAATACTCACTTGAAATTATCGTTTAACAGGCAATTTAAATTGTTTGTTACAAAAGTAAATTTGTTTAGAATAAACTCGGCATCAAAGTTATGAAGCTCAAACAAAATATGTTTATAAATTTTATTTAGCACGCATAGCGTTGTCCCAAAAATAAGTACATTTTATCATCAAAATCTGTTAAATTGAAATGCCCATGCCTCAAACAAGTTACAAATTTGTACATATCATTATACATATAAATTTATTTTTATTAAGGATGGCTTAAATATCATGTAAAATCAAATAAATTAATTGTAAAAAATATTTGGTGTCATAGATCATTGATTGAAACAAATATCTGTGCACTTATCATACGAGAATTCTAAATAACACTTCATTTTAAATAATTGTCATAAATAAAATTATTGAGACCTGGTAAAATTTATTCAAAACTAATTACAGTCACATGATGAAAATACTATTTAACAAGAAATTTTAATTATTTATTATAAAAGTAATTTTGTTTTGAGTAAGAATGGCATCGTAATTGTGAAGCCCAAATAAAATATGTTCACAAATTTTATTAGGCACTTGTGGTGTTGACCAAAAAATAAATACATTCTATTATCAAATTTTGTTAAACGGGAGCAACCGAGCCTTAAGAAATGGATAATTTCAATTGTTCGTTATACAAATAAATTTATTTTTATTAAGGGTTGCTTAAATTTCACTAGAGATCAAATAAATTAGTTGGAAAAAAATTATTTGGCACTATATATCGTTAACCCATAATATTTATCACATGAAAATTTCAATTAATACTTCGAATTTAATTATTTATCACAAAAGCAATTTTACATGTACGTCTAATAATAATCTTCACAGATTATATTTGGCAGCCCATAATATTCAGTGTCATATAAATTATGTACTTAAATTTTATTTGGCAATCGTACAAGAAAAAAATTTAATGCTAAAAAAATTAATTTGTGTGATTTAAGAGCTCGGTTCAATAACCAGTTGGCAGTAATTAAAAAATGGATGATAAAATGGTGTCCCAATGCTTGAGGTAGACGCACATGTCATGTTGCTTCGAAATAGCTATTCGACCGTCGGTCATTCTCATGTCTTTTCATCCTCAATACTCTTCTTCCTCCCAAGCATTTTCTCCCGCCTCGCATGCATTTTCTGCCATTTTTTGCCGTCTCCAATGCGTATCTGTTGGATTTCTTTCCAAGCCAAGTCAATCACTTTTTCTTTTTTTATTTAGCAAAAGAAAATCTCTTTATGAATCTAAGTAATTTCTGCTGTATTGCTTTTGAAGGCCCTTTTTTATTGATTTTGTTTATACGTCTCATTTTTAACCTGAGAAATAATTAAAAAGAAGAGAACCAACGAGAATATCCATAGGTCAGTGGAAACGTGCAAAACTTAAAATGAAAATGGAAAAACAAACCCCATTAAGCAAAAGACGCTTTCAGACAATCAATTGGGGTGATTTTATTCATCCCAAGATGAATATAAAACCAAACATAAATCATGAAAGAAAATCCTGCAACAACTGAAATTAGATATCCACATCCACAATGCATCCATTAGAAAATCAAGAATATTTGAAGTTCCAGGCAAGTCATGTAGTGGCATAATAACAACAATAATGTGAGGCTAAGTGTTGTCTCCCTCTGCTTCTCTGACAAATTGCACCACATCACAATACCAACCAAAAGAAATCAAATATCTACATTAGCCCAATGAAACCATCCTCCTGAGAAAGAACCACCACCAGCAATGGAAGGAAAGACAAGACAATCTCCTTTGAGATAAGAAATACATAGATAGCCAAATTCTACTGCTCTGATTGGGGCAATGATGGTGACTTATATCATTTACCGACCTGCGCAGAAAACAAAAAGAACTGGACACGTTGTATTGCATGACTAGGGAAATCCTATTGACTGCCACTTTCTCCAGTCCAGCAAAAGCATGAAACATATAAATGCTTGAATAGTATAGACCCTTCACCCCAAAAGGAAATTGACAATCTTAGTTCCTAGTCTGTGAAGATGCATTGCTAGGCGATCCATTTTATGATTGAGGCCAAACAAAAACCTGTACTCGAGATCCGAGCATCCATGACACTGACATAGGAAGTATGCCTCCAACACAGCTGGCCAAAAAATCAACACAGCAGAGTAGAACAATATTAATACGAGAAATCTTGCTGGTTTTTGCCTCTAACATTTTTTAAACAACAATGATGAAAGGAAACCCCCTGCAAGAACTAGGAATATTGCAGACTTCCCACCTGGTCTAGTATTGCTTAATGTCATCTTTACATACATCTTGTAAACAGGATAGGTCATCAAGAGTTGTGCCAGTAGCAACCCTTTCGCGAAGCCAAAAACCTTCCAAGGAACTTATACCCATCAGAATAAAAGAGATATGAAAGGAAAAATACACCACTCCTGAACCAAGCAGCAAATTCTGCAATCGCCAATCTTCAAAATAATCTACCACAATCCACATTGGTCCACATAAAGTGCAGCCCTAAGATAAAAACAGGTAGTGGAAAAAAGAATCGAGTAATGTTCAACTAAATCATATGTGAGATTCATAACATTAAAAATGAGCAAAGTGATCTTTATAGAGTCATAGATGCAGGCACAATAATGAGATCATTGTTATCAGAGCCCCCTTAAAGCAAGAACAATAAAGGCTTACCCATTTTCTGCCTGGCCATGAATGCCACTGCTTAACTCCCAGCAAACAAAAACCTACACAAATTCACCCACAAGCAAAGTCTTCATGAGCCAACTTACTAAGTAATCTAACAGCCAACAAAACAGGAAGATAAAGCAAAAAACCCTTTTGATATATTGAGTAATAAATGTCAATGAAACCTCTAACTTGTTCATTTGTATCTTGTAAGCCCTAAGATTCAAATCAGACAACTTGAGAAGGATCCAAAATGTGTTTAAAATTGTAGAGAGAGATTAATTCATCAGTTCGTAAGCTCTGAGATCCAAACCAAATCGACTGAGCAGAGAAATAACCCTAAAGCTGGAAATACAAGCATAATAAGCAGAGAAATAACAGGGAGACCCCACACTATCAGCAGCAGGAGTGGATTCCACAAGCCTCTAATTCCATCACTGCACAATACGCAACAACCAAAGATATCCAATAGAATCTGAAATCAACAGAAATAAAAACAAATCCTGCGATTTTATTCCTGCCCAATGAAGATTGGCTTATTCCATATAGATTTATTGACAATAATGAAAATAAACTCCAAATTACATGGCTGCATAGTCAATTAAAATAGAGGAGAACAAGCATGAAACCTTAAGAGATTCCAGTTGAGAGGACAGAGAACGAAGATGCCCGCATGCAATTTGGTTGCATCCCAAATCGTGGTCAGCATGTATAGATTTAACTAGGAAATGAAATAAATTGAAAATCCATCTTTTTCAAGCTCACCTTCGACGATGCAAAATCTAGCAGCTCTTCCTGGCTTCTCCTCTTCTCTGATGATGGTGCGACCGGCAACGTGAAATGGACAGGCAGCTCCCCCTCTTGGCTTTTCCTCTTCTACATCCCTCATCTGCTCCCTCGTCCAGGTCACTCTCTCTATCCCGTCCACTCAAGATCCGGCAGTTCTTCCTGGCTCCTCCTCTTCTCCGGTGACGTGCCGACAAGCAGCTCCTCTTCGCTTCTCCTCTTCTCTCTCCTTCATCTACTCCCTCCTCTCTGTCTCTCTATCCCGTCAAAAGAGGAAGCTTTTGGAGGAAGCTAATGGGCATGTCAAAGTCATACACGCGAATGTACATACGACTGGAGAAACTTACTTTCCAATTTTGCCCCATTAAATCTGAACCATACGTTTAAAATGGACGGCAGATGTGGTGTTTGCACTTTTATCGAGCGTGAAAACGTTTTCACTGAAACTGGACTCACTAAAGAAAGTGCCTTCAGTTCAGATTCAACCACACTAGCGGCTGACTCACAGGTTACGGTTGGGTTGGTTTGGAGTTTGGACCGTAACTAAGCGGAAAGAGAAAGAAAGAAATATATATTAAGGTCGAGGGTAGAGTAAATCACAAGGATTTCGTACCCAGTGGATATGGATTCCACACCTTGATTTGGGTACCTCTAGTTTCGAGTTTCGACAGACGGCAGCCATCATGTCTCTCCTCTGCACAACCATGGTTCACGACTTCTCTCTCTCTCATTCTACGAATAGAGAGTCACAGACGCACAATAGTCATTATTCCCGCCACCGGCGAACTTGAAACCCTCTATTCTACTCAGGAGGCATCGATCATTACTCCTAGGCCTCCCTGCTCTCCCACGTCACACTGTCAGAGCCCCGAGGATTCAATCGAAAGCCTTTGCTTCTCCGGATTCGTCTCGCTCCACTTCCGTTCCTCCATCCTCCTTCTCGAGCTCTCCCTGATTCTTGATTCTCTAGTCCCCTTCTCTGCCTCGTGATCTAGCCTCTGCCATCTCCATTCTCTGACCACCCGCTGTTGCGTTGTTCACCCAATGACTTGACCTCCCTTTTCCTCAGCCTCTTTTTGCTTTCAACATCCAAGCACGATTCTCCTAAAATTTCTGTCTTATACTTCCATCTTCCACTGATCTGGTGATCCCTTTCTCTACTCCATTCAACTGTATTTCATTCAAGCGCTCAATCAAGCTCTGTTCGAGAGAAAAGCTTTTCTTTTACACAATTACTCATATTTCTTTGTTCATTTGTTCCCACACGTCACCAATGGATGCGGCAATAATCGCTAGGTTACGAGTAATCTGTTTCACCCTTACTATAGTTCAGTTCATTTCCATATGAACATATGAATCTTAATCTTGCTCGTGTTCTGTTAAATCACAACAATTCTGTAAAAAAAAAAAAAATTCTAAGAAATAGGTTATATAACTTAGAGCTTTTTTTAAATATACTCGTTACGTTTGATCATATTTTTAAATATGCCCGTTACGTTCAAAAAATTTTAAAAATTCCAAATATACCTATTATATTTTTTGACAAAATCTCAAATACGCCCCAAGCAATGTTGTCAGAACCGAACCGGTGATTGAACCGGTAAAGGAACTGGTCTGGTTCGAACCGGTTCGACCGGTTAATCAAACCGGTTCGAACCGGTGACGTCAGCATGACATATTTACGATGTAATAAATATTATTTTTTTTAAATTTTAAATAAATAATTAAATATATTGATAAACTTATATTTTTATAAATATTAAATATATATGTTGGATTTTAAGGACCACAATATAAGAACAAAATATGCAGGAAAAAAATTAATAACGAGTTTTAAAAAATTAACTACATATTCCTTATAATCAACTATTCATATTTATCATTTGTCATTTGACCTTCTTTCCTCAAATCATGCAAAAGTGCATCAACCATACAGTTAATTGAAATAGTGGTTGCATATTTAGTTATTTACGCAAGATGCGATATCATTTAATTAATTATAATATTTTATTAACTATAGTTAATTTGTTAATTTGTTAGCAATATTATTAAATTTACACCTTGAGCTAGGATTGCAATATGTAATTATGTACTTAGGTTATTTTCATAAAATTATTTAACTAAAATATATTTGATTATTTTCATGTTGTAAAACTAAAATCTGGTATTTTTAAAATATATTTGGTATTTTATATTTTTATTTTGATTTTTGATTTTTAATTTTTTAAAACTAAGAATACTAAACATTTTAAAACTAAGAATACTAAACATTTTAAAATATGTTATAATTTAAAATTCTAAATTTGAAATTTGAATATCTAATTAACGCATGAGTAGTACCGTACGCAGGCAGAGACGGACGGCGAGGCAGACGGTGACTGTGGCAGAGGCAGACGGCGACGGCGAGGCAGACGGCGACGGACGACCAGAGACGGACGGCGCAGGCGGCAGGTAACGCGTGCCCGACGACAAAAAGAGGAAGATGAAGGCAGACGGCGGACAACGCAGGCAGGGGCGTGCGTGGGCGGCAGCGTTGCCCAGCGAGGAAGACGAGGGCCGGCGGACTGTGTGGGCAGGCGGACTGCACAGGCAGGCAGACGGCGAGGAAGACGACGAATGCGCGGGATCCTGCTGGCGCCGGATGCGGGAGTGGCGGGACGCGGGATCCTGCTGGCGCCGGTGCTATGGATGCATACGGCGAAGAGGAAGAAGAAGAGGGCGTCGGCGCCGGCAATGAGGGCGACCGACGAGGACTGGGCCGAGGCAGGAGGGCGTGGGCGCGGGCGCGAGGCAGCGCTAGGGTTTTGAAACGGGGAAGAAGAAGAGGGCATCAGGCCAGGCAGGCGTTCCCATTTTTGGTTATTGATCGACCGGTCGAACCCGGTTGAACCGGTAAATACGGTTCGACCGCCGGTTCACCGGTTCGGACGGTTTCTGGTTATTGAACCGAACCGTATTGGATCGAACCGGACGCGGGACCGGTTCCCGGTCGGACCCGCCGGACCGGCCAGTCCGGTCCGGTTTTAATAACACTGGCCCCAAGTCGTCAAATATGCCCAAGTATCCATTGACGTAGAAATGCCTTTTTAAAGAAAGTAAAATGACTAAGTTGCCCATGACATAGGGCTAAATCAAAAAGGAAGAATTCACGTGTTTTCAAATCCCTTATTTTCTCAGGGTGCAAAATCCTCATTTCTTCTCCATCTCCTCCTATCTTCCTCCAACATCGGTGCCCTGCGATTGATTCCACCCATCTATCTTTGCCTGCAGAATCCATAGTTCGCATCCATCTACCGATTCCAATCGTTGGATCCTCGTCTTTGTCTGCCATTGCGACAAATTATGAAGAAAAAATGGCGACCAATTGTTGGCTGTGATTTAGGCAAAACAGCAGCTATTTATTCACGTTTTAGCAGCGGCCGTTAGAGAAGAGGCAATGAGCAGGGTGGGTGAATTGACAACAGAGAAGAAGGAAAGAGCCGGTGTCGATAGTTGTGGCTCGCCATTGGTTCCATCCACTTCATCAGACAATTGGTAGCAGATTAGCTTAAAGACGTGCGAAGAGAAGCAGAAGGCACCATAGGCTCACAACAGTAGCCTTCGTCATCGGTAGCAGAGAAGAAGAACAGAGGCAGCGGCCGTCTCTGCTACAATTCCGACACCTCCTCCTCCTCCTTTGCCTCCGTCTTCATGCCTTTGCCGCCTTTGCCTTTCTCTTCTCCATCATCCTCACCACCCAAGCACTTCGAGCAAATGAGGCATCGCGTGTCAAAATCCCACGTTCGAGCACGGCTACTCCGAAAGAACTCCATTTAATCAAGCAACGATGATGCATGACACAAATAGCCCATGAGAGATGATCGACTCCCTCGTCGGCCCACCTAAAGCGTTGGTAGCGGCAGGAGGAGCAAAATCTTGAATGTCATAAAGGTGGCAAATCTTGATTTTAAAATGGATTACCACGCACATGAAGTTAGTGAAGCTTCTGAAAATGGTAAGGCATGACACAAAACAGAGCTTGAGAATAATGACATCTAGAGGGGGACGACATTTTGGTGGAAAGCATATGGGATGAGTGCTGATGTGCCTTTAGTAGGTCATCGTCCAAATAATTGCACGCAGGCACCATCAACTGGCGAAAGGATGTCAACCAGCAAATTATTGTTACTAATCTGGAACTGAACATCCAACATAGGAATACGATGGTCTAATTTTCTCTTCATTCCTGTTGGAGAAAGAGAACAAAAAAATAGAAGAAAAATTTACGTCTATTTTCTAATTGAAATCTCTGTTTATTTCATTCTCACTCACCTTCAAGTGAACATCTTCTTATCTATTTATACTAGAAGTGATGCTTTTTTTTCACATGATATTCATGAACATCATAAATACCTATGCATGAATGAAATTAACTAGGTGCATGTTTATCACTAGGTACATGTATCTATGCATGAATGAAATTAACTAAGTGCATGCTTATCACTAAGATCATGTACTAATCACTTATTACATTCATGTATTACACTAGATGCATGAAAGCATGAAAACATGATAACCTAGAATTAAATTAAGTTTATCTTCCAACACCCTCTTTTAAACTTAATTTAGTTACCCCAAACAAAGCTCACAATTTATAAAAAACTTCATATTTCAAAGGCTTTGTGAAAATATTAGCAACTTGATCTTATGTCTTCACAAACTTGAGCTCCACCTCTTTCTTGGCTACACATTCTCCGATAAAATGATACCTTGTATTTATGTGTTTGCTGCAATCATGAAATATCGGGTTCTTTGCTAACGCAATTGCTGATTCGTTGTCAATGAAAATTTTTGTTGCTTTATCTTGAGTACTTTGCACACCTTTCAATAAATTCTTTAGTCATATTGCATGACAAGAACATGAAATTACTACCACATATTCGGCTTCACATGTAGAAAGAGTCACAATAGGTTGTTTCTTGGAATTCCAAGTAAAAGCAGAATTTTCCATAAAAAATACATATCCATAAGTACTCTTTTTATCATTAGTGTTTTCACCCCAATCACTATCACAAAAATCCACAAGCTTGAAATCCTTAGAAGAGGATTAGAGGATGCCATAACTTAGTGTACCTTTGATGTAGCGAAGAATTCTTTTTGATGCTTTCATGTGAACAGATGTAGGAGTTTTCATAAATCGACTGATCAACCCAACTCCAAACAGAATATCTGGCCTTGTACATGTCAAATACCACAAACTTCCAACCACCTTTTGAAAAAAGTTGGATTAATGTACTCACCATACTCAAATTTTGATAACTTTGTTCCATACGCTACAAGTGTGTTTATGGGTTTGCAACTTTCTATTCTAAACATTTTTAATACTTCTTGTGCATAACTTTCTTGAGAAATAAAAATGTCTTCAATTGTTTGTTTTACTTCAATTCCAAGATAATAAGACATCAAGCCAATATCTGTCATCTTAAATTCTTGAGTCATCTCCTCTTTGAAAGCTTTAAATGTGTTTGGATTGCTTTCTATGAAGATAAGGTCATCCACATACAAGCAAACAAATAACAAATCACCATTATCACATACCTTAGAATAAAGTGCATGTTCATGAGGGCATATTACAAACCCATGTTCCAAAAAATATTTATTAATCCTGCTATTCCAAGCTCTTAGTGCCTGTTTGAGACCATATAAAACTTTATTCAATTTTAGAACTTTGTCTTCATGTTCGTCAATAGTATATCCCAAGGGTTGCTCCACATATACTTCCTCATCAAGATATTCATTCAAGAAAGCAGATTTACCATTCATACGATGAATTTTCCATTTATTTTGAGCTGCAAGTGAAATAACCAATCTGATAGTTTCTAAACGAACAACAGGAGCAAATACCTCATCATAGTCCATTCCAACAATCTGACTATACCCTTTAGCAACCAACCTAGCCTTTTTATTTCTCAATTTCTCCTTTACCATTTTTCTTCAATTTATATACCCACTTGACACTATTAGCTCTCTTTCCCTGTGGAAGAGATGTAAGCTCCCAAGAATGATTTTTTTGGATGGATCTGATTTCCTCATCTATAGCCTTTCTCCGTTCATTTTCTTGTGTTGCTTCTTCATAATTTATGGGTTCAACTCCTGCAAGAAAACAAAAAAGATTCAAATTGTTCATAGTCTCTATAAGTATTTCTATTTCATCATAGATATCTTGAAGATTTCTGAAACGATGTGCTCTTCTTGAAGATTCTTCTTCCGATGATGATGAATCATGAGGAATATGAGTTGGTGGTGAAGATGGAGGAGTGATATGATTATCTGATATTTTATTTGATTGATCATCATCTTGAAAAATAGGGAAAAAATTATAATTTTTTTCTTTCTACATTTTCCAGTCCCATGCACCATCTTCATCAAATTTTACATTTTTGCTAATGATAATTTTGCTGGTTAATGGGTCATATAACTTGTAGCCTTTTGAATTTCCATCATAACTGATGAAGACATATTTTAAACTCTTATCATCTAACTTTAATCTTACTTGTTCAGGTACATGAGTATAAGCCAGATTTCTAAATACACGTAAGTGAGCAACATTTGGCTTTCATCCGCTCCATGTTTCTTGAGGTGTCATTCTCTATACATTTTTTGTTGGACTTCTATTGGACAAATAAACTGCACAATCAATAGCTTCAGCCCAAAATTCTTTACGCATATTTTTAGATTTCAACATGCTTCGAGCCATGTCCAAAATAGTTATGTTCTTTCTTTGCACAACTCCATTCTGTTGTGATGACCTTGGAACCGTTAAAAGGCGAGAGTTCCATTTTTATCACAATACTGTTTAAAATCATTAGATATGAATTCTCCACCTCGATCAGACCTCAAAGCTTTGATGATATAACCACTTTGTTTTGCAACAAATGCTTTAAAGTTTTAAAAAATTTTGAAAGCTTCTGATTTCTGTTTTAAAAAATAAACTCATGTCTTACTACTAAAATCATCAATGAAGAGAAGGAAGTAATTGCTGTTACCAAATGAGCTTAGTTTGATGGGCCCATATATATCTGTATGAACAACTTCTAAAGGATTCATAGCTCTTGTAGTAACTTCTTTAGGAAAACTATTCCAAAACTACTTCCCATAAAGATAGCCTTCACATATCTCTTCTGGATGATCAATGTAAGGAAGACCTTTCACCATCTGCTTTTGTTTCAACAATTTCAATCCTCCAAAATGTAAGTGCCCAAAATGCATGTGTTATAACCAAAAATCATCATTTATAATAGATTTCAAACATGTAGCTGAACCAGTATGAAGATTTACTTTAAACATTCTGTTTGGGTCCTAAAAACTTTTGCAACCAAGTTTTCATACTTATCTCTCAATATCAAATGACAATCTTTCATATAAACTTCATAACCTTTTTCTATAAGTTGTCCCAAGCTGAGAATGTTACTTTTTAAGTTAGGCACAAAATAAACATACAAAATAATCGTGTGTTCTTCATTCTTCAACTGAATAAGAATATTTCCTTTTCCTTTGATTAAAATTTTAGATGAATCTCCAAAAGTAACACTGCCCAAAACCTTCTCATCAAGTTCTATGAATTTTTTTTGTCACCGCACATGTGATTACTTGCAGCATTATCAAGATACCAAATGTTTTTATCATCTTTCTCATCTTCTTTTAGAGTCAGCAGCAAAGTGGGTTCAATATCTATTTCTTTATCTTCAATAAAATTAGCTTTTTCTTGAGGTGAGTTTCGACATTCAGAAGCATAATGTTCATACTTATGACATTTGTAGCATTCTACTTGAGATTTTCATTCAGCTGCATAATGATTATATTTGTGACAAATGAAGCATTCAATTTGAGATTTGTCATATCTTTTCTTACAATTTGTTCTTCCTCCTCTGACTCCTCTTCCACGCCCTCTTTGTATTTTTTTAAAATTTTGATTTTCTTCATTAGTGAAGTTTCTGAAATCTCCTTTTCCTCCTCCACGACCATGATCACGACCTCTGCCTCTTTAATTTTTGAAACCATAGTCATGTTCCACAGAATGTTCTTTGTTATTAAGAGAGGTTTTTGTTTACAAGACTTTCTCTGAAGCTTCGGATTTACTTTGTTTCATTCTTTCTTCATGAACTTGTAAATAGCTAATCAATTCATCAATAATCATAGATGTTAAGTCCTTTGATTCCTCAATAGCCATGAGAATATATTCAAATCTTGGTTCCAAAGAACGGAGAACCTTTTCAATTATTTGAATATCTTTAATTTTTTCACAATTTCTTTTTATTTGATTCATAATAACCAAAGTTCTTGTATAATATTCTGAAATTGACTTAGATTCTTTCATACTAAGAGTTTCAAACTCACTTCTTAATGTTTGAAGACGTACTTTTTTAACCTGTTCAATACCTCTATAAGTTGTTTGAAGAATCTTTCATGCCTCCTTTGAGGTAGATGTATTTGCCACTTTCACAAATATATCGTTATCTAATCCTTGATGAAGAAGAGTGAGAGCTTGATGATCTTTCTTTCTGAATTTCTGCAATGCATCCTTTTTGTGCTTGGTTTAATGTTGTTTCACTTTCAGGTTCCTCATGCCCATTTTTGACGATCTCCCAAGCATCTTGTAAGCCAAGTATTGTCTTCATTCAAATTGACCACTTGTCAAAATTTTATTTTGTAAATCTTGGAAACTGAAAAGGAACAACATTATTCATAGCCATTGGCTCTGATACCAATTTGTTGGAGAAAGAGAACAAAAAAATAGAGGAGAAATTGACGTCTATTTTCTGATTGAAATCTTTATTTATTTCATTCTCACTCATCTTCAAGTGAACATTTTCATATCTATTTATACTAGAAGTGATGCTTATTTTCCACACAATATTCATGAACATTATAAATATCTATGCATGAATGAAATTAACTAGGTGCATGCTTATTACTAGGTACATGTATCTATGCATAAATGAACTTAACTAGGTGCATGCTTATCACTAAGTACATATACTAATTACTTATTACATTCATGTATTACACTAAATGCATGAAAACATGATAACCCAAAATTAAATTAAGTTTATCTTCCAACAATTTCAACCACCATTGTATCGACGAAGATGTCCCACATCCATCAAATTCACCATGGTTACTCTCCTTCTCTCTCTCCCCACGGAAGGAAGATTTCTACATGATTGCCTCTTTGATTTTTCACATTGATACTTCCAAGGGTATTTTAGACATTTCAAAAAAATTGACCATCATTTGATAACTCATCTATTAATTAATGTGACAGTTGCTGATGGAGTGGGGGTATTTGGGATTTTGCCCAAACATAATATGTATATTAGAGATTTTCGAAATGTAGTAGGTATATTTGGGAATATGATTAAACGTAATAGGCATATTTTTAAAAAGTCCTATAACTTATTTAAAAGGATTATAGTTCAATCAGTCAGAGCACCGCCCTATCAAGGTGAAAGCTGCAAGTTCAAGTCCTGTCAGGCCCCAACTAGAATCCGATGAATCTCTCAATTTTCTCTCCAATTTTCCATTTTTTGTAAAGGGGAGGGACAAGGAGGAAAATTGAATTCTAAGCGGTGGCTTATCTCTTTCATTTTTTGTTTTGAATATCTCACTAGACAAATGAAGTAATTTCAACTCCGTTCGATTTTTGTAACAACTCCAAGTATGCCTAGAATTATAAAACTTTTGGATGAAAAATTATTGATGTAAATTTTTTTAAAAATAAAAAGTAATATAATTCAATAGAGATAATGATAAAAAATAAAGAGAATAAAGTTTAAATAGATAGATCAATTGTATGAATAATTGTATAAAAATTATTGGAAAATAAAATAATTGTATAAGAAGATATAAGTAAAAAAATTTAAATTAAAAATTTTTTATCTGAAAAGTCTTTGGTGAGCGAAACATGCCTAAAGGTTACTATTCTACTTTTTGAAGCACTATTTTTTAATTAATGAGTTTCATGCATCTGCCCACATAATTATTATTCTCTAAATCTTTCCATCTAGCAAACTCTATAATGATAAGTTTTTACTATTGTTAATAACATTATTTTAAAAAAAAATAGGTATTGCTTGTTGCACAATAGCTGTTGCATGCATTTTTTATTACACATTTCAGGTTAACTAATATAGCCGATTTTTTAATTTAATATATTATATTTGTGCTTAGTTAATAGATTAAATATTTTTTCTCTTTTTTTTGCATGTTTTATTGTGATATATGGATTTAAGAGTTACCCTAATATATTATTAATTCAAGCTAGTGTGCTTAATTAGTTCGAACTAGATTAATTTCTTTTACCGATTCTATTTTAACAACATTGATCTGCACATGATTCTTGTGAATATTCTTTTACCCACCAAAGTTGTATTAATGTTATAACTAATTAATTATATTTATAGTTAATTAAATGATACTAAACACAATAAACAAATTTCATTGATGGTGCAGACAAAGTCCTTTGGTCTATCGATTAAAAAATCCATTGGTTCATTAAATGCAATATCATTTATTTAGTCGAGAATATAAATTTCATTTTAATCAAAAATTCATGCATCACTATCATTGAATACATGTATCGTGAATTCACAATTATCTTTTGTTACAACAATCTTAAAGTTTTTAATTAAACTTCATGCCTTCAAAATTGTTACTCTTATACAAATAACTATTCAATAAATTATTACAGCCTTTTAAAAGGTGTGTGAATGGATCTTAGTAATTTCACATTTTATATATAATTTTGTATTTGTTTGACAAAGCAACCTATTTATGAAGATTCTTTATGACATTCCTGACCTTGCTAAACCCATCACTTACGGAGTTCTGATCTTTTACAACCGGTTGGTCGAACCCAACTTCTCCGACCAGCACTCATAGCTATTAGATCGTGTGGAGGAAGTGACCACCGTTGGATGAATCTCCTATTTGATTGCACCGCAGCAGGGGCATTAATGCCCAGGGAAATACATCCCAACCACTGTCAATATGAAAATTTCCGACTAGCCCCCTCCCTTACCTCTCTCTCTCTCTCTCTCCCGTTGTCTCTCTCGTCTCCCGCTCTCTCTTTCTCTCTCTCTC
Organism: Annona cherimola; assembly: GCA_030490835.1. Lineage (NCBI taxonomy): Eukaryota > Viridiplantae > Streptophyta > Magnoliopsida > Magnoliales > Annonaceae > Annona > Annona cherimola. The sequence goes on along the minus strand of CM059975.1, from coordinate 17,959,757 downwards.
TTAACATGTGATCTCTCTCCCTCTCCCGCTGTGCTCGGGTTGTGGCTCCCTTCGATAGCGACATCCTCCACCCCCGGCAGCGGCACCATGCACCCCAATATGTAAATGCTCCCTTTTCCGATTTTGCTCCCCTGCTCCCAATTTCCCTCTCTCCCTCGATTTTCCTCCTTCCCTCACCCTCCACCTCGACAACAGCACCATCCACCCCGGTAGGTAAATGCCTCCTCTCCCTCTCCCTCTCCCTCTCCCGATTTCTCTCCCCTACTCTCGATTTCCCTACCTCCTGCTCCATCCCTCTCCCTCGATTTCCCTCCCTCCCTCTTCATTCGTCTCTCTCCCGATTTCCCTCCCTCCTCCCGTCGGTCCCTTTCTCTCCCTCCATCGCTCCCTCTCCCTCCCACCCTCTCCCTCTCCCTCTCCCTCTCCCTCTCATGATTTCCCTCCCTCCCTCTCCCTCCACCGCTCCTGCTCTTGATTTCCCTCCCTCCCTCTTTCTCTCGATTTCCCTCCCTGCTCCCGTCAGCCCTGCTCTCTCCCGAGTTCTCTCTCTCTCCACTGCTCCTGCTCCCTCTAGCCCTCTCCCTCTGCCAATTTCCCTCCTTCCCTCTTCCTCCCTCTCCCTCCCGCTTGTCCCTCTCTCTCCAAGTATCTCTCTTCTTTTTGAAACTCATACAGTCCTCTGCATTAAAATCTCTAAGCATCAAACTGAATTTGACATTTACCATTCTACCTAGTGAAAAATCGACAAGCTCAGTTGCAACAACCACAACAGAACCACTTGATGACCCTCTAGGAATCAAGGTTTGAGATTCTGGGTTGGTGGGAGTTCCATAATGCATGTTTGCACTTGTAATTCTGAAGTACAGATTACGAACGAAACAATTGGAATATCACCTAGGTAAGGCCCAAACTTATCCCTAATCAAGTACATGAGCAAAAACCATTGAAAGAGGATTGGTAGTAAATGCAACAAAAAGGATTTCTCAATGGGATCTGTAAGGTCGATCTTTTTCTACCCTTTTTCGAGAAAGGCCTTACTGGTTGCAGAATTTGACCTTGACATTCAAGATGATTGTTTCACTACAAAATTAAGAAGCGTTGAAACACAACTATTTTATTCTCCAAGTATCTCAGTTTAGACTATATGCAACTTTAAAGTCATTTACACATACTGATGGGGATGTAGAATTATTTTATTGTCTTTGTTTTTTCAGTTTGGGCAGATGCAGATACATGGTTTGAGCGTCAGCTATAGGAAGAAGAAATGAAGCGTCGTCAAGCAGAACATTAGGTCGGCATGAAAGTAACTGAGGAACTACATGGAAAGAAACTGGCCGAGGAGCGAGAAAGGGAGAAAGAAGAAGAAACCAAGAAAAAGAATGATTCCATAGCAATAGTAGAGGTAGAGGCAAAGGCAAAGGCAGAGGCTCTTCATCTAGCATTTAATTGCTTTTGGCAATTGACATGTAGATAAATACCGGTCTTGTAGAAAGATCCTCCTTGCAAGGAGGTTTAAGGGTCTGGCAACCATAGTTGTAAACCTTAGTTTCTTCATTACTTGGGTGAATACCAATCAAGAACAAGTCATACTCGTGGGAATGCATTCTCCAAACTAACCATCTGCGTGAAAATTAGAACAATAGCCATGAATTCTAACACTAATTTTGAATGTTGAGATTGGCGCCTTGAACAGAGATCTACCTTCCGTTTGTTTTGAGTGGTGATAGCAGCAGGGATGTAATTATCCTAATTCCAAAATTTCTATCTTAAATTGTGTGTTAGAAATTTGGTCCTTGTTGGACTCGATTTATTTTTTAGGGCTTATTTTCTTGAGGAAGGCACGAAAATAGGAATTAGTGCAGTAGAATTCATCCCACTTACCCTACTTACATGGCAAATCTCTTGAGATTATGACGAAGATAGCTTGCTTGCTTACATTAAGTAAATATAAAATAAGTTATTTTTTAAGTTCATGTTCAACTATAAATTGTTGAATGGGTTTACTTTAAACTTAAAATTCTTTTTTTTTAAAACAGATCGTGCCACACCGATCCCAGATCCCTTTAAAGAGGATATTAGACTTAAATCATCTTCTGTTAACTTCTTGTGTGAGTGCAACTTTCGAGTCTTTGTTGGAGTACACAGTGTATGATTATGTGTCCGTACAAACCGAGAGATGTGATAAGTGTTCACTTCCCTAAATTCAAGTACACTTTAGCAAGACACGAGCAGCGGGTTATGAATCCACCTTTAGTACTTCGTTTATCTTGTCCAGGTCAGCTCTGGAGTATGTTAAAATTTACCTCAATATTTGACCAGACTTTACCTTACAACTAGTATCTTTCCTGGTGCTAAAACCACAATACCATGCGTAAGTGTTATAAAACTCGTACGCTGTATCTATTGATACAAAACTCATGCCGACTTTTGGTGTTATCTCATTTGGGGCATAAGGCATGAACATACCATCCATAAGGACATTCTCAAATTTTGCTATTCCACTAGGAACTGCCTCGCTCACTGACTCATGTTCAATTGTCACACCCTCAGCTAAAGCATGTTCCACCACATTCAATGAATTCAATTGCATTGACTCCATAGTGTAGTCGAAGTATTGTTCCATGCGAAACAAACAAAAATAATCTACCATGTCAGCCACAATTGTTTAAGACTTCTCAAAGGTTAAATAAACAATTCTTATGAACCTCGACAAATATTTCTGTAAAATAGAAATACCAAAATAGCATAGAAAATTATAAAATCATTAGATTCTTGACCTCTTTCAGGCATGCAGTTACCTTCACAATCTAGACTTTCCTTAGTAGATCTATAAGTAGATCAGTTGTCTTAAAGCTTAGTTAGCCATAACTAAGGAGACTGGAGTTCAAACAAACAATTTTTGTGTACCTTAACAAACATTTTCATAAAATATAAATACCAAAATAGCATATAAATTTATAAAACGATTGGATTGCTGACCTTTTTCAGCGATGCAATTACCTTCACAGTTTAGAATTTTCCTCAGTAGAGTTGCAGGTACATCAGTTGTCTTAAAACTTAGCTAGCTATAGCTAAGGAAACTAGAGTCCAAAATAGATTGGAGAGGACCGATCTTTTCAGACCGGTCGGAAATTCGGTGATTTTCGACCGGTCCAAAAATATATATTTTTTATTTTTTTTTGAAAAATAATTTTATAAACTTGTTAATCTAGTTATATTTAATTTATAAACCAAGTTTTATCATTTTTAGATATGTATATATATTTATTTTGGATTTTTAAAAACAGGGGTATTTAAGTCATTTTAAATATTCTTAAAATTACTTAAATACCCCTGTTTTTAAAAATTCAAAATAAATATATAGATATATCCAAAAATGATAAAACTTGGTTTATAAAATAAATATAACTAGATTAACAAGTTTATAAAATTATTTTTCAAAAAAAAAATTAAAAAAATATATTTTTGGACCGGTCGGAAATCACCGGATTTTCGACCGGTCTGAAAAGATCATGCGTCTATAAGTATATTGTCAAATAAGATTATAGTATATAATTCTCATAATAACTAAAGCAAAACTAATGTAAGTATACATGCTTAATATGCTAGGCAAGTCCCAAAAATTGATTGACAATTAGTTAACAATAACAATATGAAAATAGATATAAGCATGTCAAAACAACATATTTTAGTAACAACATATTTTATTAACAACATATTTTATTAACAAAAAGTATCACTTCAACACCTTTTTTACTAAAATTGAGGGAGGGAGGGAGGGAGGGAGGGAGGGAGGGAAATCGGGAGAGGAAGGGGATGGGAGGTAGCAGATGCGGTGGAGGGAGAGAGAACTCGAGAGAGAGAGGGAGAGGGGGGGGACGGGTGGGAGGAGGGAGGAAATTCAGGAGAGAGAGAGAGGGGGAGGAAGGAAGAGGGAGGGAGGGGGTGGTAGCTCAAGAGCCCTCATTGGATGATACATAAGCTAGCACTTGAAACACGGTTGTAAATGAAATCATACTAGCAGAATTTTGGTTCATTTTCATTTAAGCTACTACAGGTACAAAGTCAACTCACTTTTAATATATAATTTCATCATGAATTTCCATCCATCCCATTTGATGGAGCCAAAGCCAACGATCCTTAGCACCTAGAATTTCAACCCAACGGCTTCGAACTTGTTCAAGCCATTGTTCAATTGGACGAATTATGCCTAAATATATGATGGAGACACTTTGGGCAGTATTGGATACTCTTCTCCACAAATTCTTAAGACTTCAATTGGAGAACCAGGTAGTTTTTCAAGACAGCGGGGATGATAAGCTAATAAGGTCTTTCTTAAAAAGGGATCTATAGTTAGGCATGTGTTGAACAACTTCGACATGAATTTTCTTATAGAAGAATTGTAACGAACATAATTTCAAAGTGGCTTAGGTGAAAATTTCCAAAACTGCTCATGCTATTACATAAAGGGGAGAATTAATTTTGATGTTTGGTTGCTAGGCCAGCTTTCAGTGAAGGAAAGATACCTTATACTGTGACTGCTCGTGTTTTAAAAAATACAATTTAAGCTCAAAATAGATTATATAACCAACGATATTATCCCTAATGGAAGTGACACTTCAGTGATTTGGTTATGTTTCTATACTAATATCTTGGTTGTATAAGAAAATGCACTGCTACAAAGGGCACGTATCCTCTATCTTGCGGTTAACCACTGTGAGGTTTGAAAAAAAATTTGCAATGATGTAAGGTGGGGTACTATAAATATTACAAAATGAAAAGTGTGGATAAATGAAGAAGAAAAATCGACAAAACTGTCAAAAGAAATATATGCGAGGGATTTGGCTAGACCGCAAGGGACTGTCTGGGTAATTGGAGCATAGAATGCTGGGAAATCAACACTGATCAATTCTATGGGAAGGCATTGTGGGGAGAAAGTGATGCAATTGACACCGCGCCAGTGCCGGGAACCACATCAGGGATTGTTAGAGTCCATGGGATTCTTCTTGGGCAAGCCATATTGTTCGACACGCTTAGGAGAGGGAGAGGGTAAGAAGGAGCAGGAGGGGTGGAGGGAGAGAGATCTCGGGAGAGAGAGGGACGGGCGGGAGGAAGGAAGGAAATCGGGAGAGGGAGGGAGGGAGGAAGTGGGAGTAGGGGAAATCGGGAGAGGGCGGGAGGGAGCAGGGGCGGTGGAGGAAGAGAGAACTCGGGAGAGGGCGGGAGGGAGCAGGGGCGGTGGAGGGAGAGAGAACTCGGGAGAGGGCGAGAGGGAGCAGGAGCGGTGGAGGGAGAGAGATCTTGGGAGAGAGGGACCGACAGGAGGAGGGAGGGAAATCGGGAGAGAGAGGAAGGAAGGAGGGGGCGGGAGGGAGGAAAATTGGGTGAGGGAGAGGGAGAGGGGGCATTTACCTGCTGGGGTGGATGGTGCCGCTGCTGGGGTGGAGGGTGAGGGAGGGAGGAAAATCAAGGGAGAGAGGAAGGGGGCGGGAGGGAGGGAAATCGGGAGAGAGAGAGAGGGAGCATTTACATGCCGAGGTGGATGGTGCCATTGCCGGGGCGGAGGATGCCGTTGTCGGAGGGAGCTACAATCTGAGCACAGCGGGAGCGGGAGAGAGAGAGTGGGAGACTAGAGAGTTGAGGGAGGGGGCTGGTAAAAAAAATTCATTTTGACAGGGGTTGAGATGTATTTTCCCGGGCATTAATGCCCCTGCTGCCGTGCAGTCAAATGTACGATTCATCCAACGGTTGTTGCTTCCTCTGCATGATCCAACGGCTACGAGCGCTGATCATGTTGAGTTCGACCGACCGGTCACAAAAGATCAGAGCCCTCACTTATGCCACATCCTGATGGTAGGATTCGGTCCAGGTCGGCTGAAGATTTCTGTGGACGATGGGCCTGCCATGCGGGTGCACGGTGGCTGGCGTGCCCACGCTTGCACAACGGACCGTGTCGCCTCATAACTCAAGACTCATGAGTCGGTGACAAAGCGCCAAGCGGTCTGCCATTCCCTCCCACTCAAGCAGGGCTTGGCGCCTTCGACTTCGTTTTTCTTTCCAGGCCTTGCTCTGGCTTCTGGACAGACGAAAAACCCGTTGTTCATCGTCCCTCTTCTCTACATTCCCCTTCTGGAAATCCTCCTTTTCTCTATTTTCTCTCCCTCTTCCCCTCTACTTATTTCGTTGCTTAATCTCGGAATCCTTTTCGATGCTTCCCGTCACATGATTCCAGACTCCCAGAGTCACCCCTCCCTCGTGTCTTATCTGCTCGTACTTCCTCTTCTTTATCGATTTTCTTTTTGGATTGCACGAATTGATCTTGCAGACGGAAAAAGGATCGAAGATTGCGCTACTGAGGTTCCGGATTTCTTAGGTTGCTAAGAAATCGGCGTCGACGTGCAGCCATGGTGAGTTTCGGCGATGGTATACTTCTCTTTCGGGTGCACTTTCTTTTGCGCCGCTTGTTAGCCTTGACAATGTGCTTGCACAGGACTATGACTGTCAAGACCCGGCGATGTGTCAGTGTCATTCCACTAGTTTTATTTTCTCAAACTCTTTCTATTCATCCCAGCTTTCGATGAAACAAGAGGGCAGTAGTAACATGTTTGCTTAAATTTTGTGCTTTCTCTTGTTATTGCATATTGGTGGGATTTTTTTTCTTTTTTGGATGGACAAGTTACACACTGGCCAGGTCCACGGCGACCACTACAAGCATCAAGCTTCTTTTCTGCATTGGCCCAAAATTAAGCTTGGGAAGCAATTTTGACAGGTTGGAGCGCTTGAAACCGTTAAAATGAGACACCCACTTCGATTGTATATGTCCATATCAGAGTATATTCTGATACATCTTTCGCAAATTGTCAAATTCACGAGGTTGGTGGTATGCATATGCATCAGATGAAATCCTTTTCTGCAACTCGAGTCATGGGTGGGGCTCCAAGTTTGGGCCTGTGGTTAATCATGTCATGATGCTTCTGGCGACTGGAACTGATTTGTACAATGCATGATGTACGCTATTTTCACTGAATGATTCATTGGTAAGCAGATAAGAAGATGTAGCTGAAAGGTTACACAGCACCATTGCATCACTAGGTTGGTGCTCTTTGTGGGGCATTGATCAATATCATCCAAATTGTCTGCACGGGAAACAAAAAGATAATGACAACGTAAAAAGATTCTGGATATTATCTATTGTGCATTGGATGCTGTGATGGTCCTTATTCTGCAAGGAATAGCAACTTTGGTCCATGCTTTTCTGTTTTTAATTTAATTTGTTGTCTTTGCTAGAGCTTTTGATTTCTTATTGTTTTCAAATTTTAGGCTGATATCAGGAAATGGTTCATGAAGGCTGGAAAACCTGCTGCATCTGCTTCAGAGCCCCCAAAACCATCTTCTTCGACTGCACAACCCGGGAAATCTGTACATAGATGAGCTTCTCTTTTGAATTCACCAATTGATTGCAATGCAGCTGAGCATCTCAATACCTGTTAAGGAAAGTCAAAAATTGGAAAATGCACATAAAAATAGCTGGGAACGAGGATTATGGTTCTATTTTTAGAACTATAATTGAATCAAACCTAGAAGCTTGCTCTGTTTTTTTTTTTTTTTTCATTTTTGTTATTGAAAATTTCCTGTTGTATATAAAAAAGAGTTTTCCTCTTTGCTGCATTAAAAAATCTAGACTTCGATAATTGCACCATTGAGGTAGTGTTTGGATGGGTATAATGTAGAGCGTGACGGCGTGTAGTTGTGACTGTCCTGTCAAGATCCTTGATAAAAAAACATGGGCATCCAAACTATAGATCAATTTGCTATGTTGAAGGAATGGCATCCCTGTGGCAAACAAGTTATTCAAGCATGCATTGCAATCTGGTAATGGAGAAATGACTGGCTAATACTTCCCTATTTATAAGACTCCTCAGAAGTGCTAAGATGGGGCGTACTTTCTTTCCATCTTCTTCTTCTTCTTCTTCTTCTTCTTGTGTCTTAAGAAAATCATGATTGCTGTCTATAAGTAGGGCAAGAGCCCAGGAGGAAAAATAACAAGAAAGTCTTAGAAAAGACATTGGGTACTCTATGTTGCTACCCTTCTATTGCAATCTGGGTATGCTTCATCAGCCATTAGTACCCAACTACTCAGTTTAATTCAAGGAGCTGAAAAAATCACCAAGAACGAGCTGGCAGCATATCACCTGATTGTCAATGATCTACCCATCCAGTAATACTGGGATGGAATAACTTGGGTTTGGTGGGAGAAATCCTCTAAGAATTACTCATAACCGTGTATGTCTTTCATCTAATCAATGGTCACTTTTGTAGCTGGAGATCATCTTGCTTGAGTTCTCTTTTACACAAACTTGAAAATCATAAAACTAAAAGTAGCTTGTTGCTACCTTACTATTTCAACCATTAACTTCTTCTCATGTTATCGTGTTGCTAAAGTTCAGCAGTCATTTTGTATTTTACATTTTGAAGTTGAGGACCACAGTAGTATAATGGAGCATATAGTGCAGAAAAGATGAAATAGGATATTGTATATGATATAGTAGGATAAAGACAAAAATAATGTGGTCATTTTTGTGAAAAATTAAGACAATGATTAGTTTGAATAGTTATCTTTGGTGATATTAAGGTAGTAATTGCAATGTGAGGATAATGATTGAAAATATGAATAATGATGCAAAATAAATGAATGTAGAAGTTGTAGGGGTATATAGTCCTATGATGAAACTTACTGCAACTGCACATCCAAACTCACAAGGCATTGAAGGAGTACATAGATCAGTTATTGCAAGTTATGTTGCTAGGATTTGTTTGCAAATAAAAAAAAAATACATTGTTGAGTTTGGGCTTTTGGAAGATTAGCACATGGCAAATGTAAATGTCTTATGTTCACGGATGTTTTTTCGGTCATGTCAGTTGCTTTGCTTTTCTAAAAGAAGGCTCAAAGCAGAATGATCACTATGTTACTCCTCTCAAGAACTTATATGGTGATATTGTTCTATAAAGTTGACCTTGCTTTTGGTTAAAATAAGTTTGAGTTGGATGTCCTAATATGATAGTTTATAAGGCCATTATGTATGTGATTTTGATATTACACATACATTATTATACTGCCTCTTTAAACCTGATCTTACTTCAGCTAAAGTAAGGACGACCCTGTAGTAGAACTATTTCCCTTGTGTATGTAAATTGAAAGTTGTGGGGAACATACTTGTCTAATTTTTGTGAAAATGATTTCATTAATGCAAGCACATTGAGTGGGCTTTTCTTTGCGAAGGAGCTCAGAAAATATAAATTTTGTATTTTTTTGATTTTGTGAAGCTTTCATTGTTTTTGAATATACTGGATGATTGGCACCAACTCGATTGAAATTTTGATGAGTGGAGCTGAGAAAATGAGCATTGTGTTATAGAAAGCTGAAAATAATTCTTGTATTTTACTGTGCAATCTGCTTCCCATGTAATGGAAAAATGAATGTGTATGGAATTCAGGAAAGTGCTGGGAGAAGGAAAACTAGCAAGTATTTTTCAACTTCAGATACCATTTCTGAAGAAAATTCAAGAAATGGATGCAAGGCTGAGAAGTCTCCAGCTAAAAGAAAGACCCAGCAAAACAGCGATGAGTTGACCCCCCCATCTGCAAAGAAGTTGCATAAGGGCAATGACGATGATGACTTTGTTTTGCCAAATGAAAAGAAGAAACTGTTGGTGGTCAGCCCTGCCAAGAAATCGAAAAGTAGCTCAAGCACAGGTGGTGGTCACAAGATAGTTGTTGCAGATGGTGATGATGAAGATGCTCTTGCTGATGAATGTGTTGCTTCTCCTCCAAAAGTTGGTGGAAGGGGAGGTGGTGGAGGAAGAGGAAGAGGGGGTGCACCTGCCTTTGGAAGAGGTAGAGGTGGTGGAAGGGGTGGATTTCCTTTTGGTGAAAGGAAAGATCCTCCTCATAAGGGAGAAAAGGTGTAAAATCTTCCCATAAGAAGGTTACACTGCCACCAATGTGCTTCAAATTTTTTTGTTCTATATTTATTTGGACATTTATTATTGTCTTTCAGGAAGTACCAGAAGGTGCCCCTGATTGCTTAACTGGCATGACATTTGTAATCAGTGGAACTCTTGACAGGCAAGTTTCCATTATTTGTATTCACAATTGTAGATGTGTACATGGATGATCTCTAGATCCGTGAACTACTTTTTTTTTTTTTTTAAAAAATACCTCTGTTGTGTGAAGCTTTTGTTTTGCTTATCGAGTCCCTTATGTAATCACAGTTTGGAAAGAGAGGAAGCAGAAGATTTGATTAAGCGACATGGTGGTCGTGTGACTGGATCTGTCAGTAAGAAAACGGTATACACTGCAATAATCTCCTTTCTGATGTCAGAATTTCAGCGGCATCAAATTCTAATTTTTATCTTCTCAACAGAATTTTCTTCTTGCTGATGAAGATATTGGAGGACGGAAATCTTCAAAAGCCAAAGAGCTGGGGTTGGTATTGGTAAATTTGTTATCTGTTTTCATGGTTTTATTCTTTTTTCTGTTAATTTCTTCTTTTTTTTTTTTTTCGCAGAACCAAATTTTTGAATGAGGATGGGTTGTTTGACATGATTCGAAAATCGAAGCCTTCAAAAGCATCTGGACAGGATGAATCAAAGAAGAAAACCATGGGGAATCCTGTGGTACCATCAGCAAAGATCAGCCTTGCAGAAGTGAAGGGTAGTCTTAAAATTTCCTTACTTTGTTTTGTTCTTGCTTTCATAATTTTCCTGCTAGAATTAGTTCCATGTTGGAAATAGTCATTTAAGTGCAAGGACAAATTCTCAGATTTGTATACAAATGAGGATGGTATTGATGCAGTTGTTTATTTATCTATTTATTGTTTTGTGTTGGTCATTCCATGTACACAAACTGAATTACATTGCTAACAAGATCAGTACAGTTCTTGAACATCGTCCATATTGTTGAAGCATTATTTTCATTTTTTTTTGGGGGGTTCCATTTTGAAGCCGAGGTAAGCTGACTATTCTGAAATTTGGATTTTTCTGTGGTTATGTCATTTTCTTTCTTATGTATTTTTTACTTGTCAAAAAACTAGTTCAAAAATGTTTTTTGTTTTTCTTAATTTGTGTGCCTGTACCATATTTCATTTTACTTTGTAGGTGATCAAGGTGGCAAATCTATGGTTAGAAAATGTGCAGCAAAGGGTTCAGAGTCACAAGCATTTCCTGGCAAACAGAAAGCTCAGGCTCGTATCGATGATTCCTTGACATGGACAGAGAAGTACAAACCAAAGTCTCCAAATGATATTACAGGCAATCAATCAATTGTATGTATCTTAATTTCTATGCTGCATGTCTTCTCATTCTTTTTTGCTGCATGTGTTGGTTGTCATGTGTCTTCTTTTGTTTTTGGACCTGCTTTTGGCAATTCTTATCACACGGTGACAAAATGCAGGTTAGGCAACTTCATGACTGGTTGGCTCACTGGGACGAACATTTCCTGCACACTGGCCAAAAGGGAAAGGGAAAGAAGCAAAATGACTCTGGATCCAAGAAAGCTGTTCTGATGAGCGGATCACCTGGTATTGGGAAAAGTACCTCAGCAAAGTTGGTCAGCCAGACACTTGGGTTCCAGATAATGGAGGTTGTGCCCTTTCGAATTATGTCTTTTCTGTCTATGTGCCTCACCAGGATGGTCCAAACTCCAAAGCAATGCATAGCTATTGAAAATTTGAAACATTTAGGGAGTGTTTGGTAGTCTGGAAAAAATGTGGAAAAGTTGTTGTGGGAAAAAAATTCTGAAAAGGAGTGGTGTGATAAAATAGGTGTAATAATTAGGAGTAAAGGGTAGTTGTATACAAGAATGTGTAGAAATGATTGAAAATTAGGGTAGTTATATGAAAGGATGTGTAAAAATGATTGGAAAGTAGGATAGTTGTCTAGAAAAGTGTGGAAAAGTTGAGGATTTTTTTTTTTTGGTGGGATTACCAAACACACTCTGAGTTGCATGATAATGACTTGAATCTTTTAATTTTGACTTATTGCAGTCCTAATTAGTAGAGTTAATTGTTGCGATGCAGGTTAATGCTAGTGATAGTCGTGGGAAGGCTGACTCTAAAATCTCTAAAGGAATTGGTGGCAGCATGTCGAATTCTATAAAAGAACTTGTCAGCAATGAAGCTTTAAGTTCTAACATGGAGCGGTTTGTTTTTACTCGGTTCTTTCTTTCTTGTTTCGATATGCCTTTTCATATAATAGTGTTGTTTTTTTCTATGAAATTTCAGGTCAAAGAATCCGCAAGTAGTATTGATTATGGATGAAGTTGATGGTATGTCCGCCGGTGATAGAGGAGGCATTGCTGACCTTATCGCAAGTATTAAAATTTCCAAAATTCCTATAATTTGTATATGTAATGACCGCTACTGTCAGAAGCTGAAAAGTCTTGTGAACTATTGCCTGCCTCTCAACTTCAGGAAACCTACAAAACAGCAGGTTATTATGTTTCAAATGAACGTCTTTCTCTGATGAAATTTGTATTTGATCTGTTCAACTTTAAAAATTGCAATTTGGACCCTCTTTTTTTGCCTTCCAATGATTCAAATTTGGATTTTGTAAGACTCAACTGTTTGCTTTTCTTTTTTTACTAAGCCGAACATTCAGTGCATATCTGTATGCCGCAAATCATGTATTGTTTTGGGATTTTTCTGTAAAGTTATGAGGGACCTTTTTTCTTTTTTTTTTTATTCTTTTTCGCAATTGTACTTAGTTCCAGACCTAGAAGAAGTACAACCAGACCGAGAAGATAAAGGAATGTAATAGTTATCTTATAGGAAAGTTGAATCTAAGAGTTAAAATAAGATAACTTTTGGAGTTTCTTCCAAGTCAAATGGTGATGCAATTGGCAACAGGTCCCCTCATTGTGGACAAAATAACAGGAATTCACACAGCTTCTTTTATTTTGGAAGTTTCACTAGTTTATAGTAATCTGATCTTACTTATGCGTGGAGTAGCTAGTATTTTAAAATGATGGTTCTGTCAAAGGGCTGAGTTTGGCATATCTTTTCAGAGTTATGAAATTGGAAATACTTCTGCAAAATGCTTAATGGTCAGCTTGTTATATAAATTTTGGGTGAAAAGGGAGATTTCATGGTTAAGTTAAACTCCTTAGGAACACAAAGGAAAAAGGAAATATAATAGAGATGACATGTCTGATTTGGGTGTTACATCATGAGAAATTTATCTCATTTAATGAACAGTACATCTTTACTGGCAATATCTTGATATCTAATTGACTAAAGACTTCAATTCTAAGCATCTATGAGCCGGCTGTCAAGAATTTACCTCAATACAATTTGACACACAGTTGAGGAAATCTTGTTCCTAAGCCAGCATATTGTTCGCTAAGTGAGTAGGACTCCCCAAGGCTAATGCATCTGTGCAGTGGTTGATGGCATCATCAGCGTTGGTCATGATGAATTGCCAGGTGTTTCTTGGACAGTTGTTTCTCAGTGACTTCTGTATTTTTTTTATGATCTCCATGAATTATGAAATCCATGATCCATGGTAAAAGTTTGATGCTGTTTTGGAAGAAACAGCAGTTAGTTTTTGATATATTTAAGGCATCCTGAATATGTGTTTAATATTTCTTCACCCATTCAATGCCAGAAGCTTTGTCTTAAATCTATCACATTGGGCATGTCAGAAGACAATAATCCATTAACATGCACAAAGAAACCTCATCTTTGGGTAATCCATATATAATAACTTCACAAGCTTAGAATGGTGTAAAAGATGATGCTAATTTAGTGATGTTATCCTGGCACATGTCATTTACAACGTTGACTTTGCTTACTACTGACTATTTTGCCTCATCGCAAGTCGCAATTCACCATATAAACTCAGGAGTGCTACTTATATTAGTAGGATTGTAGGACTATTGGTAGATATTGCTTTTTTTTTTTTTTGGAGTATGTACCATGGTCTTGAGGCTCGGTGGTTATGACATGCTACTTGTAACTATAGAATTGTGGTGTTGCCATGGCAGATGGCGAAGAGGCTGTTACAAGTTGCAAATGCTGAAGGACTTCAGGTTAATGAGGTATATAAAGCAGGAAACATTCTTTATGAATAATAGGACATATTTTTGATATAATGTCATATGGTCTATCATTTTTGGGTGGGTGGTCATAATTTTAGTTTTATACTGTGGATACAGTTTTTCCACACAGAAGGATTTGGTTCTGCAGTTACTTCTCTTTCATTTTGTACAGCAATGAGCCCTTTATTGGCTTGCATAAGGATTTTTTGCCTCATGGAATTTTGATGAGCAAAGTCACACATCTATATTTTCTCAGAAATACTTAATATTTTTATTTACTAGTCTTCATTTGATGCACATAGTGCAAAGCTAAGCGATTGATTTTTTTTTTTCTTTTTTTTCCCATGCTTGGTACCATTGGTATGGCATCAATCATTTTGTCTGGCCATAGCCACAATATTAGATAACCTGACTGAGGGCTGAGCAAGCTTCCAATTGCTTGAGACACGGATGGTAGGTTAAAACCATTATCCTTATTCAGAGGTAAAGGATGCAAATTGTTTGCTTGGGTTTTCCAAATTACCGTGCACTATGTGCTTGTTTAATTCCCACTGACCAATGACCATGGTTTCCTTCTTGCTTAATTTCCCAGTTGGCAGTTGCAATTTCAATGCATATAATACGGAGGTTGATTCATACATTTCCCTGGCTAAATTGTCTGGAAGGTTTCCTGACCGAGATGATTAGTCTGCCAAACAACATATGTCATGGGTTCTTTTTCTGTTTAGCATTTTTTTAATATCACATCAACCTTCTATATGGCCTCTTTTAAGGCAATGATAAATGATTTCTCCATCACATATTCTATTTCAATTTTTCAAAAAATTTATCTTTCTTTAGTTGCTAATTGAATGCTGTGTTTTGATTATATCTGTATTGACTACTGTAAGTTGTTGCATTAGATTGCACTTGAGGAACTTGCTGATCGGGTTAATGGAGACATGCGCATGGCACTAAATCAGTTGCAGTATATGAGCCTATCACAATCAGTCATCAAATATGATGACATTAGAGCACGACTCCTTACCAGTGCAAAGGATGAAGATATTTCCCCATTTACAGCTGTTGACAAGTATAGCATTTCTTTTAATCTCTCTCTATTACTTATCTTTTTAATATGATACTTTGAAATTTTGTATGGTGCTATGTCTTCTAGTGCTTACTTTCTCATGATTGTACCTGCCAGTAACAGATGAAGTAGCTCAAATGTCCTCTAGGCTTTTTCCGAGAGCATTTGTCTGTCTTTCCCCCACCTTGCTTTTTTGTGGCTTTCAACTTAACCAAATTCCCAACTTGGGGGTCTTGGTCCCCCTTGCAGATGGTCAAATACTCCAAACACTCTTAAACAATCTCCCACTAATCTTATTGTCAACTACTTTAACGTCTGTGTATGACAGTCTACTGATGTCACATTTCTTTCTTTCCTATGTAGTGTCAATCTTTTCTTACCCCTATTTTTGAATCTCCAACCATGACCGTGATCCCTATATTCTTCTCTTTCGTGCATATGATTGTGATCTTGGTTGGTAATTTTTGAAACTAATTAATCTTCCGCTTTAAATATTCTCAATGCTTATGTTCATTGGTGAAGGATGCTTGTTGTCTTTCTCTTTTGTTGGGCACTGCTGTTTTCAACATACTTTAGTGACAGTTCTTTCTTTTACCAAGTAACATGGTCCAGCCTTTTAATTTTGTGCTTAATAAATTGTTTCAATTGAATTAAAACTGACCATCTGTTGCTAAGCACGCAATCGACTGTGATTCTGACACTTCTAATCTGATACTCAGATTAACCAAACATTTATCTCTAAAATTTTGATACATGCTTAATTAAATATTCATAGATGCCTCTAAAATCTAAAGTCTCGAGTTCCTCACTTTCAGATGTATGACTCCATATATGTCAATGGAATTTCAATGCTTGAGCAGATCAATCTTTAGTGATTTTTATATTCTGCACATGATTTTTTGTTGCTGTGAATAACTGATATTGTAGCCTACAAAATCACTGAACGAAATGATACATAGGTTTTTAACTTATATGAAGACAGTAGCTCATTGGTTGTTGTACCATGCTGCCATCAATTCTCATATTGTAAAATTGGTTCAGATGCTCTCTGCAATTTTGGTATTCAATTTCTTGATTATTGTTAACATTTGGGGATTCACTTACTTGCATCCTGAAGTTGATGTTTACAATGCCAATGTCTATGGATTTAAATTTAACCTCATACTTCTTTTATGTCACTTTATCCCTAGGCTATTTCAGTTTAATGCAAGCAAGTTGAGAATGGATGAGAGGATTGATCTGTGCATGAGTGACCCTGACTTGGTCCCTCTCATTATTCAGGTATTTGCTTTGTTCCTGTGCATTCTTGTGTTCTCAACTTCTCTTTTGATTGTTGTTTCCTATTATGAATCTTGTTTAAACACAGTATGGCTCTAAGTTCTGGATGCAACGCATTGAGTATCGTTGCTGTAATTTTTGCTTCTATTTAAGTCATTTGTCATTTGTTTTTTCATCAACCCCTAGTACACCATTATGTATGTCTTTCTTAAACAATCGAAATGAGATGGTTGTGCATAGTCTTAATAATTTTTCAAGAGAATGTGTAAAAGGAGCTTGAGGGCGTGCATCTGAGGCATGACATGGGTCCAGGTATCAGATACTGTGTAAGACTGCCTTATAGCTGCACCCTTTTTATCCCTAAAATGCAGGATCTTATTAATTAGTTTTTTATGAATTAACTCTAAATGATGCAATATGTCTCTGTCTAATGAGGAGAGGTGAGTCAGACATGCATGATGAAATATGTTTGTCTCTAACAAGGAGAGGTGGGTCAGACATGCAGATCCGTTACTTGATTACTGGTTATTCTAAAATATATTGTGCTTTACTAGTTAGCTTCCTGCATTTTATGCAAATGCAAAGCAGGGATAGTTTTCTTCACAAGACAAATATGCATGAACCATGCAGAGGGTGTTTTCTGGATTGTTCTTAGAAACCATGATCACAAATTAACATGAGCAACCAATTTTTACTTGTCTGTGCTCAACCTCTGAAACATGTGTATGCAAAGTGACTAAAATATTGCCAATCATCATGGTTTTTGTATTTTGATCTTTCATCTGAAAGCAATAGTTTTTATCATCTTGTCCCAGGAAAATTATGTAAATTACCGCCCTAGTTCTGCGGTAAAGGATGACAATGGAATCAAGCGAATGAGATTGATTGCCCATGCTGCAGAGTCAATTGGGGATGGCGACATAATCAACACACAGATTCGGAGGTATCGGCAGTGGCAACTGTCTCAAGCTGGCTGTCTTGCATCTTGCTTGATTCCGTAAGTATCTTGATTTCCGTATGAAACCATTGGTTCTTGCCTTTTGATTTTCTCTCTTACAAATTCTGCAATTCGTTTCTTCATCAGTGCTTCTTTGATGCATGGCCAAAGGGAGACCTTGGAATCGGTAAATAAATTCATCTCAATTATTTTAGCCTGTCCTAAATATTGCTGTTATAATCCTAGTTCTGGAATTCATTCTCCTCTTTAGGCTTCCAATGAAGAGTTTCACCATTAATTTTGTCGCTTAAGTGACACAGTTTTATGATCTTCTAACAACACTTATTTGATATGATATTTATAAGTTTATGAGTGACACTCAGGATAGATTGTCTTCACTATGTCTATTTTAAGCCTGTGGGTGAGAATATAACTGAATGCAGAACCCTGATTTTTCAAAAGATGTTCTATTTTCGATTGTTACAAATAACATCATTTTAAAGAGAAAGGAATAAATAAATGGAATTTTATCCATTGAGAATTTCCATTACCATCTTTATTAAGTTGGTGGGATCCTTTGGTGACAATAATCAATAAATGAACTGGTTCTGCATTGTTTGGAAGTTCATGGTCCTCTCCACAAGTTTAATGTACAGGATTAGTACAAATCGAATATAGTTTATATACTAAATACCTACTGACAAAAAAAATAGTGACCCTCAATCTTGATATCTGATTTTTTTCTCTAGTAATGTATCTATATCTTTTCTGTTAAGATGGTAAGGTTATACTAATTTGTGATGTTGGAGTTTTGCCAATTTCTAGGGTGAGCGTAATTTCAATAGATTTGGTGGATGGTTGGGGAAAAACTCGACAATGGGCAAGAATTTGAGGCTTCTGGAAGATTTGCATGTGCATGTTCTTGCTTCACGTGAATCTAATTCAGACAGGTTAGCTTTCCTTGAAAGTTACAAAGAATTGTCATTTTTCTGAAAAAAGTTAAATCTTAGCATGCACCATCAACACTTTGTAATTTAATTATTTCTCAGTTTGGGAGACGTGTTTTTCTTGAGATTTCCTTATAAAAAGCTGAAAACCTTGTGTGAGCATTACTATCCACGAACAGTCTTGGATGTTAATAAGAAACTGCTTCAACATCCTATTTTCCCCTTATTCCTCATGTTCATTCCCATGGCTTACATGTTATTACCAAAAAGCCTTGGTATTCTTCATCTTTATTCACTTTACCTCTAAGAATTACCTTCTATCCCATAACATCATTTTTCCTTTCTCTTATTCTTTTAGTCTGAACCTTTTCTTTCTTTCCATCTCATATCCCAATTTGTAACAGGCCCTTAATACCGTCCCCATTGATTTATGAGTACTGGAGCACCCTAATAGCCAACCCTGAGCTTCGTTGTCCCTGCCGAGATTTGGTTAGAAGGCCAGTTTTGCAAATTGGAAAACGTTAGAATTTTTACCAAATTTTTATTTTGGTAGATCTTTGTTGGGCATAATTACTGGCCTCAAAATCATCAGTTTTTTCTTCAGGTTTGGTTTCAGTAACGCCATTGGAGAATCTGGAACAGGCTTGATTTTATTGAGAACTGTGCACTACAAAGTAGATGTCAGTTTTTAAGTATATTTCTTAGATTGAAAACTTTGGCATGAAGAGACCGGTGTTGTGCAAATGGGGCTTTTGGCATTTGATATTTCAACTTGTTTTATCTCTTGTGCAAATTTATGGACACAGGCTTATAGGGTCACCATGGTCTGAGTTCATAACTTGCGAATTGCTTTTCAGTTTTGGGTCATTGCAGCCTGCTAGTAGACCAATAGCTTCTTCATACAGTTCTGTTTGATTCATAATGCATCATAGATGCTTTTCAACCGGTGATATGGTGGGCATCACCTCAGTTCTTTTGGTTAATGGACTGATCCTGTCACATGACAAGCTTTGGTAGTCTGATTTAGGCTTCTTCATGTAGTAAAAATGCCCTAATGCAATGAGAAGGTGGAAGAATTTGGAGTGTTGGGGGATAAAAGACAAGGAGTAAAAACAGGTTGTATTGGGTGAAAAGATTTAGAAAGCAAGAGACAACAGAGAAACAATATCTACTAAAGTAGTCAATAACTAACGCATAAAATTCATAACTTTTGAACAAAAAGCAACCCTATTGGTGACAGAGAAAATCCCTAATGCAACCTTAATACATTGCTTATGAATAAAATTCTAGATGCAATAAGTGAAATACTATTATGAATCATTCGTCAAGTTGTTCAATGATTAGATCACTTGACACTCACATCAAGCCCCAAATTAAACACTAAAATTCCAAATAAAAGATCCCTAAAAACGTCATCATCACCATCACCACTGTCATAAGCTGTTTCCCTCCAAAGATCCCCCAAAATATGCAAAATAAAAATGCCAAAATAATTGTATTTAGCCTTCTTGCTTATTTCTTATTCTCTGTCGCATAATTGTCATTTACCTCAAAGGAATTGGTGAAAGCACAAATGCCCATATCCTTGTGAAATACACATAGTATTAGCTTATTTCATTTTCTTAGCAATTAGTCATATTTTGCTCATTGTTACAGGGGGACATTGAGACTTGATTTCTTCTCCATTCTCCTGAAGCACTTGACAGGTCCTCTTCGGTCAATGCCAAAGGTTCAAATGTCCCTGGTTAAACTTCTTCATGAACATTTCAATTCTTAAGATTGAGGATAAGAGTGGCTTGATATTTTCCTTTGCAAAAAAAATCAGGAAGATGCTGTTGAAAGAGTTGTGGACTTCATGAATGCTTACTCCTTAAGTCAAGAGGACTATGACACTATTGTTGAGTTATCTACATTCAAGGTATGTTAAATCGTATTGTAGGATGCAATAGAAAAATAAAAAATAAAAAATTTCCCTTTTACCAAATGCCAAACGGACCCCATAAATTTTGCACAAGTGCATGTAAAATATTACACTTAATGATTTCTCTATAACATATTGACATCATACTGTAATAATAGTCAATTGGAAAATAATTGCTTCTGGTAAATTAGATTATTAACAAGGAATTTGCTTGTTGAATTAAAAGATAAATGTGACTTTGGACTCAGTACCCAGAAATTCATTGCTGATCTGCAGCTCCTGCTATAATTTGTTTCTTTTGCCATTATATCTACAATTTTCAGGCATCGCAGTTGGAAGGGGAATCAGATGGCTTTCACAAATAATGCGCTTCCATTAAGTAAACGTAAATCTATGCTTGGCTAATAAAGTAATGATTCATCTAACAGTTCACCTTGAGAGTCTGATTCAACTCCCTTATTCACGGCATTTCGAAGCTGCTGATTCTACAATTTCCGGCCCAAACCAATGCTGATGCACTTTGTGCTTCATGTCATCATAAAGATGATGCACTGAAATTTGAATCAAGAAATCTTGAAAAGTCAAAGACACTGTAGTTTGTTAAAAATGAGAATGATTATAATATTTGGTCTCTAGAGCTACTTTCTCACCTATGCTATATAGTTTAGCAAAATGAGAATGTTTGTAATATTTGGTCTCTAGAGTTACTTTCTCACCTATTCGCATACTTAGAATTTCTTCATATATTTGACATTAGGGACACCCAAATCCATTAGATGGTATTCAGTCAGCAGTTAAAGCTGCATTGACCAAGGCATACAAGCAGGGAAGCAACTCGAGGGTTGTGCGGGCAGCAGATCTGATCACTCTCCCAGGTGTGAAAAAAACTCCAAAGAAACGGATTGCTGCAATTTTAGAACCAGTGGATGATCGTTTGCAAGAGGAAAATGGTGATGCTTTGGGAGAAAATGAAGAAGAAAACTCCTCAGATACAGAAGATCCAGGTAAGAGATGCTTTTCTTACATTCAGGCTAATGTTTCTATTAAAAATAAAAATTTGAGATTAAGTGTCAATCACTCAGAGATGGGAATGGTGAATGAAAATTCTTCTAGATTGCAAGCTACTAGCAATTTATCTTGGTTCTTCTTGGTGTCTTATTGAATCTCGTTGAAAATTTGATTCTCACAGTGTGTTTCACTTTATCAGTTATTAGAGATATATAGATGGTCAAAATCTTTGATCAACTTAATTTTATTTTCATAGAAAATATACTGGTCAAATTAGAATTAAAATTCTTATTCAATATTATGTAACAAATTAAGATAAATAATATATACAGATTAAAGCCCATAATATTACATTCTTATTTTAGGTGCCGGTCAAGATACGACTGTTAAGCACTCTTTGATGAAATTTTTAGATTTTGATGTGCTTTACATGTTTAATAGCTTTCATGATCGTGAAATAATGGTTTATTATCATGGAATGAATGATGTTTCAATTTGTAGTGAAATTGTCAGAAGAACCTGCTTTCCTGCTTAGGGTTCACAATATTCTTCTTTTTCAGAAGGATTGTGCACAAAATTTTCTCACAGTCAATCCTCAAACCTGAAATTTTGTGGTTTTTGGAACATGCCACAATGTCTGACATCTTTCAAATTGCTTCAATTGTTCAGATTCCGTTTTTGGTTTTCTACACAAATTATCATTTTCATCACCTTAAGCTGTTTTACTTTCTGCTTTAGGTGTCTTTGTGGAAAAAGTGAAATGAATGAAAGAAAGAGGAGAGAAAAAATGGGACAAATTTTGTCACTTAGATGAAGTTCAAAAGGCTTTACATATTGAATCATTGACACAATACTACACGCTGGGATTTGAAATTAACTGCTTGTTTGAAAAGCACTATATCTGGGCTTCATTTTGCATACTGACGTGTGAGTAGTCGGTGCATATGAATTGTCTCTGTGGTCTCAAGAATCTTTGCAATTTTTTTTTTCCCAAAAGAAAATCAGAATTTTGTGAAGCACCCTATTTGAAAACTTTCTGCCAACATCCCTTATGAAGTGAATATACTTTGTCGTGGCAGAGGATAGACTATGTTTATGATATTAGGTAGAGCATAAGCATAAAGACCTATCAAAACCGAAATGTTTGGTGAGGCAAATATGTTGATCTTTGGGGCATAAGAAACAGCATGGCATGTCTTAGATTTCAGCTCTATTTGACCTGGCTGAGTCTTGTACCTGAACCCAACATTGTTCTGATTGAGGATACTCCTTGTTTGGTATAGCTATACAGAATGTTTCTTTGGATAACTTTCTAAGGACCTGTTGTTAGAAGTATGGCTGGCCAGCCAGGCATGTCAACAAGCTTCTGTCCTATTTCATGACCTAAATGATGGATACATTTAAAATGCAGAAATAACATCACCTTAACAAAGAAGTCTGCCAAGTGGTAGCTTAATTGTATTCATGTGTTCTTTCTTTCTTGACTTCTTAGTTTCCTCTTCTTCATGGATTTCATGCTACATGTGCTCTCTAATGGCTATTTTTATCCTGTGCTCTCACAGTGTGCTCATTTTTCTTCTTTGGACCAGATGCAGATATGAATGGAGAGAAAAAGCCACAGCTTGAACTTGAAAGCAGCGAGTCAAAAGGTGTTTCCATGATCACATCCTTCCCCTGACTAGTAGGAGCCGTGACTAAGTTGGATAGTTTTATGTGGTCCCTGTCAACAGCTATACGTGGTCCCTGTCAACAGCTATACGTGGTTGATTTCCTTTTTGAGATCCAGGCAGTGTAGCCAATACTGTAATTTCGTCTGGCCTCCCTACCAAAATTACATTTCAAATGGAGACTGGAGCATAGGTTTGCATATTAGCTGTGTCAAGATATTACATTATAAACCAATCCCAGATTATGCTGGTTAAATCTGATAATTTCTACTTGTTGAGGCCAGTTTATGACACTAGTGGAACTTGACCTCCATTTCGGTTGGCACAACTAAATGCAATGGTAACAAGCTTGCTTACTACAATCTCATACACGTCTGCTCAACCACAATATTGGGGTATGTGGTTGCGCTTTGGAGGCCCCAGGATATTTCCAGTGCACATTGTTGTTTTTTTCTGGTTGATTATGAACCTCTCCTTCCTGAAAAAATGTTGATTATTGCCTCTCTAATTTTCTTTATTTTCTATTTTTTTTCTATTGTAGGTATCCAAGTGCTGCTGGACTTGAAAAACAGTGGGATTAAGAATGCAAAGAAGACAACGACAACCAAAACACGGGGTTCTCAGTCAGCAGAAAAGGCCGCACGAGGTTCAGGAGGTACTAGAAGGAAGCGATGAATTAGAACTTGCAAAAATTGGTTTTGATGTATGTTCTTAATGCAGCAAGAGGGTTCTTCATTTCGTGGGGCAGGGTAAACAATCATTTTGAATATATATATTTTCCTTTTTTCTTTTGGGTGGGTACGGGTATTTTTTTGGTTCCTCCAATGCCTCTGTAGCTCTCTTGTAAATGAAATATGAAAGGAATGCTTGCATTTCCTATAATTGTCTTCACATACAGATCTAGTTTTAGGTAAGGTAATATCCTGGATACAGCTTGCTTTCTGCATGCTTTGTACACCTGACTGATGGCTCGCCCCTGACTCATGAGGATCGCCCTCATTTCTTTATGCAATTCAATGACTTATCTCCTAGTTCTTGACTTGCTGCTTGGAGTGACTTTACTGCATTGATGATTATTCTCTTTTTCTCTCATAGAATTGCTGATAAGGGTGCAACTCGGGCTTATAAAACTCTAGTTCGTTTTAACTCTAACTCTAGTCTTATTTCTAAAACCGTAACTTTAACCTTAATCTTAACCCTATTTATAAATCTAAACCCTAATCTTATTTTTGAAATTCGGGCTCGGGTTGAGTTTCGGGCTAAAATTCGGGTTGAAATGATTCTATATATTTGTTATATATTTTATACTTATTCAACTTTAAATCTATCATTAAAAAAATTAAAAATGATATATTTTTATTTTAAGTAAAAATTCAAGAGTGTTTAAGAATGTAAAGAAGAAAATGTCATTTAAACATTTTTTTTATATTAAGTAGACTAATAGTTAATTCTCAAAAAAAAGTAGACTAGTAGGCTTGTTTAAGAACACGAAAAGGTATATTATTTTTTTATTATGCAATTTAATACTAATATCATAATCATATACATAAACATTAATATTTATTTATAAGGAAAATTTTATAATGTTAATCATAATAAAAAATATTTAACAATCATAGTATTAAGTTAAATAAATTATAATAAATTTATTTCAAGTAGAATAAACATGTAACTATTAATATTATGTTGAAACAACTAAATGATAATATTCTATAGAAGTAGTTAAGTTAAAATATCAAATAAAACATCTTAAGTTCTAAAAATAATTTTCATTTTTTTTGTTTTAAAACTACCACTAAATCAAACTTTGTTTTCCTAAAAGAAAATATAAAATATTACATTATATAATGGAACTTAAGGAGGAATAATGTTTATATATAGTATAAAATAAATATAATATATATGAGGGGAATGAAACTAGATTTATATGGAGTATAAAATAAATATAAAATGTGTTATATGTAATTTGTGTTTGGGTTTAGTTCAACTTAGGTTTTAGTTCTTTTTAATTTGGGTTCGGGTTGAACGCGGAAAATCGGGCTTAGGTTCTACAGTTGAAAATTCTAATACTGTTTTGATTTGGGTTTGGCGGGCCGGGTTCGAATTGAGCTCAGCCCAAGTTGCACCCGTTAATTGCTGAAGTATATATCTCCGCGCTAGTTATATAGTTACAATAAAAACAAACATCTAGTTACCATATATAGAGAATGGGATATAAGTGGTGCATTTGTAACCGAAGATTCTAATGTTTGGCCCCACTTTGATAATTAAATCAGAAGCTTAGCAATCATTTTGTTTAATTTCCTTTGTTTTTATATGTATTAATCAACATTGATGATGTGATGTAAATCCAACTGGTCTCATGGTAAAACTTTCTTTCTTATGATGCTGTCAAAAATAGGCTCAAACGGTTATGAAAAACATTTGAGGGCTGTTCAAAACTTGGATGAGGATGAGATGAAAATGTATTGAGAATGGATCATGAAAATGCATTAGGAATGGATAAAGGTATATTGGAATGAAAAAAATATATTGTTATTTTTTGGAAAATGTGAGATTCCGATCTATCCTATGCATTTTGAATGTTATAATCTTTTATAAAATCATTTATCTATTTAGGAATAATGTTTTAGACTATTTAAGGGTAAATTCTACGTATGAGTTTTATATCTAATTTAATTTATATTCGTGAATTTTAAATTCTTTTTAATATAATATTATATTTTACCTAAATTTTTCGTTTATACATATGCCATTAGGAATTTGTTAAATGAGCCGTTATTATCCTTGTAAAATGATGAAATTTTTTATCTCTAATTATAATTTTATAGTTAAAAAATCACATTCAAATGAATTTTTAGCACTTTTACAGTAATAAAACCATACATTATTTAAATGTAAATTTTAGTTTTGAATAAACTAACGTCAAATTATATTAAGACTTGGGCATATTCGTTATTTTTATAGAGGTGTTAACAAATCTTTTATTGGATTTTTAATGACGTTGGTATAAGTGAAATTTTAGGCAAAATATATGGGTATATTAGTAATTTTTGAAAAATTGTGGGTACAAGTAGAATTAAAGGTAAAATTTATAAGTATATGTGACATGCCCACCATTTAAATATTGTCTTAACATCTTTAAATTTATTTTATATTATTTACTCTTTTTTTAGATGAAGCCCATAAAAATATTTGATTTTAATAGAAGTTGGTGAATGAATAGTTCTGAAAATGCAATAGGTGGAATGAATTTTGACATCTGCACCGAATTGAAACCATTTATTTATAACGCACTTTAACCGGAGTGCGCCATGGTGAACCCTAATATGTTCCATGATAATTTATGAAATCATTTATTTACCTAAAAATGATGCTTGGATTATTTAGATGTAGAATATACAGTTATATATAAATCAAACCATCACATTATATTAATTGATTTTATATCTTTTTCGATGAGGTTAGTGCACATATTTTAATTTGGATGAAGCTTAATTCTAATTGATTCTGAATATGTTAGATGGATTAGATTGTTATTCACCGTCAAGGTAGGCCGAAAAGAACACTGAAAACTTCAGTGGCACACCACTGAAGTATTTCCTGTAGATAATAACGAATAACAAAAAGTGTAGGATAGATGGATAAGCATCCCTCTGAAAGAGAATGTAACTGATTAATGATGTTGGTTTGGTACTAAAATGAGGGAATTAAAAATAAAATAAATTAGGTGAATTTGGGCTTGATCGAATTGATTTGCTTGGAAATTTTTTTCCTGGGCTTTATTTGATATGTAATTTCTTTTATTTTCCTATTTTAGTGTTGATTATGTACATTTTTTTGATAGAACAATTTTTTTCTTTTATTTTATTGGATTATGTACATTTACAATCAATACCTTAATTCATTCAATTCTGTGCCATCAATCATGTGAGGTACCACAACAAATAATCGGGTCAGACTATGAGCACTAACAATTTGACTTCTATTGAAAACTGGGGGGTTTCTTACGTTTGATAGTTATGATTGAAATTTGTAAAATCGGATTAGGATGGGAAGGAAAATGTGAATGATAGAAAAACCGAGTGATTCATTATACTGCGTTTTTATTTTTAAAGAATCCAAATAAAATGTCAAATAAATTTTAAAAAGTGACAAATTTCACAATATGGAAGATCTATGTCGGCTATACGTTTATAAAATTTTTGTTTTTAGCCGCCTGTTTATCAATCTGTCGGAAAAAAATTATGACTCCGTTGTTAATCAGGCAATTTATGAGCAACTATAAAAATATTTTTTATTTTTTTTATATGTATAAGGTCTCAAGCGGATCTTTCACTTTGTTAAATACGATAATTGTTTAAATTTATTTAAAATTTTATTTTGATTTTTAAAAACCAAATTTTTTTTAAAATTAAAATAAAAACTAATAAAAGTTAAAAGTTAACAAATTCACCGCATTCTAAGTGGGGCACGATTAAAAAATAAAATATTTTTTACGGTGGCCCTAGCTGTATTTACGGCGACCACACGAGATCGCTATCGTCGTTTAAAAACCAAACCTTAGACCCGTCGATCGATTTCTATTTCCCTGAAGCGTGATCGTTGCTACCCTTTCCGCCTTTCTAATTCCAGGTCCTCACTCCTCGCAATGTTGTGAGGATCGGATCCACCGGAAATCGGTGACCTGGCCAGTTCGATCCTGCCCAACGTTATAAGAAGCGAAGCATTAATTGAACGGGTAAAAGGACTGAGCTAGTTCAAACTGATCTAATCGGCTACTTAAATCGGTCTGAACCGATGATATCAATATTATATATTTATAATATTATAAATAATTAATTATTTTTAATTTTATATATCAATAAATTATCGTAACTCATTACATTTACGTGTAATAATTAGTAAGAATTTTATCAATTTTGAAATAAAATAAAATTATACATATAGAATAAAATCAAATAGGCTTAAATAATTTAACTTCATCTATTAGTTTTAAAAAAATTAGATGTAATGTTATAAAATATTTTAATGGTTCAAATCATACAAAAAAATGGTTGCATGGAATACAGATTTTTTATACATAGTAGAGTACCAAAAGAGTCGTTGCACACGTGAAAAATTGCCTTCGCTAGAAAAGAGAATTACAGCACCGTCTTTTTATTTTTCTGGCGCATTTGGGCATTAGACCGAACCGCCTTAATGAAACCGGAAAGCCCGGTCGGGTTCTAATAACATTGATCCTGCACGGTTACAGGCTGAGGGAAATAGGCCGCTGGGTACCGGTTTAACCGTTCCGGCTTCTGGTTTTCTGACCGCCCCGACAAACAGAGCCTTTGCTCTGTGGGGGCTTCTCAGTGGCTTGTGGGGGTGCAACTTAGGTAAGTTACCCATGAGTATCCACTGACCCTACCTTAATTTGGGTAGGTATGGTAGAAAATATTACCCATAGGTATAGGTAGGGTATAAATTATTACCCGCCTCATCAAATAGGGTACAGATAGGGTAGATACGTTGGGTACTCAGAACCGACCCGCATAAGTATTCATATGGGTAATTAATATGTGCATAATTATATACATGTATAATATATATATTTTATATAGTATGCATTATGCTTTATCTTTAACATCTTATGTGCACATATATTTTAATAAATTAAAGTTTAAATGAATTTTGTACTCCGTGAAATATTACACCATTGACTTCCGAAAGACTCTTATAAATACGCTTGTGACTTACGATTATAATATATTAATAGTTTTAATGATTAGGTCATTATAGTCTATATTTCATGTTTTTATATAATAATATAGACAATAATATATGTACATATGATTTTAAAACACAAATGAGTATTATTTTACATTATTTAAAATAACATAGAACTTTTTTTAAAAATATTATATTTGAGTATTAAAAGAACCGATTTGGAACCGAAACCGGAACCGACTCTATGGGTAATGGGTAGGGTAGGGTATACTAGGAACCGAACCGACAAATGGGTAGGGTAGGGTATACCTTTTACAAATAGGGTATAAGTAGGGTAGACCACTACCCAAACCAAACCGACCCAAGTTGCAGCCCTAATGGCTTGTGAGATGGCGATGCAAGGGCCATCTCGTCATTTAATGCAAGATTTCCGTGAGCGCGCCAGAGGGCAAACCGAGTTGGGTGTTTGCTTCGATGCTTTGGCTTTTCTCTCCTTTTTTTTTTCTTTTTTTTCACGGTTACTTTTTAGTTTGGTTGTCCCACAAAAATTGCGGGGGGGTGTCCCATTTTTGCCGTTGAAAAACCTCTTGCGTTTTTGGCTTTGCCCTGCTCCAAAGAAAACCCCGTTTTTTCTTTTCATCCTCTGCAGCAGAAATTTCTTTCACGGAGAAAGATTGCCGATTTCATCATCTTGGGTAGGAAAACTAAGGGTGTGTTTGTTTGGGGCCAAAATATATCAACCAAGGGTGTGTTTGAGAATAGATAAAACTTTTGATAAGAAGTTGTAGAGAGTAGAAGTTGTCAAATGATGTGATATGATAGTGGTAATGATGATGAATAAATATGATAAAGTTGAAATAGATATGTTAGTTGTGTTGGTAATTGTGTAGAAATGATCGAAAAGTAGGGTTGTTGTATAGAAAAATGTGAAGAAATTATTAAAAAATAGGATAGTTGTGGAGAGTGAAAAGTTTTAGATTGAAAAGTTTTAACTTGACAATTTTCACTTGTTACCAAACACATCTTAAAACATTTCAGCCCACAACTTTTCACTTTCCATAACTATTTTTTTTAATTATTTTTTCATATTTTTCTATAAAAACTATCCTGTTTTTCAATCATTTCTACACAACTACTCATATAACTAACATGTCTATTTTAACTTTATTCTCTTTAATCCTCATAACTACCCATATTATATCACATCATTTTCTATTAAGTTAACAATTTCTATCTGAAAAACTTTTCATCAAAAGTTTTACCTCCAACCAAACAAACTCTAAAATGGTTATTGATGTTTTTGCTTTTCTAGAATACCCATTCTCTCTTTTGGTTCTACTAGATGGTCAGATCTTTTTAGTCGATATTTCCTATAATTACTAAATTTTCAAAGATCAAACTAAGCATCAATACAATATTGGCAAAGATATAATCGACGACATGAAGGTAAGTACTCCATTTTCTAACTCCTAAAATTAAGATCACATTCCCAATTATTGCATTGCTTTTTATATATGAATTTTTAAGCTTTTATTTTTATCAATCCATGATATAGTTTACATAAATTACTAATATACTCGTTCAATCTGATTTTCAAAAATGGTTCAACCAGTTGGACCAGAACGAGTCCCTTTACCAGTTCCTTCATTGGTTCAGTTTTTACAACATCGGTCCTCAGTAGGGTAGTAGAGATCGTGTGCTTGCGTTCCCCTCAATACCTTTGTGTTTTTTTTTTCCCACTCCACTGGTATATTGGAGATTGGTACTGCTCGTTGTGAGCGGAAGGTTGGATTTTGGTGTTGCTCGTTGTGGTTGAAAATTTGGGTTTTTTCCTTACGTCCTATTAAGCATTCTATTTGCGATTGCAAAGCTAACGTCAACCGTCACATAGATCTTCAGGAGATAGATTTCAAGCTAAGATCTATTTGCGATTGCGTGATTCTTATGTGAACTTTTCGATCCTTTTTTGTCTCAGTGATCAGCCATCTCTTATGTACTTTGATTTCTCCATAGATTTCAGACCTCTCATCTGATTACTACTTCAAAGCTCGCAAACTTCATAATTGCTCAAGGCAAACGTGGGAGACGGCGGGTTTTGCCGGAATGGCCTCCCGACTGCAGATTCCGAGTGATGATTCTGTACTTCTTCGTGTCACTCATTCCAACTTGAAGAACTTGGTTTCAGAAGTCCGTTTTTCTCCGGAGGTAAACATCCACATTTTCATGTAAAAGGGGAAATGGATGTTCTGGAATTAGGTTTGAAGTTCTTTATCGAATGTTTGGTGTCGTTCTAACATCAGCTTTGTAGTTAAGTTACTGATTTGTTGCCGTTGGTGGTGTTAAGGAATGGGCATTCCAAATTTGCTGCCACTCTTTGGAAAATCTGGCTTTCATTCCTCATTGATTTCTCGTAGAAAAGGATAAACTTCAACTTGAGTTCAAGCGAAGAATTTGAATTGTGCCTTAAGCACAAAATTTGGACTTGAAAGCAAATCTAGAACTTAAATAAGTGGTGTTTGAAGGAAGTTCAAGCCAACTCGTTTTGTTTTTGAATGTTCATTTATCAATGCAATGTGAGGCTTCGTTGGGTTAGTTCCAGCCTTGGCTCCAAAAGTACCATTGGGCTGGAAGAAATCACCAAGGAACCCCAAAATAAAGTTTTCTTAAAAACTTAATACATTTATAAGAATGTTATTTATGTCCTTGGGCGCTGTGGGTTATTCACATTTTATTGGTGATGTCAAAATTCTCTCTTGATTCCAGTTGCCATTAGCATTTCAGCTCTTCCCTGGCCTTTAAACCATTTGAATATTTTTGTTCTAGCCCATTTTGACAAGGCTTGACATAAAGTTGACCTACAGGTTCACTGGCATGAACTAAAACTGTAAGAAATTTGAGAAAGATATCAAGTATTAGTGACCAAAATAGATCGCTATTATTTTGATTCTCTCTGGCTTACCCACTAAAACATGCAGAAAGAAACTTTTGTGCTGAAGGGGAAAAAATTCCAACTATCAATATACGTTGTGCGATCCTCTAGTCATTAATAACTTAATTGTGGCAAAAATGGCCTGAATGTGTATGCGAGTGCATTGCTGTCTTCTGATTGATTTTGATGTTCAAGTCGACCATATCTCTGTTCATATTTTATGTGTGTGGTTTATCTAACCTTGTAGGTGTCTATCTTAGATGACAGTGGAGTCTGCAAAAGAGAAGCTTTGGAGAAAATGTGGGACTTCTGTTAATTCAATGAAACTTGAACTTTATGATGATACAGGAGCTAAAGTTTGTGATTTGGATGATAATTTCAGACCGCTTGGGTTTTACTCACCCCTGGATGGGTTAGTTCTCCTTTGAATTTATGCTTTCTACTCTGAATTATGTAAATTTAAAGGTTGTATGGAATATATAGAAGATGAAAACCAAAATTTTTATCATTATAATCCAATAAAGGAAAAAGGAAAACGAATCTCTATGGCATCTTCTTCATCTACCAAAAGGCAAGTAACTGACTAGAAATGTGTTAGTTGTTTTTTTATTATCAAAATCATATATTTTATGTAAAGAGTCATGCTTATATATGGTTAGTCATATATAGGCTCCCGTACAATATTTATTTTTTTATTTTTTTGAGGTTTTTCATAAACATGTTTTAAAAAATATATTTAACACACATACCAAGTTTTACCATTTTACAATAATTTTATATATTTATTTTGTATTTTTTAAAAATTATCAATTTCAGGTTTTTTCGGTCAATTTCACCCTCGAAAATCTTAGTTTTTAAAAATTAAAAATAAATATGTAAAAATTATTATAAAATGGTAAAACTTGATATATGGATTAAATACACTTACAAAAACATGTTTATGAAGAAAAATCAAAAAATAAAATAAAATAAATATTGTATGGAAAACCTATATATGACTGATCATATATAATCAGGCCTCTTATGTAAATGGTATCTATCATAATGTGTGAAACACAGATGAAGGTTGAGCATTCAATATCAAATGTTAACAGGGAGCTTAAGTAGGTCATAGGTTATACTAAATAATTATAGTTATTTGCAAATGGCTGAGTGAGTTCAAGAAATGGAGCATACCCAGTTTACATCTTCATGAGGTTCCTGCAATTGACATGAGATAATGGAGAAGACTTTATGACAATTTTTTCAAACTCATGGGGCAAATACAATAGTTGGATGTAAATAGCAGAACCTCCCTTCTTATTTAATCTTTTTGCTCCCTTTTAGAAGTTTGCTGATTTGTCATTTGTCTGTTGAAGGTACCGATTGCATATCATAGATCTTGATCCCTCATCAGTCACCTCAGGTGGGTGGTTGGAAGACACTTCATTAGTGGAGAAGTACACTATATCTGAAGAAGCCTACAATAAACTTGATGGTATATCCATCACTTTGCTTCAATGCAATTTATTTGATTGTTATTCATCTTCACCTTTTACCGCCAACTTGGAGATTACGTCCTTCATGATTGGGATGGGATGTGGAATAGGATGGGATTGTTATATACTGGAATTTGAAAAGGTATATTGGAAATGGAAAAAGTTATAGGAATGGGAATCAATGCTTCCAGGTGCATTTAGCTTTAGTGCACCTGGTGCATTACCCATTTTAGCTTGTTTTCTTGATTTTAAAATTTGAAATAAAATGTTAAAAAAAAAAATGTAAACAAACTATAAATGAATTTCAAAAACTAAGTTCACCTGAGCGCACAAGATCAAGACTCAAAGTTACATAGGAAAATAGGTTATTATTATTTTTTGGAATGGGAAAAGTGGTTTTTGGTACTGAGAAATTTCATCTTGTCCTCATCCCTATCCCATCCCAATTGTAAAGAGGCCTAAAATTGTTACAATCTAGAGCAGAATTTCGTATGTGGAAATCTTCTCTAAGGTGCTGTATGTTGAAGGAATAAGACTTCTCTTAAAATTTACTTTTTGCAGCTGTTTTGTCCAGATATCTATTGATTTGTTGTGGTCCAGCATCAACAAAGGCTTAGTGATCACCAAGATGATATCTAGAATATGAATCTGCAGATGCTTAATTAAATATTCAATTCACTATATGATACAACCCCCAAAATGGAGGCGGATTTTCCTTTTCTGTCTTCATTCTGGTTTCAACTTCTTTCTGTATGCTGAAATGTTGAATGGAAAATGTTTAAATGG
Organism: Annona cherimola; assembly: GCA_030490835.1. NCBI lineage: Eukaryota > Viridiplantae > Streptophyta > Magnoliopsida > Magnoliales > Annonaceae > Annona > Annona cherimola. The sequence goes on along the minus strand of CM059975.1, from coordinate 17,925,931 downwards.
CAAAGGGCTGAAATACTAGTTGTAAGCATTTGGTAAGTGGGAAAAAGGGGGGTTTTGGAGGAATTTGGTGGAAAAAAATTTGAAATAGATAGGGTGATGACTAGGAGTAAAGGGAATAAAGTTGAGATAGATAGAGTAGTTGTATGAGAAGGTGTGAAGAAATGATTGAAAAATAGTTGTATGAAAAGATGTGTGGGAAAGTAGGGGGAATTTTTTTCTTTTTTCCCATTTCCCAAATGCTACCATTATATGTGCCTTCCTTGCTACATGACAAATAAAATGAGATGTTTTTAATACAGCCAACAAGGCAAATATATCCTGAAACTTCATCTTTCACCAACTGTTGCATGTTGTCCCTGAGACTTCTTTGTTAGTTGCTTGCAGTGTTGCACCCACATCCCAAAGGCACTTTATTTACGATACACTAACAGACAGTCAACTCTGCAAAATCCTTACCCTTCTTTTTGGAAGCTTCATGATATAAAGTGCTAAATGATCACAAACCTATTATCTAAGATTGCATATTTGGCAGCCAAAGTGCAAATTTCTCTCTCTAATCCTCATGATCATATAATGGCATCTAGTCTACTTGATGGCCAGCTAGACTTTTGATTAACCATTAATCTTTCTAGAAGTCCTTAAGAAGTTGGTCAAGATGTCCCAATTATAATTTCACTAAAATGAATAAAAGAATCTCCTGGACAATCTGAATTCTGATGAAGAGTATGACTTATGAATGATCTCATCCTTAGCTTGCCAATCAAAATATTACTGATGACTGCACACATTTCTATCCCAAGATACTCATTATGATTGGTATTACATTCTCTAGAAGCCCTCAAAAAATTGGTCAAGATATCCCAGTTTTTTTTTTTTTTGAGGATATCACAAGATATTAGATATCCCAGTTTTAATTTCACTTAAATGAATAAAAGAACGGGTTGGGCAAGATTGGTAAATATCATGACTTTTGAGTTATGTCATCATTAATTTGCTAACCAAAATGTTATTAATGACTACACACATTTTCTATCCCAAGATACTGATTATGATTGATATGACTTCACATTGCCTCTTTAACACTGTTGCTGAAATCTGTTGTGGCATAATAGTCTTTCAATTGGAAAAGGCCAGAATTCAAGAATACTCATATTTACCATTTAGTTGTGTACTAGTTGTACCCTGGTGGTAACTCATGTTGGCCCATTGTTGGCTGATCATGAGTTCGACTCTCCCCTCCCCCATTTACGTGGTGTGAGATGTTTTCTATTTCCTCCCTTTGGTGAAAGTATTTGCAGCTTTCCCTCTTGTGTGGGGTGTTATCAAAAATTTCCCTTCATTGTGTGAGGGTTGAGTTGTCATGATGTATATAAATGCCCATAAAAAATAATTCTTCTCAGTATTCTCACCTGGAAATGACTGGTTTGTTGTCTATAACTCTATATGGGCGAAGTGGCTCATTTGTGAAATCTGTGTTGTGATGTTGTTTTAATTCTTCTGATTCTTCATACCCATTAAACTTGTGATCATTGATAAATCTTCATGTGTTAGGCACATTTCGGAAATTTAAAGAGAAATTGGGCGCTCAAAATCCAACTTTGCTTGAAACTAAAGTAAGCTGTCAATATCCCTTTGAAGTAATTCATTGTCGCTATCTTCTATGTTGAATTACCTTTCAAGTTGCAGAAGCACATGTAGTCTATAATGTTATTCGTTTTACCAAAACAATTAGTGACTTTATTTCTTGAAAAATTTTCACTTTTTGCCGTAGCGATTATTAATCAGGCAATACTTCTATGCAACTAGTAACACTGAAGGCTTCAATTTTCTGTGCCATTTTCGCCTATTTTGATGATTAAATCAAAATCCAATCTGCCAATTGGATTCGAAATTTAGGATACCAAGTTTCATCCAAATCAATTATTTGTGTGGATCAACGATTTTTGTTACTATGACAAACAAATGGTTTTAAACAAAATGAGTGGACTGAATTTTGATTTGATCATCAAAGTGGGGCAAAATGGAGCAGCAACACTGAAGGCCTTAATGTTTCTGGTTGCCCAGAAGTATTTCCATTATTATTATTCATCATCATCATCAGCAGCAGCAGCAGCAGCTGCACCACCACCACCACCACCATTTTTATTTTTATTTTGCCGACATAATAGAGCCTAACCTATTTCCCAATGCTTTTTTTGGTGTTTTAGCCTTGTAGGGAACCCTAATGACCAAAAATATGATGCTCGTCATGTGAAGGTCCAACTAATTGATGAATTATCATCATTCTCCAATTAAATGATGCAATTTAGAGAGGAGGAAGAGAGACCAACCACTAGATGGTTCAATGCCACAATTATCCACTTGATTGCTAGGATTATACAAGTGAGTGAGTTGCACCAGTTGAATGGTGCTAATTATCCACTTGATGGCTAGGATTATATTAGAGAGAGAGAGGGTGATGGCTAGGATTGTGTCCGTGATTATGATCTTGTAGTTGTAGGGAGGGATCAACCAATAGATGGCTCAAGTGGAAACAATTATCTATTTGATGGCGAGGATTGTGTCAGTGATTACGATCTTGTAGTTGTATATATCTGCTAGCTACGTTTAAATTTTATTGCTTGATAGTTGACATCTTGAATTTATTCCATTTGCAGATACCGGATAACTATATGGAAGAACTCTCCACAAATATTAAGGTCTGAAGTTCTTTTTCCATTTTTTCAGATTATAGATCTTCTGTGACAGTATTTGGATTCTCTATCTTCTGTTGCTAGTGTATGTGACTAGTTAATTCTATACAAAGTCTCTGTAAAGGCAATGCCGTTATCATTTTATGATTTATGTGCCACTTCTGAAGACATCTCTTATGGGGTACTTCCAAGATCAAAATTTTGCAGGAATGTAAAACTGTGCTATATGTGAAATGAATTTAGTCTGATAGCTGAAGATTTTTTATTGGTTCTAGTGATTGCATATTGTGATGATTTCAATTGTCTTGAAGGTGATCTGTTACATAACAGCAATGGTTAGAATATTATTTTAGTTGAAGTGCATTAAGAAGTAACTTTAAAATATATGGATACAGATGGCATTTATATCCATTCATGCAATTCATGCACATGCCATGCGCATGTGTGTACATATTGCATCAAATGCATGAGCGATTCACAAAACCATCAACCAGACTGGCTCTTGACTTTCTGCATAGCCAACAAATGTGAAAATTCAACAAGTTTGGGTGCATTGATTTCCAATCTAGAGAATTCATTTGCTGCTACATGGAGGACTTTGTGATCCTTATATTCATTTTTAGTTCCTTATTTTGTTATTCCAACTACTAAGAGGAGTAGTTTAGGATGGTTTTCCCCTTTAGTTCAGCTTTACATCCAACTGATATATTTTCATTACCCCTGTACATTTATATAATTAGATAATTACTCCTTTTTACATGTCAATTTCTAAAAATTGATTGTGAATAAACCATTTCTTGATGTAGGTAGGAGATCGATGTGAGGTAGAACTGGGATCAAAGAGAGGCATTGTCAAGTTTGTTGGCAGAGCTGAAACTGTAGCACCTGGATATTGGGTTGGGATTCAATATGATGAACCTTTGGGAAAACACGATGGGACGTATGTCATCTTTTCATTTCTTCATTTTGGTTAAATTCAATCCAAGTGAATCTCTTGGTAATGAAATTTTTTTATTATCAATCATGCTTATGCTACCCCCATTAGTATAAACTACTAATAAAGCAAATAAGTTGCATGTCATTGAACTTAGGCAGTCAACCATGTTTTAAAAAATAAATTTTAAGCCAGATTCCAGAAATCCGAATGGAAAAAAGAGTTTTGGAAGTAAAAGTAGCCTCCATGCTAAAGTGATGGGAAGGCTCATAGTCCCAAAGAATCCCTGCGAAATCCACTTCTCCAAAAGGGATATACCTTTGGGCTGGGGCCAGAAAAATTTTACTGATGTTGTTTAATCAGAATCCTTAATAGGAAGTCTTTTGTTCATTGATGAATAAAAATTCCCTGAACTTAATTGCCTCTATCAAAAAGTGACAAAGAGGCTAATTGTATAGTCAAAAGCCCTCAAATCATCTTATAATAATTACAGAAACACCAGTAGGAGTTGGAATTGGCCTTTGCTCTCCAACCTCATCTAAGGTGGTGAATGTGCATACACGACACCAGGACCCTTTGTGCAATTGTCTTGCTTTTTAGGCCTTCTGCTGCTTATATCAATCATCTCTTCATTTATGTCTATTATGTTTATTTACAACATTCATGCTTGATGTGTTACAGAGTTAAAGGAAAAAGATACTTCGATTGCCCACCACTTCGCGGTGCATTGGTCAGGCCAGACAAAGTCAAGGTGTGTGTATGACTTTGTTTCTATTGGTGCATGAGTTGTGTATCCAACCCCGAGCTATGTGAATGAGGGGCTGTTTGGCAAATGTCAAATCTACCGTTTTTCTCTAAAACTTATCAATGGCAGGATGGAATGAGAAAATTAGTCATTTCAAAATCAATATCCGTCGCTCACAAGCTGCCATTTGTACTTCAAGAACTGACATCCCGGGAAACCATGCATAGATCGCATGGGTTATTTGCACCCGTGCTTACAGCTGTGTCACCGGAACACATGCTCCTCCTACAATTGCATGCGGCCCAATTAATGGATATGTTGACCATGGACTCTGACAATGCTATACTTTCAGTCAGTTTGCAATTAAGGCCGGGAGTTTTCATCCGGCAAAACACGTCACCAAGTTTTGCCAATTGCCAAACAGACCCTGAGTTTGCTGTTTTCTGGCATGCAGTACGGGGACTGGTAGTTAACTTACCCAGATCTTTGGTCTACTAGGAGTGGTGCTAGTGGGTAGTACTATGTCATCTGTATCCAAGGTTCATTTTCTACTTGGTAGTTGGTACTGTCATCTGTATCCCAGGTTCCTTTGGTTCTTCACAGGTGAGATGGGACGTGGATGGGATAAGGATAAGATGAAATCTCCTGTTTCCCAACAACACTTTTTTCCATTCCCAAAAATAATAACATACTTTTTCCATTTCCTATACAATTTTTTCAATCTCCATACACTTTTTCCATTCTTAATGTAACTTATTTCATTCCCAATATACTTTCATTCTACATCATCATCCCATCAGTCTTTTGCAGAGTAAGAATTTATTATTTTTGGTTTGTTGTTTTCCAGGTTGGTGACTACCCTGAGCGGGATCCTTTTGAGGAGGATGAAATTTGAAATGAGTAAGGTGAACTCCCATAATGATACAATGACTAATGGAGGGTTCTGCAAGTTGTGAGATTGATGGTTCTATGATCATGTTTGTTATTTATTTTGCATCTATAGCTGTTTGCACTAGAGCATATATTTGTTGTATGTGTATGCTTGGCTGCGATGGTGCCCATGTACCTTTTTGTTTACTTATCGTAATTCATAATGAGATGATTCCAGGTGGGAAGCTTTGAAGTGGGGAAGGGAAAATACTATGGAATGGATGGGTGAAAGAAAGCCACTTTTGGACGCATTCATGGCAAGTGGATTGGACCCCATTTCAGCGTCTGTATTTTGTTAATGCACTGAAACATCGTTTTCCGGGAGACGTCCATAGTGAAAATGACAAGGGTTACGATCGAGACTAGACTGCCCAGTTGCTCTCAATTCCTAGTGTTCCATGCAAATGAGGCATAGACGCTATGGAGAGAAATAATCAGAAACAAAGCTCTTTTAATAACCGCACATTTTTCTTGGTTGAATACAACTAAATTAACGGTTTTATAAAAAAAAAATTTAAATGAAAAATTTGGTTTTGCACCCAGTTTAAAACCCATAAAAATTTCGAAATAAAATAAAATAAAGGTTCCCAGTTAAACTAACATTTCAATACAACCAGCTGCATTGAAATATAACTTCAGTTAAATAGTATAGACTTAAATTATATTCGAAAGTTCATCAAAAAAAAAAAAAAAAAAAAATTATATTCGAAAGCAAGTTATGTGATATTTGGAAGCAATTATATCAAGTTATTGTTTTGCATAGCATTGGTGGAACATAAATTTTGAGCTACGTAAAAGCCAAATATAAAACTTAGCTAAACATAATTTATCAAGAGCTAAAATTCAGCTAAATATAATTTAGTAAGAAAAGCGCATGTTCCGACTGGATAAGCGTAGGATAGCTATACTTTTATCAAATACAATTCTCATCTAAACACACCAAATTATACAAATTAGTCAATTATATAACTGTAAAATAAATATGAAATAAATTAAATATTTAGAGAGTGATACATGGTGAAATTAATGAAAGAAAAATATTATGCAACAATATCTGGAAAATGTTAATCAAGGCAAGCAAGTGGCCGCTAACGTTCAAAAGTATAGATCCCGGTGGCAAAAGAAAAAAAATATTACCAACGAGAAATGTTAAATTAAGCATCGGAGAATGAATTTTCTAAGTACATGTATATGGGTTTCAATCCAATCCGTACATATATGAATTTTCTAAGTACATGTATATGGGTTTCAATCCAATAATTGCGTACAGAGATGTATGGGCGGGTTGATAAATGGATCCTCTCATTGGGTAGTGGTGAGATTCGAGTATGGCGAAAAGGTGATGAGATTTGTTCAAGGGAAACAGGTGGGTTTTTGTTAAATGGAGAATATATTGGATTCAATGCTTCTTCGTGGGGGAGATGAAGATAGAGAGCGTGGTCTCGGTTTTGGAAGGAAGAAAGACCAACAAAAGGCAGGAATGACATAGATGGGCGGGAGATCGGAGCAGAACCTTCTGTGGTTCTACCTACACAGTACACTGGGGGTGGAATTCGGCGGTGGAGGTGTGGCGGCGGGGTTGCTGATGGCGTCGTGGCCGGCGTTTGTAGAGCAGTTCTCCTGCAAGAGGCTGCAAAATGGAGGTGCTCAGCGGCGCCATACTCGTATCTCACCACCAACAGCGTGCAGATTAGGAAATGGGCCAAAGAGGAGGAGGACTTCGCCAGCTGAGATGTTGGATTCCAAATGCTCATTGGGTAACGATCTTCGTCGACTGCAAACAATTCGTATACGGTTCTTGTTTTTCTGCTTTATGTCATTCATTGAATTTTACTATATTATACTTTTCTTGGTGTGTTTGCAACTGCCGGGCTTTCTTTCCTTCTTCTATCCTTCTCTTTTCTTTAGGGAATCAATTCCTCCACTCTGTGTATGTAAAGCCGAATCATTTATCTCCTCTCTTGTTGGGTCCCCTGAATCCGTCTTGGCCATCTTGGTTTTCCTGTTTTGCTGCAGTGATCGGGTGTGTTTCCATTTTTTTAGGTCCCCTGTATTCATCGTAGCTGCTGCCACGGCACACTCACGAGGACCCTCCTCCGGTCACATGAACGAAGAAGCCGAGCCGGCGACACCGGGGATTGACGTGGCAGAGGCCCTAGGAGGAGGGAGCTCAGGGAGGGGTGATTGTGGGATTACGTAGACCGGTTGATGGCGTCGGCGTCATCTTCGTTCCTTGTCATCAAGGGCGACGTCTTTTCAAGTGCGGGGTAGTGGAGGTGGCGGAAGCAGCCAGTGATCGATTTGACGCAGAGATGCTTTCCTATAGTTACAAATTTGTAGTTTGTTGCAAATAGTTGGAAGACAGGCGGTATTGTTGGTTGAAATTTTTTGGTGGTAAAAACCTCGCTGTCGAAAACATGGAAGCGGCGAATCATGCTGCTGTAATTTCATGGCTGGATTGGAAAATCTGCCATGGAATTTGGGAACGATAGGTGCGATCGGCAGCCTTGATTTGAGGAAGATGAAAGAGCACTGAACAATGCTTGTCGACGGGATGGCGGGGAGCATGGTTGTCGGATGCCTGCTGGCCGTTAGCCATTGCCTGTTGTGGTCAGCAGCTCGTGTGGGGGTAAAATCAAAACAGGGGTAAAATCGACTTTTCTCCACGCAGGTGACCTCCGTTTTACCTGAAGAGTGATGGTACGGACATACGGGACATAAGTGTAAAATGTTGCGGGTACGGGGGAATTTTCAAAAGGCTGCGGGGGTGTAAGGAATATCAGGCAAAAGTTGCGGGAACCCGATCTTATGCTCCCGTGAGCGTGGAGCCTCCATGCTCTCGGGGTCTGGATGCCGTCCGTTCGGCCGCGAGTAGCGGGAACCGTCGGATCGGGCAGCAGCGTCGAGGCATGTCATTTTGCGCGCAGGACCCCGTCAGAACGGACGTCAGAGAGTCAGCAGCCACTTCCGTTTTTGCAAAACGGTAACCACCGATTTGAAAAGCCCGAAAATCCAGTCTGCGCGCCCAGAACAAGACCCGCGCTCGAAACTTCGATCTCTCCTTCCTTCTGCGCATGCCCAAATCACGCCCCAACGCAGCAGCGATTTCGATCGAGAGCCCTCCTTCCCCCGCACCCTTCTTCCACCGCCGCGCGCCTCTCTCCCACCCTGCGAACACGACCCTCTGCAATCCCCTTCCACCGCAGCCCTCTTCCATCGCAGCCCTTCAACGGCTCTGCGACGTTCGACCGCTTTCCAACAGCAAGGTTCGAGTGCAATCTCTTTCTTCTTCCTTTTATTTCTCTTATTGTTGGGCACACACCCGGCATCCCTTGCTATCTCCGCCTTCTCTCTCCCTGGTCTAGATGGAACATTGCAGAGATCAGCCTACTTCTGCAATTGTCTTTCAGTTTGCATTGTCTTTTTCTTCCTTTTTCTTGTCTTTTCTTCAAGGGAGAAGTTTCTTTTCTTCAGTGTTTTGGGAGAAAAAATAAGTATTCTAGGTGACGTTGCCCCAATTGTCTACTGCGTGTACCATCTTTTCTGAATCTAAATATAAATCATTGAAATCCCGTTCCTTTACTCCCTTAATTATGATTTGTGGCAATTCTTCTCATCTTTGAATTGAGAAATTGCAGATGGGAATCATGGGCTTTCATTCGGTGCTCTTATGTCAGCAGCTTCAGGCGCTGGAGTTACAACTGCTATTGCAACCAATCCACTGTGGGTTGTTAAGACCAAACTCTAAGTACGTATAATGTTTTCAAGTGCTTGTTGATGTTCAAAGTTTTTCTTATTAACCTACATGGTAACTCAGTTTTGTTAATTTTCTTGAATAAGGCTTTGTCATAAGGCTTTACCATCTTTCATATCATTTTTTACCTTCCCTGTTGTTTTCGGTGTTGACAATGCATGTTTCACTTATACCATGGTTGATTGGGTAGATTTTGTTTTCATCCATGGAAAAATGCTGATTCCCCTTCGGAATGTGATTCCCTTATGAGCATACTGCTTGTTTCCTGTAGCAGGATCATGCATTGTTCCCTGTGCTTGTTGAATATTTGCTGTCAATTTTTTCTTCTTTTCATTCATCTCCTAGTTTGCCTTTCGATTTGGGGCATGAATGATTGTAATGTGTCCTTCCAATGAATGAGTCAGCATCTTACAAAAACACATTCCATACGGACATGGCTTAGAATTCTCTTGCTTATTACATGAGCAATGAGCATTCTTCACTCAAATATTGTGTTTTGTTAGTGTGGTTTCAAACATGCTAATTTTACTTGTGACAGCAACTCGTGCCCTGATTTGTAATTGATATGTTGTTATGTGTGCCACATGACCTTCGATTGATGGTTTTTGTTGTGAAAACTCTTTCAGTCAGAGTTAGTGAAGCATCTGATTATCCGACACTCACAGTTATAGCATGATGTTGAATGCTTATATTCTTTTTCCTTATCAGACACAAGGAATAAGGTCTGGGGTTGTGCCTTACAAGAGTGTGTTTTCTGCTTTGAGAAGGATACCACATGAAGAAGGTATTCGGGGATTATACAGGTCAGTTTGTTTGACTGCCTCAACTTTTTACTCTCCAATGCATCATATCTCATTGCATGTGCAGCCTGGAATGGGGCTTATCTCATTAAAATAGTTTGAGCTGTGTGACTTGGTCATTCTGTGCCATGCTCCTTCAATAAAAATTTGATTTACTATGCATTGTGTTTTTTTTTATTTATTATTTATTCTTCTGAATATTGTACATGTATGGAAGGTCAACCTACCTTCCTTGAGTCAATGTTGCTAATCAGAGACTAAATATGTGCATGCTAGTCGTGCATCATGCATTTACTACAGATAAAACCTTCCTGTGATAATTGTGATATTGTTGGTTTTCATGGTTCATGCAGTGGCCTTTTGCCAGCATTAGTAGGGGTTAGCCATGTTGCTATCCAATTTCCAGCATATGAAAAGATCAAAGTTTACCTAACAAAAAAGGTACTGTAAGTACTGCTGCTACTGCACACTATAAATTCGTTGTTGTTTCAACATGTGGGATTTGTTTCTGATACTCTGTATGGTTAAAAATATGCAGAAAATTCAACTGTTGACAAGCTCAGTGCAGGAGATGTTGCAATTACCTCTTCATTATCCAAGATACTTGTGTCGACAATGACTTGCCCCCATGAGGTATGTTTTCTCATTCAGCCAATATCATTTTTAGAATCAATTGTAAGATACTGAGAATGATTTCATTCATCAATAGAATTATCAGGAAATAAATTTGATGATGCTAGTAGCACTTGTCTCGATACCTTTCATACCATAAACGTTCTTTTCATTCGCCCTTCTGTGACTCACCTCCGTTTCAGGTTGTTGAGGTCGAGGCTGCAAGAGCAAGGTCATGCACAGAATTCTGCCGACCATTATGCTGGCAGAAAAAGTTCTTCAGTTCCATTCAGCAGGGACACGTTAATAATAGGTCATTGAAGGACCAAATAGGCATCTTGGCCTTCCTACTGTTGTGTATGAGATCCGAGGAATTTTTAAAATACAAGCATTTCTAACTCACAAGTGAAGGCGAATGAGAATAGCCAAATAACGAATGCTTAATTGTTGTAATTTTTAATGTAATGTAGAGAGCCCCGATCAGGTCAACCAGATAATGGAGCCAATGCAGCATTTTCTTTGTAACTTTCTGAAGACAGTTGTTGAGTCGATCAATTTGTACAACCAACCTCAAATTTTAGTTTTAAATGAATGCCATTGATTTTTTCTAGATCTGCAATGGAATACTTGTTTAATGAGACAAAAGCTGGTGGGATCAAAGACGTCTGGTGAAGTTGTTTATTGTCCATGACTGTCTGTAGCATGAGGCCGTTGGAGATTCTTATTTGTTGTCTCTGATGCAATACAATGGTTCTCTTTTTTGGGCAGCAAACTGTCTAGTATTTTAAACCAAAAGTTCTGCCCTCCATCATCAAATTTTTGGAATGACTGCCTTCCTGGAAGAGCATTTCTTCCCATAAGAGGGAGGTATTGGTTGACCTTGCAGACCATTGGTTGGACGGTTTGGCCTGTGTTCTTTCCTGGAGAGTTGAGAAGTTGGCTAGAGCATCGTACTATGCGGGTACCGGATAGAAACAAAGAGCAAGATCCTACCATTGAAATTCAGATATGCAACAGATGGGTTTCATTGCCTAATCCGAGAGGCTGTAACTGGATTATCGAATATAGCACGTCGCAGGAAAGATCAACACAAATAGGCTACCCATATTGCTCCCCCAAAAAATGCAGTTATGCAATAATTGCAAATACTGCCTGTTAATTCCAACTGCGACTAAAATTTATACCCAAGTATGGCATCTTTTTTTTGTAAATTCTTGTATTAAGCTGTTAATCTGAGTATACTTAATTTATAAATCAAGTTTTACCATTTTTAATAAACCAAGTTTTACTATTTTTACTAACAAAAATGACTACCCCATACTGTTCTTCAATCCAAAGACATTGACTTATAAGGTGATAAAGATCATAAGACTGATATCAATTACGGTAAGGAATCGTAAGACTGATATCATGATATCTATTATCTGTCAACTTAAATGATGAACTGAAACTACTCACATTTCATACACACATGCAATGTGCTCATACGTTGCAAACCGTCAGGAAATTCAGTGCTAAACGGATGGAGGCTCAGTTATCAAACACCAAATTATTTTTGAAAAAAAAAACTTACAAAAAGGAAAAGTTATATTAATTATATGATCATCATTGGTTTACAAACAAATAAAAATGAAATACTGACAACAAACAAGAAGAATTGGAGCATCCCATGCATAGTACTCCAGGAAGGAATATTCTGGTGGAGAAGGTTTTAATTTCATTCAAACGGGTTATAAATTGGTAATGACCAGTGGAATGAGGAAGACGTCTCATTCTCCCCAACTTTAGAAGTAGATCATGATTCCTTTCACTACAACGCCATTCAATCCTCATCATACATAATAAATATTTCCAATCAACATTGATTCCAGGGCCATATTGCACTTTCTGCGTGCAGTAGTTCAATTCCATTGGGTCAAGGAAAGTTGTTTGACAGGCCATCTAGTTGCATTCCTTGTTGGCAGCTTCAGGACGATAACGCATTATGAAAAGTATCAAGATAACCATAGCATAGGCATGACAAGAAAGCAGCGTGCATGATAGCAAGGCTTCTGCACCAACAACAATATCAAAGGTCTACTCATTGATCATCAAAACAAACCCTTTTTTTCCCTACCATTCCTGTCGATATGGTCAGTGCTTTTTCATCATTTCTCAGGAGGATCAGTATCAGAATTCTCAACTTTGCCATCTAAAGTGTTCCTAGAAATCTTAGGTTCTTTCTATAGCTGACTCTGAGGTTCCCAGTTCTGTTGGTTTGCTTTGATCATCAGACTTTGATCTGGATCTCTTCGAATCGGTTCTTGAGGCCTTCAACTTGCTAGTTCTTGACACGAATTTCTTCAAATGTTTTATATACTTAGGATAGATCTCAAGATCACAATGACCGCCACCATTTAGCCAAAGTGGCTCATACTTTTCCTTGGAAATTTCCCAAAGTAGTTTTCCATGGGAAAAATCAACAACCTCATTTGTTGTTCCCTGAAAAGAAAAAGGAGACAGGCAGGTTTGCAATGCTTCACTGGTCAATTTTCACGAACAAGACATATTTGTCTACCTAAAAACATATTACATACTAATCCATGACTTCTGTGTTTATCTATTCAATAGAAAAATCTTCAAAACATTTACTATCTAGAGGGCTAGAAAACCATTTAATACACTCATACTAAAGCAAATGAGAGTAACAGCTGGGTCAAGATTTTTAAAGCAATTGACCTGATTTGCACTAATGGAGGCAGAACTCCCATGTTAGACAGAGTAATAGATGAAGTCTAAAGTAAACAAAATACTTGAAAGGAAAATACTCACGTGAATCACTAGAACAATAGATTCTACAAGGGTGATCTTGTCAATATTCTGGAAAGCAAGAGAAAAAGTTGTCATCTATCAAATAAACGTGCTAATTATAAGAAGAGCATCCTAACAGCAATAAATTCAAGAAAGTTCTATCATGCTTTCCCCGTTGCATGGCTCACAAAGACATAAAACAACTGAAACCTTGCATTACTAGATCACATTATGGATGATTGAAACAGAGAATTTAAAGCAATCATAAAGTCTACCCTCTCATAAGTCTTTTTAGTTTGCTGAATGAATCTGAACAGGCATTAATTTTCCTGATCTAGTGCAAACATCACAAGTTTGATCTTTCAAGCCGTCATGGCCCATTGATCGTCTCATCAATTTAAGGTCCCGATCACCATGCAAAAGTGTGGAAAGCAAGTAGACAGTACGTTAGAGCAAATTACATGGAGCAACATTTCCATGGGATACCTTGTAAATATCAAACCAATATGATTTTTTGACTGGGTACAGGACTCTCAAGCCGGAAAGAATGGGACTATGTAGGACAACAACTCTCAAATTTGGTAGACGGGAAGCCAGATCAATAGTTGGACCACTTCCAACAGATTGACCATGCAATATTACATCCTCTTCTCTAATTCCATATTGCTCAGTGAGACATGCATATGCTGCGTCGAAGTCTGCATATGTGTTCTGTTCAGTGGGCTGTTTAAAGGAAAAAAGACCTGGTGTTAAAAGAAGAGGAAGAACAAGACCAACATGCATTCTCAACGTGATTCTCCCAGATGCCATATTCTTTGCATGCATGTAGATCCATACCAAGGTTCACCACATTACCGTAGATAGAAGATAAAAAGAATGAACATATTGTTAAAGCGGGCCATAAAAAAATATATATTGATGGCAAATTGCAACCAGATAATTGACATTTGCGATATTTTGGTAGATAAAATCTCTTTTGTCCCCCTTTTCATGTTGGTGCCTAAATGGTTCAAATCGGAGAAAGAAGGCAACCATGGAGAGAGAAGGTGGAGATAGCAAGGGATGCCAGGCGTGTGCCCACCAATCAGAGAAATAAAAGGAAGAAGAAAGAGATTGCACTCGAACCTTGCTGTTGGAAAGCGGTCGAACGTCGCAGAGCCGTTGAAGGGCTGCGATGGAAGAGGGCTGCGGTGGAAGGGGATTGCAGAGGGTCGTGTTCGCAGGGTGGGAGAGAGGCGCGCGGCGGTGGAAGAAGGGTGCGGGGGAAGGAGGGCTCTCGATCGAAATCGCTGCTGCGTTGGGGCGTGATTTGGGCATGCGTAGAAGGAAGGAGAGATCGAAGTTTCGAGCGCGGGTCTTCTTCTGGGCGCGTAGACTGGATTTTCGGGCTTTTCAAATCGGTGGTTACCGTTTTGCAAAAACGGAAGTGGCTGCTGACTCTCTGACGTCCGTTCTGACGGGGGGCCTGCGCGCAAAATGACGTGCCTCGACGCTGCTGCCCGATCCGACGGTTCCCGCTGCTCGCGGCCGAACGGACGGCATCCGGACCCCGAGAGCATGGAGGCTCCACGCTCACGGGAGCATAAGATCGGGTTCCAAGTTGCGGGCAGGCAGGCGGAGAATTTTTTCATTCAAAATAAATAACATTTAGGTCACATGTGTGTTTAGTAATGAATACAACTTTTGATGAAAAATTTTAGATATGATAGGAGTAATGATGAGTAGTAAAGAGGATAAAGTTAAAATAGATAGGTTAGTTGTGCGGATAGTTGTGTAAAAATGATTGAAAAGTATGATAATTGTATAGAAAAATGTGAAAAAATGATTAAAAAATATGATAGTTATAAAGATTGAAAAGTTTTAACTTAACATTTTTTATCAATTGTCAAACACACCCTTAGTATGTTAACTAAATACATGTTAGCTAGCCAAAAAATGGAAAAAAAAAAAAAAAAACAAACAAACAAACAAAAACAAAAAAGATGAAAGCACCTTTATGTATAACGAAGTTCTTCATTTGACAGCCTTTGAAAATGATTAAAGGTCTGGCTGGTTAAATGACTGGTTTAGTTATCGCAAAGATATGTTGGGCCTTGGCACCCGAAAGCACAAGTTCAATCGATATGCATGGATATTTTAATTTTTCATACAATCGATATGCATCGAAAAGATATGTTGGGCCTTGCGCATGCATATGGACAGCAAAATTTCAGAAGAGAGAATGATCTTTGCGCTGCTAATCTCGGCCATTGGCTCAATTACGAGGAGACGAGCAATCTCAAAAAGATATGAGATATCGTAGAGGGATGAAATCGAGTAGGAATATAGTATACGGTTTGATTGGGTCAATATACAAGATTAATGTCGTTTTGGTTATCTCGTGAATATTAAAACGCTCAAGTTGTACGAAAATTCTCCCTGGATCTTGTTTGTTGTAGAGCCTTCCTTTTGTTAGTATTCTACCGAACCTTAGGAAATATAAATATATATCTAGTCGAGTTCTTGAAATAAAATACCTAAAAAAGCCAATATTTATCTCCTTCTTACTTAAAAAGAAACGGTTTTATTTTGTTAAAAATACAAGCAATATTAACAAGGACGGTAGAAAATTTTCATAAAATTAGAGGAGGAAACCTGGTGCAAGTACTTTTAACCCTTGGGTTTCCTATTATTTTTTTATACTTGTTTTTCTATCCCAGTCAGTCATGCAGTGTATTTAGAAACTATTCATTTAATTTAAATATGAAAAATAATCTTAATATTTGAAAGTTTTTACAACCTATTTTGAAGAACCTTCTTCATTTGTACCTTTTTAGACTGTGTACGTATCTAATCAAATTGGTTTTTCATATGCGTGGTTTGGATTGAAAAAAATATCCATAGAATAGAAAAAACAAGAGGGTACCAAGTCGCACCCCGTCTTGTAGGAGCAAAGTTGGATATCATTAGAGAAACTTGTATACAGATAGTAGTAATTGTGGAGAGAAATCCACTTGATAAATGAAGCTAATGTTCATCTGTATGAAGTTCTCCGAGCTTAGATTATTGTCCTTTTGTTATTCGTAGTTTTGTCGGGATTAAGGGCATTTTTGGCGATGGATAAAAATTTTCAAACTAAAAACTTTCATATTCCATAACTAACATATTTTTTAATTATTTTCATATATTCCTATATAACTATCCTACTTTTCAATATATATATATATATATATATATATATATATATATATTTTAATCTTATTCTCTTTACTCCTCATCATCATTGCTCATACAATATCACATCATTTTATTTCATTTCAAAACTTTTTAAATCAAAAACTTTTCATTCAAAAGTAACATTAAAGCTCATTGTCAAAACTCTAGAAACCATCAAAGGAGCTATGGAAGAGCTTGGACTCTACCCATAAAAATATTTGATTTTAATAGAACTTGGTAAACGAATAATACTAAAATTGCAATGGGTGGGATGGATTTTGACATTCGCACCAAATTAACACCATTTGATTACAATGCGCTATAACTAGAGTACACCATGATGCACCCTAATATGTCACATAATAATTTATGAAATTATTTATTTACTTAAAAATGATGTTTAGATTATTTAGATGTAGAATATACAATTTTATACATAAATCAAACCATCATATTATATTAATTGATTTCATATCTTCTTCGTGGGGTTCATTCTCATTTTATTTGGATAGATTTTAATTTTTTAGTTAAATAAAGGATTCTAAATATATTGAGAACTTATCCTATGTATTTACATCATTACATGCATTGAAAGTTAAGGGCTTTTGTCTCAAAGTAGGCCTCACACGATTATAAAATATGTCTATTTCATTCATTGTATTTAGAATCGTTTTTTTTTACTAGTATACTAATTTTTATCCAAATTGGATATGTGTATAGGGCCATCTGAAAATGGTAAAAAAATTAATATAATAAAATAGTTTAATATAAATAACAATTTGAAAGTTTATTTTAACATGTAAACTATCTAAGATCTAATTTATACATAGTTAAATGGTTGTATAAAGTATTAATACATTTAGATGCTTGTAAGTCTCATTTTAAATTAAATCCACCGTAAGTTAAGGTGCATATAAATGCACTGATCATATCTCGAATATATTAGGTGGATTATATCGTGATTCACCATCCAGTAGGCCCAAATGCACACTGAAATACTTCAGCGGCACGCCACTGAAGTACTTCGGATAGATAATAACCCAGAACAACAAACAGAAAGTGTACTACTGTCAATTATGGATAGATGCGGATCCCTCTGAAAGAGAACGTAAACGATTAATGATGTTGGTTTGGCACGAAAATGAGGGAATTAAAAAAGTGTTATGATATAATGAAGATTATGCATCCAGCTCAAATATGTATTTGTTTTTAATTTTTTTAATTTTTCTTCAAACTGTCATTCTATGTATATTTAATTCAAATAACAAATTTTATCATTGTAGAGATGTATATATTTTTTTAGATTTCAAATATAGGAGTACTTTAGTATTATATATATATAATCTATTCAAGTGCATTCGGACTACACCATAATTACGGTTCAATCCATGCACTGTGGGGCCCACTTGATGATGAATGTTGGTGAACAAGAAATCTATTTCACTTATTGTATTTAGAATGATTTACTTTATAAAATACCATTTTTCATCCAAATCTAACATATGTATGTGGCCCATTTTAAAATGATACAAATCAACGTAATAAAATAGTTTAATGTAAATATCAAGTTTAAAGTAATATTTTCAACATCTAAACCATCTGAAATATAATTTTTATATGGATAAATAATTCTATAAAATATTATTACATTTTAATATATATGGGGCCCATTTTACAATAACTGTACCTATAATTATGGTACAGTCTTTCTGCACATGATGGATTATATATATAATAGGCTTGATTGAATTGATTTGCTTGGAAATTTTTTTCTCATTTTATTTGATATATAATTTCTTTTATTTATCTGAAATATAATTTTATGTGGATAAATAATTGTATAAAATATTATTACATTTTAATATATGTGGGGCTCATTTTGCAATAACTGTACCATAATTATGGTGCAGTCTGTTTGCACACGATGGATTATATATATAATGGGCTTGATCGAATTGATGTGCTTGGAAAAAATTTTTCTCGTTTTATTTGATATATAATTTCTTTTATTTTATTTTTTGTTATCTACATTTTCAATTAATACCTTTATTCATTCAATTCTATGGTATCAATCAAGCGAGGTTGCACAATAAATAATAATAATCGGGTAAGAATATGAGCAATAACATTTTGACTTCTATTAAAAAATTGTGAGTTTTTACGTTTATTAGTTATGGTTGAAATTTGTAAAATCGCATAAGGATAGGGAGGAAAATGTAAATAAAAAGGGCAATCCATTATGCTGCTTTTTTATTTTAAAGAATCCAAATAAAAAATCAAATAAACTTTGAAAAGCACCAAATTTTACAATATAGAAGATCTATAACAACCATAGTTTATAAAATTTTTGTTATCAGCCTCTTGTAAAGAATGTATTAACTCCGTTGTTAAATCAGGCAATTTATGAGCAGCTATAAAAATATTTTTAAATTTTTTATATGCATAAGGTTTCACCGAGATCTTTCATCTTATTAAATATAATAATATTTTAGTATAAAAGTTTTTGAATGAAAGGAAATGATGTGATATGATAAGGGATAATAATGAAGAGCAAAGAAAATAAACTTAAAATAGATATGTTAGTTATATTAGTAGTTGTGTAAAAATTATTGAAAAATAAAGCAATTGTATAATAAGATGTGAAAAATAATTAAAAAAATATGATAATTGTAATAATAAAAAGTTTTAAATTGAAAGGTTTAGGTTAAAAATTTTAATTGAAGGCAAATACACTTAATATTGTATTTTAA
Source organism: Annona cherimola (assembly GCA_030490835.1). NCBI lineage: Eukaryota > Viridiplantae > Streptophyta > Magnoliopsida > Magnoliales > Annonaceae > Annona > Annona cherimola. The sequence goes on along the minus strand of CM059975.1, from coordinate 17,906,728 downwards.
TTTTTGGAAAACAACAATTTTTTAAAAAATTGGAATATAATACCAAATAAAATTTAAAAGTTAACAAATTCACTCATAGTGGCACACATGCATTAAAAAGTTAAAAATATTTTTTACAAACGCCATAGCCGGATTTTAGGTGACCGCATGCTGTTGTTTAAGAGCATGTTTGGGAAGTAATCCATGGTTTTGTCATGGTTTTTTCTCTCGTGCTGAGTGCTGAGTGCTAAATCAATAGTTTGTCATGGCTTTATCTCTCTTACATGTTCTCACATAAATGATTTAACTATTTAAATATTTAATAATTTTATTTTTATATTTTAATCATTTTTCTTACGCTATTCTTTTTTGGTGTATTTGGGAATGAATAAAACTTTTGATGAAAAGTTGTAGAGAGTAGAAGTTATCAAATGATATAATATAATAGGAGTAATGATAAAGAGTAAATAAGATAAAGTTAAAATAGATAAGTTAGTTGTGTAGGTAGTTGTGTAGAAATGATTGGAAAGTAGGATAGTTGTATAAAAAAAAGTGAAGAAATGATTAAAAAATAGAGTAGTTATGGAGATTGAAAATTTTTAACTTTGACAACTTTTACTCGTTAATAACCACACTCTTTATTTCAATTTTAACTTCGTTATTTTACATCATTTACATGAATTTTAAAATATTTTCTTCTTCGTATCCCGCACCAATCCTACCAAAATTCATGTTATTAAACGACACCCGAAAACCAAACCCTTGATGCCTCGATTTCTATTTCCCTGAAGCGTGACCGTTGCTGCCCTTCTCCCGTCTCTGATTCCAGGTGCTCAGTAGGGCGGCAGAGATCGTTTGTTCGCCTTGACAGGTTTCTTTTCCTTAATTTTTCCCCTCGATGTTTTTCTGGTTTTTTTACTTTACTGGTACATTGGAGATCGGTATTGCTTGTTGCGAATAGAAGTTTGGATTTTGGTGTTGCTCATTGTGGTTGAAAATTTGGATTTTTCCCTCTTTTCTTTTGTCAACTTTTTCCCCCTGATTGGATTAAAACCTTCTACACATTAAATACACTTGTAAGAAACTTAAGTTTTGGGCCTGTTTGCATCGGTGTGAAAGGTCGTGAATAGAAAGTTTCGTGTTCGAGATTCTAATCCCACGTAACAAGTAAGATCTCCTTTGAGTCCATTCTTTATGTTGGTGGGGGCTGCGATAGATTGATACCTCTATTTTTATGGCTCCTGTTATACGCCTGCAGAGCATTAGAGACCTCGCCTGTGGGATTCCGTGATATAGTGTAGTAGTGGTAACCGATAAAGATAGAATAGATATTTTGTTTTAAGAAAACAATAAACGGATGTGGCATATACTAGCCGTTACTACTCTAATTTTCCCAGTTATTAAGAGTTTCTTCATTTTATGACTGACATCACATCATTTACATATCCATTTCCATTGTCCTTCCCATTTTCAATTATCCAAATTCCAAACACCCTTTTTAGTATTTATAAATTGGATAGAATTGAAAAGAAATGAAAGAAAAATGGAAAGGAAATTATGTCAATAATGTAGGGGATGACGTTAGACTTAGCCATAAAGTGAATGAATGGGTTTGGATGATGATAAGTATGTAATGATTGAAATATTCCGAGTTATTTGAGTAGTTACAAGTGATAGAAAATTTTCTTTTCTGTGAGAAAATTTTCGTTTATATCCAACTAATCAGTTTGTGAAAACAGATAGTTAATGATGGGAAAACAAGGTCAATGTGAAAATTTTGCATTGACTAGGAAGGTAAACTAGTCAAATGAAAGAAAGAGGGAGAAACTTTCCTCTTTTCCATGTTACCCTAACAAGAGTAACACTTCTTCAACTAAGTAGATGTCATTGTCGATGTTATGGAGATTACTAGTAACTTGCACTTGAAAAGGTGAATTTTTTTGTCACATTTTCTAGTATCTTGAATTGCGAACCTAAAGTTAACCTGAAATTTTTAGAATTAGGTTGAAATTTTAGAAATAGGGTTAGGATTATTGTTGAGTTTGATTTTTCCAAATAAGATGGGTTTGGTTGATTCCAACTGAGCTTGGGGCTCACTCTTCCACTATTATTGGAACTTGGAAAAAGTTAGGTTTGGTTGCTTCTAGCCGTACTTGGAACATGGAATAAGATGGGTTTGGTTGCTTCTAGCCAAACTTGGAACATGGAATAAGATAGGTTTGGTTGATTGTAACTGAACTGAATCCAGCTTGGGTCTTACCCTTCAACTATGGTTGGAACTTGAAGTACTTCCCACATGCTAATCTTCTCTGATGGGGTCGTAAAGTAGTTTGAGTTGATTGGGTGTGGTGTGAAATCTCAACTCAACCATAGCCCTAAGCTTATTTTTGAAACCTCAACCCAACTCTTAAGGCTGTCGGGTTTCAGGTTGACAATTGAAGTTTAAAAATCAAGTTGGCAATTCCTATTATTTTTTTTATGCAACCTATTATTGTAATTTTTATTTTCAATTGTTTTAAGTAAGTATCTCATGTTAATTGTATAATATAGAAAAAGTGCACATAGGAAATGCATTGGAATGTAGAGGCAGGGCTAGTTTAGGTAATTTAAGTACATTGAAAATCTGTCCTGTTGTAACATGGCTGAGGATTAATTGCTCTAAGCTGCTGTTTTTACTTTTCAGTTTCTACTTTGTGTGCACCGTGCTCAAAAGATTCCCTCTTTGGAAGCTTGGAACCATCTAATTACTAAGCCTTTATTCTATGTACTGAAGTACATCTCTGCATCATAACATAGCTGATAAATATGAGGAGCTGCTGAAGTGTCTGGACTTTCCCATGTAGCTTATTGTCACTTGATTAATGGACTTGTTGTAACTGGATGCATAAGATTGTGTCTTTCTTTGTGTCTTTCTTAGACCCACATTCTATCTGTATGTCTGCCTGTGTAACATCATCTTCTGATATAATCAGGTGCTTATCTGTTTTCTTGTGAAGGAAGCCAATTGATAGTGCATTGAGTTTATCAAACTCTGGCATTTGCGTTGCCCATGTCGAGTAACAGCGCTAATACGGAGCTGCTGAAGTCCAACAGCTCAGCACGTCTGCCCAGGAAACGTTTTTACAGAGCTCGGGCCCACAGCAACCCCCTCAGTGATTCCCATTTCCCTGTCCCCATTTCTCCCTCCCAGCTAGACTACACCCAACATTTCCCATACTTCTTTCCTGCAGAAGGAATTGCTGATGGTGCCACCATGCATAGGAAAATACAGTTTGCAGACATTGGTTGTGGCTTTGGTGGCCTACTTGTCAGCCTTTCCACCCTACACCCAGATACTCTAATGATTGGAATGGAACTTAGAGACAAGGTTACAGAATATGTGAAGGAGCGGATTTTGGCCCTTAGAGCTGCAAACCCAGGCTGTCAGTATGAGAACATATCAGTGGTCCGCACCAATTCCATGAAATACATCCCTAATTATTTTGAGAAGGGGCAACTGTCAAAGATGTTCTTCCTTTTCCCAGACCCCCACTTCAAGGAGAAGAACCACCGCCGGCGAGTGATCAGTCCACATTTGCTTGACGAATATGCATACACACTTCAAGTTGGGGGTGTCATATATACCATCACAGATGTCGAAGAGCTTGGTGATTGGATGAGATCTTGCTTGGAGGACCACCCCCTCTTTGAAGCCATTCCTGAAGAAGAGCTGAAAGGCGACCCAGTTGTTAAGCTTCTGACCACTGCAACCGAAGAGGGGCAGAAGGTTGCTAGAAACGGGGGTCAGACTTTTCAGACTGTGTACAGGCGTATAGCATCTGTCTGCTGAATATGACTTAAAAGGTCCAAGCTAATGAGTCCCTGGACCAATCAGACAGGTTCGATGCATCATTTGGTTGAGCGTATTCTCAAGTTGAAATGTTCAAGATCAGTGTTGACTGGTATAGCATCTGTCTGGTGAATATGACTTAACAGGTCCAAGCTAATGGGTCCCTGGACCCATCAGACAAGTTCGATGCATCATTTGGTTCAGTGTATTCTCAAGTTAACATGTTCAAGATCAGTGTTGACTGTTTACCGATTGACTCATCATTGGAGTGGAATCACCCAATTAACTATTTGCGCTTCCCAATGATTCATTAAGCTGTGACCTGAAATGCCTACTGAGAAGAAGCATAAATGGCTTTCTGTAGGTTACCTTCCGGGTACCTGTTTGGTCGCATGGGGGTGTGGTAGCAACCACCAGTCCAGATGCCGCTGTATTATTCAATTTGATTTTCGAAATCTAATTTATGGTCAACTGAGCCACAGACCTCTCTTTTGATATTTTTCTTTTATTAGGTTTTCTTGAGGAACGAATATTTTGTTCCTGGCGCTTTTGCTAAGTTGCATCTATAGATCCCATTATTTAATTTGGAGCCCCTCTTCTGTATAATAGCTATTTTAAAAAAAAATCCTGTGACAGACCAATTCATTGTAGCTTTTTCATGCATATTTTGTATTCTTACATTTATTTAGGAGTCTATACCCCAGGCAGTACAACCAAATACTCAAAAAAGAAGTCCTCTTATAAACTTTCTTCAGGTCAAACAGGAAGAGACTGCATGAGAGCACGAGAATTTCGCCTTTCCTGATGCACTGTGCTTGGCGAAATGGCTTGGCCATGTCCACTTGACTTCCCCAAATTCTTGGATTGTCTTTTTACTCTTCTTGTGCTGAAAATGGATCTTAGTCATGTTAACCAGAAGAGACTAATCTTGTGTCTGTTCGATTCTCCTACGTAGTCTTGCGTTTTCCCCAACATTTGAGATCTTCCCTTATTTCCATCTCTCTGTAGCCTGCGTACTCGAATAGAGTAGATATGCCAGTCTGCTTATTGGAGCGGGGAATTCCTTTATGGTAAACAGTGAGAATGGGATCCAAAGGACATCGATTTCATATCATGCCAGCGGCGGCTGAGGATTCAAGAAACCCCATCGCATTTCTAGGACGCAAGTGAGATCATGTTCTGGGGAAGTGAAAATTTGAACTAGTCCAGCAGACACGAAGAGGAGGCATGAATAGAAACGGTGTCTAAACGAGGGGGGAAACACCAAACGAGATGGATGGCTCATCTGCCATCCCCACACCCACGTTCACGGCATTCTAGAACGTGGAGTCCTGGGACCTCCTCCCCTCCCCTCACGCGTTTTCTTCCATGACAGCAACAAAAAAAACAGGGCAGAGGGCCCGTTCTCTAGAAAGTCAGCTGGCCTGACCGATAGGAAGCAGTCCATCCGTCGCCATCCTACTACTACTCATGGTGCTCTGCTACCCACAACTAGTCCAAGTAGATTTGCTAGACTTTTGACTATACGCATGGGCAAATCAAAACTTTTTGACAATCACTTAATGGTTTTGATCACAAAAATAATTAGCTTTATTTGATACAAAGTGCCATTATCAGCATATACATCTTAAAATAAGATGTCTTATATCGCACAGAAAATGGATTGATTATGTCCACGATTGATTATTTGAGAGCAAGGAAAAATCTCTATTGCTTCACATGGTATTGGAGGCTATTGGCAATTAAGGTAACAAACAAGGTTCAATTCTAAAATCACCAGAAGCAAAATAGGTACATTTTCCAAGACTCTCTTTTGATCGGGTATATTAGAAAGTGGCTGAATTTGTTATCCATTTGCTTTTATTCTGTGTTTCTTAGATCGAATATGTATCTAGGATGAGAATGTAATGATGTATATTAGGAATGAATAAAGTTTTATTGTAAATTAAAAAAATTATATTTAGAATGGTGATGAGATTCAATTCAAGAATTTTTGTATTACTTGGAAGACGCTCTAACCAATGTAGCAAACTTGCATCTGTTGATAAGAGGACCGTTTCACCTTTTGTAAACAACAATTAAATTGTAACGGATGAATAAATGTGTGATGAGATATATCTCTACAAATTTGTTTAAGAAATGATGATCCGTTAACATGTATGAACAGCAACCCAAGATATAACATAGAAAGACGCTCCATGATTGAGAGAAATAGTGTAACAGCGTGTCTGGTTGTTACTAATTAATTATTGTAGCTATATATGATGACGATGGGAACGGAGAATTTGAGGATATCAACGAGGACGAAGAGTCATTTTCCACCCTACGAATCAAACAGATTTCCTCTTTTCGCCTCCTTGGATTAAAAAAAAAGCGTGAAAATTGAGGCATTTGAGCGATGGGGGGCATGTACGATCGATATGCACGGATAGTTTCATTTTAACAGATAAAAATCTCAATGCTCACCGCATGCATATGGACAGCATAATTTCAGAAGAGAGAACGATCTTTGCGCTGCTAGTCTCGGCCATTGGCTCGATTACGAGAAGACAAGCAATCTCAAAAAGATATGAGATATCGTAGAGGGATGAAATGGAGTAGGAATATAATATAAGGTCTGATTGGGTCAATATACAAGATTAATGTCGTATTCGTAATCTCGTGAATATTAAAATGTTGAAGCTGTCCTAAAATTCTCCCTGGATCTTGTTTGTTGTAGAGCCTTCCTTTTGTTAGTATTCTACCGAATCTTAGGAATTATAAATATATATCTAGTCGAGTTCTTGAAATAAAATACCTAAAAAAGTTAATATTTATCTTCTTCTCAACTAAAAAGAAACAGTTTTATTTTGTTAAAAATACAAGCAATATTAATAAGGACGGTAGAAAATTTTTGGGTATATCTAGGAAATGAAAAAAAATTTGTATAAAAAGTTTTTATGTAAAAGTTTTTAAAATAGAATAAAATAATATTATATAACAAGAAGTAAAGAAAATAAAGTTGAAATAGATTGCTTAAGTATATAGAAATAATTAAAAAATTAAGTGTTATATAGAAAAATGTGAAGAAATATTTTAAAAATATGATGCTCATCTAAAATAAAAGATTTTAAATTGAAAATTTTTATTTGAAAACTTTTATGCATTGTACAAAACATGCCCTCCATAAAATTAAAAAGAGGTCACATCATCAATGATAGAAAAATTAAGGGGCTTTGCTTAAGGAAGCCTGGTCAGGTACTTGCAACCCTTGGGCTTCCCGTCATTTTTTTTTATACTTGTTTTTCTGTCCCAGTCATGCAGTATATTTAAAAACTATTTGTTTATTTTAATACGAAAAATTGAGTATATTTAAAAACTAGTTGTTTATTTCGAATATGAAAAATTATCTTAATACTTGAAACTTTTTGTAACCTATAACATTGAAAAGGAATGATTTTGAAGAACGTTCTTCATTTGTACCTTTTTAGATTATATACATATCTAATCAAAATGATTTTTCATGTGCATGGCTTGGATTTTAAAAAATATATATCCATAGAATAGAAAACCCAAGAGGGTACCAAGTTGTTGGATATCATTAGAGAAACTAATGTACAGATACCAGTAATTGTGGAAAGAAATCCACTTGATAAATGAAGCTAATGTTCATCTGTTTGAAGTTCTCAAAGATTAGATTATTGTCTTTTGGTGTTCGCAGTTCTGTTGGGATTAATATTCTTACCACATTAACGTCAGAGCTCGCTGTCAGGACTCTAGAAGCCATCAAAGGAGCTGCAGAAGCACTTGGACTCTAGACGCAGGTGTGGCAATGATCATTTACAAGTAGCATTTGATAAAATTAAAATTACGTGGTTGAGATCTTACGGTTTTTTCTACAACTAGTTGGACGGTCTAAGCCAATCGTCTGAGGTGCCAAAACTTTCTAATGGACTACTGTTACTTACTGCAGCGTCATCTACCTCCGAATAGAGTAAAAGGACTGTTTTTCAAAACACAATGGGGACCCAGAGACCTGAAATACCCTTCAAAACACACTGGCGACTTCTCCACATCTCTTTCTCTCTCTCTCTCTCTCTCTGAACCAAAATAGCTTGCTTCGACTCTGTGAACCAAAATAGCTTGCTTCGAAGCACATGGGTCTTGGAGTACTTCCAACGCCGATTGCTCTGCTTTTTGCCATCCATCTCTTCTCCTTTCGATCACAACTTTGCACTGCCACAGACACCTTAGACTCTACCCACCCCATCAAGGACGGCCGGACCTTGGTTTCAGCACACGAAACTTTCGAGCTGGGATTCTTCAGCGTTGGGAATTCTCGACTTCGCTACGTTGGGATTTGGTACAAGAAGATCCCGCTGCGCAAATACGTATGGGTGGCCAATGGAGAAAACCCGCTTCGCGATTCTTCCGGAACTCTCACCATCGGATCCCGAGGCAACCTCGTCATCCTAGACGGAAACCAGGAGGTGGTCTGGAGGACGAACGTCTCGGCCAGATGGAATTCGTCGACCGCAGTGCTGCTGGACACAGGCAATCTCCAACTGACAGAAGGCGGCAACGCGAACAGCGGCGGGACGATATTGTGGGAGAGCTTCCAGCAACCGTCGAACACGTTCCTGCAGAACATGCAGATAGGCAAGAACACGAAGACCGGCGAATCGAGATTCATCACGTCGTGGAAATCTGACGACGATCCTGCGCCGGGCAATTTCTCTTTCGGCCTGAATCCTGGTGATCTTCGGCAAGTTTTCATCTGGAATGGAACGAAGCCTCATTGGCGAAGTGGACATTGGAATGGGAGGTCTTTCATTGGCGTTCCGGACATGGAAGATGACTCCGTGTATTTGAATGGAGTGAGCCTTTTTACGGACACGGTGGAAGGAACGGTCTACTTCCAATTCGCTCTCTACGACCCATCCATGGTTACGTTCTTTGAGTTGAGTTCTTCGGGAATGCTTCAGAAATTGGATTGGGATGGTGATAAACAGAGGTGGGTCACCGAATGGCGGGGACCCCACCCCAACGGCTGCGATGCATACAATTTCTGTGGGCCTTTTGCTCGGTGCAAAGGATTGGAATCGCCTGTTTGTGAGTGTTTGAAAGGTTTCGTGCCGAGGGACGCCGACGGTTGGCGCAGGGGAGATCATTCAGGTGGGTGCGTGAGGAGGACTGAATTGGGGTGTGAGAAGAAGGGCGGAGGTGAAGAACAAGATCGGTTTTGGACGATGGAGAAGATTAAATTGCCTGATTTTGCAATGTGGGTTGCTGGTTTGAATGCGACCGAATGTGCTGTGGAGTGTTTGAACAACTGCTCTTGCGTTGCCCATGCACACGTTGATGGGATTGGGTGCTTCCACTGGGGTGGAGAGATGGTGGATATCGAAGAGTTCTCCGATGGAGGAGAGGATCTTCACATCCGTCTAGTCCACTCTGAGTTTGGTAAGCACTTCTGTGAGGTTATTTCCCTGATGAAACTTTCACCCATCATCAGATAACGTCAACCATTCATCCTCTTGAGGCCCATCAATCAAGTTTTTTTTTTTTGGTTTTATTAACTTTTCATCTATCTAAATATTTCCATGTTGCACTTCAAATATATATAGTTCCATGTTGAATCTTGAGCATGTGCATTTGTTTCAGTGCCTATAACTGTTACTCGCATCTTGTCTGAATCATTTATCAAAATGTTTCATCGTAGTCTGTGACGGCTTGAGTTGCTATTTGGATCACTGACCGCAGACTAGCTTATCTGATTTCTTCATCGATTCTGTATAATCTTCAACTTGAACCTGACAAGTTAGCTTGACTCGATTTAATTTCGCATGAACCATTGAAAGAAAATGATTACCATCCAAATGTCCATGGTCAATGTGAGCTCGTCTTGTTGTAAATTTTCATGTTTTTTTTGGTCCATTATATGTTAAAGACTGTGTTATTTCCATGTATGAGAACGTCCAAATATATCCTTGTCTAAGTTGAAACACTTTTTCTTTGAATTGCAGAGAAAAGCAGAAAGATGCACATATTTGTCGCAATAATGGTAGTTCTATTCGGACTTTTGATTATCATTATGACCGGCTCATGCGTTTTAGTAATATCTGGATCAAAACGAAAAGGTAATATCCCACTTTGTGCCCCATTTTTCTTTGTGAATCACACCAAATGATCAATCAAGGAAGATGGTACCATTTCTCAACAAGTGCGAGGGTAGTTGGCATTTCTCACTGTCTATAATTGCGTCATAATCTTTTTGCTTCTTGGGTCTATGAAATCAGGGAGGAAGATCGGCAGATTTTTCAATTCGGCTACTAACAATGCATTTAAGCAGCACTTAGCAAATGGAAACCTATTTAGAGAGAGTGTGATGAAAGAAGGTGCAGACCTGCCATTGTTCTCATTGAACGGGATTGAAGTTGCTACCAACTACTTCTCTGAAGCCAACAAGATTGGAGCTGGAGGATTTGGGCCAGTATACAAGGTAGTCATGCACCCCTCTTTTAAGCTCTAGGATGACTTGTCTCTCAACTTGTTTAGAGAAATCAGTGATATGCCTGTGCATTTTAAAACATCTAAGATCGTGCATTTTCACCATATCCATGGGATTTAAATTTTTTTTATCACATCAATTGGAAGCCATGATCAGGGATGAATGACATCTTCTCTTTGCATGTCAATGATTGCAAAATTTCCTTATACATGGATTAGAACGGGTCCTAATTGCTCAATTCTTTAACTCTTCTGTTACATGTTTGATGGTTGACTGTTTCAGGGAAGGCTAAGCGGAGGGCAGGAAATAGCAGTGAAAAGGCTGTCAAAGAGTTCTGGACAAGGGACGGAAGAGTTTAAGAATGAAGCCATCTTCATATCTAGACTTCAACACAGGAATCTGGTCAGGCTTTTGGGCTGTTGCATAGAGGGAGAAGAGAAGATGCTGATCTATGAATACATGCCTAACAAAAGCTTGGATTCTTTCCTCTTTGGTTTGTTTTCTTCCCAATGCTCTCCTGATTACTGTCAATGTTCACAGGAATCTCTAACAATTCTTCTTGGCTATTTATTCTTTACGACGCTAGAATTAGTAATTTTTTCTTGGGATCAGATGCTAACCGAAGGGCACAATTGGATTGGTCTAAACGGTTTCACATTGTCGAAGGGATTGCCCGAGGGCTTCTTTATCTTCATCGTGATTCAAGGTTAAGGATTATACACCGAGATTTGAAAGCCAGCAATATTCTACTTGATGAAGAGATGACCCCTAAAATTTCAGACTTTGGAATGGCATGGAGCTTTGGAGGGAGCCAAACTCTAACAGAAACTAACAAAGTAGTTGGCACATAGTAAGTATTTATTATTTGATAATTAAGCCCATACCTCAAATGTTGCGAAGGGACTGAGATGCATGTCAGGTAGATTCATTAATGATTTTGGGCCAAAATTCAGCCAGTCAAACTAAACATGAGATTCAAGCAGTGAATGACTGAAAATTTTTCACTTGATGTACTTCCTGATATCTTGTCATATGCAACATATGCTGCCAACACCAAGTTTGTCGATAGATCTTCTATCAGAAAAAAAAAGTTTGTTGATAGATAGATCAGCCGACTTCTTACATGCCTTTTGTGGTCCTCTCCAAACTTACTCTGATCAAAATGAATTGCAGTGGCTATATGGCCCCAGAATACGAGAAAGAAGGGCAATTTTCAGAAAAATCTGATGTCTTTAGCTTCGGCGTATTACTTATAGAGATAGTGAGTGGGAAAAAGAACAGCTGCTTTTACCATGAGGAACTTTCTTTAAACCTTCTGGGATATGTAAGTATCATATATACTTCTTTATTAGATACATCTAATCCAGGCTTTGAGTTTAAATAGTCCCATAATCAGAAACCACAAGGGAAAGAAACAAATCTTTGTGCTACTAAGGTGATATTAGGATATGGGATGAAATCAAATTACAAAAAATACATTCAAATGAAATGGAAATCAGAAAGTGGGCATTCAAAGCTAACTGTCATCCTCCAAAATTCTTGATACACAACATTGGAACTGTTTCAGGCATGGCTGCTTTGGAATGAAAGCAGATTAACAGATTTAGTAGATCCAGCTTTGGGCGATTCATATTCCCTGTCTGAAGTATCAAGATGCATCCATGTGGGGCTACTCTGTGTGCAAGAAATGGCATCTGACAGGCCAAAAATTTCTACTATAGTATTCATGCTTGGTAGCGAAATTGTAATTCGTCCTAGCCCAGCAGCTCCAGCAGCCAGTGTCGATAGAGATTCTCCAGATTCAGCTAAACCTTTCTTGAAGCGTGGGTATTCTGTAAATAACCTAAGCATAACAACCATTGATGGTAGATGACGACACCAGCAACAAAATCTGTGATTTCTTTCTCTTACTATGTAAATCATTACAATTGTAGATTCAAGGAAGATTACACCAAGAAAAATATGCTCCATAACCTGCTTGGAAGCCACATCCTATCATTGTTGCATCCTATTCCCAGGAAATCTGTTCTTGCTGGCTGGTTTTGCTTACAAAGGAAAGGATAAGCTTATTCATTTGTATGCAGACCAGCAAACTCGACATCACGTTATAATACACTAATCTGCATAACTAGAATTGCTAGAATAGTTACGTAAGAAAACATGGGAAAGATTCGGTGATAAAATCTAGAATTATCAGTCACGAATTCCCACGACCTTTTTGCCAAACATGATGCCTAATTATAACTGCTTAACATGAAACATTTTCAAAGTGGTAGCGTCACATGTAGCTGCTGTGTGTTAAGCACGCAAAGTGGGTAAACAATAGATGCTGGGCGGAGAAACAAGCTATCGGTATCGAGGCCCACTGGCCGCAGAAACAAGCTACTCACAACGCTGAAATTTCGCGCGTCCAACTACTCTTTAACTGCCAACCTGCCAATTTAATGTAACTACTCTTAATTGTCAACCTGCTAATTTAATGTTGATTAAAGCATTATACGTATGCGGAAAATATTTCAGCGCATTCAGATTGTATCATACACTGTGGCACTTGATCATGAATAGGAAATTCATCCCGTCCATTGTATTTAGAATTATTCATTTTATTAGCGTACCAATTTTCATCCAAATTGGATGTGTATGGGACCATAACTGAAAATAGTACAAAATCACCATAATAAAAGAATTTCCTATCCTTTTACCTATCTTCATTTTATATGCATTTCGTGTCACTATGGAGAAGAATGGAGTGGATGAGGATGTAACAACTATGAGATAAATATTATATCTTCTAAAAATACTTTCCTTATTATCGAAACATAAGGACCTACATTTTTCTTTTCCTCTACAACCTTTCTCATTCCTAATATACATCAACAAATTTTTATCTCAACCTACATGTCATATTTTCATTTCATATTTCATCCCATTCTTGAACAAACATGCTTGGTTGGGTCTACGGAGGAAGAGAATATTATTTTCCAAAGAGGGAATCTCAAATATACTTACAAATTTTACCACTTATTTAAAATATACTCACTAACTTTCAATAATTCCTTTCATACCCATGTATTTTGCCCAAATTCTCATTTATACTCGTGCTTATTAATTAGTCATTAACTTAACAACAAAATTGTTCATACCTTAATTCATGTACTAATTTGTAATTCATGACCTAATTTTTATTGGATTGGAAATTAGGGCTCAAATAGAAATTAGAGCATGAATTACAAATTAGGATGAGAATTAGGACATTAGCAATTTTAGAAATTAGGACTCCAATAGAAATTAGAGCACGAATTGTAAATTAGGATGAGAATTAGGACATTCACAATTTTGTCATTTGAAACACATGGTAACAACTCATCTATTTGAGGAGTAAATGGCTGACAAATATGCAATTTGCTGGATATCCTCCATCCATTGGCGTGCAATAGAGATAAGTATCCTTTTACAATTTTCTTAACAGTGTGTTGGAAAATTTGGCATCACAGAAATGCTTTTTTAGCTAATGGAAAACAATTTACAACAAAAAACATTGTGGAATGGTGCATGAATTTCGTTCATTTCTATCAGTCATCTCTCTCATCTCTTCATGGGCCTTTACTGATTCTTGACAGTCCGGCTAAATGGACCAAATATGAAGTTGGCTATATAAAATTGAATATGGATGTAGGAATTTTAGCAAGCTTTAACAAGATAGGTTTTGGGGCCATCCTTCAAAATGATGCTGGGGAATTCTTGCCTGCAAAATGTTGGTCTCTTCAAGGATCTGCTCCAATGGATTGGATGGAAGCGAAAGCATTACTCTGACGTGAATAAGGTTGTTTGTTAATCTGATTCACTGATGATCGTTAATTGGCTTTCAAGTGAGGAACAAATCAAATCAAATGTTGGGTTATTAATTGATGGGATTAAAAGGCTATGATTTAATTTTGAGCTAATACTCTTCTCACATGTCTTTAGAACTGAGAACTGTTGTGCCCATCAATTAGCTAAATGGATTTTGGTGCAGGGAAGCAATGAATGTAGCTAGTCTAATGAGCCCCCTAACTGTATAAATGATGTATATGCTAATGACTTATTTTTCGTTTAGCCGAGGGAGCTTCCTCCTTAAATATCTCTAGGCTATTTGTTGAGATATTTGGGGCTGTGAACCTTTCTCTTTATCCTATAGTCTCTCTTACCATAAAAAAAACATGGTAACAACTCTTCTTTTTGATGGTTTATAAATAAATGAAATTTTGAGTAAAATATGAAAGAAAGAAAGTACTTATTAAATTTTTTTAAGTATATTTGAAATTATGTGCATATTTTTTTGAATATCTTTTGTATTTACTCTTTTTTCAAAATTAAAAATATTGACTATCTTATCAGCACCACATCATTAAGTCCATAAATTTTGATCAATTAACAATCAAGTCTTTAAGTTATTATAGAAAGTTTCCACTATAATATTCCTTCTAACTGATTAGTTAAAAATCTAAATCTTTAAGTTATTATAGAAAGTTTCCGCTGTGTTTGGCATGTGCAAAAACTTGTAAAAGGGTCTGTTTGAGAATGGATAAAACTTTTAATGAAAAGTTGTAGAGATGAGAAGTTGTCAAATGATGTGATATGATATGGGTAATGATGATGAATAAATATGATAAAGTTAAAATATATAGGTTAATTGTGTTGGTAGTTGTGTAGAAATGATTGAAAAGTAGAGTAATTGTATAGAAAAATGTGAAGAAATGATTAAAAATAAGATAGTTGTGGAAAGTGAAAAGTTTTAAATGAATGGTGTGTTTGGTTGGAGATAAAACTTTTGATGAAAAGTTTTGGGGGTAGAAGTTGTCAAATTGATAGAAAATGATGTGATTTAATAGGGGTAATGATGAGGAGTAAATAGAATAAAGTTAAAATAGATAGGTTAGTTGTATGGGTAATAGTGTAGAAATGATTGAAAAATAGGGTAGTTTGTATAGAAAAATATGAAAAAATAATTAAAAAATAGAGTAGTTATGGAGAGTGAAAAGTTTTGAGTTGAAAAGTTTTAATTAACATATTTTGGCCTCAAACAAACATACTCTAACAAATTTTAACTTGATAATTTTTTATTGTAAAACTTTTCATCGTTCAGGCTGCGGTGGAAAACCCGTCAATTCAGACCTGCGCAGCATGTCTTTCATCTTCACTTACCTGTATCAGCCATGGCAGGTGCGTCGGGTAGAGAGCCTGAACGATAGCAACCACAATGCGTGATTTCATCTCCACTGTCGATTTGCAATGGAGATGCAAACGGCGCATGCACTTGTCTCACGTGCACGTATGAAAAGGACAAAATGTCCCGTACAGTACAACCCAAGTGAAAGCGGTCTTATGCATGCGATGTCTCCCCTGTTCATTTAATGCACATCGTCTGGCGCACATCATTTATATGCAGTGACGTTTTCTTGGTCGGGAAACTTGTCAAAAAATTTTTGCAAATGCCAAACGCATTAACCTCTGGTTACGTTGCTTCTGATGTTTGCACAAGTTTTATATTTGAGGAATGATCATGTTCGCTTGGCTAAACAAATGTTCTGTTTAGTTCATCTTAAAAAATTCATTTATAATAACTTTTTTTATTTTTTCTTCGGTGTATTTAACATATAAAGCAAATTTTATCATTTTTTAAAAAAAAATTTTGAAATTTTAAATATCTATATATACATACGTATTTAAAATACCTACATCTTTAAAAATCTCAAAATATATATATACATATTCAAAAATAATAAAACTTGATTTATATATTAAATACAATTAAATAAATAAATGTATAAAAAAATTATTATAAATAATTTTTTTAAAGTAAACCGAACAAGACATTTACTTAGTCCAATCAAATAGGATCACTCATATATATATAATTTTATAATTTTTTTAATTTTATTTAGAATGATCATAGGATCTACCGAGACAACAGTTTACGATTTTAAATTCCTTTCATATTCACTCGGCAACCTAGATCTTAGACAATCGAAGATCGACCAACCCTGTTTCGATTTTATTTTTTTTTTTCTAAAATTACATTGCAACTTTGCAGACAACGCTCCTTCCATGTTCCGATTTTGAAAGATCAAGGCCATCGACCAGATAATATAAATGAGAAGCCTCTTCAACACGCCGAATCGGCTGCATCGAAGAATCCAAATCCTAGCTAGCCAAGACCGTAAACCGCACATCCGAGTCTTGGATTCTCCGCGGCCCTTTTTTGGTGGCGCCCATTTCCGGCCATCTTGCTGTGGCTGATCCGTTGGAAAAAATCTTCAACCGCAACGACCGAAGACCCTCCATCTTTCACCGCAGCCCGCAGCACGTCTCGTACTGCCATCGCCCTCCGCCTCATCTCCCTCCCTTCTTCGCTCCCGCCCATCACCCTCTCAATCGCTCTTTCCACCTCCTCGCCGGAAACCTCCACCTCCACCCCTCTTACCACCTCCAAACACGCTCCCAACTCCTCCACCACCATCTTCGCATTGAAGAATTGATCCCCCATCAGCGGCCACCCGATGATCGGCAGTCCCTGACTCAGTCCCTCCAAGATTGAGTTCCAGCCGCAGTGGCTCAGGAACGCGCCCGTCGAACCATGCGAGAGAATTTCCAGCTGGGGCGCCCATTTGTAGAGAAGCATGCCCTGTTTTCTCTCCCTCATCCGTTCTTCGAACCCCTCCGGCAACCACTCCGCCCTGAAACCATCAGTCCAGCTCTGCCCGCTGGGCGGCCTGAGCAGCCACACAAACGGCCTGCCGCTCGCTTCCAACCCCCTCGCCAGCCCCATCATCTGCGAAGCTGAGATGCTGTTCTGAGAACCAAAACAAATGAAGATGACAGAAGATTGCGGATGCAGATTCAGCCAAGATGAGATTGTTCCTTCCTTCCCCGCAGCTGCAGTATTCCTGAGGGATGGAAGCTCAAGCATGGGGGGAGGAAGAAGCGGGCCAACGGACCAAACTGGCAGGCCTAAGCTACCGCGAAGGAGTCTCAATCCCGTCGCCTCCATGCCTTCCACCGTATTGCAGAGAATCCCACCAGAGCCCAGCGAAAGTGACAGCTGCCGGCGGACCAACGCGTACATAGGAAGTTCTTCGGAAGCGATTCGGATGAGGGGGTCGAGCTGGGAGCGATGCATGCGAAATGCTTCGGGAAATCCCGGCAGGCCGAAGCATTCGGAATCGGTGCGCCGGTGCGGGAGATGCAGCCAAAGGGAGAAGTACGCGGCCATGCCGAAGCTTCCGCCGCTGAACAGAAGCGCGTGGAAAACTCCGAGCCTCCTGGCGACGTCGACGGTCCATCCAAAGAGCCAATCTGCGATGAGGCAAAGAGGAGGGCGACCGTCTTTCTTGGTGAGGTCGATGAGGAGGCGCTCGAACTGCGCTTCCTGGTCGATGGCGGCTTGGAAGAAAGGGGTGAGCAGGTGGAGGGGCAGGGTGTCGGTGTTTTGAACATGGGGCGGTAGGCCGTGTTGGGAGGCGTCGAACGGGAGGTCGATGAGTTGGATGGAGGTGTTGGGCGGGAGCGAGGTGCGGAGTTTTTGGATGTTGAGAGGGGAGGTGATGATGGTGATGGTGAATGGGGTGTGTTTCTCGAGTAGCTGGGCAAAGGCTGCAAAGGGGTTGAGATGGCCATGGGCCATGAAAGGGAATAGTATCACACGATCAGCACTCATGACCGCTAGGTAGAGAAGAAGTTGGAGAAGAGAGCTTTTTTATCCGTGTTAAGAAGAAGTTGGGGAAGAGAGCTTATTTATACGTGTTAAGTTGCGACCGACGTTGGCTGGCTGAGCTCTGTGCCGCTGTCAGGCCCAGATTAGCCGACTGGTGTGACAACTGACACGCCTCAGTGGGCGTGCAATTCGCCGTGGAAGCAAGGCATGCGTAGTGGGGATGTGTGTTGTGCAAGGTAACGGTTCAATGCACCGGTGACCATTCAACCTCAATTCTCCTGGTCTCCTTCACCCTTTTTTTTATTTTTTTGAAAATTTTTTTACAGAAATATTAAAATAAGTATATTTAACATATATATAAATTTTTATTATTTTTCGAGATTTTTAGATATTTTATTCGGATTTTTTAAAATCAGTTACCAAAATACCACTGATTTTTAAAAATTCGAAATAAATATCTAAAAATCTCCAAAAATATTAAAAATTGATACACAGGTTAAATATACTTAAATTAATAAGTTCATGAAAAATTTTAAAAAAAATTAAAAAATAGGTATATGCGCCCGCCCGGGCGCATTGAACCAGCACTAGTTATGCAGGGGTGGGAATCTGATCGTGCCATACCGGGTCAATGTTTGCTTAACTCTGACTCTACTTTTTAAAAATTAAGTTTGACCCTCCTTTTATACCGAGTTATGACAAGATCGGTTTGACCCTTATTTTTTAAAAAATAAGTTCTGAGACAAACTTCGGGTTTTGATATAAGACCGGTTTTGGAATAGCGTATTGGGTCAAAAATATGGGTCAAGTAAGATAATTATTAGAATTTATATGTCTATCAAATATAAGTATACATCTATACTAAATTTAAATATTATATGCTTCAATATTTCACTAATTATTAAAAAACACATAATTAAGAAAATAAAACATTTGAAAATATAGTATACATTTATTAAAATAGGTTAATATACAATTATACATAAGGGTTATTTATGTACAAATTATTTTTATTAATTCTTATATTGCTTTTTAAATAAATTGATTCTTCTATTGTTAATAGAGTTGATTATAAAAAAGTGAGAATTTTGAAAGAAAATAATAATAATATTTAAATATAGGCTTATAATTTTTAATAAATTTATATATGTGGGGCAGGTCGGACTCTTCAGACCTGGACATAGTCGACCTACCCCCAACCCTATTTTTGAATTTGGGTCAAAATTTCTGACCCATCCCTATACCGGGTCAAAAATATATTTATTTTACTTAGCAAAAAATGAGTCGAGTCAAAGCCGAGCCACGGGTCGACTCGCCCCAATTCCCACCCCTAGTGTTGTGTTGTGATAGCTGTTTGTTTTCACTTCCGAATCATCCAGGATTCAATGTGTATCGAGGACGAGAATTAAATGATATATATTACAAATAAGTAAAGTTGTATTAAAAACAGATAAAGTTGCGTCGAAAATTAAATAAATAATCTTAAAATTTGAAAATTGGCTTGAAAATTATGATACATTTAATTCAAAATTTTCGTACAGCTTGGAACAAAAATTGTTTCCAAATCGTCATGAGGTTGAACGATAGTAGAAAATACTATCTTTAAAATGAAAAATTATCATTTACGAATCCCATTCAATCCGATTCAAGGATATTAGATCTTTCGGACACTCTACCATGATTATTAATATGTAATTTTTTCATTCACAGTATCATTTTTCAGGGCATGGTAGCATATATTCATGGTTTTCTGTGACTTTTCTCTCTCTTACTCATTTTCTTATAAATAATTTAATTATCCAATAATTTTATTTTTCAACTTTATCTCTATATTTCAATCGATTTTATTAAATTATCCTATTTATTTTAATTTACCTTTATTATTTTATATCAATTATATAATTTTAAAAATACTTCCTTTTTTTACTTTCTGCATCATCCCCACGTCTCATTAAAATTCACGTTTGAAAAAGTCAGCGCACAATTTCATCGTATTATTCTTTTTCAACTAATCCTTGTCAAGTAGGACTAGAACTTTGATGGTTTGCTTCGGGAGTTCGTTCTAGAGGTGCAACTTGGGTAGGATACTCATGGGTACCCTCCGACCCGACCCTGATTTAGGTAGAGTATGGTAGAAAGTATTACTCATGGGTATGGGTAGGGTATACATTATTACCCGCCTCCTCAAATAGGGTACGGGTAGGGTAGATACATTGGGTATCCATAACCGACCCGCATAGATACTCATATGGGTAATTAATTAGATGCATAATATATATTATATAGTATATATTATGTTTTATCTTTGATATCTTATGTGCACACATATTTTAATAAATTCCAATTTAAATGACTTTTGTATATTGTGAAGTATAAAACTAGTTCGGTTATTTATATATACGTCATTGACTTTCGAAAGATTCTTACAAATACGCTTGTAACTTATGATTATAATATATTACTAGTTTTAATAATTGGGTCATGATGGTCTATACTTCATATTTTTATATAATAATATATGTACTTATGATTTTAAAACATATATGAGTATTACTTTAAATTATTTAAAATAACATAGAATTTTTTAAAAAATATTATATTTAAGTATTAAAGGAACCGATTTGGAACCGAAAACGGAACCGACCCTATGGGTAATGGGTGGGGTAGGGTATACTAGGAACCGAACCGACAAATAGGTAGGGTAGGATAGGGTAGGCTTTTTACAAATAAGGTATAGGTAGAGTAGACCACTATCCAAACGGAACCGACCCGAGTTGCATCCGTAGTTGGTTCTATAATTGTGATCATGACTTAAGCCTAATAGTAGCACATTCGGACTTGTTCTCAAGTTCAGGATTCCAAGTCATGTGATAGCTAGGTCCAAGACTGTGGACTCTGTAACATCATTAAAAAAATTGATTCTATAGCTGGACCGAACCACATGTCGAACCGGTCACACCATGAACTGTTTGAAAGACAATCAAATTGGAGAGATAGGCAATCTAACTGAGGATGTGACCTTGGGGTTTAGACTTCTTTCCCCAGATCGGTTGAACAATACAGAGCGGACAATCTCACCAGAAAAACCGGAAAATTGTGTCATGGTTCGGAGAAAAATTATAATATATGTGGCTTAAGATCTTCTTGCACAACCCCATTAGATTTTCTCCTAAATTAGTAATTAGACCTATATTTGACAACTATAGCAATCATAAATTAGTAATTTTTTTTTATTAAGTTAGTAACTAAATCTGTTTTAAAGGCTATGTAATCTGGAAAGTTATTATATGCACCCGGTACACTTAGCTTTAGTGTACTCATTTGTATTTAACCTATTTTTTTATTTTTTTAAAACCTTTTTCATAAAAATGTTAATATAAGTTTATTTAACATATGTATCAATTTTAACTAATTTTAGAGATTTTTAGATTTTTTTGAATTTTTTAAAAATTAGTAGCATTTTACTAATTTTAATATAGTGTAAAAAAAATGATTATTTGCACCCAAGTACACCTGATAATATCTCATGTAATCTGTAACATTTATGAACCAAAAGTAACCCTATATTTATTTTTAAACTTTTTTGGTTTAAAATTTGAAAAGAAAAAAATCGTGTACCTTTAATAGATAGGTAATTTAATTAGAAATTACTATATTACATTAATCCCCTAGTTCAAAATAATTTGACCTAACTGTTGAAATTAACCGAACGCTAAATTGGTTCGTTTGGGTGTTTGAAGAATGTGTTTGGAAAATGATAAAATGTTCGGATGAAAAGTTTTTAGTGTAAAAGTTATTAAATTGGTAAAAAATGATATGATATGATATGATAGAAATAATGATGAAGTGTAAAAAAATAAGGTTAAAATAAATAGGTTAGTTATATAGATAGTTGTGTAGAAATGATTAGAAAATAAAATAATTATATAGGAAGATGTAAAGAAATAATTTTATCATGGGTAATTATGGAAAGTGAAAATTTTTATATTAAAAAATTTTAGCTTAATATTTTCTTTTCATTATCAAACATACCCCGAAAGATATGTTACTATTTCAGCAGCAAAGTTGGCAACACAGCCCAAGGCACCAAATTAGCTTGCTCGAAGACTAGGCTTTTTCCATATTTTGTAGATTTGTAGTCACCTGAGACACATATTCCAAATACCACACCTCAACACCTTGTAGTAGTTTTGGGAACATGGAGTTGTTAACTTGTTATCTCATCTCTTCTCTCGACAGAACTCCTTTCTTTTCACCTTCTTCATAACCATCTGGTAGAGAATCTAACATTGTAGAAACAAACATGTGGTGGATGAAACATAGCGTGAGGTCAAAAACATCAATGTATGGCGTTGAAATTTCTTCATCAATTTCAATGGCCAATTTGACCATGGGGAATGCTCTCAATCTCAACAGCAGCCATGAAAGGTGAATACATCCTAGTGTGGAAAGGTTAAAACTTAATGTTCACGCTACTTACAATCCTATTACCTCTCCCATGGGATTTAAAGGAGTCTTATGGAATGCCAATGATATTTTCATAGTTGCTAAAATGCTAGAAGAAATCAGGTATGCGCAAACCTATGTAAATAAAAGCTTTTGCTATTCTTACGAGATTGAAATGGATAATGAAAATGAGTATAAGAAGGATCGAACTTGAAAGCAAGTTAACAGTACCAATCAGCTAGTTGATGGGAAGTGTAATACTTTGTCACACGCACGCCACTTGGTGGAGGAGATAAGGAATGCGAAGGATGGTTTAACTGCTTATCTTTCTCCCATATCCTCAAAACTACTAACCAAACATCTCACAACCTAGTATTTGTATTATTGTGTTGAGTGTCTCAGGTTATATCATTTTATGGGTATTTTTATATTATAATCATCTCAACTTTTTGTATTCTAAGCAAGCCCCAAAACATTCTTACAATTTTTTTAACTTCATTCTATTAATATCTTACAATATGCTATATTTTCTTAACAATATCTTCCAACACCTTTCACTAGTGAACGCTCTCACATAATTAGAGAGAAGTGACTCCACCAGCAACCAAACCTTCGTCCGCACCTGAGACAAAAATGATATTAAATTTATATAAAATAAAAAATAAAAAAAAAACTGCTCAAAAATGCCAGTCAAACTAATAAGCGGAGAACTTCGCAAAGAAGGTTTAAGATGGGGAAGTGTACTTGCGTTCATATAATTAAAAGATTATAAACTAATGCATCTTATGATTGATTTTCGTGGAAATGTCTGGGTAGGAGTTCACAATGATGTATTGCTGAAATGCAATCCGCTCATCACTGCTGATATTTGTTTGGCACAGATCCTAATTGAATAAACGACTCGAATTTTTTTATGGTAATAAACGCCTTTAAAATTACAATGCCTATAATGGGCATGTTTTTATTGGGACAACAAACGAACAATTTTTTAGAAAGTTTTCATTTATCAATTAGATTTTATGGGTACATGCATTCATGAACCACAAAAGAAGTATAATTTTGGTATAAAAAAAAATGCATCTAATGTAATCCTAGCCTAGTTTTGAAGGGGAGAAATATAGATTGCCACCTGTGTAGTGCAAGATCCTTCTAGCTGGCTTGCTAATAGTGACTGCAATGAAGACTACCAACATTGGATGATTTTAACAAGTAATTTGCTAATCATGGTCGAATACTGACAGGGAAGTGCGGGTTGAAAATGATGGAAGGCCAAGTTGCATTGTTGCTGGACCGATCTCTATCATTCCGATTGCCACATAATAATTTGAAACACTAAAATGTAAAATTGAAAGTTCTTCTGATCATGATCGTGGGCGTCGCAGTAGCCCGTTTCTTTGATTAGTCCGGATGCAAATGGGGATGGGGTTTTTCAATTCTCAGCACCTTGAAAGCATTCGCATTTATCAGAAATCATAATTACAAAATTATAAACGCAGACGCACACAAAATTTACCTTTCTAGAATTTTCAGCATCTCTCCCTACCATAAATGGTCCTTCCTTAAATTCAATAGATCTTTGGTTTTTTTCCTTCTTGCAAAATAACTGCGATTAATTAGTCTTTGTATAAAAAAAATTTCTTTTTTCTTTTTTTGTTTATTTTTATCAGAAATAATAATAATAATAATAATAATAATGTCACTTATTTAGGTCTAATACGCACGATAAAATCATTTTTAGCTGAAAAATTTTATCATTTCAGTAGTAGACTACTTTTGTTAATCCAACTAAGTTGTTTTTCCATATTAAATTCAATATGCAGATATGGTATATTTCTATGTTCACAAAAGGTGATGATTTGATCACTTGTGCGTTACTTGGCTGGTGCCGGACATAGGCAATTATCTCGCCAGTGTAGGTTCGAAATTTAAGGAGAAATAATATCATATCTTCCATTGCTTTAGTCTTCTCTTTAATGTTGTAAGCTGATTATAGAAAATTTGTGAGGTTTCATGAACTTAATTTATAATATAAATGGAAAAAATGTAACATTGTGAGTAAGATTTCAATTGAAATTTAAGAATTTAAAAAAAATAATAATAATAATCATTTGGACTTAAGAAAATTCTTCTTATTTATCACTAGATTCAATTGCTATAATGTATCATAATGTATAATAACCCACGTACATGTATATGACTCTATGGAACTATCAACGAATTTTGAATCGTGAATACCAGTGTTGTAAGAACCGGACCGGACCGGCCGGTCGGACCGGTCTGACCGGGAACCGTCCGAAATCCCGGTTCAATTACCACCGGTTCGGTTCAATAGAGTTAAACCGTCTGAACCGTGGAACCGGCGGTCGAACCGGCTTCATCGGTTGAACCGTGTTCGACCGGTTCAGACGGCTTCCAAAAAATGAAAACCCTGCTTCACGGCTCTCTCCGTCGGCGCTGCGGAAGCGCTCCACCTGCTTCCAGCGGCTTTTTGGATGAGCCCGTAGATGACCATGTCCTCAGAGTCATCGGCTTTCAGCGGCAGCTCGGCGCAACTCTCCATGTGGGAAGACAGCAAACCACCGTTGCAGAAGGCGGAGGTCGGGGGCCATTGGCGGTCCTGATTGGGAATTGTGGGAGCGGATGCAGGTCGGAGTCTCCGAGCAAATGGATGCGGATGGACTCGAAGAGATCGAGGTCGGGCTTGCTGCTCTCGAAATGGAACATGTTAATGCACAGGCGATGAAATGGAACGCTGGTGCAGATGAATATCGGGGTGTTGGAGGAATTGAGAATGGAGCTTGTAGGTTTTGGAGGCGGGGTGGTTTTATAGGGGGAGCGGTACATGAATGGAGGATTTGTTTTAGAAAATTTTGGGAGGTGTCGTGAAAGTTCGTTGTTGCAATTCGTAGGAGGGATCGGGCGTGACGGGATCTCGAAGAGATTGAAGGTGTGGGAGCTGAAAGGAGGTGGGGGGAGTGGGCAGTGGGCGGAGGTGGCGGCGCTGCCGGAGCTGATGTGTCGGAAATTTGGGTCGGTTTGCTACCACAACTACAAGCATGTGTATTGCCTGTGGCACGACGAATCGATCTGCATCTGCTGCTATACATGGCCGAAGATTTTGGTGTATAAGGTAGGGAGGAAGACGTGGCATTGGCTGCCGAGATGCCCCTTGCTGCCGGAGAAGTGGAGCTGCGGATTCCGGTGGTTTTCCTACTCGCCGGATTTGTATGCTTTGGTATTCGCCCCTTTTATGGCTCGACCCAAAAAATCGGGGAGAGAAGCCGCCGCTGCCATCGCCTTGATGCCCAACAATCTCTTCTTCTTCACTGCTGATAAAAGCCGCTGCCCTCGGCGACCCCCTGCTGCCGCAGGTCAGATCGTCTTCCCTTTGTCCGATCGGTATTCGGCGACGAAACTGTGCAACTCCTGCTTCCGGCGACCAGCAGAGCCCCCAAATCGGCGACCCCCTGCTGCCGTAGCTGAGCTCATCTTCCCCTCGTCCAATCGGCGTTCGGCAACGACACTGTGCAGCCCATTTTTGGGCGACCAGCAGAACATCGATACCGACATTAGCCCTCCAATTTTTTTTAAAAAAAAAATCAAAACCATGGGCCATCCACCATCTTCTTCTGCCTCACAGAGAGTAAACCGCCAAAATCTATTATCCAACATGGTTTAAGATGCTCACGCCATTTGCAAAAATAATGTATTTTTTTAGCCCACTTAAACACAATTTTCTAATTATCATAAAAGTATCGAGATAAACAGGAAAAATTCAACAACAAACAACCAATCAACAACCGTTAGGCTTATTACAAATTTAAGCCTTTCAGTTTAGTTAATGTAGTTAATTTTTTTTAACATTCATATTTTTTCTTTTAAAACTTGTTATTAATTTTTTCCTACATGTTTTGTACTTATATTATGATTCTTAAAATCTAACATATATATTTAAAATTTATGAAAATAAAATTTTATCAATATATTTAATTATTTATTTAAAATTTAAAAATAATTTAATGTTTATGACATCATAAATATGTCACGTTGACGTCACCGGTTCGAACCGGTTCGCTTAACCGGTCAGACCGGTTCGAACCAGACCAGTAACCTTACCGGTTCAACCACCGGTTCGGTTCTGACAACATTGGTGAATACATATATATTCTTGAAGTAAATTTCCCTTATTGACATCAAACTGCACATGTATTCTTTACCTACTGAAACAATTTTCCTTAGTGATATCAAACTAATAGGGATTCATATAAGCTAAATTTCTAATCGATGATTGTGCCAAAGAAACCCTTGAATTGAATGTCAAATATGAGTTGTGGAAAGATGATGGCCTACTTTCAGTTTATACAAGGAGAGTCTTCTGACCCAAAAACTAATAGCTGTCTCACTTCATATATAAACCTATGCAAATTTTCATCTTACCTTCGTACTGCCCCTATGTTAACTCACCATGCCCTTTTTTATTACAAGGTGCAGAAATACCAAGTAAAAATAGAAAAAATTTAAATTACCGCTACAACGCGAAGCACCTTTGCCGTCTATAATGGAATTTATTAAAGTGTGGAATAAGCTATCACAATAGAATTTAACCATCAGAATTAGATTTTACATCCACTAAAAATGGTTGTGCTACTATGTAACATGTTGCAACTTTGATGAAATAGGCCCACATTTATGACAAATCAATATCCGGCCGATTATAGGTTTAACATCATTTATTTATTATAATACAAAATATAAGTTCAATTAGAATATTAGCCACATCTGCTTTAAAATATATATATAATTATGTTTAAATTATGAAAAACTTTTAGATACCTTTATGAATACATTAGAATACAACAGAACTTTATAAAATAATTACCCAACTAGAAATGATGGTTAACATGGTTTAAATGTTAAGGAAACAATTTTATAATTGATATATATGAAATTTGCACTATATTGATTTTACATCTTTTCTAAATGAAGAATATCCATATTTAATTTTGATAAAATTTGGTACCATAGTTAAATAAATTATATTAAACACGATAAGTTGAATGAATTTTGATTTTATTATAAAAATCAACACAGCTTATTTATAGTGCTCCTCAACGAGGGGTAACGTGGAGCACCCAATATACGCATATATTCTTGAAAGGATATGATCCTGCACTTAGCTTCAGCACACTCGTGTGCGAATACTTATTTTTTATCTTTTTTTTTTTGAAAAAATTTTTACACAACTTTTACTCTAAGTGTATTTAACATTTGTATCAATTTTTACTATTTTTAGAAATTTGTAGATATTTTTAAAATTACTAAAAATGGCACCGATTTTTAAAAATTCAAAAAAATCTAAAAATACTAAATATTGATATACATGTTAAATACACTTAAATTAATAATTTCATAAAACATACAAAAATATAATAATAATGGATTAAATGCACCCAGGTGCATTTAACACATATACGATTCTTAAAATGGATGATTCAAAGCAAGATAACTCTTATTATCGAACTATTTTTTATTTTAGAAAGTTTTAGTTATAATAAAATTAAATATAAATGTATTAACAATGCCAAAAATTACTTAAATTAGAAACTTACATGTATAGATATTTGACATCATCGGGAAGTGAATATGAAATGGTTAAAATTTTTAAATTTTTTCAAGATAATATATTGCATGTAAAAATTTTCAAAATGTTTGAAATTTTGTATCAGAACTAAATATATGTAAATGAATATTTTAAATGATGAGGAATTCAAAAAATAAAAATAAAATGAACAACCAATTGAACAACTATTTACGCAGTCACTATTTTTTAGTTATTGCTAGGGTTGGTAATATTTATCGTCAACCCACTCATTCAACTCATTTATAAATTGTTTAGATTGGAATTTTTTAAATAAGTGGGTTATAATCCGCCAACTCATTCAACCATTTAATTAAATAAATGGATTATGGTTTAGATTTATTAACTATTCAACTCATTTAGTAATTTATTTAACACATTTAACTCGTTTAACACATTAAAGTCTAATATATATAAACTCCTTAGTTATCTTCCTTCACTAAGTCTTACTCTCGCCACCTATTTTTTATTATCCCACTGCTATCCAAATTTTATTTTTCCATTATTACTTTATTTTCATTTCTTCTGCGCAGGAAATACCCTCTCTGCTCTCCCTATAAGATCATTATCTATTAGAAACTAAGTCTTCAGGTCATATACTATACAACCCGCTAACTCATTTATTAAGAGTTTGTTTGGGAAGTGATAAAACTTTTGCACGAAGAGTTTTTTATATAAAATTTTTAAATTAGAATAAAATTATGTGATATGATAGGAGTAATAATGATAAGTAAATATAATAAAGTTAAAATAGATGGGGTAGTTGTGTAGAAATAATTGAAAAATAAGATAATGATACAGGAATATGTGAAAAGTAATTAAAACATATGATAATTACTGACAATGAAAATTTTTTATGGAAAAAATATTAGCTTGATTTTTTTGTTAGGGCCAAATAGGGGTGCAACTCAAGCTCATGAAACTCAGGTTCACCTCAACCCTAACCCTAACTCTAACCCTATTTCTAAAACCTCAATCCTAACTTTAACTCTCACCTTATTTATAAACCGAAATTTTAACCCTATTTTTGAAATTCAGGCTCGAGTTGAGTTTCAGGCTAGAATTCAATTGAAATTATTCTATATATTTGTTATCTGTTTTATACTTATTAAACTTTAATCTATCATTAAAAAATTAAAAATGATATTTTTCTATTTTCAAGAAAAAATTTCTAGAGTGTTTAAGAATGTAAGGAAGAAAAATCTCATTTAAACATTCTCTTTATGTTAAGTAGACTAATAGTCATTTCTAAAAATAAAAAAAAAAGTAGACTAGTAGCCTGTTTTAGAAAATGAAAATGTACATTATTTTTCTATTATGCAATTTAATATTAATATCGTAAACATATACATAAACATTAATATCTAATTACAAGAAAAACTTTATAATGACAATCATAATAAAAAAATATTCAACAATCATAATATTAAGTCAAATAAATTACAACAAACTTATTTCAAGTAAAATAAATATTTAACTACTAATATTATATTGAAACGATCAAATAATAATATCCTACATAAGTAGTTAAGTTAAAATACCAAATAAAATATCTTAAGTTCTAAAAATAGCTTTTATTTTTTTGTGTTGAAACTACCACTAAACCAAACTCTTTTTTCCTAAAAGAAAATATAAAAAATATTATATTATATAATATAATTGAACTTAAGGAGGAATAATGTTTATATATGATATAAAATAAATATAATATATATGAGGGGAATGGAACTAGATTTATATGGAGTATAAAATAAATATAAAATATGTGTTATATATAATTCGAGTTCAGGTTTAATTCATCGAGAGTTCAAGTTCTTTTTAATTCAGGCTCAAGCTCTGCAACAGGCAATTTTAACGGTATTTCAATTCGAGTTCAGCAGGATGAGCTCGGCACCCGTGAGCCGAAACACGCCCCAGAAATTCAGAAACGCATCCAAGCAAGCATCGATGATCGGTCCAATCACATCAATAAGAATAAGAGTCAATTTCACTCTTAACTCGATTTCGAAGAACGCAGTAAATGCGTCCAGCGGGAAAACTGATTTTTGGGGACGACTGTTAAACGGGGGAAAGGGTGGAAGTCGACGGACCTCGGGAGCTTATACCATTTTTTTTTTAAAAAATTTGAAAATTTCTACAGTATTAATCTATGTGTAAATTACTTAAAATGTCACTGATTTTCAAAAATCAAAAATAAATATCTAAAATACTCTAAAAATGGTAAAAACTTATACACATGTTAAATACACCTGGATTAACATTTTTATAAAAAATATTTCAAAAAAAAATAAAAAAAATGGGTATAACCTCCCGGGAGCAGGGAACGCTGCCTGCTCCCGGGAGCAGGCGATCAGGCTCCGTAGTCGACGCAGCAATGTACGGCTATCCACAATTCTTAAGTTTTATTTCTTTTAATTTTATTTTTATATTTCAATCCTTCTTCCTTGCAACTACTTCTAAACAATTCTATTTATTTTAATTTTATTCTTATCATTTTATATTAATCACATATTTTTTAAAATATTCTCTTATTCTTTTTATTTTATATTAATCATATATTTTTCAAAATATTTTCTTTTTCATTTCCCACCTCATTCCACAATTGTACAAGTTTTCACATTAGCGCACGTGTCCTTTTTGTTAGGTGTGCGAAAGAAAGTTTGTAGGAGAAAGTAATAAAAAATTTATATAAAATATTTTTGAATTGGTGAAAAATAATATAATTGATATGAGTAACGACGATGAATAAAAAGAATAAAATTAAAATAGATGATTTAATTATATAACTAGTTGTGTAGAAATAATTGAAAAGTATGATAATTGCATTAAAAATATAAAAATAATTAAAAATTGGGTAATCGTGAAGATTAAAAAAAAATTAATTAAAAAATTTTAGTTTGAAAAGTTTTTATATTTGCCAAAGATGCCCTTTATGAAATTTTTGTGAATATATGTGTATTATCTATATTTTATTCTGCAAAATTTGACCATTTTTAAATTTATT